>CM070609.1:29191597-30444722 GCA_036346395.1 Hsuehochloa calcarea | reverse complement strand
TGGAGTGCAAAGAGGTGCACACATAAGATCATGCGTTCAATCCCTAGGCTGACGGAGATGAAAAACACCGTACCCTCTCTCTCTCCAAAAAAAATTGTATAAAATCGTTGAAGCACATTTTATTTGCTAACTTTCATGAAGTACAATGTCTACGAGAAATTTCCGATTGAACCATTGCAACAAGTGTCCAAACATCCTGTACGTACACACACTTTTGTGCACTCAGCAATTTAGCTATTATTTGGTCCCGGTCAGACAGAACTCTTTATTATTAATTAACCTATTTTTTAATTTATTTTTATTACTAACACCTCGTCAACTTTATTTCTAAATCTAATCATTTTTACTACACCATCATCTGTAGCGTGGCAACACAACACTGTCATACCATAGGGTAAATCTAGCTAACTAGTATTTCTTATCACACCACTAGTGGTTGGGTGACCAAACAACAATGTCACACCACTGGTGCTGCTGGAGTGGCAGGATTTAGCCACGTCATGGTGCTAGCGTGGTAATGTTGTTTTGTCACGCTATAAATGATGACGTGATCAACAGAGTCAAAATTGAAAATAAAATTGGCGAAAAGTTAATAAAAAAAGTTTCTTTGATACACATAGCTAGCATATATACAGTGCAGACGTACATATTCCGGCCATGCGACAAGTTTTGCAGAAATGAGAGGATGGTACAAGATCACTATCACTTTCTTCAACGAGACGAACTTAGCCAGGAAGCTAATCTATACACCATGACAAATCTGTCACCATACTGTTGTGATACCATCGACATGAATGAAAGTAGCTACCCTAGCATCACGTTGTGATAAACGATCTAACAATCTGATGCTCCAATTATTATGGTCAAATTTTGTTGCCCCTAGCAAGCTAGTAGTATGTAGCAGTAATTAGACACTAACTATGGTCAAATTTTATTGCTCCTAACAGCTGCCATGCTGTAGTAAAACCTTGAACCAAAAAGAAAAAGACATTTTGTTTCGTAAAAAACAAATTTAGAAAATGTATTCTATGGAGAAAAGATTGGCAGTAAATATGTTCAAATCGATGTTTCGATTCTCTAATCAAGCAAAAATATTTTTGCCCTCTCGTCGGCTGATTGGATTGGAGGGGTTCCGAGAGGAATTTCGGAGGATTTATTAGATTTACTGTAAAATTACTGTGAGATTCCTGCATTGCAAATTGGGCCAGAACCAATAGGTAACTTTCCGTCTCACATATATACCTCAAAATTCTTTGAAAGACACCCTCGCAACAAAAAAAAAAAAAAACTTTGAAGACAAAAAGGAGCCAGATTTATTTGTGGCGTCGCCTACACATGCAAGTGTGGCTCCAGCTTCACACCAATTTACCCCCCACTGCAACAACACCAAATGAGAACACCCTGCGATGCCATGCGCTTTTCCTGATGCCGGCCGGCACAAAAGAGCCTCACATTGACCTGGTTTGGCCTTGAAAATTAGAGGAAAAGATAGGTAGATGGCACTGAAAAAGCAGGGATCATTGACATCTTTCCAAAAAAGAATGTGTCAAAGACATCAGAATGATCGTATTAATTACTCAAAAGTAATTAAAGTAGGAAGGACTTGGCCAAGGTACTAAAGGCAAGCAATCAGGAGCTAGTTAGATGTGGGTGTTTTTCTCGTGTCTTTGCTTCGCTTAATGTTTGGATTTAGGAATCCCATGGTGTGCTTTACCATTGTATAGTTCCTTTCATCAGCATGCTGTCATGCATAATCTTGTCAATAATGGCAGGGAGAAGAATCCCATTGTTAGGATAAGCTCAAGCAGCAAATGAATATAATCACTGTGCTGCTGCACTAGTATTCTATACACCACTAAAAATCTTTTTGGTTGGGATCTTTTTGGCTGGGATCTCTTGCAAAAGGTATTTAGCCTGTTCTGCTTTATTTTTTTTTTAAAAAAAGTATTTAGGTTTGTAGCATGTGGACGCCACACCTTCATGACTTCATGGCATATTGTCATGTCATCACCTCTTACTCAGTAAAAAGAGATTCAAAAGATTAGCTAGTAATATCACGGTAAAGTCAAAAGCTCTTCTTTTCTTTTTCTTTTTTCAACGGCACTAGAAACCTTGCTATCGTCAGTGTCTGTCATTTTTTACTGAACATTATTTGCAATTGCAACTAGAAATATATCCAGAGCAACTAAGTGAGCAATCAAACTAACTTGGACATGATCTATTGTTTAGACCCCCAAACTATCCACTAGTTTGTTGATCGACATCATTACTGAAAGTGCTCTTAGTGGAGAAACTTGTGAGCTGTGACTATGCGTGTATGACGATCATCATGATAATTACTTATGAGGTTAACCATGTAGTTTAAGTGTTTAACCCATTTGGATGTGACACTCGAGGTTAAACGAACTGAACTTGACGCAGTTCCTTTTGTCTTGTGCTGCGAAATCAACGTGACGTTGTGAAAACAGTTAAAACCAATCGCTGTAAATTGCACAAGAGAATTTCAACTGTGCAATGTTTTCTACCGCGCCTATTCAAACATTTTTCACCTTATACACTACACACATCAGTTACTGTCTAATTTCTTAAACGCTATCATTGCGCCGGCCATGTTTTGTTAAATCTCCCCTATATCATCATCAGAAATGCCTGAGATGAAGTCAAAATTTTCTCCTTTTTCCAGTTCAGACAAGCGATAACATTGATGACTTTGAGGAAGTAGAAATTATAAAATGCATGTCGACTGTCATGAATATATAAATTGGAGTGACCAGAGTATGTAAGGTTTTTAATGCCTGATGGTGGGTTGGTGGCCTACTTATGATATTAGGGGTGGTCCCTTTCAGAAATCCAAGCTGCATTGAAAAGATTAGTGTTGTTTTGAGTTTCTTCAAAAACATTAGCAAGAAATTTGCTTCATGTTTGACGAATTAACAATTCAAAGTCAAGCATGCATGGTACGGTTGATAGAAGTGCGTGCCGACCTTTGCAGGTTTGTAGTAGGTTTTTAGTGTTGTTATATGGACAAAGCTAGGATCCAATTCCAATCAATAGCCATGAAAAAATACACACTAATCAATCAATCAATGATCGAGGAATAAGAAGGCTTTGAATCCCCCAACCAGATGGCTACGGCTCTGCCTCAGGGCCTAAAAATTACTCATGGGACGAGCTGCCTAAACGACCGATGCTGGGGTTGTTTTTGCTATGAGATTACTCGTTAAAAAGTAAATGCATTTTTTTAGCTCAATCGACTAGTCTAAGTGTAATCATGGTCCTTTATTTAGTTTCTACTCGGGCTGCTCTATGTGACTGTTATGAAGTTCATAGCTGATTTAATAGTAGCTCTTGGGTGACAAGTCATGTTGTGAATTGTTCTTTTTTTTTTCTTTCCAATTTAGATGGTATCCACAGTGCATGCAAATTTGACTTGTGATTCCCGCAATTTGAGACTGAAGAAGATAAACTATACCTATCTGATCTCCAGATCATTCTCCAGGCCTCCGTGCCAGTTTCCATTAGGAAAGGTGGTTGCTAGCCAATCATCAGGAATCAAAGTTAAAATGCCACATAAAGTCAATTTGATTGGATCGACACTTTAAACAGTAAAGATGCCGTCACTCAGAGGTGAAGGTAACTGAGGGAAATTAATCTGCACAGAGCTAATAGTATCTCAGTAAGTACAGAAGCAACCCAATGGTGGCAACCACATGCTAATGATCGATAATACATCAAGAACAGCCATCAAGTACATACTTTTAAGGTTATGTTAGTACAACGTTGCATAAAGTTGGGCAAGGATGCTAACATGACCGTTCATTCGGCATGTCTTGTATAACACTTGGTACGGGCTGGACTCAATTGATACTATTTCTACTCCTCTCTTGTTGAAGGAGCCACCCCTGCTGAAGGGCTGTCTGCGAAGTACTCGGGGTGCTTCAAGTTCACACCGTGCTGCAAGGAAAATTTCACGTAAGTGCAGATGAGAAATGAAGCATACACCCGTGCGCTGCATTATCCTAGTAAAGTCGGGTGCACTACCTTGTTCGAGTAGAGTTAACTGTTTTAAACATATCATATATGAATGTGTTGGAACGAGGTCCGGCAGCTACCGTCAGTGATAATGCAAAACAAATAGGACTTTAGCCTAAAATGATCATGTTCGCCATAAAGTTAGGAGTAAATTGGTCATCTATATTGATTGGTATTTGCCATGCGAGTCAGAAATGCTAGTTTCCTCTTTAAAATGCATCAGATCATTGTTAGAAGGATACAGTGTTGCTCGTGGCCTAGGGACGTCCACTAAGCCGAAACAGGACAAAGATTTTAGGAATTGCACGGGATAGCAGATACCTCTATTCTTCTAACAACGATGTGGTGAGAGTTCAAAAAAAAATGAGGGGGGGGGGGGTGATTTATAAAGCTCAAATTAGAAGTACGTTAAACAAACACAACTCATGAAAATTAGAGATTTTTTTTAAATTAAAACCAAGGTTTTTAAGTCATAAAGTTGAGTCAAGTTGCAAGAGGGACGACTTGTTGACTCGACTAGTCCACAGACTAAAAAGTATTTAAATAGGGCATGTGATATACTAAGTTGTATAACAATTAACCACATATACATATTGTAAATCATGAAATAAAGAGAACAACATAATCATGATGATGTGTTGATGACTTTCTTGTTTTGATTGTAACAAATCTTTCTTGATGAATGGCTAGTTGCGATGATGAGTAACAAATCTTGATGAATGGCTAGTCGTTTTGATCGTAGCAAATTGTAACATAATCATGATGATGAGTTGATGACTCACAAGTTCTATAGCAAGTCACTCACCTGACAGTGGGCCAGCAAAACAAGTCGGGCGACTAGCAAATCTCGATTAGTCACGACTAGCCGCCAACTAGCTGGCAAGTCGGGCGACTAGCCCTCCTAGTCGAGTCGATGACTCTGGTCGGAGGTTGTGTACCGACTAGTCGACATCGACTAGTCGCGTGACTTAATAACAGTGATTAAAACTTAAGTTTTTCGGAGGATGTGTAGTTGGTGGCTGCAGACTGCAGAGTATTTCCCTCTGTCCAACATCCTGAGCAATATGATATTATACACAATAAGGATGCCCTTTTGTGTGAGGTTTGGGTAGAAGGTAGATTGATTCTGAACCTGAGGAGCGTAAACAATGCCATCCTGACTAGTGGCATGCAACTAAAGATACCTTGAACTTTGATTGCTGACTGAAGGAACCAACCCACAAAGCTGCTTTGGTATGAACAGAAGATATACTGTGTCTTCTTGGTATAAACCTTGTATGGAATTGAATACTAGTCATGCGAGTCAGTCTGAAAATTTTAGAATCTGGAAGTGCCTAATTCCTTGAAAATAATGGTCCTCTTGTGGGTGATTTTGGATAAGAGTATTCTCACTAAAGATGATCAGAAAATGTGTGGTTGGATTGGCAAAGTGAAGGTTGCTTCATCTGCTGAACCATGCTTATTAAGGTGTCGCTTCATCTGCTGAACCATGCTTATTAAGGCGTCGCTTAAGCGACGCCTAAGCGGTAAGGCGCAGCTCAGGGTTGAGGCGTCGCCCCGTTGCCTTGCCGTCGCCCGTCGCCTATCGCCCGTCCCCGTCGCCCGTCTCCAGCCCATCCCCGTCGCCCGTCTCCAGCAACCACATCCAAACCCAGATCTGGATCAAAGGGGAGAGGGAGAGCTAACCTAAGCCACCGTCTTGCTTCCCGTCATTACTATCGCCGCCACCGTGGTTGCTGCTTGCCGAAGCCGTCGTCGTCACTCCACTTCATCATTGCGTCGCCATGGTCGCTGCTCTCTGCTCGTCGCCACCACCACGGCCGCGAGATCTGGGCCTCCTAGTTGTCGGTGGCACAGTGGAAGAGGAGGAGCAAGGAGGTGGTGTTGTGGGAGAGGAGTAGCAGGGAGGCGGCGGCGCGGCCCGGCGTTGAGGGAGGACTGAGGAGGCGGCGCGGGCGAAGGAGCGTGGAGGGAGGCGGGCGGATGCCTCGCCGCTCGATCGGGCGGGGGAAAAAGAAGAGGCAGCAGGGCAGGTGGGGCAGACGGGCATCGGGATCTTCTTCGGCCTTCTAGCCTGCTGCCGTGATATTTTGCGGCCTTCCAGCTTGCTGGAAGCTGGCTTCTGCTTCTAACCTGTTGCTCTGCACTGCCGCCTTAGGATGTGTAAGGCGTCGCCTCGCCTCGCGCCTTACCGCTTAAAAGGTGTGAGGGGGTGAGTCGCCTCGCCTTACCGCCTTAATAACTATGTGCTGAACCTGAACTGGAGTCTATTCTCCATCATTTTAGTTATTGCACTGTTACCCATGTTACTTGGGAGATGAGCCATGATTTTTTACTTTTCTAGTATCATTCAAATTCCCCTTCCTCTCCCTTGTGCTAATTAGAGTGGCAATGGTCTCATCAGTCCAGTAAAGAGGGAAAAAAGATATTTTTAATTTCTTTATGGCCTTATATGCATTGCGCAATATCCATAACAAAAAATGTTCATGTAGTTAACTCTTATGAAGATACAAGACATATAGAATTCAATGTCACTGCCACTAGAATCGGTCATGCCTCAAAAACATGCTTAGAAGGAGAAACTATAGGAAATCATTTGTCAATTAGACCTATAAATGTACAGCCAATCCCAAGCCTGTGCAGCTGTGCTTAAATGCTGATTTCATGTAATGTTGATGCCTTTGCTCTGGTAAGATGTTCTTAGCTGGCGCTGATTGTCGAGTTTGTCCTTATGAATTTTGGTGAGCTGTGAGGATTTCGGAGCATAGAATGCATATGACATATTTGGTTTTAGCCCTTTAGGAAACGGAAACCAACATGGCAACACCAAGCAATCCTCTTGGTTTTCTACTGTAGTGAATTTCAATGGGTTTATCAGTGCAGGGGTTCAAGTCCTAATAAAATTAATTAGCTAATTGCCATTTTGTGTCCAAACCAACTAATGTGAGCCTCCAAACATGAGAACAGAGGTAGCAAATGGTGGGCTACTGCGTAAAAAAAATAAAGCTCGGATGTAATAGGAAAATGGTTTACCTCACGCAAGGCTTTAGAAAGATCATCCATTGTCAATACAAGACGTCTATCCTGAAGTACCATAAAACGTGTTATCAGCAAGCAGTAAGGATGGTGTGCAAGATTTCATGCTAGGAGTAACATGAAGTTCAACTATGAAGTAGAATCACCTTCGGTTGTTTGCTCTTGTTGTCTTTGATAGGTGCTGCTACCCTGGCTTTGCAGTGCCTAGTTTAAGGGGAAGAATCATGTAATATCATATTACTGTGCAAGGTATAGTGCAATTGTTTATGACATACCCACACCAAAAACAGCTTGACTTTAAATATGCAAAGATCAAGCCAACATTGTAATTAATTTCTCCTATCTCATCAGTACAATACATATTTTTTAGACTAGCAAAACACATATTGCAATCAAACGACTTAGCCTAGTTTGTTATACAGTTAGGAATTAAGATGTCATGTTCGGTTCCATGACTTGGTCAGGATGATCTGGGGTAAGAGCTTGGAAGGTGGGAAGCAGCTGAACTGGCCATTTCCCGAGATTCAGCACCACATTGCAACAAGCTCTGGAGTCTGGACCACTCAACCTTTACCAATAAGAAGTCAGGAGGAGGGGGCAGTAATGTAGTTGATCAAGTAAAATGGGGAGGACACAGAACTGGTGCTGATCGAATGATAGGCAATGGGTTCCATGAAACCCTGGGGAGGACATAGAAATATTTCGAGAGAGGTTGGATTATATTAGTTAGGGGGAACACTACGGAATATAATGGATTCTTAATAAAACATGAGAAGATTTTTCTTCTTGTACATACAACATCATAGTAAAAATAGCATTAGTTTTGCAGTGCCGTGTGCCATTTTTTTTTTTTTTTTTTGGGGGTGTAACATAAAGGATAGCAATTGGGAAGACTGGAAAAGTTGCGTGCGAGTATCCTAAACACAACTTAATGCATAAGAACGGGCGTAAAATGTTCTGACAAGACGATGACTTTGTATCATTCCATTAATCGTGCATGAATAGGTATGCAAGAATACCATACACCATCAGGGACATTTAGACTGGAATCTGATAAACTCACAGAAAAGAAATTTACTTGCACATCCTTATGCATAACATATAATTTCACAGACGAATTGCATTGAGTTGGGAAAAAAAAGAGTGAGATTGTAAATATACATACTGAAGAGAATCGCTTGCAACATCTGAAATGAACTTTTGAGTGGCTACAGCAACCAGCCTCGTTCTGTAGAACAAGAAATTAGAAAACAAAAGGGAATCATGTCATTCATGTGGACGAATAATCACCAGGTTGAAGGGGGAGACAACAGAGTCTCCCCCGGACTAGACTAGCAACTAGCAAAGCGCTACAAACAGCCCTGAGTGGTTCCATCAGATTGTCACCATGTGTACAAGAGATCATGCAAATTTCAGTTCGAGCTTAGTTTCAATGATTCCAGGGCAGCGAATAAGTCTCATCTTAATCGCCAATTCAGCCATCCTGGGCGAGAGAGGAGTGTTCTTGGGAGAGAGATTGGAGAGATAGAGAGTACTTACAGGCGTAGGTCGGGGCAGTGGAAGCCGCTGCGGCCGAGGTAGTGCTCCACCAGCTCGTCCGGAATCTGCCGCGCTACCGAATCAAACACAGAACTCGGAAATCGGCCGAAAGAGAGGGTATTAGAGCAAGAATAGGTTACCGTACCGTGGGGGTGTAGTCCATGAGGGAGGAGAGGAACTCGGTGAGGGCGGCCTCGTCGTCGTGCCGCCCGTCGCCGCCTCCGCCAGCAGACCCCATGGGCCCGCCCATGCCCGGAACCATCCCGCCTCCTCCTCCGCCGCCGCTGTTGCTTCCCATCATCCTCCCGTCCGCCGCCTTCGCCTGAAACGCGAGTGGGTCAAGAACCCTGGGTAAAATCGCACGGATCCCTTGGTGGAAAGGCGAAGAATATCGTTCACCGTGGGAGTGATTAGCCCGGAAGGATGGATGGGTGGGGGAGAAGATCGCCGTCGGTGGGTTTGGAAGCGGCAGCGGCAGGCAGGCGAGGGCGATGGCAGCTTCGAGAAGCTAGGGGTCGCCGGAGGCCCGAGAGGAAGGGAGGAGAGGTGACAGCGGGCCGAATCCCGGCCCTTGTTATGGAACTAGATAGAATTGCGCACTACATGGGCACGAGCACACGGAGAAACACGTGAGAAACTTGTCAAACAAAAATTAAGCTGTTGATACAATTAGGTTCTGTTTGTTTAGAGTTAAGTTTTTTTTTAATTTATAGTTTAAAGTTAGCTTTTTAGTTTAATCAATTTATAAGTCACTGGGCTTTTAAGTCAATCTTAGTGTTTGGTAATCTGGTTTTTTTATAGGTTGTTGGATTATTGAGTTGTGCATGAGAGATAAAAAGTCTGAATTACTCTGGGGGGTTTGAAGGATCTTTTTAAGCATGTATTTAAACTTATTTTTGTATGGGATTTGTAAATATGACAATACGTGCAAGTGTACATATGAAACAGTTTATTTTACTTGTTCGTGTATTAATTTTGGACATTGCATAATGAAAGAAATTAATATAGAAAGACATATATTAGAAAACTAAACAAAATAATATACAATCATATCATATTAATGTAATCTTTTTATTCTTTTGTGGCCATTAAAGAAGTAGCAATACTATCACAAAAGACACTCATATCTCCATCATCGATTGTTGATCTATTGACACCATGCCCTCCAAATGATCCAGTTTGTGTATCGTTTGGATTATAATCTTCGTCAAGATCACATCTCAAAAAGTTCATCACGTAAAGCACTATCTCGAATAAAGTTGTGTAGCGCCATACATGCAAGTATCATTTTCGTATAAATCTTCATTTTGTAACTTGGCAAAGCCAATAAGATTCTCCATTTCATCTTTAATACGCTAAAGGAACGCTCAATCACATTGCGAAGGGACGAGTGAGCGTGATTGAATACCTTGTATTTCTCACTTGGTTGTCGACCATGGCGAAATTCTGGTAGATGATACTTTTGTCTTTTATAAGGAGCTAGATAACCCTTTCAATTGGGATAACCCGCATCAACAAGGTAATATTTTTCTACATACATGATACATATAAATATTGGCAATAAAAATTAGAAAGGCTATCATAATAATTAATTATATGATTAAAGAAGCATAGTACCTTCAGGAGGATATGGAAACCGGTTCGAATACTTGTCCAAAGTGTTATTGAAAATCCTTGTGTTATGCGCTGAACCCGGCCATCCGGCGACAACAAAGGTAAACCTCATGTCGAAGTCACACACTGCCATCACATTTCGAGATGTATATCCATGGCGACCAGTGTGAGCAATCTGCTCATCCGTTGGAACAACAACAAGTACATGTGTGCCATCAATTGCACCTATGCAACTGTTAAAATGAGACGTGAAGTGGTTATCTTGAAGTCTTGAATGCATTGTTGTGAACTCCGGGTCAATTGGTCTACTATTTGTGAGGACCCCGAATTATTAGGCTTGTAATGTTTAGTCACCAATTGACCCTAGCATCACAAACAAAATAACCCGTGTCTTCGAGACATGTATACTTCTTAGAAATGCAGTATACACACCCCTTTACAAAATTCGTGCATCAATTTCATTCATTCACATAGAACCGAAGCACAGCAACAAACCAGAAGTTAATCTAAATAAATGATAGTTATTACAAAAGAGAGGCCGACCGGCCAAGTACATACAAATATAAAATAAACAGCGGAAGCAAAAGTGTCATAAGATGGCCATAAACAAAGAGCCAATCAGTGTGCCTTTACCCACAAGGCAACTGACCGAACCGCCAAGCTAGTCGTCAAATCCGCAGCACATCTCACAAAAATGAGGCCCTTGGGGCTCATCTTCCTCCTCTGCAATAAATAGTTAAGCAAAGCAAATAAGTACAAAAATTGTACTCCGCAAGACTTACGTGTAGAATAACAGACCTATACATATGCTACATGCAAGCTTATTTAAGTGGAGGTTGTATGTTTCATTTTCGGCATAAAGCAATCTTTATTTGCAATAATGTAGTACATTTAAAAGCAAGTTGACAAATCTGTTTTTAATGTTCAAATAACAGTTGACAACAATAATAACAATAGATAGAGGACAACAACAATCCTGGAAGTGACTAAACCCATAGTTACCACAACAATAGCATGAATTACCCATCCATGCCAACCATGTCAAATTTTAATAAAAAAAAGTTGTAGTCTAACTCTTGCAAAACCTAACCAAGCGTGTTCATAACCTAGGACGAGGCTATTCGAATAGTTTTATCCCTGCAGGGGTGTACCAATGTACCCACACGCCAGACCGCATTTTTGCCAAGCTATTAAGCACACTTCCTTAGGTATGCCGGCACGGCTAAGTCCTACGAGACATTTCCAATATTGTGTATTAACTACGAGTCGTCCGTATGGATAGAAACCCATACGTTGTGTCGGAGTCACCGTAAAGCCTCAGTCAACTACCCATCGCGGGTAAAGCCTTGGACAACTACGATGCCCCTTGAGGTGGAGAGCCTACCCGGAATCTCCACCACCGCACACCCAACACAATAACACAATTTCTTTTTCACACAACACACACAACCCACCTCCTGCGACTCGGAGATAGCACACGCCAAAGTACTAAGTCAAGAGAGGTCCCATATCCCTCTCGCGTGGTTAGCACGCAAAATTGCTTGGAGAATGTGACACAAGATGTTCGGTCCTTGTTGACTTAGGCATACCACCACGATCCAAACAACCACACCATCCAACCAATATACCCAAGTCTAAATCAGTTTTTCATTTTCAGCTTTTGACTTTATAAAATAACAAAGCACAAGTGCTGGACATAAAGGAGTAATAATTAGATGTGTGATCAAGATCATCGACTAAATCGATGATCGCCCATTACTACCGAAACTAAGCATTTCTAAGCAATTTCAGATCGCAATCTACTAAGTGACAAGAGCTCATCCATCGAACTCAAATCACAACAAATAACCTAGGCTCATGGTAGTAGAGGATAATCAATTCCTACAGATTATGCAACTATAGAATCCACTAATCATAATTTAACACAACATAGCAATACATACATACAAGCTGAAATCAATATATTAGACTTGAAAAATACTGTGATTAACATGATCAAACTGCTTGCCTGGTTTCTGCTGTTCAAGATGTTGCGGAGGATCACTTAGGTTATCAATGTGCTTTCCGGAACCTAACGAGAAAGCGAAAAAGAACCGATAAGAACGAAGAAAACACAAAGACTCAACATTAAACTTTCTCCGAATGCTTTAAAAATTTTACAACAGCAAGAGCATGATTTATAAGGAATTTAGCAATAAGAACCAATTGATTTGGATTCTTAATGCAAAAGATATGAGCAAAACAAATCTGCTCAGCCTTATAAATCACAAATGCTACTATTCATTGCAACTAAAATCTTCGCAAAAATTTCTGGAGCTATAATGAGGTTAGAAACATTTTTAGATTAAAGTTCAGTTAAAAACATAACTAACAAAATTTGAATCAACCAAAAAAGAATTAAAATGAAAAAGTTATGCATTTTATATGTTAATTTCATTTTTCAGTTAACAAATAATCCCTCTCGGAAAAATCCAAAATTAAAACGACGTGAACGAACATGGATCGTTCATCTTGGATCCAACGGTCCAAGTCAACAGGACAACGCGCGCGCACGCGGCTCCTACGTTCACCGTTGGATTTGGATCCAACGGTTCACGTGGATCGAAGCGTTCGGGCGGTCTGAACGTTCACACGCACATGAGCTGTTGATCTTGGATCCAACGATTCACGCGGATCGAACCGTTCGGACGGTTTGAACGTTTACTCGAATCGGGACCGTTGATCTTGGATCCAACGGTCCATGGATCAAGGCGTGCGAGCGATCCGAACGTTCGCGCGATCCTGGGTCGTAGATCTAACGATCGACGGTCCACAGTGAACCACGTTCAAAAGCTCGCGCCCAGTTTGTCCGACAAAACGACGGCGAAAGGAGGCTCACCGCCGACAACTCTAGTCACGGCGACGCGAGCTAAGGCCCAAAATGGATCCGCAATAGTTTTGCACACACAATGGGACCAAAATTTGTGGCTACGGCGGTCTAAATCACCGGCAAGTCGGAGTTTACAGAGGTGACAAAAATGACCAAAAATTGAAAAATGCAAAGAAGCTCCACTGCGGTCCAAGTAAGCTAGTGCCAAGCATCTAGGGACTAATGTGGAGCTACCTTAGCACGGAAGAGGCACAGATAAAGATTGGAGCTGCTCCGGTGATGAAAAATGGTGCTTTTACGAAAATGGGAATCTCCGATTCAGCCAAGCCCTGAGGAAGATAAGTGAAATTGAGTGAGGGTTAAGCTTGAGTAAATAAAGAGGGAGCAGAGGGAACAAGAATTCGAGAGGAAAAGCCACGGTGGTACCGCCTTCACCGTGAGCTTGAAGCTTGGTAATGGCGGCCGAAATGTTTTCGGGTGATTCAAGCTCAAACAAGCACTGAGGTGCTAGCTAGAGGTGTGGAAATGCTAAAGGAAGCAAAAGGGGAAGTAATGGAGCTTAAATAGCTGAGAAGGCAGAGGGCAATGACAAAATTTCTCCTCGGGTCAACACTGCCATGGGAGCACTTGAGAGCGACGGGAGCAGTTGAGCTATGGACGTTTGAGGGCGGTGCACGACGGGCATTTAATACGAGCAGAGAGAGCCGTTTAAAGGTGATCACCGAGGTGACCCAATGCTGCGCCCTTCTCCTCTGCTTACGCCATGGCTTGACTCAAACGCACGCCCAGACTCGAGGAAGGAGACGACGCGACCACCGTTGGATCTAAATCGAACGGTTCAAATGAGATGGGACGATTGGAACGGTTTGAACGTTCACTCGATCCAGGCCGTTGATCTGGATCCTACGGCTCACACTGCGCGAGGCGCTCGGACGGTCCGAACGTTCACGCGAATCTGAGCCATCGATCTAAAATCCTACGGTACACATAGATCGACGCGCTCTGATGGTCCGAGCGTTCACGCGATCGTGGGCCGTTCGATGCCGATCCAACGATCCACAACGCTCGCGCTCGACCGACCGTGGCGGTGCAGCTAGTTGATTGAACCAAGTCACTTGGCTCGAGCCCGAGTCTGACTCGCGCCCAAGGAACAGTGAAAACCAGGTAGGGCTTGAATTAAACAGCTGATTTTTAGAGGATTTGCTTGAGGTAGCGAATAAGCTCCAAAAATCATAAACTTTTAACTGGAGGTTGCTGACTTAAGGATTAACCTTACATAAAATTTCTAGAGATTTTTATGCACTGCATTCTTCTCCATAAATTCCAGAAGGTTGGAGTTAGGGTTTGACCCAGCTTTGACTGGGTTTGACTTGCCTCCCAAAATTATCAAATAATTTCTAAAAATCATGAAATAATTCAGAGGTGTTACCAAGCCTTCCTAGAACTCAGAAAAAATATTCACAGAGGTTTGGCACAAGATTTTGCCAAGGAGGTTTTTGATTGGAGTCAATTGAGGATTTTGCTTTTGATTTTTCCACAATCCCTGTACAAGAATCATGGAACTGATAAAAAACATCCAGGTGTGAGAAAAGTTTAAATTTCTCTTCATTTTTATACATGTGAAATACAAATCCATATTTGGGATGTTACACTATTATCTTCAGATAAAAGATAGACACATTGCAAGACTTCACCAAATTTTTATTGATTGTTTCCGAAGACCTTTTGAACAGTAATGAACTGGACTAACTGATTGAGGGACACCAACAGTCCACAAAAAAATAGCCAAAGATTCTATAGAGGTCATAGTCCTAGTTGATTTCAAGCCATAATTTGAAACCAAGGTTTCATGCAAACTATAAAAAATAGCCCTACTCATTTGGAACATAGAGTAACAATCTCTCTCATCACCCAGTTGCTCAACAAACCATTCATAACCAGTCAGGAGTGGTTGTATCCTCTCCTTTTTTTTAGGTAAGTGTCGTAGTAGTGCATACCTACATAACCAGCTGCTGCAACAAAATCCTGAAATGGTAACTTCATCTTTTTTGTTATTTCGATATCATCTTCTCTCAAATCGCTCTCAGTGGTTGAACAATCAATGTCACTCTCAGTGGTTGAACCATCAATATCACGTGATGAACTCATCTACAAATAATAACAATGATCAGTAACATAGAATATGATATAATCTAATTGAGAACACATTAGAAGGTAACAATAATACTAGTACAACATAATTGAATAGTTTCAACCCCATTATGGTTTAATTGAGAACACATTAGAAGGTAACAACAATTCGAGTACGACATAATATTAATAGTTTCAACCCTTACATAATCATCACCGAGTAGTTTTTAAAATGGAAAAGAACTATAAAAAAGATCTAAATTTTCATCTTGAGATCAAACATCCTTCTAAGACAATTCATCTTTACTTCATTGGTCTTCATAGTGACAAACACTTCCCGATTTTCTAGTTTAGTAAAGAGCCTTGTCGCAATGAAGTGTTCATCACTTCCTTCTACTACTCCAGCCTGAATAGCTATATCCATAGCATCCGCTATAGATGGACCACTCTGAACATGATATTTTGCCATAATATCTACCATGCGCTTGAAATCTCACTAGCTATGGGATTTTTCTTGTTCTTCTTTGGGCTATGATTAATATTATTAGCCATACGCCATAACGACCTTCGATTTCATGCAGATGACCTCATTGTTCTTCAGATCGCATGATGCCTTCCTCGCCGTCCTTGGAACAATCAATGTCCACAATGGTTTGATCTTCTGGAGTAGGCTCACCCGGGATGGCTGAAGTGTTACCCGTGGTATGAGCTTTGTCAAACATACGATCCATATCATCTAGGTTCTCAGGTGGTCTATCACAAAAATATTTAGGATATTGCTGAAAATTTAAAAAATGACTGAAGTTATCATAAATTAAAATATGAGATCATACACATTAATGAATAAATGTGTAATATTCTAATAAATAAATAAAATAAAATAAATAATAATCTCTTAAAGGCTTGTGCGTAATTAAATAAAGAGGATACGTGAAAATAGGATATTTCAGAGTTTTTTTAAAGAGCTATATAAATCGTGGGAGTGGAGTTCTAGAAACCCTAGCAGTCCTTTCATTTTTTTCCCTGGGCGCCGCCAGCGCAGGCACCATGTCTCCCGAAAACACCATCGCTCGCGTCGCCGTCTTCACGCGTTAGCCGCCGCTGCCTTGGCTGTTGTTCCCATCGGTGGCATCCAATTCCGAGTGGATGCGCCTGCCCGCGTACGCGTGCGTGTGCCGGTCGTCACCTGCCGTCTCGGCGCCACTGCGTGTGTACATTTGCTGCGCGCGTCAATCATCAGGTTCACCTCTTTTTCTTCTTTTGCGGCTGCTAGTGCTAGCAATCATCAAATGGTGTTGCATTAGTAATTAGTTTTCACGTAGCTAAGTTTGTATGCAATAAGGATTAAGGATTGCATGCCTCGGTTGCCGTTAGTAATTTGTTTTTTTACATAGCTAATTAGGTATGCAGCAAGGATTACCTTAATGAGATCTGCATGCCTCGGTTGGCACTAGTGGTTTGTTTTTTTTTGGCACGTAGCTCAAGATGCATGCAGCAATTAGAGATCGTAAATAATCTAGTAGTCTAACTTTGCTTAGTAGGCATGCAAACGGCTGCTGGTGCCAAATATTAGCAAGCTGTGCAAGACATATGTGCTTCTCTAGAATAGAAAAGTTGAGAGAAGGCCTAGCATGTCTTGTTCGAATAGAAAAGGAAATTATTATGATGTTTATAGTCAGCGAGATATTGATCAATAGATTAGTTTTGGTCTGCTGTCCTGTTGTACGATTTATTCGGATACCTTAATGGCGAATTTTGGAAATATCATCTACTAGTTAATTGTAGATAATTTTTATATCTTTCTATAGCACATTTAATCATGTCGAGCGGACAAGTAGAATTCGAGATATGAATTTTGGAACACTGCTGTCTTTGTGGTTGTCGTCTTTCGGCGCTGTTTTGGTAGACTGCAGATTAAAAATAGTAATTAAACTAATTAGAGTTTTTGATCTACACGAAAGATGTAGATAATTGTCTAAGGGTTCTGTAGAATCCAAGAACTTGAATTTTGGTTGGGTAAAACAAAAGTTATGAATTTAGTAAGACCGCTGTCCTGAAGCGGACAGATCGGTTTTCTGGGCTAGAAACGGAGGGTTAGATGATTTAATTAGAAGACTTGGTAATCTAATAAAATATGGAGAATTTTGTGTAGAATCCAGAACTGGGTGATTTGTCGTGATCGGACTTTTGAGTCGAAAGTTACGCTATTTTTAGTAACAGGACAGCTAAGGGTGACTTTTCGGTACCAGAGAAGCGTGGTATATTTGGGGACGGGTAGGAGCGATGTCGATTGATTGCTATTCTTGATGCTGTAGCTTGTATTAAAATTTAAGTATTTAATGTAGGAGAGGCGTCGTGCTTGTTGCCATCTTCTAGCCAAACCGTGCGTCGCAACTAGTAAAGGCAAGTGCATGGTAGACAACGATCAATGATTGATCATTGTTTTCTTTATCTTGCATTAACATTATTGTTGTGCTTTTATTTTATTTAATTGCAAGCAATGGAATGGTATGAATTTATATTGTTAATGGACATGATGAAAAAAATTGGATATGATGAGTATTATGAAATTATGCATGTTTGCATTCATAAGCATCTTTGCATATGAGCAGGTGATCATGAATGATCACAACTCCACGGGAGTGGAGGAGGTCCCCGATCCTTGTGGAGGAACAGGCTTGAGAGTGAATGTTGTCGCGAGCATTCACTCATGCTATACCGGTATACGCGAAAGAAGTGCATGTGGACATGTAGATTAGAGTTGCATTGATATATGAGATTAATGGGTGTGAAACAAAGGGAAAATAACAGCATGATAATATTAATAGAAGTACCTGTGATGATAATGAAGCTATTGAATGTTGTTGATTTATTATTGTTCGTTGTATATTGATGTGGTTGCTGAGTCGTGGACTCACCCTTGCTCTTTTGTTGTTTTTAGGTGATCTTCGAGGGCTCCGTGACTGAGAGCGAGTAGAGCACATGGAGTAGATCCATACTTCAATCACATGATCATTTGCCATAAGAACCTTGTTATTCAATGCAGGATCACTCTAGGCCATGTTAGAGGTTGAATAAAGTTTAGTACAACGTTTTGGACTAGACTATTTGTTTCAATGATTTGGATTCTTTGGTTGATGCTATTTTGGATTATTTACCTGGTTATATTTCCCCTTGCTTATTTATTATCGCTTGATCCATAATTATGCATGTTCTTTTGTGGTCCATGGATATGTTTATTGATGTTTTCCTTGCTGTAATTTTATAGTGTGTCGATAATTATTAGTTTAGAGAGTAGTTTAGTGGCATTCCAGGCTCAGTGTTGGGTTGGGGTGTTACAGTTGGTATCAGAGCGGGCTTTAGGTCCGTGGTGAATAGATTAAAAACTTAGGCAAACTAAAATTGTTAAAATTTGTTTTTGTTTCAGTAAATCAACTAAAATTTGTTAATGGTTAATTAATCTAAAATTTGACACACTAGTGCACAGTAGGCTAGAGAGAGGTACGATCATCGTTTTACGCTTCCGTTATGTTGTTTATTGATGCATGATTTTATTTTAACCTTTCAACTCATTGTGTATTATTGATTGTGGTTGATAGCTATGCCGAGGGGTAGAGGACGTGGTCGTGGCGGCCGCGGTCGTGGAGGTCGGGGCCGCGGGCGAGGGTCCGTGGAGCCACCTCTGTAGTGTATGAGTCGATGGTCGAGGGGGTTCTTTGTTGACCCGCCTCGGTTGTGGTCCAAGATGAGACCCCGCTTTCTTGAGAGAGTTGGTGGAGAGATCCGTGCTCTTCGTCAGCAGCGCCGGCACTCATTCTTCGCGGCATCTGTTGTTGCTCTGGGCTCCTCCACTGCACTGAGGCGCGGATGACGCCGAGAGTGGATGGGATTGAGGTTGGATCCCTTTGATGGGTCGGGCACACGGCCCGAGCACCGACTGTTGCGCTATATGGAGAAGCGTTTGGAGCTTTAGAGATGTCCTCACATCGAGGGTCCGCTGTGGCCTTTCAATTTGAAGGGCAGCGGACATTTGGTGGGAGGGCGTGTTGTCTTCGAGACCGCCACTCAAGGGCCGATCACTTGGGAGGACTTTGTTGATCAGTTCAAGGAAAGTTCTACCCTACTCTTTTGTTGAAAAGATGGAGGTTGCCTTGACGACCTTTGCTCAAGGGAAGAGGTCTATTCTTGAGTATGAGGTCGAGTTCAACAACTTGGTTCGCTTTGTCCCTTGTGAGTGAACGATGATCTTCGTAAAGCCAAGAGGTTCCGTCGGGTCTCAATTCGAGTGCAAGCATGTGTTGGGAGCTACTCCACTACGTGACTACTGCTCTGTTGTGGAGCAAGCTAGGGGCATGGAGTTGGAGATGCAGCTCACAAAGGCAAACAAACCTCGGTGGATGGTAGCTTCGGTGGTGACCGAAGAGGAGCTCTAGTGAGGAAGTGGTCTGCATTCGACACGCTTCCAAGAAATTCAAGGAGGACCGCATCCTTCAAGTCTAAGCGATCGAGGCCGTTCTCTTCTTGGCGCCTCGTCCTTTGCAGTACTCGGCTCTTCGTCTGTCGAGGCGGGGCATGCTTTGCTTTAAGTGCGGTGATGGACACCGCGCTGCTGAGTGCTCTTGGACGGGAGATTGCCGTCAGTGTGGCCGACCTTGTCACAAGGAGCGGGTGTGTCGCCAGAACCCCGCGAGCGTGATCAAGTGGGAGCCTGTGCCATCTTCTTCTTCAGTGGGTCCTGCTCGAGTATCTTTCCAGATGATGGTTGCTCCTCCTGCGCTGCCACTTCCTTCAGCTTGGGTGCCTCCGGAGGGTACCATGGCGCACCGCCACCTTCAGCACCGCTTCAGGTTGCACGACCGGCCTTACCTGCACCGCCACAGCAGATTGTCGGGGCTCTCGCCGCCCCAGCATCATCTTCTTTCATCATGGCGCCACCTGGAGTGTACGCCATGCCCACAGCGGAGTCCGTGGGTCGTCCTGATGTGGTGATAGGTACTTTGTTTGTGGATTCGTTTGATGCTTTAGTCCTTTTTGATTCAGGGGCTACCTTTTCGTTTGTCTCGACGGCGTTTGCTAGGAGAGCGAACTTGAGTATGCAGTGGATTTCTCAATCAGTGTTGGTTAGTTCTCCTGGGGATATTATTGCTAGCTCTACTGTATGTCCTGGGTGCTCTATTGTCATTGATGGAGAGAAGTTCACGGCGAATATGATAGTTATTCAAATGGAGCCGTTCGACGTTATCTTGGGCATGGACTGGTTGCACTCTTATCGAGCTGTGATATCCTATTTACAGAGAAACGGTCTGTGCGAGACCCGTCTGGGACACTTTGACCTTTCAGGGGAGTGCGCCTCCGCGCTCTCTTTCGATGTTGGTCGGATTGTTCCCGGGTCAGCGCGCAGTGAAAACTGGGCTTCTTTTAGCTCTTGCTGAGAAACCGAGTGTGGCTTCGCAGATTGAGGAGATTCCATTGGTTAGTAATTACCCAGATGTGTTCCCAGCTGAGCTTCCGGGCTTGCCACCTGCGCGAGACGTGGAGTTTCGCATTGATCTTGTTTCGGGTACTTGTCCCATCTCGATTTCTCTATATCGACTGGCACGTCCATTTCAGGACGAGTTGAAGAAGCAGTTGGACGATTTGTTGGCTAAAGGATTGATCAGGCGTAGTGTATCGCCATGGGGAGCTCCTGTTCTATTCACAGAGAAGAAGGATGGGAGTTGGCGCATGTGTGTTGATTATCGTGCGCTTAATGCAGTCACAATCAAGAACAAATATCCATTGCCCCGCATTGAGGACTTGTTTGATCGGTTGAATGGAGCTCAAGTGTTCTCCAAGATCGATCTCCAGTCAGGGTATAATCAAATCCGGGTGCGTGAGCAGGATGTAGAGAAGACAGCTTTCTCCACCAGGTATGGGCATTATGAATTCAAAGTTATGTCTTTTGGACTGACTAATGCACCTGCCGTTTTTATGGAAACCATGAACAACATGTTACACGAGTATCTAGATGACTTCGTGGTGGTATTCATTGATGATATTCTTATCTATTCCAAGACTAATGAGGATCATGAGCGTCACTTGAGGCTAGTCTTAGAGACTTTGAGAGAACACAAGTTCTATGCTAAGTTGAAGAAGTGTGAGTTCTGGATTTCAGAAGTGAGTTTTCTAGGTTATGTGATAAATCCTCAGGGTATTGCTGTTGATCCTAGCAAAGTCTCTACAGTGGTGGATTGGAAGAGGCCGACTAGTGTGAAGGAGGTGAGGAGTTTCTTGGGCTTGGCTGGATATTATCGGCGTTTCGTGCAGGATTTCTCTATCATTGCCAAGCCGATGTCTCAGCTTACTCAGAAAGGCGTGAGATTCCAGTGGACCGATGAGTGTGAGCGCGATTTACGCATTTTGAAAGAGAGGTTGGTGACCTCTCCTATTCTCACTCTTCCCGAGCCGGAAAGCGGTTCTGATCTTTTCAGATGCGTCTCGAGTGGGTCTTGGCTGTGTTCTCATGCAAGACGGTAAGGTGATTGCTTATGCGTCGAGACAGTTAAAGAAGCACAAGCAGAATTATCCCACTCAAGATTTGGAGTTGGCTGCGGTTGTCTTTGCTCTCAAGATTTGGAGGCATTATCTATACGGCGAGCCTTGTGATATTTTCACAGATCACAAGAGTCTCAAGTATATTTTCACCCAGAAGGATCTGAATTTAAGGCAAAGGAGGTGGTTGGAGTTGATCAAGGACTATGATATTACTATTCAGTATCATCCAGGCAAGGCCAATGTAGTTGATGATGCTCTTAGTCGCAAGGCGACTCCTGCTACTCTAGATTGCCTCATTGCTGATTTTTATCGCATGGGAATATCTTATTGTTATGCGGGCACAGCGCATGTTGAGACACAGTTGATTCTTGAGTCAGCTATTCCAGACCGTGTGCGAAAAGCACAACAGAGTGACCGGTTACTACAGCAGGTTAGGAAGCGCCTGGATGAGGGTAAAGAGGGTGATTTTAGCATGGATGATTTTGGTGCTTTGAGGTTTAAAGGCCGTCTTTGCGTACCGCAAAAGGCGGAGGGCAAAGATGATATCTTGAGGGAGGCACATCGCACCATTACCATCGCTCATCTGGTGAGACTAAGATGTATCGAGATCTGAAATAGAATTTTTGGTGGAAAAGAATGAAGGTGGATATTGCTAACTATGTGGCTTCTTATGGTGTTTGTCAGCAAGTAAAAGCTGAGCATAAGCGTCCTGCAGGGTTGTTGCAGCCTTTGGAGGTTCCCCAGTGGCCTTGGGATGATATCTCTATGAACTTTGTGGTGGCATTACCTCGTACACCGCGAGGGAAGGATGCAGTTTGGGTAGTGGTGGATCGACTCAGCAAGTCTGCGCACTTCATTCCTATTCGCACTACAAATTCAGCGAGTGATCTAGCTCCTATTTATGTGCGTGAAATAGTAAGACTGCATGGTGTGCCAAAGACCATTATTTCGACAGAGGGCCAAGTTTGTCTCCAAGTTCTGGGAGAGTTTGCAGAGTGCATTGGGCACACAGCTCCGCCTTAGTACAGCGTTTCACCCTCAGACAGATGGGCAGTCAGAGCGCACTATTCAAACTTTGGAGGACATGTTGCGGTCTTGCGTTTTGTCTTGGAAGGGTTGTTGGGAGGACCAGTTGCCACTTGCAGAGTTTGCTTATAATAATAGTTATCATTCCAGTATTAGAGCCGCGCCATTCGAGGTTCTCTATGGGCGGAAGTGCAGATCGCCACTTTGTTGGGATGCAGTAGGAGAGAAGGCAGTTTTGGGTCCGGACTGGATTCAGAAGACCGTTGAGCGTGTGGCCACGGTGAGGCAGAATCTGTTAGCAGCTCAGAGCAGACAGAAAAGCTATGCTGATGTGAGGAGGCGTGACTTGGAGTTTGCGGTGGGTGACCAGGTGCTCTTGAGAGTGTCTCCCACTAAAGGTATTGTTCGGTTCGGTACCAAAGGGAAGCTTAGCCCGAGGTACGTTGGACCGTTCTCGATTATTGCAAGAATTGGGAAGTTAGCCTACCGCCTGGACCTTCCTGAGTCCATGCGTGGGGTTCACAATGTGTTTCACGTCTCGATGCTGAGAAAGTTTTTGAGAGACCCAGAGCATAAGATTTCATTGGAGCCGCTGACTATTGAGCAAGACCTCACAGTTGAGTCGCGTCCGGTGCGCATTGTAGAAAAGTCAGAGCGAGTGCTGAGGCACAAGACATTGGTATATGTCAAGGTGTTGTGGACTTATCAATCTGAGAGAGAAGCGACTTGGGAGTTGGAGTCTCGCATGCGCGAACAATACCCGGAGTTGTTCACGTCGGGTACGTGTTATTTTTTTGTTGTTGTTTAAATTCAGTTGTGGTTGTTTTTTTAATAGAACGACGATTAGAATTCGGGGTCGAATTCTGTTAAGGGGGGTAGAATGTAATATTCTAAAAAATAAATAAATAAAATAAATAATAATCTCTTAAAGGCTTGTGCGTAATTAAATAAAGAGGATACGTGAAAATAGGATATTTCAGAGTTTTTTTAGAGAGCTATATAAATCGTGGGAGTGGAGTTCTAGAAACCCTAGCAGTCCTTTCATTTTTTTCCCTGGGCGCCGCCAGCGCAGGCACCATGTCTCCCAAAAACACCATCGCTCACGTCGCCGTCTTCACGCGTTAGCCGCCATTGCGCTTGGTCGTTGTTCCCATCGGTGGCATCAATTCCTAGTGGATGCGCCGCTCACAGACGTCTGCGTCGCGTGTCTTGATTGTCACCGCCGTCTCGGCGCCATCTGCGTGTGTACATTTCTTCTTGGCGTCAATCATCGAGTTCACCTCTTTTTCTTCTTTTGCGGTGCTAGTGCTAGCAATCATCAAATGGTGTTGCATTAGTAATTAGTTTTCACGTAGCTAAGTTTGTATGCAATAAGGATTAAGGATTGCATGCCTCGGTTGCCGTTAGTAATTTGTTTTTTTACATAGCTAATTAGGTATGCAGCAAGGATTACCTTAATGAGATCTGCATGCCTCGGTTGGCACTAGTGGTTTGTTTTTTTTTGGCACGTAGCTCAACATGCATGCAGCAATTAGAGATCGTAAATAATCTAGTAGTCTAACTTTGCTTAGTAGGCATGCAAACGGCTGCTGGTGCCAAATATTAGCAAGCTGTGCAAGACATATGTACTTCTCTAGAATAGAAAAGTTGAGAGAGGGGCTAGCATGTCTTGTTGGAATAGAAAAGGAAATTATTATGATGTTTATAGTCAGCGAGATATCGATCAATAGATTAGTTTTGGTCTGCTGTCCTGTTGTACGATTTATTCGAATACCTTAATGGTGAATTTTGGAAATATCATCTACTAGTTAATTGTAGATAATTTCGATATCTTTCTATAGCATATTTAATCATGTTGATCGGACAAGTAGAATTCGAGATATGAATTTTGGAACACTGCTGTCTTTGTGGTTGTCGTCTTTCGGCGCTGTTTTGGTAGACTGCAGATTACAAATAGTAATTGAACTAATTAGAGTTTTTGATCTACACGAAAGATGTAGATAATTGTCTAAGGGTTCTGTAGAATCCAAGAACTTGAATTTTGGTTGGGTAAAACAAAAGTTATGAATTTAGTAAGACCGCTGTCCTGAAGCGGACAGATCGATTTTCTGGGCTAGAAACGGAGGGTTAGATGATTTAATTAGAAGACTTGGTAATCTAATAAAATATGGAGAATTTTATGTAGAATCCAGAACTGGGTGGTTTGTCGTGATCGGACTTTTGAGTCGAAAGTTACGCTATTTTTAGTAACAGGACAGCTAAGGGTGACTTTTCGGTACCAGAGAAGCGTGGTATATTTGGAGACGGGTAGGAGCGATGTCGATTGATTGCTATTCTTGATGCTGTAGCTTGTATTAAAATTTGAGTATTTAATGTAGGAGAGGCGTCGTGCTTGTTGCCATCTTCTAGCCAAACCGTGCGTCGCAACTAGTAAAGGCAAGTGCATGGTAGACAACGATCAATGATTGATCACTGTTTTCTTTATCTTGCATTAACATTATTGTTGTGCTTTTATTTTATTTAATTGCAAGCAATGGAATGGTATGGATTTATATTGTTAATGGACATGATGAAAAAAATTGGATATGATGAGTATTATGAAATTATGCATGTTTGCATTCATAAGCATCTTTGCATATGAGCAGGTGATCATGAATTATCACAACTCCACGGGAGTGGAGGAGGTCCCCGATCCTTGTGGAGGAACGGGCTTGAGAGTGGATGTTGTCGCGAGCATTCACTCATGCTATACCGGTATACGCGAAAGAAGTGCATGCGGACATGTAGATTAGAGTTGCATTGATATATGAGATTAATGGGTGTGAAACAAAGGGAAGATAACATCATGATAATATTAATAGAAGTACCTGTGATGATAATGAAGCTATTGAATGTTGTTGATTTATTATTGTTCGTTGTATATTGATGTGGTTGCTGAGTCGTGGACTCACCCTTGCTCTTTTGTTGTTTTTAGGTGATCTTCGAGGGCGCCGTGACTGAGAGCGAGTAGAGCACATGGAGTAGATCCATACTTCAATCACATGATCATTTGCCATAAGAACCTTGTTATTCAATGCAGGATCACTCTAGGCCATGTTAGAGGTTGAATAAAGTTTAGTACAACGTTTTGGACTAGACTATTTGTTTCAATGATTTGGATTCTTTGGTTGATGCTATTTTGGATTATTTACCTGGTTATATTTCCCCTTGCTTATTTATTATCGCTTGATCCATAATTATGCATGTTCTTTTGTGGTCCATGGATATGTTTATTGATGTTTTCCTTGCTGTAATTTTATAGTGTGTCGATAATTATTAGTTTAGAGAGTAGTTTAGTGGCATTCCAGGCTCAGTGTTGGGCTGGGGTGTTACAAAATGTTTATCTAATTACTACCTTGTGCTCCTTCCACCAAGCATCCGATGCAGATATAGTTCCTTTTTGATGATCCCAATCTAGCCCAGTTGCTTTTTATTTCAAATCATTCCACAAGTTGTATTATTTCTTCAATACTTCCCACTTATTTTTTAATTATTTTTTATCGTGCTTTTTCCCCGTCCTTTCATAGAACTTCTTTTGGAGGTTATTGTAACCCGTGATATTCAAACATCCTAATGGTCTATTCCTAGTACCAACTTCCTCACACAGATCTGACAAAATACCCTATTGCCAAATGTATCCCAATTTACCTTGTTGATAGCAACTAGTTCCATCTATACAATTTACATGATGATTTATAATTTGTAAGGGCATAATATCAAGACTTGCCAATGGACATAGCTAAGACATGCATACCATGTTTTTTCGAACATAAAGTGAATATGAAAGAAAATAAATACTTCACTCCCAGCAAAATAGTAATACTGGTGATAGGAACAAGGGGGAGGACTGTGCTAACCGAATTCATATTACTAAGATCATCAAACCAGTGCGCTATTTCGCCAGCATCACCAATGATGTGCATCAAGTTTCAATAACATTCAAAGCACTCAGGATTTATGTCTTGTGCTAAGGAGCTAAGCTAATGGTTTTCCATTTTTTATCAGCATCCATTTTCCATCAGATTTCATATACCAGAGCAAATACATTCACAGACATGACACATTCAGATTCACAGATACAGTCTACAATATGCAATTTCAGATACATTCATATTTCAAATACAATCTACAATATGTAATTCACATTCAGATTTCAGATACAGACCTATACATTCTACAATATGCAATTTTAGATCATGATACAGACAACATGCAATTCACAAATCAATTTTTCCCATAACTACCTTGATCTAGATATGAGGATCTTGCTGATAGCGACGGAGGTGGCGCCGGTGGGGGAGGAGATGGAAAATGGCGGCGGCGGGTGGAGGAGAGGGGAGGCGGTGGCGGGAGGCGGAGAGGGGAGGCAGTGGTGTCGGGTGGAGGAGAGGGGAGGCGGCGTCGGTGGGGGAGGAAAGGGTAGGTGGCAGCGGTGGGGGGAGGAGAGGGGAGGCGGCGTCGGTGGGGGGAGGAGAGGGGATGCGCCGGCGGTGTGGGCAAGAGAGGGGAGCCTGTGGGGTTGGGGGTGGGGAGGGGGAGGGCAAGCGGCGGCGGGTGGGAGTGAACGGGAGGGGAGGGGAGGGGAGGGGAAAAGGGGTGGGAACGAGTGGGAGCGAATGGGAGGGGAGGGGAAAAGGGTGGGAGCGAACGGATTCTGAGAAAAAAAAGAGAGATTCACATTTATATACGAATGATATTTTGAGGGTAATTTTAACGAAGTTCAGTGGCAAAGGGATATTTCATTCCGCAAAAGCCAAAAAAGCACCACTTTCCTAGCTCATGACTTTTAGGTTTAAAATGGCTTAAGTTTTTTATAAGTTGTATAAAAAAGTCACACCTTTGTTTAAGCTGACGTTTTTGCTTTTAAGCCACATAAAAAGTCTAAACAAACATGACCTTAGTAAGTTTCCAGTTCACGGATGGAAAGAAAATATAATCAAGTAGTGGCTAACTTTCTATAATGAAACAACAGTTGTCTTTCCATATTAAGCAACACCAAGTGTCCTGGAGGGGGGGGGTGGTTTAAAAACTCCACTTTTGAAGCCCAAAATAGCATCAAAATAAACCAAATCCACAATAAGCTAACTTTTATAACATATTGACGAGTGCAGCAAGGAGCTAAAGACACTATAAGCATCCAGTTTGTTGCATGCTCTATTGCTTCGATTTTCACAGGATATTCTCTCTATATTTATTATATGTGAGCCCATTTAGGCGCTGATACAACAAAGAACACATCACCTTATAGATTTTCCAAAATGATGTTACACTACTTGTTACTCATACATCAAGGAATATAGAGAAAGGAAAGAAGAATGAATGAAAAAAAACCAGTTGAAACCACTACAGCATAAGACATTGGGTATGTGAGCAGGTTTGAATCTTCTAGTGACCCGAAGAAACCCAGTCAGGTTGATCTTGATGCTGAGCCTCCAATTTTGAAATAAGTGTTACTTCTAACGGGGCTTAGCACAAAAGGTTGGCAATCTAAAATTTAGAAGTTTGTAGCACATCAACAGTTAAGAAAATATCTCTACTGCTTAAAAGAAGGAATTGGTGACGGTCCGTCCTCCTTCATGCGATGTGAGCCATTAGATCTATCTTTCTTCGTGAGATGTGAGCCGTTGGATCTCGTTCTTTCTCAGTTCATCTCATGCATACGGTTGACCACCCATAGCCTCCTCTCCACTCCCCCCACACCCCAACTGCCCAAGCTGGTGTGCAAGAAGCCCAAAGATTCCATCGATCTTTCCAAGAACGGGTTACCAGTGGATCAGTTGCATTGTAGGCTGAGCACGACGATGGTTGACGAGGTATGATTTTTTTAATCTGTAGCAAAGCACGGCCATTGGACTAGTGTTTGTTTATAGCACATCAAAAGCATACATATTGCTTGTTTTGTTGAATACTCACATACAAAATAGCAATTGAAATATCATTAATATATTCAATGAAATTGAAATTTGTAATTATTGAAATAGAACATAGAACGATGCTAAACCCCAGCTCCTATACAGGATATAGGAGCACATGCAATCTAATCTAGGAAAATAATTAAAAAGGCATCTGTGGATATCATGGGGATATGCTCTAGATCTTAGGATGATGTGACAATTGGCAATAGCATTTATGGTTTGTCGGTTCATAGGGTTTTCGACAAAGTTCAAGCTTTCTGGACAGGGGCGGTCCGACCGGCCATAGCATGGCGGTCCGACCGGTCCTAAATCGGTCGGACCGGCGGCGGTCGGACCGGCCGTGACCAAAGAGTGTCAGAATGTGTTGGGCCAAAAATAGAGTATGTAGGCAAGTGAGGGGATCCCAATGCACTTGGTATCATAATTTTTGGAGCCTCCAAGCAAAAGTTCTATTCGTTTTAAATTTTCATAAGGTTTCGGAATTTTAGGGCTTGAAATTCGGCTAAGTCCCTTGTGGCGGTCCGACCGGCTCAAAGGGAGCGGTCCGACCGGCCAGAGGGCAGTCCGACCGGCTCACAGAGAGCGGTCAGACCGATTTCCACTTATGAACGTCAGCCAACTTCGTGGTGATGTTGTTTTGTTAGGTCAAGTTCATTGGTATCATGGCATATGTATTGCATGATGCATGTTTTGACTAACATAGGTCAAGTTGTGAAGAACTTGTTCCCGAATTCGTATTTGCTTGTCTATGGTTGTGCAGGTTGCTTGGTGGTCAACGACGGTCAACGGCGAGGATGATTGGGACTAGACTTGGAGAGTTGAGGTCCAGAACGATCGATGATGCCGGGTGAGGTCAATGGACTCAAGTGTGACACAAGATGGATAAGGGTGACCTATTGGCGAATCCATGGCGCATGGTGAAGCGGTTTAGGTCAAAAGGTTAAAGACGACGCTTTGCGAAGTGTGCGTGTGTGACCCGTTTGTTAGTGGACCTTAACGGGAGCCCAATAGAGTCAAACCCTAGAAGTTCTAGACCTCCACTATAAATAGGAGGAGGTGGTGGCTGCACCATCTCTCTCGCCTCTTTTATGTTTCAAAACCCTAATTGGCTTAGGGGGAGTTGAGGTGGAGGCTTGGGCTCTTGATGGTTTGAGGTGATTTTCGTGATCTTGGATTGACCACTGTTCCTTGATGGAGTGGGTGTAATCCAGCATCAATCACGAATTTAATCTATGCAAGGTTTGCTTGAGATAAGTCTCTTTTCGTTCTTACTTTCAATTTCGTGATTTTAGGGCTTTCTTTGATCAACGAGTTTTTGATTGATTCTTTCACGTGAATCAGCTTGCTGTGATATGTGTTAACCTATCTAGGATCATCTTGATCATCAATCACTCACGAACAAGCATTAGGATCAAGTTTTTGTTCTTGCCCGATTTTAGACACTCTCTTACTCAATTGACAAATGTTCAGGATCTAGACAAGAATTATCATAATATTCGATTAGAATAGGTCCTCAATAGCATAGAGAAGGTTTGTGCAAAGTTTCGTGAAGTTTGGAGTTGAGAATCAAAAGTTAGACCTAATTGCAACTTCATCATCGGGCTGTTTTTACTGTTTCAGATCTGTTCTGGAGTCTGCCGGTCCGACCGCCCCTCACCACCGGTCCGAACGATTTGGCAGCGGTCCGATCGCCGGTATAACAGCGGTCCGACCGCCCGGAAATCGGTCCGACCGGTCAAGTCCAGAGGTCAGACCGCCAGTGCACTGTGTTGCTTTGATTTTTGATGTTTTTGTCATATTGCTTAGGGGATTAAATTGAATTCAATACTAGTCTTCCGCTGTACTGGTATATTGATCTTCATAGCTTCCTCATAGCTATTGGAGTGAGATTGTGTTGAATTCATAATTTGTGAAAAAGTCAGCGAGCTCCTATTCACCCCCCCTCTAGTCGCTTTTTCGGTCCAACAAGTGGTATCAGAGCCTGGTTAGTTCACTCTTGATCTTAACCGGTCACTGAACTTTAGGCGATGGATAAGTTTTCTACTAAACCGCATATCTTTGATGGGCACGACTATGCTTATTGGAAGAATCCTATGCGAGTCTTTCTTGAGAGCGAGGGACAAGCTATTTAGGATGTTATTCGAGCCCAGCTTGTTATTCCTGAAATTGCAACGCCGGCTTCAGCGGTTCTTGTGGTAAACAACAACAAGGCCAAGAATCTTTTATATGGTGCGCTTGGTAGACAAGAATATGATCGCATTTGCAATCTTGCAACTGCGCACGAGATTTGGAACACCCTCGAAACATATCATGAGTGTTCGTCCCAAATCAAGAAAGTGCGCCAAACAGTTTACAAGCGTGAATACAACAAATTCGAGATGCGTCCTAGAGAGAGCATCGATGACATTTTCAGTCGCTTTAATAAAGTGATTAATCAGATGAAAGCTGTTGATATTGAATACTCTCAATCTGAAAATGCCACCCATCTCTTGGCTGCAATCAACACCAAGGAGTGGGAGATGAAGGCTACTGCTATAGAGGAAAATGTTGATCTTTTGAGTCTTACTTTAGAATTGCTTTATAGTAAGCTCAAGACTCATGAAATTAAAAGAGTTGATCATCCCAAGAAAGACAACATGTCATTGATAGCCGATCCTCTCAAAAGGTCCTCTGATGGTACTCTTGAATCGTTTTCTGGTTTTTCATTTACTTGTTTATCTGCGATTCATGAGGAGGAGCTTGAAAGTATTCCTGAGACAGAGTTAGCTCTCCTAGCTAAAAAATTCACACGGGCCTACAATAATGTGAGAAACAAAAAGAGAGGTGGTCCGGTGACATGCTACGAATGTGGTGAGCTCAATCATATCTGGGTAAATTGCCCCAAGCTGAAAGGTAAGAGCAATCATAAGGAGGGAAAGCCAGCTTGGAAGAAGCCTCCATTCAACAAATCAAGGTATGAGACTAATAAGCTTGTGAAGGCCGCTTACCAGGTTCTTGCCACTTTTGAGGATCAATCCTTGAGCGATGTGGACTCCGGGAGCGAGGAGGACAAGGAGGAGGAGATCCCTCAAGACAAAAAGAAAGGGAAGACCAAGGACTTCACTGGCATGTGCTTCATGGCCGACACTGATGACATTGACGACGATGAGGTACCTCTTTCTTATGATGAGCTTTCTGCTAAATATGATTCTATAGTTGAGCAATTGCTTAGTCAAGATGAAGCGCTAGAATTTGTCATGACAAAAAATAAGAAATTAGAGTCAAAGATTGGCAAAATGAAATTAGAACTTAAAAATGCTAAGACTCTTGAATCTGATGAATGTTTATCTTGTCATGCTATGCATTCAAAAGTTGCCAAATTGTAATCTGCTCATAATATTTCTGTGCAACAACTTGAGAATGCTAGATCTGAGCTAAATGAAATTAAAAATGCTCCTTGTGAAAAATGTTTAGAATCTAGCAAATTGATTACTTCTGATGTGATTGATTCTAGCCCTTGTACTTCATGCTTAGAAAAAGAACGTGAAATCAAAGATATCTTAGAAGCTGCTAGAGTCAAATATGCTAAGCTTGAGGACAATATTGAAACTACTATTTGTGCTTCTTGTTCCGCTCTTAAGCTTGAAATTGCTTTATATAAGGATAAATCTATGGATAAAACTTGTGATGCTTGTGTTAATTTGAGAAAAGAAAATGCTTACCTTCATGATACATTAGAGAAATTTTCTAAAGGTAAGAAACAGTTAAACATGATTCTTGACCCGTCTAAAACTCCTTATAAGAAGCAAGGTTTAGGATTCAATTCTTTTCAAGACAATTCAAAGCCAAAAGTCATTCAAGTCTTGGAAAAAGGTTTAATTGAATTCAAAACCCAACCTGCAAAAACATCTTTTAAATCTGCAGGTTTTGCCCAACCTTATGTTAATTCAAAGGGTGCTTCTTCTAGTGGGACCAAGTACCATTGCACTTATTGCAAGAAAAGTGGACATTTGATTGAGTTTTGTTGGCGTAGGTTAAAAAATGATAGGAAAAATCTTGATAGAATTTCATTCTTTCAACCTAGAGCTGTTATGAGACATCGTAACACTGAAAAGAGTAAACCTGGGTTAGGATTTTCCTCACATGCTAATCATTATGTTTCTAAATATCATAATTCTCATGTTCTTCAGGCTGGCGGTCTGACCGTTGGTGGTCACCGGTCTGACCGACTGGGTCGCCGGTCTGACCGCTAGAACAACGCCGGTCTGACCGTGCCTAGACAGATTAATTCCCATGTTAATTTAAACATTGCTCATAACAGAAATTTAGATAAAATCAAGGATAGTACTTCTGGTTTGCATACTCCTTGCAGACGTGTGTCTCAGTACTGAGGTTCTAAATCTTATTTATCTAACCCCATTATTGAGACACATCGTTCTTCTATTCCTTGATTTTCAGGATTACCGCGGAAAGGGGAAGAACCCGTGGTTCGTCGACTCCGGGTGTTCATGCCACATGACCGGAAACTCAAGATGGTTCACCTCTTTCACGCGGGCAACAGGTGATGACTTCATCACCTTTGGAGATGATACACAAGGGCGAATTGAAGGAACGAGATCACTTAGGGTGAACAACAAATTCATCCTAAAGGATGTCGCTCTTGTGGACAAGCTTAGGTATAATCTCCTTTCTGTCTCCCAGCTTCTTGATGATGGCTATGAGACTATATTTAAGAAAAATGCTTGTCATGTGCTTGATTCTACTGGTGTGCTTGTGTTTGGAATATCTAAAGTTGGTAGAATTTTTGGAGCTGATTTTTCAGAATCTCTTGCTGGATCCCTTAAATGTTTGCTTACATCTTCTTCTGATTTCTGGCTTTGGCACCGACGTTTGGGGCACATTGGTTTTGATCATTTGACGCGAGTTAGCAACCTTGATCTCATGAGAGGTTTGCCCAAACTCAAAGCTGTCAAAGATGCTGTATGTGCGCCCTGTAGGCATGGCAAATAAGTTGCCGCCTCACACCCTTCTGTGACTATGGTTATGACTGACGGACCAGGACAGTTGCTTCATATGGATACTGTTGGTCCTGCTAGAGTCCGGTCAGTCGGTGGAAAATTGTATATTCTTGTCATAGTCGATGATCTTTCAAGATATTCTTGGGTGTTCTTTCTTGCTTCAAAAGATGAAGCTTTTGGTTATTTTCATGACCTTGTTCTTCGTTTGGCTTCTGAGCTTCCTGGTGCCTTGAGAGCGATCCGCAGTGATAATGGCACGGAGTTCAAAAATGCTTCTTTTGCCTCTTTTTGTGCTGAGCGCGGTATTGAGCATCAGTTCTCTTCTCCACACGTCCCTCAACAAAATGGCGTGGTGGAAAGAAAGAATAGGACCTTAGTCGAAATGGCTAGGACGATGCTAGATGAGTATAGCACACCGAGGAGCTTTTGGGCCGAAGCTATTGCTACAGCTTGCCATATTGCAAATCGTGTCTTTTTAAGACCATCTTTAGGCAAAACTCCTTATGAGCTTCGTTTTGGTAGAAAACCCTCTGTTTCGCACTTTCGAGTCTTTGGATCAAAGTGTTTTATTCTTAAGACAGGAAACCTAGATAAATTTGAGTCAAGGACTTTTGATGGGATATTTCTGGGTTATCCTGCACATTCGATGGGTTTTCGGGTCCTTAATGCTGAAACTAACCTTATTCAGGAGACTTGTAATGTCACTTTTGATGAAACTAGCCATGGAGCTAGATCCGATGTTACAGATAATTCACTGGTGATAGAGAGCATTTTTGTGGAGGAAGATGAGGACGAAGTTGATATCTGTCCTTCATCTGCTGCTGCTGAGGCGCCTATTTTGGTACAAGAACCTACTACGTCTACTTCACCTTCTGTTGAGGCTCCTGCTGCATCATCATCATTAGCAGTACCTGTGGAGGTCGAAGAAACGCTATCTCCCCCGGGCGCTCCACTTCACATTCAGAGGCAGCATCCTCCGGATCAGATAATAGGTAATCTACATGAGCGAGTCACTCGCTCCAAGTATATTGATTCAAATCTCTACTCTCATTCTGCTTTTGTTGCTTCTTTTTGTGGATTTCATGGGGATATGCTCCAGATCTTAGGATGATGTGACAATTGGCAATGGCGTTTACGGTTTGTCGTTTCACGCGTTTTCGACAAAGTTACTGAGCTTATCGCTCGGGGCGGTCCGACCGGTCCTTGCATCGGCGATCGGACCGGTCCCATATCGGTCGGACCGGCCATCCGGGCGGTCGGACCGGCGATGACCAAAAGTGTTCAAATCGAGTGGGCCAAAAATAGGTGTTGTAGACAAGTAAGGGGATCCCAATGCACTTGGTCTCATGATTTTGGAGCCCCGGTGAAAAGTTCTATTGGTTTAAAGTTTCGTAAGGTTTGGATTTTGGGAGCTTGAATTTGGCTAAGTCTTAGGCGGTCCGACCGCTCACTGTGGAGCGGTCCGACCGCCATGGGGCGATCTCGACCGCTCACTGGAGCGGTCGGACCGTAACTACTTGAACGTCCACCAACCGTGGCGATGTTGTTTTGTTAGGTCAAAGTCATTGGTTTCATGGCATATGATTTGCATGATGCATGTTTTGACTAACATGGGTCAAGTTGTGAAGAACTTGTTCCCGAATTCGTGTTTTCTTGTGCGTGGTTGTGCAGTAGCTTGGTGGTCAACGACGGTCAACGGCGAGGAGAATCGGGACTAGACTTGAAGAGTTGAGGTCCGTAACGATCGACGATGCGGGTGAGGTCAACGACTCAAGCGTGACACAAGATGGACAAGGGTGACCTATTGGCGAATCCATGACGCATGGTGAAGCGGTTTAGGTCAAAGGTTAAAGACGGCGCTGGCAAGCGTGCGTGTGTGACCCGCTTGTTAGTGGGCCTTAACGGAGCCCAATTAAGTCAAACCCTAAGAGTTTTAGGCCTCCACTATAAATAGGAGGAGATGGTGGTGCACCTCTCTCTCTCGCTTTTTTATGTTTCAAAACCCTAATTGTCTTTAGGGAGTTGAGGTGGAGGCTAGGGCTTTTCATGGTTTGAGGAGAATTTCGTGATCCTTGATTGTCTCATTGATCCATGATGGTGTGGATGTAATCCAAGATCAACCACGAAATCAATCTATGCAAGGTTTGCTTGAGATAAGTCTCTTTTCGTTCTCGCTTTCAATTTCGTGTTTTTAGGGCTTTCTTTGATCCGCGAGTTTGTGATTGATTCTTTCACGTGAATTAGCTTGCTGTGATATGTTTGAATCTATCTAGCATTATCTTGATCATCAATCACTCACGAACAAACAATAGGATCAAGTTTTCGTTCTTGCCGGCTTTAGACCTTCTGTTAATCAATTGACAATTGCTCAAGATCGTTCCAAGAATTATCATAATATTCGATTGGAATAGGTCCTCAATAGCATAGAGAAGGTGTGTGCAAAGTTTCGTGAAGTTTGGAGTTGAGAATCAAAAGTTAGACCTAATTGCAACTTCGCATCGGTGATTTTATTGTTTGAGATCGGTTACGATCGCCGGTCCGATCGCCCATCACCACCGTCCGATCGATTTGGAGCGGTCCGACCGCCAGTATAACAGCGGTCCGACCGCCCTGCAATCGGTCCAACCGGTTCACTACAGAGGTCAGACCGCCAGTACTTGTGTTGCTTTGATTCTTGCTGATTATTGTCGCATTGCTTAGGGGTTTTATTGGATTCAATACTAGTCTTCCGCTGTACTGGTATATTGATCTTCATAGCTTTCTAATAGCTACTGGAGTGAAATTGTATTGAGTTCATAATTTGCTAAAAAGTGAGCGTGCTCCTATTCACCCCCCCTCTAGTCGCCTTTACGGTCCAACAAGTGGTATCAGAGCCCGGTTAGTTCAATCTTGATCTTAACCGGTCACTGAACTTTGGCGATGGATAAGTTTTCTACTAAACCGCATATCTTCGATGGGCACGACTATGCCTATTGGAAGAATCGTATGCGCGTCTTTCTTGAGAGCGAGGGACAAGCTATTTGGGATGTTGTTAGAGCCCCATTGGTTATTCCTGAAATTGCTACACCTGCTTCGCAATTCTTTTGGCTAACAACAATAAGGCTAAGAATCTTTTATATGGTGCACTTGGTAGACAAGAATATGATAGAATTTGCAATCTTTTAAACTGCGCATGAAATTTGGAACACTCTCGAAACATATCATGAGGTTCGTCCCAAATCAAAAGGTGCGCCAAACTGTTTACAAGCGTGAGTACAATAAATTCGAGATGCGTCCCGAGAGAGCATCGATGACATTTTCATCGCTTTAATAAAGTAATTAATCAAATGAAAGTCGTTGATATTGAATATTCTCAATCTGAAAATGCCACCCATCTCTTGGTCGCAATCAACACCAAGGAGTGGGAGATGAAAGCTACCGCTATAGAAGAAAATGTTGATCTTTCAAGTCTTACTTTAGAATTGCTTTATAGTAAACTCAAGACTCATGAAATTAAAAGAGTTGATCATCCTAAGAAAGATAATTTAGCTTTGGTAGCGATCCTCTCAAAAGGCTTTTGATGACTCTTGTGAATCTTCTTCGGATTTTCATTTGCTTGTTTATCCGCTATTCATGAAGAGGAGCTTGAAAGTATTCTGAAACGAGTTAGCTCTTCTAGCTAAGAAATTCACACGGGCCTACAATAATGTGAGAAACAAAAGAGAGGTGGTCGGTAACATGCTATGAATGTGGTGAGCTCAATCATATCCGCAAATTGCCCCAAGTCGAAAGGTAAGAGCAATCATAAGGAAGGAAAGCCGACTTGGAAGAAGCCTCCTTTCAACAAATCAAGGTATGAGGCAAATAAGCTTGTGAAGGCGCTCACGGGTCCTTGCCGCTTTTGAGGATCAATCCTTGAGCGATGTGGATACAGGGAGTGAGGAGGACAAGGAGGAGGAGATCCTCAAGGTAAAAAGAAAGGGAAGGCCAAAGATTTCACCGGCATGTGCTTCATGGTCGACACTGACGACATTGATGATAATGAGGTATCTTTTTCTTATGATGAGCTTTCGCTAAATATGATTCTATAGTTGAGCAATTGCTTAGTCAAGATGAAGCGCTTGAATTTGTTATGACAAAAATAAGAAATTAGAGTCAAAAATTAGCAAACTGAAAGTAGAGCTTAAAATGCTAAGACTCTTGAACTCGATGAATGTTTATCTTGTCATGCTATGCATTCTAAATTACCAAGTTACAATCTGCTCATAATATTTGTGTACAACAACTTGAGAATGCTAAATCTGAACTAAATGAAATTAAAAGTGCTCCTTGTGAAAAATGTTTAGAATCTAGTAAATTGATTGCTTTTGATGTTTTGATTCTAGCCCTTGCACTTCATGCTTAGAAAAGAACGTGAAATCAAAGATATCTTAGAAGTCGCTAGAGTCAAATATGCTAAGCTTAAGGACAATATTGAAAATACTACTTGTGCTTCATGTTCCACTCTTAAGCTTGAAATTGCTTTGTATAAGGAAAAATCTATGGATAAAACTTGTGATTCTTGTGTCAACTTGAGAAAAGAAAATGCTTACCTTCATGATACATTAGAGAAATTTTCTAAAGGTAAGAAACAATTAAACATGATTCTTGACAAGTCTAAAACTCCTTATAAGAAGCAAGGTTTAGGATTCAATTCTTTTCAAGACAATTCAAACCCAAAAGTCATTCAAGTCTTGGAAAAGGTTTAATTGAATTCAAAACCCAACCCGCAAAAACATCTTTTAAATCTGCAGGTTTTGCCCAACCTTGTATTAATTCAAATGGTGCTTCTTCTAGTGGTACCAAGTACCATTGCACTTATTGCAAAAAGGTGGACATTTGATTGAATATTGTTGGCGAGGTTGAAAAATGATAGGAAAAATTTTGATAGAATTTCATTCATGCAACCTAGAGTTTCTATGAGACATGGTAACACCGAAAAGAATAAACACGGATTAGGATTTTTATCTCATGCAAATCATTATGTTTCTAGACATCCTAATTCTAATGTGTATCAAGTGGCGGTCGATCATTTGGTGCTCACCGATCGACCGTTTTGGTCACCGATCGCCCACTTGAAGACAAAGCGGTCAGACCGCCCATGGACAGTTCAAGTCTCATTTTAATTTGAACATTGCTCATAACCAAATGTTAAATGAAATCAAGGATAGTACTTCTGGTTTGTATACTCCTTGCAGACGTGTGTCTCAGTACTGGATTCCTAAATCTTGTTTATCTAATCCCAGTATTGAGACACATCGTTCTTTTGCTCCTTGATTTTTAGGATTACCGCGGAAAGGGGAAGAACACGTGGTTCGTTGACTCAGGATGTTCACGCCACATGACCGGGAACTCAAAATGGTTCACCTCTTTCACGCGAGCAACAAGTGATGACTTCATCACCTTTGGAGATGATACACAAGGGCGAATTGAAGGAACAGGATCAATTAGGGTAAACAACAAATTCATTCTAAAGGATGTCGCTCTTGTGGACAAGCTTAGGTATAATCTCCTTTCTGTTTCTCAGCTTCTTGATGATGGGTATGAGACTGTTTTTAAGAAAAATGCTTGTCGTGTGCTTGATTCTACTGGTGAGCTTGTGTTTGGAATCTCTAGAGTTGGTAGAATTTTTGGAGCTGACTTTTCAGAATCTCTTCTTTGGATCTCTTAAATGTTTGCTTACATCTTCTTCGATTTTTGGCTTTGGCATCGACGTTTGGGGCACATTGGTTTTGATCATTTGACGCGAGTTAGCAACCTTGATCTCATGAGAGGTTTGCCTAAGCTCAAAGTCGTCAAAGATCTTGTATGTGCGCTTTGTAGGCATGGCAAACAAGTTCTCGCCTCACACCCTTACGTGACTATGGTTATGACCGACGGACTGTGACAGCGGTTGCTTCATATGGATCTTTGTTGGTCCGCTAGAGTCCGATCGGTTGGTGGAAAATGGTATATTCTAGTCATAGTCGATGATCTTTCAAGATATACTTGGGTGTTCTTTCTTACTTCAAAGGATGAAGCTTTTGGTTATTTTCATGATCTTGTTCTTCGCTTGGCTTCGAGCTTCACGGTGCTTTGAGAGCGATTCGCGATGATAATGGCACGGAGTTCAAAAATGCTTCTTTTGCTTCTTTTGTGCCGAGCGTGGTATTGAGCATCGTTCTCCTCTCCACACGCCCTCAACAAAATGGCGTGGTGGAAAGGAAGAATAGGACCTTGGTCGAAATGGCTAGGACGATGCTAGATGAGTATAGCACACCTAGGAGATTTTTGGCCAAGCTATTACTATTGCTTGCCATATTGCCAATCGTGTCTTTTGAGACCTTCTTTAGGCAAGACTCCTTATGAGCTTCGTTTTGGTAGAAAACCCTCTGTTTCGCATTTTGAGTTTTTGGATCAAAATGTTTTATTCTTAAGACAGCAATTTAGATAAATTTGAATCAAGAACTTTTGATGGGGTATTTTTGGGTTATCCTGCTCATTCGAGGGTTTTCGAGTTTTAATCTTGAGACTAACATTATTCAGAGACTTGTAATGTCACTTTTGATGAGACTAGCCACGAGCTAGATCAATTGCTGAGATGATTTACAGTGACAGAGAGTATTTTTGTGGAGGAAGATGTGGACGAAGCTAATGTCATTCCCTCATCTGCTGCCAAGCGCCCATATTGATACAAGAACACGCTACGCCTACTTCACCTTGATTGAGGCTCTCACGCATCATCATCATCGCGATACTGCGGAGGTCGAAGAAACGACATCTCACCCGGCGCTCCACTTCGCATTCAGAGACAAAGATCCTCCGGAATGATAATAGGTAATCTACATGAGCGAGTCACTCGCTCGGTATAATGATCCAAATCTCTACTCTCATTCGGCTTTTGTTGCTTCTTTTGAACCCCGCGATATATCACATGCTTTATCGATTCTATTTGGGTAAATGCCATGCATGAGGAGTTAGAGAATTTTGAAAGAAACAAAGTTTGGAACCTAGTAGAACCTCCTAGTGGTCATAATGTTATAGGAACCCGTTGGGTGTTTAAGAATAAACAAGGTGAGGATGGTTACGTGGTTAGAAATAAGGCCGATTGGTAGCTCGTGGTTTGACCAAGTTGAGGGGTTAGATTTTGATGAGACATTTGCTCTGTTGCTAGACTAGAAGCCATTCGCATTACGCTTGCATTTTTGCATCAAAAGGTTTTAAATTATATCGATGGATGTTAAAAGTGCCTTTTAAATGGTTTCATAGATGAGGAAGTGTATGTTAAGCAACCCCTAGTTTTGAGGATCCTAAATATCCAAATCGTGTTTTCAAGCTATCTAAAGCATTGTATGGTCTTAAACAAGCCCCTAGAGCACAGTATGATAGACTTAAGACCTTCTTGCTTAAAAATAATTTTGAGATGGGTAAAGTGGATAAAACCCTATTCATTCTTAGACGTGACAATGACTTCTGCTTGCTCAAATTTATGTGGATGATATTATCTTTGGTGGTTCCTCTAATGCTCTTGTTTCCACTTTTACGACACTATGTCTAGGAAATTTGAGATGAGTATGATGGGAGAGCTTAATTACTTTTTGGGACTTCAAATCAAGCAATGCAAGGAAGGAACTTTCATCCATCGACGAAGTACACTAAAGATCTTCTCAAACGCTTCAACATGGGTGATCGCAAGCCAATTTCCACTCCCATGGCAACTTCAACTGCTTTGGATCGGATGAGGAAGGAGAAGTCGTGGATCAACGCGAGTACCGCAAAGCATGATCGGCTCCTTCAGATTTGACGGCCTCGAGACCGGACATTCACTTCACAGATGCCTTTGTGCAAGATTTCAGCGTCTCGAGAACTTCCCATCGCCAAGCCGTTAAGCGCATATTCGTGTATTTACACTCTACCCTCTTATATGGCATTTGGTATTCTGCTCTTGACTTTGTCCATTAGAGGTTTTTGATTCGATTTTGCGGGTCATCGGTTAGATAGGAAGAGTACCTCGTGCACTGTCACTTTCTAGGCACGTCTCTTGTATCTTGGTCTTCTAAGCGGTCTTACATTGCACAATCCATCTTCACGAGGCGGAGTATGTTGTTCTTTGCTAGTTGTTTGAGCTGATTTTGTGGATGACGCCCACTTTGAAAGATTATGGGTTAAACTTTGCTAGTGTTCCTCTTTTTCGTGATAACACTACGCTATTAATATTGCTAAAACCCAAAGGCAACATTCTAGGACTAAGCACATAGACATTCGCTTTCACTTCCTTAAAGATCATGTTGAAAAAGGTGATATTGTGATGCACTTTGTAGAGTCCAAGCTCAATTGGCGGATATTCTTACCAAGCCTTTAGATCAAACCAGATTTTCCTCCTTAAGAAGTGAGTTAGGGTAATTTATCCTTATGGGTTGGTTTGAGGGGAGTTTGATCTTTTCTTATCTTTCCTTGTTCTTTTGATCTTTTATTGTTCTTTTCCGAACTTAGTGATCTTTTGAACTTTTTAGATTTTTAGGCCTTTTAATTGCATCTCATTGTGTCATATTGCATTCATATGAAAAATACAACAAGTGGTATGAAAAATTCAAAAAAATGCATTGTAATATAAGATTTTACGCTTATATTTTAAAATTGATGAAGCTTTGCCTATTACCCTTTAGAGCTTTTGTATTTCAATTCTTGCTCAATGTCATGTCTAGTTCTTTGACTTGCTAGAATTATCATGCTTTTACATGTGTAGCTAAGTCTTTGCTATATGAGCTAGAACCTTTTAAACAACTCAAACTAAGAAATTGCAATTTGTGGATGTTTTAGCGAGTTGTGTAATTAGTGCTCCTCTTGTGACATTGGCCTGCTCGAGAATTGCTTTGTTAGCTCTTTGATCTAAAATTGACCATTACTTGAGCTTTTGTGTTCTTGAGATTCTAAAACTGCTCTTGTGAAAAATGAAAATCAAGATTGTCTTATGCTTAAATTGTGCCAAACTATTCTTACGAGGCGCTTGTCAAATGACATGAACTTGGAGATAGTTTGATGAACAGACGATCTCATGGGGACCGCTTGTCGAAATGACATGAACCTCAAGATTTGTCGCCGGTAGAAGCTTAGAAAGAGTTTGTGGATGGCTCCTAGTCCGGGATCTTCTTTACTAAGATATACCTTTAATCAACTTTTGGTGAAGCTTAGGATGAGTTTGTGGATGGCTCCTAGTCCAGATCTTGTCACTAAGTTAGATCATTAGTCAACTTCAATATTCAATGCAAATGAGAAAAATGTTGACAAATGGGCGTTTACAAAATATTGAGCAAAATGATTCAATACGGACTTGATTGACTCTTAATGTGGTCTTTGTTAGATTTTGATCTCACTTTGACATTTGACATGGCCAATTTCACTTTAGGATCCTCGTTGATGAACTTCTTTGAATTTGAAGCGTTGCTTAAATTGATAAAATCTAATGCTTTACTTTTGAGCCTTTGTGCTTAGCTTTGATATATATGTCTTACCATGATCTTGCTAGCGTTGTCGGGCTTGATATGTCTGTTTGTGCGATATTAGAGAAACTACATTGTTCTTTTGGGTAATCTCCAAAGCTTCTTATCAAAAATTGAAAAATACAAAATTGAAGCCACTCCATTGCACTTCATGCATATTTCTCTTTATGCTTTTTTGTTTCGCTTCTTTCTTTATTCTCTATTTGTTATTCTGGATGAGAGGAAGGCGTGATTCCTTGATGAATCCATTGTCAAAGGGGAGAAGATGTGTTAAATGAAAAGATATTTCTTTGGGAGAAGATGTGTAATATTTCTTTGCTACTCTTATTTGGAGAAGATGTGTTAATGAGAAGATTGGGGAGAAGTTTATACAAAGGGGAGAAAGCGAAAATTTGAAATTTGATGATCATAGTGAGGGGAGTTCTTGAGTTGCATTCTTATTGTCTTATTGAATATTCGAACTTGAATTGCATTCTTTTATACTCACAATGATCATAGGTCAATTGAACAATTGTTCTTTCATATGGACCTCATGTGAGAATTTTGACCCTTTTCCGAAATCAAAGTTTTATGCTTTCTTTTGCCTTGTCTCACATGCCTATACTATTACGATGCCGGCTTGGTCATGCTCATTGCTTTTTCTTGCTTATGGACCAAGTTGTGCCTTTGTCGAAAAGCCGCGAGTAAACTCGTTTTCAAACCTCTTACTTACATTTTTCGGATAATTGCCAATGTGTTCATCAAGGGGAGATTGTGGATTTCATGGGGATATGCTCCGGATCTTAGGATGATGTGACAATTGGCAATGGCGTTTACGGTTTGTCGTTTCACGCGTTTTGACAAAGTTCTGAGCTTATTGCTCGGGCGGTCCGACCGGTCCAGACCGCAATGTCCGACCGGTCCCATATCGGTCGGACCGGCCATCCAAGCGGTCGGACCGGCGATGACCAAAAGTGTTCAAATCGAGTGGGCCAAAAATAGGTGTTGTAGACAAGTAAGGGGATCCCAATGCACTTGGTCTCATGATTTTGGAGCCTCGGTGAAAAGTTCTATTGGTTTAAAGTTTCGAAGGTTTGGATTTTGGGAGCTTGAATTTGGCTAAGTCCTAAGGCGGTCCGACGGCTCACGAGGAGCGGTCCGACCGCCATGGCGAAGTCCGACCGGCTCACCGAGCGGTCGGACCGTGAACTACTTGAACGTCACCAACCGTGGCGATGTTGTTTTGTTAGGTCAAAGTCATTGGTTTCATGGCATATGATTTGCATGATGCATGTTTTGACTAACATGGGTCAAGTTGTGAAGAACTTGTTCCCGAATTCGTGTTTTCTTGTCTGTGGTTGTGCAGGTAGCTTGGTGGTCAACGACGGTCAACGGCGAGGAGAATCGGGACTAGACTTGAAGAGTTGAGGTCCAGAACGATCGACGATGCGGGTGAGGTCAACGACTCAAGCGTGACACAAGATGGACAAGGGTGACCTATTGGCGAATCCATGACGCATGGTGAAGCGGTTTAGGTCAAAGGTTAAAGACGGCGCCGCGGGCGTGCGTGTGTGACCCGTTTGTTAGTGGGCCTTAACGGGAGCCCAATTAAGTCAAACCCTAAGAGTTTTAGGCCTCCACTATAAATAGGAGGAGATGGTGGCTGCACCTCTCTCTCTCTCTCGCCTGTTTATGTTTCAAAACCCTAATTGTCTTTAGGGGAGTTGAGGTGGAGGCTAGGGCTTTTCATGGTTTGAGGAGAATTTCGTGATCCTTGATTGTCTACTGATCCATGATGGTGTGGATGTAATCCAAAGATCAACCACGAAATCAATCTATGCAAGGTTTGCTTGAGATAAGTCTCTTTTCGTTCTCGCTTTCAATTTCGTGTTTTTAGGGCTTTCTTTGATCCGCGAGTTTGTGATTGATTCTTTCACGTGAATTAGCTTGCTGTGATATGTTTGAATCTATCTAGCATTATCTTGATCATCAATCACTCACGAACAAGCAATAGGATCAAGTTTTCGTTCTTGCCCGGTTTTAGACCTTCTGTTAATCAATTGACAATTGCTCAAGATCGTTCCAAGAATTATCATAATATTCGATTGGAATAGGTCCTCAATAGCATAGAGAAGGTGTGTGCAAAGTTTCGTGAAGTTTGGAGTTGAGAATCAAAAGTTAGACCTAATTGCAACTTCGTCATCGGCCGATTTATCTGTTTCAGATCGGTTACAGATCGCCGGTCCGACCGCCCATCACCACCGGTCCGACCGATTTTGAGCGGTCCGACCGCCAATATAACAATGGTCCGACCGCGCAATCGGTCCAACCGGTTCACTCTGAGGTCGACCGCCATGCTTGTGTTGCTTTGATTCTTGTTGATTATTGTCGCATTGCTTAGGGGTTTTTATTGGATTCAATACTAGTCTTCCGCTGTACTGGTATATTGATCTTCATAGCTTTCTAATAGCTACTGGAGTGAAATTGTATTGAGTTCATAATTTGCTAAAAAAAGTGAGCGTGCTCCTATTCACCCCCCCTCTAGTCGCCTTTACGGTCCAACACTTTTGAACCCCGCGATATATCACATGCTTTATCTGATTCTAGCTGGGTAAATGCTATGCATGAGGAGTTAGAGAATTTCGAAAGAAACAAGGTTTGCCACCTTGAGAAGCGAGTTAGGGGTAATTTATCCCTATGGGTTGGTTTGAGGGGGAGTTTGATCTTTTCTGATCTTTCCTTGTTCTTTTGATCTTTTATTGTTCTTTTTTGAACTTATTGATCTTTTTGAACTTTTTCGGTTTTTAGGCTTTTTATTGCATCTCATTGTATCATATTGCATTCATATGAAAAATACAACAAGTGGTATGAAAAATCCAAAAAGATGCATTGTAATATAAGATTTTCTGCTTATCTTTTAAAATTGATGAAGCTTTGCCTATTACCCTTTGGAGACTTAGTATTACAACTCTTGCTCAATGCCATGTCTAGTTCTTTGACTTGCTAGAATTATCATGTTTTTACATGTGTAGCTAAGTCTTTGCTATATGAGCTAGAAATTTAAAACAACTCGAACTAAAAATTACAATTTATGGATGTTTTAGCGAGTTGCGCAATTAGTGCTCCTTTTGTGACATTGGCCCTGTCAGAATTACTTTGTTAGCTCTTTAATTTAAAATTGACCATTACTTGAGTTTCTAGTGTTCTTGAGATTTTAAACTGCTCTTGTGAAACATAAAAAATTAAGATTGTCTTATGCTTAAAATGTGCCAAACTATTCTTACGAGACTGCTTGTCAAAGACATGAACTTGGAGATAGTTTGATGATCTAGACGATCTCATGGGGACTGCTTGTCAGAAATGACATGAACTTCAAGATTTGTCGCCCTAGTAGAAGCTTAGAAAGAGTTTATGGATGGCTCCTAGTCCAGGATCTTCTTTACTAAGATATACCTTTAATCAACTTCTGGTCGAAGCTTAGGATGAGTTTGTGGATGGCTCTTAGTCCAGAATCTTGTCACTAAGTTAGATCATTAGTCAACTTCAATATTCAATGCATATGAGAAAACTGTTGACAAATGAGCTTTTAAGAAATACTGAGCAAAATGATTCAATATAGGACCTGATTGACTCTTAATGTGGTCTTTGTTAGATTTTTGATCTCGCTTTGACATTTTGACATGGCCAGTTTCACTTTAGGATCCCTGTTGATGAACTTGCTGAATTTGAAGCGTTGCTTAAATTGATCAAATCTATTGCTTTACTTTTGAGCCTTCGTGCTTAGCTTTGTTATATATGTCATATCATGATCTTGTTAGCGCTGTCAGGCTTGATATGTTGTTTGTGCAATATTAGAAATACTGGCTTGCTCTTTTGGGTAATCTCCAAAGCTTCTTGTAATAAAAAATAATATAAAAAATACAAAAATGAAGCCACTTCATTGCATTTCATGCATACCCTTCTTATGCTTCTTAAGTTTTACTTCTCTCTTTATTCTCTATTTGTTATCTCTGGATGAGAGGAAGGCGTGATTCCTTGATGACTCCATTGTCAAAAGGGGAGAAGATGTGTTAATGAGAAGATGTGTTTAAATGTATTAATGCTATGCATAGGGGAGAATTTTTTGGAGATATATAAAAATGATAAAAAGGGGGAAAAACTGAAAATTTGAAAGTTTCTGAAATTTGAGGATCATAGTGAGGGGGAGTTCTTGAATTGCATTCATTTATCCTCACAATGATCATAGGTCAATTGAACAATTGTTCTTTCATATGGACCTCATGTGAGAATTTTGACTCTTTCATGGAAATCAAAAGTTTTTATGCTTTCTTTTGCCTTATCTCACATGCCTATACTATTCTGATGCCAGCTTGGTCATTTACATTGCTTTTTCTTGCCTATGGACCAAGTTGTGCATTTGTGCGAAAATGAAAGTATTTTACTTTTCAAACCTTCTAATTATATTTTCTGGATTATTGCCAATGTGTTCATCAAGGGGGAGATTGTGGATATTATGGGGATATGATCCAGATCTTAGGATGATGTGACAATTGGCAATGGCATTTATGGTTTGTCGGTTCATAGGGTTTTCGACAAAGTTCAAGCTTTCTGGACAGGGGCGGTCCGACCGGCCATAGCATGGCGGTCCGACCGGTCCCAAATCGGTCGGACCGGCGGCGGTCGGACCGGCCGTAACCAAAGAGTGTCAAAAATGTGCTGGGCCAAAAATAGAGTATGTAGGCAAGTGAGGATCCCAATGCACTTGGTCTCATAATTTTGGAGCCTCAAGCAAAAGTTCTATTCGCTTTAAATTTCGAAGGTTTGAATTTGTGGCTTGAAATTCGGCTAAGTCCCTTGTGGCGGTCCGACCGGCTCACAGGGAGCGGTCCGACCGGCCAGAGGGCAGTCCAACCGGCTCACAGGGAGCGGTCGGACCGATTTCCACTTATGAACGTCAACCAACTTCGTGGTGATGTTGTTTTGTTAGGTCAAGTTCATTGGTATCATGGCATATGTATTGCATGATGCATATTTTGACTAACATGGGTCAAGTTGTGAAGAACTTGTTCCCGAATTCGTATTTGCTTGTCTATGGTTGTGTAGGTTGCTTGGTGGTCAACGACGGTCAACGGCGAGGATATCGGGACTAGACTTGGAGAGTTGAGGTCAATGGACTCAAGCGTGACACAAGATGGACAAGGGTGACCTATTGGCGAATCCATGGCGTATGGTGAAGCGGTTTAGGTCAAAAGGTTAAAGACGACGCTTTGCGAAGCGTGCGTGTGTGACCTGTTTGTTAGTGGACCTTAACGGGAGCCCAATAGAGTCAAACCCTAGAAGTTCTAGGCCTCCACTATAAATAGGAGGAGGTGGTGGCTGCACCATCTCTCTCGCCTCTTTTATGTTTCAAAACCCTAATTGGCTTAGGGGGAGTTGAGGTGGAGGCTAGGGCTCTTGATGGTTTGAGGTGATTTTCGTGATCTTGGATTGACCACTATTCCTTGATGGAGTGGGTGTAATCGAGCATCAATCACGAATTTAATCTATGCAAGGTTTGCTTGAGATAAGTCTCTTTTCGTTCTTGCTTTCAATTTCGTGATTTTAGGGCTTTCTTTGATCCACGAGTTTTTGATTGATTCTTTCACGTGAATCAGCTTGCTGTGATATGTGTGAACCTATCTAGAATCATCTTGATCATCAATCACTCACGAACAAGCATTAGGATCAAGTTTTCGTTCTTGCCCGGTTTTAGACACTCTCTTACTCAATTGACAACTGTTCAGGATCTAACCAAGAATTATCATAATATTCGATTGGAATAGGTCCTCAATAGCATAGAGAAGGTGTGTGCAAAGTTTCGTGAAGTTTGGAGTTGAGAATCAAAAGTTAGACCTAATTGCAACTTCATCGTCGGCCATTTTTTCTTGTTTGAGATCATTCGAGTCTGCCGGTCCGACCGCCCCTCACCACCGGTTCGACCGATTTGGCAGCGATCCGACCGCCCGAAAATCGGTCCGACCGGTCAAGTCCAGAGGTCAGACCGCCAGTGCACTGTGTTGCTTTGATTTTTTGATATTTTTGTCATATTGCTTAGGGGATTAAATTGAATTCAATACTAGTCTTCTGATGTACTGGTATATTAATCTTCATAGCTTACTCATAGCTATTGGTGTGAGATTGTGTTGAATTCATAATTTGTGAAAAAGTGAGCGTGCTTCTATTCACCTCCTCTAGTCGCTTTTTCGGTCCAACAACATCAATCAGATGTAGTGAGAGCGTCACTTTAATCTTTTTGAACCATGGCTGGTTCATGCCCATCGGCCAAGAACAATATTTGTGTTGGCTTGTCCACCCAACAAACCACCTGATTTCATAATAGCTGCAAGCTTTGCTTTTGGTTGTACATAGAAGATGTACAAACAAAGAATAATCATAAGCAAAAGTTGATGCATCAAAGGAAGAGAACAATCAACCACGAGATGAAGTAGTAGTATAACGAATCCAACCGTTGTGCCAAAGAATACACAACTTTTGCTTAGGCTGCCTCCTCCTCCCCTCGCCGCCGCCGCCGCCGCCGCCCGACCTCCGCCGCCTCACCTCCCGCATAGTGGACCTCACCCGCCGCAGGCAGCTCACCCGGATCATGGAGGAGGTGGAGGCGTCCAAGCGGCGCGCGCGCGGGGCTGGGGCCTCAACACCATCGTCATGAACGCCGTGCTGGAGGCCTGCGTGCGCTGTGGCGACGTCGACCTCGTCCTCCGCCTCTTCGTGGACATGCGCCGGCCCAGGGGGTGCGGCGTCGACGGCGTCTCCTACGGCATCCTACTCAAGGTATGTCATATTTTGTTTTCGCGCACTGTCTTGAGCTGGTTTCCGGCTCTATAGTGACCTGTGAGAGGTTGGTATTCGAGTGGGATGGAGAAATTCATGAGGTAGTTGTCAGTTACAAGTGGTAGCGGCGCAATACTGGAATTGGGGGAGAAGAAAGAACAATGTGAGTTCCAACAACTCTTAATTATCAATGCAATCTTTAACAACACGTGTATCCAGCAAGGTATATCGCTTCACATTTATAAAAGAAAAGAAAACTAATCGACGAACAAAGGGACATTATTTTACCACTCCTGTACTATAGAACAGTAAGTATTTACACTCAAGCTTTGATGTGAATTGTGATATGATTAACACTGCCAATATTTTTCCCTTAAGAAACACTTGAGCAGACCAAGGAACAGTCACCCTTTCTAAAATGTAGATATCCCAAACTGCTCAAGGTACTTCAGTTTTGTTCTCAGTGGCCATACTGGTAAATGCAGAAGTGAAACATATATTCTCTAACCATTAGCCGTTATGGACTTATGGTTATGACAATGTGAAGGCATTTTATACAAAAAGCCTACTAAAGCTATCTAGGAGCAGTGTGTATGTACCTTTTATCCTATAATTTCCAGCAAACTATTCATGCTTTGGGCCAATGTGTAAGTTCTAGGTGCTTTTTTGAGCTTTTGTGTGATTTTATCAACTTTATTAAACTTCCATCTAAGATTGTCTGAACCCTCAATGTGTCAGTTCTCTATCAACAACCGACTTCTATTTGTGCTGCGCTAGTGTTCCTCCTTGAAAATACATTCTTGCTTCCTTCAATGGATTAACTTCATCGTGTCTGTTGAAAAGTGTTTGCTAGCATAATATGTGATAGAAGTTATTCACAGCCATGTGTTTTCTACTGATTGCTTAGTTCAATTAATGATCTGGGAGAATCTTACGATGCAATTATTAATGTGCTATATTTTCCATTCATTGAAGGGTCTGGGGATAGCTAGAAGGATCGATGACACATTCGAGATACTGGAATCGATTGAGAAAGATACTTCTATTGGGAGCCCCAGGATCTCTCCTTATCTTATTTGTGGTTTTTCTAAACACCCTTATTGAAGCAGATTGGTATAAGGTTGATTTTTTAAGAGTAAATTGCACATTGCACCAGGTATATTATCCCTTGTTGCACAAAACACCAGAGAAGTATGAGAAGAATACTAGAATACGCCACTGTTCTGAATAATTTTATTTTTGATTAAACAAATAATTCATGAAACTCAACTAATATCAGAACAACAGTCCTGAAATTATGATTGGCTCATTCGTGGGAAAACACTATTCCTGTTGTCTAAACTGAAAGAGTAAATTGCACATTGCACCACCTATATTGACATGAGTTGCACAAAACACCACCGCTAAGCAATCTTTTTGCATAACACTAGAAGTAATGATGTGTTGTTGTACTTTGCACCAGCCCATGAATCTAGCCAGTCGGACCCGGTCTGCTGACAGGTGGGCCCTGATTGCAGCCTCCACACAGGCGGCTGGGGTTCTTAGTTCTTACACCTAGAAAATTGAATAACAAAAGACCAAAATTTTCACAAACACCTCAAATCGACGTAAAATTGCACAGTCCTGCAGTCCAAATCGCCAATGCTGTTCTCAAACTTGAACCTTTTCCAACATCACGCCCATAGCCCTTCCATTGCAACTACCTCCAGCCCCAACTGTATTAAAAAACAACCAAGAATCCAAGATTGCATTCTAGCAAGCAGGCCTGACCGGGCCACAAGGTTAGGCTGGTGCGAAGTGAAACTACATTGCAATAAACATGGTGTTATGTGAAAAGTTTCTTCTCTCAACAATCACTGTACTTAGGATCAATGGATCATTGGCTGCATTTGTGAAATTTCGATATGAAAGGTATGTTATTGGCTTATTACCGAGCGCTGACTACTATAGTTGAGAATAACACAAGGAGTCATCACTAAACCATTAACTCTCTGTACTTAGAACCTGAATTTGTTTTTGTTTTCTATTGCTTCCAAAGTATAGTGGAGACTAAGTTTGATTGGGTGCTGGTCGGTAATACTGATGTATGTGTTCTTGTTATAAATTATTTTTCTTAGCCACAATATTCTACCCATAGCTCTATTACTACTGCAAATTTCGCTCACCTATCTTAGCTAGCTGGTTACTTACTTATGAAGTTGAACTTCAATTTATCCAGGAGATATGCGTCGTGCCAATGCTCTTGTTGCCCGTTTTCGCCAAGTCCTTTATGAAGGCCACTCTGTCTTACTATACAACTTACTAATGAAGGTATCTCTTAGTTTCCCTTAAATTATTCCCCTAACTGTTAATACGGCTGTTTTCTTTTTCATCACTGTCACAGTTGTATTTTAAAAATCAACTTTCCACTTGGAGCTTTGACTGTTAATGATGAGATATTGTGTCAAGGGTTGAAGCCTGATAGATTGACCTACAACACCATCATTTCTGCCTGTGTAAAGTCAGCAGAGATTGATAAGGCTATCCGATTTCTTTAAGATATGAAGGTGTCACACAAGTGTTGGAAAGGCCAGTTTTAGCCACAAGATTGTTTTGCATATAGACATAATTGCCTTGTATAATGAAAATGAGTTGTTCATATTACAATGCAGGAGGAAGCTAAAAGGGAAAATAATCCCGAACTCCTCCCAGACGCTGTTACCTACACAACATAACTTATGGTATTCTGCCTGCTAGGTTATAGTACTTGTGGCATAGAAGTAGGTGTCTTGATGATAAATAAATTATGACCTACAATCTACTTTTTTTTTGTTGAAATTGTTAGAAATGATATTGAGATGGTTGTTACACTTTCATTTCTGTAAATTTTTTTTGAGAATGCTTTTTCAAAAAAAGGAGACATTGCTTTCAGAAAATGTGTTGAGATACTTAATATTGAAAAATAGGTTTGACTTTAGGAAATAAGCTTTTTGACCTTTTATCTATGATGTATAGGTTGCTTAACTGTTCTGTATTCACTATCATTTTTTATTTAAGGTAAACTTTGCTCAGTAGCACTCCAAAGGCTCGCATTTAGTTGGATAACATCGAATTCCTATTTGACTACATTGTAAAACTCGGGAGGGTCAATTTGCTGCCAAATAATACTTCACATTTTGCGTCTCTAACAACCGTTAGTCCTGTAAAAAGACTGGGTTGTCCTTTCACCAACCCTTTCATTCATTTTGGTGTTGGTGCCAAGAAGCTGGCTGTTTGGAGCCAAAATTTTGGCATCAATTTCCACCTAAATTTTCAAAAAACTAAGGGCAATTTGGTATTTTGACAGGGCTAACGGCTATCAGAGACGGAAAATGTAATGGCAATGTTGTTTGTTAGCAAACCGGCCATTTTGAGTGTCATAATGCAGTTGAGTACGAATTTGATGTTACCCGGCTAAATACGGTCCTTTGGAGTGTTCTCCCGAGCAAAATTTTCCCCTTTATTTAATAGTTATTAATTGTACAAGTTATTGAAGCATGTTGCAAGGTTTAGGAAATAGCAGTGATCTCTTTTGTAATACCCCGCTTGGGGGGCAAACCCCAACTCGCCGCTGCCCGGTCACCGCCCCAACCTCTGGCTCTCCCTGCTGCTGCTCCCTGGGGTCGCCGCTCCAGCCTCCGGCTGTCCCTGCTGCCAGCTGCATTGCAAGGGAAGAAGGGCCAGGAGGAGCCGGCAAGGGGAAAGAAAGGGAAGAGAAGGGGAAGGAAAGAAGAGGAAGAGGAGGAGGAAAGCTAGTGTTCATGATCCGTTCGTTGATCGTCGTCGGTTTTTCGTGGGGAGTGTTGCCTCAAGTACAGTGCCACATTTGCATCACTTGGTTTCTAGAGGCTAAAAGGCAAGTGCTTGGTAGAGCGGTGGGCAGCGGTTGGTCAACCCTTGACTTTACCATTGAATGAATATGACATTTATTTATGCTCTCTATTGCTTATTTAAATGCCATGGTGTTATGATTATATTGATTCAATGAGGATATGACATGAAATATTGATGACATGAAATGATGATGATTTAGTGAGATTTTGATATGATGATGCAATTATCATGGAGATGACATGGTAATGTTAATAATGGATAATGAACATTTGCATCATTTGCTTGCATATGAGCCAGGGCGGTGAGTACTGCCATGTTTATAGCTAGCCCGACGTGCTTCATGATAAAGTCCTACAGAGGTAGGGACCTCACCCTAAAGAAGGTGTGGGGAAGAGTGTCTCATCGACGGGTGGACACTCTGTTATACCGGTATCAGTTGAAAGAGTTGCATCATTGGCATTGCATACATGAGTACATGAGAATGATATTGATAAGATTTGACAACATGAAAGATGAGAACGATATTGATGATATTTGAACATACTTATGTTAATGATGATGATTTAAATGTTTAATAAGCTGTTGTTTGTCGTTCTATCTTAAACTTGCTGAGTTGTGGACTATGATGCACGGACACAGACACGGGATTGACCATTTTCTAAAAAATGGCGACACAGGGACACGCTGTGTATATATAAAAATAAAAATAATATATGCATATATAAATATGCTATTTCACCGTCTAGGAATATGACTATTATTTTTATTATAGTCCAAATTGATGCACAGTCTAGAAAAATGCCAGATATCCAGATCGTACGTCCCCCAAAATTATATTAGGGCCATTAGGCCAACATACTGACCTATTTTCTCAACCCCAAAGGATGCTAGAAAAAAGATCTAAAATAGAAACTACAAGGTGATTCCCAAGGTCGTATCAGATCTAAAAATGCCAGAAAAAGAGGAAAATTTCAGATTTAAGGAGCATGAAGAGTGGAGAGGAAGGACCGAAGGAGCATGAGACGATTGACTCATCGCCGTCGCCGCTATTCGTCGATCGCTACTCGAAGTGCGAGAGGAGTCCTTGTCCTCGTCGAGCAGAAGGAAGGAAGGGGGTGGCGTTGAGCAAAGCAAAGGAGGGAAGGGATCGATTCAGTGGATGCAGTCGCCGCCGTTCGTCGGCCGCCGTCGACCGTCGGTCTTTGTTGGAAGTGCGAGAGGAAGGGGGCGGCGTCGAGCAGTGCACATGAGGGAGGAAGGGGGCGGCATCGAGTAGCGCACATGAGGGAGGAGGGCGATTCGGTGGCTGCTGCTGCTAGGGTTAAGGCTTAAGGCATGGGTCTGGCCTTCTAAGTTTGGGCTAAATGGGCTGGGCCAAATTGTCATACGTGTTGAATACGTGTCTGAATTTCAATTTCTTTTATTTCGCGGGCCTAATTTCGGACACGCCACAAAATACGTATCCAAGCCGTGTCGGATCCGTGTCCGTGTCCGTGTCCGATACGGACTCGGATGTTTCCTGCCATGTCCATGCATTAGAGGTCGTGGACTCACTCGTGCTTTGTTATTGCTTTTAGGTAACCGTTGATGGCGACTTGCATGGGACGAAGTAGCACACAAATCTTACATGCATTTATCACACATAATTTTTATCTATTAGTTGCTTTATATAATCTAGAGACATGATTATTTCATCTAGGACTTATTCATGATTGGACTTGATTATTTTGGAACTGCTAGTTGGAACTTGGGTTGATGTATTATTAGTTCCATTCAGTTTGATCTATTAATTACTTAGTTATTGGTTGGATTCTTGATTGCTTTACTAGTAGTGGATTATTAATTGCTGTTATTGTATCTCTTGTCACCCATGGATGGGGGTTTTATTCCATGCATGTTTGCTGGAATTTATTGTTAAAGATTGTTTAAATTAGTAGCTAAAGTAGTTTTGGTGACATTCTAGGCTCAATGTTGGGCCGGGGTGTTACATCTCTATCCAGTTTTGACGATTGTGGTGGAGATGAAACCATCACTTCTTTCAATTAATAGGACTGCGTACACTGCTATGATAGATGCCTTGCTAGCTTGTGGGTCCATTGACGGTAACCTATATAGCATTTTTTTAGTGGGATAGTTTGCTCGGTAACACTGCAATGAGTTTGCAGGTTGGAAAATAACAACTATATCTCACTAACAAGTGGCCTAGGGCCCTAGGCCCCACTTGTTATCCTCACATTTGATGATATCTTTTAGTTGACACGCCTTTACAGTGTTACTGAGCTAACTTTCCCCCTTTTCTCTATTTTATATTCCAATTGACGAAATGACATATCCAATTCTAAAAAAGGAGACTTTATTTGGCCTATCCAATTTACAAAAATACTGATATAATTATGTCTTGGAAATGCCTAACCAAGCTTTTTATTCCAAACCATCGTATTCAGGGATTAGAGCTCACGCCAAGATAGGGCTTCTGTTGTGATATGTGAATTATGGATTACTTGCTCTTAGTTGCACATTACTATTGCATACCTTTGATAACCTACCAGATACCAGTACCAGCAATTGGATATGAATTGACTGATACCTGGTTTTCCAGACCCGTGGCTTAAATATTTTGGTCCATTGTAGCACTTTGATAAGTTATCTTTACTTTACTTGCCTTCATATAGCTGTAACAATTGAGAATTATTTCTCATATAATTCTTAATTCCTGGTTGGTCGAGGGATGCCAATCTTATCTCAATGGTTTAGGTGAACATAATGTGGACAAGACAACCACCATCATCATATTGAGAGAATTTTTTTGCTATTTTATGGTTTATTAGATCATAGATTGTGAGAAAGGGCGAAAAACTGCCATTGAGATGTGTCTCTCTTGCTGCACATTTATTTGTCACCTATTACAGAAAATCTCCTAGTACATTGTACTTATAAATAAGATTTCCGATTTAGAATTTAATCTTGCACGTGATAAAATATATTACTGCCTGTAACTGAAATTTGTTTTAATATGCTTTTGATTTTTTTGGTGGTTATTTTAGGGGCCCTTTGTACTTTTGGTGAGATAATAAAGCAGGCTGGCTGCAACAAAGGCTTGAGGCCCAAACCTCATCGTTATCTTTCAATCATGAGAGCTTTTGCTACTATAGGTGATTTAGATATGGTCAAGAGATTGAACAAACGCATGTGGCCAGATTCAGTTTGATCCATTAGCCGTTTGTCAAAAGAAGAGGCAGATGAGCTATTAATGGAAGCTGCTATAAATAACAATCAGGTAGACATGAGATTTAGTACAAAATTTCATTGTTTGTTACCTTGACAACGTTATTCTAATTTGTTATGCACGCAATACTTTGGACACCTGGCTGTTAATTTTACTAAATTTTGATTAGATTAGGTAAAATAACAACACCTTTGGTATTGGGATGCTTACTAGGTAACAAAAAAGTAATGCCTTCTGTGTTGGTATGCTTACATTGACACCCCTGGTGGGAATGCATAGAAGTATTACACACAGTCCTGTCAATTTCTGAGGATAAAAATCTGACTGGTTATTACACACATCAAGTAACAGATTAAGACCTGTGAACTATATTTGTCTGGTCACTTTTGTTTTCTTTCTTATGCAATGCCAGTCTGGTGTCTCAAGTACATGACCAGTGTGTTGGTGACAAATCATGGTTTTTGTACGCATAAATTTATGGAAGGTCTGATAAAAAAATAAATGCGTGTGCTTGATCTATCAGAATGGGTGAAACTGGGAATTTAATTCAATGTTAGCACTAGGTGCCAGGAGCATATAGTAAATATTCCTTTTGTTTTGCCAGTTCTATATACTTAATGTGTCAAGGTGAAAGCATGATATAAACTTAATGTGTCAGAGTGAAAGCATGATAATTTTTATGTTTGTTTCTATCTGTTTAAACCAGGTGGCAGTTAAAGTTCAAACCCTTTCTGGATTCACTAACTCTCTTCTTAGACCCCCTGTATTTCCACAGGCTGTGTCTGTGAAGTTCATATTTTATATCCCTTTCTTCACTTTACTCTGCTTGGCTATATCTGATGTTTTGTCTATTGACATCGTAGATTATCTTGAATGATCCTGTTGAGAAGTACATGATTCCGTTTCAAGAAACCCGACCATTACTTGCTGACTTAATCTCGGTGAAGGCTGTGATGTGATTCTTCAAAAACCGTGTGGTTCCTCTTGTGGATGACTGGGGAAGTTGCGATGGAATTGTTCACGGCCACGATTGTACCAAGGTACGCTGTCCTGTTCAGTCGGTATCAGCTTTTGTAGCATCGACCCTCGAATGAGCGCTACTGGAATGGATGTAGCATCGACCCTCGTACGAAAGCTACTGGAACGGTTGGCACTGGTTGTAGCAGCAGGGACCAGTATTTGATAAACCAGTTAGTTTAGGTTTTGTGCCAGGTCAGTCTGAATTCTTAACAAATTTTAGTGATTTTGGCCAAGGTTCATATTGCAAGCAAACACATATATAAAAACAAAACCATCAAAACTCGTAGTCAAGTGTTATTTAACTGGAAATTGTCTGGTCCGTGGCCAATCATAGGCTGCTCTTAACCATTGCACCTCATTGTCCATCTAGCGCTGCAATCGCTGTTGCCTGCAAGTGGCCAATAAGTGACTTGAGATACTTTTTCCACCATTGTCAAATTTTGTGCATGCTGTAACGAAGTTGCAGAAGTACTCCCATTTCAATGCCATCATAATTGATATTCCTGTATTCTCGTGTGATTCTAAACACCTTTAATTTCCTTTTTTTAGCTAGATGCGCCTCTTCTTTCAATGGCGAGACCACCACTTTGCGTGCCTACTTCAACCTCTGTTGAGCATGTCATAGATCTCCTCAGAGAGAAGAAGTCCGAAATGGTGGTTGTAGTGAAAAGCGGCAACATGTACGAAGTCAGTTACAAATCAAGCTCAAGACCGCTGGGAGTTTTCTCCGTCGCTATCCTGTGGAAGTTCAGCACCGATGCGTCGGCCATCCACGACGTGGGCATCTCCAGAGTCTCACTCAAGCAGGACGCTGAAGCCTGCAATTGTGGCTGAGTACACAGCTTGTTTTGTGTCGTTTCCATGACTGACATCGCTGCGCTGAGCGAAAAGTTGCGTGACCAACGAATGGTTTCGCACTGTCCAGTTCAACCAAGGACAGCGAAAAGTTTTGCCACAACAAACCTGCTAGGCTGGTCCTGACCTCCTCTCTGTATGATGTAATCTGATGCACACGGCAAAAGTGACTGTGGAACCGAAATCCTCATGTAATGTCTCTGGTTGAGGCGCCAAGATGGTCGCACCAAACCACGGAGAAGACCTTATAGCTGCTACCTTCGTCCAGCCTCAGATCCCCACGGGGACCAAAAAAACAAAATAGGTGGGCGTTATGTTCAGTACTACCATTACTACTACCATTACTACTGCTTGTGATATGAGGTCCTCGCGTACAGTCTCTTTATTTGCTCTGATCTTCCAATTGAAAGCCCGACCTGTCTACGGATGCCCAGAGCACCTCGGTCCGTTTGGGCAGTCATGCTTTATGTTTCCTGGAAGCTCTGATCGCCTTGTAGCTCAGTGTTAAAACTCCACCGGAAGTAGCAGGCAGAGTAAATGGATATACGCTGCTGCTGCTGCTGCATATGTCTCGGTACAGGCGCATTCAGGCGAACGTGCCAGATCAGCTGGCGCGCATGCATGCCGAGCGCTGCTATGCTAAATAAGAGCTCGCATCGCATGCATGCGTTCCTCGTCCCCGCGCGCGGCCCTAGCCTGCGCCGTCTGCAGCGCGGCAATACGCATGACTTCCGCCGCGCATGCATGGCACGCCGCAGAATGCCTAGCTGTACGCGCGTACGCTTCCATATGTCCGATTCATCGTTCGACGCGCGCGATTAATGGCTGTGTGGTTGCGTTGAGCCCCTCTGCCTGCTACTTCCGGCCGGTCTGGTAAGGTTGGATCGTGCGTCCCTGCAAGCCTGCGGCTCTATACGGCTTTGCTCTCTGGGCCAGCCGGTCGATCCGTCGGGCTCAGCCTTACGCACGTGATGGACCTGATAATGGTCCATTAATTCGTGCCTCGTACGTGCTCCCAACACATATGGGACCACGTGCCGAACTGGTATACATGTACTACCTTGTATATATTGATTAGTCTGATCATACTGGATGCGAATCGATCACAGCTGATTCGCAGCGTAGTGTGTTGAGATCGGCGTACGTGTACGTCTTCATGTATGATACGAATGCTATATATGTTACCCGGTTGACCTTATGTACGTACGTACGTAGTACAAACTGTTGCGCCGTCATGGTACACAACAAGATCATGACTGTATCAACAAGCCACAATTAAGGTATCTAGATGGATCATGTTAGGACACGTTCAAACTAAACACAAAATAAGTGAAATCAGCAAAATGATACTTTCTTGATCTATTGGGGGTTTAATCACTGTTTGGTTCAAACTTGACGAGGATCTAATAATCCTCATTTTATCTTTTATTTATAATTCTTATTATGGGTAAATATGATGTCACATAATCCCGTAAGCACTCCCTTATATTTATAAAGGGAGACCTACCAAGTGATTGTAAGATCTTCTACAATCACCCCCATAGTCGTAAGTCTTACTACGACTATGTCATGGTCGTAAGTCCTTCTACGACCACTACCTGGTCGTAAGTCTTTCTATGACCACTACCTAGTCGTAAGTCCTTCTACGACTATTGCACAGTCGTAAGCTCTACTACGACTTATACCCAGTCGTAAGTCATACTACGACCAAGTAAAACCACGACCACCTTATAATCAAACCTACAAGCGAGTGGGTCCAATTGATTAAGAAATCCGAACGGTCCATACGCACTACTATTCTGCGTAGTAATAGTGCTTAAATACCCCATTACCTCTGAATGATAACTGCCAGACGGCGCGAAGAAGCCAATGCGCGGTAATTATCGCCATCATGCGCAGATTCATCGCTCAATTAAGGCGCCTCTTCCGCAGGACAAAACGACTACTTCTTCACGACTATATAAAGACATCAATCAGAGGGTGAAAAGGGGGAGAAGACAGAGCGAGTCAAGGGGAAACACAAGTATTATTCTCTGTAATAGTCTTAGTTTCTGGCTTGATCATCGAGAATACAGTCTTAGTTTCTGGCTTGATCATCGAGAATACAGTCAATACCATACACACACAGGAGTAGGGTTGTTATTCTCCCCGGAGAAGGCCTGAACCTGTCTAAACATCCCATGTCAACCACTCTGCGTGATTTCATCTTTAGGAGACCCCCCGAATCAAATAATCTTTACGTAAGATCGGTTCTAATACACCGACAGTTGGCGCCGACCGTGGGGATCTTCCGGTAATCTCTTGTCAACATACTCTCTTTTTCCAATCTCATGCAATCATGGCAGGAGAATGGAACGAGGAGAACTGGTTTGACTTGGCGGACACGCAGACGTCGACATGGATGCCGATTTCGACTACGAGCCGAGTGATGCATCCGCTGATGGTGATGTTGCCTCCGGAGATCATTCTCCAGGAAACCATCCCATCAATGGAGTTGAGGAGGGATCCTTATCCCCCACAACGATACGTTCAACAGAGGGGGCCAATTCCCTCAAAGGACAAGGGTCAATCTGACCAGAACCGCCCCCAGGAGGACTTACGACACGACGATAGTTTTTCCTCCAAGTGTCCAAGTCCCCCTCAGGCAGTCCGACCTGGTGAGACAAGTTCTGAGAGCCACCATTCTAGGACTCCACCAACATCTGGTGATCCTCTCTCTCAGGGTAACTCCAGAGAGGGTGGGATCAAGCATGCTTTTCCTGCAAATTCGACCGTCTCTCCGCAGATCTCATTTGCGGACGGAGACAGTTATAACCCAGAGTTCCCCTACTTGGAGGGATTGCTCCAAGTCGCCAGATGGTGTCTCTCGAGCACTCCTCAAGCGGGGAGGCCTCGAGCGCAAGTGAGAATCATCAACGGGAGGTCTTCGTCCTTCCCTCAAATCAGGGTCAGCCTCATGGAGGCCGAGATAGGAACACTCCCCGAAGATCACACACTGCGCCCCCTCGTGGTAATGGCAAGGGCACCACCGGTGACGGATGTAACCAACACTGATGAGCGAGGAAATCCTCGACATTCTCGCACTCCATTAAGAACGCCTCAAGGATCTGATGAGGAGAATTTTGAGGCCATCCGACGGAAGAAGATTACAGCCCAGAAGAATCTGTCGGGGCGTATTCAACATTAGTCGAAGGAGGTACAAGAACTCCAGGACATCAACGACTTGCTCGAAAATCCCAATCAAGAGCTTGCTCGAACGCCAGGGTACGATCTCTTTGCTGAAGAGATTGCACAAAGGCTTCGAACCGTGATGACAAGACTGGAAGTACCTCGTCGACATCATTCAGGTAGTCGTAGCAATGCGACTTCCTCAGCTACCAGTCAATCAAATATTTCACCACGTAGAAATCGACACGGCCATAAGTCGCATCGATCCCCTACTCGGAGAAATACATTTCGATTGGCTGATGATCAAGAAACCCCTCGGAGAGGTGATCATTCACCACTTCGACAAAGAAATCCACAACGGATGGAGTACGAGGAGTATCCTCTCGTAGAGCTGAAGCCTACTACAGGACAGGTCAGCTTGTTGCTGGGTATCGTCGTATACGATCACCTAGTGACATTAACCCTTCTTTCCTGCAAAGAAGGCGTCAAGAAGTAATTACCGGATGCCGGGCATTTTCGCCTGACCTTCGAGCAGTTCACTGGCCACCTCATTTTCGACCAGTGAACATGGAGAAGTTTGATGGATCTCAAAATCCCATCGAATTTCTTCAGATCTATACAACAGCTGTCCGAGCAGCAGGAGGAGGAGAGCATGTAATGGCAAATTACCTTCCGACTGTGCTTGAAGGATCTGCTCGATCGTGGTTATTAAACCAACCACTCGAGTTGATTTACTCTTGGCAACACCTCTGCGATCTTCTACAGACAAATTTCCAAGGCACATACAACCGCCCTGGAAAGGAAGACGACTTGCACCGGATAAAACAGAACAACAACGAGACTTTGCGTCAATTCATCAAACGCTTTAGTCAGGTTCGTAACTCAATTCCGGAAATTTCTGACTCATCTGTGATCAGAGCTTTTAAGCAAGGAGTCCGTAGTAGAAGGATAACAGAGGATATTGCTTTAAATCCTCCCAACACTGTTGCTGAGCTCTTCGAGATGGCCGATCGATATGCGACTGCTTCTGAGGCGGTCGAGTGGAACAACACTATTGATCGGGAAACGTACACTCCTCGGGAGCCAGGTGAAGTTGGTAAGGACAAGAAAACAAAGAAGTCCAAGAAGAAAATAAAGAGTCAAAAACCACAAACTAGTGGTTTCAAGGAGGTCTTGGCCGTGAAAGATAAAGAGCCCCGAACCACCAAGTCGTACCCTGATCAAGGCAAAGGTAAGCATACGATCGTAGGAACGACAAACCAAGGTGGTGTCCTTTTCATAAAAGGAAGGACATGACCTCCAGAATCGCCGAAGTTTTCCAAAGAAAGCTCGAGGACTACTACAACGAGAAGGGCCACTCCCACTCTCGAGCAAGTAGGGAATACGAGTGGCCAAAAGTCATCTGATGATGAAGAGATGCCGTTCCAAGATCCGCAACATACCGTAAAGCATATCTACGGAGGATCATCGACATACGAGTCGAAACGACAACTCAAAGCTGCCGGACGAGAGGTAAACTCTATAGAAACTCCTCTTGTTAATAATCTACCGAAGTGGTCGGAAGTTACCATTTCTTTCGAGAAGGGTGATTGCACGATCATTTCGAATCGATCAGGTCGATATCCGATTGTGGTCGAACCCACCATCAACAACTGTCGGGTCAATCGAGTGTTGGTTGATGGTGGCAGTTCCTTGAACATACTATTTACTAATGCCCTGGACGAGATGCAAGTACCCAGGACAAAGGTAAGGCCGGTACGATACTCTTTTCATGGAATTGTACCGGGGTCTTCGGCCAAACCCATTGGCCAAGTTTCTCTTCCTTTAACATTTGGCTCACCAAATAATTTCAGGACTGAGAAAGTTTCCTTTGATGTGGTCGATTTCGATACGGCATATAACGCCATACTCGGATGACCAACTTTGGCAAAATTCTTAATGGCTACTCATTATGGGTATCAATGTCTTAAGATGCCAGGTCCCAAAGGAGTGATCACAATTCATTGTGATAAAAGATGGCGATAATCATGACCGTCGATCCTCGAGATGGTTGGCCAAATACCAACTCGAGATGAAAGTCGACCTTCGACTAGCAAGTCGAAGCCTAAAGTCGCACCAAAGCCGAACGACCAAGTCAAAGAGGTTCCTCCGACGCAAAGAAACCCTCAAGACTGCTCGTTGCATTGGGAGACTTCCGACCCCAAATAGGAAGACGCCTCATCGCTTCCTCCGAGCTGGCTCATTCGTGGTCACCTGATCTTGAGTGCACCTAAGACCAACACGAGGTCTAGGTTTGTTCCATCGATGATTTTGGGCAGCATCGAGGACTTGGTTTTTCCGAGTTTTCGAGTTTCGTCCTCATGCTCCCTTTGGTCGTAACTCCGCGTCACGAGGTAGATCTCGTTTTCCTTCGAGATAGCTACTGCGGCCGTTTGGGAAGGGAAGGTGCGGATAGTAGACTCGGTTGTTCACGTCATATGGTGGTGAGTCTCGTTGGTTTTCTTCCTAGCCCGTGCTCCGGTGATGAGGCGATCACCTTCGGAGATGCTTCATTTGGGCGCGTCATCGCTAAAGGTCTGTGAGCATTAATGATTCTTTTATTTTAAAAGATGTTGCCTTAGTAAGTAAGGCGCATATAATCGCTTTCGTCTCTCGACCGATGATGGTTTCGAGGTGAGCTTTAAGAAAACAATTGCAAAATTCTTGATTCTTGGGTAGTCTAGTTTGCGGGATTTCGTTATGGGAGGATCTTTCGTGCTGATTTTTCGGATCTTACGGTGATCCTCTTCGATGTTTAATTGCTACGAATCCGTGATTTGACTTTACGGCATAGGAGACTTGGTCATATAGGATTTGATCATCGACCGAGTTAGCGGCCACGATCTCATTCGTGGTTTGCGAAACTCAAAATGGTCAAGGATCTTGTTTGTGCTCCTTGCCGCAGGCGGCAAAATGGTTGCCGCTTCACATCCTCGATTCTGATGACTATGACAGATGCACTGTGTCAATCGCTCCATATGGACACTGATGGGACCGGCTAGAGGCGATCGATGGGAGGAAGTGAGTGCGTGCATTTGTCGTGGTCGATGACCTCTCGAGGTATTCTTGGGTGTTTTTCTTAACCTCGAAGGATGAGTCGCTTACTCTTTTTCGTGGTCTTTTAGTAGGCTTTGTTGAGCTCCCGGTGCATTACGAGCAATTCGCGCGATAATGGCACCGAGTTCAAGAATTCCTACTTTGAGAGTTTTGTGGTGAGGCAGTGTAGAGCACCGTTCTCGTCTCCATCGTCCCTCAACAAAATGGCGTTGTGGAGAGGAAGAACCGTACCTTGGTCGAGATGGCGGGACGATGCTTGATGAGTACTCTACACCTAGGAAGTTCTGGGTGAGGCAATTACTCTTGCTTGTCATGTTTCTATGAGTTTTTCTTGGGCACTCTTGCATCGCACTTCTTATGAGTTGAGATATGGGCGAAACCCGGCGTCTCGCATTTTCGTGTGTTTGGTTGCAAGTGTTTTATTAAAGTGCGGGAACCTAGATAAGTTCGAGTCACGATCTTGTGATGGGAGTAAACCCGGGAGGCGGTTGTGGATGGCACCTAGTCAGAGCTTGCTTTCTTGAGATAAAACCATAAAAGTCTTTTAAAATGTGTGCTAAAATTGCTTATCTTCAAAGAGACCGAGTTACGGATAAAATGAGTCCTTCTTCAAGCGATAGCACTCTAAAATGTTCAGTATCATATAACGCCATACTTGATGACCAACTTTGGCAAAATTCTTAATGGCTACTCATTATGGGTATCAATGTCTTAAGATGCCAGTCCCAAAGGAGTGATCACAATTCATTGTGATAAAAAGATGGCGATAATCATGACCGCCGATCCTCGAGATGGTTGGCCAAATACTAACTCGAGATGAAAGTCACCTTCGACTAGCAAGTCGAAGCTTCAAAGTCGCACCAAAGCCGAACGACCAAGTCAAAGAGGTTCCTCCGACGAAACCTCAAGATCGCTCGCATTGGGAGACTTCCGACCCAAATAGGAAGACGCCTCATCGCTTCCTCCGAGCTAACGCAGATGTCTTCGCGTGGTAAGCATCCGACATGCCCGAGTCCTGTGGAGGTGATCGAGCACGTGCTAGCTTTACTACCGATAAAGTACCCAGTAAAACAAAAATTACGAGATTTGCCCTCGATCGACAAGATGCTATTAAATCGTAATTGATAAGCTACTTAAAGCAGGCTTTATAAGAGAAGTCAACCACCCAGAGTGGTTGGCTAACCCTGTAATGGTCAAAAAGTCAAACGGCAAATGGCGTATATGCGTAGACTTTACTGATCTTAATAACGCTTGTCCAAAAGATGATTTTCCTTTACCTCGTATCGATCAGTTGGTTGATTCTATCGCAGTTGTGAAATATTAAGTTTTTAGATGCATATTCGGATATCACGGATCAATATGTGTCTAAACGATGAAGAAAAGACCGCATTCATTACACCATTTGGTACCTTTTGCTATGTCAAAATGCCATTTGGTCTAAAGAATGCCGGTGTTTCTTTTCAACGCTTGATGCAATCAACTTTTTCATCTCAATTAGGCCGAAATCTGGAAGCCTATGTTGATGATCTAGTCGTAAAAAGCATTAAGAAATTTAATCATATCATCGACCGCAAGAAACATTCGACAACCTCAGAAAGCACCGCTTAAAACTTAATCCCGAGAAGTGTGTTTTCGGAATTTCTTCAGGAAAATTGCTTGGATTCCTAGTATCTGAACGAGGAATCGAAGCAAATCCTGAAAAAATAAAGGCCATTCTCCAGATGCGTCCTCCGACCACAAAAAGAAAGTCCGAAACTCACTTTGGGTGCATGGCGGCTTTAAGTCGTTTCATCGCACGACTAGGAGAAAAAGGACTACCTTTCTTTAAACTTCTCAGGAGACATGAAGGTTTTGAGTGGTCGAGCGAGGCAAACACTGCCTTCGAGGATGTCAAGAGGTACCTTTCGAGTGCTCCTGTTCTGGTTTCTCCAAAGCCAGAAGAGACGCTCTTAATTTACCTAGCTGCCACGCCACAGGCAGCAAGCGCAGTACTGGTCGTAGAACGTGAAAGCGTACAACGACCGGTTTACTACGCCGTGAAGTTTTACACGGCCTAAGGAGCGTTACCCTCAGGTCCAAAAACTTCTATATGCCCTCCTCATGTCTTCGAGGAAACCGCGGCATTATTTTCAGGCGCACAAAATAGCTGTACCGTCTGAGTTTTCTTTGGGAGCAATCCTCCATAATAAGGAAACAGCGGGACACATGGCAAAATGGTCAGTCGAACTTGGGGAGTTCGACCTCCATTTCGTGTCCCGAACGGCCATAAAATCCCAGATCTTGGCGACTTTGTCGCGAATGGACAAATCTGAAACTGCTCAGATCCCGAGACGATTCCACGACCACTGGATGATGTACTTTGACGGGTCACTTACTCTAAGTGGCTCTGGGTCAGGTGGTCCCGTATCTCCTACGGAGAAACCTTAAAGTATACCATACAATTAAACTTTCGTGCCACTAACAATGTGGCAGAGTACGAAGGTTTGCTAGCTGGCATACGAGCTGCGAAAGCACTCTCGATTCTTCGACTACTCGTGAGAGGAGACTCTCAACTAGTCGTGAATCAAATCAGGAAAGAGTACCAGTGCTCTAGCTCGACAATGGCTCGGTACTTATCAAGCACGTAAGCTAGAAAAGCATTTTTAGGTTTCGAGGTACAATTCATCCCTCGAAGGATAATTTCTCGCATGAGACCAACTTGCTCGGATGGCTTCTTCCGATCGCCAGCACTAAAAGGAGTCTTCTTGGAGCAACTCCAAAAGCCGCCTCTCGGTCGAAGAACCGAGACACCTCCTATTGAGATGGCCTCATTAGATTACGAGGATACCTGGATGACTCCCATCTATGAGTATCTTCACAAGGGTTCCGTGCAGAAGATGATCTTGAGGCAGATCGATTATCCCGAAAAGCCAAAATGTATACTTTGGTGAAGGAGTCCTCTACAAACGAGGAACCCAAGGGATACTCATGCGATGCATTCCGCAAAACGAAGGAATAACACTCCTTCATGATATACAGTGGCATCTATGGGACGATGCTTCCTCTGAACATTGGTCGGTAAAGCCTTTCGACAAGGTTTCTCTTGCCTCTGACTCTGACGATGCCAAAGAGGTGGTTAAAAAGTGTGTCCAATGCTAGTTTCATGGTAGATGATACACCAACGGCTCAAGCATTACGCACAATACCTCTTTCTTGGCCTTTTGCACTGGGTCTCGATATCCTAGGACCGTTTTCCAAAGCTCCGGGAGGTTTGAATTCCTTTTGTGGCCATTGACACATTCACAAAATGGATCAAAGCCGAACTCAGAATCGGGATAACAACTAAGCAAAGAAAAGGTTCATGATGAGATGCGTAATTAGCCGATTTGGAGTTCCAAGTCGGATAATTACGCATAATGATAAACAATTACGCAAGTGCAAAATTTGGGAATTTTGTGACGAGTTGGGTACCAAGTTATGTTATGCTACATTGCACACCCCAAAGCAACGGGCGGTCGAGCGTGCAAACGGCCAAATAATGCGAGGAATTAAAACCGAGTCTTCGACCCCTTGTTAAGCGCTCGGGGCTTGGGTACAAGAATTACCTTCCAGTATATGGGCGATTCGCATGACCACTAGTCGGCGGCAGGAGAAACACCATTCTTTTTAGTGTTTGAGCGAAGCCATGCTTCCTCCGAGCTAAAATTGCGGTCGACACGAGTTGAAACCTTCAACAACTCCGACCAGAACAACTTCGAGCAGATGACATTAACCTACTCAAGAAAGGAGAAATATGGCCCTAATCCGTTCTCGCGGTCTACCAACAAGCCTGCGCAGATACTACGATCGTAAGGTCCAGCCTCGCAGCCTTGCTGTAGGTGACTTGGTATTGAGGCTCTGCCAATCCAAGTCTAATCGGAATAAACTCTCTCCCAAGTGGGAAGGTCCTTACATAGTGGTCGAAGTAACTCGGCCAAGGTCGGTACGACTAGCAATGGAAGATGGGCAGGTTCTCTCAAATTCTTGGAACATCGACCAGTTACGCAAATTCTATGTGTGACCAACCTCTCAGGCAATAAAGGTCCAGGTTCCTTCTACCTCTTTTGTCTTATTTTTGAGTAGTGCTTTTATAATCTTTCGACTATGATCCAAAAACACCCAGTTTTCTCTACACTGGTCGAAAGGCAAGTAACATCATCTAGTCGAAGTCTTTCCTCTCTGCATGTGGTCCAGCCCACTAGAAGGAACTTCCTAGAATCAACTCGTTACTCACTTTCTTTGCCAACACAGAGAGCTCGGGTTCTGTCTAGTCGAAATGTTTTCAAAGCCAACTCTTCCCATCTTAGTTTATTTTTTCAGTAATTTCGAAAAGTATTCTAAGTAGAGTGCACTTTCTTATATTTATTCGACCACCTTTGGTGTACTCAATTCGTTTTAACTGGTCGAAGGAAGAGACACACCTAGTCGAAGTCTTTCCTCTCTGCACGTGGTCCTGCCCACTAGAAGGAACTTCCTAGCGTCGCTCAGTCTTCCACTTTTGCTACTGGAAAAGACTTATCGAGTCCACCAAAAAAAAGGACGAACGAATTATTAAAGTCCTCTTAGACGTTTGCTTAACTCAAGTTGCTGTTTTTGGTTCGATTAAACCAGTTGGAGATGGTAACATCACCTAGTCGAAGCCTTTCCTCTCTGCACGTGGTCCTGCCCACTAGAAGGAACTTCCTAGTGTCGAGTCGTTTCTACTCTTTCGACCAGTGCTTGACAACCATAACAAAGACTATAAGTTAAATAAACCTCTCTTTGTTTTCAGAAACCCCATTTCACACACTATTTACTTAGATTGTCCAAACAAACTAAGCAAATAGTCGGGGGCTAGGATAAAGTTATTAATTTGACTTCAATTCTTAGTTTTTCATTCGTTTATTATCTTTTGAGTTACTAATTACTCGACAAGATGATTTGCAGGAAACAAGATGGCCTAGGATAAAGTTATTAATTTAACTTCATCCTTGGTTTTTCATTCGTTAGTTATCTTTGGGTTGCTAACCACTCGACAAGATGATTTGCGGAAACAAGATGGATCATATATTACTCGTCAACAGAGATTATGCGCCTTTACAAAGTAGTTACAAGATTACTCTGAAGGGGGAGTGCCTAGCTGCATTTCCTCCGCTACCTTTTTGCCAACCGATTGCATTTCCTCAATCAATCGACTTGCCTCTGATTCAGGGCAGTCGAAGTCGGCTTCAATTGGTTGTACATTAAGGCAGGGGTCTTGAGCTTTAAGTTTCGCCAGAGCGTAACTTACTGCAGCTTCGATCGCCTCCTTATTGATTCAAATTTTGATTAGCCTTCAGAGTGGTCACCATTTCTTGCAAGTTTTCGACTTGTTCCCCAATGGTACTTATGTGAGCAGCTACATTATCTTCTCGAGGAGTTTTTCCTCAGAATGTAGCTCACCAAGTACATTGTTCAGGAGTGTGATGTTGCCTTGAAGACTAGTCTTCATCGACTCCATCTCTGTTGGGTGCAGTCGAAGCCTCGCAAGATTCTTGTTTTCACCACTTGTTACCAAAAGAATAAAACCGGTCAAATAAAAATAAACTTCTAGAGGAAGCTAACACAAAGATAATTGTAGGTAAAAACATTTCTTACCTACTAGTTGAGAATCCAATTTCTTGACCTCTTCTTCATGGGAAGCAATGGTTTCAGCGTGCTTTTTCTCCCATGCTCTGATGTCCTCTGCATTCATCTTAGCAATGCGGACGGACTCATTGTAGATCAAGGTCTTCTCTTGGATTTCACCTCGAGAATTCTCAACTCGTGACAATTCTGAACAAGAAATTAGCATAAGAAAAGGGAAAGTACTCGAAAAGGACAACAGGTAAAGATTTGCTTACTTGTCAATCGAGTTTTCAGGCCCTCGAGTTCCTGATCCTTATTCTTGGTAATGCGGGAAAACTCCTGAATGACCAAAGGTTTGTCTCCAACTTCGGTCCGGAGCTTCCTCATCTCATCTTCTTTTTCTGAAAAAGAAATGAGAGATGGGTAAAGGTCAAATTCAAAAGCAGTCTTAAGTTCAGCACTTACTGTTTATTTTTTCCTGCAATCTTTTAGATGCAGAGATGGCTTCTCGGAGTCTATCCGAGAGGACTAATACTTCGTTCCTTAGCTTTCTCGACTCCTCTTTTTCATAATCGAGTGAGTCAGCTAAGGTCTTCGTGTCGCTTTTTAGCCTACAGAGGACAAAAATGAAGATAAACATCGGTCGATTGGTTGCAAGTCCTTCTACGACCACCGACCTAGTCGTAAGTTTTTCTACGACTATGTCATGGTCGTAAGTCTTTCTACGACCACTTACTGGTCGTAAGTAGCCGTAAGCTCTTTGTGACCAATACTTTGTCATGAGTTTTTCCATGACAACTCTCGTAAACACTATACGAGTAGTCAAGTCGAAAACGACTATGAGCAACAGTGACTTACCATCTCTCTGCCTGTATACAGAGTTCTTCCTTCTCTTGTCGTAGCTCTAAAAGTTGTCGATGATACTCACCGACAACGGCAATTTGCTCCAGAGCTTTCTGCAAGAAGAAGACAGTAAGAAGAAAGGAAAAGCCACTTATATATGTATTCTGCAAAAATACTCACATTCATGGTCGACCTAGCGAAGGTCGAGTACACCAGCTCCGGGTTCTGCAGCTTATCTATCCTCGCGACTTTATCCCACCACACCTCCTCAAGGCGCTCATTATCGAAGGTATCTCCTCTATTGGGAATATCCTTGGGATGGGGGACTCGGTCGCGAGATCGGTAAGCAGCAGACCCTATGACGGAGGCAGGTCCAAAGAAGTCAGCACAGAAGTTGAAATATTCTTCATCCTCTGATTCTGTAGCTGTACTTGCTCTTTGGACACCGGAAGGAATGTCTACCACGACCTCCTTTCCGGCACGGCGTACAGAGTCATCCTCACCTTGACCAGAGGCTTTTGCAGCTGCCTCTGTGGTCTCTACAACCATTTCAGAGGTCATAGCTACCCTTTCGGTGGTCGTAGCTACGACCTCAGTAGTCGTAGCTGCCCTCTCAGTGGTCGTAGCTACGACCTCAGCAGTCGTAGCTACAACCTCAGCAGCTGAAGAAACCACTTCGGGAGCCACCTCGGTCAAGGGAGATCCTTCAACCACTTCCATTATTACCTCTCCAGCTACTGAAGAGGTGACAATGGGCTTCTCAACGGAAGCATCCCCGAGGGCTGAAGGAGTCGGACTGAAATAAAGAAAAGCAAATCAGGTTGTGAAAAGGAAAAAGGTAAATGTTGTTCTTACACTTTAGTACATTTCACATACCTCTGTACCCTGATCTTAACCAGGAATTTAGGAGCAATCCTCCCAACGGAGGATTTCTTCTTCTCCACGACCACGTCTGGTCGAGGTTCCACAATTGGCCCAGCTACGACCACGTCTGGTCGTAGAGTTTGAACAGAGGAACAGGGCTCTGGTCTCCTGGTTCTCTGGATGGCGAGATCGGTCTCAACCATTCCAAGCGCACTACCCTCATTGCAGTTGTCTTTGAGCGACATCGTCCTTCATAAAAGACATAAAATCTTTCGGATCTCCTTTTCGGTTGCTTAACAAAACTAGGAGTGGCAGCAACTGCGAAAGATTCCTTGTCATAATAGAAGGGTACCTTAGCCTTGCGAGGTTTGCGCTTAAGAGATTCAGATGCTTCAACCTCCTCGGCTTCGATAGCTGCAGCCTCGGCTTCAGTTATAGCTATGGCTGCCGCAGGCTTTGTAGAGGGTCTGGTCGAAAGACCAGAGATCGAGCTTGCTCCTCCCTTGTCGGCAGATTTTACAAGTCGACGTCTCTTAGAGGGAGGAGCCGAGCCTTTGTCTTTCGACAACCCAGCGCCAATGGTCATCAGTGCGACTTCTTCGTCGTCCTGACGATTTTCCATGCCTACTTTCTGTAAAGCAAAACAGAAAAAGAAGAATCATTGATCAGTCGTAAGTTTTTCTACGACCAGTGCCAAGTCGTAAGTTTTTCTACGACACTTTCTTGATCGTAAGATATTCTACGATCACCATTAGTCGTAAGTATCTTCTTACGACTATAAAGTCCTAAAGAAAGAATCAACTTTTTGATTACCTTTAGGCGCTCTATCTTTTCATCTGCGGACAAAACCGCAATGATTTGAGGAACCGCCACTCGAGGTGGCGGAGATTTCTCACAGATGAGTCTGACTCTAGAGTCAACCTCGGCCTGTGAAATATCTGTGTAAACAGATAAGAATATTAGACAATGTTGAGAAGGACCAAACCGAGAGCTAAGTCGACGGTTACTTACCCTCGTCGTAGTCTCTGGTTGGGTCTCCTCTCCCGAGTATCTCCACATTGGAGATGCTCGTTTCTTCAAGGGACTAATTCGCGTGTGATGAAATCTTTCACCACATGCCATCCGTCGACCCTCTTCTTTCAAGTCCTTGATGGCTTGAATATAGGGGCAATCCGGTGATATCTTGAGTCGAATCCCATGAAGATTTCTTCTCGCGACCTTCCCGCAAAGAGAGGTGTCTTGAGGTGACTTTCGATAAAACCACCTCTTCCTCCACCCCGCCATGAAGACGGGTAAAACTCTGAATATACTCCTTGACTTCGAGTCGTGGAGCTTGATCCATGACTTCCGGCGATTCGGTTTGACGAGCCATCCCATAATAATATTGGAATAGCTCGAGGTCCGGAATCCCAGTGCGCCTCGCGCAGTACACGAAGACACTCAACATGGTAATGGAATTAGGACCTAAGTTCACCAATTCCACCCCAAAGTGCTCGAGTACCACTCAGAAGAAAGGGGTGAGCAGCAATCGGGCCGGACTCACAATACGCTTGGAAGGCGAGGATTTGCCCATTTTCCCCGATGGCCAATCTTTGCCCAATAGCAGAATCCACTTCACGAGCCTTCTGGAATCTTCCGGCGTCGACCAAGATTTTGATCTTGGCGCATCCATCTCCGATTCTTCCCATTCGAAACTCTCTTGGCCATTTCGCTCGAAACAAGGAGTTTTTGATTGGGTTAGCGGCGGAGAAGATGAAACCTAGTCGAGGACGGAGAAAGCAAGAACTTCGAAGAACAATGAGCGATTTGAGGAAAAGGTAAAAAACCCAGTCTAATTCCTGGTGAGTTTTTATAACCGCACGATTGCCATCGCTTCGGAAACCGTCTCGCCAATAGGTCTATGAGAGTTGGTTGCACCGCTTCGGGAACCGCCTCATCGGACAGATCTGTGAGAGTCGGTTGCAATTCCCCAGATGGTCCGTTCGAGAAAATTAGGTGCGTATTGTCACCCCCAAGCGAAATTACTTTCTTGACCAAGTCTTTCTGGTCGAAGGAAGTATCAATCGGAAGGGTTTTTTTCTCCGATCTTCCTACTGCGACCACTTCACAGTCGTATGAGTTTTTATGACTTTTTGATAGTCGTAAGCAATCTTCACGATTGCAACAGCTTTGGGAACCGTCTCATCAACAGATCTGTGGGAGTCGTTTGCAATTCCCAGATGATCTGTTCGGGAAAATTAGGTTCGTTTTGTCACCTCCAAGTGAAATTACTTTCTTGACCAAGTCTTTCTGGTCGAAGGAAGTATCAATCGGAAGGGTTTTTTTTTCTCCGATCACCCTACTACGACCACTTCACAGTCGTAGGGGTTTTTTTATGACTTTTTGATAGTCGTAAGCAACCTTCCTGACCAAGCAAATTCCTGGTCAAAGTAGCACTCAAGTGTCGAAGAGTTTTTCCTTCGACCATTATTCTACGATATTTTCATAGTCGTAAGTCCATTTGCAAATCCTTCACCAAGTAAGTTACTTTCACTTAAAGCTGGGGGGCTAGATGACGAGGATCTAATAATCCTCATTTTATCTTTTATCTATAATTCTTATTATGAGTAAATATGATGTCACATGGTCCCCAGAAGTACCCCTTATATTTATAAGGGGGAGACCTACCAAGTGATTGTAAGATCTTCTACAATCACCCCCATAGTCGTAAGTCTTACTACGACTATGTCATGGTCGTAAGTCCTTCTCGACCACTACCGTCGTAAGTCTTTCTACGACCACTACCTAGTCGTAAGTCCTTCTACGACTATTGCACAGTCGTAAGCTCTACTACGACTTATACCCAGTCGTAAGTCATACTACGACCAAGTAAAACCACGACCACCTTATAATCAAACCTACAAGCGAGTGGGTCCAATTGATTAAGGAATCCGAACGGTCCATACGCACTACTATTCTGCGTAGTAATAGTGCTTAAATACCCCATTACCTCGAATGATAAGCGCGGACGGCGCGAAGAAGCCAATGCGCGGTAATTATCGCCATCATGCGCCATTCATGGCTCAATTAAGGTGCCTCTTCGCGAGGACAAAACGGCTACTTCTTCACGACTATATAAAGACATCAATCAGAGGGTGAAAAGGGGGAGAAGACAGAGCGAGTCAAGGGGAAACACAAGTATTATTCTCTGTAATAGTCTTAGTTTCTGGATTGATCATCGAGAATACAGTAAATACCATACACACATAGGAGTAGGGTTGTTATTCTCCCCGGAGAAGGCCTGAACCTGTCTAAACATCCCGTGTCAACCACTCTGCGTGATTTCATCTTTAGGAGACCCCCCGAATCAAATAATCTTTACGTAAGATCGGTTCTAATACACCGACAAAACTAAAGAGAGTTTAATCATGTTTCTTGATCTATTGGGTTTAATCACTGTTTGGTTCAGACTAAACACTAAATAAGTGAAATCAGTTAGGACACGTTCTACATGTACAATCTCTAATTCTCTGTAGAGAGCATATCTAGATAGATAAATATTAGTTCTACATAGGATATGTGCACACTGTGTATATACGGTGGAAGAACAAATACAAACTGGATAAGTAGATGCACAGGCTCTATATAGTGGAAGAATAATAGCATGCCAGCTCTATTAGCGAATAGAGAGATACACAAATTAAGCAGTATCTGATAGGTTTCTACTTATAATATCAGTGACACGATGATATTTATGCTCTGATATATATACACTAGTAACCCAAAACTAGTTCTGCATAAATCTTTGTTTGTATATATATATATATATATATATAGGAACAATTAATGTTATCAGCAAGCTAGGCTAATATATCGGCACCCCCTTATACAATGTTTTGCGTTAATTGGATCGATCTGTGATCTGTGACGACCTCGGCCTGTGCTAGACCAAGAACTACCAGCATGGACGAGAAAATCTTGCTAAGATTATGTATAGTTTTGGTACGCGGTCTATGTTCTGGTCCGCTCGATCCTCGATATCCTAGCGTCAATTTCTGGGTGCGCACCTCTGATAATCGACATCACACCCATGAATCCTCATATCAAATTAACCACATAATGATACTTTCTTAACTATTTGCATTTAGTGATGTACTAAGGTATACCTTACCGGCGGCAGACGATACTATCACTAGGTACTGCGCGACAACTACCGGTTCCTACCGACAGAAGAATGATATGTCAAATTGAATTAATTAATGGATGACCTCGCAGTCTGTTGGCAACGTTCACCAACATGTTATACTCGACTTCATTGCTTCACCGTTAATATATAGGGTTCTAGAACTGAGCATCTATATATACTACATCACCTAGTGTCAACTACGTTTTATCTCAAGCTAATTATATTGCGCGCAATGCTCCTTAACTAGACATTCCTAGAAACTTTAACCATGCATGCATGCAAATTAACCTGGGAGACATTGCATATTAGAGTACCAGAGTACTGCTAGTACTAGTAGTGTTATTGAACTTTGATGGAAGCAATTAATATGCCAACCTTCTTCGTCATTTATATATATATATATATATATATATATATATATATATATATTAAAAAACTTGCAGATGTAATGATTTTTGTTTCGATGCAAGTGCAGCGTACGTACGGCCTGTTTTAATCGAGCACTCGCACGTACGAATTCTGACTCATGACAGGTCGTGTATGGGATCGAACCTCTCATTATTGGGGGTTGCAAAGGTGAAGGATCAGTATCGACAGTGCAAGGAGTTCAGAGCTGCAGTGTATAGTCTACTTAGGATTTTTTTTTTCATTTTTGTCATATAATTATTACTCATCACTCGCATTATATATATGCCTTGTTATCTAATCTCGCACGCATACTACTTGTTTCTTGCTATTCGATGGACTGATGTTTTTTATTGTATGATTTGAGAATTGTTAATTAGGTCAGTGGATCGCCCGCTGCCCATAATTATCTACCACATATGTTTCTAGCTGAAAAGTGAAGCATTACACTATCTATCGTATATAAATACCATCTTCTAAATTTCCCTGAAAATGAATTTTCTTATATGATTGAAGTAACCTATATATATAGCATGCATGCTCATGAAATATTTTTTGTATTTGGCCGGACAGATCCTTATATAGGAAGCAGATTGAATAATGTTGTATGTATGCTTTGGCTTCTAGGAAGATAGTGTAGATCGGGAACTACTGCTGGAATATATATATAGGACTACAATTTTTGTTATTACCAACATATAGCTTGACTGGTATGTCGATCAATATGATCCATGCACTACAACTAAAAAATTCCGGGTGGGTAGCTACCCCGGGCAGCCACATATTTCCACGCTCAGGAAGCTAAGTTCATTGATAACGCTGAGAATTTCAATCTTAAAGCTAGCAGCAGTACCCGCTTGCAGTACTACGCCAGTACGGAGTCTTCGCTGATTTGGCCGCCTTTTGAGTTCTTTTAGCAAAACTAACATTCATCGACCGAAATTGTAAAAATATCATCACAACAGACTAGGCAGCCACATGCAGCGCTCTAGAAACGCGGCAAAACGTTCACACCATAGTAGGAGCCACCAAGCGTGGTAAGAGTGGGGTGGTATAGCCCGGTAGGAAATATGTCATAGTAGGTTCACAACGGCATGTACCTGTAGACGTTTGAGAGCGCGGCAGGTACCTGAAGTAGTGCTAGAGCGCGATAGGTACTTGTAGTAGTCTAGGAGCGCGACATCAACCTGCCGTGGTACCGGTGCACTGCATGTGCAACACGGCGCCTGTCTAGCTTACAACGGTGCCATTTTTACAATTTCGGTCTACCGGAGGCTAGTTTTGCTAAAACAAATCAAGAAGCGGGCAAATAAGCCAAACACTCGCTTGTACGTAGCTAACCATGTAGGAGAAAATGAATTTTATTTTGATAACAATGTTTATCTAGTAAACAGCTGCAATGTAGATAAATGTTGCTATTAATTCGTTTTCTAAATATAAAGGATTGCTGTCGGCCTATATATGATGTTTTTAGGTTGGTGTCCAGTTTGTCATTTTACGAAAAGTGTTCAGATTGGCTCTTTGTACTGCTCGATCCATTGTAATGTGTGACATTTTCCTTCCACTGGATATGAGGTGTAACAAATGACTAAGTTTAAGTTGGTGATAAGTTTTGAGTCGGTTTTGTAACCTATATATAAGAGTATATAACGCACCATTTACTTACTGAATTTGGAAATAATCTGGGTTATATGGCTAAAGACCCGTGTGTAATCAATTAAGTTGCGCCAACGACATGTTAGGTGGATTATATTATGTGGCCCTCTCTTTGTCGAAGGATTAAAGACAGGAGTGGTAACCAACTCATCCCATTCTTGAGTTAAGTCTTGAGAATGAAAGAGATGGGATGCAATTTATTAGTTTGACCCTCTCTATTTATCTGTGCTAGCATTCTCCGCCAACAACAGACTAATCTTCTATTATCTCTACTACTTAAAAGAAGAAATTGGTGGCGGTCCGTCCTCCCTCATGCGATGTGAGCCATTAGGTCTATCTTTTTTGTGAGATGTAAGCCGTTGGATCTCGTTCTTTCTCGGTTCTTCCCGTGCATATGGTTGACCACCCATAGCCTCCTCTCCACCCCCCTACACCCCAACTGCTCAAGCTGGTGCACAAGAAACCCAAAGATTCCATCGATCTTTCCAAGAACAGGTTACCGGCGGATCACTTGCATTGTAGGCTGAGCATGATGACGGTTGATGAGATATAATTTTTTTAAATCCGTAGGAAAGCACGGACATTGGACTAATATTATTAAAATGGTAGAAAAAGAAGTTACTACGATTTTCTCTTAACGGCAAGAAATTTCTATATTAATAGGAGGAAAAATATATATATATATATATATATATATATCGGTGCAGACTAATATGATTTATATTAAAACTACTACAGTTGTACAAGAAATAAAACTCTATTTTCAATCATAACAATTAGAGGTGTATAACAAATACAAGTCTGTCTTCAAATTAAAACATGTGTCTTGTAGTAGCTGGCCGCGTAGTTGCACGGAAAATTCGGCTAGTTAATTAATTAGTTAATAAAATCAACTCCTGAATTAGATGAGGATCCAAAAATCGAAATGAAATTCAAGTTCCTTATTCTTGAAGGTGGAATTCACTATCTCTAGGTTGTAGCTCGACCAGAACTAAAATCAAATTTTAGGGTTGTACCTTACCTAAAGAGGTAAACAAGAGATTCGGCATGTTTGGACTAAAGGAATAATGTTTTTAAAAGTATGCCTTTCCATGAGCTCACAATAAATGTTTTTCTCGCCAAATTGCTCTTAATGTGCCTCAAAGATAACCTCAATCTTGTACGTCAGCCTCATTTCGATCGGCCTTCATTACAAATAAATTTGGAAGAGTAATTAGTTATTCCCATGCATGATCTAGCTAGGGATTAAGATTTCATACATCTCACTAGCTGGCAAAATAATAATAATGAAATAATGAAAATACTTTCATATACAGTACTTAGAAACAAAATAAGCCCAACATACCTATTGTGGAAATCCAATATTGAACCTTTTGTCAGGATAGTCCAGTTATTTACACAATACGTCTCGTTGGTAGGCTCTAAAACGTTTTTAACTAGAGGTGTATTTTGAGCTCCACATATTAATATGGTGGATGGAAGGGGGCCGAGAGGGACATGTCCAATCGATGCATCCCATCCTCTCGATGTAATCCATGCACCCCTAACCTTAACATCCTTTAAAAATTCCCAAAAATTATATGTTACATATATAGGAAGAGATGCTTGTTGATTTTCTAGAAAAACATCGAACCAAACTTGATCCCCGTTAGAAGTGACGAATAATTAATTCGTATTATGCTTTGTGTTAAACAGTAGAAACATTTCAAATTTCCTTTCAGAAAGTAAAAGAAAAAAGGCATTAAGGTTTAACAGATATATCTCATCAGATCAATTGGGTTTGCATTTCAATTAACGACGAGTTGGGGATCATCTAGCTTTCCAGCTCTCCAAGTTCAGACTTCAGATTGGCCACTACTATACGAGCTTTCAGAAACTTTTTCATTTATTTTACATAAAATTTAAAACGATTTTTCATTAACAGGACGTGCTAGACACATAATTAACTTATTTCGGAAACGTACCTTAATTAATCAAGAAATAGTACTTTTCGTTGTGCTCCTTCTCTTTAACGACGACCTTTTTCCTTATTTAGAGTTTTAGACTAATGCAGTAGAGAGATGGAGAGCTTCTTAAAAGACTAGCGAGGGAGGCGAGGGATGTTAGATAATCTTTGTCTAAAGTATTAGTTTTCTTCTGTAGATCATCGAGTTCTAGTTAGATTCTGATTTCTAGTCCTATTTTGTTTGTGTGGCTGAGTCTTGGTGCTATATAAGCAAGGACTTTGTACTCTAATATGAGATAACTTGAGAAGAAAAGAAGAAAAAGGTGCTAATTATGCTGCGCTGGATATTTTCTTTGTTCGTATTCGAGAGTTTTTGCCGTGAGTTTGTTTGTCTTCGGTTTGGGGCCAACAATTGGTATCAGAGCTCTAGGTTTGAAACCCTAGCTGCTGCCCCGGGAGGGGTGATCTCGACTCGGGGTGGCATATACGGCATGGCGGCGGGTGCGGCGACGTCCCGGGGCGTGTGGCGGCCGACTGTGCCATCGCGGATGCGTAGCGTTCAGCGACAGAGCGCACGGCGGGGCGCGACGACTCAATACGGCGAGACCGACGCACTGTATGGTGCATGCGGCTCCATGACGAGGAAGAGCCAGAGTTTTTGATTTGTGCCCAAGATTGTAGCGCGTTCTCCGGGGAGTGGTGTCACCGGTGACGAAACAACATCGACATTCTTCCTACTAGTAGAAAAGGAGACGGCCAAAGCTGCGTGGAAGGTGTTGAAAACGATGCATCTTAGTGCCGATCATCGAAAGGTGAAGGCAAGGGACGTTGAGAAGATGTGTTCACCGTCCCAAGTCAAGTAAGTAGTATTAAGTCCAGGACATCGAGGAGATGTGTTCGTCGTACTGAGTCGAGTCCGTGTGTTACTTAAGTTGAAGTCGTGACCAACTTGAAGTTTGAGTATGAGTTGAGACGTAAGTCGTAGTTGAGACCGACTACCTCAATAAGTAATAGTTCAAGACGTGTTCGAGTTGTGCCACCGTCTCCGGGCGATCGTGTGAGCCAAGTTGAAGTTGAGTCCAAGTGGCAGCCGAGTACACATAATAAGTAAGCACACAAAGATTAGGGTGTGATTGTTAGGTAATCTTTGTCTAAAGTATTAGTTTCCTTCTGTAGATTATCGAGTCTTAGTTGTATTCTGATTTCTAGTCCTATTTTGTTTGTGTGGCCGAGTCTTAGTGTTATATAAGCAACGGCATTGTACTCTAATATGAGATAACTTGAGAAGAAAAAAGGTGCTAGTTGTGTCGCACTGAAATTTTTTTATTCGTATTAGAGTGTTTTTGTAATAAGTTTGTTTGTTTTCGATTTGGAGCCAACAAAAGATGCGAGGGAGCTAGTCGGCCAGAGGAGAGGGCAGTGGAATGTATACCTTTTTCATGTGAATGTCTTTTCATCAGTGATGCAGCAGCACTCTGGATGATACAAGCAGAGAGGCTAGCGTCTAGAGAACGAGGACATGTACGGTATGTAGTGCGCACGTTTGACCATATGATAGGACTGCCCGTAATTAATCAAATAAGAGCAATAGTGTGGCAATCGGCAAACAATAGGTTGATTCAGTGTTATTACACTTCCTCATAGGAGTATTTTCATATCCAGTCATCATTATGCATCTTCCATTCTTTCTCTATCTCTTAACTAAGGGATATTTGAATTAGAAAACTGGGAACATACGTGCAACCTAAATTGTTACTCCCCCAATGATTTATACAAGGAGCGCACGTATTTGAAGCTTCAAACTTTGTATGTTTTAACCAACAATTAGTCTAGGAATTTTTTTTATATACCAGCACAAATGTTTCAAATCTCTGATCTGTCATTGTAAAATGACTTCTCCCATCCATACCACTGCAAACTCGAAAACATGTTCCTTTATGCCACTTCCATCAACTTCGTTAGATTTTATCCGTCAACTTTTTCAAAAATGCAATGTTGCTCTCGTCTGCTTCATCCTCCACTCTTCTTCCTATCCTTATCACTGCCCTCCACAAATTGCACGCGCACCGCCCGCTCTTCACCCTCATCGCCGCCGCCATTGTCCTCCCGCCTCGCCGGCTGCCACCCTCCGCTTCCGACTTCCCGTTCGCTAGCAACACCACCAAGTACCTCTCTGACCACAACATGCCCGACAGATGCCGCTTCCTCGGACCCCTCTCCTTCCTTCAGTAGTTCATCCACTCTTGCACCCTACCCCGCGCCAACGCCAAGGCCGGCACCGCCACCGGCCCCACCCTCCTGGGTAGCCTCACCCGCCTCCTCCTCCTCCACCGCTTCCTCACCGCCGCCCGCTTTCCTCTCCTCCTCCCCCACTCAGCCCTGCCCTCCTCCACACCGCCCGACGCTATGTACGCCTCGATCCCGACGCCGCCCTTCACCTCTTTCGCCTCTCCCCCTCCTTCTCCACCGCTTCCTCGCCGCCGCATGCCTCATCTCCTCCCCCACTCACCCGTGCCCTCCTCCACGTTGCCCTCCACCTCTTTCGCCTCGCCCCGCCCCCCCCTCCCTCCTCACCCATGTGCAACTCCTTCACATCCTCGCTCGTACCCGCCGCTTTCCCGACACCCGCACCCTCCTCGCCTCCCTCCTCTCCGCCCGTCCATGCCATTGTGGCCAAGCCACCTCGCCCTCGCCCTCACCTTCTGGATGCGTCGGCGAAGAGAGCCTTGGCGGCATTGGTGGCCTTGTGGAGTAACCCAGCGGCGACCGTTGCTCTGTGTGTACGTGTGTGTGCTGTGTGCGATAGAGAAGAAGGAAAAAGAAAACAACAAGGGCAAAATGGTCTTTTCATAGCCAATTCATGACTTTACTGGTCAACAATGGTATAAAAGGGTATAGTTTCGAGTTTGCAGTTGTATGGAAGGGAGATGTCACTTTGCAATGGTAGATCAAATACTTAGGAACTTTGCAGTGACATATAAAAAATTTGCCCATTAGTCTAACAGTGCATATACAGGTTTGGTTATACAAACGTGGTACCATTAGATTCGTATTTGATATAACTTTTGTATGATCAGGATTCTGCAATTTTAACAATGCATCATTCTGCAGTTTTTAACAATACATCGTAAGAGAAAAAAAGGTCAAAGTTTAATTTTGAAGACCGTACCAAGGAAAACTGTGCCTTATAAAAATAAACGGAGGGAGTAATTTCAAGTTAGGACATGAGATTTTTTTGGGGGCGAATTATCTAGCTGAAGGCCTGGAACACCCAGTCTAATGTCTGTCTTATGCTAGCTCAAGTGGCGGTTGCACAAGTATTATTGAATACTGACAAAGCATGCTTGGTAGAGGAGTAGAAAGAGTTATGTATTTGTTTGTCAGTTAAATGAGAGACCGGGAGAGTTTTTTGTTCCATTATCGAAGAAAATGAGAGAAATCTCACATGGAATATGGATAATTTTGAATCACTTGAGAAAGCCTCCCCAAAAGCCACTTCAATTAAAGATATGCCAACATAAATGAGCTAACTGAGAAGAAAGATGAAACAACAGAAGAACACACCAAATCTCCATGCTCTTTGGATAAATCGACAAATCAACTGTCTTTCTTGCCAAGAAATTCCATCAGACAAACTCAACTAGAAGAGAGAGGCACAAACAAATTATTTGACATATATACGCGTCCAATTATTTGATATATCACCAATTAAACAGTTGACATGTACTCATCAAAGTAGACGCTGACATACCGAAACAGTGCATGCGGATGATCAATTAAAGGCACAAGGAGGAACGAATAGATCATAGCCTGAGAGACAAGTCCAGCTCATCGGCACGCTCGACGCCGTACTCCGACGAGCCCTTGTTGAGTGCCAGGCCAGGCACCGGAGAAGCAGCTTGCTGCGTCTCCATCCTCACCTTCTCGGCCGAATCATCGAGACCGGCGCCGTCCCGGGGCCTCGCGTCCTGCGCAGGTGCACCCGCCCCGTGCGCGCGCATCGCGGCGGCGATCTCCCGCCGGCGCTTAGCCAGGCTGCGCTCGTACTTGTGCGCGTTCTGGTGGCCGCCGAGCGCCTGCGAGCTGTAGAACTTGCGCTCGCAGTACATGCAGAGGAAGAAGCCGAGGGGCTCGGGCACGGCCGAGGAGTGGAGGAGGGTGAGCTCAAGGTTGAGCTCACCCTGCTCTCTATTAAGCTCCATTAGAGTACAGTAGCCTGCGTGACTGCGTGTGCGACTATGTGTGCGTGCGTGAGTGTGAGAGAGAGAGAGCGCTTAATTCGCAACAGAAGTTATTGTGCTAAGCAAGGACTAAATACAGCGCGCAGAGAGAGAGAGAGAGAGAGAGAGAGAGAGAGAGCGAGCGAGCTTAATTCGCAACAGAAATTATTGTGGTAGGCAAGGACTAAATACAGCACCTAACGGGTGTTACATTGTTCCGCAGGATCAGGTTACTGGAGCTAGTGGACGGACGGCGCGCACGTTTCGGTTCGCTAGATCTTTTCGAAGAAACAGGGGAGCTGCCTCCTGCCTATTATATAAATATAGGAGGTGATGTGATAAAAAAATAGTCAAACTAACCGGTTTTAGAGAGAGCTTTAATTACAAAAAACGAAATTGCTAGACATTTCGCGGGACCAAGCTTGGCCCTCATCTTTTATCTTTGCCAGTTTATCTGCAGGGGAGGAAGATTTTTTGTTAAAGATTCTAGTATTCTGTTCCTCCCAAATCTCTCCGGAGATGTAGATGAGAATCGTGCCTGTCGTCCTTCTCGGTAGGCCTCGTCTTTCGCTGACTTTCGTCCACTAGTCGGAAATATTCAAGCTGTCGGGTCAGTTTGGAGGCTTAAGATGTGGCTAGCCTAGCTAGTCCACCATGGAATTCCATATTCGGGTGGAGTATCTGCTTTGGGTGAAAAGATGTAGAGTTGTTTCTGGTGATTATTTGCATAGCGAGCAGCCGGGCAGATGTGCTGGTTTGGCCAACCCCTTTGCTATAGCCTATCTAAGGTCCATAGTTGGTTTTGAATAGCTATCCAAGAGAAGAATTTGTATTTAGGGGGGCAGCGGTTTTCTAGTTGATTTTTTTTGATATTTCGTCATTGTTGAGCCGAGGAACTATAACGCGTAAGTGGATTTTGTTGAGTAGCCTCCTCCCGGCGTTAGCTTCCAAGTGATCTCATACCGGGTGTCTAGATCCAAGTGGAACTGGCTAACTCTGGACCACAACTCAAGGAATTGTTGGACATGTTGGGGTGTGAGTTCCAGGGGAGTGTTGATGTCTTGGACCTGTACTGTCCGTTTTGTAATGCCGCACTCACCGATTGGTTTTTCCTCCTAGATGCTTGAAAATCTACAGGGCCACACTAGTACAGACAAGGTCATCACAAATGGTTTTTGAACCGTCTGTGATAAGGCAAAATACATATGGTTTTTTATTAAAATCATCTATAAAGGTATACTATCACAGACGGTTTCAACAAAAAACCGTTTGTGATACATAGAATATCACAGACGGTTCTATTTACAAACCGTCTGTGAGAGGAGGGTATCACAGACGGTTTGTAAATAGAACTGTCTGTGATATCCTACGTATCACAGACAGTTTTTTGTTGAAACCGTCTGTGATAGTATTCACAGACGGTTTCAACAAATAACCGTATGTGATAGTTCTTTAACCTAACTATTTTTTTGTGATTTTTGGCTAGCTTAGGAATTGCTAGCCATACCCTCTAAAAAGAAGCAAGCAGAAAACAGATACATCACAGATGAATCAATTGTTTATAACTCAAAATGATCATTTACAACTCAAAATCAATTACAAAAGATTATGTTCAAGCATTGTCACTAGAGTTACAATTGAATTACAACTACTCAAAGTGAATTACAATTGAATCAATTGTTTGAAGGTCGTTCAGCGGTGTCAAAGGAGTGAAACTCACCGCTGGTGTTAACGATCTCCATCTTGATGAAGCCGTAGAGCTTCCCTCGAACCTTCGAGATCTCTTTCATAACCAGTGCATCTAAATCTATGTTCAAGCCCTGTCGCTAGCAGGAGTAAAGTAGTAAGCATATATATTTAAATTTATAATTAGAAAATAATTATTACGAGATTGACAAACCTCGGGATCCTTCATCTTAGCACTCATGATTTGCTACATATGATAGCAAACGTAGAATGCATATAGTGATCTTGTTTTTGCTGGCGGCACTGCAAAAATAGAATTACATATATAGGTATAGTCAGTTCGAGATGCATTATTATGAAGTATGATATAGTATTATTGTGTTGCAGTGCGTACCAGAAATTGTGTCCTGTGTTGCTGTGTGGTGCTCGATCCCTTGTATGGCCCTCCCTCACAACACAGGCGATGAACAACCTACATGATTTCAAAAAGTTATCCTCGGCCATTTCAAACGAAGGAAGACTACAATGACTTATGTATGGAGGAAATGAGCATACCTGTCGAGTATTCCTTCCAGAAGGGTAAAGTCGTGGGTTTTGTTGAGTAGGGAATCAAGATATATTACCTTGTTCCTCTTTGGTATAATGACTAAAAGGATCCAGTAGTACCTACTCATGTATATTGTTATAGTCATTAAACCTAAGTTCGTGCTGTGTATAAAATACAAATGAAACTTGTATAACAAGTAGTGAAACACTTACTTCTGGTTGTTGGGCACCATTATGTAGTCCTTGTCGTCCTGAGCAAGCAATCCTGTCGTTATGTATTTCACAACGTAGGATGCGTCTTCGTTGATGGTTTGCTCAGAGACCATGTGTGGGTTGAGGAAACCCACCGGTTTGTTCCATCCCCGGTATTTTTCATCATGTATCTATACATAAGCAATGAGTTATGATATTTATTGGTATTACGTGAATGTAAAACTTGATTGTACACACTTACAATGTCCAGCACTATAGAAGTGAGGCGTCGAGGGCAGTGAGGTTGAATAGGTCGAATAAGTCGTCGAAGCCCACGACGAAGTGGCCCAGCTCATGGAGGAAATGCTCCTTCGTGTATCTGACAGTGAATCTAGTACCGTACCCTTTCTCTCTGGTCTTTCTCATGTACCAGACATGCAAAGACTGGCAACCTAATCCAGCGTGGGCTAATACTGTGTCGGGGGCCAACAAACTTCCGGGGGAGTATTTTCTGGGCTTGGGAGGCGCCTTAATGTTCTTCGATTTCGATTTGGCCTGAACTACTCACCCGCTGCACGTCTTCCTATGAAACGACTCGGGAACCGATACAACAACACACTTTTCTTGTTCCTTCGGTGTCTTCTCCATGGAAACTGATGAGGCGGCCTTCTGAAGCGAAGGTTGAGGTTGAGTCATCGAGGGTCCTGTTGGAGAGGCATGGTCGTGTCGAGATCGTGACTCTGCAAGGTCCAGGGCGATGTCCTTCTTGGGCCACTGGATAAAAGTGTACATGGCATCCCCTAGTTTTTTGATGTCTTCGTTCGGGCGAATCTCCAGCGGGACGACCATGAAATTGTCATGTACCATGTCCACCTAGACCCTGGCGTAACTCTGCACCAGCTGGGCACCGTGCTGCACTGTCCATTCCTAGTATGGATACACCATCCCCAGCCCAGCCTCAATAGAAATGGTTCCAACCATCCTCACTTGGAGCTTGAAGGGCGTCGGCTCCTATAAAATGATACACAATTAGCTAAGGTGTCCTATAGGTCTATCTTTGGAGCATTCCAGAGATGTACATTACCTTGACGTCGTCGATAGGTAATTGGACATCGTCATGTTCAGAGTTTGGCATGGACGCGACGCTAGTGTGATGTTGAGGACTGGCTGCCTAAATAATGGGGGGCGTCTTGCGACTGGTTGAGGAGTTGATTCATTTGATCTTGCAATCTTGTTATCTATTTTTGAAATTATGTAGTAAGCACCTGTTCTAACCGGGCATCGTGCTCGGGCTTTGATCTCTTCCTACTCCTATACGTGTTGGAATCCATCCCTCCAAGGTACGTAAACCCCAACGCCTCGCGTGCGACCGGGGTGCTCCTTGTTTCCTAGGGTCGTAGATAGTAGATCCTTCTCCCTATCTGCTTCGAAGGAGCCTTGGGAACATGCGGAAGTCAATGCTTGCTGTAAGAGTTCATCATGTTATTATAGACACTATGAAGTTATGAACTTATTAACAACTACGTAGTTCGACATATTTACCAGACGTTGGGACACTGCCTCGTCTACTGAGTTTGTGAAAGAGACGCCGCTCGAAGACGTGGCTGATGCCCTCGCTCTTAACCAGGATCGAGCTCGCTCATCTGTGATCTCAGCAAATAGTCCAGTTGCGTTCTCATCCTCCGCTGCCCATTCCGTGGTTTTACCCGCGTACCCAGCGGTGCTGATTTTGTGGGGGTGAGTGTTTTGTTCCTGGAGAGCTTTGTGCACCGCACTTTGCTCCTAAAATTTAGCTGTCGTCTTCATCCGCACAAAGGCATCCCATATATCCCGCGACAAGAATTTATTCTTCGTGAAGGGCGTCCGACCCGTGTTCACGTACTTCGTGACAAGCGTGCTCTTGAAGGTCCTCCACACGTGTCCCATCGCGAGCAGCGCTGCCGTTGCACACGTGCCTGGTCTACTTCTGGGATAGTGAATGAGCCTAAAATTTCAGTCCACAACTGGCCTCTCTGTACATCCGTCAGAGACTTCCAGCTTGGTGTGGTAATGGGGACCTGTTCCCTTCCAAGTATCCCGCAGATGGTCTGGAATCTTACTGCTACTTTCTTGGGACTCAGAGGGATCCCAACGTCACTGGCCTTCGTGATAGTCATTCAGTCCGTGGGCAATTTTGATATTCCTCTGCCATCTCGCTTATGTACCACTTTGCTCGGAGATCCAGGCGCATTCGGCGACGTCGATGACGGCGGCGAAGACTGTGCCTCTGCCATATCGCTTACTTCCTATCTATATAAGTTACATACACAATGAACTAAAATTTCATGGATTGCAAGTTGATATCCATACAAAGAATAACAAAATCACCAGCCAACCAAATGGATCAGCATAACCATATTGCCATGACATCTAGAAGCCAACCCATTTACCCTTCAAGCCTTCATAAAAACAAAAATATCTAGCAGCCTGAGCAACATTATACTAATTATCAGTTAGCTTTCCTACATGGGAGATAATTTGAATATAGAATCTGATAGGCACTGCACATGTGGAGGATCAGCTTAACCCCGAAACATGTCTAAGATAAATTGTTAATCCATTAAACTCATAGGCATTTAAAGACCTTAAAATAGAAAATAACATTATAGCTTCTTTTTATTACTTCTGCACTCTCCTGCACACACATGCATAAACACACACGACAAACAATTTAGGACTAATAAAGGCTCACCGCAATAGAGCAACAACAATATAAACTACGATACTCGATATTAGACTGGAAGCTTGAATTGTGCATCTGTACATGACATAATGCAAGTCTATTAGTGACTTAGTGCTTAATTAAAGGTGCAAAGTAACTATTTTCAATAAACTACACCTAAGAATGCGCAAGTCTGTTAGTGACTTAGTGTATTGCGCTATCAGTTTTAGTAGCGCTTCACAGATTCGTATTTGCTTAATACAGTAGTACATAGAAATCCCCACTCACCCGCTTATCTTCTTTCCCCCACTCACCAAGACCCAAACTTCTTCAACTAGATCTGAGAGAATTGAGAAGAGAAGGGAAACACACCGTCGGCCGCTGGAGAGGAGGGAAGCTGGAGGACCGGAGGAGGCGCGAGGAGCAGAGACGTACCTTGGAAGGTGGCTTCGGATGGTGGTGGGGAAGGAAGGGGGAGGAGGAGGCCGAGCGGCGTCGAGGTCAGAGGAGGTGGCTTCGGAGGCGTCAGGGAAGAGGCTTTGGGCGGCGTCGAGGTCGGAGGCGAGCGAGCGAGAGCAAGGGGCTAAGGCGCTGGGGATGTGAATGGGCGAGAGTAAGGGAGATTGATGAGTAAGGGCGCACAAACCCTAGCGGTTCCCTCCTAATAAAGTGATATCACAGACGGTTATATTATGGAACCGTCTACTTATCACAAATAATTTCATAATAGAACCGTCTGTGATATGCCACTATGTGATTGGTTCATTCTATTTATCCACATGAACCTGGTGACAAGTCCATAACACAACTCCAAATCATTTGACTAAAAATTAATTTATCGGCTAAAAATTCATTTGACTTAAAAAATTCAAATCTAATTCAACTCAACTCCAAATCAAGTGAAACCAATTTTGATACTCCATACATTACAATGAAGTCCACATTGACATCAATATCAGAGATGACAAGTCCATAACACATTAACACACGACAATTCCACGTTGACATCAAAATAATAGATTACAAGTCCATAACACATGGCAAGTCCACATTGACATGTCTCATGTTATGGAATAAATTACAATGTAATAAATTCTTAATTAAAATATAGCCCTTCAAGATGATCGACACGCAAGATGATCGATGCGCATATAGCTAGCTTCCTCATTGGGTTCTTCCTCGAGCCTGATGTCATCTCCGAAAGGAGGCAACTCGTCAAATTGATTGTACTCTTCCTCATCCACGACATTCTCAACTCTGACAATCCTTCTTTTTCCATGAAGAACTACGTGGCGGTTCTTATTTGCTGGTCAGTTATATAAAAAACTTGAACAACTTGCTTAATTAGCGAGTACAAATGGTTCGTCCTTGTATCCGACACGTTTGAGGTCCACAACAGCGACGCCATACTTGTCGACCTTCATGCCCTACGGAAGTTTAACCCAATGGCATCGAAACAGGGGGATCTTGAAAAATATGTAGTTGGGCTCCCAAATCTCCTCTACGAACCCATAGTAGGAGTTCAACCCACGTGCCCTGGCGGTATTGAACTGCTCGTGAAACGCATCTATGTGGACACCGCTGTTCTGGACTGTGCTCTTCCTATATCCTGAGCTACCGTATAAAATGTGTACCCATTTATGTCGTATCCTTGCCATGTTATAATTGTAAATTTTGGCCCTTTTGCCAACCATAGCAACGTATCATCACTTGATGACCTCCTAGTGAATCACACCTTTAACCATTCGTTGAACCGACGGTTGTGCTCTCTCGTGATCCAAATCTTCGATCGGTCTAGATTCTATTGGCGTACCATGTCTTCGTGCTCGTCGATGTACAGGGACACTTGGGTCATGTGTTGCAAGACCATGAAATGGGCTTGCGCGTACGTATCTAGATTGGAAGGGATTGCTTTACTTTCAATGGTCCCGATACCCTCTAGCCTCCGCTCATGACGAGATAGAGGCACACCTATCGGTTCCACCTGAGCTATGTAGTTGATTCAGAACTCAATGACCTCCTCGGTTGCATAACGTTCGATGATGCTACCCTCCGGTCGAGATCGATTCCGTACGTAGGACTTGAAAATTACCCTGTACCTCTTGAACGGGTACATATGATGTAGGAACACAGGGTCAGATATCTTTATCTCTTTCACAAGGTGAACAATGAGATGGACTATGATATCAAAAAATAACAGAGGGAAATATACATCTCAAGATGACATAGAGTCGTCACCACCTCGGCCTGCAGAGTATCTAGTCCTTTGGGATTGATGACCTTTTGAGCAATCGAGTTAAAGAAATAACACAGCCTGAAGATTGCCACTCGGACATTATTTGGCAATATACTCCTATTTACAGCAGGAAGTATTTGTGTCATCAGCACATGATAATTATGAGACTTCATACCAATTAATTTCAAATCTTCCATGTAAACAAGTTTCTTAATACTGGCGGTGTAACCGGACAGAACTTTCACACCATGCAAGCTCTGGCATAGTTCATTTCTCTCGACCTTGGATAAAGTGTAGAAAGCTGGGGAAATGTACGTTCGTCCTTTATTGGTATCTTTCGATGCTAACTCGGTCCTTATGTTCATATCAACCAAGTCACACCATGTGTTAACACCATCCTTTGTTTTGCCACTAATGTTTAGTAAGAGACCAATCAAGCTATCACAGACATTCTTCTCCACGTGCACGACATCGATGCAGTGGTGAACTTTTAAGTGCTTCCAACAAGGCAAGTCCCAAAAAATTGACCGCTTCTTAAAGATGTTCTTCTGATGGGTCCTTAATTTACATCCCTTCCCAAGGACAACATCGATATCCTTTACCATATCATAGACCTCTTTCCCTCTAAATGCCCTTGGAGCTGAACCGTCCTTCTTATTTCTATCGAATTGTTTCTTCATCTTGCGGTATGGGTGAATCCTGGGAAGGAACCTACAGTGATGCATATACACAGTTTTGCATAAGTTGTTCAGCCATACACTCTCGGTACCATCTAAGCAGTGCGGATAGGCTTTGGCTCCTTTTGTACTAAACCCCGATAGGTTACCAAGGGCAGAAAAATCATTAATGATGAAGAAAAACATGGCACGTAAAGTGAAGTTCTCTCATTTGTACGCATCCCATACTTGTACCCCTTCGTTCCACAGTGTCACAAGATCTTCTAGCAATGGTGCTTGGTACACATCAATATCGTTCCCAGGTTGCTTTGGCTTTTGGATAAGTAGTGATATCAAAATGTACCTCTGCTTCATACACAGCCAAGGAGGAAGGTTGTACATCAAAGGATACGGGTAGGCTATGATAGCAACAATTCAAAAATTCTACCACGTAAACTAGGAAGCCAAGCAAGAAGATGATCACAGATCGTTACCACCTGACACGCAGAGTAGTGAAAAAAGAGTTGGAGCAGCCTGGTCCAACGTAGAGCGTGTCAATGTTGTGGTCGTAGTCGATCGGCCAGCTTCCTCCCGAGTCGATTGTCTCCTCCAGCAACCTCTGTAGTTCCTTATGAAGATTGCAGATCATCCTCAAGCGCAACAGCAACCGCAGTAGCGCCTCTACGGTATCCAAACGCCCAGGGATGGAACAATCGTATGTCGGTGTGCTAGCACCAAGTCGGACGGCAGAGCTCTCAGGAAGATGGTAGATAGGGTTTCAGTGGAGCAACTTACGTCAACTCGTATATCCTCTATATCCCAATAGCCTCAAGCATCTCCTTATAAAATGCCCATGACGGATGCTATCCGAACACATTTTGTTCCAACCCATTAAGTGTGTGACCCGTTAGGTTTATGCGTAGTCGGTAGTGACTCAGAAACCCTTTCTGACCACGAGTTGTTAGCAGTTCCTAGCAGGACATAACGATTCCCGAACACACACAAATTATATCAGACGAACCTTAATGCAATATGATCTACGACCAGGTCCTCATCACTTACGATCAGGTCCTATCTCTATATGACCAGTTCGTAACTCCTTATGACCAGGTTACGACCACTCTGTGATTACGTTTGATCAGTCTACAACCATCTCGTATCTCCATACGACCAGTCGGTAACTGATTGAACTTAGCGACCTACTCGTGTATATTCTCCATTTGCCTTACGATATCTGGTTGAACTCTAGGTGAGATAATATGTCATCCATGGGCTATTCAATACTTTCTCGATCGAGTGTCGGATAACCTTATGTGATCGAACTCTTCGACCACTAGTGGCATGGCCATGCACTTTATTTATTCGACCACTTTGAGGGGTCCAGAGATATCTCTCATGTCTTCTTAGGAGGGGAAAATTCCATATCTGATCAGTCACATTCCTCCGCATGTTTCATAGCGTACCCGAAAGCTACCTTTATAACTACCTAGTTATGAGTTGCGTTTGGCATCCCCTAAGAGTGCTATTACACATGTAGGAAACCATGTTGATCTCAAGTCTAATGATTATACATCATCATTGCTTGAGACTAACTGATGACACACAGAATCATAACAATCTCAATAGTGCCTCAAGGTGGGTCAATCCAACCCCATGTTCTCTAACATGTGTTCACATTATTGATTTGATATCCCTATATCCATGACCGGTGAAACATGGTCATCAATCAATACATGTGCTGGTCGTAGAGTCACTAGTGTTTGGACTAGTGATATTCGACCAGGGATACTTTTAGAATGACATTATATAAGTTAAAGAGTTTCACCAACAAGTCACATACTTGTTAATCTTTATAACCAATGATTTATTCAAGGAACATAATAACATTTATTCAAAAACTCATAAACATAGACGTGATACAATCATCTCTATGATTGTCTCTAGGGCATATCACCAACAGTACATACATAGATTCACGTGCTAGGTGCTATGTCGGTTGCTCATGTTACCAAAAGGCTTCATTCCATCTGTACTCAACCCTAACCTTATGTTCCTTGGTTCCATACCGAACTCTTCGAAACTTCGATCGAAGTTTCTCCACTAGGCAGAATCAGTAGGGTGTATTAGCTTTCCATCTTTCTTACGCTCCTCCGAGTGCCAACGTAGAAATCTTGCCTCCTTTCGGTTCTTAAATAAACACTTCAAACGTGGGATCACAGGCAGATACTACAATATCTTAGCAGAAGGTCCTTGCTTCACCTTAGCACGATTCTTACACTTGTATCGGGATGCTTTGCACACGGGACATACATGCATGTCTGCATACTCTTTACGATAGAGGATACAATCGTTTGGACATGCATGTATTCTTTCTACTTCCATTCCTAATGGACAAAGAGCCTTCTTGGCTTGGTAGGTGGTGCTGGGCAACATGTTTCCCTCCGGAAGGATGTCCGCTAGGAGTCCTAACAACACTGTGAAACTCTTGTCGGACCAACCATTGTTTGCCTTCAATTTCAGCAGTTCAAGCATGGTTGACAACCTTGTGTATTCCGGCTTGCAGACAGGGAACAAAGATTTTCCTGAGTCCTCCACTAAGCCCTTGAATTTACCAAACTCTCTCTCACTGTAGTTTCATTCTGCATCACGTGGCATTTGATCCAGATTGTCATCGTGCGACCTATCCTTATCAAAAGCACAATCCATATCTAGCATATCGTTGACTTCCTAGATGATGTCGTCATTATTAACTTCCTGTATAATCTGCACTTCACCGTGGCTGGTCCAACAAGTATACCCTTTTTTGAAACCCCTTCGAATCAAGTGCGCTTCGATCTGCGCTGGGTTATTAAGCATCTTCAAATTTCCAAATCAATGTGTGGACAGTACATAAATTTTATCCCCTTCTTTGACATATCCTGCTCGGCGGCTCTTCTAAAAGCAAACACGCCATTAATGTACTCTTAACTCACATGGTTCTCACCGCACATCCAGTTTTGGTCCATCTACGCTATGCAGTTTACAAATTAGTGTTAAATTAGATTAGGAAGTTTTGGGTCGAGGGAATTGCACGCTTGTCATGTTTCTAATGTAGTTTTTCTTGGGCACTCTTGCATCGCACTTCTTATGAGTTGAGATATGGGCGAAACCCGCCTCGCATTTTCGTGTGTTTGGTTGCAAGTGTTTTATTCTCAAGTCCGGGAACCTAGATAAGTTCGAGTCACGATCTTGTGATGGGATCTTTCCTGGTTACTCGACTTCTTCTCGATACCTATAGAAGTCCGAATCTGCGAGTCTAGTAAGTCGTTAGAGACTCAGGAGGTGACCTTCGATGAGGCGGATCGGGACTAGGCCCGAGATCTCGTGTTCTTTAGGCGAGTACTGAGTCCATCTTTGTGGACGAAGAGGAAGACGGAGATGATGGTTGTATACTGATCCAGCTCTTCCTCCTCCTCTTGAGGTGCCTTCTTCCACCGCACCTCGAGGAGATCAGCCTACCTTCGCTTCTTCTCGGCTAGTGGCTCTGTCCCTATCTAAATGCGTCAGCATGAGGTAGAGGCCACTTCTTCATCTCACCTCGACCTCCAAGACACATTCAAAAGGACCATCCTTGAGCGAGATCATTGGAGACCTCTTTGAGCGTGTCACACGCTCTAAGGTCAGTTTGTCTTTTACTCGCCTCCATTCCGCTTCGTCGCCTCATTTGAGCCCAAAGACGCTTGTCATGCTCTATCCGACGAGTCTTGGACAAACGCTTATGCATGAGGAGTTGGAAAACTTGAAAGGAACAAGGTGCCGTCCCTTGTTGAGCCCCCTCAAGGTCACAATATCATTGGGACCAAATGGGTGTTCAAGAACAAGCAAAGTGAAGATGGGTTAGTCATTCAAACAAGGCTGAGCCGGTAGCTCGTGGGTACTCTCAAGTTGAGGGTCTAGATTTGAAGAGACCTGCCCTCGTAGCTAGACTTGAAGCCATTAGGCTTTGCACCTTCTAAGGGTTTCAAGCTCACTGATGGATGTCAAGAGTGCTTTCCTCAATGGCCTTATTGAGGAAGAAGTCTATGTTAGACACCTCACGTTTTGAGAACCCTAAATACCCTAACCATGTCTAATGTGCTTTCCAAAGCTTTGTATGGACTCAACCAGCCTCTGAGCTTGGTATGAAAGGCTTAAGTCCTATCTCACGAGCCATGGTTTTGAGATGGGTAAAATTGACAAGACCTTGTTCATCCGCCGCCTTGGCTTGATCTTCTTTCGCCCTGATGGATGACATTATCTTTGGCGGCTCCTCGCGCGGCTCTCGCTTCCCCGCTTTTCCGATGTCATGAGCTCGAGTTTGAAATGAGCATGATGGGCGAGTTGAGTTTCTTCCTTGGCTTCCAAATCAAACAAACTCTGGAGGGTACCTTTCTTCATCAAGGCAAATACACTCGAGACTCTCTGCCGCGTTTGACATGAATGATGGAAAGCCAATATCAACCCAATGGCATCTGTTGCACCGCCCGATCGAGATGAAGACGGCGAACCTCGCAGATCAAAAGGAGTTCGAGGAGCATGATTGGCTCTCTCTTGTACCTCACGACCTCGAGACCGTGCATACACTTTCTTCAGGTGTCTTTGTGCTCTCGGTTCTCAGCCTTCGCAGATCTCACCGTCAAAGCAAGTGAAGCGCATCTTTCGGTACTTCGAGCTACCATTGACTATGGCATCCGTACTCTTCCTCTTCTTGTCTATCTCTTAGCTTTCTCGATCACGAGACTTTGTCGGCCGAGGATAGATAGGAAGAGCACTTCGCACTTGCCAATTCATTGGCACTTTCTCGCATCTCGGTCGTCGAGGAAGCAATCCGGCAGTTGCGCAATTCGCTGCGGCAGAGGCCGAGTACGCTGTCGCGATTCGTTGTCAGAGCTGGCTTTGGATGGTCTCGACCTGCAGAGTTGGGTTATCTATCGATCGCGTTCCACTCTTCCGTGATAACACGCCCACGATTTGCATTGCCAATAACCCAAAGGCAACATTCTCGGACCAAGCATATTGATATCGAGATATCACTTTCTTCGAGACCATGTAGAGAAGGGTGACATTGTGCTCCGAGCACTGGCCAGTATTCTTCACTAAAGCTGAGAGAGCTTGGGGTGGTTTGTCCTTACTGACCGTGAGGGGGAGCGCTACTATCAGATTATATTATACTATATTATATTATACGCTTACTCTTTACGGTTTCATTTCTTTTAATATTTCGGTCGAACAGGTTAGAGTGTTTCTCTTGCCACATTGCGCTACTTCTTGTCTTGTGCTTCTAGGATCTTTGCTTATTAGTTGCTCTTCCTCTCTAAGTAGAGCTTACTCACTTCTTATAGGTTCTAGCGGTCGGCACCCTTGGGTAGACACGGTACGTTGTTTGCTCTTTAGTGTTTGTGTAGATCACCTAATAGTCCTAGAATCATATGGGGTAGATAAGAATCGTTTGAGCGATAGTTTCTCTATATCTTTCTATGCTCTAAAGGACGCTTTTACATTTTACTTATCGATTCTCGCTTTTGTTAATAAACCGCAAGTACTCTTGCTATTGACCAAACATACTAAAATTAATTAGCAATTAACCTAGATAAAATATAAAGGGTTACAAATCATTACCCTCGGAGCTTACGATGAATATCCCAAATTAATATCCCGTAAGATCTTCCTCCCTTTCTTCCTCCTCTCTTTAGCTTCCTCCTTTCCTTCTCCTCTCTAAGGTGGCGCAATGGTGGAGGAGACAGCAGGGGTGGTGGCCCAAATGGGAAGGGCTAGAGGCGCTAGGGTCAGGGGTCTATCGGGATGGCCTATTTATAATGCTAGCATATCACAGACGGTTCTAGTTATAAACCGTATGTTATAGTGCAACATCACAAACGATTTAGAACTATAACCGTCTGCGATGTTTGGATTATCACAGACGGTTCTGATTAAGAACTGTCTGTGAATTATATCACAGCCGGTTCTAGTTATAAACCGTCTGTGATAGTTACGTATCATAGATGGTTCCAGAGGAGCCGTTTGTGATGAGGCGTCCGCTATAGCCTATTTTGTAGCAGTGACAGGTCTCTAGGATCAGCTCCATGTAGCCATGCGGAGGACCAAAATTTCGCTTTGTTGTCGTCTTCAAAAGTGATCGTTGTGGCTACTGCGAAAATGCGGCGGTAAGCATCGTCTCATGGTTTTTTCATGCCTACCCAAGGTTTCTGCGGAGCTTTCCACTCTTGCCATAGCCATCTCAGTCTGAGGGCCGAGGCGAACTTTTGAAGATTGAGGACGTCGAGACCCCCCAACCGAGTTCGGCTGCAGACCTTTGTCCAGCTGACTTTACATTTTCCTCCTGAAATATCTTCGTGGCCAGCCTAAAGAAAACAACGTCGACTGCAGTCTAGGGCACGGAGAACTCCTTTTGGCGCTTCCAAGGCCGTGAGAAAATATGTTGGTATTGAGGAGAGCACTGATTTAACTAGGGTCATCTGGCCCGCCAAAGTTAGAAGCTAGCCTTTCCATCCTGCCAGCCTCCATCCCACTTTGTCTAGTAGTGGCTGGAAATCAACCCTGCAGAGTCTTCTGCACAAAAGCGGTAACCCCAGGTATTTGATAGGTGTCGGACCCTAGGCTTTGAATACCCGAAGCCCTCGTGTGTGTATTGTACTAGTCCCATGATCAGTGGCTAGTACATAATCCATAACCGTGATAATCACATCCATACATTCATACATACAGAGTAAAATAAAATATGGTCCATAACCTAAGTGATTACAATATTTACAACATAAGGGCCGACCGACCAAATAAAAGCATAAGTATCAGAAGTAGCAAATGTAACAGCGGAATCAAAATATGCAATAAGTCCAAAATCCCAGCGGCATGCCCATCTGATCCCTCAAACAACCGACTAGAGAGAAGTCCTAGAAAGACCCGTCATCAAACCCACTAGTTCTAGGTGCAAAGAAGACGTCGTCCAGCGTAGGATCGTCCTCAACCTCTGAGCAACAATTTAAGCTAGATTGAGTACATTGTGTACTCAGCAAGACTTGTAGTGCATAACAAAATTTTTATACATGCAAGGCTAACAAGAGACTAGGCTCTATGCTACAAGTTATTTTCAACATTAAGCAAATTTTATTTGCAATAACAACATGTAGTATTTTGCAATGAAATTTTAGAGATCAGTTAAATAGATAAATGAAAACAAGTAATGGAATAAATAACAACTCACAACCCTCCTCGTCTACGAGCAACATCTGATTTTCAGCCATAGACATGACACTCAACTCAAATATAAACCAACAAACTATTTCCCACGTTTTCCAGCAAAGCTATTTTTATGAAAACTAAGACTATACCCACTAAGGCTGCACTAAGCACGCTCATGACCACGAGCATGACTATTTAAATAGATTTACACTCTGCAGAGGTGTATAACTTTATCCACAACATACAAATTCTTTAATTTATTTGACATCCGTCGATACCACCGCTCACTACATTTGGTAAGTAGTCTAGAGCACGTATCGAAGCCTTTACATCACATAGTCCTAACCTTGCACTAGCCCGGTGAATGAACACCCTCACTTCACCCAGGTACACCCCCGTCTCAGTGAGGCATTCACTGTTGTGTCAGAAGGCTTTGTTCCCAACGCCTCGGTGATGGGAGCACCTTCGAACATGCCTATACCGGTCATGCTAGCACTACCACGACCTATGAACGTGCAAGGCTAGTTTTCAATGACTTAATTAGCTAATAGCATCCCATATAGCCACATGTGGTTGTACACTTAGGCTTAGATAGGGTTTCCTGGCATTTGATCCTTAATTGACTCGGGCGAGGATCTCCCCCTATTTACATGTGAGATAATAATCTCACACTTCTCAGAATATAATATAACTCACCCACGTCGTAAACTAAGTTTTTCATTTTTATGTTTATACAAAATAATAGAGGTAAACCCTTTGGACCATCATTTCAAAACTCCCAACTTCATGTTTTTCACATCATCCTTTAAGCAAATTTTAGTAAAGACAATATCTTGACTAAACAATTGTGTGATACCTGCTCTCAAAATTCCCAAATTGACATCATCTATTGTCTATACCATAATTAACCTAATGGCTACAATAGTTAGGATATCAATATGTCAAGGAGGTTCATGCATTGAATATGATAATGACTACCATTATCTCTGAAACAATTTTAATCGAACATACGTACATGCATAATAGATTTTGAAAAAAGAAGGACAATAATTAAATTAGTAGGATCAACATGGTCAAAGGAGGTGCTTGCCTTGCTCTGGTTGCTCTGAATACGAAGATGGAGGATCGTTGTATAATTCGCTTGAACAATCGATGTCTAATAAAGAGAGCCGGAAGTAAATTAAATATAGAACAATAATTCCAACAACAATAAAATCTAAATATTTTTTCATATTCTCGTACATAATGATTTTAGATGAATTTATAAAAAAGATTCATGTAATTTGGAGTTCGTATGCAAAAGTTATTAATATTTTAATTTATTTTGGTTTGAAAATTCCAGAAAATAGAAAAGGGTTGACATCGAAAGCGTATTTTCTGAGGCTTACGTTTTCCAACGGAGAAAGCGTATTTTACTCTCAGTGCTATTGAGATTTATGCTTTCCAGTAGAGAAAGCGTATTTCTCTTCTAACTAAAAGCGGCTTTAATTTATCATTTTTTCAATTTTTATTAACTTACATGTGGGGTATACTTGTGATAGACTCATATTTTGGTTTCCTTGATTTTATTTATGAACCGGAGGTGGTCCTACATGTTATAGACTCATTATTTATCAACTAATGATTAAACCTATTTTTTATTTTAATTATCTAATGGCTGGGACCCACATGTCAGCCTCTTAGTTTTAAAACGTGCTTTTAAAACTGGGAATAGTACGTGGTCCCACATGTTAGTGACTCATGTACTAAACACATTTAAAATTAGATTTTCAATTAACTTATCAGCTGGTCCCACCTGTCATTGACTTAATATGTTTAAGTACTGTCATTTAGCACTAAGTAACCTTTTAATCATGCAGGCCCACCTACACACACACACACAGAGAGAGAGAGAGAGAGAAATGGAGCTGCGCGCATGGTCGTGCACCATGGCGAGCTCGTCGCCAGTGGTCGGGGTGATGGCAAGGCTTGGGGTGGCAATAATGGGTTGCTCTCTCGACGACGATGCAACCGGATGGTGGTCAAGGCCAGAAAGATGGCCGGAGGCCGAGTTATGCCAGAGATGAGCGTCGGAGCTCTTGAGGCTCAAAGTGGCTTTCGCGATCGAGGCAAATCAGCGGCAAAAGAAGGTGCATATTGGCTTTTAGAGGTTACAACGCTGCTGCACGCAGTGGCTTGGGGACCACTGGAGTGGCAGCGACAAGGCTTCCCGCCGTGGTGCCATGATTGGCTACGACGAAGTCTATGCTACACTAGCTAAGCATATGATCTAAAGCGTGCAAAAGCTCCAGGGGACTACTAGAAGCTCACCAAGGCCCTTGAAGGCATCAGGGGATGACTGGAGTGGCTTGGCTGCGTTGAGTAGTGGCAATGCAAAGGTGGCTCTTGGCGACAACTTGCTGTCGTGATGGAGCAGCTACAAGGAGGTGCGCATTAGCTTACATGCACTCAGAGGATGGTAGGGATAGAAGGAATCAACCAGAGACTCACTGAGGTGGCGGCCAACTGGAAAAGGGGTTGCATCGGCTGAAAATGAGGAAGAAGGTCGATTCGGAGGATTCCCTGCATGCGGATCATCATCAATCAAGGGAGAAGCAATTGTGAAGTATAGGACACATAATGACATGGTCTGGTGAGGTTCAAGCTCACCAGAACATCAGAAACATGAAGGTGCAAAGTGGAGTGTGCGATGGAGGTGAAGAAGACAGTGGCACATTCACGCTACAGGGTTCCTAGAGCTATATCAAGCAAAGAAAGAGCATCAATGAGCTAAGGGGTGCACTGTGACGCTGGTGGCGAGGGCAAAGAAGCTTACCAGAGCTAATGGCGTTGTGAGGCTTGCTCAATAGTGTCGAGAACGACTCTCTTGTTCTCGACGAGCAAGGAGCAAGAAGCTCTGGTTCTTGGTGGGAGGCGAGAATGGTGAGCTCGGGACCGTGTGACGCAGTCGGAGGCTTACGTACGAGCAAGTAGCGCATGAGAATAGCTGTGAGAAACCACGGTCGTGGCAAGAATCTCGTTGGCTCATTTCGGTGTCTCCGCCAGGGGGGTTGAGCACCATTAAGAGGTAGGCAGCATGGGTGGAGCTAGGCGTAGGCGACAGAGGTAGGTGAGGTGCAAAAACAGTCGGTGGCTGTTGAAAATAGCGGGCAAACGACGGAGCTGGGGTGGTCGTGCTGCCGAGCGATGGCGAGGTGGACGAAGGATGCAGACGAGTGGGGCCACACTTTCAGCCAGCGTGGGAGCCGGGCACTGGCATGGGCTGGAGTGGCGTGTGGAACTGGGCCAACTGGGATTCAACCCAGTGGGCAGGCGGGAATTCAAATCAGTTTTCAGATTTTCCAAAACTCGCTGAATATTTGCTGAATTTTTTGTGCTGAGCAAACAGAATCCAAAATTTACAATTTTTTTTTGTGTGAGTTCCTGACCTAGTATAATTTCCTGTGTAAATATTTTAGGATTTATCTGCTCTAATCTTTTCTAAAAAATTCTTGCAAGTTACTATTTTGCATGCGTTTCCATTGTTTGATTTATGTTAGAAGTTCAAAAATCATGCAAAAGTTGTTTTCCGCACATAATAGATTAAAAAACATTCTCCCACTTATTTTCATTCTATTTTCCCAAAATTGGCATTTTTGGGATGTTACAATAGGGAAATTAGATCGGATGGCGGGGAAGTCTAGGAGGACTGTATCTAGGTCCATGTGGTTGCAGCTAATTGGGAGCACCATACTTTTCTGGAAGTTTGTTTGTAGTCTCATGACCCGAAACTTTGGAGCAGTTAGGTCATTGTTGTGATATCATCCCGACACTACTACAAAAAGTCTAATACTAGACGTCTCATCATAGACGGTTGACCAAAATTGTCAGTATTAAATATAATCACAGACGGTTTTGGTTTAGAGAACGTCTGTGTTACTGGCTGCGCTAAAAACCGTATATGATGAGGTAATATCACAGACGGTTTTGATTGACGAAGTATCACATACGGTTCTGAAGAAGAACCGTCTCCGTGCTCAGTGAGTCCCTCGCCACTCCGTGCCTAGTTTGAGTATCGTCTCACCTTAGCGAGCTCGCTTATGTGGTCCATTTCAACTATTGTCGTCCACGGCAAGCTGTCAAGATGGACCTATCTGGCACTGCCGTCGCCATTGGCGCTAACTCTTCTCGGGTGAGTCCTCGGCCCCACCAAGGTCGATTTCCCCACCTATAAGTCCCCCTAAAGCTGTGCATGTACTTCATTTCAATTTATTTCCACCGAGAAGACCTGTCACCTAGGAGCTTGCCGCCACCACCTCTGTTCATTGACAACCAGCCGCCTTGGACCTTTCGGTGAGTTGAACGCCTCTATTCCCGCAATAAACTAATGAGTCTATGACAGGTGGAACCGCCATAGATTTTATAAATAAAATCATTAAATATAAAGATAAGACCCACCTTGAGATACTATTGAAATTGTTATGATTCTATGTGTCATTAGTTGGTCTCAAGCAATGATGATATATAATCCTTAGACCTGAGATCGGCACGGTTTCCTACATGTGTAATAACACTCTTAGGGGTTGCCAAACGCTACTCTGTAACACCCTAGCCCAGCACGAGCTTGGAATGCTACAAAAACAACAAAGTATAAACTAAGGTCTAAGATAGCAAAGTTAAAATCTAAGGTAATAAACTAAATTTTGGCAGAACCTCCTTTGTATAGTCAATTATACAGGAGGTAGAATCAAGTGTCAACAGCATAACAATTACTTTGGACATCTAACTGGAATCATAAACAAATTAGACTTCAAAATACCATAATTAACTCCATTACAATGTAGCGGAATCAAGAAAACGAATTCAATAAAAATATCGTAATACTTTGCTCAAATGTGAATTCAAAGACCAAATTTATTCAATCATGATTGTGCGTGGAAATGTGTGATAATTCATATCTCTAGCCCTTCCCATGCAAGACGTTCGCACAAGAGTTACATAAAATAAAAACAACAACATGGATGAGTCCATGACCCAGCAAATGAAAACAACCCAATAAAACAATTTTTTTTTGCATCTTTATCACAGTCAATCAATCACATTAACCATTCAAGAACAGCTCATATGCGTTATGCAATGCAAATGACAACAGAATGCATCTTTTCTTTTCTCTTTGCATATACCGGTAATGTGGAGTATGCATTCATCGATGCATACCCATGCCTGTGCCTCCTAGCACAGAGACCATAAGCCTATACTCCACGAGTGTAGGGACCATAAGCCTGTCAAATCATGACGGGGACCTCCAAAAAAATCAATACTTGACCTCCGCAAGGCCAAGTCTCAAGGATAACAACATCACTACTACAAAACATGCTATCGTATAAAGAACCGTCTGTGATAACCGTCTATGAAGTATCACAGACGGTTCGTATAAAGAATCGTCTGTGATACTTATTTATCACAGATGCTCCCGACAGGTCCCCTTTCCATTCCATTTGAGGCGCCGCCACCCTGCTGCTGCTGCTGCCTCCTCCCCCGTTTTGAGCTGTTACCCCTGCCTCCTCCCTCATTGCGGCACCTCTGCTGCCTCCTCCTACATTGCGCCACCTTGGAGAGAAGGGTAACGATCTGTAACCCTTTATTTTTTTACTCTAGACTAATCACTAATGTGTAACGATCTGTAACCCTTTATATTTGCTCTAGACTAATCACTAATGTGTTTGGTCATTATGAAGGGTACTTGTGGTTTATTAATATAATTTAACGCTAATTTATTTGTTACGTGCGTATACGTGTAGATGGACCGAAACTGGATGTACGTTGAGAACCGTGTGAGTGAAGAGTATATTAATCACGTGTTTGCTTTTAGAAGAGACGCCGAGCAGGATATGTGGAAGAAGGGGATAAAATTTATGTATTGCCCATGTATTGATTATGTAATATGAAAATGTTTAACAACCCGCGCAGATCGAAGCTCACTTAATACGAAGGGGTTTCAAAAAGGATATACATGTTGGAGCGATCCACGGTGAAGAGCAGATTATACCGGAAGTCAGTAATGACGACATCACCGAGGAAGTCAACGATATGCAGGGTATGGAATGTACTTTTGATGAGGATAGGTCGCATGATATGGAATGTACTTTTGATGAGGATAGGTCGCATGATGGACCTACCAAGCTAAGAAGGTTATTTGTCCATTGGGAATGGAAGTAGAAAGAATACATGCATGTCCGAACGATTGTATCCTCTATCATAAAGAGTGTGCAGACATGCATGTTTGTCCCGTGTGCAAAGCATCCCGATACAAGCATAAGAATACTGCTAAGGCGAAGCAAGGACCTCCTGCTAAGATGTTGTGGTATCTACCGTGATCCCACGCTTGAAGCGTTTATTTGCGAACCGAAAGGAGGCAAGATTGATGCGTTGGCACTCGGAGGAGCGTAAGAAAGATGGGAAGCTCAGACACCCTGCTGATTCTGCCCAGTGGAGAAACTTTGATCGGAGCTTCGAAGAGTTCGGTGCGGAAACGAGGAACATAAGGTTAGGGTTGAGTACGGACGGAATGAATCCTTTCGGTAACATGAGCAATCGACATAGCACCTGGCCGGTGAATCTATGTATGTACAACCTTCCTCCTTGGCTGTGTATGAAGCGGAAATACATTTTGTTGTCACTACTTATCCAAGGGCCGAAGCAACCTGGGAACGATATTGATATGTACCTAGCACCATTGCTGGAAGATCTTGTGACACTTTGGAACGAAGGGGTACAAGTATGGGATGCGTACAAACGAGAGAACTTCACTTTACATGCCATGTTATTCTGCACCATCAATGATTTTCCCGCCTTGGTAACTCGTTAGGTTCAAGATAAAAGGAGCCAAAGCTCATTCGACCGCTTAGATGGTACCGAAAGTGTATGGCTGAACAACTCACGCAAAACTGTGTATATGTGTCACCGTAGGTTCATTTTTAGTATTCACCCATACCGCAAGATGAAGAAACAATTCGACGGATATAAGGAGGACGGTTCAGCTCCAAGGGCTTTTAGAGGGAAAGAGGTCTATGATATGGTTAAGGATATCGATGTTGTTCTTGGAAAGGGGCGTAAATTAAGGACCCTCGTAAAAACATCCGAAGAAGCGGTCAATTTTTTGGGACTTGCCTTATTGGGAGCACTTAGAAGTTCGCCACTGCATCGATGTCATGCACGTGGAGGAGAATGTATGTGATAGCTTGATTGGTCTCTTACTGAACATTAGTGGCAAAACAAAAGACGGTGTTAACGCACGACATGACTTGGTTGATATGAACATAAGAACCGAGTTAGCACCGAAAGAGACCGATAAAGGACGAACGTACCTTCTCCCAGCTTGCTACACTTTGTCCAAGGCCGATAGAAATGAACTGTGTCAAAGCTTGCATGGTGTGAAAGTTCCGTCCGGTTACTCTGCCAATATTAAGAAACTTGTTTCCATGAAAGATTTGAAATTAATTGGTATGAAGTCTCGTGATTGTCATGTGCTGATGACACAGATGCTTTCTGTTGCAATTAGGGGTACCTTGCCAAACAAGGTCCGAGTGGTAATCTTTAGGCTGTGTTATTTCTTTAACTCAATTGCTCAGAAGGTCATCGATCCCGAAGGACTCGACGCTCTGCAGGACGAGGTGGTGACGACTCTATGTCATCTTGAGATGTATTTCCCTCTGTCATTTCTTGATATCATGGTCCATCTCATTGTTCACCTTGTGAAAGAGATAAAGATATGCGGCCCTGTGTTCCTACGCCATATGTACCCTTTCGAGAGATACATGGGAATTTCAAGTCCTACGACGGAATCGATCTCACGAGGGGCGATCATCAAGGTTATGCAACCAAGAGGTCATTGAATTCTCGTGATCGACTACATGGCTCTGTGGAACCGATAGGTGTGCCTCTATCTCGTCACGAGGGGAGACTAGAGGGTATCGGGACCGTCGGGAGGAAAGCAATCACTCCCGATCTAGATACATACGCGCGGGCGCATTTCACGTTCTTCATGGGAAAAGAAGGATTGTCGGAGTTGAGAATGTCGTGGATGAGGAAGAGTACAATCAATTTGACGAGTTACCTCCTTTCGAGACGTGATCGATCGAGGAAGAACCCAATGAGGAAGCTAGCTATATGCGCGGCGATCATCATGAAGGACTATATTTCAATTAAGCATGTATTCCATTGTAATTTGATGTTAACATGGAAACGCGTCCCGTGTTATGGACCAGTGCTAAATCGGTCAGGCTGCCATGTGTTGGGCGGTCCGACCGATTTCCCTTTGAAATGATTCTCTGTGCGGTAGTTCCGCCATTGATAAACGGAACTACCGGTGTGTAGAAGTTCTGAAGTTCTTGCGGAACGTTTATTCCAGAGAAGTATATTTTTGGTGTGGGTCAATTTGTGAGGACCCCCGGGTTATTTCGATAAGACCGAGGTTTACTTGGTCTTAAGGAAATAACTCTGGGCCTCAAGTAAATGAATTCCACCTTAACAATAAAGATTTTAAAAGTGCATTTTCCAAAATAATACTCTCTGGTACAGAGACATGCTTGAAACTAATTTTAATATTAAGTTTATCAAAAATGAAAAGTATCAGAAGTGGTTTCATCCATTTTGGAGTTGAAATGAATTAGTTATGATTTTTCGAAGTTAACATATTTAACAGTGTGCAAATTAATACTTTCTCGGATTTTATAAAGCGATTAATACTTTTCTCACCGAGCTTCGCGCTAGCTACTGACACATCCAGTGGGCCACGCGGCAGTAGCGCACCCACAAACTGACAGATGGGCCCGATGCACAGCGGCCCTCCGCGTGAGCGCGCGCGTGATTCAAAGGCGGCGATTGTAAGCCGTTGGATCAAGATCCAATGGTTCACAGCCACGGGCGCGTTTCGGACGGTCCGAACGGCCAATCGAATCTTGACCGTTCATTTGGCATCGCACGGCTAAGATTCGCGGCGCGTTTCGGACGGTTCGAACGGCCCACTAAATCAGAGCTGTCGATTATACATCCAACGGTCAGAAACGATCCAAGTTATACGCGTCTGAAATGGACGGTCCGAACGTTTGAATGAAGGTGGGCCGTTGATCTAAAGATAGACGGCTCACAGCGAAAGAACTTTCGAACGGTCCGAACGTTCACGCGAACATGGGTCGTTGATCTAAAGATCGACGGTCCGATCGGCCCAATCAAAGAACGGCTCATAAGATCTGTTCCGCCCGTGGAAGATCCAACGGTTAAGATTTCATGATGGATCGGATGGTCCGAACGCCCAATGCATCCGCCCGCTCGTTGAGATTCGATATCACGCACGGTTCGATTACATAACCGCTCGTGATATTAAAATTAGGTTTCTTTAAGTCATCACGCACGGTTTCATAATGTAACCGCTCGTGATAGTTAACATCACAGACGGTTTGTTTATGGAACCGTCTGTGATTTATTATCACAGACGGTTCTATCATAGAACCGTATGTGATATCGAGCTATATAAGTGCCCGATTCGAACGGTTGTGCACTCTTCTGCCTTAGTCTTTTTCCACCAGCCCGGCGCTGCCCTCGGTCTCCTCCACTAACGCCACCTCCGACCAGCGCCGTCTCCCTTCGTCCCGGCCTCTGACTAGCGCCGCCTCCCTTCGTCCTTGCCTCCGTCCAGTGCCGCCCCCGCCCCTGCTGACCACCCGTTGAGTTTCCCCGCGCCGCCCCCCTTCTCTGCCGTGAGAGCCGAGGGTTTCCCTCGGTGCAGCCCCCGCCCCTGCCGACCACTCGGTGAGTTTCCCCGCGCTTCCCCCCTTCTCTGCCGTGTGAGCCGAGGGTTTCCCTCGGTGCTGCCCCCGTCCCTGCCGACCACTTGAGGGTTTATGAGGCATTTTTACCCCTTTAGATGTTTTACTCTGCTGTGCTTTTGTTTGAAATGGGAGGTAGGGTTAAATTTCACTACTAGATGTACATGTAAGTTATATTTGCACAAATAGATTTGTACAGAGATCTATATTTAGTTTGTTTACACAATAAGATGCCTGTGTATTTGCACAATTAGACATGTATGTATACTTGCATTAATGTATTCTGATGGCGTTCTTTGTGTTAGAAAATCTATCTTTTTCCTACTTGAAAAATACTAGAAAGACATCTCATTGACTGTTTTAGCTTTGGAATTGGAATTGACTGTTTAGGTAGCAGTAGTAGGCTCTACTTTTTTCAGTTTTGTATAGACTCTACATGGTAAAAATAATGTTGTACATGGCAGTGCTAATGAAACAATATTTTTATTGACGTTCCATTCCATTCTCCACTTAGCAAACTGTATGACCAATTCTAATTCTAGTTTGGTGCCAAACAGTTCCTTGAAAACAAGCAAGTATCCAAATACGGTTAGCCGGCCTCCTCTGGCATCTCCGTTCCACACTAGTTATGGATGAGGGATGGAAGTGTTCCCATGTTGTGGCATAGCAGCAGTAGCACGTTAGCATCCAGAGGAAGTTAGTGAGTCTGGTTTTGTTAGGGAGTAGGTTTTCACGCAACAGCAGCAGGTGTTTACGCCAGGAGAAGCTTCGACAGCTACAGGAGTCCAGGAGGGTTTCGGAGAGGAGAATTAGGAAAGCTACACAGTTTCTATCAAGCAAGAAATAAATTTCCTCTTCTAGTTTCTGTCTTGACCCCTCTAATTTCTCTCCATCCTACCTCTGTTATCTTTTCGTCAAGACGGCTCCCGCACACAGGAAGAGGCCATGCCCTCCTGTACCTCATCCATATAACCTACGAAGCAAATACGCCCACACAACCCACTAGATTGGTAATAAGACATAATCTATTCATTTCCATCCCTTGATGGTTAACATACCATTTACCTCATTATGTTTTGATCGGTTTTGGTGTAATGATTTATTCCAGAAATTGTTAGGGTGAGGTGATTATTGCTTCTCTTTGTTTCTTTATGGTATGGCACTACTACAAAACAGGGCTGAGATGGCAATCGTTGATTCTTTTGCAACTCGCCTGCTAAGAGCACTCAAAATCATGCAATATTTCAGCTATATGTTAAAACTGCACTGTTTGCAATATTTTCTTCTCCTTTGCAGTTTTTTGTGCAATTTCATATATTTTATTTACTATGTATCATATATTTAGGTTCAATGAGTAACTTCTATTTGTTTATATAATCATTGCATATGTAACTTATATAGATAGCGAGTAAGCGAGATGACAGAGGCACCTTCTTCGCCGCCGTCAGCGACGTCGCCAAATGCGTCTGGATCTCCGATCAAGGTAGTACGCATGCGAGAAGGCAGGTTTATACAAGGGAACGAGCGCCACACTGACTCACAGGATGCGATTTTCGGTACGCGCTACAACACAATAATCATATATCATACTCCGTAATATTGCGTCTCGAACTGACTGTACATATATATGTAATTCTATTTTTGCAGTGCCGCCAGCAAAAATGAGATAACCTATGCGCATTCTACGTATGCCATCATACGCAGCTATTGATTGCTTCTAGGACGCACGATCCCCAGGTTTGTCAATCTCGTAATAATTATTTCCTAATTATAAATTTAAATATATATTCTTACTACTTTACTCGCTAGCGATGTGGCTTGAACATAGAGTTAAATGCACTCGAGATGGACCAGTCACGACGCTCGAGGGGAGCTCTGCGCCTTCATCAAGGCGTATATAGTTAACAACACCGAGAGAGTTTCACGCCGTCGACACCGATGAACGACCTCGAAACAATTGATTCAATATTGTAATTCACTTTGACTGGTTGTAATTCAATTTGTAATTCTAGCGACAATATATACTTGAAACATTCTTTTGTAATTGATTTTGAGTTAAATGATCACTTTGAGTTGTCAACAATTATCTGTGATATGTTTCTGCTTGCTAGTTTTCAGAGGGTATGGCTAGCAATTCCTGAGGCTAGCTGAAAATACGATAAAAAATAATTAGGTCTAAAGATTTGTCACAGACGGTTCCAACCCGATCCGCTCAGTGATATTCTGTAATCACTGCACGGCTCGTGGTTGGAACCGTCTGTGATAAGAGTTATCACAGACGGTTTTTCAACCGTTTGTGATAACCGCCTGTGATGACTGTTACGAACCGTCTGTGATGAGCTTTTCTGTAGTAGTGCATGATGCGTATGAGACATCTCAATTAGTCAATGTAGCATGTAACAAAGCAATAAAGACATTCTTTAGTAGAGATCTAACATAAACATGTAACACTCCATTGGTGACATTCATGAAAGAAAACATATTCATTAAACATGGGTTCAAGCATTCGCCACCATAATGCTACCGACTAATTTCACTTACGTCAACCGTGCGAAGTTTGACGACGTGAAGAGGGTGCTGCCCCCGGAACCACACCACCACATGAACATTTTGCAACAATCTTAATAAAGAGGTACTTCGGAACATAACATTGCTAGAAATAATATTTGACAAGCTATGCTTCCAAACGCGGCCTAAAACTTCAACTCCCGTAAACAGCAAACCGTCCTAGAACGGGACAGTCCCCTTATAAAATTCATAACTTCCTGTAGGTTAACCAAATTTAATGATATTTAATCCCCTTGAAATCTTACAAAATTTACCACGAAAACCTAGTTGGCCAAGTCCTCAGATTCTGCCTTTTTCTACCGCTACTAAGCAGATCAATCAACCCATTAAATATCGTCAGAGGTTCTGGATAGCGAGACTAAAACCTACGTGACTTCCAATATAGATATCTAAAAAATGTGATCTTTAGCTCTCTGGAAAGCTTATGAAAATTCCTACAACTTTCGTGTGGGTGTAATCCGCTAAAAAAATTATTATCTAATTCCTATTAAACAATTGTTATGATCTTTCAGAATCCCGACAGAAACCTAGAACAGCAACATTGCAAAAATCATAACTCAAGATAGCCAACTCCAAATTAAGTGATCCAAGACTCTATGGAGAGCTAGCGATGATACCTACAACTCTCTAGAAGACGTCCTGGTCAGAATCCACTGTCAACTACCGCACAACACGCGATCTCTACAGACTGCCAAAATCAATCTGCTACCCCAATCGCCTAATTACAAAAATTAAACACCAATCTAATGGGATTAGGAGGACTACCTGTAATACTCCTAAACGGTTCGGTAAAAAGAAAGAGGTCGGAGAGAGTAAAAGAAATTGTTTTCGTCGGAAAATTCCAATCTTCTGGGGTAAACGTTATTGCCAGACAACCTGGGCCGCAGTCACGACCTGTGGCCCAAGAGGGGCCGCCAAAAGGGGGCACCACTTCCCCAAACCCTAGCGCCTCCACCTCCTCCCCCTTAAGCCGCCCCCATATCCCCCTCCACTCGGCGCCCCTCCTCCTAGGCGCCTCCTCCATTGGTGGCTGCCATTGGTGATCCCCGAGCCGCACACCTGTCTTCCACGCGTTCACCTTCGGTTCTTCCTCCGCCGGGCGTTTGCAATCCACTCGGGTTAGTGGTGTTGGGGCCGGCCAAAGGAGAGGAGAAGTCTTCGGGAAGTTGATCCTCGTCATTCTTCGGTTATACAAGGGTAACGAGAGACCCCATCGCTGTTTGATTGCGTTAGAGTTGTCGATTCAATGATTTTAGTAGTATCGTTTAATCTCTGTCAGTAGATTGATTCGGTCCAGAACGTTGTAACTCGGTTTTGGGTGTCTTAGAGGCAGAATTGGATGTCTTCGCCTTCTGGAGTTTTGTTCCTTATTTCATTAGCTTTCTTTTGGCACCTGGATCACGAATTTTCACCCAGTAGATTAAAAGTTATGATTGTTTTACCACGTACTGCTCTGTCTGTCAAAAATTCTGGGTATAGTCGGTTGCACCTAGGTTTTGATCTAGTTAGAGTCAGAATCAGGTCGGCCACCCAACTAAGTTTATGAAGATAATTTCACCATGTTTCCAGGCTGATAAAGATCACTTTATTTGGATCAGTGGTTTAAAAGTTAGAGCCTTTTATTTAGGGCTGTTCTGAATTCTGGACAGACTGCAGTTATAGTTTTTCATTGGATGGTTAGACCTCTGTTTTGGCCGAATTAGAGTTTACCATCAACTAGAGTTTCGTAGCCAGTTAAGTTAAGAAAAGATGAGCACTGGTTTCAGGTCTTTTGGACTTACGGTTTTTTATTGGTGAATTTTCTATTAAAACTACCAGATTAGGGATATTTGGAATGTTTGGGTAGATTGATCAAATTGAACCTTTTGCTTGGTTGGTTTGGCTAGAGATTGTGGGAGGACACGTGTAGCATTGCCTTACTCGTTTGTCCTCATTTCGATTATTTTATATTGTAGGCGGTGAAGCGGTGAGTGGAGGGGTATCTCAATTACCTCCCAACCCGTTGCAGCGCGGCAGACAAGTAACTTGTATAATATGATTGATGCATTATGTGATGTGTGAATGAATGATTATATTTGTTCATATTTGTAGATGAATGCCATGTGTATCTTTTCATTTATGAGTACTATTCAATATTTCCATGGAATCACATCATGACATGCATAATTACCTTTGTAAGACCCATCAATTCCAGTATGGGCACTTGAAAATGCCATCAATTCCAGAATGGGTACGTGAGTCCACCATTCCAATGTGGGCCACGTTACGTGAGTCCACCATTCCAATGTGGGCCACGTTGGACGATTGTATGAAACGTTCTTCATACGATTACTTTAAGTGAACACCGACGGGTGTTTCACTCGCTATACCGGTATATGTTGCGATATGTCCAATTCCTTCAATGCATCATTCCACTTCATCCATTCATAAAGTTGTTTCAAGTCAATGTTCAAATTATGATAGTGATATATTGTTCTTGGTATGTTTGATTGTTACATACAATTACTTGCTGAGTCTTTGGCTCATTCTTGCTTTGTTGTTTTATTTAGGTAAATGACAAGGAAGAACGGTTTCATGAAGGGTAGATCAACACGATGCACTCACTACCATAATCCAAAATATTTGAGAACTTATTACTGCTTCTATTTATACCTTGTGTTGATTTGTAATAAGCCAACTTGGCCTTATTTACCATATCTTTCTGAATTGTTTATTTCCATTCCGTTGATTAAACTTGATGATGAATACTTGTTTCCGTATAATCTTAATACTTGCTTCACCTTATCATGCGTCTTGATGTTATTCTTTTAAAGAGTAGTGGTTGTAGGTGACATCTTGACTTCCTTATAGTCAGGGTGTTACAGTTGGTATCAGAGCGGGCTTCAGGTCCGTGGTAATAATATTAAAATGACACACTATGCACAATAGGAAGGGTTGGGTAAACCATTGTTTTCCGCAATTGCTTGGTTATGTTCCAATTATTATGTTTATCAGTTCGTTGAGCTAAGTGTTTGGTTTTCTTTCTGTTGTGTTGTTCATAGATGGCAAGAGGTAGAGGCCGTGATCGTGGTCGTCCACCGACCCGTAGTCGCGGTCGTGGCCGCGTCCCAGCCTACATCATCTTCGCTCAAGGGTTGGCCGGTGCCGGCATCGAGGAGATTGCCTCACCGGCCTCGGCCGCCGAGCCACCGCCGCTACAGCAGATCTTATTCGTAACCTAATAAGGAGAATCAACAACTCCGCCAACAATTGCAGCGGCCATTCTCGGGCGCTCGCGCGCTGTGGCGGAACTCGTTGTTACCTCGCTCCACCCGAGGTTAGGATGAGCCTCCGGAGTGGATGTCGCCGTCTCGACACTTTTGACGGAGCAGCACACCGTCCCAGCCGCGGATCGTTGAGGTACATGGAGCGCCGCTTGGAGCCTTAGAGTCGCATCGCGCAGAAGGCGCGATTTGTGGCCTTTCACCAAGGGCCAGCCGATATCCGTGGGAAGGAGTCTCGCCTTCCAGACTCCACCTGTGGTCCTGCATTTGGGAGGTATTTGTGGAGAGATTCGGGATACACTTTATCCCGACTCCTTCATTGAGAAGATGGAGCAATCACCCGACTTATGTGCAAGGGAAGATGTCAGATGTCGATTATGAGGCGGGTTCAACAACTGTGCGCTTTGTACCACCGTGGCAAGTGATGATAAAGAGAAGGCTAAGAGGTTCCTGGGGCCTCAATCAGAGTATCGCCAAATTCGGGAGCGGCAGTCTGCGTGATTTTAGCTCGCTGGTTGAGCAGCTAGAGGATGGAGTTGGAAAGAGCTCCTTCGCCGCAAGGGCATGTTGCCGTGGTTCTGTTGTTACCGGTGGATCCGCAAAGGGCCGGCGGAGTTTCGGTGGAGGAGGTGGGTCTTTTCAACGACCCGCCGCTAAGAGGTTTCATAAGAATCAAAGTTCCGTCCGGCTCAAAGAAGGGCGCCTTCCTCTTGGCGCCACGCTCTTCATCTTTCGCTCCACACCGCGCCCTGCTCTGTGTCGGGGCATGAAGTGTTTTCGGTGTGGTGACGGCATCGAGCTTCGTAATGTTCCTTCAAGGGAACATGCCAAGAAGGCGGACGGAGGGCCACAAGTCCTCGTGTGCAAGCAAAATCCATCTAGTATCATCAAATGGGAGGCGGCCCCAGCAGCCTTCTTCCTCCGATTTCCACAGAGGTTCGGCCAGACTGACAGCAGCCTCGCACCACAAGATTCTCCAAAGATGGGTTCCACTCGCAGCTTTTACTCCGCGCCTCCCGCAGGTTCTATTGAATCCCGCACCTTACGCACCTCCGCTGCTTGTTCCTTCAAAGAAATTGTTTCCAGCTTTCCGTCGCAGAGTGTCTGCAAGGCCTTCTCAGACTGGTGCATCGGGGTCTACGCCATGCCCACCCCTGAGACTTTGGGACGTCCTGATGTGGTGACAGGTACCTTACTTGTGGATTCGCATGATGCCTTTGTATTGTTTGATTCGGGGGCTACTTACTCGCTCGTGTCTTTGGAGTTTGTTAGAAAAGTGGGTTTGAGTTTTCACTTATTTCGAGTCGGTGGTAGTCACTCTCCAGAGGTCTTATTTCTAGCTCTACCGTCTGTCCCGGTTGTTCTATAATTATTGATGATGAGGTTTTCACTGCGAATCTTATGGTTATTCAATTGGCACCATTCGATGTTATTCTGGGTATGGACTGGTTATTCCAATACCGTGCCAAGATTTGTTGTTTCGAAGACGGTGACCTTGCTAGCTCCTTAGGTGAAGAACCGGTATTCGAGGCAAGGCACCGCCTCGATTCAAGATTTGTGCCGCTAACCTATTCCCTAGCCGCCGTGCTTCGACCATCGGATTACTTTGTTCCTCAATGAAAAGACCGATTCTTCGCGCGTATTGAGGAGATTCCATTGTGAAGGAGTTTTCCGATGTCTTTCCTATAGAACTTCCCTAATGCCTCCGTGAGGAAAGTGGAGTTCGGATTGATCTTATTACGGAACTCGCCTTTGTCCAAGTCTCCTTACCGATTGGCTCGCCATTTCAGAAGAATTGAAGAAACAATTGACGACTCGCTGTCCAAAGGTATGATTCAACAGAGCGACGCCATGGGGAGCTCTGTTCTTTTACTAAGAAGAAAGATGGCGGTGGCGATGTGCATAGATTATCGGGCGCTTAATCAGCGATCGTGAAGAACAAATATCCTTTGCCTCGCATTGAGGACCTTTTCACCGCTTGAAAGGAGCTAGGATATTTTCCAAGATTGATCTCCAAATCGGGTTATAATCGATTCGGGTTCGTGAGCGTGATATTGAGAAAACGGCTTTCTACGAGGTATGGTCATTATGAGTATAAAGTTATGTCTTTTGGACTAACGAATGCTCTCCGCAGCTTTCATGGAAGCCATGAATAAAGATGTCGCATCAATACCTTGATGATTTCGCTGTGGTATTCATAGATGATATCTTGATTTATTCCAAGACAGAGGAGGATCACACCCACCATTTGCGGTTGGTGCTTGAAACTTTAAGAGAGAATCAATTCTATGCCAAGTCAAGAAGTGTGAGTTCGGATTTCAAGTTGGGTTTTGGGTCACGTTATTAATCGTAAGGGTATTTGATTGATCCTAGCAAGATTTCGACAAGTGGTAGAGTGGAAGAGACCAACCAATGTCAAAGAAGTAAGGAGTTTTCGGATTTAGTCGGCTATTACCGGCGGTTTGTGGAGGGTTTTTCAACCATTGCTAAACCAATGTCCCGATTGACACGTAAAGGTGTTAGGTTCCAGTGGTCCGATGCTTGTGAGCGCAGCTTTTGCACTTTGAAAGATAGATTAGTGATCGCCCAATTCTTACTCTTCCCGAGCACGGGAAGAGATTCACTGTCTATTCGAGATGCGCCCATAGTTGGACTTGGTTGTGTACTCATGCAGATGGTAAAGTGATTGCCTATGCATCGAGACAAATTGAAAAAGCATGAATGTAATTATCCCACCCATGATCTAGAGCTTGCCGCAGTTGATTCATGCTTTGAAGATCAAGCGCCATTATTTGTACGGCGAATCTTGTCATGTGTTCACCGACCACAAGAGCCTCAAATACATCTTTACCCGTATGACTTGAACTTGAGACAGAGGAGATGGTTAGAGTTGATCAAGGATTATGATCTTACTATTCAAGCACCATCCCGCAAGGCTAATGTGGTAGGCGATGCCTTGAGTCGCAAGGCGACACCTCCTACCCTTAGTTGTCTTATTGCCGACTTTGAGCGTATGGATATTGCCTTCGCTGCGGGTACCGCCGCACCGAGACTCGCTTGATTTTAGAGTCGCTCTTCCAGATCAAAGTAGTAGCACAAAGAAGAAGATCGATGCTCCAACGAGTGAGGAAGCGCCAGTCGATGGCAAGCAAGGTCACTTCGGTGTGGACAAGTTTGATTCTTTGCGATTTAAAGGACGCCTCTGGTGCCACAGAGTCTCGTGTTAAACTAGAGATTTTGAAAGAGGCCCATCGATTTTTATACGGTACATCCCGTGAGACCAAATGTACAAAGATTTAAAGAAAAGTTTCGTGGAAACGAATGAAAATTGATATCGCACAATATGTGGCATCATGTGGGTGTGCCAATGGTCAAGGTCGAGCACAAGCGACCAGCAGGATCATTGTAACCCTTGAGGTACCGGTTTGGCCATGGGACGATATATCTATGGATTTCGTGGTTGGTTTACCCCGCACGCAATGAGGAAAGGATGCTATTTGGGTGATTGTGGACCGGTTCAAGAAGTCCGCCATTTTATTCCTATCCGCACAACTAATTCGGCAAGTGATTTGGCTCCCTTTATGTGCGGGAAGTAGTGCGGTTGCACGGAGTTCAAAACTATTGTTTCGATCGGGATGCTAAATTTGTCTCCAAGTTCGGGAGAGTTTGCGGTGCCCTGGCACACAAATCCGCCTTAGCATGGCCTTTCATCCCTGACAGATGGTCATCCAACGCACCATTCGGACATTGGAAGATATGCTCAGTGTTGTGTTTTATCCTCGAAAGGGAATTGGGAAGAGCATTTAGCTTTGGCGAGTTTGCTTATAATAATGCCTATCATACCAAAGATTCGAGCCGCACCATTCGAGGTTCTTTATGGGCGTAAGTGAAGGTCCCGCTGTGTTGGGATGAGGTTGAGAGCGGGCGCTTTGGGTCCCGATTGGGTTCAGCAAATGATGGCTAGAGGGCCGGTTAGGCAAAATCTGCTGGCCGCCAGAGCCGATGTAAGAGCTATGCGATGTGAGAAGGCGGATTTGGAATTTCAAGTGGGTGACGAGGTTCATTGAGAGTTTCGCCATCTAAAGGCGTGGTACGATTTGGTACAAAGGAAAACTTAGTCCAAGGTATGTAGGACCATTCCCAATCGTGGCACGAATTGGAAAACTAGCTACCGCTTGGACCTTCCCGATTCTATGAGCGGGTTCACAACGTGTTTCATGTTTCGATGTTGAGAAAATTTCGAGAGACCCAGATCATGTCATTCCTTTGGAACCTTTGATTGTTAAGCAAGACCTTACCTTCGAGTCCCGGCCAGTGAAGATATTAGAAGAATCAGAACGGGTTTTGAGGAACAAAACCTTGAAGTATGTTAAAATCCTTTGGTCTCATCAGATCAAAGAGAGGCCAATTGGGAGTTGAAGTCCCGCATGCGAGAACAATACCGACTGCTCGATTAAGGTAAATTGTTTGTTGTAATTTCCGTATTTGTTTCTTTCGTTGATCGTTGAATAAATTCGAGGTCTAATCTGTTAAGGGGTGGACTCGTAATACTCCTAAACAGTTCGTAAAAAGAAAGAGGCCTGAGAGAGTAAAAGAAATTGTTTTCATCGGAAAATTCCAATCTTTGGGGTAAACGTTATTGTTAGACAACCCGGGCCGCAGTCATGACCAGTGTGGCCCAAGAGGCCGGCCGCCCATGTAGGGGCCGCCAAAGGGGGCACCACTTCCCCAAACCCTAGCGCCCACCTCCTCCCCTTGAGCCGCCCCATCTCCCCTCCACCCGGCCTCCCCTCCCCTAGGCGCCTCCTCCTCCATTGGTGGCTGCCATTGGCCCGAGCCGCACACCCGGTCTTCCACGCTGCTCACCTTCGGTTCTTCCTCCACGGGCGCTTGCAATCCACTCGGGTTAGTGGTGTTGGGGCCGCCAAAGAAGGAGAGGAGAAGTCTTCGGAAGTTGATCCTCGTCATTCTTCGGTTATACAAGGGTAACGAGACCCCATCGCTGTTTGATTGCGTTAGAGTTGTCGATTCAATGATTTTAGTAGTATCGTTTAATCTCTGTCAGTAGATTGATTCGGTCCAGAACGTTGTAACTCGGTTTTGGGTGTCTTAGAAGCAGAATTGGATGTCTTCGCCTTCTGGAGTTTTTTTCCTTATTTCATTAGCTTTCTTTTGGCACCTGGATCACGAATTTTCACCCAGTAGATTAAAAGTTATGACTGTTTTACCACGTACTGCTCTGTCTGTCAGAAATTCTGGGTATAGTCGGTTGCACCTAGGTTTTGATCTAGTTAGAGTCAGAATCAGGTCGGCCACCCAACTAAGTTTATGAAGATAATTTCCCCATGTTTCCAGGCTGATAAATATCACTTTATTTGGATCAGTGGTTTAAAAGTTAGAGCCTTTTCTTTAGGGCTGTTCTGAATTCTGGACAGACTACAGTTATAGTTTTTCATTGGATGGTTAGACCTCTGTTTTTGCCGAATTAGAGTTTACCATCAACTAGAGTTTCGTAGCCACTTAAGTTAAGAAAAGATGAGCACTGGTTTCAGGTCTTTGGACTTACGGTTTTTTATTGGTGAATTTTCTAGTAAAACTGCCAGATTAGGGATATTTGGAATGTTTGGGTAGATTGATCAAATTGAACCTTTTGCTTGGTTGGTTTGGCTAGAGATTGTGGGAGGACACGTGTAGCATTGCCTTACTCGTTTGTCCTCATTTCGATTATTTTATATTGTAGGCGGTGAAGCGGTGAGTGGAGGGGTATCTCAATTACCTCCCAACCCGTTGCAGCGCGGCAGGCAAGTAACTTGTATAATATGATTGATGTATTATGTGATGTGTGAATGAATGATTATATTTGTTCGTATTTGTAGATGAATGCCATGTGTATCTTTTCATTTATGAGTACTATTCAATATTTCCATAGAATCACATCATGACATGCATAATTACCTTTGTAAGACCCATCAATTCCAGTATGGGCACTTGAAAATGCCATCAATTCCAGAATGGGTACGTGAGTCCACCATTCCAATGTGGGCCACGTTACGTGAGTCCACCATTCCAATGTGGGCCACATTGACGATTGTATGAAACGCTCTTCATACGACATTTTAAGTTAACACCGACGGTGTTTCACTCGCTATACCGGTATATGCTGCGATATGTCCAATTCCTTCAATGGATCAATCCACTTCATCCATTCATAAAGTTGTTTCAAGTCAATGTTCAAATTATGATAGTGATATATTGTTCTTGGTATGTTTGATTGTTACATACAATTACTTGCTGAGTCTTTGGCTCATTCTTGCTTTGTTGTTTTATTTAGGTAAATGACAAGGAAGAACGGTTTCATGAAGGGTAGATCAACACGATGCACTCACTACCATAATCCAAAACATTTGAGAACTTATTACTGTCTTCTATTTATACCTTGTGTTGATTTGTAATAAGCCAACTTGGCCTTATTTACCATATCTTTCTGAATTGTTTATTTCCATTCCGTTGATTAAACTTGATGATGAATACTTGTTTCCGTATAATCTTAATACTTGCTTCACCTTATCATGCGTCTTGATGTTATTCTTTTAAAGAGTAGTGGTTGTAGGTGACATCTTGACTTCCTTATAGTCAGGGTGTTACACTACCTTTGAAGGCGTGCTAACCTGTTGAGTTCTCAGCAAGGTGCCGAACCAGGGAGGAGTGGAGGAGGCGGTGACCAGGTGGGAGAGGGGAGGAGGAGCCGGCAGCCAGCAGGGAGGGGAGGGGCGACCGAGTGGGGGGAGTGGGGGCAGCTAGTGTTTGGGGGAGGGTACCCCCCTTGTCCAGCCCCCCTCTTGGGCCTCTTGGGTCGCGGCCTAGTGCCCAGGTTGTCGGGAATTCGTAGGAATCCCCTTGAAAAATTGAAAATTCTATTTTTTCTATTTAATATTTTCTCCCGAGTACTCTTCTAGTTGTCCGAATAAATTTCAGAGTATTACATACTCGTAACTGGGTAGTTATAAAGGTAGTTTTCGGGTATGCTATGAAACATGCGGAGAAATGTGACTGGTCGGATATAAGATTTGCCCCTCCTAACATAACAGGAGAGATGTCCCTAGGCCCCTCATTGTGGTCGGATAAAGAAAGTGCATGGCCATGCTACTAGTGGTCGAAGTGTCGGCCACATGAAGTTATTCGACACTTGATCGAGAAAGTATTGAACAGTCTATGGATGACAAATTATCTCACGTAGAGTTCAACCAGATATCATAAGGCAAAGAGAGAATACACAAGCAGGTCGTTCGGTTTGACCAGATACGAGCTGGTCGTATAGATATGTGGACTGGTCGAACATGGTCTCGCAACTGGTTGTAAACTGGTCGTATGGAGATACGAGCTGGTTGTAGACTGGTTGAAGCTCGTCGTAGACTGGTTGAACGTAATCACCAACTGGTCGTAAGGAGTTGCAAACTTGTCGTAAATGAGTATGGACTGGTCGTGACTAAGTGCGAGCTAGTCGTAAGTAATAAGGACCTGGTCTTAGATCATATTGCATTAAGGTTCGTCCGATATATTCTATCTGTGTTCAGGAATCGTTATGTGCTGCTAGGTACCGCTAACAACTTGTGGTCAAAAAAGAGTTTCCAAGTCACAACCGATTACACATGAACCTATAGGGTCACACACTTAAAGGGCAAGGATTTGATTTGGACGATGATCCAAAGTATTGTAGGCCACGAGTTCCTAATGGGCCTCAAGTTCGAGACCCATTATGGATGCCTATAAATAGAGGGGTGGTGGCAAGGGGTGAAGTAATCATTTTGAAAAATTTCCAAAACCCTAATAGCCACACCTTCCTCAACCATGCCGCCGGCGCTAGCACTCAGCGCGTGGTGTCCCTGCCCCGTACGTGTGGATACCTTGGAGGTGTTGTTGCAAAGCATTAGCACTAGGACGATCCGCAACTCGTGACGATCATCAGAGCAGGAGAAGAAGATGCACGACAAGTACGGCCACTACTGCATTAACTCGCTACATCAACTCTACTTCCGCTATGAGTTGGTTCCTCTAGTGGTAATCTCGTGATTTATTACTAGCGGAGGTTCCTTGGTTGCACGGTAGAATTTTATTTTGTGCTATCGTAGCCTTCCGGCGATCCTACAGGTAGTAATAGCGACATCGCCGATGAAGTCAACGATATGCCGCTAGATGATGTCGATTGTGGGATCGATTTGGATAGGCTACACGATGACAATCTGGATCAGATGCTTCGTGATGTAGAAGGAAACTATAGTGAGAGAGAGTTTGTTAAAGTCGAGATCTTGATGGAGGAGTCGGAGAAACCTTTGTTCCGGGGTTGCAAGCTGGAATACACAAGGTTGTCATCTGTGCTTGAACTGCTAAAATTGAAGGCAAGCAATAGTTAGTTCGACAAGAGTTTCACGACGCTATGAGGTTTCTTAGCGGGCATGCTTCCGGATGGACACGAGTTGCCCAAAACCACCTACAAAGCCAAGAAAGTTCTTTCTCCATTGGGAATGAAAGTAGAAAGAATGCATGCATGTCTGAACAACTGTATCCTCTGTCGTAAAAAGTACGCAAACATGCATGTATGTTTGGTGTGCAATGCATCCCGATACAAGTGTAAGAATCAATCACATGACTGCGAAGAAATCGAGGTGAAGAAAGGACCTCCTACTAAGGTGGCGTGGTATCATCCTATAATTCCCCATTTGAAGCTGTTTTTTGGGAACCCAAAGGAGGCAAAACTGCTGCATTGGCACTCGAAGGAGTGTAAAGCTAAGACACCCTACTGATTCTGCCCAGGGGAGAAACATCGATAGGACGTTTGCAGACTTTGGTGCGGAACAGAGGAATATATGTGTCGGATAGAAAGTCGAACCATTCATACTAACTAACCAAGTTGTTCAAGTCTTCTATGTAACCGACCAGGCAAATAAGAAGTGCCACTGTGAGGATCCCCAGATTATTTCCGTAAGACCGAGGCCTTCCTGGTCTTATGGAAATAACTAAAGGCCTCAAGTGAATAAATTCTATCTTAACTCCATCTAAGTGAGAGGGCCTGACCGAAACTAGAGCCCCGGTAATCATGCGCACTGCTCCTGTGCGAGCACTACATAATGACCGGTTCTCCAAACGGTCCTAGTCCATACTTAGACAAGTTAAAAGGGGATACACAACAGTGAGTATGAGACCGTGTTGGCTCTCAGGATCAGTGACCAACACGCTCATAGTCTCATTCAACATTTATCACAGACATACAACAACATACATTGGTAATCTAAAAGACATACACCATAATAGTTAAGTCTGCAACTATTACATGACGGCCGACCGGCCAAATTCAAATAAGAGTACTAAGTAGCAGCAGAAGCAAGGTAAATAAACCAAAATATCCAGCATGGTGTGCCCATATCCCAAGGCAACTGACTGGGAGTAAAATAATAGCACTATTCGTTAGTGCTGCCATAGTCGGTGCTAACGAACTCGTCAATCGGAAGTTGATCTTCACCTATAATTGCAGCAAGTGGGTTGAGTACAAAACGTACTCACAAGTCTTACACAAAAGTAAAATTAGTTATGCATAATGGTCAATCATGGAATAGCATTAGTGGCTTCCGTTTTGCGAAAGACACAACAATTTTCAACCTACACATACTAGTTTTTCAATTGCTATTTCAAAATTAGATTTGAAGTAGAAGTAAAGCATGTGATAAAGGAATACTTTGATAAACAAATGAATCAAACAAATACAAAAGTGGCAGCCCACTTTGATACACTAAATTGCATGAACACCCGTTCATGCCGAAGACTAAGTTGTAACGACAAATTTTAATTGAAAAAGTCTAGCGATGACATCTCCCAAAAGCAAGTTTTGTCCATAACCGTGGACACAACTATTCGAATAGTTTGATCCATGCAGGGGAGTACTACTTTACCCACACGACTCGACTAGCCCGTAAGCCACCAGAATAAACACACTTCCTATGGTGTGTCGGCCGGGGACATCGAGATTTCATACTTTTCAGCAAGAAAGTTGTGTTGAGCCAGGTACCCCTTGCAAGATGAACCCCACACTTAGTACAAATGATAGATAGCACTTGCTAAGCGGGCTCACAAGTTATGTTGGATATACCGATACAATGTAAATAAAGAAAAATAGTGCTCTCATGCACATTATAGAAAATTGTATCGGCTCCTACGAACAATTGATCGAATACAATTGTCCTCAGATAACCAGAAACCACCTGAGACCCAACCCAATTAAAACCTCCCCCCTACTTGACCAAGCGGCTCCCACCTCGCGTGTGGTAGCACGATAGTTACTTGAAATGACAGCCCATGGTTCGGTCCTTAGCGGTCCGGACAAGTCAACCACATACCCGATCTCGTGCATGAAGGCACCATCACTAGCATCCTCTTGTCCAAGACAAAACTACTTGAAACAACAAAATTTATAATCAAAATAACCAGATGTGACGATCTGGACCAAAATTTATAATTTATAAGAGGTGTTTCCCACGATCGACGGGTTAATCCCGTCAACCTTACTAACGTATTGAGAGACCATGTGAGTAGGGTCCCCGTTTGAGTGATGAGTATTTGACGCTGTGGTGAGAAGTTTGTGATTGAAATCATCGCGTTTGCACTGCTGCTGGTTTGGTTCTGTAAGTGCGGAACTTCCGGTTCTGGAAAACGGAAGTTCCGATAATCGGAACTTCTGCTTTGGTAAAACGGAACTTCCGATTATCCTGACGTTTGTGTTCTGGTTGAAATAATTGGAACTTCCGCATCTGGGAACGCGGTATGTCCGATAATACTGACAAGAGTATTCTGCTGTGACGACAATCGGATCTTCCAACCTGGGAGTGCGAACGGTCCGATAATCGGAACTTCCGCAATGGTAAGTGCGGAACGTCCGATAATCGGAACTTCCGCAATGGTAAGTAGTATTCTGCTGTGACGACAATCGGATCTTCCAACCTGGGAGTGCGAACGGTCCGATAATCGGAACTTCCGCAATGGTAAGTGCGGAACGTCCGATAATCGGAACTTCCGCAATGGTAAGTACGGAACTTCCGATTGTGGGCAGAACTGTGCAGAAAGGCATAGTTTTGATTTTGAGTTGTGAATTGCCTTTGGTTAAATGCAAATGATGATTATATTAATTTGAGCAATGCTATGTGATGTGTTTCTTGTTTGTACCGCTGCGGTGGCATCGAGGTGGAGTCGTGACGAGACACGTGGAGACCGGACTAGACGCAGGCGGCGTTGAGGTCAGAACGGTAAAGACGTGTCGAAGACGGCGTGCACTCGAGGTGTTTGCGAGTCGTGAACAACAAGGAACGCGGGAGCTTCCAGAAGGTGTGCGAGGGGCGAAAGGGTCATTTCGCAAAGCGCACAAGTGGAAGCGGCTCCGTTAGGGTTTAGCCGGCATAACGGGTTGGAGACCCGTTAGCCAAGGGCTATAAATAGAGGTGAACCCCTGGTTGTTGGGTTAGACTTTTGGAGAGAGAATATTAGGGTTAGCTTTAGTTAAAGAGCCTTTGGAGAGGTTGTTTTGCTTTTTGAGAGTTTGTTGAGTTGGAGAGGATGAACTGAAATTTGTGTAATCATTCCTCTGTGTTTCCCTCTGTAATATTTTGATTTCTATCAATGAAACTCTGAGATTTTGGTTCTTTGTTTATGCCTCTTTTCGTCTCTCTGTTCATACGTTGAATATCTAGGTTTTTGGTGAATCTTTTGATTCCTCTTATCAGATGGCATGAAACTTGATATTTAGAGTCTTATTGATATTGCTAATATATCTTCAAAGTCTCATGAGTCGAGAATCTAAGAATCTTGCAAATTGTGGGTTTTTTGTTGTTCTTGCTTAATACTCAAGAAATCTGTTTTTGCTTTGATTAATGGATCTTTGTCTGCGATTCTTCTCCATGAGGTCAAGATGTTGTTTAGGATGATGTCCTGTGAGACTTGACCTGAGAAGAGCATTCAAGAGTTAGTATTTTGAATTTTTGGTCAAAACCCCGAGCGTACTGTTCTTCGGTCAGACAATCGGAACTTCCGATTGTCCACGGCGGAACTACCGCAGGCGGAACTTCCGCACTGATATCCGGAACTACCGCAGTGCGGAACTACCGCCAGGTGAAATCGGAACTTCCGATATTCAACAGAACAGCCCAGTTTTGTTTAAACCTTTTGGATTTGATTCACTTCACGTCTCTTGTTTATCATAAGTGTGTGAGTTGCTGTGTGGACACTTGAGAGGGGAGGATCTTAATTTTTAAGGCACCATTCACCCCCCCTCTGTTGCCATTTCGGTCCTTCACGTATAATCTAGACTTGCATTACTAAGCACTCACTACACAAAAGAACATCATCACATCCATCTATTCCTAAGCATATATGTGTACTGGAGTTTAACAAGGATGACAACAAGATTTGGATATAACTAACTACACATCACAAAAATATTGATGTGCCAAAATAGCATGCAAGCAATTAACATTGCTTTTTCAAAATACTACTTATCAAAACTGGGATCAATATGATACAAAAGAATGTTCAAATGATGCTTTCCTTGCCAGGAGTTCACTTATTCACTCTTGGTTACGTAGTCGTTCACTTGCCGCAACTACTATTTAGCTTTACTAGTCTCGCCTCGGCAAATCATCATCTCAAACAATAAAATTTTCACCGACCGAGGTTTATTTGATTAACCGGCACCTAATGAGCTTTACAATTAAATTGCACATCTGACATTTAATAGCTCCCTAATCGATCAACTCATATCCATATCACCAAACTAGTCGTGTACGACATCTAGCAATCCAACCACATATGTGCACATAGGACTTAACTACTAAATACACATCAATCCAAATATTTATCCGCAATCAAATAATCCGATAATGTACTTAATCCGACATCCAACGAGCAACAATACTCATACATAAAAGATATATCAATAATCGTCAACACATACATCATCCATCAAGTAATAAATTATAAAAATCTTTATGCGTCTTATCTGCAAAAATTACTAATCCAATGTGATAAGAAACCTCCAATTAATTTATCCAAAGATCACCACTAACTTCCATGCAACTTCAAAATAATATCGTCCGATCAAATAATCCAATAGTATATTGCTGTAGCATCTACCGATCAATAATACACGCATTTTACCACAATAATCTAATTACTCGCATTCACCAATATATCGATACATAATCACGCCTAGCACAAACACAACCTAACCGGAGAATTATACCGGTCATAAGCTATCAAATCATTTCTATAATTAAACATACATAAATAGATGCTATGCTAATGACTATTATGTAACATGCACCACTAATACCATAGCACGGTAACAAAAATAATACTAAAGATTTTACCGCAACGCTAGGTGTGCGAATCATAAGCGGGTGTTGTCTTCTCGGCTCTGCATTCGCTGTAGTTGTGGTCGATCCTGCGTTCGCTTGGCCTCTCGTCTATGCACACCGTAGTCATCGTCAAGCTCGTCCGCGTCCGTGTTCGTGTCCCGCTCCACATCGGTGCCGTCGCTCTCGGCCACGCCCACAGAGCCGCCTTGCTGACGTCGCGCTCAAGCGCAACACGCCACATACCGCCTTGCCTCGCTGAGGCTACCGCACCGCTGCATGCATGGCTGTCGCATGCAAGCGCCACACGCTCGGCCGACTCCTCCATGCCGCTGTCTTCACGCTGCTGGCCGCCGCCCATGCCTCCTTGACGCCCGCGCCTGCTGCGCCGTAACTCCTCAATGTTAGAGTTAATCTCGGTTTTTAGAAGTTGTCTCCGTTCCTAGTTTGAGTTCAAATCAGGGTCGGTCTAGGTAATGCGTGTGTGTGTGTCGACTTGGTGGTATATGCGGGTGTATAAAAGCTAAGGTTAGAACAAGCAATGAAGACAGGAGTTGAAGAAATAAAATACAAAAGAGGAGCCGTGCTCCCGACCAAATCGGTGTTTTGTCTCATTGCTTTTTTGTTCTCTCCCGCAGAAGAAAAGCACCGAGGCACACGCCGCTAGTACTCAAGGTGGGCGCAGCGGCGATCATCACGTGAAGACAAGGCCGCGGGTCCCACGAAGAAACAAGAGGTGCAAAGAACCGAATGTGTTTTTCCTAGAAGAAGCGGTTCGAGTAATTCTTTCCTCACGAACGAGCAGATACAGAGCAACGACAAAGGAAGATCTCCAACAATTGGTATCGAGCCAACGTCGATCGCTCTCGAGGCGTAGCGGGCGGAGAGCAATGTGGGTCGTTCCAAGATCGCAATGACGGCGACAAACTACATGTGCCGGGTGATTCGGTGCAAGCGATGATGGAGGATCAAGCGTTTGGGAAGCAATCGAGCCGTGATCGTGGGGCCGCCGACGCCGAAGAAGGACAGAAGGCGAAGTCGCATCTTTCCAAGCACTCCCGAGGACCTCCGATGCGTAGCAAGGAAGAAAACAACAAGGAGGTTTGGGACCGCTCTTAAGACAAGGTTCATTGGCGCGGATCGTGTCAAGAATGCGCGTTGCAGACGCTGAAGAATGATTTCGACATCATGCGCATGAAGGAGGGAGAAACCCTGGATCAGTACGCCGGAAGACTCAATGGTATGTCCGTCAGGTACGCCAACCTAGGGGCGATGCTCGACGATGCCGCATTGGTGAAGAAGCTATTCGACACCGTGCCGGATCGATTTCTGGGTGTGATCGCCGGGATCGAGCAGTTCTACGATTTCGACAAAATGCCATTCGAGGAAGCCGTGGGACGATCAAGACTTATGAAGAGCGACACGCGCGCCGCACGCCCGGCGGCAACAACAACAAAGAATGGCGACACCTAACTCCTCGCTACTCAGCCGAGTGGGCAAAGCGCAAGAAGAAGGATGATGGCGATTCCTCGTCAAGCAACAAGGGAAAATCTCACGCTTGAAGATAGCAAAGAACCGCAATGGGTGGACGTGGACGCAGGTATGAGCAAGGCGACAGAGGAGAACGTGAAGATTGGGCTAGGCAAGACGATGGTGACTGATCCCGTGACAAGTCACATATCAAGTGTTTTAAATGTGATAAATACGGCCACTACGCTGCGTCGGAGTGCCGCAACCACATAAAGTGCTTCAATCGCGATAAATATGGGCATTATGCTTCGATTGCCAAAACAAGAAGAAGAACGAGGAGGCAAACCTCACCCGAGCTATTGAAGACTACGAGCCGCCCCGCTTTCTCCTTATGTGTCAACCAGCGCCACCATGGTGATGTTGAACGAGGAGAACGTAGTTCCCTAACTATGCACCGAGGAGGAAACCATGATCATACCGATGAGTGGTACTTAGACAATGGAGCAAGTAATCACATGACGGAGATCGCTTCCATGTTCCATGAGCTTGATGAGAAGGTTTCGTGCAATGTCAAATTTGGCGACGGCCCACTTGCAAATAAGAGGCAAAGGATCAATGCTATTGCAATGCAAGAACGGTGATCGAGGATGCCGATCGAATATATTATATACCAAGTCTGTAACAACATACTCGGCCTCGGCAAGCATGAACGGAACGGTGTGGTGGTGCCGCAGGATGAGTTCTTGCGTGTCTATAACAAGAACAAAGATCTGTTGATGAAGGTGAAGAGATCCCGAACCGTTATATAAAATTTCCCAAAGCTTGTAAACCGTTTCTGCAAGGACAAAGGTGAAGGAGCTAGAGTGGAACTGGGAGTAGAGCAAGGACAGGAGGTTTTGTGCATTGTTGATCTCATCACCAAGGACATGACAGACCCAAGGACGGCACGCAGCTGGCGCAGAGGTGCAAGAAAGTGAGCCTCGAGGGGTGCAGACGCAGTGATGCTGGAAGGCGGCAGGCACTCAAGAGGACGGCAAGTCCCACACACATGCAGTTGCTGCTGGAGGAACCAGCGGCTCGGGTCAAACCCATGGACCCTATCGGCATGCAAGCACAGCTGGAGGGAGAGGCGGTGTAGTCTCGGCTAAGATGTACGAAGAGAAGTGGCGCGACGGTCCAAGAGAGAGGGCAAGAGGCTCTGTAACAAATAAACCCAGCGGTCGGGAGCAGTGCTCAAGCCCAGGCGGTCATGGAAGCAGGTGCTCCAACCCAAGCAAGCGTGCAAGGAAGGACGAGTTCAGTCCAGGGGCGAGACGCGGTGAGCGTTGGTTTGTGCATGGCTCAGGATGGAGCAAACAAAGACGGTAAGGCAATATCAGCCTGGGAAGGAACGGCGCATGGAAGTGAAGGTAAAAGAGGAAGACTTGAAAGTCCAGATCAGCTTGATCAAGGTGAAGAAACGAGATTAAGGGGGTGATTGTTAGAGTTAATCTCGGTTTTTAGAAGTTGTCTCCGTTCCTAGTTTGAGTTCAAATCAGGGTCGGTCTCGTGTGCGTGTGTGTGTGTCGACTTCGGCTGGTATATGCGGGTGTATAAAAGCTAAGGTTAGAACAAGCAATGAAGACAGGGAGTTGAAGAAATAAAAATACAAAAGAGGAGCCGTGCTCCCGACCAAATCGGTGTTTTGTCTCGCTGTTTTTTTGTTCTCTCCCCGCAGGAAGAAAAGCACCGAGGCACACGCTGCTACTACTCAAGCTGGGCGCAGGCGGGCGCATCATCACGTGAAGACAAGGCCAGCGGGTCCCACGAAGAAACAGTAGGTGCAAAGAACCGAGCTGTGTTTTTCCTAGAAGAAGCGGTTCCGAGTAATTCTTTCCTGCTGAACGAGCAGAGACAGAGCAACGACAAAGGAAGATCTCCAACACTCAATGCGCCATCTTTCGTAGGTGCTGATTAAAGCTATCTTCTTTGCCCAAAAAAAAAGAACTTAGCTGGACCTTTTGGAGATACTCGGCTAGTGCTCCGACCAAAGATCAGAAGCTAGCTAGAGAGGGTTACAGCCCATGCATACAATGATGAGTCCATCCATATCCTTATACATGCCATGCTCAACTTTCCACAAGCTGCACTCGAGGCATCAATGTGCAGCATGCAAGCTGCAGGGAGAAGACACTCATTATGCAGCTCCGTCGACCAGCGCCACACCGGGCTGTGGCTTGCTGCCATGCACCACCGCTCGGCCTTGTCGGCTGCGTCATCTCGGTGCTACCATGCCGCTAGCGCTGGCGCTGTGAGCCTCCGCTGTCCGCTCATCCTCTACCTCGCCTTGTCAGCGCCGGGCTGCACGCCGCTGCTCCACCGCTACAGCACCTCGGCCTCGTGTCCATGGGGCCTCGATGCCATCCCGTTGGAAGGCACTGCCGTGCTGCACCTCGATGCCGCAGCGAGTCGTGCCACCACCGCCGAACACTACCATTGACGCCGCCGCCGCCGCCTGTCGTGCGCTGGGCTGCACCACCAAGTGGGTTACCGTGCCGCACTGACGCCATGCTGCTAGGAGCCGCCGACATGCACATGCGACACGCCGCTGTTGGACCGCTCGGCGAAGCCCGTGTCGCCTAAGCGCCGACGCGCCGCCTTGCTGCTGGCCGCGCCTCCTCGCCTCGGCCGCCCTGGGCTCGGCCACTGCTGGGCTGCGCCCACGTGCCGACACTGCATCACTGTAGTGCGCCGCGCTCAGGCTCGCCATGTCGCTGCATGCTCCCGGCTTAGTGCCACTGGCGCCGCTGCTACCTCCTCCTTCCCTCTTCTCCAGAGAGTCTCCACAGGAGCTCCCCTTTCATTCTTCTTCTCTCCAAGCCGAGCTACCCTCCCAGGCTGCCGCACCTGCAGCGCTACTGCACACACTGCTTCTCCTTCCCATTTTTCTTGGACTTGCTCAATCGAACTTGCATGTAAAATCTAATTGGATGAATGGAATGCTAGAGTGATGGGGATCACAGTAGTATGACATGCATTGAAGCTTTCATAATCCTTGGTTGTGTTTGGAAGGAGAGAAGGAGATGAGATGGACATGTACAAAGCTTTGCTTGGTGACTATAAGTGGCTGCATGTGCTGTTCAGTTCTGCTTAGACGAAGAAATGAAATGATAGTGGCTGTAAAAGAAGAAGGGGGAGCAATGAGGGTGAAAAGGGAGAAGGGGGCAACAGCTGCTGCCTTGCCGCCCAACTCTGCCCAATGGTGGCAGCTGCTGCTGCTCTGCAGCCAGTAGGTGCTGTAGGAGCCAGGGAGAAATGGGGAGAAGCTAGCTGCTGCAGTTGCCAAGTGGGACCAGGTGGTGGAAGGTCCACTGGAAGGGAGAAAATAAGAAGGCAACTAGAAGCTGGGTTTGTTAGCTCTAGATGAAATTTAGCAATCTTTTGCTTAAAAGAACAATCTGTCCAGATCAAAAAGAGATTGCAAATGAATTTATGAAATTTTGGAAATTTTTAGATGGCTTCTCTATTAAGTGTAGTTTGGGTTTTAAGTTTACTTTAGATTTGAAAATTTTCAATGCAAGGAATTGTGCACATGCTCCAGAAATAGCATGCATGCTCATGAGATGCATTCTAATTTAACTTAATAAAAATGGGGATGTGACAGCCACATAGTTTTTCATAGAAAAAAGAGGATTGTGGGAGTTGAGAATGTAATGGACAAGGAAGAATACAATAAATTTGATGAGTTGTCTCCTTTCAGAAACAACATAAGGGTCGAGGGACAACAACGTGACGAAACTAGCTACATATATGTCGATAATCATGAAGAGCTAATTTTTAAAGGAAATAAGCAAGTGGAATGATGAACGAAATGTTTATGTGTCATATGTTCTTGTAACAGCCCAAATTTCAAATTTCAGTTAAAATAAAACTTTAATTATTTTTGTGGAATTTCTGAAATTTTAAAAGCTTTTCCTTAATTGTTTTAAAGATAAAATAATTTATTTGAAAAATTTATAACTAATTATAAGTTGGAATTATTTTACTTAAATCCAGAATGCCCTAGAGAATTTATGTGAAATTTCTCATAGTTTTTGGATTTTATTTGCTAGTGTTTATAACTTAAATGAATTTTTGGAATTATTTTAAATTGGAAATCAATTAAAAAACCCCCCCACAAGTGTCTGGGACGAATTCCTCCGGCCCAAAGATCGTTTTCAAGGCTTCGGCCTGCTCCTCCCGCATGTTCTCAACATGGACTATCCGATCTTAATCGGACAGTTGGCGCTCCTCCCGACCAGTTCAGTGCGTGTCAGCCCGCTCCTCCCGCGTGCTCCCAACATGGACCATCCGATCTTAATCGGACAGTCCACGCTCCGCCCGACCAGTTCTTCCACCAACAGGTGGGCCCGTCTGCAGTGTCATCATCTCCGACCCCCTTCTTCCTCTAGCTCCCGTGCCCTACCGCCATTAAAGCGCATTGAAACTTCATCAATTCTCCGTTTCTTTCCCGGATTCTTCTCGCAATCAAGCGCATACAATTCAGCAGTAACCTCCGCACTCATTCCCGGCCGTTTCATCCTTTGATCATGTGCATTGACGTCGGACGTTCGCCGCTGCCGCCGTGACCTCCACGCAAGATCTTCGCCTCTCGGCCTCCCTACGCCCTATAAAAGGGAGCACCAGGAGCGCCTCTCTCCACTCACTCCAGCGCCCTAGCTCTCCTCGCCCCGATCGCTCTCACACAGCTGCAATTGGAGTTTTATCGCCTCCGGCCGAAGCTTCGTCCTTCTCCAATTCCGGCGCCATCAAGCATCCTCCGGCCGCCCCGACCACACCCCCAGCATCACCTTGTCAATGCGATCCTCATGCGCCCCTTCGTTCGCCAGGAGACTGCCGGAACCTCTTCATCGCCGACGACCGAACCTCGCCGCCGCCTCTCTTTGTCTCTGACGACCAATTCGCCGTGCCCCTCCGCCGCAGAGTAGCGCGTCAGGTTAAACATCTTCCCCTCTTTCTTTTGCGCACTTCGCCACCTCATCGGCAACAGAAGGCCGGCGACGCCGCTGTCGAGCACCGCCATCGTTCTCGGCCGACGTGGCTGCCACCGCAGCGACACATGAGCACCACCTTAGCACATTTGTCGACGGCCGCCTGCTGGGCGCCTAACGCGGCATGCCGCGCCAAAGACGCCTCGCATCTTGTCCGTGAGCCGAGTCCACTGTGGATTCGTGCCTTCCCGTGGACCCAGTCCATGACTGTGGGGCCCACATATCAGTGACACAATTCCCTACGCTGACGCAATAAGTCGAATTTCCTTTAGAAAAATAATTCAGAAAATTCAGAATATCTGATTTTTAGGATTTAATTTAGATTTAAAACTTCCAGGAGCTCGTATTTCTTCATACGTACTCCGATTTAGGTGAATCAAATTTCTGAATTTGTATAAAATAAAGATCTAGCTAACTAAACCAAAATGATTTCATTCGGAGTTAATTTGAATCTTTATTTGAATTTATTTGAATTTAGCTTATTTTCACCTATAGGTTTCGACGAAACCGCAGAGCTTGACCCTGTGGAAGAAGTAGAATACCAAGAATTTCAGCAAGACAAGTTACACCATTGATTATTTTGATCCCAGTATTTTAAATTTATTTAATTCTATTTTTAAATTACTATTGCATGCATAATTTTATTCAATTATTTTAAATTCCTGTTTTGAATTCTTTGTTAATCCAATTGCTTTTATAGCCAATTTTGAATGTTGAATCATCATTCCCTTGTCGCCTTAGTCAGATAAATATTTGAAAATAAAAATATGCTTAGTATTTGCTTAGATAAAAAATGTTTACTTTTGGGAATTTTAGCCAAAATAGCAAACCTTGATTTAAAGCATATGACATTGCTTTGTCATGGTGGAACTTTTGCAAATGACTTTGAAAAATAATAATGAAACAAAATGGATTTTGACTTGGGCGAGTTGGACAGCTGGTGGGTGCAGGTTCATGCACAGGCTCAATCTGGGTAGGATTGAGGCCCAGGGGTTTATTAATGGAAGTCGCCCAAGTCAGTTAAGGACCAGCCTGTGAGTCGCATCTTGCAAAGCTCCACCGTACTACCACATGATTTGTATGGGCAGAACTAGGCTTATTAACTTGTCATACCTCACTATTGTATGTGCCATTTTGTTGTGTATGTGTTAGTTAAACGTTATTCCCACTTGGCGCAAGAGGGGGCTTTCACCAGGTGGTTGGCCTAATGGAAGTGAAACTTTAGCCGTCATATTAGTAGTGAGGTAGAACATTGGAAACGCCTTGTGATAATTGCTTAGTCACACGCCTAAGGAAGCGTGCATTGGCCGACATAACGGGCAAATTATCTCGTGTGGGTAAAGTTGTACCCCTCTGCAGAGTGTAAAACTATTCGAATAGCTAGCCGTGTCCACGGTCATGGACATGCTAAGCAAAGCCACTCTAATTTAGACTTTGTTTTGGTAAAAAAAAATGATATTTGTACATGATTTTAGGATGGATAATCCTTGTGGTAAAATTGGGCGGTTAGGCATGTGATTGGAGGATATCCATCACCATGTTTCATATGGAGGTTATCCACTATAAAATTGTCAATTTAAATTTTGATTTTCAGTTAATGATTAAAAATGTGCCTTGAAACTTAGTACGATTATTTAAACTTGAAAATACTGATGATTTACGCAAATAAACCCTTACAGCCTTCCTTTGTGTACTTATGTATGCATTCTAAATTCTGCATTGGGTGTAATTTGCGAGCACGGTAGTTATGCTCATCCTTGCTGAATATATTATTCAGGAGAAGACTATTATCCAGACAGTGAGGATCCAGACGTTTAGGCTACGCCTCCAGATGATTGCCTGTGGCGCATCGCCTACTACCTATTTGCTTCCGCTATGTTTTGTTATTTGGCCTCAGGCCCATTTTGTAATGAACTCTGTTTTAATAAAGCACTTGATATGATTGTGATAACACTGTTTGTGAGACTGTGTACACTAGAAATCCTGGACTAGTGTGTAAACGCAGTGAATTCGGGATCCATCGTTCCTGGGAATTAGAGCCATATCAACTATAGGTCATGACCTAGAAGAAAAATCAAACCCTTTAGGATTTGTTTCTGAAAATTAAAAATATTTTGGTCTTCTGGAGTCCTTTCTCAACTTTTCTCTTTAAAAATGTGTACTAACTCATCTCCTTCTCAAAAATTGTAGATGGCTGAAGTTCCGAGCGCCATTTCCCATGGTGTTTTTGCTGGTCATTGGGTCGCAGTTCTCTGTAAGATCATACAACACTTGGACTTTGAAGGAAGACCGACGTATCAAGGATACAAGTACAAGGTGGGAAATCATGATCGGTGGAGGGTAGAAGTGATCCTCTACTCCAACCCATCGCCGAACACTGACTTCCATATCTTCGACACCCCGATGCGACGAGATACCTTCGCCAACGGCATCCAGGATGCAGCCCGCCAACTCCGCTACATCTATGACCACCACCTCAACGGCACTGGGTTCCACTATTACCCGATGCACATTCCAACTCGGCATGACAGTACCTTCCACTCCACAGAGATGAAGACTGTCCCGATCTCACACACTAGGTGGATCTGGCCAGAGCGATGGATTATGCCTATGGGAATACTCTGGATGAATTGTACCTCATTCAGAGGAAATTACAAGACACAGAAGAAAAGTTAAAGACTGCAGAAAAAGAACTGGCCTACTACAAGGTAGGCGAGGCTAGTTCTAGTGAGCCGGATTATACCCCAGCAACCCCATAGTTGTGTCCTTAGTTGTCCTTTAGTTGCGAATTATGAGCTACTAATACCCTTGTGGTAGCCATAATGAATTAATAAAATAAAATAAGTTATTTTGTTGAAATATTCTTGCCTTGTGTTTGTTGGTTTTTGGGCTATTTTAGACCTATACCCCTTAGAGCTTTCCGTCTCTCTTTTCTAATCCTTGAAGAAGTCCAGCAGATGGTGACTACCCGCACTAGAAGTGGCAGTGTCAGAGGGCAAGGAAATGAGAATACTGATTATCAAGAAGTTCAGCAACCACCACCCCCTCCGACTAAAGCTCCAGTCTGGTGCCAAATGATGGCTAATCAGACCCATCTAATTGAACTACTAGCTCAGTCCCTCAATAGTAACCAAAACACTCAAGCCTCAGCAGCACACCATGATCTCCCACCTCCTGCAAGAGTTACACTATCAGAATTCATGAGGATGCACCCGCCGACATTTTCTAGCAGCACGGAACCTATGGACGCAGATGATTGGCTCAGGGCCATTGGCAAGAAGCTGGATATTGCTCAATGCACAGATCATGAGAGAGTCTTGTTTGCCTCTCATCAGTTGAATGGTCCGACATCAGAATGGTAGGATAACTTCAGCATGTCCCATGCTAATGCCCAAGCAATCACTTGGGATGAGTTCGTGTAAGCTTTTCACCGATCTCACATTCCATCTGGCATGACTACTGAAGAAGAAGGAATTTCGCTCACTTCGCCAAGGAAACCGTTCAGTCAGCGAGTATCTGCATAAGTTTAATCAACTCGCTCGCTGTGCCCCAGAAGATGTGACCCGAGACGAAGACAGGCAGGAGCGATTCTTGGAAGGATTGAACGATGAACTCTCTGTCAGACTGATTTCCCAAGATTTCATGACTTTCAGCAGTTCGTGAATAAGGCTATTCGCCAGGAGGGCAAACATCAAGAATGGGAGAACCACAAGCCGAGGATGGCCGCTCAGAAGTTTAACTCTAGAGGACTCCCCAAGCCTCGTTTCACTCAAATTTCACCACCTCAACGTGGAAGATTCCAAATCACACCCGAGCTCTAGCACCACCAAATGGTCCCAATTTTTGGGTTTCCGTAGCAGTTCATCTGGAAGTCAATTCCAGCAAAAGATAGCTCCCTCAGCAGCAGGAATAACCTGTTTCCATTGCAATGAGTTGGGTCATTATGCCAATAAATGCCCAAATAAGCAACAGGTTACAGCCCCAGTTAAGCCAAATGCAGGAGCACCAGTCTCCGGCGGTCCCTTAAGACCAGCTGTTCAGTTCATGAAGGGACGTGTGAATTACGTCACCGCAGAGGAGGCTCATTCAGCACCAGATGTTATTCTTGGTATATTCCTTGTCAATTCAGTATCAACATCAGTTTTATTTAATCCCGGAGCTTCACATTGTTTCGTATCGAGTAAGTTTGTGGGAAAGTATGGGTTACCTATCTCCCCCTTAGTTAACCCTGTGTTAATGCGTTCGCTAGGCTCGGAAATGGGAGCTAGTTTATTTTATCCAAACCTTACCTTGGAAATCTCTGGAGCAACTTTCTCGGTAGACTTAATAGTCCTGCGCTCGCAAGGATTAGATGTAATTCTTGGAATGGACTGGCTTGCCAAAAATCAAGGAAGGATAGACCCAAGAGCAAGGGACTTCATTAGTGTTTAGACCCAAGACTTCTACAGCAGTTCTATCCTGATCAGCTTGAAGGAAGTAAAACTTGAAGACATACCCGTGGTATAAGAATATCCGGATGTTTTTCCTGAGGAATTACCCGGTATGCCACCGGACAGGGACATAATGTTCTTAATTGACTTAGTCCCAAGGACAGCTCCAATTTCGAAGCGACCCTATAGAATGCTGGCCAATGATCTAGTAGAGTTGAAGAAGCAGATCGAAGAACTACAAAGCAAAGGTTACATTCAACTAAGTTCATCGCCTTAGGGAGCACCAGTGCTATTTGTCAAGAATAAGGACAATAGTATGAGAATGTGCGTGGACTATAGATCACTCAACGAAGTAACAATCAAGAACTAGTACCCGTTACCCAGGATAGATGATCTGTTCGATCAACTTAAAGGAGCTAGTGTTTTCTCCAAGATTGACATAAGGTCAGGCTATCATCAACTAAAAATCAGACCGAAGGATATTCCGAAGACAGCATTCACAACCAGATATGGACTGTACGATTTTACAGTAATATCATTTGTACTAACAAATGCCCCTGCTTTTTTCATGAATACGATGAACAAAGTGTTCATTGAATTCCTGGATAAGTTTGTGGTAGTTTTCATCCATGATATTCTCTTCTACTCAAAAGATGAAGAAGAGCATGAAAAACATCTCAGGATTATTTTGAAAAAGCTTCGAGAACATCAGCTTTATGCCAAGTTCAGTAAGAGCGAATTTTGGCTTAGCCAAGTGGCTTTTCTTGGACATATTGTATCAGTAGGAGGAGTTGCAGTAGACCCCACCAAGGTTGAAGCTGTAATGGATTGGAAGCAACCCAAGTCTGTTTAGCTGGGTACTACCGCAGATTTATCGAAAGTTTCTCCAAGATCGCCAAACCCATGACTCAACTTCTGAAGAAGGAAAATAAATTTGAATGGACAGATACTTGTGATCAAAGTTGCCAAGAGTTCAAGAAAAGGCTAGTAACATCACCCGTACTTGTATTACCGGATATTCGTAAGGATTTGGAAGTTTTCTATGACGCATCTCGCCAGAGACTTGGATGCATACTGATGTAAGAAGGAAAAATTGTGGCTTATGCATCTCGTCAGTTGAGACCATATGAAGGAAATTATCCAACTCAAGATCTAGAGTTCGCAGCAATTGTGCATGCTTTGAAAATCTTGCGGCATTACCTCATTGGTCACCTCTGTGAAATTTTCACGGATCATAAGAGTATGAAATACATTTTCACTCAGTGAGAACTTAATCTCTGATAAAGAAGATGGCTGGAACTGATAAAAGATTATGACCTTGGAATCCATTATCACCCGGGTAAAGCAAACGTGGTGATAGATGCCCTGAGTAGGAAGGCATACTGCAACACCATGTTAGTTCAAGTAAATCAACCAGAGTTGTATGAGGAACTGAAGCACCTGAACCTGAAAATTGTCAGCCAAGGCTGTGTCAACGCATTGGAAGTTCACCCAACAATACAAAGTCAGATCAGAGAGAAACTGCTAGAAGAAGAAGACATCAAGGAAAACAAGAAGAACATGAGAAGTGGTAAAGCCCCATGATTTTCTGAGGATGAGCAAGGTACGGTGTGGTTTGGCAACCGCATCTGCGTACCTAATCATCAGGAGACAAGACAGTTGATTCTAAGAGAATTACATGAATCACCCTACTACATCCATCTCGGAAGTACAAGATGTACCAAGATTTGAAGGAAAAATATTGGTGGGTCAGTATGAAGCGAGAGATCGCTGAGTTCGTTGCACGTTGTGATGTATGTCAGCGTATTAAGGTAGTCATCAGAGACCTACCAGATTGTTGCAACAATTTCCAATTCCCGAATGGAAATGGGAGGAAATTGGTATGGGTTTTATCACCGGACTACCTAGAACCCAATCAAGATGTGATTCCATTTGGGTGATAATTAACCGATTGACTAAAGTAGCTCACTTTATTCCAGTCAAGACCACCTACAGAAGCAGCAAGTTAGCAGAGCTTTACATGGCAAGGATCGTTTGTCTGCATGGGATACCCAAGAAGATTGTGTCCGATAGTGGTTCACAGTTCACATCAAGATTTTGGCAGAGTCAACATGAAGCTTTGGGAACTAGACTCAACTTGAGCACAACATATCATTCCCAAACAGATGGGCATACCGAACGTGTTAATAAGGTTCTAGAAGATATGCTTAGAGCTTGCGCTATAGAGTATGGAAGAAGCTGGGATAAGAATTTACCATATGCAGAATTCTCCTACAACAATAGCTTTCAAGCTAGCCTGCAGATGTCACCATTCAAAGCATTGTATGGCAAAAAGTGTAAAACCCCTCTCCTTTGGGATCAAGTAGGAGAACATCAATTCTTTGGATCGGAGTTGATAAAAGAATCCGATAGTAAAGTAAAAGCAATAAGAGAACGACTGAAAGTGGCTCAGTCCTGACAGAAGAGTTACACCGACAATCATCGTAGAGAATTATCTTTTGAGATAGGAGACTTCGTCTATCTCAGAGTAACTCCACTCCGAGGAGTGAGGAGATTTCGGACTAAAGAAAAACTCGCACGCAGATTTGTTGGACCTTATAAGATTTTGGCAAAAAGAGGTGAAGTTGCTTATCAGTTGGAACTACCAGCGTCTCGGTCAGCTGTTCACAATGTCTTCCATGTCTCTCAGTTGAAGAAATGTCTCAAAGTGCCAACAAAAGAAACACCGCTTGAGAGCATCGATCTTCAGGAAGACCTCAATAAACTTGACTAAGTGATTATGGAACGGTGTGATAAAACTATGTGTGCTATGTGCTATTACTCGTTGATGACATGTGTTGCACTTAATCAACAGGGTGGGAAAAGATTTAGACTGAGGCAAGTGGTGGATACTGTGTGATATGGTGGAAATTGTGTGAATGGGAATATTAGTCTGTGTGACATTTAGTTAGAAATTGAAAGCCTTGCCTCGGTCAATTAAGAACTTATCTTTGTATGCCATTGAACTGAGCCTTACTGTACAACCACATGCCTCGTATAGGACGGGCCTAGCTTAGTAAGTTATGGAGTCCTGACATTGACTACTCAGGCTGATAGGTTAGGCTATGTGCCTAGGCGGAAGGTGTGTACCACTATGTTTGAGTCACATCTATGAGCGGTTCGCCATTTTCAGATCCAATGATGTGTGTCGTACCAACGGCTCTGTGTACAAATTCGACGACAATAAAGCACATCGGTAGTATCAATGCTTGAGATGAAGTTTATGAAAGGTTTTAGTCAATCTTGGACATGCTCGGGGATTTCACATGGCAGTAAAGTACATCGGGAGTATCAATGCTAGCTACACTAATTCTATCTTGTGGGTAATGTGTACAATCTCTGCAGAGTGTTTAATCAATCTATTCGAATAGCCGCGTCCGCGGTCATGTACATGCTCAGGGATTTCACACGAGGGGTAGATTTTCATAAAACATTTGGGAAGAGAGCTATGTGATCTAAATCATATGGCTGTGTGAATAACTTGTTTAGACTGTGTGTCCTTTGTGCCAACAAACATCAAATTAATATTGTTCATTTGTTTGGAATTATGTTTTCAATCTATTATTTGTATTCAATTGCAAATGTTGCTTTATGCAAAATAACCACATAAGCCATTCCTTTGGAATAATCCATCATCTATAAATGGTATTCTGTGGTATGACTTGCGAGTACGGTTGTGTACTCATGCTTGCTTCAAACAATCAACAGAAGTGGAGGATCCTTTGCGTGCATTTGAGAAGTTCTACGAAGGTGCTGATCGTTAGGGTCTTAATCCTAGTCGGTTGCCTATGGTGAATTGATGGGATTCCACTGGAGTTAAAATTTGTTCCGCTGCTACTATTTTATTTATTATCAACCATGCAAGACTTAATAAATGTAAACTCGACCATAAGATCAAAACCATTATTTGATATTCAAATTAGTCGCGTATTCTATTAGTCGTCTTGTGTAGATCGATATTCATCTATGTTGATACTGTGTGCACTAGCGTGATCCTGGACTAGTGTAGAATACATAAAGGGTCCAGAATTGCATTTTTGGGTCCGGATAGAGGTGGTATTTGAGCCATACTGACTTTAGGTCTTGATGACCGCCATCTTAGAGTGTCCAAACTATTTTCTAAAGCAAAATTAACTTGCAAGATTAATTGAACTACTTAACTCCTCTCATGTCTTTCTTGATTCAACTATTACTGGAATTTTCCCTCTCCCCGATGCTTTTAAGTTGTTCTTACCCTCTTGTTTGTCTTGTTAGATGTCTCGTCTTCAGAACTATGGTGTGCGCAAGAGAGGACTTGCCACTGAGATTTGGAAGCTGTTGTGAGTGCTTGGAGGATTCGACCACCGATGTATCGTGGCAGCAACTAGGTGGTAAACGGCCGAGACCGTGGAGTGATATGTCGTTTGACTATCTACGCCCGGAAGGACACCAAGGCAAGTTGACCCTTGAACACCTCATTGAGAAGGATGATTTGGATCGACGTAATTTAGGAGTCTTTACACGTTGCTATCCTAAGGATTTGCAACATCTACGCTCGCGAGCTTCGAGATGCTGTCTTCCGCTATCACCCTCGTACCTCTGCAGTGCATGTTCCTGCACGTTACCCGTCCACAGATGGAGAGAGTAACGCCACCGTGGTGCATCTTGCCCAGTTCGTCACTGCTCAGGAGGAGTCACTGGAGTTGGCCGCTACAGAGCTGGAGTGTGCCTACGAGAGCTTGGAAAGAGCGGAAGAAAGGATAGCCATTCTGGAAGAGACTCTACGGTCAGCACTAACACGAGGAGGATCACGAAGAAGAAGACCTAGAAGAAGACCCAGAAGGAGCTGAGGAGCCAGCAGAGGCTATAGAGCTAGAGGAGCCAGCTGTGCCTGCACTAGGGACGCCTGTTTCTATTGCACCAGTCTCGGGGAACCAAGACCAGTTCGTAAGAATGCCAGCGCAGTTCCAGGTCTACAGCAGATGGGAGCACCGTTAGGGCTATGAAGGCTATCTCATCGAGTAGTTCGTTTGAGTTTTAGGCTTAACCAGTCTTAAGATTAGGAGAGTCGCCCTTTAGGCGGTAGATTGTGTGTGTATGTTCGTTCTTATTTTCTTGTGTACGAGTATGAGCTGCAAAGACCCTTAGGCATTTGTTACAGCCATGTCAAGATCTTAATTAATATAAGTATTGCAGTTGAGTTTTCTTGAGCTATGTTTGTTGGGTTTAACCAACCCTTGCCTAGTTCCTAACTCATCTTGTGCTTGCTACCTTATCTAACCCATAGAGTTTTGCTAGATGATTCAGACTCGTCAAGCTACTGCAAGTGGTTTTGGCACCCCTGTGTCAGAAGAAAATGAGCAGACCCCCGCAGGAGCAGTTCCACCTCAAGCACCCCCAATCGACCTGCAGAATTTTATAGCTTTCATGACAGCTCAGACCCAGATGATGTACACCATGATGAATCAGATTCAAAATATGAACAATCAGAATAACAACAACAGTCACCACAATGGAGCCCAACTCGCTCATGGTAACTATGGACCATCCAAGACTCGTCCACCAACATTTTCAAGGCATGTTTCACTAGTGGAAGCTGATGATTGGCTTCGTGTCATTGAGAGTAAGCTGTTGATCACCCAATGCAGCCATCATGAAAAGGTTTTTATGCCACTCACCAAATGGAGGGCATAGCTTCCGAATAGTGGAAAAACTTTTGTACAACACGTGAGATGCCACAAAACATTACATGGGAAGAGATCTTATCTGCTTTTCGCCAGTACCATGTACCGAAAGGGATCATAGATTTGAAGAAAGATGATTTTCACGCTCTCAAGCAAGGAGGAATGTCAGTGACTGACTATCTCAATAAATTCTCTCAACTTGCCCGCTATGCCGCAGAAGATGTTGCCATCGACAAGGCTCGTCAGAGTCATTTTATGAAAGGATTGAACACTGGACTGCAAGTCAACTTGATTGCCCACACCTTTCTAGATTTTCAAGAGTTAATCAACAAAGCTTTCATTCTTGAAGATAAGCGCAAGGAATTAGAAGATAGCCGCAAGCGCAGAATGGCCTAGCGAGGAAGTCACCAGCCACAGCTGAAGGCAAGAACTGTTCCACCACAGTTCAATTGGTCTCCACCGCAGAACTCTTTCAGAACGGCTGCACCAACTTCAACACGTCGTCTAGTTGCTCAGAACTTTTGCAATCCCGTACCAGCCAACTCCAATCCAGAGAACAACCCACAGAGTGGACCCAGAGTTTGTTTATCCTACCATCAGCCAGGGCACTTCGCCAACCGATGTCCTCAGAATGGAATAATAACCCAGTACGCTTCAACCTTGGAGCTACACATGCCAGGAAACCAGCTCAGCGCAACCAGCAAGGAACTTCTCAAGCTACTGGTCAATCTAGAGGAGCGCCGCAATCAGTGGTCACAGGCCGTGTCAACCACATCACTCTGGAAGGTGCCTATGGAGCACCCGATGTCGTATTAGGTAAGTTTCTGGTAAATTCAGTACCTATATTGGTTTTGTTTGACTCTGGAGCTTTGCATTCATTTGTTTCTGGAGTTTTGGCAATCAAGAATAATTTGAAAGTTAAGCCTCTTAAGCATACTCTGTTAATCCAGTTGCTTGGAGTAGAGCTAAGTTCTAAAGTAGGAAGTTTAGGAGCTAAGTTACTCATAGCTGGAGTTGAGTTTCTAGTCAACCTAATTGTTCTAGACACCTAGACCTTGGATGTCATTCTTGGCATGGATTTCTTATCAAAGCACAAAGCTGTATTAGATAATGGCCGAAGAGCTGTAACAATCGAGGATTCCAATGGAAAGAAAGTGGAATTTTTAGCCACCTCTGTCCGCGATGGACATCTGTTATAGTCAACAGTATGAAGACCATATCTCTGGAAGATGTGCCTATTGTCAGAGGATACCCAGATGTGTTTCCAAAAGAATTACCAGGAATGCCACTAGACCGTGACATCGAGTTTGTCATCGATCTAGTACTAGGGACATCACCAATTTCAAAGAGGCCTTATCAGATGCTAGCCGATGAGTTAGTAGAAATAAAGAAGCAGATTGAAGAACTTCTTGAGAAAGATTTTGTAAGACCTAGTTCGTCGACATGGGGAGCACCAGTCCTGTTTGTCAGGAAAAAGGATGGAAGCATGAGAATGTGCATTGATTATCATTCTCTGAATGAAGTTACCATAAAAATAAGTATCCACTGCCCCACATTGATGATTTGTTTGACCAGATGAAAGGAGACGGAGTGTTATCAAAGATCGACCAGTGATAAGGTTTCCATCAGTTGAAGATTTATCCGAAGGATATACCGAAGACTGCTTTCTCGATGCGATACGGACATTATGAGTTCCTAGTCATGCCCTTTGGTCTGACTAATGCCCCGCCAATTTCATGAATATGATGAATGAAGTATTCATGGAATATTTGGACATGTTTGTAGTTGTGTTTATTGATGATATTTTGGTTTATTCCAAGACAGAAGAAGAACATACTGAACATTTTAGAATAAACTTAGAGAGCACCAGTTGTATGCTAAGTTCATCATGTGTGATTTATGGAAAAAGGAAGTTGATTTCCTTGGTCATGTGATGACAGCTGAAGGAGCAGCAGTCGACCCCGGTAAAATTAAGGCAGTGTTACATTGGAAGCAGCCCAAGACTGTAACTCAGATTTGTAGTTTCTTGGCAATGGCGGGGTATTATCATCATTTCATCGAAGGATTATCAACGATTGCTAAACCACTTACGCAATTGTTGAAGGAGAAAAAGTTCATTTGGACTACAGCCTATGAAGAAAGTTTTCAATAATTGAAGAAGCATTTGACTTCAGCCCCAGTGCTGATCTTGCTAGATATTCGCAAGGATTTTGATATCTACTGTGATGCTTCGCGTCAAGGATTAGGATGCGTCCTGATGCAAGAAGGAAGAGCCGTCGCTTATGCGTCTAGGCAATTGAGACCCCATGAGGAGAACTATCCTACCCATGATCTGGAATTAGCTGTTGTAGTGCATGCTATGAAGATTTCACAGTATTATCTCATTCGTAATCGCTGTGAAGTATACACAGATCATAAGAGCCTGAAGTATATTTTCACTCAGTCTGACCTGAACATGAGACAGAGAAGATGGTTGGAGTTTATAAAGAATTATAATCTTGGAATCCACTACCATCCCGGTAGGGCCAATGCCGTCGCAGATGCTTTGAGTCATAAGAGTTACTACAAGACTTTGGAAATGAAAGAAATTTGTATAGAACTTCAAAAGGAATTTCAGAGGCTGAAGTTAGAAGTTGTATCTGAAGGATTTGTGGCAAGTTTAGAAGTACAGTCTACTTTGGTGAAGCAGATTCGTGAAGCCCAACCAGATAACCCAGAAATTTCTGACATCAAGAAAAAGATGGCAGGAAGAAAATTCAAAGATTTCATCAGAGATGATCAAGATATAATGTGGATCAATGGACGTATCTGCGTACCAGACATTGATGGGTTGAGACAGCTAATCTTGAAGGAAGCTTAACAAGGACTAAAACCATGATGTATTATTTTAATACATAAGAGAAGACCATACGACTTCGTGGTCGTAACCCCTAAGGCTAACGACCTTACTGGTCGTATGGATTCCAGAGGTTACACAATAAATACCCTGGTTGGACAAGGTATTGTATCTAGTCCCCGACCAATTGACTGCTCGTAAGGCTATGATCTGGTATCATCTGGATCAGAATCCAGGTATATCCTTAACGTGTGATAAATGGAACACGTAATGTATATTCCATACCACGCGACGTTACATAATTCTAAGACACTGGACTATGGTTGAATGTCTCACCGACATATAACCGCACATCAGTTGATACCCTGTCAACTTACACCTCTCTTTGACTAGACGTGTCACTTCCTAACAGGCATCTCTCTAAAGGATAATTGTCACCGCTTCATTAACTACTTAAGGAGGACCGCAGAAAATGAAGAGGGGGAGATGGAAGGCAATTGAGAAGATTAGTAGTCGATTTGGTTACGACACCATAGCAAGCATTGCATTCTAGTGTAACTAGGATTAGCCTTTTGTTTGAAGACAGACATTCCTTATAATAGCCAATTCATTGCGATAAAGAGTGACCTCATTCCATTCCAGGAGATACACACCATTTTCCTCTGTTTTTATATATTCATAAGATCGATGATTTGATCGTTGATAGCTGGCGCCGTCCGTGGGGAGCACAAATTTCCTGAAGAAGTTCTTCGCTCAAGCAAATCCTCGCCCGTCCTTCATTATCGTATATACGACTATGGCAGGAACTTGGAACGAGGAGAACTAGTTCGATTTGGATGACTACTCCCATCTCGACATGGACGAATGTATCCACGCCATGCAAGAGAACGGGATGTCATCATCTTCCTCCTCTGCCGGTTCGCATGTTGCTAATAATAGCGAAATCGAACAGATGGATGAAGATACACCATTACGACAAGTGGAACTTCCAGAGGGACGTATTACTCCGACCAGCTTGGAATGTCCAAAAACCTCTCCAAGCCCGGTCCTTTCGACGGGTGAAAAAGGTGATGGAACTTCAGCCTCGCTATTTGAGAATCAATACACCCTCGATACAATCATGGTAGACAGGTACTCACCAACGGCTTCTGGAAATTCCAGGAGCCAACCTACATCTGGTGACGGTGTCGATGAAACTCCCATTGGTTACAGGTCAAGTGGGAATGATAAGGCTCAGCGTACGATCAGTAATCCGCCGGGTCAGGCTGAGTCCGCCCCGAAGGCCTCAGGAGGTGCTTATCTCCGAGCGATCTCCATCGTGGAAGCATCTGGTAGAAGCACTGGAAAACACTCCACTAGTTACAGTGGAAGCTCTTTAGAAGATCGTTGTTGGAAGCATGAGGTTAATGCGATCGGAAATACGGATCAGAATGTCGTGTACGGTCCTGCATACACTCCCTCGCTACCACATATTGATGGAGATGGTACGAGCCATCAAGCACCAGAAGCCAGAGGTAACAGAATGGATAGACGCCCGTCAGTTAATTCACCTGGTTCTGCCCCACCAATGATGATGGGTCGGACGGGGCCAGGCACAAGGTCAGGGGGGGAAGTTCAGATCCACGAACTCCTACAACTACTGTAAATCCTCCATGACCTTCGGTAACGATACAGAACCTACAACGTGTTCAAAATATTTTAAATAACACTGACCCATCTCTAGCGTGTGCACCAGGTTTTGTCCAACTGGCAGAACAGGTATTGGAGATCCTTCAGCTAAACATGCAACGTACAGAAGCATACCGGGAATAAAGGATATCACATAGTCAAACTATGACTTGATCCCAACGTTCCTCCCTTAGTAGAGGGCAGCATGGTCAAGTTGGGGATCAACCGATGCTAAGACCTTCTCGATGATTCTGACCGAGGAGTCATGAGGGAAGAAGGCTGTTTTAGACAGCCACTCCTTCCCCTCGTCGAGAGGATCAATTTCTTGGCCCTAACGATCTTCGGCATCGCTTGGGCCGAGCAGGTGGTCGGAGGCGTCATCCTAGCGCCCACGACCAAGTTGGAACACCAGAACCCCGGTATTCCAACCTGAGAAATCGGTCTCCGACCAACTACAATCCGGTGCCGCTCTGAAGGAGACGCCATGAATCAATCACAGGCTGTCGAGCTTTCTCTGCAGGGTTCCAGGCTGTGCGCTGGCCCAACAGGTTCCGACCGGCCAACAGGGACAAATTCAACAGGACCCAGAACCCGTTAGAATTTCTCCAAATCTACACTACCGCCATCAGAGCCGCTGGTCGTGACAAAAATGTGATGGCTAACTACTTGATGAGGACATCCCTCCTTCGGATACACGCACGACACAAGACCCTCCAGATCTGGGTGCTGAACTACACGGTCCTATGACAAGAGCTAGAGCACGTCACTTAATCGATCAGGTAAAGTTGTTTCTAGGGCTGAGTGTATTATTTGAGAACTCTATGATGCTGCCTAATGGAGATGATTTACTTGTACTCAGGAATCTAGGACTACGCCCAGTTCAAGAAGGTCTACGACCACTACAAGAAGATCTACGACCACTACAAGAAGACCTACGACTAGTTGATTCGATTAGAGCAATCTACGACCAGAAAAGCGAGCACAGTACTCGTTGGACACAGTCTACGACCAAAGATAGCATGGACTCCTCAAAACCACCCTAGGACCAGTCCTACGACCAGATCTTCCTTCGACCAGAAATACGCAACACAAGGTGCTGCGTCACTGTTTTGGAAACTAATAAGACTTTGTAAACATAACGAGGTCGGAGTCCAGGTTGTGTACGCTTCATCCCACGGCCGCACAACCCTAGGTCGACCTCCTCATGTTCCCTATATATATTCAAGAGTCGCCATAGTTTAGAGGCGGTTTTTCTTAGATTATTACGCCAATTGCGTTTCACGATTATAGGTTTGAGGAACCCCACTTGTAAACTTCATCCATATCCGCAATACAATTCAGATTGCATCTACCTTGTTCTTGTGAGTTGCTTCGATTGCTTGCGTGAACAATAACCTTCGTGGTAATGTCGATCGCGTGCAAGCGTGGTCGATAACGACAGCGCAAGGTGTAGCGAATGCGAGGTGACGATCCGCTGGTCGGAAGCCTCAAGCGCCAACGCCCTCACGACGAACCAAATCGAACCTATCTAAGATCGGGCGCCGTGACTCATCAAGTGGTATCGAGCAAAGGTTGCCCGTTAGGTAATTTCGCTTATTCCTTTTTGTTAGTTGTGTTCCTCACCTAGAGTCTAGAAAACCGCCTACAAAAAGTTTTAGATCGTAATTATTCCGCCGTCCAAACCACTTTGTGCCTTTCGCAATTTTGTTTTCGCCAGATTGTTGAGTTCGATTCCATCGCTTGTCTTTGTTGCTGGTTTAGAGTAGCATTCTTGGTCTCTAGTCAATCTCAGTCGCCGCCGTGCCACCATCCATCCCGGACGACGACCACCTTTTCGAGCGACACCCATTCGACCACCCGCCGGATTTACCATCTGGTCGGAATCGAACATCTACTCGGATCCAACCACCTCTTCGAGCAACACCCATTCTACCATCCACTCAGGAACTACCACCTGGTCGGATTCGATCCCCTAGTCTTTTAATTACCTATTTACCCCTGCTCTCGGAAAAAGTTTGTGACCCAATCACCTCATAGGATCCAGAAAAGGTAAGAAGAATTTTGGGTTTGGGTCACGTTTGCAAAAAGAAAAAAGAAAAAAAAAGAGGAAGTAAAAAGTGCAAAAGAAAAAAAAACAAAAAGTGCAAAAGAAAAGAAAAGAAAAGAAGCAAAAAGTGCAAAAGAAAAGAAGAAGATGAGCTTGAGTCGAGGACGACTCCAATTCAAGAGGGGGAGTATGATGAGGACATCCCTCCTTCGGATACACGCACGACACAAGACCCTCCAGATCTGGGTGCTGAACTACACGGTCCTATGACAAGAGCTAGAGCACGTCACTTAATCGATCAGAACTACGCCCAGTTCAAGAAGGTCTACGACCACTGTAAGAAGATCTACGACCACTACAAGAAGACCTACGACTAGTTGATTCGATTAGAGCAATCTACGACCAGAAAAGCGAGCACAGTACTCGTTGGACACAATCTACGACCAAAGATAGCATGGACTCCTCAAAACCACCCTAGGACCAGTCCTACGACCAGATCTTCCTTCGACCAGAAATACGCAACACAAGGTGCTGCGTCACCGTTTTGGAAACTAATAAGACTTTGTAAACGTAACGAGGTCGGAGTCCTGGTTGTGTACGCTTCATCCCACGGCCGCACAACCCTAGGTCGACCTCCTCACGTTCCCCTATATATATACAGTAGCCGCCATAGTTTAGAGGTGGGCTTTTCTTAGATTATTCTGCCAATTGCGGCTTCGCCGATTATCGCTTGAGGAACCCCACTTGTAAACTTCATCCATATCCGCAATACAATTGATTGCATCTACCTTGTTCTTGTGAGTTGCTTCGATTGCTTGCGGGAACAATAACCTTCGTGGTAAGGTCGATCGCGTGCAAGCGTGGTCGATAACGACAGGCGTGCGGGTGTAGCGAATTGCGAGGTGACGATCTGTTGGTCGAAGCCTCAAAGCGTCAACGTACTCACGACGAACCAAATCGAACCTATCGGAAGATCGGGCCGCCGTGACTCATCAAGTGGTATCAGAGCATATGACTGAAAGGTATAAGGTTGCTGGAAGTAAAGGTAGGAAAGTTGTCAAATTTGAACCAGGTGATTTAGTTTGGATTCATTTGAGAAAGGATAAGTTTCCGGAATTAAGAAAATCAAAGTTGATGCCTAGAGCTGAAGGACCGTTTAAGATAATTAAGAAGATAAATGATAATGCATATCAATTAGAATTACCTGTAGATTTTGGGGTTAGCCCCACATTTAACATTTCAATTTTGAAACCATACGTGGGAGAAGAAGATGAGCTTGAGTCGAGGACGACTCCAATTCAAGAGGGGGAGTATGATGAGGACATTCCTCCTTCGGATACACGCACGACACAAGACCCTCCAGATCTGGGTGCTGAACTACACGGTCCTATGACAAGAGCTAGAGCACGTCACTTAATCGATCAGGTAAAGTCGTTTCTAGGGCTGAGTGTATTATTTGAGAACTTTATGATGCTGCCTAATGGAGATGATTTACTTGTACTCAGGAATCTAGGACTACGCCCAGTTCAAGAAGGTCTACGACCACTACAAGAAGACCTACGACTAGTTGATTCGATTAGAGCAATCTACGACCAGAAAAGCGAGCACAGTACTCGTTGGACACAATCTACGACCAAAGATAGCATGGACTCCTCAAAACCACCCTAGGACTAGTCCTACGACCAGATCTTCCTTCGACCAGAAATACGCAACACAAGGTGCTGCGTCACCGTTTTGGAAACTAATAAGACTTTGTAAACGTAACGAGGTCGGAGTCCAGGTTGTGTACGCTTCATCCCACGGCCGCACAACCCTAGGTCGACCTCCTCACGTTCCCCTATATATATACTGAGAGCCGCCATAGTTTAGAGGCGGTTTTTCTTAGATTATTTCGCCAATTGCGTTTACGATTATCGGTTTGAGGAACCCCACTTGTAAACTTCATCCATATCCGCAATACAATTCAGATTACATCTACCTTGTTCTTGTGAGTTGCTTCGATTGCTTGCAGGAACAATAACCTTCGTGGTAAGGTCGATCGCGTGCAAGCGTGGTCGATAACGACAGGCGTGCGGGTGTAGCGAATTGCGAGGTGACGATCTGTTGGTCGGAAGCCTCAAAGCGTCAACGTCCCCACGACGAACCAAATCGAACCTATCGGAAGATCGGGCAGTCACGGCGGTTGTACTTTGCTGAGTTGTGGACTCACGCTTGTTATTGATGCTTTCTTTAGGTACTTCTCGAGGAAGCGGCATGCATGGGAAGGGTTAGATTTTGGTGCACTTCACACATGATCAAACTTGGCAAATAAAAATAGCCCATTTACTTATATTTATGTGATCCTGCTATTCTTAGATGGTGCTCATTCTTCGTGATGTTTGAGTTATTTGTAATTGGGTTAGTCAAGTTTGTCTTGTGGATGATATTGTTATGCTTTAACATTTTAGATCTTAACTTATTTACTCTTACATGCTAGAAAATTTCAAGTGACTTGCTTAGTTTTTCATCCAAATAGAACGTTGAAGAATCCTAATATATTCTTATGGATATGCCAATTGATGATTAGAACAAGGTTTATGTTTAGAATCTTGTTATTCAATATAGTTTTGATTAGTGCTAGCCTGTTAGATGTTGAAAAACTTGCTATTAATTGATGGTGGATAGAAATAAAATAAAATTATTGAGTTAGTTTAGAAGTATCCTAGGCTCAGAGTTGAGCTGAGGCCTCCGGCCGCAATGAGCCGCCATCGATCCCGCCCGGCCAAGATATTAGGTCGGGCGTGAGCCGCCGCTACCAACTTGTGGCGGGCGCAGCGCCCTATGGCCCTCTCACGAGGATGACTCGCTCTGGACCGCGCACGCGTCATGTTGAGATTGTTCGCCCTCTTTTGGAGCGGTTAAGGAAGCCTGGTCGCCTCGCACGTAGGTACGCATGTTCTTGCAGTAGGTGGTGAGGACCAGGGTTCGGATAACCGTTTCAAAATTTTACCGAGTCAGTAAAACTGGTTGAAAATTTTAATATAAATCGACCGATTTGAAAATATCGACTGAAATTTTTAAAATAAATTTCAGCAATAAAATATTCTATATTTGGGCCCGATACAAACAACCGGCCGAAATTTTAAACCCCGGTGAGGACACTGATGGAGCTATATGATTTATACTCTCTGTTTCGTTATATTTGTCCATAGTCTCAGGATGACATGTTTAAATATATTTATCCATTGAGGAAATTATACGGTAGTTATTACAGTTTTTCTTCTCTATCTATACTTAAATGTTTTGGAAGATGTTAAGCGGTTGTGGTATGTTATTTAATAGGGGTATCTATAGTCATTTCACATAATTATTTCTTAGATTTAGTGCCCCCTTATGTATGTACGGTGGACTGTGTATAAATATAGCGAAATAGGGAGTAGCTCGATTAGTTTGTCTTAAGGTATCTTCAATAGTATCTTTATTGTCGTCTCTTAGCTATGTCACGTTAATAAAATACTACGTGGAGAAGAGAGAGTACAGATCGTCTTTAACTGAAGAGAATATTGTGTACGCGAAACAAGATATGATACATTAATCTACTCTACTTGACATGTATGCTCGTTTCAAAAGAAAATTATAAAATTTAAATATTGGAATGTATATTAGTGACTAGTTATTGGAGATGTCTCTAAAGATGTTGTAACGTATGTTAAAAATAAAGTTATCTTTAACTATTAGAAATACTCTTATAAGATCTGCATGTGTTGTATATATATATATATATATATATATATATATATATACACACACACACAAGACAAGCGTTTCATAGAGCGAACTAGCTAGCTAGCAGCTGGTCACGGCCGGCCGGAGAGATCAAGAGAACCACTACCGAATCAGCTGCATATTTGCATGCAGCGTATCGATCTCTTCTGCATTACTAGCTAGCTACTGGCCGGCAGTAATTGTGCAGGAGGCATCAATCACCTTGAATTGCATCGATCGGCACTAGGGGCGGCCGCAGCAATCCCAGCAATCGGGCAAGGGCTGCGGCTGCCCCAGGTAGCCGGTGACCACCCCCCCCCCCTCCGGTCCGCTTCTTTCTGACAGACGACGCGACTCGTAACAGCCCGATAAAGGCTTCCCTATCCGCTCAGGCGCTCCGGCCTCCCGCCTCCGGCTCTCCCACTCGGCGGCTCCGGCAATCACACGCCCTCGCTGCTATTAAAGTGAGTTTGCGCACCACCTATTTGATACAATGCCTCAATGAACCACATTATTACATATGTGAAAAAATTTTTAATGGATATATCGTCATTTACCTTCCCCTGCTTACCGAGGACAATTTGAGATTGATAGCTTCATACCCATGTGTAATTTTTAGCATCAATCGGTGCTATAATATATTATAGTAATGTGGTTTACTGATTGTACTATTGTAGATCCCATGTAGGAGAACTTCACCAGCAGACACCAGTGATCTATCCAAGATGAAACACACAGCCTCAAGTGCAGCTCTAGGAATGCCGTTTCAGAATATAACCTCTAATTAATTACATATAATATATTGTAGATTTAAAAAAAAAATACGGAACAGCCTCGCCGAAGAGCAGCTGGGGGCACAAATATCAACTCGCCTTACCTAATATTTTATCCGGGTCCGCCATTCGGCAGGCTGACGCACGGCCAGTAATTTTGTGCAACGTACGCGCGCGAGCCTTACCCGAGCCGGCCGGGACCAGACCCTGCTGCACTGTGGTAGCTTTGTCTCAATGCATGCAGATGCCTTCCTAGCTAGCTGGTGTGCTTGTCAGTCATTTCAATGGTCCCCTAGATCCACCCCTTTGCTGCTGATTGGCCAAATTGATTTCACAGGGGATGGACGGCTTAATTCTTGATCTCATGAATTGTTTTGCAATCTGTTAGCTAGCCTCTCATTTGGTTGAGGTGATGATAATCTTTAGGTTAAGTGGAGAAGAAAAAGGCCAGTGGGGTTGATATGTAGTGTGTTGAGTACAGTGACTTATATCCTAATTAATTATGAGAGGTGTGCTGTAAGGATTTTTATATGAATTCTAATTAGATTAGAATTCTGACTTCTCTTTGAAGGAGAATTAAAGAGCACTCTATAAAGCTATGAGGGATAGTCATAGAGAACCCAAGCCATGAATAACTCATCCAAAGTAAGAAGCGTACGAGAGGGTTAGAAGCTAGGTTATTCATTAACACTAAATTCTTATATATAACAATAATTCAAGAGTCATAAAATGTTAGAGGGGGTTGTAAGAGACCAACAATCTATAATACTCTTTTGAAGTTGTGTTTAAGAAATTTACAGTCAACTTCGCCAAATCTCTATTGTTGTGATTGTTTCGGTGTCGTTATTTTAGTTCTCTTTGTGAGATACATCTACATTGTTTTTGATACCGTGCACACTTGTTCTATATCTTGCAACTCTTATTCGATTTAAGGGTTGAAGGTACCCGAGTATAACAAATGCTACTGCGAGAACAATGAAAACGTATGCAGTACTTGCATAAAACCCACTCCTTTACCTTCAGGTAAAAATAGTTTTGTGACGAAAGTACGGATTGCTAGGGGCTTAATTTCTCCTATTGCATTTTGTGAGGCAAGCAGAAACATGAACAGGCCCGGCCGCCCGGCCGGCTTGTGCACGCAATGCGAGCTAGCTGGTAATTTATGTCGAACATAATTGGCTTACAAATGTACATAATAACTCCTTATAAAGCTAAGCTAAGTTTGGAGCCCATCAAATCAAAAAATCTCTAGCCACCAGAAGATCCTGACCCACCTGCTTCTAGTCCTGGGAGAATCATCTGGAGCAGTTGCCCTCCGCTCCTAGCTAGGCAGCTATTCCTCTGTTCCATTGTAGATCAGTACAGAACCCAAAAAAGCAGCACAGAATTACACAAAAGATCAAACCGAAAACAGTTCATAAAATGTCCTTTCTGAAAGGAAAAAAATATATATGTGCGTACCTTCGATGAAATGGAGCAGGTAGAAAATAAAAGTTGGGAGTTAAGCCCTGCCGGGTGGTCTCCACGGTGCTATCTAGTCTCACTTAAATTAGCTGCCGGCCTCAACCACCAGCATGTACGGATCGTCGGTCTTGGGCAGTGCAAGGCACTACTACTACTCAATACTGCAAGTCTCTCTCTCTCCCCCCTGCATTGCACGGATGGACCCCCGAGGTGATGAGCTCATGAGCATGCAGCGATGCGCTAATCTGCAACTGTTAATTACACAGCACATTTTACAACAAATACTATTGAAACTCTGAATACGTAAAACCGGGCGCGGTTTTTTGTATTGTGATCTGAAACTAATGTCAGTATCTTTATCAAAAGGTCCATAATAAGTACAGTCCTCCTCCTGCTGTCCATTGTAGTCTATCGTAACCCTTTTCTAGTTTTCTGTAAGGTGCGCATGTTGCTCGACAAAACAGAGTTTTGGGCACTACTGCTCTGGTCCACCGAAATTATAAATCTGACCTCCTGTCCTCTATTTTGGGCACTACTGCTGTGGTCCATCAAAATTATAAATCTAACCTCCTATCCTCCTAATTTCATTTATTTATAGTTCCCTCCGAACTCAGTTGATCTGAAGACTAACGCGTATCTCCTACTGTACTGTGTGATCGCAGTAGGCTTTTGTGCGCTTGTCGACCGCAATAGCAAGGATGGTGCTACGCCCCACGGACGCAGCAGGCGGCATGCAAATGCGCCCCATGAACGCAACAGGCGGCAAATACGGGGCGGGGCTCGCCCTGGCCAGTCCCATGTACGTGTGCTGCGCGCAGGCGCCACACGTCGCTCGCCCGCGTCTGGCCACCGCGCACGCCTGCATGCGCCAGCCCATGGCGTGGATAGCCCCCGCCCGCGCGCTCGTTCGCTGGTACGCCCACTGTCCCTCGTGCAGTGATAAAATGAGCCCAACGACATCATTTTCTCCCGTGCGTTTCTATTATTTTCACGTTGAAGTAGGAAGGAGAGAACCAAAGAGAAAGAGAATGGAGAAGCGAACCAGATAGTAGTTGAAGTTCACACAATTGTGGAAATTGTGCATCGTCTTACGAGCACTAAGAAAAGGTAATTTTCATCGACATGAGGCTATAGTTTTAGCAACATGGTTAGCACATAATTAGCTGAATAGTAGCTTCTTATTGTAGCAAAGTAGTAGTTAGGGTTGTTTAGTCGGTGTATGCCCTTACTTGACTTAAAAGACTTAGTGTTGTTAGTGTGATAAATTTTTACTCAGTGTGGGCAATTACATGCATGACGTATATGTACTTGGACATAAAATTACATAATGATCTGTACAGTGCTAGGAACTTGAACATAAAATTTCAAAATGGTTCGATGTGATTTAACGTGTAATTCAAATGTGCATGAGGCACAATAGAAATAGAATTGAAAACATGGAGTATGAAAAGATAATGTGAGGTGGGCATGACAAAATTTATAGAAGAATTCATTTGAAAAAATCCACAAATATATTTATATAACTGTAAATAAAATTTTGAACAATTTAGAACATGTTGTCACAACGATTTAAATGGAAATAATGTCTAGTACACATAACAATACATTTCCTAGATTTTTCGAGAAAAATGTATAGTACATTGAATTATGAAGAAATTACACAATGAGCTGCAAAGTGTCAGGAACTTGAGCATAAAACTTCAAAATATTCCGAGGTGGTTTAACGCGTACTTCAAATGTGCATGTGATGCGTACTCGCTAGGGGTGGCCCGATCTTCACGGCGTAGGTTCAAGAATAAAGCGAATCTTGCTGTGGACAGCGGAGATAACTAGTTGTGAGTAGTGAAAAAGGGTAACTAGCTTTAACCTACCAAGGTTGGATGCGACCAAGTGTTGGGGAGAGACGATCCGAAGCCTTTTGGACTCCGACCCGCTATCCGAACAATCACATAACCACAATCCGGAACTAATCCACACAAAACGCTCGGAAGCGTAGAGCACGAAATAGGGGATCCCGGAGGAACCTTCTTACAAATCCAAAAGAACTCACAAGAGCAAAAGAGCAAGACACTCAGCAGTCTTGCTGCAATTTTCATATATCGGTTTGTTGAAAACTAAAAAGTGTCTCCACGGATGGGGGGAGAGGGGTATATATACTAGGAACAACCCTCCTAGCTGGGTATGAACATAATTCACCACATTGGAAAGTGGAAGGCCAACTGGTTGAAGCATTCAAAGAGTCTTCTTGAATTCTCGCGCATCTGCTCAACTTCTGCGCAGTCTTCAGTAAAACGGCAATAACTTTCTCATCGGAAGTCCAAATGACGAGCCGTTTGTTGGAGGTGAAATTAGACTTGATTATCTTTCCATCCATATAAGTTATGCACAGTGAAACATGACAGGTTGGTACGCCATGCCCTTGGAATATGACATATCTGTCACAAGGAAGTGAACTCCTTTATTTTTACGTAAGCCATACTGGTAGCACATAGTCATTCTTCTTGTTCCACACTGAGACACCTAAGTTCAATCAAAGAAGAAGAGGTGGGGGGCACAACCAAGTCATAAGAATCTGAAATGTAGCTTAGGTTAGCATTCACCTGATCATGTATTTGCTTAGCACGTCTTCTCGTGATTGGTCTTTGATATTGTTGGTCTTTGAGAATATCTTGGTCACAGAGATGATCATCTTCAGCGTGGTCATTGAAGGTTGGGATGTTCTCATCATCCTCCCCCTGTTGAAAAGTAGTCGGCCTCAACTCGTTTGGTCCAAAGTATGGAGAAAGGTCGGAGACATTGAAGGTCTCACTAACGCCATATTTTCTGGGAAGATCAATCTTGTAGGCATTGCTATTGATCTTTTGAACCACTTTGAAAGGGTCATCTGCTCGTGGCTGTAGCTTGCACTTGCGCTGGTCAGGGAAACCATCTTTTCTGAGATGTACCCATACCAAGTCACTTGGTTCAAATAACATCTTTCTTCCCTTGTTTGCACGCCTTTCATACAGCTGGGTCATTTTTGCAATATTCTCTCTTGCCTTTTGGTGAACCTTCTTGACATATTCAGCACGTTTGTTTGCATCCAAATTGACACGCTCCTGCAATGGTAAAGGCAAAAGATCTATAGGAGCAGTGGGTTTGAAACAATATGCAAGTTCGAATGGACAAATTTTAATGGTTGAATGTACATACTCGTTATATGCAAATTTGTTTTGATGATCAAGATGATGCTAGATAGATTCACACATATCACAAAGCAAGCTAATTCATATGAAAGAATCAATCACAAACTCGCGGATCAAAGAAAGCCCTAAAAACACGAAATTGAAAGTAAGAACGAAAAGAGACTTATCTCAAGCAAACCTTGCATAGATTGATTTCGTGGTTGATGCCGGATTACATCCACACCATCATGGATCAGAGACAATCAAGGATCACGAAATTCTCTTCAAACCATGAAAAGCCCTAGCCTCCACCTCAACTCCCTAAAGACAATTAGGTTTTGAAACATAAAAAAGCGAGAGAGAGAGGTGCACCACCATCTCCTCCTATTTATAGTGGAGGCCTAAAACTCTTAGGGTTTGACTTAATTGGGCTCCGTTAAGGCCCACTAACAAACGGGTCACACACGCACGCTCGCTAAGCGCCGTCTTTAACTTTTGACCTAAACCGCTTCACCATGTGCCATGGATTCGCCAATAGGTCACCCTTGTCCATCTTGTGTCACGCTTGAGTCGTTGACTCACCCGCATCGCCAATCGCTCGACCTCAACTCTCCAAGTCTAGTCCCGATCCTTCGCCGCTGACCGCCGCTGACCACCAAGCAACCCGCACAACCACGCATAAGAAAACACGATTCGGAACAAGTTCTTCACAACTTGACCCATGTTAGTCAAAACATGCATCATGCAAATCATATGCCACGATATCAATGACTTTGACCTAACAAATCAACATCGCCACGGTTGGCGACATTCAAGTAATTCCTCCGGCCCGACCGCCCAGTGAGCGGGCCGACCGCTTCCATGGCCGGTCGGACCGCTCCTCGTGAGCCGGCCGGACCGCCTTAGACTTAGCCAAATTCAAACTCCCAAATTCAAACCTTCGAAACTTTAAACCAATAGAACTTTTCACCGAGACTCAAAAATCATGAGACCAAGTGCATTGGGATCCCTTACTTGTCTACAACACCTATTTTTGGCCCACTCGATTTGAACACTTTTGGTCATTGCCGTCCGATCGCATCCTGATGGTCTGGCCCGACCGATATGGGACCGGCCGACCATTGCAAGGACCGGTCGGACCACCCCGAGCAAGAAGCTCAGAACTTTGTCGAAAACGCTGAAACGACAAACCGTAAACGCCATTGCCAATTGTCACATCATCCTAAGATCCGAGCATATCCCCATGAAATCCACAATCTCCCCTTGATGAACACATTGGCAATTATCCGTAAAATGTAAGTAAGAGGTTTGAAAACGAGTTTACTCAGCTGCAGACAAAGGCACAACTTGGTCCATAAGCAAGAAAAAGCAATGTAAATGACCAAGCCGGCATCGTAATAGTATAGGCATGTGAGACAAGGCAAAAGTAAGCATAAAACTTTGATTTCGTAAAAGGGTCAAAATTCTCACATGAGGTCCATATGAAAGAACAATTGTTCAATTGACCTATGATCAATGTGAGGATAAAAGAATGCAATTCAAGTTTAGAATATTCAATAAGACAATAAGAATGCAACTCAAGAACTCCCCCTCACTATGAGCATCAAATTTCAAATTTTCAGTTTCCCCTTTGTATAAACTTCTCCCCAATCTTCTCCAAATAAGAGTAGCAAAGAAATATTACGATCTTCTCCCAAAGAAATATCTTTCATTTAACACATCTTCTCCCTTTGACAATGGATTCATCAAGGAATCACGCCTTCCTTTCATCCAGGGATAACAAAATAGAGAATAAAGAAAGAAGCAGAAACAAAAGAAGCATAAAGAGGAATATGCATGAAGTGCAATGGAGTGGTTTCAATTTTTGTATTTTTCAATTTTTGATTACAAGAAGCTTTGGAGATTACCCAAAAGAACAAACTAGTATCTCGAATATTGCACAAACATCATATCAAGCCCGACAAATACTAGCAAGATCATGGTAAGACATATATATCAAAGCTAAGCACAAAGGCTCAAAAGTAAAGCGAGAGATTTGATCAATTTAAGCAACGCTCAAATTCAAAGAAGTTCATCAACAGGATCCTAAAGTGAAATTGGCCATGTCAAAATGTCAAAGTGAGATAAAAATCTAACAAAGACCACATTAAGAGTCAATCAAGTCCCGTATTGAATCATTTTGCTCAATATTTTGTAAACGCCCATTTGTCAACATTTTTCTCATTTGCATTGAATATTGAAGTTGACTTATGATCTAACTTAGTGACAAGATCCTCGACTAGGAGCCATCCACAAACTCATCCTAAGCTTCAACCAAAAGTTTGATTAAAGGTATATCTTAGTAAAGAAGATCCCGGACTAGGAGCCATCCACAAACTCTTTCTAAGCTTCTACCGGGTGACAAATCTTGAGGTTCATGTCATTTCGACAAGCATCCCCATGAGATCGTTCGTTCATCAAACTATCTCCAAGTTCATGTCATTTGACAAGGCCTCGTAAGAATAGTTTGGCACAATTTAAGCATAAGACAATCTTGATTTTCATTTTTCACAAGAGCATTTTTATAATCTCAAGAACACAAAAGCTCAAGTAATAGTCAATTTTAGATCAAAGAGCTAACAAAGCAATCCTGACAGGCCAATGTCACAAGAGGAGCACTAATTGCGCAACTCGCTAAAACATCCACAAATTGCAATTTCTTAGTTTGAGTTGTTTAAAAGTTCTAGCTCATATAGCAAAGACTTAGCTACACATGTAAAAGCATGATAATTCTAGCAAGTCAAAGAACTAGACATGACATTGAGCAAGAATTGAAATACAAAACTCCAAAGGGTAATAGGCAAAGCTTCATCAATTTTAAAAGATAAGTAGAAAATCTTATATTACAATGCATCTTTTGGTTTTTTCATACCACTTGTTGTATTTTTCATATGAATGCAATATGACACAATGAGATGCAATTAAAAAGCCTAAAATCTAAAAAGTTCAAAAGATCACTAAGTTTAGAAAAAGAACAATAAAAGATCAAAAGAACAAGGAAAGATAAGAAAAGATCAAACTCCCCTCAAACCAACCCATAAGGATAAATTACCCTAACTCACTTCTTAAGGAGGAAAATGGTTTGATCTAAAGGCTTGGTAAGAATATCCGCCAATTGAGCTTCTGACTCTACAAAGTGCATCACAATATCACCTTTTCAACATGATCTTTAAGGAAGTGAAAGCGAATGTCTATGTGCTTAGTCCTAGAATGTTGCAATCGGGTTTTTAGCAATATTAATAGCGTATGTTATCACGTAAAAGAGGAACACTAGCAAATTTTAACCCATAATCTTTCAAAGTGGACGCCATCCACAAAATCAGCTACAAAGAACTAGCAAAGCAAACTACATACCCGCTCAAAGAAGTGGATTGTGCAATGTAAGACCGCCTAGAAGACCAAGATACAAGAGAAGTGCCTAGAAAGTGACAGTGTTCGAGGTACTTTTCCTATCTAACCGATACCCGCAAAATCAATCAAAACCTCTAATGGACAAAGTCAAGAGCATGAATACCAAATGCCATATAAGAGTAGAGTGTAAATACCGAATATGCGCTTAACGGCTTGGCGATGGGAAGTTCTCTGAGACGCTCAAATCTTGCACAAAGGCATACCGTGAAGTGAATGTCCGGTCTGAGGTCACAAATATGTAAGGAGCCGATCATGTCTGCGGTACTCGCGCTGATCCACGACTTCTCCTTCCTCATCCGATCCAAAACACTTGAAGTTGCCATGGAGTGGAAATTGGCTTGCGTCACCCATGTTGAAGCGTTTGAGAAGATCTTTAGTGTACTTCGTCGATGGATGAAAGTTCCTTCCTTGCATTGCTTGATTTGAAGTCCCAAAAGTAATTAAGCTCTCCCATCATACTCATCTCAAATTCCCTAGACATAGTGTCGTAAAAGTCGAAACAAGAGCATTAGAGGAACCACCAAAGATAATATCATCCACATAAATTTGAGCAAGCAGAAGTCATTGTCACGCCTAAGAATGAATAGGGTTTTATCCACTTTACCCATCTCAAAATTATTTTTAAGCAAGAAGGTCTTAAGTCTATCATACTGTGCTCTAGGGGCTTGTTTAAGACCATACAATGCTTTAGATAGCTTGAAAACACGATTTGGGTATTTAGGATCCTCAAAACCAGGGGTTGCTTAACATACACTTCCTCATCTATGAAACCATTTAAAAGGCACTTTTAACATCCATCCGATATAATTTAAAACCTTTTGATGCAGCAAATGCAAGCGTAATGCGAATGGCTTCTAGTCTAGCAACAGAGCAAATGTCTCATCAAAATCTAACCCTCAACTTGGTCAAACCCCGAGCTACCAATCGGCCTTATTTCTAACCACGTAACCATCCTCACCTTGTTTATTCTTAAACACCCAACGGGTTCCTATAACATTATGACCACTAGGAGGTTCTACTAGGTTCCAAACTTTGTTTCTTTCAAAATTCTCTAACTCCTCATGCATGGCATTTACCCAACTAGAATCGATAAAGCATGTGATATATCGCGGGTTCAAAAGAAGCAACAAAAGCCGAATGAGAGTAGAGATTTGGATCATTATACCGAGCGAGTGACTCGCCATGTAGGTTACCTATTATCCGCTCAGAGGATGCTGTCTCGAATGCGGCGGGCGCCGGGTGAGATGTCGTTTCTTCGACCTCCGCAGTATCGCGATGATGATGATGCAAGCAGAGCCTCAATCAAGGTGAAGTAGACGAAAGGTGTTCTTGTATCAATATGGGCGCCGGCAAAGAAGCAGATGAGGGAATGACATTAGCTTCGTCCTCATCTTCCTCCACAAAAATACTCTCACACCAGAATCATCTCAGAGTAATTGATCTAGCTCGTGGCTAGTCTCATCAAAAGTGACATTACAAGTCTCCGAATAATGTTAGTCTCAGATTAAAAACTCAAAACCCTCGAATGAGCAGATAACCCAAAATACCCCATCAAAAGTTCTTGATTCAAATTTATCTAAATTGCTCTGCCTTAAGAATAAAACATTTTGATCCAAAACTCAAAATGCGAAATGAGGGTTTTCTACCAAAACGAAGCTCATAAGGAGTCTTGCCTAAAGAAGGTCTCAAAAGACACGATTGGCAATATGACAAGCAAGAGTAATAGCTTCGCCCAAAATCTCCTGTGTTATACTCTGCCTAGCATCGCCCTAGCCATTTCGACTAAGGTCCTATTCTTCCTTTCCACCACGCCATTTTGTTGAGGGACGTGTGGAGAAGAGAACGATGCTCAATACCACGCCAAGACAAAAAGAAGCAAAAGAAGTATTTTGAACTCCGTACATTATCATCTGCGAATCGCCTCAAAGCACCAGAAGCTCGTAAGCCAAACGAAGAACAAGGTCATGAAAATAACCAAAAGCTTCATCTTTTGAAGTAAGAAAGAACACCCAAGTATATCTTGAAAGATCATCGACTATGACTAGAATATACCATTTTCCACCAATCGATCGGACTCTAGCAGACCAACAAGATCCATATGAAGCAACCGTCCCGGTCCGTACCATAACCATAGTCACAGTAAGGGTGTGAGGCAAAGAACTTGTTTGCCATGCCTACTGTGGTGCACATATCGCATCTTTGATACTTTGAGTTTGGGCAAACCTCTCATAAGATCAAGGTTGCTAACTCGCCGATGATCAAAACCAATGTGCCCCAAACGTCGATGCCAAAGCCGTAAATCAAGAAGATGTAAGCAAACATTTAAGAGATCCAAAGAAGAGATTCTCAAAAATCACCCAAAAATTCTACCAACTCTAGAGATTCCAAACACAAGCTCACCAAGAGAATCAAGCACACGACAAGCATTTTTCTTAAAAACAGCCTCATAACCATCATCAAGAAGTCGAGAAATGTAAAGGAGATTATACCTAAGCTTGTCCACAAGAGCGACATCCTTTAGAATGAATTTGTTGTTTACCCTAATTGATCCTGCCTTCAATTCGCCCTTGTGTATCATCTCCAAAGGTGATGAAGTCATCACCGTTGCTCGCGTGAAAGAGGTGAACCATTTTGAGTTTCCGGTCATGTGGCGTGAACATCCGAGTCAACGAACCACGTGTTCTTCCCTTTCCGCGATAATCCCGAAAATCAAGGAGCAAAGAACGATGTGTCTCAATATCGGGATTAGATAAACAAGATTTAGGAATCCAAGATCGAGACACACGCCCGCAAGGAGTATACAAACCGAAGTACTATCCTTGATTTCATTTAACATTCGACATGAGCAATGTTTAACTTAACATGAGACTTAGATCGTCCATGGCTGTTCGATCGCTTTAGGTCGGGCGGTCGATCGGTGACAAAACGGTCGACCGGTGACCACTCACGGCGGACCGCCAATTGATACACATTAGAGTTAGGATGTCTAGAAACATAATGATTTGCATGAGAGAAAAATCCTAATCCGTGTTTATTCTTTCGGTGTTACCATGTCTCATAGAAGCTCTAGGTTGCATGAATGAAAATCTATCAAAATTTTTCCTATCATTTTTCAACCTACGCCAACAAAGATTCAATCAAATGTCCACCTTTTTGCAATAAGTGCAATGGTACTTGGTACCACTAGAGGAGGCACCATTTGAATTAATACAAGGTTGGGCAAAGCCCGCAGATTTAAAAGTTGTTTTTGCAGTTGAGTTTTGAATTCAATTAAACCTTTTCCAAGACTTGAATGACTTTTGGGTTTGAATTGTCTTGAAAAGAATTGAATCCTAAACCTTGCTTCTTATAAGGAGTTTTAGATTTGTCAAGAATCATGTTTAATTGTTTCTTACCTTTAGAAAATTTTCTAATGTATCATGAAGGTAAGCATTTTCTTTTCTCAAGTTAACACAAGCATCACAAGTTTTATCCATAGATTTCTCCTTATATAAAGCAATTTCAAGCTTAAGAGTGGAACATGAAGCACAAGTAGTATTTTCAATATTGTCCTTAAGCTTAGCATATTTGACTCTAGCAACTTCTAAGATATCTTTGATTTCACGCTCTTTTCTAAGCATGAAGTGCAAGGGCTAGAATCAAATACATCAAAAGCAATCAATTTACTAGATTCTAAACATTTTTCACAAGGAGCACTTTTAATTTCATTTAGTTCAGATTTAGCATTCTCAAGTTGTTGTACACAAATATTATGAGCAGATTGTAACTTGGTAATTTTGAATGCATAGCATGACAAGATAAACATTCATCAGTTCAAGAGTCTTAGCAGCTTTAAGCTCTACTTTCGGTTTGCTAATCTTTGACTCTAATTTCTTATTTTTGTCATAACAAATTCAAGCGCTTCATCTTGACTAAGCAATTGCTCAACTATAGAATCATATTTAGCGTAAAGCTCATCATAAGTAAAAGATACCTCATTATCATCAATGTCCTCCGTGTCACCATGAAGCACATGCCGCTGAAGTCTTTGGCCTTCCTTTCTTTTACCTTGAGGGATCTCCTCCTCCTTGTCCTCCTCACTCCCCAGATCCACATCGCTCAAGGATTGATCCTCAAAGCGGCAAGGACCCGTGAGCGACCTTCACAAGCTTATTTGCCTCATACCTTGATTTGTTGAAAGGAGGCTTCTTCCAAGTCGGCTTTCCTTCCTTATGATTGCTCTTACCTTTCAAACTTGGGGCAATTTGTCTGATATGATTGAGCTCACCACATTCATAGCATGTTACCTGACCACCTCTCTTTTGTTTCTCACATTATTGTAGGCCCGTGTGAATTTCTTAGCTAGAAGAGCTAACTCTGCTTTCAGAATACTTTCAAGCTCCTCTTCATGAATAGCAGATAAACAAGCAAATGAAAATCCAGAGGAAGATTCACAAGAGTCATCAAAAACCTTTTGAGAGGATCCGCTACCAAAGCTAAATTATCTTTCTTAGGATGATCAACTCTTTTAATTTCATGAGTCTTGAGTTTACTATAAAGCAATTCTAAAGTAAGACTTGAAAGATCAACATTTTCTTCTATAGCAAGAGCTTTCATCTCCCACTCCTTGGTGTTGATTGCGGCCAAGAGATGGGTGGCATTTTGATTGAGAATATTCAATATCAACAGCTTTCATTTGATTAATTACTTTATTAAAGCGATCGAAATGTCATCGATGCTCTCTCCAGACGATCTCGAATTTATTGTACTCACGCTTGTAAACAGCTTACACCTTTTGATTTGGGACGAACCTCATGATATGTTTCGAGAGTGTTCCAAATTTCATGCATAGATTGAAAGATTGCAAATTCTATCATATTCTTGTCTACCAAGTGCACCATATAAAAGATTCTTAGCCTTATTGTTGTTAGCCAAAAGAATTGCGAAGCGTGTGTAGCAATTTCAGAATAACAATGGGCTCTAACAACATCCCAAATAGCTTGTCCTCGCTCTCAAGAAAGACGCGCATACGATTCTTCCAATAGGCATAGTCGTGCCCATCGAAGATATGCGGTTTAGTAGAAAACTTATCCATCGCCAAAGTTCGGTGACCTGTTAAGATCAAGATTGAACTAACCGTGCTCGATACCACTTGTTGGACCGTAAAGGCGACTAGAGGGGGTGAATAGGAGCACGCCACTTTTTCACAAATTATGAACTCAATACAATTTCACTCCAAGAGCTATTAGAAAGCTATGAAGATCAATATACCAAGACAATGAAGACTAGTATTGAATCCAATAAAAACCCTAAGCAATGCGACAATAATCAAGAAGAATCAAAGCAACACAAGTATCGCGGTCCGACCTCTCAGAGAACCGGTTGGACCGATTGTCGGGCGGTCGGACCGCTGTTATATCGGCGGTCGGACCGCCCAAATCGGTCGACCGGTGGTGATGGGCGATCGGACCGTGATACGTAACCGATTCAAACAAGAAAATCAGCCGATGACGGTTGCAATTAGGTCTAACTTTGATTCTCAACTCCAAACTTCACGAAACTTTGCACACACCTTCTCTATGCTATTGAGGACCTATTCCAATCGAATATTATGATAATTCTTGAACGATCTTGAGCAATTGTCAATTGATTAATGTAAGGTCTAAAACCGGCAAGAACGAAAACTTGATCCTATTGCTTGTTCGTGAGTGATTGATGATCAAGATGATGCTAGATAGATTCACACATATCACAGCAAGCTAATTCATATGAAAGAATCAATCACAAACTCGCGGATCAAAGAAAGCCCTAAAACACGAAATTGAAAGCAAGAACGAAAAGAGACTTATCTCAAGCAAACCTTGCATAGATTGATTTCGTGGTTGATGGATTACATCCACACCATCATGGATCAAGAGACAATCAAGGATCACGAAATTCTCTTCAAACCATGAAAAGCCCTAGCCTCCACCTCAACTCCCTAAAGACAATTAGGGTTTTGAAACATAAACAAAGAGAGAGAGAGGTGCAGCCACCATCTCCTCCTATTTATAGTGGAGGCCTAAAACTCTTAGGGTTTGACTTAATTGGGCTCCCTAAGGCCCACTAACAAACAAATTCCACATGAGGTAGACACTCTTCCCACATCTTTAAATTTTGCTTTAGAACAGCTCGAAGCAACATGGACAATGTTCGGTTCACGACTTCAGTTTGTCCATCAGTTTGAGGATGGCATGTTGTAGAGAGCAATAGCTTGGTCCCAAGCTTTCCCCACAAGGTCTTCAAAAAATAGCTCAAAAACTTGGTGTCTCGATCTGATACAATGGTGCGAGGCACACTATGTAATCACACAATCTCCCTGAAAAATAATTCAGCAATATGTGAAGCATCATGCTCTTATGACTGGGAATAAAGTGAGCCATTTTGCTAAACCTATCAACCACCACAAAAATTGAATCCCCCCTCTTTGTCCGAGGTAAACCAAGAACAAAATCCATTGAAATATCCTCCCATGGAACATTAGGAATAGGTAAAGGAATTACAAACCATGAGGGTTCAAACGGGACTTACCTTTATGGCATGTCTCACATCGCAATACATATCTCTCAACATCGCGCCTCAACTTTGGCCAAAAGAAATAGTCAGCCAATACACTTTCAGTTTTCTTGGCACCAAACTTGCCCATAATTCCTCCAGAATGAGCTTCCTACAAAAGCAATAAGCGAATAGAGCGATTTGGAATGCATAGCTTATTAGCACGAAATAAAAAACCATCATGCAAATGAAACTTATCCCAACCCTTTCTATTACCACATTTGGAAAATGGTTCAGAAAAATATAAGTCATGAACATACAATTCTTTGATACTTTCTAACCCAAGAACTGTCGCATCAAGTTGAGAAAGTAAAGCATGTGGTCTAGACAAGGCATCGGCTACAACATTATCCTTCCCTTTCTTGTACTTGACAATGTAAGGAAAAGATTCAATGAATTCACTCCATTTTGCATGTTGTCGATTCAGTTTTAGTTGACCCTTAAGATGTTTTAAAGATTCATGGTCTGAGTGTATCACAAATTCCTTAGGCCACAAGTAGTATTGCCAAGTTTTCAAAACTCTCATGAGGGCATACAATTCTTTATCATAAACAGAGTAATTGAGAGTTGGACCACTTAACTTTTCACTAAAATAAGCAATTGGCCTACCTTCCCGCATGAGTACTCCTCCAATTCCTATACCACTTGCATCACATTCAATTTCAAAAGTCTTACTAAAATCCAGGAGTGCAAGGAGTGGTGCTGATGTCAACTTAGCTTTCAGCTCTTCAAATGCCTTCTCTTGTGTCTCACCCCATTGAAAAGGTGCTGCTTTCTTTGTCAATTCGTTGATGGGGGCAGCAATGGTGCTGAAATCCTTCAAAAACCGACGATAAAAACCAGCAAGGCCAAGGAAGCTCCTCACTTGGTTCACATTTTGTGGAGGTAACCACTCACGAACAGCCTTTATCTTCTACTCATCCACCTCCACCCCTTGACCTGAAACAACAAAGCCAAGAAAAACTATCTTGTCGGTGCAAAAGGTGCACTTGGCAAGGTTAGCGTATAACTTTTCCTTTCTCAAGACACATAGCACACATTCTAGATGTTCAATATGTTTTTCAAGAGACTTGCTGTAAATTAAGATATCATCAAAGTAAACAACAACAAATTTGCCAATAAAAGCTCTAAGCACATGATTCATCAATCTCATGAAAGTACTTGGTGCATTTGTCAATCCAAATGGCATGACCAACCATTCATACAACCCAAATTTTATTTTGAATGCAATTTTCACTCATCACCCTCATTCAAATTTGGTGGTAGCCGCTTCACAAATCAATCTTAGAAAAGATGGTTGAACCACTAAGCTCATCAAGCATGTCATCAAGTCTAGGTATTGGATGCATATACCTTACTGTGATGTTATTAATGGCTTGGCAATCTACACACATTCTTCATGATCTATCTTTCTTTGGGACTAAAAGAACCGGTACAACACAGGGTGAAAGACTTTCCTTTACATACCCTTTGTCGAGTAGGTCTTGAACTTGGCGTTGAATTTCCTTGGTCTTCTCCGGATTTGTGTGGTATGCTGGTCGGTTAGGAAGTGGGGCGCCAGGGACAAGGTCAATTTGATGTTCAATGCCTCTTTTTGGTGGCAATCCCAGTGGTACTTCGTTAGGAAACACGTCATCGTAACCCTGTAAGAGATCCAACACAACACTCGGTAAAGTAGAGGGTAAATCGTTAGTTGATAAAAGGCTTTCCTTGTACAGGAGTACAAAGAACATGGCATTGGGTTCACTCAATTCTTTTATATCCCCTTTCCTAGCCATCATCACTAATCCCTCTTTTCCCTGTGTCTTGGTATTTTGTGGCTGTGGAGTTTTATTTGGCTTTGGTTTTACTTGCTCACTATGTTTGTGGTTCTCACTCAAGTGTTTTTCACTCTCTCGCTGTTTCTTTTTCAGTTCATTCATCATTATGTCTTCCGGTGTTAAAGGAAGCAAAGTGATACGCTCCCCTTTATTCATAAAAATAAGGGTATTGGCTCGGCAACTAATCTTAACATCACGATCATATAACCAAGGTCGCCCCAAAAGTAACTGTCATGCTTGCATTGGAACCACATCACACTCCACCTGATCTTGGTATTTTCCAATTGAGAATTGGATGGTCACAATGTTGTTCACTTGTAGTGCTCCACAATCATTGGGCCATTGCATCTTATATGGGACATGATGATGTCGTTGTTTTAGTCCAATCGTTCTACCAATTCTAGACTTGCAATGTTATTGCAGCTGCCATTATCAACAATAATACTGCATACCTTGGTCTTGATGGTGCCTCGAGTGTAAAATAGGTTATGTCACTAACTATCCTCTCCTTTCACAACATTAACACTAAGCACAAGTCGAGAGATAAAACAATTGTTGTCTGCATCATCAGCGGGAATACCATCATCATCTGATGCTTCTTCAAGTAGCCCATCCTCCTCTGGCTCACTCGTAGATTCTCATTCTCCTTGTTCATTAACAAGCATATATATTTCTTCTGCTAGGACACTCAGAGGCAATGTGTCCACGGCCTTGGCACTTATGGCACTGAATTTCGCGGCTACGAGATGTGGATACTACTGCCGATGTGGCAGATGATGCTCCTATTTTTCCAATAGAGCGTCGATTATCTTGGTGTCCTGCAAGTGAAGAAGTCGACGAAGGTGTAGGCTTGGCAGCAAGAGTAGATGGAGATGTCCCAGCAAGGGCTCCTGGAGAACGACGACCAGTAGAGGATGTACTCGGCTGTTGTCGACGCCATGGAGCTGAAAAAGAACGGTTCCCAAATAACTGACTTCGTCCTTCTTGTCGAATCTTCCTTTTCGTGCGCATAGCTTGGGCAACAAGATCTTGCAGATTGTTATAAGGAAACATCTCAACAAAACATAAAATTTCATCATTTAGACCATGCAGAAATCTTGCCATCTTGGATTCAGCATCCTCTCTAATTCTAGTACGGATCAAGACTAATTCCATTTCTTTATAGTACACATCCACCGTTTTAGACCCTTGTCTTAACGCCTGCAACCTATTGCGAAGGTCACGCTGGTAGCTTGAAGCCACAAAGCGTCTTCTCATCACTTGCTTCATTTCAGCCTAAGTATTGATATGATCATGCCCCGATTGTAGCTGATTTTGTTGCATGTGATTCCACCAAGTGAGAGCATAACCTGAAAATTCAATTGAGGTAAGATTTACCGGCCTTTGATCGGAGAGATTATGGATACAAAAAAATCTGATCGCATTGCTCTTCCCAATCAAGATAAGCATCAGGGTCTTCTATTCCCTTAAATTTAGGGACGCTCAACTTGATCTGATCAATATTATCCGGATCATCCCTTTCACGGTGACCTTGAGGTTGTCCTCCCCGACCATAGGTAGCACCACGATGTGGGGGTGGATGCTGTCCATAGCCAACATGATCTGCAAAAGCTTCGTTATTGTCATCATATTCTTCTCTATACCTGCGACCGTCATGCACATATTGGTCGTTGAAGCGCACACGGTGGCCAAAACTATGACCGTGAGTTCCTCCCCCATGCTGCAAAATATGTGCAGCTGCGCCTTGGCCACGATGGGCTCCGTCCCCTCGTCCACCAATTCGACCAAGATCTTGCTGGTCGTGGAAGCCGTCATTAGTTGCAGCTCCCACTGAGTTCTCATCAGCGGCTTCATCATGATCAACAGCAGGGTTAGGTTGATGTAGACCCCCACCAGCAGCAGTAGAAAGGCGTTCATTGAGCATCTGTCCCATGGCCTGAACTAGATCATGTAATTGTCGCATCTCGGCTCGTGTGACTGGTTGTTCACCTCCTTCATGATTTCCCCCATGTACACTTGAGTTGTAACCTACCATGTTAGTGAAGAGAAAGTGGAATAGGTAATATATGTGGAATCACACAACCTCACCTCTTACTCACCAACATTCTTATGCATTCTCAATGGACAGCAAGAGTGCAAGAGTGGCAGTACCTTGGATGTGGTCAAGCGATTGAAAGGACACGAATCAAAATCAACCGGCTTTGGTTTTTTTTTTGTGGGGCTTGGTGGGCTAAACAAAAAGGTTTGTGGTACTGGAATCAAGTGCCGTAAACCACGCAATGGATATGTGAATGTCACCAGTCCGAAACACCCAAAAAAATTTCAGAGCAAGAATCTGAAACTTGCAATTTTGACAACCGTAACACAACCCTTTGCTTTCTTCTCTTTTTTCGCTTTTTATTCTCTTTTTTATTCTTTTTCTTCTCTCTTTTATTCTTTTTTGTTGTGTTTTCTTTTCTTTCTCTTCTTTTTTTGACACTAAACAGCAAGCTCAACAACTAGAACAAACACGGTCTAAGATATCGATGGTGACTAGAAATAGGATGAGCACGAACGTCACAAGATTAACAGTACAAAACAAAAGGCTTGGTATTTTTTTGTTTTGGATTTGGACTCTTAGGATAGAAATCGAAATAATATCAATACAAGAAAAAGCGATGCACTAAAAGGCTAATTTGTGGATGGAAACCTACCGTGACGACGAAAGCTCTAATACCAATTGATGCGTACTCGCTAGGGGTGGCCCGATCTTCATGGCGTAGGTTGAATAACAAAGCGAATCTTGCTGTGGACAGCGGGGATAACTAGTTGTGAGCAGTGGAAAATGGTAACTAGTTTTAACCTGCCAAGGTTGGATGCAACCAAGTATTGGGGAGAGACGATCCGAAGCCTTCTAGACTCCGACCCGCTATCCGAACAATCACAGAACTACAATCCGAAACTAATCCCCACAAAACGCCCGGAAGCGTAGAGCACGAAATAGCGGATCCCAGAGGAATCATCTTGCAAATCCAAGAGAACTCACAAGAGCAAAGGAGCAACACACTTAGCAGTCTTGCTACAATTTTCGTATATCGGTTTGTTGAAAACTCAAAAGTGCCTCCACGGATGGGGGGAGAGGGGTATATATACTAAGAACAACCATCCTAGCTGGGTATGAACATAATTCACCACGTTGGAAGGTGGAAGGCTGTCGGGACCCAAATATGCAAATCTGGACCCTCTGTGTATTTTGCACTAGTCCAGGATCACGCTAGTGCACACAGTGTCAACATCGATGGAATATCACATCCATACAACAAATATAAGAATAAACGAGTACTTTGAATAACAAATAACTGTTGGGACCTTACGGTCGAGTTTTTCATTTATTAAGCCATGCAAGGCTGACAATAAAGAAATAAATCGCAATGAAAAGTAAACTCCAGTGGGCTCCCATCAATTTACCACAGACAACTGACTGGGATCAAGACCCTAACGATCAACCTTCGTAGAATCCCTCTTCAAAAGCTGGCGATGACTCCTCCACTTCTATTGATTTGTTTAGCAAGAGTGAGTACACACCGTACTCGAAAGTCATACCACAGAATGTAATTATACATGATGGCTTATTCCAAAGGAATGACTTATGTTGTTATTTTGCAGAAATGCAAAATTTGCAATTGAATACAGATAGTAGATTGAAACATAATTGAAAACAAATAAAGAATATTAATTTAACATTTGATTTCCCAAAGGACACATAGTCTAATCAATTTATTCACACAGCTGTACAAGTTAGTCTAATCAATTTATTCACACAGCTGTACAAGTTATCTCACACAGCTAGCAAAACCGAGGGGGTGGCACTGAGCTAGACTCCAACTGGGCTGCCACGCTGGCACCGAACACAGAGCAGAGGAGGCAGCGGCCGATGAACTTGCCGGCGATGGCGACGGCGGACGGCAGCGAGTCGGCGGTGGCAAAGTAGCAAAATGGGACCCTGGAGGCACGGCGAAGCTGTTGGGGGTGGTGGCTAGGCTCGGGCGGCGATGACTCACCGGCGACGGCGAAGGAGGCGGCGACGGTGACGGCCAACCCTTGTCGGACAGCGCGGCAACGGTGGCTGGGAGGCTCTCGGGCGAAGGCGACGGTGGCGGGAGGGAGCAGGGGATATTGCACTCACAATGGCGGCGGTGGCACGGACACCAAGGGTCTGGAGGCGGCGGAATCCGGCGGCGGAGCGGCTTCGGTCAACGGCAGAACTTCGGTAATGGCGGTGCCGGGAAAACGAGGGAGCGGGCGAGTAGTTGGGGCTTTGGTGCAGGAGGTCGGGGCGAGTAGATTGGATGGATTGGGGGTCTTTTATAGGCGGAGGAGCGGGAGTCCACGAAGAAACGGCGGCGGAGCGCTTAGGTCGGAGTCGGGCGCGGGGAAGAGTCCCGAAGGGAGACGACGATGATGTGGCGAGGCGGGGCCACTGGTCTGCGGGCGAACGCGGGCGCGGTGCGTGAGCGAAAGAAACTGGCGCGGGCGAGCGTGCGGCGTCCGATCGGGACACCCGGCGGACATCGGGAGGGGCTAGGCGGGCGAGCGGTGGGAGTTGGGCTGGGCTGGCTTGGGAATAGTGATGGGCTTCGGCCCATCACTGTTCCGGAGGGATTTTAATTAGTTTTTCTTTTAAGCAAATCCAGAAAATGCAATTTAGCAAATAGAAAATAGCAAATGACTTTAGAAAAATTCCAGAAATTTCTAGAAAATATATCCAAGCATATAGAATCCAATTAAAATAAGTTTGGCCATTGTTGATGTTGGAATTAAGCACATTAAATTATTTTGTCCTTAAAGTCCATATTAAGCTTTTAATATAAATTCAAACAAATTGCAAATGGTGAGATTTTCAACTAGCAACTAAATAAAAGATTTTTAAAGCCAAAAGTTGGGATGTTACAAAGGCCAACTGGTTGAAGCATTCAAGGAGTCTTCTCGAATTCTCGTGCGTCTGCTCAACTTCTGCGCAGTCTTCAGTAAAACGGCAACAACTTTCTCCTCGTAAGTCCAAATAACGAGACGTTGTTGGAGGTGAAACTAAACTTGATTATGTTTCCATCCATATAGGTTATGCATAGTAAAATATGATAGGTTGGTGCACCATGCCCTTGGAATGTGACATATCTGTCACAAGAAAGTGAACTCCTTCGTTTTTACGTAAGCCATACAGGTAGCACATAGTCATTCTTCTTGTTCCACACCGAGCCACCTAAGTTCAATCAAAGAAGAAGAGGTAGGGGTTTGTAACATCCCAAATTTCAGAGTTTTAAAAATCTTTTAAATAATGGTAGCAAGAAAATTCACCATTTGGATTTATTTGAATATTAATTTAAAAAGCTTAATATGGACTTTAATGTGCTTAATCCCAACATCAACAATTGTCAAAACTATTTTATTTAGATTCTATATGCTTGGATATATTTTATAGAATTTTCTGGAATTTTTCCAAAGTCATTTGCTATTTTCTAATTGCTAATTGCATTTTCTGGATTTATTAAAAAGAAAAATCTATTTTAAATCCTTCGGAACAGTGCTGGGCCGAAGCCCAACACTATTCCAGCCCGCTCACTCCCAGCCGTTGGATCAGCATCGCCCGGCTGCCGCTCGCCCGCGATCTCGCCGCCTTGACCCGTTGGATTGTCGCCGCGTGGCTTCGCCCGTTGATCTCGCTCGCTCGTTCGCCCGCGCTCGTCTCCAGCCGTTGGATTTCCATCGCACGGCGCTGCACCCGCTCACCCTCGCTCTCTCTGCCAGGTGGGACCGCCGCCGAGGCGTCGTCTTTTGCCACACCCCTTCGTTCGAGCCACCGCCACTGACAAGTGGGTCCCACCGAAACACTGTTCATCGTCTCCGATCGGGACTTCGTTCCGATTCTCCCGCGCGCCGCCGCCGTCACCGACTTGGATTCTAGGGTTTCTCGGCCCTATTTAAAGCCGCGCCCGTGTCACGAGGATCGCATCCACCCCCGCCGCCTTTTCCCCACAGCCGCTAACCCTAGATCGTCGTCGTTTCGGCGGAATCGGAGCTCGAACCTCAGGGCCGCCGTGAGCTTCTTCGCCGGATTGCGCAGCCACCGGTGAGCTTCAGCCGCCACTAAGCCCACCCCTGAGTTCGCCTCGCCAAGGGCAACCCTATGCGCGCGCTCGTTGCCCTGGGGAAGCCCTACCTCGCCGTCGCCGCCATCGGCCGCACCGCTCCGCCGCTCCTCGTGTCGTCGCCGCCGTTCTGGTCATCTCCGGCGAGTAGCGACCGCGTCACCAGGATCGCCAGGTCGCACTGAGTCCAGAGCGCACCTCCGCCACCGCTGAGCCGCCGTCATCCGCCGTATCCGTGGTCGCCGGAGTGCCGCCGGCGTTCTGCCTCCGTGGCTGTCCATGTGTGCAGCCACATCACCCTCTCGCGCTTGCGTGTCGCTTGCGTGGCAGCCACTTGGCGTCCGCGTGGCCCAGTCCATCGGCTCCCAGATCCCGTGGCTCGGTGGACTCGATCCACTGAAAGCCGAGCCAGCGGCAGTGGGTCCCACTGTCGAGACGGTTTTTAATTATTTTCTTTTTCCCAGCTGACGCAAGCATTGCGTAATAATCCGATTTTCCTTTATAAAAATAATTCGGGAAATTCAATAAAATCCAAATTAGGGTTTATTTGATTTTCCAATCTTCCAAAGCCCATATCTTTTGCATCCGAACTCCGATTGAGCCCATTCAAATTTGTAAATTCATATAAAATTCAGATCTATTTAATGGTGAATTTTATTTGAATTTTGGAGATTGTTTGGCTTCTGTATTTATTTGTTTTTGGTTTCTTTTATCTCGGTTGCGAGTAGACGTCGATACTTCGGGGAATTTTGCAGAAGAAGGAGCACCTCAAGACCAAGATGAATATCTAGATCTATTCCAAGGCAAGTTATACCTTTGATCATTTTGAACCCAGTTTTCAAATACTTTGTTTCAATGTATTGCATTCTATTTCAATTATTTATTTAAATGCTTTTGGGATAGATATTAATCCAATTTGTTATATCCACCTTGTCTATTATATGCCATGATCTTTTGTCACCCTAGGTTGGTTAATTATTAGTTGGTATTATCGTAGCACCAACGTGGGTTGGTTAGATACGATTAGACTGCTTAGCCGTGCCACGAGTTATCATTTCATGTGAGAGTTGCAATTATAAACTTGACCAAGTGATTATGGAACTGTGTGATGAAACTGTGTGTGTTTGTAGTTGTTACTCGTTGATGGCATGTGTTGCATTTAATCAACAGGGTGGGAAAAGATTTAGACTGAGGCAAGTGGTGGATTCTGTGTGAATGGTGGAGCTGTGTGCTTATTAAACTTTGTGATTTGGGTTAAAATCGAAGTCTTGCCTTGGTCAATTAAGGACTTAACTTTGTGCGCCATTGAACTGGGCTTCTTGCACGACCACATGCCTAGTATGGGCCGGGCCCGACTTAGTAAGTTATGGAGTCTTGACATTGACAACTCAGTTGTATTTAAGGCGTGTGATGGGTGGAGGTGTGATATGTCACATCGCGGGACGGTTCATTGCATCCTCGCCCAATGGTGTGTGTCGTTCCAAGGGTGTGTGTACAAATTGACGGCATAAAGCACACCAGAGTGTCATTGTTTGAGATGAAGTTTCGAAAGGTTTTGTTATGGTCGATGATCGCTACATCGATTGTATCGTGTGGGTAAAGTGTACAAACTCGCAGAGTGTTTAAACCAATCTATTCGAATAGCGCGTCCTCGGTTATGGACATGCTCGAATTTCACACGAGGGTAGATTTTCATAAAACAATTGGGAAGGGTCAGCTGTGTGAGATAACTCGTTCAGCTGTGTGAAAGAACTTGATTAGACTATGTGTACTTTGTGAAATCAATTGTTAACTTATTATTGTCTATTTGTTTTGAATTATGCTTTCAATCTATTATTTGTATTCAATTGCAAATGTTGCATTTCTGCAAAACAACCACAGAAGCCATTCCTTTGGAATAAGCCATCATCTATAAATTGCATTATGTGGTATGACTTGCGAGTACGGTGGGTACTCACTCTTGCTAAACAAATCAACAGAAGTGGAAGAGTCGTCGCCTGCTTTTGAAGAAGAGTTCTACGAAGGTTGAGCGTTAGGGTCTTGATCCCAGTCAATTGCCTGTGGTAAATTGATGGGAGCCACCGGAGTTTATTTCATTTCCGCTGCAGTTTATTTCTTTATTGTCAGCCTTGCATGGCTTAATAAATGTAAAACTCGACCGTAAGGTGCCAATAGTTATTTGTTATTTAAAGGTACTCGTTTATTCTTATATTCGAGCTGTATGGATGTGATATTTCATCAGTGTTGACACTGTGTGCACTAGCGTGATCCTGGACTAGTGCAGAATACACAGATGGTCCAGATTTGCATATTTGGGTCCCGACAGGGGCACAACCGAGTCACAGGAATCTGAAATGTAGCTTAGGTTAGCATTCACCTGATCATGTATTTGCTTATCACGTCTTCTCGTGATTGGTCCTTGATATTGTTGGTCTTTGAGAATATCTTGGTCGCGGAGAAGATCATCTTCAACATGGTCATTGAAGGTTGGGATGTCCTCATCAGCATGAGACGCAATAAAAATAGAATTGAAAACATGGAGTGTGAAAAGATGGTGTGAAGTGGGCATGATAAAATTTGTAGAAGAATTCATTTGAAAAACCACAAATATATTTATATAACTAGAAATAAAATTTTGAACAATTTGGAACATGTTGTCAAAACGATTTAAATAAAAACAATGCCTAGTGCACATAATAGTAGATTTATTAGATTTTTTGAAAAAAATGTAGAGTACATTAAATTATAAAGAAATAACACAATGATCTGCACAGTGTTAGGAAGTTGAAAATAAAATTTCCAAATATTTCGAGGTGGTTTAACGTGTAATTCAAATGTACATGAGACACAATAGAAATAGAATTGAAAATACGGGAGTATAAAAAGATGGTGTGAAGTGGGCATGAAAATTTTATAGAATAATTCATTTGAAAAACCCACATATATACTTATATAACTTGAAAGAAAATTTTTAACAATTTGGAACATGTGGTCAAAACGATTTAAATGAAAACAATGCCTAGTACACATAATGGTAGATTTTCTAGATTTTTTTGGAAAAAATGTAGAGTACATTAAATTATGAAGAAATTACACAGTGACCTGCAAAGTTCTCGTAAATCTTAGGATATTTATGTATTTATGGTTGCGTGCCCGGCAAGATTGCATATGCACAAGTGCATTTTTATGGTAGTTTATGGTACAATAATTTATATGCTCTGAATGAAGTGGTTACATGTTTAGCAAGCCACCTGACGTATGATAGCAGTTGTTAAATGGTACGAGCATTGCATATTGGTGGTTTCATATGCACTTGTGGTAGGTACTTCATGGCGGAGATTCAAGATCTGTTCATGTTTCACAGGAACGCTCTCGTACGCGACAGACCGTATGTCAGGACCCAAAATGCAATTATGGACCCTCTGTGTATTCTGCACTAGTCCAGGATCACGCTAGTGCACACAGTGTCAACATAGATGAGTATCGATCCACACAAGACGATTAATAGAATAAACGACTAATTTGAATAGCAAATAATGGTTTTGACCTTATGGTCGAGTTTACATTTATTAAGCCATGCAGGGCTGACAAAAATAGCAGCAGCGGAATAGAAATAAACTTCAGCGGAATCCCATCAATTTACCACAGCAACTGACTGGGATCAAGACTCTAACGATCGACACCTTCGTAGAACTCCTCCTCAAGTGCAGGCGGTGACTCCTCCACTTATGTTGATTGTTTGAAGTAAGTATGAGTACACAACTGTACCCGCAAGCCATACCAAAGAATGCAATTTATAGATGATGGCTTATTCCAAATGAATGGCTTCTGTGGTTCTTTTGCAGAAATGCAACATTTGCAATTGAATACAAATAACAGATTGAAAACATAATTCAAAACAAATAAACAATATTAAGTTATCATTTGATTTCACAAAGACACATAGTTTAAATAAGTTATTCACACAGCCATATGACTTAGATCACACAGCTCCCTTCCCAAATGTTTTTATGAAAATCTACCCCTCGTGTAAAATTCCCAAGCATGTCCATAACCGAGGACGCGACTATTCGAATAGATTGATTTAATACTATGCAGATGTTGTAGACTTTACCCACAAGATACAATTAGTGTAGCTAGCACTGACCATAACAAAATATTTCAGAAACTTCATCTCGAACATTGACACTCTCGATGTCCTTTACTGTCGTCCAACCGATAAATACAGCGTTTGGGTACGACACACACCGTTGGACAGGGATGCGGCGAACCATCCCGCGATATGATAAACACACCTCCAGCCCATCACACAGCTTAACCTACAACCTGAGTTGTCAATAGCAAGATTCCATAACCTACTAAGTTATGCCTGTCCCATACCAGACATGTGGTTGTACAACAAGGCTCAGTTCAATGGAGCACAAAGTTAAGTCCTTAACTGACCAAGGCAAGACTTTCAATTTCTAACTAAGTCACACAGATTATCATTCCTAGCACACAGCTCCACCATATCACACAGAATCCTCCGCTTACCTCAGACTAAATCTTTTCCCACCATGTTGATTAAGTGCAACACATGCCATCAACGAGTAATAGCACACAACACATACAGTTTCATCACACAGTTCCGTAATTGCTTAGTCAAGTTTATATTTGCAACTCACATAAAATGATGACTCGTGGCATGGCTAAGCAATCTACTCGTATCTAACCAACCCACGTTGGTGCTACAATAATACCAACTAATAATAAACCAACCTAGGGCGACAAGAGATCATGGCATAACAATAGATAAGGTGGACATACCAATTTGGATTAATAACTAAACCCAAAAGCATTTAAATAAATACTTGAAATAGAATGCAATACATTGAAATAAAGTATTTTGAAAACAGGGTTCAATATGATCAAAGGTATAACTTACCTTGGAATAGGTCTAGGTACTGGTCTTGATCTTGAGGCACTTCTCCTTCTTCAAAAGTCCTCGAAGAATTAACGTCTACTCGTAAATGCAACAAATAAATAAAATAAATAAATAACAGAAGCAAAACAAACTGCAAAAATTAAATAAAAATTATAATTAAATATATCTCGAATTTATAAAAAATTAAAAATTTGAATGGGCTCAATCGGAGTTCGGATGCAAAAGATATGGGCTTTGGAAGTTTTAAATTACATAAAATACTCTAAATTAGATTTTTTAGAATTTTAGAATTATTTTTATACTGAAGAAGAGATTTATGACATCAGCATGACGTTAGCAAAGATTTTAGGCTGAATAGAAAAGAAAAGATTATGGCTTGACAGGTAGGTCCCACTGTTAGCGAGATGGTCCATGGTGGACGGAACTCATGGCTCCTTGGCTCGGGTGCACCACCTGGCACTGATGTGGAGATGAGCTGGCAAGCCACGATGGCAGGGGAAGGAAAGAACAGCGGAGCAGAGCGTGCTGGCCGGCGACGGAGCTGACGGCGAACGGCGGCGAGGCGGCTCGGGCGAGGTAGAAAAATGGGTTGCCGTGAGGATGACGAAGCTACTGGAGGTGGCAGATCGGCAAGGGCAGCAAGGGCTCACCGGCGGTGACGACAATGGCGGCTGCTGGCTTTGGTGACGAACCCGACTACGGTGAAGCGGCGGTCCTCAAGAGGAGGTGGTTGCAGCACAGCGTAGCCCACGCTAATGCGCACCAAATTGCGGTGGAAGCTTGGGTGGAGGTGGTTCGACGGCGGCGAATTCGAGCTGCGGAGAAGCATCGGCGGTCGGCGGTTCTTCGGCGATTGCGGTGCAACAAAGACGAACACGGGAACGGCGCCTTAGGGTGTGAGAAGAGATGGGAGGGGCAAAGAAATTGACGCGGGTCGGAGCCCTTATATAGCACCGGAGCAGAGAGATTGAGAGGGATACGGCGGTGCTCGCGTGTGGCACTCAGACTCGCACGAGAGTCAAGGATGGAGACGACGCGGACGTGGCGACGAGGGCGAGTCCACCTAACAGCTACACAAAACCGCGGTCCCACCATGCAGAGGCAGTATAGCGGCGCAGCTACTGGGCTTTGGTCGGGAGAGGCCCGATTTGGTGGTCGCATGCGGAAGGAATGGGTCCTGTTGGATTGGGCGGGCCGAACGATCGTTGGGTTTCGCCCACCATCGTTCTAGGATTTTAAAATAGATTTCTCTTTTTAATAAATACAAAAAATCCAAATAGCAATTAAAAAATAGCAAATAAACTTGGAAAAATTCCAGAAAATTCTATGAAATATATCTAAGCACATAGAATCCAAATAAAATAGCTTTGACAATTGTTGATATTGGGATTAATCACATTGAATCATGCATTTTGACATGAAGGTCTATATTAAGCTTTAAATAAAAATACTAAAAATTAATAGAAATTCAAATATTTTATTTTTCAACAAGTAATTATTCAAAAGATTTTTAGAGCTCAGAAAATTTTGATGTTACACCGTACGAGGCAGACTTGCCAAATTGTGACCGGACCATGATCCGGGCGCCGGGTCTGAAGGACATGAGCCACTCGAGCTAAGGCGGTGTGTGCGTTCCATGTTCAATTGCGCCACTACAAGGAAGAAACTGTGCATCGAGACGTTGTATGCCTCTGTGGTGGGCGGTGGTGGAGAGACTGTTTGACAACTTATAAAGGTGACAAGTGACGCTTCATGGGCCAATTACATGGAGGTTGTTTGCAACCCTGTTACTACGATATGTGCATCACAATAACACGTACAATGACATAAAAACAACACTATAATGTCCAAAAGTAACAACAATTTGCAGACGTTGGGGTAGTCCCACACGTTAGGATGACGTGACCCTGTGAGGCAGCTTTGCGCAGCAACGTGACCCAACGAGTCTGCTTCCCGCAGAGATGTGATGCAACGCTACCGCACGATTCCTCCTCAGGGTTGCTGCCTCGTGAACGCGAATTTCCTTCTACTGAATTAGAATTCAGCCGCGTACGCAAGGCCAGCTCAGCATATAAGTACTACCCCTTCCACGGCGGGTTCTCCTGCATCAAGACTTCAACACAATCCCGCTCAGATAACACAATCCACCTTAGATGGAGAACCAATGAGATGAGATCCGCGAACTCGCAACGGGTGCTGCAGCTCGGGACAAACAAATGGAGCGTTCCAGGAGGGTGCCTCCCAGCAATGAGGCCCCCTGTAGCAGCAACCCCTACATGAACATTCCAACCAAGCATCGCTGCAACACCTGCCTGAGGGGGAGACACCGCCCCTCTGTTGGTGCACGGACATGTGCAAGTTCTTCAAGTCCAAGGAGTGGCTCAGCTTGGGCATGCGTTACTGGGGTTGCGCGAACTACTGTTGGGACTATCCAGACTGCCGTTGGGACTTGGGCCGCTATTGGTAGCCAGTAAGGACCGATTACAGTATGTTCCCCTGTCATTTCTCTTTCAAAGTATGCACTACCAACCTCTCCCGTCTACTCGCAGTCTCCGGATCCGCTATGTGGCTACCACAAGTGGATCGTCCAAGGGATCCACCCACATGACCAGTGGTGTCTTGACTACAAGGAGTGGGATACCAAGAGGGACTGCAAGAAGAGGGAGGAGGAGCGCCGCAATGAAGAGCACAGTGAGCGTATCCAGTGGGCGACAAAAGAACATCTCAAGGTGTGTAGGCGCAGGGAGCGTGAGGCTGGCCAGAGGGAGTGCGAGAGAAAGGGGGGGAATGGAGGCCAAGGCCAAGGCAGTTGGTGATGAGTACAATGCCAAACTCGCAAGGAAGGGCAAATAGCCTCGGTTCATGCAGTAAGTCAGGCCATTCCGTAGTAGTCCCACATCCTACCCTCCATGTTAATCCTATCTCCTGAAGGCATGCATACTTACATGGTCCGGATTCTTGTGTCGCAGTGCACCGTAGTAGTAGTGAGGATAACTAAAACAATTAGCCCAACCATGATGCCATGTGACAATGTGTAATGTGCTTCTGTCTACGGACTCTAATGTATTTATGATTCCATGCCTCGCACTTTACCTTCAGTCGAAAGATTTCATCAGCATGAGTAGATTTGTAATCTCCAAGCCTCGTACAAAAATTGGACTTCGCGATGATGTGAAAATGAATGATCCAAACGCAACGATGTGAAAATGAATGATACAAAAAATTCCACAGATGCATATATGTTACCTTACCTCGAAAGTTCGATGCTCGACAACAGCCTTCACGTCTTTCATAACTACGCATCTTTCAACAGAGGTGTCTACCATATGTCCATCCTTGTGCTTCATGTTGTACCATACAGTCCACATATTTGTTAATTTTTCTAGGATGCAATACGTATTAGTTCTACAAAAATGTGTTCTACAAGTGTACATACATTCAAATAATTTTCTCGAACCGTACAAGGGGAAACGCTCCTACACATTTCTAGGTGGGCGTTGTTTAGCTACATCTATCCCAAAAAGCTATCTATCGAATCATTGCAATTGATCCTCGATCTCCAAGAGAAGGAAGAGATCTTTGAAAAAGTAGGTTTTTAGGATCCGATAAAGAATCTAACTTGTTTCAGCAGGGCAGTTTTTTGGGCTTTATGGTGCATGAAAGACGGATTGAAGTAAGTCAGACCCGAGTGTAATCATCAATGTGTAATATCTTGATTTTTGTGTGGCAGTTCCATCGCATGAAAATGTGAAAATTTATAAACTTTCCACTACTACAGAAAAGGTCTTCACAAATGGTTAAAAACATCATTATAGACGGTTTCTTGAGCCGTCTGAGTTTATGGGTCAGTAATGACATGAGGTCATCACAGACGGTTTTCGAACCGTCTATGATGTAGACTATGACAGACGGTTTGTAGATGAAACTGCCTGTGATAGTTTACTATCACGGATGGTTTGTAGATTAAACCATTTGTGATAGCTGATGTATCACATACGGTTTGTAGATAAAACTGTTTGTGAGAGCTGATGTATCACAGAAGGTATATCCTAAAGAACCATCTATGATATTCTTTTGTATTGCTAAATCTATTTCTGTTTATTGGATAGCCTCAAAAAATGCTAGCCATGCCCTATGAAACAAGCTAAGACACAACAAGTACATGTATACATCCAATTCACATTAATTTTTGAAAGAAGCACATCCAATTCACATTCATTTCAGAAACAAGCACATCCATTTCAGAAACCAATTAACTAAAATTAACCATTCATGTACATTTTACACACATGTACCATTAAGTTCAATCTTATCCCAATCAAGTTCAATCTACATTGTGGAACTTTCCATCTGAATTTATGGCCTCACAGTTAAAGAATGCCGCAAACTATCCTCGAATGTTTATAATCTAGCCTTGTTCCAACGCAGTTGTATTGATGCTCGCAACCTGTTGCTAGGAAGATTAAATTTGTGCATATATAAATTGATAAGTATGAAAAAATTATTACAAGATTGACAAACCTGAGGATCATTGGTCATCGCGGAACCGACGAGTAGTTCGTTATTGTGGCAAACATAGTACCTACAACTGTTATACGCCGGCGACTGCTGGTGGCACTGCAAAAATAAAATTGGTTAGATCGAAACGTATTACTATGAAGTGTTATATAGGATTAATGTGTACTAGCGAATACCAAAAAATTTAAATCGTGTTGCAGGATCCTTCCCTTGCATTTCCCTCCTTTAGCAAAGTACACGGCGAACGACTTACATGATTCCAAGAAGTTAGCCTTAGCCATTGCAAACGAAGAAAAGACTACAATAGAGTTATCTATAGAGGAAATGTGTTTACCTATTGATTAATTGTCAGATAATTGTGAAGTCGTGTGCGGCCCTCTTTAGGGAATCTAGGTATATTACCTAGTTTTGTTTTAGAATAATTACAATTAGAATCCAGTGGAACCTACACAGGTATGTCGCCATGGTCATTAAACCTAAGTTTGTGTTGCTTATAAAGTACAAATCAACAAGTATAGCCTCTAGTCCAGCACTTACTTCTGGTTGTAGGGCAAAAGTATGAATTCCTTGTTGCGGTGAGCCAGCAATGACTCCGTCATGTAATCCTCGATGAATTTTGCATTCTCCTTGATGGTTTGCAAGGAGACAAAGTGGGGATCGAGAAAACCTACCGGTGAATTCCTTAATACGTCTTCAGAAATCATGTATATATATAAGAAAGGAGTTATATATATAATATTTATCAGTATTACACGAACGTTGACCATGATTGTACGCACTTACAGTATCCAACATCGCATGAGTGAGGCGTCAAGGTTGTCGAGGTTGAAGAGAAAGAACAAGTCCTCGAAGGTCACCGTGAAGACACAGTCTCGAACCACGTGGTTAAGATGATCCTTCTTGAATTTGACGTTAACACCTGAGCGTTGTTGTTCATCCGTCTTGTTGGCCTGTTCCATGTACCATAGATGCAATCTTGTGCAAGCCATTCCTAGGGTAGGGTGGCGCTCTACCGTCTCGACCAATGGCTCACATAGCACGAATTTTTGGGCCAACAGCAAGAACGTGATATCAGAACAGGAGTCGACCGTCTTTGATTTTCCCTTGCCAGCTCACTTTTTAGAGGTCGACTTCACGAGAGTCGACCGAGCACGATGTGTAAATGCATTTGATGCACCGGGCCCTTGCCGCTGGATTTGATTCCCCAGTCCCTTGCCGCATTGATGCAGGTAACTCTGATGCAAGTAGTTCCAGTGCAGGTAACTCTATTGCAGGTAGCTCCGGTGCAGGTAACTCTGGTGCAAGTAGCCCCTGTGGACTTGACACCGTTGTAAGACATTCCCGTGATGTTGACACCGGAGCAGGTAGCTCCAGGGAGATGCCCCTCTTGGGCCAGTAAATGAATGTTCCAATGGCTTGCCCTAGAGTCACGACCTCATTGTTTTGGGGAATCTGGAGCTGGACGACCATGAAATTGGTATGAACACCTTCCACATTGACTTTTGCAAAACCCGACTCTAGATTTACACCGTGCACCAAAGCCCGACACCGGATGGATACGCCTGGCCCCAGACAGCATCTACGGCAACTGAGGCATATCTCACTTGGAGCTTGCACTTCGTAGCTATCTACATAACGATGTAAAATTAGCTACTCCAACAGACTTATCACTGGATCGAGCATTCTAGAGTTAATAATTATTACCAGGATGTTATCGACAGGAAATCTACTCCAACGTGAAGCTACTTGGAATGTTGGGGGGCTGGCTAGCTCAGTAGGGGCAGGGGCTTGTAACTGATTTTTCCCTAAGCCTTTCCTCAAGGCTCTCCATTTCCATCGCGTCTCATCTCTGATGCGATCATTGATCTCATCTCTGAGGGATGCAGTGATCTCATCTATGAGGGATTCACGAATCTTCCTTTGTAGCTGTGCATCGCACTCGGCTTTGGCTCTCTTCCTACTCCGGTATGTTTCGGAGTCCTCTGGGAATCTATGTTTCCATGGAACATAAAAACCAAGACCTCTCGTGCGACCCGGGTGCTCATTGTTTCCCAGGGCCGCAGAGAGTATATCTCTCCCTGACTGTCTGGAATGAGCCTTGGGAAGATTGTGCACTCAGCGCTACCTGCAATAACCCGACATGTCATTTCACTTCCTATGAAGTTATTGAGTAATTACAAAGTTGGTAGTTCGATATCTTACCAAGCGTTGGGACAATTCCACATCTGTGGAGTTTGGAAAGGAGATGGCCCCCAAAGACACGGTAGATGACCTCACTCTTAAGCAGTTTCTGGTGCGCTCATCGGGGATCTCAACAAATGGTGGAGAGGCAACCGAACATTTTTCCTACTGGTCCTGATCCCTCCAGTGCAGGATTTTACCCGCATACCCAGCGGTGCCAACTCTGTGGGAGTGTATGTTTTTTGCCTAGAGGGCCCTGTGCGCCGTACTTTCACTTCTAAAATCATCTGTCGTCTTCTATGCCATAAAGTCTTGCCATTACTCTTCACGAACGTATACTTCTGGAAGGGCGTCAGATCTTTCTCCACATATGTGGTGAAGCATGTGATTGCTTCATGAAGATTGGACTTGCCGACATGATGAGAGCCGCTGATCAACCTACATGTGGTGAAGCATGGGATTGCTTCATGAAGATTGGACTCGATCTCTGGAGAAGGATCGAGAAGGGGTATTTTGGTAATATCACTAAAATACCGCCTCGATTGATTTTGGCAAAACTGCGGCGCAGGACGACGCAAGGAGAAGCGGTTTATGTCAAGAGAAGATGAATATAGTGCTTTAAAATACGTGCGTGAGTTAAACCCGTTTGTGTGTGGGCTTAACGGGTGCCCAATGGAAAACTCTTCTAGAAGGTTAGCCTATCCTTGATCCTTTTGCTTATTTTGAAACCCTAGTTTGCTTTTGAGATTAGGGAGTGGAGAGGTTAGGATTCTTGAGAGGAGATTGATTGTGTGCTCATGTATTGAGTTTTGTCCTCCTTGATGGAGTGGTCGTAAACCAGCAACAATCACAAATCTATCTATGTAAGTTCTCTTGAGATGAGTCTCTTTTCGTTCTTACTCTCTATTTTGTGATTTGTGGGCTTTCTTTGATTCTCAAGTTTTCTTTTAGTTTCTGCTCCTAATCTTACTTGCTGTGATATGTGGGAACTCATCTAGATCTTGATCATCTCTAACACACGAGCAAGTTTTTGGATCTAGTTTTCATTTTGACTCGGGTTTGAACCATTGTTCACTCAAACGGAAAAAAGTCAGAACATTGCCAAGGATCTTCACGATCTTTGATTGGAATAGTTTTATGATATCCTAGAGAAGCTGTGTTCCAAGTTTCATCGAGTTTGGAGTTGCAGATCAAAAGTTAGACCTATTTGCAACTTTGTTTTTTGGGCTGATTTTATTGTTCATCAGGCTAGAGGTCAGACTGCCCAAGGTGACCGGTCAGACCACCATTGAAATAGAGGTCAGACCGCTCAACACTTGAAAATTAAGCTTTTGTTGATTTTGGTTTTGTTTTGCTTATATATTGATCTTCGTAGCTCTCATAGCTATCGGAGTGAAATACGTGTTGAATCTGATCTTGGTGAAAAATTGATCGTGCTCCTATTAACCCCCCCTCTAGTTGCTGTTTCGGTCCAACAAGTATTTGGTATGCCTGCCTCTATGCGAGGTTTCAGGCGTCTCCGAGGACCTCACATCGCCAAGCCGTCAAGTGCATCTTCAGGTACCTTCACTCTACCCTTCAGTATGGTATTTGGTATGCCTTCTCTTCTTCCTTGTCCATTCGGGGGTTTTCTGATTCTGATTTTGCTGGCTGTCGGCTAGATAGGAAGAGTACCTCAGGCACTTGTCACTTCTTAGGCACTTCTCTTGTCTCTTGGTCTTCTAGGAAGCAGTCTTCTGTTGCACAATCCACTTCAGAAGCTGAGTATGTAGCCGCTGCTAGTTGCTGTAGTCAGATTTTGTGGATGGTGTCCACTCTTAAGGACTATGGGTTATCTTTTGCTAGTGTTCCTCTTCTCTGTGATAACACTTCTGCCATTAATATTGCTAAAAACCCTGTGCAACGCTCTAGGACCAAGAACATAGACATTCGTTATCACTACTTTAGAGACCATGTAGAGAAGGGTGATATTGTGCTACATTTTGTGGAGTCCGAGGCTCAGTTAGCTGATATCCTCACCAAGCCTTTAGACACAACTAGGTTTGCCACCTTGAGGAGTGAGTTAGGGGTAATTTATCCATATGGGTTGGTTTGAGGGGGAGTTGGTTCTTTTCTGAGCTTTCCTTGTTTATCTGATCTTTCCTTGTTCTTTTCTGAACTTGTTTATCTTTTTAGACTTTTAGGTTTTTCTTACATCTCATTGTATTATTTTGCATTCACATGAAAATCACAAAAAGATGCATTGTAATATAAGATTTACTATTTGTCTTTTAAAACTGATGAAGCTTTGTTTATTACCCTCTTGAGCTGTAGTATTTCAATTTTTGCTCAATATTATGTCTAGTTCTTTGACTTGCTAGAATTATCATGCTTTCACATGTGTAGCTAAGTCTTTGCTAAATGAGCTAGAACTTTAAGACAACTTGAAATAAAAATTATAATTGGTGAATCTTTTAGCTAGGTTGCACAATTAGTGATCCTCTTGTGATATTGGCCCTGTCAAAATTGCTTTGTTAGCTCTTGAATCTAGGATTGAACATCTCTTAAGCTTCTTGTTCCCTTGCGAATCTAAAACTGCTCTTATGCAAAATGAAAAATCAAATTTCAAAATATGTGCCAAACTATTCTCACGAGACTTCTTGTCAAAGACATGAACTTGTAGATAGTTTGATGATCCAAACGATCTCGTGGGGACTGCTTGTCAAAATTGACATGAACCTCAAGATTTGTCACCCTGGCTGAAGCTTAGGAAGAGTTTGTGGATGACTCCTATTCCAGGATCTTCTTCACTAAGATAAGCTATTAATTGTCTTGGTTGAAGCTTAGGAAGAGTTTACTGATGGCTCCTAGTTCAGGATCTTCTTCACTAAGATAGACCATTAATCAACTTCAATATTCATTGCAAATAAAAAACTGTTGTAAAAAAATGGGTGACTGAAGTTCTTTGAGCAAAATGATTCAATTTTGGACTATTTGTCTCTAGAATGGTCTTTGTTAGCTTCTTGATCTCACATTGACATTCTGACATGACCATTATCACTTTAGAATCTCTATTGATGAACTTGCTAGTTTTGAAGCGTTGCTTAAATTGTTACAATTCTTCTCTTTTACTTTGAGCCTTCTAGCTTAGCTTTGATATATATGTCTTAACATGATCTTGCTAGCGCTTTCAAGCTTGATATGTATTGTGTAATTATAGAAATGCTAGCTTGTTCTTTTGGGTAATCTTCAAAGCTTGCTGTACCTAAATATGCAAAAATTTTAAAAAATGAAGCCACTCCATTGCATTTCATGCATGCTCTTTCTTATGCTTCTTCCTCATTTCTGCATTTATTATCTTTGGATGAGAGGAAGACGTGATTCCTTGATGACTCCATTGTCAAAGGGTGAGAAGAAGTAGCAAAAATGTTAAAAATAGGGAGCTATTTGGAGAAAATAGAGAAAATAAAATTTTCTAAAAAAATGATGATCAAAGTGAGGGGGAGCTTTAAATTTGCATTCTTATGATCTCATTGCAATTTCTGAACTTGAATTGCAATTCTTGGAACCTCACAATGATCAAAGGTCAATTTGAACAATTGTTCTTTCATATGAACCTTAAGTGAGATTTTTTACTCTTCTTTGGAAATTAAAGCTTTCTCACTTTTTTTTGCCTTATCTCGCTTGCCTATACTAATCTGAAGCCAACTTGGTCATTTCCATTGCTTTCTCTTGTTCTTGGACCAAGTTGTGCCTTTGTGCGAAAACGTCGAGTATTTTCATTCTCAAACCTTAAGTTTACATTTTGGGAAATTGCCAATGTGTTCATCAAAGGGGAGAATGTGGATATCATGGGGATATACTCATGATCTTAGGATGATGTTACAATTGGCAATGGCTTTGAAGGTTTGTCAAATCACGCCTTTTGGGCAACATTTCTGTACTGTCAGGTCTCTGGCGGTCAGACCGGCCAAGGCAGCGGTCTGACCGACCAGTGGTGGTCCAACCGGCCACCCTTGGCGGTCGGACCGGCCTATGGAGGTCGGACCAACCATAGGTAGCGATCAAACCAGCCAGTTATGATTTGTAGAGTTTGGTGCTGGGCCAAAAATAGAGGATGTAGGCAAGAGAGGAGATTCTCATACACTTGGTCTCACAATTTTTGGAGCTTCCAGTCAAAAGATCTTTTCGTTTGAAATTTCCAGAGAGGTTTCAAATTTTAAGGATTGAAATTTGGCTAAGTCCCTTCTCGGCGGTCTAACCAGCCAGGGCGGTGGTCAGACCGGCCCTTGAGTGGTGGTTTTACCGGTTTTCACTTGATTTGTCGGCTTTCATAGCGGCGATGTTTGTTTGTTAGGTCAAGTTCATGGGTTTCAGTGTATATATGTTGCATGATGCATGTTTTGACTAACGTGGGTCAAGTTGCGAAGAACTTATTTCCGAAATCAATTTCTTGGTCTATTGTTGTGCAGGTTACTTGGAGGTCAACGACGAGGATGATCGGGACTAAGCTTGGAAAGCTGAGGTTCAGAACGATCGAAGATGCTAGGTGAAGTCATTTGATTCGAGCATGACGCAAAATGGACAAGGATGACCGAACAGAAAGTTCGGTGCGACGGGTTGCATCAAGCGGCGCGGGGGTCGGTGCAAGTGCCATGGTGGTTTCGGTGGGAACCGGATGGGAGAGACTTACCGACATGATGAGAGCCGTTGATCAACCTACATGTGGCGAAGTATGGGATTGCTTCATGAAGATTGCACTCGGTCTCTGGAGAGGATCGAGAAGAGGTATTTTGGTAATATCACTAAAATACCACCTTGATGGCTTTTGGCTAAACCGCGGTGCAAGACGACGCATGGAGAAGCGGTTCAGGTTAAGAAAAGATGAAGACGACGCTTTAAAATACGTGTGTGAGTTAAACCCGTTTGTGTGTGAGCTTAACAGGTGCCCAACAGGAAACTCTTCTAGAAGGTTAGCCCTACTATAAATATGGGAGGGTGCTATAGCACCTCCTTGATCCTTTTGCTTATTTTGAAACCCTAGTTTGCTTTTGAGATTAGGGAGTAGAGAGGTTAGGATTCTTGAGACGATATTTGTAATACCCAGAAATTTAATCGAGAAAGAAGAAAAGAATGCGGGAGAAGGAGATAATCAAAAAGTCAGAGTTTTCAGTTTTTCGGGGGAGGGGGGGTTTACAGCAATCTTCTGGCAGCTTGGGCCTGGACCGCAGCCCAGGAGGAACCCATGAGCGGGGGCAAGTGGGGGGTTTCCTCCCCAAACCCTAGCCTCTCCCCTCTCTTCCCCCACTCCCTTCCCCAAGCCGCCACCCCCATCCTCTCCTCTCCCAAATCTGGTGCCTCCTCCCCTCCCCGGCGTCACCTCCTCCCCTGGTTGCTGCCCCCGGTGATCCCCGAAGTCACCTCCTTCTGCCGGCGTCTCCGGTCATCCGTCGTCCCCGTGGTGGCCGGCCATTGGAGAAGGAAGGGAGGAGAAAGGGGGAAGATCTTCGGGAGGTGGATCAACATCTCCCTACAGGTCTTTAAGGGTAACGAATGATCCAAGTCGTAGTTTAGTTCGATTTGATTGCTTAATGGTTGATTAGATTTAAATCGGTTTCTGTTCTGGAAATTCCAGAACATATCCGTCACCTTGCGAGGCCAGTTTCGACACTTTAGAGGCCGAATCTCGGGTTTTTGTCTCCTAGAGTTTTGTTCCTCAGGTCGTTAGCTTTCTTTTGGCACCAAGATCACAAGATTCTGCCTTACGGTTAGGGAGATATGAATTTTTATCCGCGCGCTACTCTGTCTATCTTGGATCTAGGGACTGTCGGTTTGTTCCTCGGTTTTGATTTAGTTAGACTCAGATTCAGAACCTCCACCCAAATAGGTTATTGTAGCCCTTTAAATTATATTTCCAAGTTGATAAATATCACCTCAATTGGATCAGTATATTGAAAGTTACATTATTTTATTTGCTACTGTTCTGCAATCTGGACAGATGTGTGTCAGTTGCTTTCAACTATTGTTTAGGCGACTGGTTTGGCCGAATCAAAGAACCCCACCAACTAGAGTTTCGTAGCCTAATACGTTAAGAGTATTTGAGCACTAGTTTTAAGTCATTATGATTCACAGATATTTAATTACTATTTTCCTCGTACTGTTGATCAGACGGGCTGAAATTGGGCTGATTAGTTAATTCGTCATTTTGAGTCTTTGGTTTTGTTGGGGAGTTAGAGGGTTTTGGTAAGACACTTGTAGCCATGTCATGTCTTGTTATTCTTATTTCGATTAAATATTTGTGTAGGCGGTGGGGCAGTGAGTGGAGAAACACCGTCGTTGCCTCCTAGCACGTCACAGCGCGGAAGGCAAGTACCCTGTCCATCATTATTCAATGACGTTATTGCTTGTGATTGTACCACTAGACTTGTTTTCATGAGTTTGTTTGTATGCCATGTGTTACTCTCTATTGATGTGTGATAGACATTCATTTCATGAAAATGCATTATGTTCATGCATCGATTCAATTGAACCACGAGAGTGGAAATTTGTAAGCCCCATCAATTCTAGAATGGGCACGTAAGACCCACCATTCCAATGTGGGCAATGTTGGACACCCGTATGAAACGTTCTTCATACGGTATTTGAGGTCCCCGTACTTTGTTAAGTACGGGCTTAAGTGAACACCGACGGGTGTGTCACTCACTATATCGGTATAAGTTGTGAGCAGTCCATTTCTTTATTGCATTATTCCATTTCATTCATATCCATATGTGTTCAGAGATGTTTTTCACAAGCAGATTGTGATTTGCTTTGTTCGCTTAATGTTTCTGTTGTCTGTTAAAGTAGTTTCTGAGTCTTTGGCTCATCCTTGCTTGTGTGTTTAATTTAGGTAAATGAGGAGGAAGGCAAGACCTTTTGAGGGGTAGTCTAAGCACGCTGCACATCACCTTTATCAAATAAGAAATAATATTGTTATCTTTCATTCATGTCAACTATTTGTTAAATTTCCAAATTGTAATAATCCAATTTTGGTATCGCCCATCGTACATTTTATTATGAATGTTTCTATTCCTTCTCATAAAACTGTTATCGTTTATCGTTGACCCTTATGGAATTTGGTTATTTAAGCCTGTTTAACCCGACTTTGTTGTACATACTTAGTATTTATTAGTTCTTTTAGGTGACATCTTGGCTCCGAATAGCCAGGGTGTTACAATATTGATTGTGTGCTCATGTATTTAGTTATGTCCTCCTTGATGGAGTGGCTGTAAACCAGCAACAATCACAAATCAATCTATGTAAATTCTCTTGAGATGAGTCCCTTTTCGTTCTTGCTCTCTATTTTGTGATTTTGGGGCTTTATTTGATTCTCAATTTTTCTTTTGGTTTCTGCCCCTAATCTTACTTGCTGTGATATGTGGGAACTCATCTAGGATCATCTTGATCATCTCTAACCCACGCGCAAGTTTTTGGATCTAGTTTTTGTTTTGACTCGGTTTTGAACCATTCTTCACTCAAATGGAAAAAGGATGGAACTTTGCCAAGTATCTTCACGATCTTTGATTGGAATAGGTTCTTTATATCTTAGAGAAGGTGTGTTCCAAGTTTCATCGAGTTTGGAGTTGTAGATCAAAAGTTAGACCTATTTGCAACTTCATTTTTTATATTAATTTTGCTGTTCATCAGGCTGGAGGTCATACCGCCCAAGGTGACCGGTTAGACCGCTCAAGGTGACCAATCAGACCGCCACTGAAATAGAGGTCAGACCGCCCAACACTTGAAGATCGAGCCTTTGTTGATTTTTATTGTTTTGCTTCGGGGTTTTGATTGGATTCAATACAAGACTTCTGTTGTGCTTATATATTGATATTCATAGCTCTCATAGCTATCGGAGTGAAATACGTGTTAAATCTGATCTTGGTGAAAAAGAGATTGTGCTCCTATTCGTCCCCCCTCTAGTCGCCGTTTCGGTCCAACAGAATAGCTTGTATTATGAATTGCTAAGGATCACAGAACCTGGAGGTTAAACCAACTGATCAATCGAAAGTAACAGACTAAGTGCTAAAGATCAATCAATGGTAGTAAGCATTCCAATTAGAGCTCAAGTTCAAATCTGATTATCAAAACAATTTTAGGACAAGACTATTATCATCACAGAGTATTCATCTTAAGACTACCACATCACATTACAATATATTCCAGTAGCAGTATCAAGTTGTACAACATTACATCAGTTACCTTTGAGCGTCGAGGAGAAGAACGAGCAGAGAGCACCGGAGCAGAAGTGCGCAACGTCGAAGGGGAGGCGCGCTGAGCTCACAGGAGGAAGAGGTGATGCGTGCTTTGGGGGAGGGGAGGAGGCCGGCTCAGGGAGGAGGCTCACTGAGCTCGGGGGAGCAGGGGCACTGGGTTCGGGAAGGCGGCGGCTCGTGCTTGGGGAGGAGGTGGTGGGCTCAGAGGAGGAGGCGTGCTGGGCTCGAGGAGGAGGCGGTGATGAGGACGGCGGTGACGTGCTCCGGCTGGAAGGGAGAGTTAGAGAAGCTTAATCGTTTGAGAGGGTGGTCAAACCCTAGAGTCTGAATATAAATAGGGTTGGACATCACAGACGATTCTAAAGTAGAACCGTCTGTGATAAATAATATCACAAGCGGTTCTAATAAATAACTGTCTATGATAGATTGTGTATCACTAACGGTTTATAGATGAAATCGTCTGTGATATATGTGTAATACCCCGGATTCGGATCGGGTAATTAGAAAAGCAGCTGGGGAGGGAAAATTCAAACAAGAACTGAAATTTCCTGAATCGACGGGGGGTTTTCAGCGATCTTCCGACAACCTGGGCCTGGGCCGCAGCCCAGGAGGGGCCCATGAGAGGGGCCAACCAAGGGGGTTTTCCTCATCTCCAAACCCTAGCCTATCCTCTCTCTCCCACTCCCTCCCAAGCCGCCACTCCCTCCTCCCCCTCTCCAACCGGCCGCCACCCTCCTCCCTGTCGTACGCCAGACTTGTTCGTCAGATTTGGGTAAGTTCCGTACGTTTTCTGATCTTTCCACCTCTTAGAAAGTTGTAGCCCTTGATCTTAGCTTTCTTAGGCACCGAGATCATCTGATTTGGAGTTACGGTTTAGGAGATATGGTAGTTTTACCGCGACTGTCCTGGACAGCTGACGTATTTTGGCAGATTTTCTTGTCGGGCCATTATGAATTACTTAGAGGCCGAATCTCGGGTTTTCGTCTCCTAGAGTTATGTTCCTGGTTTCCTTAGCTTTCTTTTGGAATAGAGATCACAAGATTCCACCCTGTGGTTTAGGAGATAAGAATTTTTAACCGCACACTACTCTGTCTGTCAGAGATTTTGGAGACTGTCGGTTGCTCGTCGGTTTTGATCTAGTTACAATCAGATTCAGAACTCCCACCCAAATAGGTTATTGTAGCCCTTTACATTATATTTCCATGTTGATAAAGATCACCTCTATTGGATCAGTAGAATAAAAGTTACGTCATTTTCTTTACCACTGTTTTGAAATCTGGGCAGATATCTGTTAGTGTTTTCAACTTTTGTTTAGGCCACTGTTTTGGCCGAATCAGAGAACCCCGCCAACTAGAGTTTCGTAGTGTCGTGCGTTAAGATTCATTGGGCACTGATTTCAGGTCATTTAGAATTCCAGATAATTAAATATGTTTTTTCTCGTACCGCTGATCAGAAGGGCTGAAATCTGGCTGAATAGTTTATTTTCAATTCGGGTCTGTGCGGTATATTGGGTAGTCAGGAGATATTGTAGAACACCGGTAGTAATGTATTTCCATATTGTTCTTATTTCGGGAACACTTGTGTAGGCGGTGAGGCATCGCGTGTGGGAACACCTTCATTGCTTGCTAGCGCGTCGCAACGCGAAAGGCAAGTACATTGAATCCTTTACATTGATGAATGATGTGTTTGTGTTCATGCTAATGTTTCTATGATTCATGTTTTCAATCAACGGTTACTCAACATTCATATTCCAAAGACAGAGCAATCGCATATTAACTTGTGGTGTTTTCAATTGAATGCATGATAATGTGATGTATACGTGTATGTTCTTGCACTTGTTCATGATGTTGATATGTTTCAAATTGATAATTGAGAAAAGATGATGACTGTAATACTCCGGAAATGTTCGGTAGAAAGAAAGAGGTCGGAGAGAGTAACAGAGATTGTTTTGGTCGGAAAATTCCAATCTTCGGGGTTATTTGTTATTGTTAGACAACCCGGGCCGCAGATCGCGACCTGTGTGGCCCATGAGGGGCCGCCGCCCATGTGGTGGCCGCCAAAGGCCAAAAGGGGGCACCACTTCCCCCCCCAAAACCCTAACTCCTTCTCCTCCCTCCCCAAGCCGCCACTTCCTCTCCCCTCCCTTCCTCACGGTGCAGCACCTCCTCCTAGGCGCCTCCTCCTCCGGTGGTGGCCGCCATTGGTGTTCCTCGAGCTGCACTCCCGATCCTCCACGCCTTCACCTTCGGTTCTTCCTTCGCGGGCTTCAGCGGGTCGCTGATTTGGGGCTGGCCAAAGAGGAGAGGGGAAGGCTTTGGGAAGTTGTTCCTCGTCGTTCTTCGGGTCTACAAGGGTAACAAGAGACCCCATCGCTGTTTGATTGCGTTAGAGTTGTCGATTCCATGTTTTTGGTAGTATCGCGTAATCTCTGTTAGTAGATCGGTTCTGTACAGTATGTTGCAACTCGGTTTTGGGTGTCTTAGAGGCAGAATTGGATGTTCTCGCCTTCTAGAGTTTTGTTCCTTATTTCATTAGCTTTCTGTTGGCGCCTGGATCACAAATTTTCACCCAGTAGATTAAAAGTTATGGCTGTTTTACTACGCGCTGGTCTGTCTGTCAGAACTGATGGGTATAGTCGGTTGCACCTAGGTTTTGATCTAGTTAGAGTCAGAATCAGGTCGGCCACCCAACTAGGTTTTTGAAGATAATTTCACCATGTTTCCAGGCTGATAAAAATCACTTTATTTGGATCAGTGGTTTAAAAGTTAGAGCATTTTCTTTAGGGCTGTTCAGATTTCTGGGCAGACTGCAGTTGTAGTTTTTCAATGGATGGTTAGACCTCTGTAATGGCCGAATTAGAGTTTACCATCAACTAGAGTTTTGTAGCCAGTTAAGTTAAGAAAATTTGAGCACTAGTTTCAGGTCTTTTGGACTTACGGTTTTTTATTGGTGAATTTTCTAGTAAAACTGCCAGATTAGTGATAATTGAAATGTTTGGGTAAATTGATCAAATTGAACTTTTATTGGGTTAGTTTGGTTAGAGATGGAGGGAGGACACGTGTAGCCTTTCCATACTCGCTTGTCCTCATTTCGATTATTTTATATTGTAGGCGGTGAAGCGGTGAGTGGAGGGGTATCTCAATTACCTCCCAACCCGTTGCATTGCAAGCAGCAAGTAATTTGTATTCAATGTTTGATGTCATGTATGATGTGTGAATGAATGTTTACATTTGTTCGTATTTGTAGATGAAAGCCATGTGTTCTTTTCATTTATGATTACTATTCAATATTGACATGTGATCATCATGACATGCATACATTATTTTGGTAAGACCCATCAATTCCAAAGATGGGCACTTGAAATCCCATCAATTCCAAGATGGGTACGTGAGTCCACCATTCCAATGTGGGCCACGTTACGTGAGTCCACCATTCCAATGTGGGCCACGTTGGACAGTTATATGAAACGTTCTTCATACGAATACTTTAAGTGAACACCGACGGGTGCTTCACTCGCTATACCGGTATATGCTGCATTATGTCCATTTCCTTCAATGCACCATTCCACTTCATCCATTCATAAATTCGTTTCGATAGTTGTTCAAATTATGTTTGTGATATACCGATCATTGTATGCTTGATTGTTACATCTGGTTGCTTCTTGTGAGTCTTTGGCTCATTCTTGCTTTATTGTCTTATTTAGGTAAATGACAAGGAAGAATGATCTTGTGGAGGGTAGTTCATCACGATGCACTCACTATATTATATCAAACAATTTGAGGACTTTTAATATCATTGATTATGATTTGAGTTGCATTGTAATAAGCCAACATGGCCGTGTTTACCATATCTTTGAATCTGTTTATTTCCATTTCGTTGCTTAAGACTTGAGGATGAATGCTTGTTTCCATATATTCATAATACTCGCTTCACTTTTTCATGCGATTTGATGTTATTCATGTGAAGAGTAGTGATTGTAGGTGACATCTTGACTTCCTTATAGTCGTGGTGTTACAGATTGGTATCGAGCGGCTTGGTCCGTGGTAATAATATTAAAATGACACATCGTGCACAATAGGAAGGGTTGGGTAAACCATTGTTTTTTCCGCAATTGCTTGGTTATGCCCCAATTATTTTGTTTATCGATTCGTTGAGCTAAGTATTTGATTTTCGCTCATTGTGTTGTTCTTAGATGGCAAGAGGTAGAGGTCGTAGTCGTGGTCGCCCACCGACCCGTAATGGTGGTCGTGGCCGCGTCCGGCAGCCTACATCGTCTTCGTCTCAAGGGTTGGTGGTCTTTGTATCGAGGAGATTGCCTCACCGCGCCCGGCTTCCGAGCCACCGCCGCAACCGCCGATCTCATTCGAGACCTTAATAAGGAGAATCAACAACTCCGCCAACAATTGCGGCGGCCATTCTCGCGGCCGCTTTGACCGGTGGCGGAACTCGTTGTCGCCTTTGTTCCACCCGAGGCTAGGATGAGCCTCCGTGAGTGGATGTCGCCGTCTCGACACTTTTGACGGAGCAGTACACCGTTCAGCCGCGGATCTGGTTGAGGTACATGGAGCGCCGCTTGGAGCCTTAGAGCCGGTATCCGCGCAGAAGGCGCGATTTGTGGCCTTTCACCAAGGGCCAGCCGACATCCGTGGGAAGGGGTCCTGTCTTCCGGGACTCAGTAGCAGGTCTTGTTACTTGGGAGGTTTTTGTGGAGAGGTTCAGACACGCTTTATCCCGACTCCTTCATCGAGAAGATGGAGCAATCCCTCCCGACCTATGTGCAAGGAAAATGTCAGTATCGAGTATGAGGCCGGATTTAACAAACTGTGCGCTTTGTCCCACCGTGGCAAGTGATGATAAAGAGAAGGCTAAGAGGTTCGCGGGGCCTCAATCAGAGTATCGCGATTCGGGAGCAACAGTTCACGTGACTTTAGCTCGGTGGTTGAGCGAGCTAGAGGATGGAGTTGGAAAGAGCTCCTTCGTCGTAAGGGCATGTTGCTAGTGGTTCTGTTGTTATCGTGGATCCGGCGGTGGCGAAGCGGAGTTTCGGTGGAGGTGGTGGGTCTTTTCAATGACCACGCTAAGAGGTTTCACAAGAACCAACCCTCCGCCTTGTTCAAGAGTGGCGATCTTCTTCTTGGCGCCACCTTCTTCATCTTTCGCCCTACGCTTGCGCCCTGCTCCTGTCGGGGCATGAAGTGTTTTCGGTGTGGTGCGGGCATCGAGCTTCGAATGTTCCTTCAAGGGAACATGCCAAGATGTGGTCGAGAGGGCCACAAGTCCTCGCATGTGCAAGCAAAATCCAGCTAGTATCATCAAATGGGAAGCGTCCCAAGCAGCCTTCTTCCTCCGGCTTCCACAGAGGTTGATTCAGACGACGACGGCAGTTCTCGCACCACAGCACCCTCCAAAGATGGGGTCCACTGCAGCTTTCACTCCGGCGCCTCCGCAGGTTCTATTGGAATCCGCACCATCCGCCCCTCCGTCGCTTGTTCCTCCGGTATTGTTTCCAGCCTTTCCGACGCAGAGTGTTGGTGCGTCTTTCTGACCGGTGCATCGGGGTTTACGCCATGCCCACCCCGAGACCTTGGGACGCTCGATGTGGTGGCAGTACTTTACTTGTTGATTCGCAGGATGCCTTTGTCTTTGTTTGATTCGGGGCTACTTACTCGCTCGTGTCTTTGGAGTTTGTTAGAAAAGTGGGTTTGAGTTTTCACTTATTTCGAGTCGGTGGTAGTCGGCTCCCAGAGGACTTATTTCTAGCTCTACCGTCTGTCCGGTTGTTCTATACCGATAGATGATGAGGTTTTCATCGCGAATCTTATGGTTATTCAATTGGCACCATTCGATGTTATCACTCGGTATGGTGGTTATTCCAATACCGTGCCAAGATTTGTTGTTTCGGAAGACGGTGACCTTGCTAGCTCCTTCCGTGAAGAATCGGTATTCGAGGCCGCGACCGTCGATTCAAGATTTGTATCGCTAATCTATTCCCTAGCCGTCGTGCATCGACCATCGGATTACTTTGCTCCTCAATGAAAAGACCGATTCTTTGCGGCGTATTGAGGAGATTCCAGTTGTGAAGGAGTTTTCGATGTCTTTCCTATAGAACTTCCGGAATGCCTCCGGTGAGGAAAGTGGAGTTCGGATTGATCTTGTTCCGAACTCGGCCGTTGTCCAAGTCTCCTTACCGCTTGGCTCGGCCATTTCAGAAGAATTGAAGAAACAATTGGACGACCTGCTGTCCAAAGGTATGATTCAGCGGAGCGTTTCGCCTTAGGGAGCGCATGTTCTCTTTATAAAGAAGAAAGATGGCAGCTGGCGTATGTGCATAGATTATCGGGCGCTTAATCAGGCGACGGTGAAGAACAAATATCCTTTGCCTCGCATTGATGACCTTTTCGACCAGTTGAAAGGAGCTAAGATATTTTCTAAGATTGATCTCCAGTCGGGTTATAATCAGATTCGAGTTCGTGAGCGTGATATTGAGAAAACGGCTTTCTACGAGGTATGGTCATTATGAGTATAAAGTTATGTCTTTTGGACTAACGAATGCTCCTGCAGTTTTCATGGAAGCCATGAACAGTATGCTACATCAATACCTTGATGATTTCGTGGTGGTATTCATAGATGATATCTTGATTTATTCCAAGACAGGAGGATCACACCCACCATTTGCGGTTGGTACTTGAAACTTTAAGAGAGAATCAATTCTATGCCAAGCTGAAGAAATGTGAGTTTTGGATTTCTGAAGTTGGATTTTTGGGTCACGTTATTAATCAGAAGGGTATTTCAGTTGATCCTAGTAAGATTTCGACAGTGGTTGAGTGGAAGAGACCAACCAATGTTAAAGAAGTAAGGAGTTTTCTGGGTTTAGCTGGCTATTACCGGCGGTTTGTGGAGGGTTTTTCAACCATTGCTAAACAGATGTCCCAGTTGACACAGAAAGGTGTTAGGTTCCAGTGGTCTGATGCTTGTGAGCGCAGTTTTTGCTCTTTGAAAGATAGATTAGTGATCGCCCAATTCTTACTCTTCCGAGCACGGGAAGAGATTCACTATCTATTCAGATCGCCCATAGTTGGACTTGGTTGTGTACTCATGCAGGATGGTAAAGTGATTGCCTATGCATCGAGACACCAAGAAGCATGAATGTAATTATCCCACCCATGATCTAGAGCTTCTCGCAGTTGATTCATGCTTTGAAGATCCAAGCGCCATTATTTGTATGGCGAATCTTGTGATGTGTTCACGACCACAAGAGCCCAAATACATCTTTACCTGTATGACTTGAACTTGAGACAGAGGAGATGGCTAGAGTTGATCAAGGACTATGATCTTACTATTCAATACCATCCGGCAAGGCTAATGTGGTAGCCGATGCCTTGAGTCGCAAGGCGACACCTCCTATCCTCGATTGTCTTATTGCCGACTTTGAGCGTATGGATATTTCTTTACGCTTATGTACCGCATGCATCGAGACTCGCTTGATTTTAGAGTCACTCTTCCGGATCGGTGCGGGTAGCACAACAAAGAAGATTAGATGTTCCAACGAGTGAGGAAGCGTTATACCGAGGGCAAGGTGGTCACTTCGGTGTGGACAAATTTGATTCTTTGCGATTTAAAGGGCGCTTTGTGTGCCACAGAGTCTCGAGTTAAATTGGAGATTTTGAAAGAGGCCCATCGATTTTATACCGTACATCCCGGGGGACCAAGATGTACAAAGATTTAAAGAAAAGTTTCGTGGAAACGGATGAAAATTGATATCGCAAGATGTGGCTTCATGTGGGGTGTGCCAGTGGTCAAGGCCGAGCACAAGCGACCAGCAGGATCATTGCAACCCTTGGAGGTACCGGTTTGGCCATGGGACGATATATCTATGGATTTTGTGGTTGGTTTACCTCGCACTCGGCGAGGAAAGGATGCTATTTGGGTAATTGTGGACCGGTTCAAGAAGTCCGCACATTTCATTCCTATTCAGACAACCAATTCGCAAGCGATTTGGCTCCTCTTTATGTACGAGAAATTGTGCGCTTGCACGGAGTGCCAAAGACCATTGTTTCGATCGAGACGCCAAGTTTGTTTCCAAATTCTGGGAAAGCTTGCAGAGTGCATTGGGTACACAACTCCGCCTTAGCACGACCTTTCATCCCAGACAGATGGACGACCGAGCGCACTATTCGGACTTTAGAAGACATGCTCAGTGTTGTGTTTTATCTCGAAAGGTAATTGGGAAGAGCATTTAGCCTTGGCAGAGTTTGCTTATAACAACAGTTATCATTCCAGTATTCGAGCCGCACCATACGAGGTTCTCTATGGGCGTAAGTGCAGGTCCCCGTTGTGCTGGGATGAGGTTGGAGAGCGGGCAGTCTTGGGTCCCGACTGGGTTCAGCAGATAGTGGCTAGAGTGGCAGAGGTTAGGCAGAATTTGTTGGCTGCCCAGAGCCGACAGAAGAGCTACGCTGATGTCAGAAGGCGAGATTTGGAATTCGAGGTGGGAACTGAAGTTCTGTTGAGAGTATCGCCATCTAAAGGCGTAGTGCGTTTCGGCACCAAAGGAAAGCTTAGTCCAAGGTATGTTGGACCCTTCCCAATCGTGGCACGAATTGGGAAGCTAGCTTACCGTTTGAACCTTCCTGATTCTATGAGTGGGGTTCACAACGTGTTCCATGTTTCGATGCTTAGAAAGTTTCTGAGAGACCCAGATCATGTCATTCCTTTGGAGCCTTTGATTGTCAGGCAAGACCTTACCTTCGAGTCCCGGCCAGTGAAGATATTAGAAGAATCAGAACGGGTTCTGAGGAATAAGACCCTGAAGTATGTCAAAGTTCTTTGGTCGCATCAGTCTGAGAGAGAGGCCACTTGGGAGTTGGAGTCCCGCATGAGAGAGCAATACCCCGAACTGTTCGTTTAAGGTAAATTGTTTAAGTTGTAATTTCCGGTATTTATTTCTCTCTGTTGGATCGTTGATTAGATTCGAGGTCGAATCCTGTTAAGGGGGGTAGACTGTAATACTCCGGAAATGTTCGGTAGAAAGAAAGAGGTCGGAGAGAGTAACAGAGATTGTTTTCACGAAAAATTCCAATCTTGGGGTTATTTGTTATTTCAGACAACCTTTGGGCGCATGCGCGACCTGTGGCCCATGAGGGGCGGCCGCCCATGTGGTGGCCGCCAAAGGCCAAAAGGGGGCCCCACTTCCCCCAAAACCCTAACTCCTTCTCCTCCTCCCCAAGCCGCCACTTCCTCTCCCCTCCCTTCCTCACGGCGCAGCACCTCCTCCTAGCGCCTCCTCCTCCGGTGGTGGCCGCCATTGGTGTTCCCCTGGAGCTGCACTCCCGATCCTCCACGTCTTCACCTTCGGTTCTTCCTTCGCCGGGCTTCCGCGGGGTCGCTGATTTGGGGCTGGCCAAAGAAGGAGAGGGGAAGGCTTTGGGAAGTTGTTCCTCGTCGTTCTTCGGGTCTACAAGGGTAACGAGAGACCCCATCGCTGTTTGATTGCGTTAGAGTTGTCGATTCCATGTTTTTGGTAGTATCGCGTAATCTCTGTTAGTAGATCGGTTCTGTACAGTATGTTGCAACTCGGTTTTGGGTGTCTTAGAGGCAGAATTGGATGTTCTCGCCTTCTAGAGTTTTGTTCCTTATTTCATTAGCTTTCTTTTGGCACCTGGATCACAAATTTTCACACAGTAGATTAAAAGTTATGGCTGTTTTACTACGCGCTGGTCTGTCTGTCAGAACTGATGGGTATAGTCGGTTGCACCTAGGTTTTGATCTAGTTAGAGTCAGAATCAGGTCGGCCACCCAACTAGGTTTTTGAAGATAATTTCACCATGTTTCCAGGCGGATAACAATCACTTTATTTGGATCCGTGGTTTAAAAGTTAGAGCATTTTCTTTAGGGCTGTTCAGATTTCTGGGCAGACTGCAGTTGTAGTTTTTCAATGGATGGTTAGACCTCTGTAATGGCCGAATTAGAGTTTACCATCAACTAGAGTTTTGTAGCCAGTTAAGTTAAGAAAATTTGAGCACTGGTTTCAGGTCTTTTGGACTTACGGTTTTTTATTGGTGAATTTTCTAGTAAAACTGCCAGATTAGTGATAATTGAAATGTTTGGGTAAATTGATCAAATTGAACTTTTATTGGGTTAGTTTGATTAGAGATGGAGGGAGGACACGTGTAGCCTTTCCATACTCGCTTGTCCTCATTTCGATTATTTTATATTTTAGGCGGTGAAGCGGTGAGTGGAGGGGTATCTCAATTACCTCCCAACCCGTTGCAGCGCGGCAAGCAAGTAATTTGTATTCAATGTTTGATGTCATGTATGATGTGTGAATGAATGTTTACATTTGTTCGTATTTGTAGATGAAAGCCATGTGTTCTTTTCATTTATGATTACTATTCAATATTGACATGTGATCATCATGACATGCATACATTATTTTGGTAAGACCCATCAATTCCAGTATGGGCACTTGAAATCCCATCAATTCCAAGATGGGTACGTGAGTCCACCATTCCAATGTGGGCCACGTTACGTGAGTCCACCATTCCAATGTGAGCCACGTTGGACAGTCGTATGAAACGTTCTTCATACGAATACTTTAAGTGAACACCGACGGGTGCTTCACTCGCTATACCGGTATATGCTGCATTATGTCCATTTCCTTCAATGCACCATTCCACTTCATCCATTCATAAATTCGTTTCCAGTAGTTGTTCAAATTATGTTTGTGATATACTGATCATTGTATGCTTGATTGTTACATACAGTTGCTTGCTGAGTCTTTGGCTCATTCTTGCTTTATTGTCTTATTTAGGTAAATGACAAGGAAGAATGATCTTGTGGAGGGTAGTTCATCACGATGCACTCACTATATTATATCAAACAATTTGAGGACTTTTAATATCATTGATTATGATTTGAGTTGCATTGTAATAAGCCAACATGGCCATGTTTACCATATCTTGCTGAACTGTTTACTTCCATTTCGTTGCTTAAGACTTGAGGATGAATGCTTGTTTCCATATATTCATAATACTCGCTTCACTTTTTCATGCGATTTGATGTTATTCATGTGAAGAGTAGTGATTGTAGGTGACATCTTGACTTCCTTATAGTCAGGGTGTTACAATGACATTCATATTACTTGCTTCATTCCATTCATACATGTTTTAATTTCCGTCCACGGGAGTGGAATTTTGAAAGACCCATTAATTCCAGTATGGGCATTTGAAAGACCCATCAATTCCAGTATGGGCATTTGAAAACCCATCAATTCCAGAATGGGTACGTGTGATCCACCATTCCAATGTGGGCTACGTTGGACACCCGTATGAAACGTTCTTCATACGGTAACTTTAAGTGAACACCGACGGTGTTACACTCGCTATACCGGTATAAGTCGTGATTAGTCCATTCCTTGAAGGCATTCTTTCATTCCATCCATTCATGTATTCATTCCATTCAATCATGTATGTGGTGCAAGATTTGTTCATAATTCAATTGAATTGATTTATCCACTATTTGATTGATTATTCTAATATGGTACTTGCTGAGTTTCGACTCACCCTTGCTTTCAATGTTATTTAGGTGATCCACCCTGATGTTGATGATTTTGGGAAGGGAGTAGACCAACACGTTGCACACAGAACATTACTCGATAATTTTCATTAATGGTTTCAACTTTGATATTCCTTGATGAGAGAAGGATCATTAAGTAATGTTTAAACTTCATGTCATGTCGCTCCATGATTAGTTTCTTGATTATTCGCCATCGATGTATTGGCCGCTTTCACCTCGTTATCCTCGTTATTGATATTTGGATAGATGCATATTGAATCTTATTCGTAAATTGTTCATATGTTGTATCCTTATGTGGCATCTTGGCTTCCGAATAGCCAGGGTGTTACAGTTGGTATCGAGCGGGCTTTAGGTCCGTGGTTCATTCAAATATATTAAATTGACACACTGTGCACACTAGGAGGGTTTGGGTAAACTATTGCTTCCGCATTTCGATTGTGGTGGCACGAGTAATGAGTCGTTGTTAAATTGTTTTGTGCTATGATGTGTTAATCCACGATATGATGTGTTAACCTCTATCTATGAAATTATTCTATGATTGCCATGAGATGATCCGATATATATACATATTTATATTCATAATTGATTGCATTAGTTATGCGTTTCGTAGCGGACGTCGAGAAGTTGAGTTCGTGGTTGTTGTCCTGGGTTTTGCCAGGCTACACCACTGTTTGTGGTATGAAATTAGAGAAGTTCTTACCTCTATTCCATAAGCTCCGTGTTGAGCATGAGCTCATTGATGAACTTGTCGCTTTCTAGAACCGTATCTGGTTTCTGGTTGTAGTTTCTGGCAGTTCGTGAATTTCTTTTGAATTTGGAGTTTTAATGAAATTGCAAGCTCCCGTAGGTTTCTGACCGTTCTCTGAACCAGTTAGGGTTCTTTTGATTCTTGTGAAATTTCTGCTCCACGTGGGCATAGTTCCATTACAAGATTTATCTTTTCACAAAAACTGCTTTTACCTCGTTGGGGAAATTTAACTCATTCGCTCGCTTGGAATCTCTGATCGAAGACTTCTTTTGCAAGTTCTTTATTACGTGTGTATTGATCTTGCATATTTCTCTAGGGATGCTTTAGTAAGTCGCTCTCTTCCTTGATTTTCGAATTTGACAAATTCTTGTCCGGTGGTGATTGATGAATTTCTCTTGGGTTCATGATTCTTGGTAGACGAGTTTAAGTAGGCCTTTAATGGTACTCCGAAAATATTACTGTTTTTCGATTGTTGAATTGCTTTTACTACGAGTGATCTTTGTAAATTGGCAACATTGATATTTCCATGGTTGTTCCTTCTTTCTCATTGGAAAAGAGCGACCCAGCTTACTCGTTTGATAATTTGCATAATGAGAGTTCCTGTTGCAAGTTCGTTAACATGAGAAAGCATTGGTTCCATGTATTTCTCTTGGATCTCTCCGCTTGTTGAAATTTGATATATCTCTTTCCCGAAGAAAAATGTTAAAACCATTTGTGGTCTTTGGGTTGTGATTAAGTCGGAAGTTGAAAAAAATTGTGGGCTTGGGTTTCTATTGGACCCTAGGGTTTTCAAAGCAGTTCTTGTCTTTTGATCACGAGCTCCTTTACTAGTTGTGAATGTGATTGTTGACAGGATCGTTTCTTTTGATAGCCTCATCCTTTTGTTGATAGAGGCAACTTGGTTATCTGTTGGGCATTTCGAGAATGGAAATTTTCTTTCACAAAGTTCATTGAAGAAATTTCGACTATGTTCATTTCCTTTGGAATATTTAGAGTGTTGGAGTTTAGAACCTCCCTTTGAAAAAGAAAAGTGTCGCAACCTTTTGTCAGGTTTTCTGTTGTTTTGTGAGGGGTTGTGAGTAAATAATCTATGAGTTCAAGTTAGATTATTAGCGTGATGCATAATTTATCTTGGCCGATGTCCCCGAAGAGCGAATCGGTTAGCTAGATCTACCTAATTTTTTTTTGGCTGGCTAATATTGTTGGAATCTTATGCTTTTGCCACATTGAGATTTCTAGTTTTCAAGTCAGTACCTTCTTCTCATTTGAAGTTTGATCTTCTTCTTGTGCGGGTCCTGTGACCTCAACTGTGGACTCCACTTATGTTCAATGAGTTCATCGCTTTAATGGTTTTTCCCTTGGTTCTGTGTTCATTGCGAGTGGTAAGTGATTTCCCAGTTGGTGAAAAGCGTTTTTATGTGCCTCTTCTTTTGATAAGTATTCAACCCATTTTTTCACATGGGTCTTTCGAAATATTTTCTAAATGTGGTTGTGAGCTTGATGTTATTACTTGTAGTAAATTGATCGCCGTTTTGTGATATCGTTCAAATGAGAATATTTCCAGTTTAGCTTTCGCGGTACCTTGGAGATCGCGAATCACCGGTTAACTGAAATCATTTGGATAACTTAAGGAATTGGATTATCCTATTGCTTCTTAAAGGTTTCGTGTGATTTAGTCCGAAAGGCTCTTTGGTTTGAGTCCGCAAAGTGAGGTTGCAATCAAAGAAAAAAAAATCATCGATCTCTTCGAGACGAAGTAAACCCATTTGCTTTCCGTGAAATCCTGTAAAGGGAAATGTTCGAGTTTTGTGGCTGAGATCATTTGGATCCCGTATTTTCCCAAGTAGATGATTTGTTCTGAGCAAATTTGTCTTGTCGAAAGATTTTATTGGTTCTTAATTAGATCTTGTGGTTTGGACTAACGACCTTAGCTTGACCGTTGTGGCAAAGCGTTTCAAGTCAAAGGATTAATTTTATTGTTAACGGAACGAGTGTAGTAGGGGAATTTAAGAATTGAGTCAAGTTTTGTAACTTGTAGTTATTTGAGTCGTTCCTAAACTTCTTGCTCTTCCCGCTCAAGAGATGTCGAGTTTCAATCACAGTATCTTTCTTTCGTATCGTCTGTTATTTGCTAATCTCTCTTAGGGATGTGTTCCCTCAACTGTGAACTCAATTTTCGTTTTCTAAAGTCACGTTTTATCATAATATTTCTTATGGTTTCTTGCTCGCCGTGATGAGCAACGTTTTTCTATGTGACGAAGCTTGTCCTTATTCGCCTCTTTCTTTTGAGAAAGACCCAAAAGTTTTGTTGCAGGGTTTTACAAAGCGCTTATTGGCAATCGCTTGGTGGTGGTTAAGTTTTGGTAGTGGTGATATTTTGCTACCAAGTTATTGGAGGAGTAGAAGAATGTGAAATGGATTTGATCTGTATCTCTTGAAAAAAAAAATATTGATTCACATGGAATGTTTGGCTTCGAAGTAAGTTTGAATAGTGTTACGATTGAGTAGAACCTATGGTATAGAGAAATTCCAGAACTTCAGTTCATGTTAAAAGGTTGAGGATTATCGAAGGTATGGAGACCTTGATTAATTTTATAGAGTAACGCAATTGGATAAGATTGCGAGATTATGTGGGTAATTTTTGAGGATTTCAATAAGTGAGTATGTTAGAATTGTGGGAATGTTGTAGATTCAATCCATTGATTTTCCTATTTGTTATAATTGCAATTTGTAGTAGAAGTCTTGCAGGTTAAATCTGGGCTTTGCATTTTCATGCTAGACCTTTGGTCACTCAATGATTGTGTGTAGAGAGAGTGGAATAATAGAGTTTCCCGAGCAGTGGAATGATAATTGATAGAACCCTTCTGATGAAGTATATGAACGTGCGTGCTAAGAATTTTGAGTTGTTGTTCTTGAAAATTGGAGGTAATGTCATTGTGTGGGACCTATTCTGTGTTGCTTTGAACGCCTTTTATCAAATCAATTTTGGTTAGTAGAACGAGTTATTTAGAGTATTCGGTGGATTCAATATAGCCTCTCCACAATGGTGTGGATGATGTATTTCAATTTGAGCATAATTTGAGGATATTCAAATAAGAGGTTTAAGCTCATGTGGTAGGCAGTGAATTCGAATTTCAATGTTCGAGAGAAATTTTATTCCTAGAAGCGAGGAACTGTGGCAAAGGATGATTCGTGGGATAATGAGGCGTTTTCTTGATTCTCGTTTGAGTTTTGTGTCGTTGACTTGTATTTTCCGCAATTTGAGTTGGTATTTGTGTTGGCATGTTGATTCTTTCCAAATTCAGACAAACCGTAAGTATTTGGTTTGGGCGTTCGAGTGATTTCTCCTTTGGTTGTCGTGGTGTTCATTTGTAAACTGCTTATTTGGAAAATGGATTTGTTTTCGAGATGATTCCCAAATTTGGAATCTAACCTTTTGGTGGAGAGTTAGCATTGCGTGGATGTGATGAGGACTCTCTATTTCTAGTTGGATTCTCTTCGTTTTTGAAAGTTGTAGAAATGAGAACGTTGGCTTATCGCGCTGACCGTCTCGGGTCCTTATGCGGCACGCATCGTCCGGTGTGCTCGAGTGTTAAGCGAGTATCCGAGCAATTCAAGCTTGGAATATCATTGTTTCATTCCAATGTAGTTTCCTTACATTTAGATTGGCGTGCAGATTCGAGGTCGAATCCTGTTAAGGAGGGTAGAATGTAATACCCTGGATTCAGATCGGGTAATTAGAAAAGCAGCTGGGGAGGGAAAATTCAAACAAGAACTGAAATTTCCTTAATCGACGGGGGGTTTTCAGCGATCTTCCGACAACCTGGGCCTGGGCCGCAGCCCAGGAGGGGCCCATGAGAGGGGCCAACCAAGGGGGTTTTTTCCTCATCTCCAAACCCTAGCCTATCCCCTCTCTCTCCCCACTCCCCTCCCCAAGCCGCCACTCCCTCCTCCCCCTCTCCAACCGGCCGCCACCCTCCTCCCTGTCGTACGCCAGAGATGTTCGTCCGATTTGGGTAAGTTCCGTACGTTTTCTGATCTTTCGACCTCTTAGAAAGTTGTAGCCCTTGATCTTAGCTTTCTTTAGGAACCAAGATCATCTGATTTGGAGTTACGGTTTAGGAGATATGGTAGTTTTACCGCGACTGTCCTGGACAGCTGACGTATTTTGGCAGATTTTCTTGTCGGGCCATTATGAATTATTAGAGGCCGAATCTCGGGTTTTCGTCTCCTAGAGTTATGTTCCTGGTTTCCTTAGCTTTCTTTTGGCACTGAGATCACAAGATTCCACCCTGTGGTTTAGGAGATAAGAATTTTTAACCGCACACTACTCTAACTGTCAGAGATTTTGGAGACTGTCGGTTGCTCGTCGGTTTTGATCTAGTTACAGTCAGATTCAGAACTCCCACCCAAATAGGTTATTGTAGCCCTTTACATTATATTTCCATGTTGATAAAGATCACCTCTATTGGATCAGTAGAATAAAAGTTACGTCATTTTCTTTACCACTATTCTGAAATCTGGGCAGATATCTGTTAGTGTTTTCAACTGTTGTTTAGGCCACTGTTTTGGCCGAATCAGAGAACCCCGCCAACTAGAGTTTCGTAGTGTCGTGCGTTAAGATTCATTGGGCACTGATTTCGGGTCATTTCGAATTCCAGATAATTAAATATGTTTTTTCTCGTACCGCTGATCAGAAGGGCTGAAATCTGGCTGAATAGTTTATTTTCAATTCGGGTCTGTGCGGTATATTGGGTAGTCAGGAGATATTGTAGAACACCGGTAGTAATGTATTTCCACGTTGTTCTTATTTCGGGAACACTTGTGTAGGCGGTGAGGCATCGCGTGTGGGAACACCTTCATTGCTTGCTAGCGCGTCGCAACGCGAAAGGCAAGTACATTGAATCCTTTACATTGATGAATGATGTGTTTGTGTTCATGCTAATGTTTCTATGATTCATGTTTTCAATCAACGAAGTTACTCAACATTCATATTCCAAGACTGAGCAAGTACGCATATTAACTTGTGGTGTTTTCAATTGAATGCATGATAATGTGATGTATACGTGTATGTTCTTGCACTTGTTCATGATGTTGATATGTTTCAAATTGATAATTGAGAAAAGATGATGACATTCATATTACTTGCTTCATTCCATTCATACATGCTTTAATTTCCGCCCACGGAGTGGAATTTTGAAAGACCCATCAATTCCAAGATGGGCATTTGAAAGACCCATCAATTCCAAAGATGGGCATTTGAAAACCCATCAATTCCGAATGGGTACATGTGATTCACCATTCCAATGTGGGCCACGTTGGACACCGTATGAAACGCTCTTCATACGGTAACTTTAAGTGAACACCGACGGTGTTACACTCGCTATACCAGTATAAGTCGTGATTAGTCCATTCCTTCAAGGCATTCTTTCATTCCATCCATTCATGTATTCATTCCATTCAATCATGTATGTGGTGCAAGATTTGTTCATAATTCAATTGAATTGATTTATCCACTATTTGATTGATTATTCTAATATGGTACTTGCTGAGTTTCGACTCACCCTTTCTTTCAATGTTATTTAGGTGATCCACCCTGATGTTGATGATTTTGGGAAGGGAGTAGACCAACACGTTGCACACAGAACATTACTCGATAATTTTTATTAATGGTTTCAACTTTGATATTCCTTGATGAGAGAAGGATCAGATAAGTAATGTTTAAACTTCATGTCATGTCGTTCCATGATTAGTTTCTTGATTATTCGCTACTGATGTATTGGCTGCTTTCACGTCGTTATCCTGTTATTGATATTTGGATAGATGCATATTGAATCTTATTCCGTAAATTGTTCATATGTTGTATCCTTAGGTGGCATCTTGGCTTCCGAATAGCCAGGGTGTTACAATATGAGGTATCACAGATGGCTTATCCTAAGGAACCGTCTCTGATAGCTTATGTATCACAGATAGTTTTTAAATGGAACCATCTGTAATAGATTATCATAGACGATTTATAGATGAAACCGCCTGTGATATATTCTTTGTATTGGTAAATCTAGTTCTTTTTATTGGTTAGCCTTAGAAAATGCTAGCCATGCCCTCTAAAACAAGCAGAAACACAACAAGCACATATATACTTCCAATTCACATTCATTTGAGAAACAAGCACATTCATTTCACAGTACAAATCAATTAACTCAAATGAACTAAAATTAACCATTCAGAACATATACACACATGTACCATTAAGTTCAATCTTATCCCAATCAAGTTTAATCTACATTGTGGAACTCTTCATATGACACATTCTCGACCCTTATGCAATACACACATTATTCAATCTTTAAAAACTAGCCGTTCATGATGATCGACGCGTATGTAGCTAGTTTCGTCATGTTGTTCTTCCTCGACCCTTATGCTATTTTTGAAAGGAGGCAACTCGTCAAATTGATTGTATTATTCCTTGTCCACTATATTATCAACTTCGACAATCCTACTTTTTCCATCAAGAACTACGTGACGCTTCTTATTTGCCTGGTCAGTTACATAGAAGACTTGAACAACTTGGTTAGCGAGTACGAATGGTTCTTCTTTGTATCCGACACGTTTGTGGTCCACGCTAGTGACACTGTACTTGTCGACCTTCACCTGTGGGAGATGGACCAACAGCACCGAAACAGAGGGATCTTGAAAAGCACATAGTCAACTGTGAGCCGTGCCTATGTCGTGTGGGTCTCATTATCAGATCCACTGTTCTGTAAACCCGTGAACACGTAGACCAGAGCCCATCTTCATGGACCCAGTCTATGGACCGTGGGCCCCACATGTCAGCCACTAAAGCCATTTTCTGGAATTAATTTTATTTCAGAAATTTTCTTGCTGACATCAGTTGACGTCATAATGCAGATTTTTCTTTAGAAAAATATTTCAGAAATTCCAGAAATTCCAATTTAGGGTATTTTCTTTAGTTTTGATATTCCAAAGCCCATATCTTCTTCATCTGAACTCCGATTGAGCCCATTCAAATTCCTAAATTCATCTAAATTTAGGTTAGGCTATGTGATGTGATGTAGGTGTGATTCTCACATCGCGGGACGGTTCGCCGCTTTCCTGTCTAAGGGTGTGTGTCATGCCAAGCGTTGTGTGTATCGATTGGACGACGGTAAATCACATCAGGAGTGTCAATGCGTGAGATGAAGTTTCTAAAAGGTTTTGTTATGGTCAGTGCTAGCTACACTGATTATATCGTGTGGGTAAAGTGTACAAACTCTGCAGAGTGTTAATCAATCTATTCAAATAGCCGCGTCCGCGATCATGGACATGTTCGGGCATTTCACACGAGGGGGTAGATTTTCATAAAAGATTTGGGAAGGGGAGTTGTGTAATCTAAGTCATATAGCTATGTGAATAACTTGTTTAGACTGTGTGTCCTTTGTGAAAAAAAAAATCTCAAATTATTATTGTTTATTTGTCTTAAATATTGTTTTTCAATCTATTATACATATTCAATTGTAAATGTTGCTTTATGCAAAATAACCACAAAAGTCATTCCTTTGGAATAAGCCATCAACTATAAATTGTATTATGTGGTATGACTTACAAGTACGGTTGTGTACTCATGCTTGCTTCAAACAATCAACAGAAGTGCAGGAGTATTCGCCTACATTTGAGGAGGAGTTCTACGAAGGTGTTGATCGTTAGGGTCTTGATCCCAGTTGGTTGCCTGTGGTGAATTTATGGGATTCTGCTGAAGTTAAATTTTGTTCTGCTACTACTATTTTATTTTTTGTCAGCCCTGTGTGGCTTAATAAATGTAAATTCAACCATAAGGTCAAAACCATTATTTGCTATTGAAATTAGTCGTTTATTCTATTAATCGTCTTGTGTGGATCGATATTCATCTATGTTAATATTGTGCACTAGCGTTATCCTGGACTAGTCAAGAATACACAGAGGGTCCATAATTGCATTTTTGGGTCCCAACAACACTGAACATACATGCATGTTTGTATACTCGTTACAGTAGAGGATACAGTCATTCAGACATGCATGTATTCTTTCTACTTCCATTCCCAATGGACAAAGAACTTTATTGGCTTTGTAGGTGGTTTTGGGCAACTCATTTCCCTTCGGAAGCATGTCCGCTAAGAGACCCAACAACACCGTGAAATTCTTGTCGGACCAACCGTTGCTTGCCTTCAATTTCAGTAGTTAAAGCACGGATGACAACCTTGTGTATTCCGGCTTGCAGCCAAGGAAGAAAGGTTTCTCCGGGTCCCCCATCAAGCCCCAGAATTTAACATACTTTATCTCACCACAGTTCCCTTCTGCATCACGAAGTATCTAATCAAGATTGTCATCGTGTAGCCTATCCGAATCAGAACCAAAATCGACATCATCTGGCGACATATCGTTGACTTCATCGGTGATGTCGTTATTACTACCTTCATGTATAATCTGCTCTTCACTGTGACTCGTCCAACATGTATACCCCTTTTTGAAACCCCTTCGAATAAGTGTGTTTTGATCTGCGCTTGGTTCTTAAACATCTTCAGATTCTTGTAGTCAATGCATGGATAGTACATATATTCCACCCCTTTATTCAATATATCCTCTTCGGCAGCTCTTGTAAAAATAGACATGCCATTAATGTACTCTTCATTCACACGGTTGTCAGTGTACATCCAGCTTCGGTCCAACTACGCGACACATATAATGATTTGGTGTTAAATATTGAATTAATTAATTAGTATACTATATATTTGAAATATGTATTTCTAATGAACTGAAAAATAACAATGCATTACAATAGGAGTGCAGTAATATGTGTGTAATCAATGGCAACAACACCAATAAAATCCAAACATCAGCAATGCACCCTAGGGTCAGGTTGTCCATCACAAACACATTATAGACAGCCCACCCAACTTTAGATGATTAGAAGCCAACACTTGCAAAATAACACAAAAAACTATGTCTAAACCATCTTCAATTCTCTCTTTACCAAACTAGATCTAGAATATAATATAAGGAACAAATTACTAACCATCGATAGTCAAGAAAAAATTACCAAGCTAGATCTGCAATCACTCTCTTCTCAAATCCGCGGTCTCCTTTCACCAAATTACCTCAAGGCCCCACCTCCAGCAGCAGCAGCGAGAATAGAGCTGGAATTTAAGACAAATCTGTGAGTGTTGGGTGTACAAACCATCTGTGACGAGGACAGAAAGTCACATACGGTTCATGTTGAAAACCGTCTATGATATTACAAAATATCACAGATGGTTCTGACAAAGAACCATCTGTGGTACTTCACAGAGGATTTTCAACATGAACCGTATGTGATATTACATCTTCACAGACGGTTTTTAGCGCAGCCAGTAAGACAGACATTCTCTATACAGATGGTTTTGGTCAACCGTCTGTAATGAGGCGTCGAGTATTAGCCTTTTTGTAGTAGTGTTTGATGCATCTTATTGACACTTGCATATTAACAAAGTTTTGTTTGGGGCTTTTTCTGGACTTGTGTCATGAAAATTGATTCAATAGAATAAATACAATTAACAAAATCAATTTCAATAAAACGCGAATCTGAAAATTTGATCCATATGGTAACACAGGAGAATTTACATTAAAACTAATTGAAGAAAAACCGGAAGGAAAGCTAAAATTCAATTTCAAAGCTTGTCTCTTTACAAGCAAAACATGAGTTACAATCAAAGGAAATTAATCTGGATCAGAAGTATGAATCGAGAATCAAAATTTTATAATTTAAATTTAAAACTGTAAACCATTCCTCAATTCAAGTCCAAATTAAATTCAACCATGGACTCAATTCATAATTTAGAAATCCAAATTCAATTACCCATGCAAAAGTGAAAATTCATGCTTTGCAAAAAATTGAATTTAAAAACAAATACAAACCAAATCCACGCTCAAATTCTACATTGAATTCAAACTCAAACTAAAAAAAATCAAATTCAGAATAGAATTAAATTCAAAATCCATAAGCTGACACGTGGGTGCTACGGCCATGGGGTTCAAGAATAGTGCATATCGCACTCGCCGGCAGTAGCGTAGGTGTCGTCTTCTTTGTGGCCGCCAGCACAAGACATATCCGCTTTGTGGCCCCGGGCGCAAAGACACCACAACTACGCCAACGACGCAGCATCCACGGAGAAGGGGGCTAGAAGTGAAAATTATGGGTAAGGCACTACTACAGAACATGCTATACTAGACACCCCATCACAGACGGTTCAAAAGGAACCGTCTGTGATAAAATTATCACAGACGGTTCTTTGTTAACCGTCTGTGATATATAAGTATCACAGACGATTATTTACGAACCGCTCAGGATACTTCCTGACGGTTCATTTAACGAACCGCCTGCGTGATACTCTTTTCATCACAGACGGTTCGTTAAACGAACCGTGCGTGATAATATTTGTATACGAACTGTCGTGAGTATCACTGACGGTTCGCTTAACGAACCGCTCGTGATACAAGCATATCATAGACGGTTCTTTAAAAGAACCGCTCGTGATAGCCCCATATCACGCACGGTTCTTTTAAAGAACCGCTCGTGATATATCGAGATTATAAGTAGCGCCGCCGCGGTCCCCATTTCTATGAAATCCATTTGAACCGCCGCCACCCTCCTGCTGCTGCGTCCACTGCCGATAGTCCCATTTCTATTAAATCCATTTGAACCGCCGCCACCCTCCTGCTGCTGCGTTCTCCCCCATTTTGAGCTGTTACCCCTACCTCCTCCTCTCCCATTTTGAGCTGTTACCCCTGCCTCCTCCTCCCCCGGCCCATTGCGGCACTTTGACCTGCCGCCTCCTCCCACATTGCGCCACTTTGGAGAGAAGGGTAACGATCGATCTCAGAACCCTTTATATTTGCTATAGAGTACTCACTAATGTGTTTGGTCATTATAAAAGGTACTTGCGGTTTATTAATATAGAGTACTCACTAATGTGTAGATGGACCGAAACTGGATGTACATTGAGAACTGTGTGAGTGAAGAGTATATTAATGGCGTGTTTGCTTTTAGAAGAGCCACGAAAGGTGATATGTTGAAGAAGGGATAAAATATATGTACTGTCCATGCATTGATTGCGGTAATATGAAAATGTTTAACAACCCGGCGCAGATCGAAGCTCACTTAATACGAAGAGGTTTCAAAAAAGGATATACATGTTGGAGCAGTCACGGTGAAGAGCAGATTATACCTGTAACACCCCAGCCCAACACTGAGCCTAGAATGCCACCACACTACCCTCTAAACTAAAAATTATCGACACACTATAAAATTACAGCAAGAAAACAACAATAAATATATCCATGGATCACAAAAGAACATGCATAATTATGGATCAAACGATAACAAATAAGCAAGGGGAATATAACCAGGTAATTAGTCCAAAATAGCATCAACCAATGAATCCAAATTATTAAAACAAATAGTCTAGTCCAAACGTTGTCCTAAACTTTATTCAACCTCTAACATGTCCAAGGATAATCCAAATTTGAATAAAAAGATTCTTGTGGCAAATGATACTATGTTGTCCATGTGCTCTACTCGCTCTCAGCTACGGTGTCCTCGAAGATCACCTAAAGACAACAAAAGAGTAAGGGTGAGTCCACGACTCAGCAAACACATCAGTATACAACGGACAATAATAAGTCAACAGTAATCAATAACTTCATTATCAACACATGCACTTCTATTAATATTCTCATGCTGTTACCTTCCCTTTGTTTAACACACATTAATCTCATTTATGAATGCAACTCTAATCTACATGTCCACATGCACTTCTTTCAGATATCCAGTATAGCATGAGTGAATGCTCGCGACAACATTCACTCTCAAGCCCGTTCCTCCATAAGGATCGGGGACCTCCTCCACTCCCGTGGAGTTGTGATCATTCATGATCACCTGCTCATATGCAAAGATGCTTATGAATGCAAACATGCAAACTCCATCATAAACATCATATCCAACTTTTCATCATGTTTATCAATAAAGATATAACCATATCATTCCATTGTTTTCAATTAAATAAAATAAAAGTACAACAATAATGGTAATAGAAGATAAAGAAAACAGTGATCGATCATTGATCGCTGTCTATCATGCACTTGCCTTTACTAGTTGCGACGCACGATTTGACTAGAAGACGGCAACAAGCACGACGCCTCTCCTACATTAAATACACAAATTTCAATACAAACTAGAGCATCAAGAATAGCAATCAATAGACATCGCTCCTATCCGTCTCCAAATATACCACGCTTCTCCGGTACCGAATAGTTACCCATTACTGTCTAGGTACTAAAACGAACGTAACTTTCGACTCAAAAGTCCAATCACAACAAACCACCCCGTTCTGGATTCTTCATAAAATTCCCCACCTTTTCTTAGATTACAAAGTCTTCTAATTAAACCATCTAATCCTTCGTTTTTAGCCCAGAAAACCGATCTGTCCGCTTCGGAACAGCAGGTCTTACTAAATTCATAACTTTTGTTTTACCTAACCAAAATACGTGTTCTTAGATTCTACAGAACCATTGGACAATTACCTACATCTTTCATGTAGATCAAAAACTCTAATTAGTCTATTTACTATTTTTAATCCGCAGTCTACCAAAACAGCGCCGAAAGACGACATCCAGAAGGACAGCAGTCTTCCGAAAATCATAACTCGAATTCTACTTGTCCGATTGACATGATTAAATATGCTATAGAAAGATATCGAAATTATCTACAATTATCTAGTAGATGACATTTCCAAAATTTACCATTAAGGTACCCGAATAAATAGTTCAACAGAACAGCAGGCTGAATAGATCTAATAATCGATATCTCCGACTACAAACATCATAACAAACTACCTTACTATTCCGGCAAATTATTCAAGTCTGCATGCATATAATGCTACGACCAATTAATTAACTACTACTTAGCAGTATCTACTCCATCTTTCTCTATTCATTGTACAACATGCACTTTTCTCTAATCACAACACTAATTGAACCTAAAGCAATTAGCTAGAACTACTAATCACGTGCATGCAAGAGTGGTCCGTAATTGGTTAGCTAATCCTAGCCGTAAACAGCCTAAAGCAATTCTGGCAGTGTGATCACGTTATTAGCAATACCATGTAAAATTGCATTACTACATTATTTACTAGCACTAGTTGTTTGCAATCATACATAGCTACAAGACAAAATAGCTAATCACTAAAATCCAACCGAGGCACTAATTACCACAAGTATTGGTAACCAAAAATCAGAAGAACTAATTACTAGAACCCATTAAAGTGACCCTAGCAGTGCACCAATAAATAATCAACTACTAATCACACCCCTACTAATTACCGGCTAGCACTAGCATTAGCAGCCAAAAAAGAAACGAACCGTGAGCTACTCGGGTGTTGCAGCCGGGAAAGAATTACGCGGACGGCAACGACGCGGTAGATGCTTCACGCGCCTTTCGCCGGTCGGCGGCGCGATGCGCCGAGCAATCAACGCAGCGCAACGCGTCCGGGCGGCCGGGCTTCACGCGCCGAACAATCAACGCAGCGCGCGGGCTTCACGCGCCGAACAATCAACGCAGCGCCGCGGGCTGGTTCACGCGCCGAAGCGCTATGCGACAAAGGCCGCAGCGCCGGAAGAAAAAAACGGAGACGGCGCAGTGTGTGTGTGCGGCGGCTGGGTGGAGAGAAAAAGAAAGAAAATAGGACTAGGGTTTCAAGAATTCCCACAATCTATTTATATAGCTCTTAAAAACTCTGAAATTCTATTTTTATGTACTATTTTTATTTAAATACACATAGGCCCTTAAAGACGTTATTATTAATATTAATATTATTTTTCAGAGTATTACAAAACCGGAAGTCAGTAATGACGACATCGCCGAGGAAGTCAACGATATGCAGGGTATGGAATGTGCTTTTGATGAGGATAGATCGCATGATGACAATCTGGATCGGATGCTACGCGATGCGTAAGGAACTACGTGAGAGAGAGTTTTGTAAATTCGAGGGCTTAATGGAGGACTCGGGAAACCTTTGTTCCCCGGTCGCAGCCGAATACACAAGGTTGTCAACCGTGCTTGAACCATCAAATTGAAGGCAAGCAATGGTTGGTCCGACAAGAGTTTTACTGGCGTTGTTAGGTCTCTTAGTCGACATCCTTCCGAGGGAAACGTGTTGCCCAAAGACGACCTACCAAGCTAAGAAGGTTCTTTGTCCATTGGGAATGGAAGTAGAAAGAATACATGCATGTCCGAACGATTGTATCCTCTACAGTAAAGAGTATGCAGACATGCATGCATGTCCGTGCAGAGCATCCCGATACAAGCGGAAGAATATCGCTAAGGCGAAGCAAGGACCTCTGCTAAGATGTTGTGGTATCTCGCCGTGATCCCACGCTTGAAGCGTTTATTTGCGAACCGAAAGGAGGCAAGATTGATGCGTTGGCACTCGGAGGAGCGTAAGAAAGATGGGAAGCTCAGACACCCTGCTGATTCGCCCAGTGGAGAAACTTCGATCGGAGCTTCGAAGAGTTCGATGCGGAACCGAGGAACATAAGGTTAGGGTTGAGTACGGACGGAATGAATCCTTTCGGTAACATGAGCAGCCGACATAGCACCTGGCCCGTGAATCTATGTATGTACAACCTTCCTCCTTGGCTGTGTATGAAGCGGAAATACATTTTGATGACACTACTTATCCAAGGGCCGAAGCAACCTTGGAATGATATTGATGTGTACCTAGCACCATTGCTGGAAGATCTTGTGACACTGTGGAACGAAGTGGTACAGGTATGGGATGCGTACAAACGAGAGAACTTCACTTTACGCGCCATGTTGTTCTGCACCATCAATGATTTTCCGCCCTTGGTAACCTATCTAAGCTTGAAGACAAAAGGAGCCAAAGCTCGTCGCACCGCTTAGATGCTACGGAGAGTGTATGGTTGAACAACTCGCAGAAAGCGTGTATATCGCCACCGTAGGTTCCTTCCGAGGAGTCACCCATACCGCAAGATGAAGAAACAATTCGATGTAAATAAGGAAGACGGTTCACTTCAAGGGCTTTTAGTGGGAAAGAGGTCTATGATATGGTTAAGGATATCGATGTTGTGCTTGGGAAGGGACGTAAATTAAGAACCCGTGAGAAGAACATCTCGAAGAAGCGGTCAATTTTTTGGGACTTGCCTTATTGGGAGTACTTAGAAGTTCGCCATTGCATCGACGTTATGCACGAGAGAAGAATGTATGTGATAGCTTGATTGGTCTCTTCTTTGAACATTAGTGGCAAAACAAAGGATGGTGTTAACGCACGGCGTGACTTGGTCGATATGAACATAAGGACCGAGTTAGCACCGAAAGAGACCGACACAGACTAACGCACCTTCCCCGACTTGCTACACTGGCCCAAGGCCGAGAGAAATGAAGCGTGTCGAGCTTGCACGGTGTGAAAGTCCCGTCTCGTTACTCCGCTAACATTAAGAAACTTGTTTCTATGCAAGATTTGAAATTAATTGGTATGAAGTCGCATGATTGTCGTGTGTCGATGACACAAATGCTTCTGTTGCAATTAGGAGTATCTTGCCGAACAAGGTCCGAGTGGCAATCTTGAGGTCGTGTTATTTCTTCAACTCAATTGCTAAGAAGGTCATCGATCCCCAAGGACTAGATGCTCTGCAGCCGAGGTAGTGACGACTCGTGTCATCTTGAGATGTATTTCCTCCGTCATTTTTCGATATCATGGTCCATCTCATTGTTCACCTTGTGAAAGAGATAAAGATATGCGCCTGTGTTTCTACGCCATATGTACCCGCTCGAGAGGTACATGGGAATTCTCAAGTCCTACGACGGAATCGATCTCAACCGGAGGGCAAGATCATCGAAGGTTATGCAACTAAGAGGTCATTGAGTTCTGCGTCGACTACATGGCTCGTGGATCCGATTGGTGTGCCTCTATCTCGCCATGAGGGGAGACTGGATGGTATCGGACCATCGGAAGGAAATCAATCACTCCCGATCCGATACGCACGCCAAGCCCATTTCACGGCCTTGCAACACATGACCCAAGTGTCCCCGTACATCGACGAGCACAAAGACATGGTACGCCAACGTAATCCGCACCGGTCGGAGGTTTGGATCACCGAGAGCACAACCGCTCGGCTCAACGAATGGTTAAAGCGCGAATCACTCGGAGGTCATCAAGTGATGATACGCTATGGTTGGCAAGAGGGCCACGATTTACAATTGTCACATGGCAAGGATACGACATAAATGGGTACACATTTTATACGGCACCAGATAGGAAGAGCACAAAGCGCGACAAATGTGTCCGCATAGATGCATTCAAGATCGATGGGTCGAGGAGCTCGTATTATGGGCAAATAGAGGAGATATGGGAGATCGACCACGTGCTTTTCAAGATCCCCTATTTGGTGCCGTTGGGTCCATCTCCCACAGTGAAGGTCGACAAAGCACGGCGTCACTACCGTGGACCTCGAACGTGTCGGATACAAAGACGAACCATTCGATCAAGCAACCAAGTTGTTCAAGTCTTCTATGTAACCGACCCAAAGAAATAAGAAGCGCCACGTAGTTCTTCATGGAAAAAGGAGGATTGTCTGAGTTGAGAATGTAGTGGACGAGGAAGAATACAATCAATTTGACGAGTTGCCACCTTTCGAGACGGCGATCGTGCTCGAGGAAGAACCCGGTGAGGAAGCTAGCTATATCTTGCGTCGATCATCATGAAGGGCTATATTTTAATTAAGAATTTACTCCATTGTAATTAACTAATTTATTCCATTGTCATGTGTTAATGTGTTATGGACTTATGATCTTTAAATTGATGACAATTGTCAAGTAATTAATTCCACTTGTACGAACTCGATACCACTTATGAGAAAAACACTTGATACCAAGAATAATTGATTCCATTGCAAATACTTGGTACCACTTGTAAGCAATAATTGAATTTTGCAAGGTGCTCGAACTTCTCTTCTATTGATCTTCCATGAAAGCATTCCAAAGAGAAGAGAGAATTTTGATTGACATGAGAGAATTGTGGATACCATTTTAACGAATAAGATATAGAGGATCAACTTGATCACTGGAAGTGGCCACAAAAGATTTAGAATTGAATGAAGAGAGATGGCTGAGTCCCAAGAAAGCAACTGCGAGATTCCGGACCGTCTGCGGGGTACTTGCAAGGAAACGGGTCCCCATCACCACCCCAACTCGAAGTCTCGGCGATGATGTACAGAGAGACGGGCCAGGGTGAACTTTCTCCTCGCTCACTTTCCTCGGCGGACTGCACGTGTGCGATGGCACGCCGCCGGGCGATGTCCCACGCGTGGAGGACCTTCAAGAGCTCGCTTGTCACGCAAAGACGTGAACACGGGTCTGACGCCTTCACGACGATCAATTTTTGTCGCGGATACATGGGACGCCGCGCGGATGAAGACGACGGCTGAATTTCAGAGCAAAGTGCGCGCGCATGAGCTATCCAGCACAAAACACTCACCCCACGGACTCGGCACACTGGTACGCGCGGTAAAAGCCACGCAGTTGGGCGGCGGAGGACGAGACCGCCGCACGACCGCTTGTTATGATCTCGGACGAAGCGCCGATCCTCGTTAAGAGCGAGGGCATCACCACGCCTTCGGGCAACATCTCTAACAAACCCGCAGACGAGGCGGTGTCTCAACGTCTCGTAAATTTCCAACCACTTAATTGTTAATAAGTTCATAACTTCATGGTGTCTACAATAACATGATGTTCTCTTGCAGAAGAATTGATCGCGCATGTTCCCAAGGTTCCTTCAAGTAGACAGGAGAAGGATGTACCGCTTCACGGCCCCGGGAAACAAGGAGCACCCGGTCGCACGCGAGGAGTTGGGGTTTACGTACCTTGGAGGATGGATTCCCACACAACTCCGACACGATAGGAGTAGGAAGAGATCCAAGGACCAAAGACGACGCTCGGTTGGAACATGTGATTATTGCACAATTTCAAGAACAAATAACAAACTTGCGTAACCAAGTAAATCAACTCATGCAGCGCAAGCCGCCTGTTAATTTGGGAGCAAGTCCCGCTCGACATCGGAGTAGCGCCGCATCCACACATAACTCGACATGACGACGTGCAATTACCGATCGACGGCATCGAGGTAATGTACATCTCTGGAGTGCTTCAAAGATAGACCTATAGGACGCCTTAGCTAATTGTGTACGCTTTTGTAGGAGCCGACGCCGCAAGCTCCAAGTGAGGATAGTAGGGTCGATTCCTATTGAGGTCGGGCGGGTATGGTGTATCCATACCAGAAGGGGCAAGGCAAGACGGTGCCACGGTGGCGCAGGTTACGCCAGGTGCGGTGGACATGGTCCATGACAATTTCATGGCCATCCTACCGAGATTCCCGAACGAAGAAATCGTAACACTAGGGGATGCCACGCACACTTTTATCCAATGGCCCAAGAAGGACATCGACCGACCCTTCGGTGACGCTGACATCGAGAGGACCCGCCTCTCCAATAGGACCTCGATGAGTCCGCCAACCAAAGCTTCGAAGGCCGCCACATCGCTTCCGCCGAGAAGATGACAAAGGGACAAGAAAAGCGTGTCACCATATCGGTCCTCGAGGTGTCACACGGAAGACGCCCTCACCGCCTCGTTAAGGAGAAATCAAATCAAGAACATTAAGGCACCTCCCAAACCCGTGAAATACTCCTCTAAGTCCGCTGGTCTCGCGCAGAAATAAAGAGCTCGGGAGTAGCTTGTCAAGCTTTACATGATTGGTACTTGCGCAAGACCGAGCGAAGGGGGTCATATCGAATCACCGCCGACACGGAGGGAGCATTTTCTCCACGAGCCCGCCACTTCGCCGTGGGCTTCAAGACTTATTTGACTTATACAACCTAATCGCCTCGACGCCTCACTTCTACGATGCCGACAATCGTAAGTGTGTGCAATCAATTTCTACACTCACGTGATACCGATAAATATCATAACTCATTGCTTATGTACAGATACATTATGAAATGTGCCCGTCGAATCAAAGAACGGTGGGTTTCCTCGACCCACACGTGGTCTCCGAGCAAACAATCAACCAAGATGCATCCTACGCCGAGAATTACATAAAATGGGATTGCTTGCTCGTAACGATTGTGGAGTACATAATGGTACCCTACAACCGTAAGTAAGTGCTTCAATATTTGCTATACAAATTACGTTTCAACATAGGTTTATGACTATAGCGACATACACGAGTAGGTTCCATCGATTCTTCCGATTCTTGTGCCAAAGAGGAACATGGTATTGTACCTTGATTCTCTACTCAACAAAAATCACGACTTCACCATTCTTAAAGGAATACTGATGTATGTTCATTTCCTCCGCACATAACTCTATTGTAGTCTTCCTTCGCTTTAAATGGACAAGGATAACTTTTTGAATCATGTAGGCGCTCATCGGCTATGTTGCCGAGGAGGTTTATACAAGGAACGAGCGCCACACCGACTCACAGGATGCGATTTTGATGACGCGCTACAACACAATAATCATATATCATACTCCGTAATATTGCGTCTCGAATCGACTATACATATATATGTAATTCTATTTTTGCAAAGGTCGCCAAAGAAAACGAGATCACCTATGCGCATTCTACGATGCCATCATATGCGACTATTGATTGCTTCTAGGACTAACGATCCCTGTGTTTTTCAATCTCGTAATAATTATCTCCTAATTATAAATTTAAATATATATGCTTACTACTTTACTCCGCTAGCGATGTGGTTTGAACATAGAGTTAAATGCACTCGAGATGGACCAGTCACGCACATTCGAGGAGAGCTCGTGGCTTCATCAAGGCGCATATAGTTAACACCAATCGAGAGTTTCACTCCGTCGACACCGATGAACGACCTCAAACAATTGATTCAATATTGTAATTCACTTTGGTCGTTGTAATTCAATTTGTAACTCTAGCGACAATATATACTTGAAACATTCTTTTGTAATTGATTTTGAGTTAAATGATCACTTTGAGTTGTCGCAATTATCGTGACATGTTTCTACTTGCTTGTTTTTAGAGGGCATGGCTAGCAATTCCCGAGGCTAATAAAATACGTAAAAATTTAATTAGGTTAAGGACTTATCACGAGCGGTTCTAACAACGAACCGCTCGTGATATATAACCACGCAGCGGTTCGTTGTTGGAACCGTCAGGATATTATAGTAATCACGCAGCGGTTCCATCCACGAACCGTCTGTGATTTTAATATCACAGACGGTTCGTTGTTGGAACCGTCGTGATACTACAATCACGCAGCGGTTCGCTGTTGGAACCGCTCGTGATATCAGAGTATCACGCAGCGGTTCCAACAACGAACCGCTCGTGATTCTTAGTATCACGGATAAGAGTTTCGCGATATCTGAAATCACGAGCGGTTCCAACAACGAACCGTCTCGTGATTCTTAGTATCTGCATTTCGCCACGGTTCGTGGTTGGAACCGTGCGTGATAAGAGTTATCACGACGGTTTTTCAACCGTCTGTGATAACCGCCTGTTATCTCAGACATAACATTTCAGACGGTTCACAAACCGTCTGTGATGACTGTTACGAACCGTCTGTGATGACCTTTTCTGTAGTAGTGAGGGGAGCTACAACTGGAATTTTGGACGAATAGGACGCCAAAATTTCCAAAATTCGGAAACAACAGCCACTGCATGCATATGTGGCACATGCTTTGCGCCTTGAAGAGAAACTACTACTCTTTACTCCCTGTTATATATCAATTCACACTGCACACAATTGTATGCCAAATGATATATGGGGATTTCTGAAGGGACGTAGGGTTTTGTTATTTTCAGGAAAAAAGATTTGTTTGTAGCATTTTCGTTTTTTTAAACGAGTTGTTTGTAGCATTTTCGTATATATTAGTGTACTAGATTCCAATTTTGGAACCATAGCCATTATATATCCCTTACCTATGTATAGTCTGGTGATATCTATTTCACCCTCAATCGTAGTTTTATATATTCGGCTTGAGTGAAGCAAATATACGTCTGGTGTACCATTTTCTTTTTTAGATGCTTAGTAATATACTTTATTTTATGATAACTGATATATCGTACAATAATATAACTTTAGCTTAATTTACAGGGTACTCCCTCCGTTGATATTTCTTAGGCGTATTTTATTTTCCGGTTTGTTGAAAATTGTAAGGCGCACACACGAAACAAAGTGAAAATTGTTACTTTTTTCTGCTTCTAACCCTATTAAATTTGTCTAAGTCCCAAGACAATAAATGCGCCAAAAGCTTCAATCAGTTTCTTGTGCAACTTCGCAAGCTAACGTAATTAGGCATTCCTAATAGCTTGTTACTAGAGGAGATAAAATGTTTAGATGAGATTTTAGATACAACAACTCTAATCGGCCTATAACAAATTAATTGTTGCATGAATCTCTCTCTTAGTCTCGTGTCTTTTAGTAACAAGCTCCCATACACTAAGGTTTTAGATGTATCTTGTGTCTTGGTGTGAGTGCCGGTTACTTATGCAAGTAACAAGTTCTATTTCTTTCATCTCTATCTCTCTTTCACGTCACCCCAATTCTGATCACTACTGGATTCCGGCTCTTTGCCGAGTGCCTCAAGCACTGGGCAAAGGCTCCTTTGCACTCGGCAAAAGCTTTACCGAGTGCGACACTCGGCAAAAAGCACTCGGAAAAAAATTTATCGGCGAAGCAACCTTTGCCGAGTGCCTTTTGTCGGGCACTCGGTAAAGGCTTTGCCGAGTGCCGAGTCGACACTCGGCAAAGAAAAGGCACGATCCACGGCGCCAGCCCGTTGTGGCCGCTTTGCGAAGTGCCAACCAGCGACACTCGGCAAAGATTTTTAATTTTTTTGAAAATTTCTTTGCCGAGAGTCGGATGGTCGGCACTTCGGCAAAGCTGGAAAAGCTGGGTTCAGCGCCCATATTCCGACTTGGCACTCGGCAAGGGTCCTTTGCCGAGTGTTGCACTCAACAAAGTGACCCAAAACTGCGTTTTTATTTATTTTTACATTCCATCACGACAAACAAATCCATCCAAACATATATCACATCCATCACATATATATCTCATCCATCACATATTTATCACATCCATCACATATATCACATATATAACAATAAGTGCTCAAGTCCATCCAAACAAATCCACAAGTTCATCACGATCGACAAGTGCATCACAAGTATATCACAAGTCCATCACCAAGTGAACAACAAATGAAAATACAACTACCATTCATCTCGAAGGTGGCCTTGTGGATGTGGTGAAGGAAAAGCTCCATCATTCGGGCGCACGAGGTGGATTATTGAACCCGCCGATTGAGGTTGCACAAAGGAGAAGAGATTGCATGTGAGACAATATTACATTAGATACCTAATCTAGGAAGGTAGAGGTCATACAAGCAAAGCACAGCGAAAGCAAAAACTTTCATACTCACGGGAGTAGCTGCATTGCGGGGCGCGGAGGCGGAGGTGGAGCCAATGACCCGGCTAGCACAAACAAAGCCCGTATGTTGCCCAAGACCTTGTAGGAACTCCGTAATGTCGCCGACCTGCGTATGCGGGCTCGCCGCTCGGCTGCTCGGCCTCGGTGGGCCGACATCCTCTGCTTTGCTCGGCCTCCGGCTCCACGCGTTGCCTCATTTCTTGTTCGGTAGGACTGCAATATTTCACTCCAATGTTTGATAATGCAAAGCTAATAAAGGTGTGTAAAGATCAATGTACGACGAGTAAAACACGAATAACCTCGAGTGCGTCGACCGGTCTTTGTCAAATGATGCGCCGTGGGCGTATGGCGGGCTCTCGCTCGTGCTCGTGCTCGGATCGGGAGAGAGATGGAGTAGAGGCCGTGTCGATGAGGCCGTCGCCAAGCCAGAACCGCCCATGCTTCTTGCCTTGTCCTACCGTCATGACGATCTCTCCATCAAAGTCCTGGGTGCTCGGATCATGGTCTGGCCCATGGACCGACCTTGCCGCCGATGTGTACTCAGCGATGCGGGTGTGGGCCTTCGGGTTCGTGTACGCTGGGCGGGTCCTCGAGTTGAAGGAGGCGTCGGACGTCGCCTTGCCCTTGTGGGCCATACACCATGCACGGAAGTCCGAGCAAGGTGGCCACTATGTGACGCCGATGCGAGAAAAACTGACAAGATAATTAGAAATCGGCGAAATGAGCGTCACAATAGATAAATGAATTCGTGTACCCATGCTTGTTTGTATGCGGAGAGGCTGCGGTGCCTTGATGGTGTCTTTGGACCTTGCATCATCAAGCGACGGGCCGGGCATCCTTGTGCATCCGGAGATACTCCTCAGTGAACCACTTGTCCACGATCATCGCCCGGCCTCGGGATACGATTGGCACCACGGGAATCATCTACACGTCATCAAGTATTTGACATATAAGAAGATCAAATTAAGCGTGCTTAATCTCAAGCGAATCAATATTAATGTTCTTCATCTACCTCAAGGTACCGGTCCCGTCGACGTCATGTTTCTTGCGTCTTTCTTTGTGACCTTCTCTCCAAGCTTCACCCGTGGTAGGTTACGATGGTGCGGATCGCACCTCGTGATGCATGTCGGTGATGAGTTTTTACGAGCTTTGGTAGCCACCGTCATACGGCCTCAAATCCTCATCGCATCGAAATAAGTGCGCATACAAGCGCGATGTATCCATTCATTATTTCAAGAAAAGTCCAATGAATGCGATGTATTGAGCAATGTTGTCGCGAGGAGACTTACCCAAAACTCCGCCTTCACCGCCGCCTTGTTGGGGTACTCCGCATCGGGCCGACGGCGTAGTGGTCAAGCGAGTAGGCGGCTCCGTCTTCCCGTGCGTGACAATGCAGGGGTAGTGTTGCTCGCAGAAGACCCAGGATGCCATTGGCGGGCGTGCGCTACTACGACACAACCACCCGGTTCTGCACAAGTGATTAAGAAAAATTATGTAATGACCCAAAATTTCAATTTCATTTAAAAATAAGACTTTATTAATTTTTGTGGATTTTCTGGAATTTTTAAAAGCTTTTCAATAAATTATATTAAGGCTAAAATAATTTATGTGCAAAAACTATTACCAACTAAAAGTTGGAATTATTTTATTTAAATCCAGAATGCCTCATAGAATTTCTGTGAATTTTCTCAAAATTTTTGGACTTCATTTACTATTTTCTAAAGCCTATTTGAATTTTCGAATTAAATCAATTGAAAAAGGTTTAAAATCTTCCTTTCTGATCTTGGGCGAAGCTCAAAGACTATGCGCATCTCGGCCCGACTCTCCCCGCGCGCGAGTAACGCGGACCGTCCGATCAAAATCGGACGGCCAACCATCAATCCGCCCGCGCCCTCTCTCCCGCTCTGTCTCACGTGGTGGGCCACAGCCTGTGTGCTTCTTCCCGCCCCTTTCTTCTCCGCAAAGATCGCTCTCCGCCGCCATTGATGCCGCACGCGAGCGTCTCCTCCGTGATTCCCTCGCCTTAACCCCGCATTTACGCCGCATTAGCATCGCCGATTAACGCGCGTTCACCCCAGGCATTACCCCTTCTTAAACCCGAACGCCCGCGCCTCTCGCCTCGCCATTACCGCGACACGATCTCCACCTCCCGGCCTCCCCTCGCCTATAAAGGTGCCCCAGTGCGCATTCTCTCACACTCCATTCCATCTACTCCCAAGCTTTGCTCGCTCTCAATCGCCGGCATTTGAAGTTTCCCGTTAACGGCGAAGCTCCATCTTCTTCGATTCCGCGACGGCAAGCATTCTCCGACCACCGCGACCGCACCATCGGCTTGGCATACTCGGCGATCACAGTGCGCACCTTGGCTTCTGAAGACCCCGGAGCACCTTCGCGCCAACAACCGAACCGCACGCCGCCTCTCCGTCGCCGACGATCTTAAACCACGCCCTCGCGCGCCAGTAGCGCATCACACTCAAAGATCGTTCCACGAACACATTGCGCACTCACCGAGCTCGCCCCGCCGTGGATTCGCCGGAACCTTGTTCCGGCGCCGCCCTTCCGATGGCCGATGTGGCGACCAAGTCGGTGCACACTGGCGCCACATGGGCATTTTGGTCGGCGAGCGACCACTTAGGCGCCAGCGTGGACGGCGCGCCCACAACGCCACCACCCTCACACATTGCGTCTTGCCGAGTCCACAAGTGGATTCGGGTGACACCGTGGACTCGATCCATGACTGTTTAGCCCACATGTCGATCTCGTGAACGATCTGTTGACGTCATTGGCGCAATAAATAGAATTTCCTTTAGAAAATTAATTCGGGAAATTCAGAAATTCTGATTTTTTGATTTAAATTTAGATTTAAACTTCCAGGAGCTCGTATTTCTTCATACAAACTCCGATTTAGGTGATTCAAATTTCTAAATTTGTATAAAATCAAGATCTAGCTAACTAAACCAAAATTATTTAATTTGGAGTTAATTTGAATTTTCATTTGAATTTATTTGTGTTCATTTGAATTCTGTTTGAATTTGGAATATTTTCGCGTATAGATTTTGACGACTCCGGAGAGCTTGACCCTATTGAAGAAGTAGAATACCAGGAATTTGAGCAAGGCAAGTTACACCATTGACCATTTTGCCCCCAATATTTAAAATTATTTAATTCCTGTTTTAAATTATTATTGCATGCATAATTGTATTTAATTATTTTAAATTCCTGTTTTAAATATTTAATTATTCCAATTCCTTTGTATAGCCAAATTTGATTGTTGTATTATCAATTCCTTGTAACCTTAGTCAAATGAATTTAAAAATAAATATATATGCATAGCAAATGCTTAGACCATGAAATATTTGACTTTGGGAGAATTTAGCCAAAATTTCATAAATTGATAAAAGCCTATGACATTGCTTTGTCATGGTGGACTTTACAAATGTCTTTGAAAACTTATAAAAATAAGAAAATGGTTTGTACTTGGGCAAACATGGACCAGTTAGTGGGTGCAAGTTTATGCAGGGCCTGTCAGTTGGGGTGAGACCAGTGGTTATTATTGAAAGTTGCCCAAGTAGATTAAGGACCGCCTTTGAGCCGCATCTTGCAAAAGCTCCACCGTACTACCACATGTTCTGTATGGGCAGAACCAGGCTTAATAATTTGTATTACCTCAGTATTGTTTATGCCATTTTGTTGTGTGGGTGTCGGTTAGACTTTATTCCCACTTGGCGCAAGAGGGGGTTTCCAGCAGGTGGTTAGCCTAATGGAAGTGAAACCTTAGCGGGCATATTGGTATTGAGGTAGTACTTTGGAAACGCCTTGTGATAATTGCCTAGTCACACACCTAAGGAAGTGTGTATTGGCCGACATAATCTGCAAATTATCTCGTGTGGGTAAAGTTGTACAACCTCTGCGAGTGTAAATCTATTGAATAGCCGTGTCCACGGTCATGGACATGCTGAGCAAAGCCACTCTAAGTTAGATTTGTTTTTGGTTTTAAAATAACTTTGGACATGATTTGAGGATGGTTAATCCTTGTGGTAAATTTGGGCGGATAGCCTTGTGATAGGAGGGTATCCTTCACCATGTTTCATATGGAGGTTATCCACTATAAAATGATCAATTTTAAATCGATTTTAGTTATGTAATGAAAATGTGCCTTGAAACTTAGTATAAATATTTAAACCAAAAGGTGATTTACGCAAATAAACCCTACAACCTTCCTTTGAATAACTTATGCATGCATTCTAAATTACATATTGGGTGTAATTTGCGAGCACGATTGTAGTGCTCACTCTTCTTGAATATTATTATTCGGGAGAAGACTGCTATCCGAAGGTGAGGAAGCGGGGCGATTAGGCGCGATCTCAGACGATTACTGTGGCGTATCGTGTAGCTACCATTATATTTTGCTTAAGCTTAATGTTTTATTTGGCCTCAGGCCCGGTTGTAATAAACTCTATGATTATTAATATACCGCTGGATATGTTTGTGATAACATTTTTGTATTTGTGTACTTTGGAAATCACGGACTAGTGTATGAACACGAGAATTCGGGATCCCGTTCCGGGTTCGACAAATTATTAGTTTCTCTTTTTTCAACATATCATATGAAGTAGTGGTGACAACATCTAAAGTTACTTACTTTTGCCCTTGAGGCGAATCATTTGGCGTCGGTGAGGATCACGAGAACTGAGGAGGCTCGCGGGACCTCGCAAGTAGACACTCGAAGAGGAAGAGGAGGAAGCGGAACCCGTGCCTACCGCCTCGTCGTTGTCCTCGTCGCCCCTCCTCCTCGCCGTCTGCCGAACCAGCTCCTCGTCCAACTAGTCCACAGGCGCCACCTCCTCCTCGCCCGTCTGCGCGAACCGGCTCCTCGTCCAACTCGCCCACGGGCGCCACCTCCTCCTCCACCTCCTCACGCGGCGTGGGAGGAGGCGGCCCTCTGCGGCGGCGGTCCTCTTTCTCCTCCTCTGTCCAGACCCCTCCGCCTCCTCCTCCGCGGTCGTGGTCTCAGTAAGCGAGGACACGTCCCTCGACGGTCGCCCGCCATCTTTGTTCACTCACCTGCAATTAAAAAGAATAAGCAAGACATAATTAGAAATAGATGCAAAATGAACAAAACATAATTACAAAAAACATAGTAATACATGTATTAGAAATAGATGCAAAATGAACAAAACATAGTATTACATGTATTAGAAATAATCTTCATGATTGGGATTAGCTGGATCATAGGTCTCGTCATCACTATCAACATTGTCCAAATCATCAACACTATCCGAAGGAGGAATGTTGTCTTCATTGTCATTGCCTAAACGTAATCGCTCAAGTATTTGTAAGTCCTTCACATTTCGCACCTCGTCTCCAGCGTCCTCGTCATCAACCCTTTCATTGTCTACTTCCATTCCTATCGCTTCGGTTAAGTCTATCTCAAACCTCCCTTGTAGCCCCTCTTCTTGAAAGAACTCTCCGTCATATGTGTTTGGGTTGAAGTTGTAATCTTCATCGTTTAGGACAGGTAGTTTACCGTGTGGCGATACCTTGTGCACAATAGCCCAACCCTTAAGATGCTCTTTGTCTTGGCACGCGTATGGCGTATAATAAACCTGGACGGCCTGTTGAGCCACAATGTAGACATCTTTTCCTGGATAGACGGAATCCTATCGAATCTCGACTAGCCCAAGCTTAGGGGTTCGTCTCGTTACTCCAGGATGAAACCAGTGGTATTTGAATATGACAGGATTAAGAGGTTTGGAACCATAAAATGGAAGTTCGTAGATTTCTTCCATTCTTCCATAATAGTCGAGGCCATCGGTCTAGGTGTAAAAACTCCCTTGTTTGTGGTTTTGATTGGGCGACTCGCTCGTAGCTTGCGTGTGAAAGCGATATCCATTCACATCATAACGGTAAATGACTTGACCCTAACGACACGGTAGTTTGCAACTTTGTCTCAACTCGTCATTTATAGGCGCATCGGTTTGGGCACGCAAGCTCAAGCGGGATAGATCGTTATATTATTCGAACGTACGATCAACTTGGAATGTCGAACTAAGTACGAGCTAAATTGGACAGTACCTTCTGTTTGAACCAAGAAATGAAATCGGGGCTCCCTGGTCCCGCACCCTGTGAAAGAAGGGTATCAGTTTCCTGCGGGGTAGGATCCCTTGATTCATGCCAGGATTGACGAAGAAATTCCCTGTACCAACGAGAAACAAGGGGGTTGGACGAAGAAACAAGGAGTGACGGCGTATTGAAACAAGTTCGTTGAAAACTTACCCAATGAACGGCTGCACCTCGACAAGGTTGGTCAACACATATAGCATGATACTGCGCCACTCTTCATTTTTCAATTGCTTAGTGGTGGATGCACTTGCGCTTCCAAGTTGCCCTTGGAAAAGGCTGAGGTTCGATTCATTTTCGCCAGCATTGTAACGAGGGGGTGGATTATAAACTCTAGGAAGGTTCTCAGTGTAGTATTTCTCTGTGAAGTTTGACACCTCCTCGAGAATGTATGCCTCGCAATGGAAGCCTCAATTTTGGCTTTATTTCTACATTTTTGCGAAGAGTCTTGGACATCTCTCGATTGGATAGCACCAGCGGCCTTTGCGGGCCCCCATACGTGCCTCATACGGAGGTGCACAATCAAATCTTTGCATCGCCAAGAAAAAGCCGGGTGGAAAGATCTTCTCCAACTTACAGAGCAACACGGGTACCACTTTTTCTAAGTCATCAATGACGGTCCGAGATAGCTCCTTGGCACAAAGCTGGCGGAAGAAATAGCTCAACTCTGCCAGCACTTGCCAGACATGCTCAGGGACATAGCCTCGAACCATCGCCGGAAGAAGCCGCTCAATCCATATGTGGTAGTCATGACTCTCCATCCCGTTGATTCGTAGAGTGCCTAAGTTCACTCCCCTCTTCAGATTCGTTGCATACCCATCAGGGAACATTAGCGTCTGGATCCATTCAAGTACTTCCCTCCTTTGGTCCTTTTTCAAGACGAAATCGGCCTTAGGCCTTGTCCATGTCTTGCCGCGACTAGGAGGCTGCATCTCTTGATTTGGTCTATCGCATAACGTTGCCAGGTCCACTCTAGCATTTGGGTTGTCCTTAGACTTTTTAGTGTCCATGAGTGTTTCCCAAAGTGCCTCGGTGACATTCTTTTCAGTGTGCATTACATCAATGTTATGTGGCAGAAGAAGGTCATCGAAATAGGGGAGCCTCGTCAAGCCCGACTTATGAGTCCACATATGTTGCTCACCATATCCCACAAAACCACCTTCTTGATTGGGCACGAGCATCTATGTGAGCATGAACCTCGACACAGATCATCATCCAGCGGTGCGGTGCATCACTCGACACCTTTCGTAAAGTTCTTGATGTCTTATGCGAATGGATGGTCAAGAGGAGGAATTGGCGATGTCGTCGAGCAGCAGTACTTGCCACCCTTGTGCAACCAAATGAACCTCACACCTTCCTTGCATATTGGGCATAGGAACTTCCAGTGAACACACGGTAGCGAGAATAACCCATACGCCGGGAAGTCATGCGGGAGTAGTGGTACCAAACGTGCATTTTGAAGCTTGTCTTTGTAGCTCGGTCGTATGTCCATACCCCTTCGTCCCAAGCACGGACCAATTCATCAAACACGGGCTCCATGAACACACCCATATTACTCCCCGGGTGTCCAGGAATTATCAACGACAAGAATACGTTTGAAAGCATCTAGGCCCCTAAAAATTGTATTTTGGTAATTAATGACTTTATGTGAATATGGGACTAACATGTTTGTTGAAGTGATTACAAGGCATAGTCCCAAATGACAAAGTGAAACCAATGAGTTGCATGTCAAAGAATGATGAGAAGATGGAGTTGATCTCAAAGACAAGGTACAAATAGACTAGGACCCCTTTTAATTTTACCGGTCTTTGGAGTATGGAGGAAGACCGGATTATAGGATAAATGTCGTACTATTAAGGGGGAGCTTGTCTAGTAGCTTGAAAGCATCTCATTATGCCTTTGGATCAACTTAGGATCATGCATGTTCTTTTGGTTTGGTTTAAAAAGAAAAATCTTTTTCTCAGAACATAATCGGAAGTTCCGGCATGTATCTTTGCGGAACTTCATTGTCTGTTGCTCGAAAAAGCTGCGGCTTGATTTTTCGAGAGCATCCATTTTGGGACTTAGCCGATTTTCAAGTGCGGAAGTTCCGCAATGAAATGAGCGAAGTTCGATTAATCGGTTGCTCGAAATTTGCGTGGTCGAATTTTTCCAGAGAGCATCCTTTTTCGGGACTTAGCCAAATTCTCAAGCGCGGAAGTTCCGCAATGAAATGAGCGGAAGTTCCGATTAATCGGTTGCTCCGAAATTTGCGCGGTCGAATTTTTCCAGAGAGCACCCTTTTTGGGACTTAGCCGTTTTCACGAGTGCGGTAGTTCATTGTGTAAGCGGATCTTCCGATTAATCGGAAGAACCGAAATCTATTTGGCGGAAGTTCGCACATAAATCAACGGCTAGTTTGGAGCATTTAATGCTCCTTTGTAATGACCGTTCTGATGCACTCGAGTGAAGGCGGAAGTTCCGCACTTTGTGCTGCTGAAGTTCCGATTTCCACGAGTTTTGCTCGATTTTACGCATAACGGTCATATTTGGTTGTTGGGGTATAAATACACCCCACCAGCTCAGGGCGTGTTGTTGAGCATTCATTCAATTCATTTGAGCCTTGAGCACTCCTCTCACTCCTCATTTACTCTCTTTGCACACATTTGTGAGGTAGTGAGCAAGAACAAGAGCATTGCATTCTTAGTTGATCCATTGGCTCTTGATTGTCATCAAGTGAAGTTCAAGTTCTATTCTCTTGGTGCTTGTCGGCACCTAGGCGACTTAGCGAAGGTTGCTCGGTGATCTCTTCAAAGAAGCTTGTGAAGAGACCCGCTGGTTGTGATTGGTCGGTGTTCACCAACTCCGGAGAGGAGGAAGAACAACCAAGTGATCGAGGGTAGGCTTAATTTGTGGAGCCGGCTTGAGTGGTCAAGCTTCCTCAACGTGGACTAGTGAAGATCGACAAATCTTCGATACCACGGGAAAAACCCCCTTGTCCTTGTGCGGTTAATTCTTGTCTTTACTTATTGCACTTATTTTGTAGCTCATAGATTGTGTTAAATATCTTTGATTAAAGTATCTTGCTAATTTCGGTAATTTGATTAAGAAAATTTAGAAACCTCCTATTCACCCCCCTCTAGTCGGTTATCCTTGATCCTACAACGTTATGTCGTTGAAAGGAGACGCCGGGGGGGAGATTGAGGGGGATAACGAACACGGGCCAACATGTGTATGGGGCAGCCATCAGTCCATAAGGATTGAACCCATACATTGCCGGTAGCGACACGTACATTGCGAGCCTCATACGCTTTCTCACGATGTTTGTCATCAAAGCGGGTCCATACTTCACCATCGGATGGATGTACCATCTTGTCGAGGATTACCGTTTGCCATTTTGTGCCATGTCATACATTTCGGATTCCTCGGTCATGTATAGCCGTTGGATCCTCGGTAGGAACGGAAGGTACCGTAGGATTTTCACGAGGATCGAAGTCGCCTCTTTCGGCCATCACGAGTCTACCTCAGTGTACGGAGGATTTACACTTTGGACGATACTTTGCATCCTTGTGTTCTTTCCTAAATAGGGCGCACCCTTCGAACAAGCATGTATCCGCTCATACGGCATCTTAAGTGCGAAGGAGTTTACGTGACTCGTACATGCTCTTTGGCGAGAATGTGGCCCTCCGGAAGCAGGGTGCCAATCACGGCCAACATCTTATCGAAGCCTTCTCGACTCAGGTTTAACTCGGACTTCAACCCCATTAAGCGTCCAATGGCATCCGGTTGAGACAGTTGACCGATCGTGAAGGGGTTTCGTGCCGAGTCCATCATGTCGTAGAACGCTGTGCGATTGCCTCCATCTCCTCCTTCTCACGTCCCTCATCGTGTCCTTGGTGAAAGTCATCTAACATGTACGCTACCGGCATCGACATCATAAGCCTCGACGCGTGGTCTCACCACCTCCTCTCTCATCGATGGGCTTCACCATGGTGGACCCACGGGTGTAGTCGGCGTAAATCCATTCTTCAAAAGATGTTTACCCATGTCCACCTTGTTTACCCTTCTCCTGTTTCCACATTTCTGCGAGGACACAAAACTAGACAATGTCCTTTAGCGACCTTGCCAAATGCACGGTTCAAGAAAGCATCGGTCTTGTTCATCCATTCCGTGGTGTAATCACTCTGACTTCTCCGGCCCGTGTACATCCAATGACGGTCATCCATCCTCTAACATATGTATCAGTGAGTAATGTAACCATCAATTGCATCTACGGGAGACGCCTAAGCGGGTTACGTGATCTACGACCATGATACAAAAAGAGGGGTTATACCTAGGGTGGCGGTGGAGTCAGGCTAGCGGGGCCGTGGTGGGTCGGTGCAGTGGCGAGGCGACGCTATGTAGGCAGACCGGCACGGCGTCGGGAACTCTGACTCGGCTCCGACGGGCTCTTCTCTGCAAAAATGGAACAAAAATCGTCATTTAAAAAAATGATCGCCAATGACTTCTCTGGCGTGACTATTTTCACAAGATGCTCTTCTGTTGGTACCACCTAACATGACATGGCAAGTAAAAAAAAATCAGCAAGTGAACTTTCAAGTGGTCCACATATGCAATGGCCTGACAGATTTGCAGTACAGACAAGCTTGTTAACCAGCATTAGTTCCACTAAAAGTAGCACATGCATGTGTACGGAAGAAAGACACAGAATAATGTATCATGTCCAGCTATCAGAATTTACCTTTTTACCACGCATGTGTCCTTGCTGAGAAACAAGAGACAAGATGTCAGAAAGAGAAGTTTGAAAAGAAAAATTTACTTCCGAGATAAAAAGTGCTTCTTCACGTGACAAAGTCTTTGCCGAGCGCCGGCCGTTTGGCACTCGTGTGCTTGTGTGGCAAAACATAGCAAAAAAAAGAATGTAACATACCACTAGCACGAGGTAATTTTTGCTTAATTAACAAAGATTTGGTTCATTTGATCCTATCATATCTTCATCAACAATAGTACGAGAATCTAAACCTACAAAGATAAAATTGTATGTCATACACTCTAGTACATCAAATATAGAATGATTTGGTGCATTTGAATGTAACATATGACACTCTAGTGCATATGTCATACACAATAGTACCTACAAAGATAACAAAGATTTGGTTCATTTGATTCTAATTCTAGTACATCAAATATTCAAATAGAAAGTTAATACATTGTCATACACTCGGACACTCATACTGTCATATGTCATACATTGAAATATTGAATCATACTCATAAGTCATAACTTCATCAATCATAAGTCATAAGTCATAACTAATTAACCCATTTACTCATCCTGTCATTTAAGCATAACTAATTACCACATTTACTCATACAGTCATATTGTCATACAAGCAAACTAATCATAAGTCAAAGTGTTATTCTAAAGTCATACACTAAGTCATTCACTCTGACACTCATACTGTCATACTTTCATACAACTACAAGCATACAAATCATAGCTCACAAACTGTCATACAAGCATACAAATCATAACTCATAACTCATAAGCCAAAGTGTTATTCCAAAGTACTAAGTACTTAAGTAGCTCACCTCACCAAATCACCTATTGGCTATTCACCTTTATCATTCACCGAGAGCAACTGGCCAAGTGAGACCGAGCGACAGAGGCCGAGCCAGAGAGAGGCGGTATTTGGCGCATGCTGCACAGATCTGGCCGAGCACCGGCGCGGTGATGGCCACAGCAGCGCTAAAAGGAGCGGCCGGAGAGGGCGAGCCGCAGAGGTCGACCTCACCTCATCACCTCAAACGCCGAACCGCAGATCTCGGAGGCGCCGCCGGGGGGGGGAGCCGGCCAGGTCGAGGCGCCGGACGGGATGGGGTGGGGAGCCGGCCACGGGAGAAATGGGGAGGGTCGGGCGCCGGGAGGGGGGGCCGGGAGAACGGGGCGGGGCATGGGGAGAAATGGGGTGCGGGGAGGGAAGAACGGGGCGGGTGGGTGGGAGCAGGAGGCGGGAGAGCAGGAGTCGGGGGTAGGGGGGGCGAGGCGGGCGCGAGGCGCGAGGCGGCGGCGCGAGCGGCGCGGCGGCGAGGCGATGGCGGCGATGGCGTGGCGATGAGCGCGTGTGTGGGTGTGTGCGTGTGTGTGCGTGTGTGCGTGTGCGCTCTAGGTCATAATGAGAAAGTTTGCGAGTGCGAGATCCGGCACTCGGCAAACAATTTTTTTTTTTAATTTTTTAATTTCTTTGCCGAGTGTCGGATCAGGAGGGCACTCGGCAAAGAGCCAAGTTCGCATATGATGGATATAAGTATCCCAGATGGAGATGTCCTGGTTTGAAAGCATCGTATTTGACAACGTGCACGAAACCTTCTCAAATTTTTATCACAGCCTCCACATATGATATCATGACATCTCCACAAGTTTCATAATTTTCGGACTTTGTTTGCTTTTATAGAATTTAAAACACTTACCGCGGTTCACGGTCATGTTTAAATCAACAAGATGTTCAAAATTTGGGTCCGTTCTGGATACGACCTCACACTACACTCAATAACATGACTATCATTTTTTGAATCATTAAATTCCATTATTCGATGCACGTGCAGTTCAAATTTGCATTTTCTGAAATAATTATAGTAAATGAAATAAATTAACTAAATATAATAAAAGCCACAAAAATGTACCAAATCCTAACATAGAGTACACTGCATTGTAGGAGGGTTGCACAAAAATTTGGAGGCCAAAATAAAAATAAAAAAAAGCGTTCTTCGAGTGCACGGGCACGGACTCGGCAAAGGTGTCTTTGCCGCCAGTGCTGGCACTCGGCAAAGATTTATTTTGCCGAGTGCCAAACGGGCCGCTCGGCAAAACTTGCGTCGAGCGGGGCTGTTACCTCAGCCTCCTTTGCCGAAGTGCCCTCCTTTGCGAGTGCGGGCACTCGCAAAGCGTCGTTATCGAGTGTTATCCTTTGCCGAGTGCATGGCACTCGGCAAATATGAATTTGCCGAGTGCAGTTCTTTGCCGAGTGCGGCACTCGGCAAAATAGCTATTTACCGAGTGCCCGATATTTGGCACTCGGCAAAGAGTTTTGCACTCGGCAAAGAAGCTGAGTCCGGTAGTGGATGTGCCATGCATGGGCTTAGTAATAAGGTGATTACACTATTGTGAGTGCCATTAGTGACTAATTCTTGTTGCATCAATGACAAAAATGAAACAGTCCACTCATCTCCACTCGAGGAGAGAGAAGAATAGTAGTACGTGCAGAGAGCAATGCATAATTGCTGTGGGTAGATTGGTATTTTCCTGTAGATCCTGGATACTTGTGCTGAGATAAAATGCGCCTAAGCAAAATTAACATAGGGAGTAATTACTAATATAAAGTAGATATATTTGCTTTTTGTAAATTTGACATGAGTAAAACGGGCTATATAGGCAAAATCCTCTCTGGGACAATATAGTCATTATATCCGCTTACTATAGCGCGTATCTTTTGCTCCCGGTTAACTCTTTTATCAATTTATGGTGTGTTTGGTTGGTGGGATGAAGTTAAATAGGATGGTCTGGTCTGGTACCATACGGTTCTATTGTTTTGAGTGAATAAGATGATTCAACCTCTAAGGAGAATATTTCACAAATTTATATCCCACCATTTAAGATGTGATGGTTCCATTGAAGCAACCAAACACACCCTTAACCAATCACCTGCGGTCCAATTGGTAAGACACCCGGGATTATTTTAGTTATTGATGGCCACAGTAGCAGTTCCACCACCTATATTTTGGTATAGCTTATTTTCTTGGTTAATTTATGTATTTGGAGTTTGATATGGTCGCCCTCCTTGGTGATTAGGCCTTCCAGGTTCGCTCTCCGACCAACTTTAATTCGCCTACACTCCAAAAAAAAACCGAAAAAACTCTAAGCTTGGTCTTATTTCATTTGTCCTCTCCTCCAATGCCACGCAAGCATAAGATGGCTAGCGAGCTACTATAGCTAGGTTATGAGCCAGGCCTGTTAAACTCGCACCCTTTTGGCCAGCTTCTTGTGTCGCTTTGCCGACAGAAAGGTAGCCCCTGGTCCCGATTGATACATCGCTTTCGAAATGTGTTGTCGAATCTACACGGCGAGGTGGCTGAGAAAAATAATTGCAAAGCTTATATTGCGGCTGTGGCTGCCACAGAGCTAGCACTGGCCTGCCGTACTTTGCTTATTCCCGCGAGGAAGCTCTCAACTTCAAATTAGGCACCATGCACGAGGTGGAGGAGATAAATTACAGCCAGTACTTCTGTAAACTTGTAGGAGAATTAATTAGGATGACTGTTAAAAAAAGTTTTAGCTACATTTTTCATAGGCTTTACTGTCAGCGCTCTGATGCATGATTTGTTTTCCTGCCTATGTATGATAATAGCTTTTGTTGGCTTTTACAAGCATGCATGTGATATCTCATTTATCGCCATAGATAATCTCAACCAAAAGATTAAGCTGTTACGGAAGGCAAACATGCCATGGATTATGAATCTGTTCCGTATAAAATTTCGAATGGGGATCGCAATGGAGTATTGGAAATGCTATGCAAGGCCACAAACATATTTGGCAGTTTTGAGGATATACATTCGCATTTATGTGCAAGCGGAAGGCCTAGAATATGCAGGCGTACGAGGCCACAATTCGCTACTAGCTAGCTAGTCCAAAATATAACTAACCCGGCCAAATCGATCGAACCAACACACATACACAAGTAACTGGGTAATTAAGTGGCCTCTAAATCACTATGTACTAATAGTAGGTAATTAATTACCATGTAAAATCAGGTATATATGGTCGATAGTTAATTATAAATGTGTATGTGATAAATTACACCAATAAACATGCACATGACCCAATTTTAAAGTGAAAATCTTGTAAAATGCTAATATATATATGCACTGGCCATCAGACTTATAGCTGCATAAATGACCCCTGATAAGGGAAGAAAGTGATGGTCTGGTGCCATTAACCCTACCAGCTATATATCCACCCTTATTAAGGGTGTTAAAATTGCTGTCCCTAATAAGAGCGTTGTGAAACTGTAAGCCTACCAGCTATATATCCACCCTTATTAAGGGTGTTAAAATTGCTGTCCCTAATAAGAGCGTTGTGAAACTGTAAGGCGAGACCTTGAGGAGAAGCATAGTCCAAACATTTCCAATATATTAATTACATTTAAGCATCTTGATAACCATAAAATCATACCTACATCAACAGTGATTTACCGTACACGCAAACTAACTGAGCAATGCTACAAAGGAAGATATTGTACCATGATTGGACCTACCACGGATGTTGTCAAACGTCAAGCTAGAATATTTTTCAAGAAAAGAAGGTAAAATATTTTGTAAAGGAAAAAGGAAATATTTTGAGGTAATCATCAGCAGAAATTGATCAGTGCTAAATTTACAGTCCAAGTTTCATCGTCTTGTCAGCAAATGTACAACATACATACCTGTTGGCTATGTGATGCATGATAGCTAATTAGGGATCTTTATATATTAAAAAAAAACAGACAGAAAGAGGGGAATTGGGCTAGGGCGGCTTGATCCGTCCCATGCCATCCCCATATAAGGGAACGCCACAACCGTCCCTGCCCTAGACGCCGCTGCCTCTGCCCTAGCCGTCCACGCCCACGCCGCCATTGCTGTCTGTCGCCATCAGAGGTAGCTTTGCCGTCGTCGAGCTACATTCACGCCACACGTTGTCCGTCTCCGTTCCCTACTACTAGTCGCCACCGCCGCCTCCAAGCCCAGTCGTGCCACTCCGATTTGCTACCACCCGCGTCTTTGTGGGAATGGTCGAGCTGACCTAAGCTGTTGTCGTATTGTCGTCGACCGCTCTCTACTTACAGTTGCGTGCGCGTCGCCGTTGTAGGTCACATCCATTCCGCACCGACGCCATCGTTGTAACATCCCAATTTTCTGAACTCTAAAAATATTTTGAATAATTGCTTGTTGGAAAATCCAATATTTGAATTTCTATTAATTTTTAGTATTTTTATTTAAAGCTTAATATAGACCTTCTTGTCAAAATGATTTAATGTGATTAATCCTAACATCAACAATTGTCAAAACTATTTTATTTGGATTCTATGAGCTTAGATATATTTTCTAGAATTTTCAGGATTTTTTCCAAGTTCATTTGCTATTTTCTAATTGCTATTTGAATTTTTTGTATTTTCTAAAATAGAAAATCTATTTAAAATCCTCGGAACAGTGTCGGACCAAAACCCAGCACTATTCCTGCGCGGCCCAGCACTGTGCGGCCCGGCTTCCCTCGCGCGCGTCAACTCGTTCCGACTGACATGCGGGCCCTGCATGTCACCCTCAACCTCTCTCTCGCGCCGCCTCTGCTGACAGATGGCCCCCGTGTGTCAGTCTCTATCGTCTTTCTCCTCTCACGGCCGCACCCGACCCCACCGGTCAGTTCACCCGCGCCATTTGCAACGCGAACCCGTGCGAGCCGTCGTCACTGACGTGTGGGCCCCACCAAAACACTAGTCTTCATCTCTGTTTCGGTTAAGATCTGAACTCCGCCGCCACATATCCGATTTGGGAGTTTATGCCCTGGACTCTCCCGAGTCACCAGGTATAAAGGGAGGGGTAGCCCTGTAGCTCCGCACCTCAACCCTAGCCGCCAAAGCTCAAGCGCGAAACCATAGCCGCCGCTAGAGCTCGAAGAAGAAATCCGGCCGCCACCAGTTCCGACGAGCAATCCCGCCGCAACTAGAGCCGCCCGAGCCTCGTCGTCTACACCTTCAGCATCGCTGGGGCAAGGGCTATGTCCTAGTCGTCTTGGTTCCGCCGGAGCGTCGCCAGAGAGCAGATTCCGTCGAGCCCGTGGCACCGCCTCCGCTCCGACCTCGTCGCCGGCCAGTCCAGTGGTCCTCTCGCACTCGTGAGCACCTCATCGGGTTCACCTTGGCATTCTCTACCTCCCTGTACCACTCACCGCCGATGAGCCGCCACCCATCGCCGGATCCCTTGGAACCCGAGCGTTGCCCGCCTCGCCGTCGACCACATCAACGCCACCTCGCTAGCCACATTACCGCCGGTGTCGACATGTTGCACGCGTGGCTGCTTCATCAGCACGTGCGTGGCACGGTCCACCGCTTCCAGATTGCCGTGGCTCGGTAGACTCAATCCACCGTGAGCCATCTCACTAACATGTGGGTCCCACATGTCCGATTTTCTTTTAATTCTTTTATTTCCAGAAACTCCTTTGCTGACATCAGCATTGTGCAATAATCTGATTTTTTTCGTTACAAAAATAATTCGGAAATTCTGGAAAATCCAATTTAGGTTATTTTATGTAATTTCAAACTTCCAAGGCTCATATCTTTTGCATCCGAACTCCAATTGAGCCCATTCAAATTTCTCAATTTATATAAATTGGAGATCTATTTATTTATGATTTTTATTTAATTTTTGGAGTTTATTTTTCCTCTATTATTTATTTGTTTTTATTTATTTATTTCATTTACGCGTAGACGTTAATTCTTCGGGAACTTTTGAAGAAGGAGAAGTGCCTCAAGACCAAGATTAGTACCTAAACCTTTTCCAAGGTAAGTTATACCTTTGATCATATTGCACCCAGTTTTCAAAAGTATTTATTTAAGTGCTTTTGGGTTTAGTTATTAATCAAAATTGTTATGTCCACCCTGTCTATTGTATGTCATGATCTTTTGTCATCCTAGGTTGGTTCATTACTAGTTGGTATTATCGTAGCACCAACGTGGGTTGGTTAGATACGAGTATATTGCTTAGCCATGCCATGAGTCATCATTTCATGTGAGTTGCAAATATAAACTCTACTAAATGATAATAGAACTGTGTGAAGAATCTGTGTGTGATGTGTGCTACTACTCGTTGATGGCATGTGTTGCACTTAATCAGCAAGGTGGGAAAAGATTTAGACTGAGGCAAGTGGTGGATTTTGTGTGTTTGGTGGAGCTGTGTGCTGCGAATGATAAATTATGTGACTTAGTTAGAAATTGGAAGTCTTGCCTTGGTCAATTGACGACTTAACTTTGTGCACCATTGAACTGAGCCTTGCTGTACAACCACATGCCGGTATGGGATGGGCCTAACTTAGTAGGTTATGGAGTCTTACCATTGACAACTCAGGTTGTAGGTTAAGATGTGTGATGGGCTGGATGTGTGTTTATCACATCGCGGGACGGTTGACCGCATCCCTGTCCAATGGTGTGTGCCGTACCTAAACGCTGTGTGTATCGGTTGGACGATAGTAAAGCACATTGGGAGTGTCGATGTTGAGATGAAGTTTCTGAAAGCTTTTGTTATGGTCAGTTCTAGCTACACTGATTGTATCTTGTGGGTAAAGTGTACAACCTCTGCATAGTATTAAATCAATCTATTCGAATAGCCACGTCTGCGGTCATGGACATGCTCGGGGATTTCACACGAGGTAGATTTTCATAAAACCGTTGGGTAGGGAGCTGTATGATCTAAGTCATATGGTTGTGTGAATAACTTGTTTAGACTGTGTCTTTTGAAATCAAATGATAACTTAATGTTGTATTATTTGTTTTGAATTATGCTTTCAATCTATTATTCGTATTCAATTGCAAATGTTGCATTTCTACAAAAAAAAACCACAGAAGCCATTCCCTTGGAATAAGCCATCATCTGTAAATTGCATTCTGTGGTATGATTTGCGTGTACAGTTGTGTACTCATACTTGCTTCAAACAATCAACAGAAGTGGAGGGGTCATCGCCTGCTTTTGAAGAGGAGTTCTACGAAGGTGTCAATCACTAGGGTCTTGATTCCACTCAGTTGCCTGTGGTGAATTGATGGGATTCCGCTGAAGTTTATTTATGTTCCGCTGCTGCTATTTTATTTATTGTCAGCCCTGCATGGCTTAATAAATGTAAACTTGAGTATAAGGTCAAAACTATTATTTTCTATTCAAATTAGTCGTTTATGCTATTAATCATCTTGTGTGGATTGATATTCACCTATGTTGACACTATGTGCACTAGCGTGATCCTGGACTAGTGCATAATACACAGAGGGTCCAAAATTGTATTTTTGGATCCCGACAGAGGTGGTATCAGAGTCATACTGACTGTAGGTCTTGCCCTTAGTTAGATCGGCCGCCTTAGAGTGTCCATACTATTTTCTAAAGCAAATTTAACTTGCAGGATTAATTTAATTGCGTAACTCTTCTCATATCTCTCTTGACTCAACTATTGCTGGATTTTTTTTCTCTCCCCGCTGTTTTAAGTTGTTCTTACCCTCTTGTCTGTCTTGTCAGATGCCTCGTCTTCAGAACTATGGAGAGCGCAAGGGAGGACTTGCCGCTGAGCTTTGAAAGCTATTGCAAGTACTTGGAGGATTCGACCGTCCGATGTACCGTGGCAGCACTTGGGTCGTGAACGGTCGAGAACGTGGAGTGATCTGTCACTTGACCATCTACGCCCGGAAGAACACCAAAGCAAGTCAACCCCTGAACATTTCTGCAAGAAGGATGGTTTAGAACGACGCGATTCAAGAGTCTTCGCGCCTCGCTATCCTAAGGATGTGCAACATCTACGCTCGCGAGCTTCGAGATACTGTCTTTCGCTACCACCCTCCACTACAAGAAATCAGCTGAACGGTGACAATCAGAATTCGTCATGGATCTGTGTTTTTTTTGTCACAGTATGGGATCTGTGACGCTCCCATGACGAAAAATCGAATCGTCACCTATAGTGCGTTGTTGATAGGTTTCTGTGAAGAAGTAGCGAAATCGTCACAGACTTAGTGACGAAACCATTGTCGTCATGAATTTTATGACGCTGCCACGTCAGATTCTTATTGTCATTAGTAGCCTAGTTAGGCCATGCAGGATCTGACGTGGTTGTTGGTTTGTGACGATGTCTACCTTCATAATGTAAGTTAGACCCATGCTAATTTTTGTCATAATTTCTACAAGGCCCATTTTGATTCCATTCTGTAGGCCCAACTTATTTTAGGTTAGCCCAAATTGTAGGCCCAAATTTTTTTGGGTGTAGCCCTTTTTGATGTTTTTTGGATGTAGCCCATTTTGACATTCTGAAAAGCACAATATATTGCTGGGCTAAATCCATTTTGGCCCAAATAGCCCAGTTTTTTCAGGGCCAGGCCCTTTGCCAATTCAGAAACCCATTTTCCAATTTCACAACAGTTTGGCCCAGCACATCCATACAGACAAAAACATTACAAGCATATACAACAAGATCATGTCATGTCATAATAGCAACATCCAACACATTGTTCCCAGGTTACATGCATCCAGCACAGTTCACAAAATAACAGTATCCCAGATCACAGTGCTATCAAACCACAAACTACATTAGTTTAGGGAGTAGGGTTCACCTGAACCTGATTGTAGTTCAGCAAACGACGAAGGAGGGCATCAGTATATGCAATCTTATCCTTCAAAAAGCCAATCTCTTCTAAGCTCTTCTTCCTAGCTGCTTCGGATTCTTCTGCCTTCTTCTTCAAGGCATCCAAGTCTTGCTGCTGAGCTTCAAGTTGGTCTCGAAGTTGGGATGCTCCTTGCTTCTCAATGTGAAGTTTAGCTTCAAGCTCTTCCACACGCGAAGAAACGCATCGTCTCGAGCTTTTCTATGAGGGTGTTTGAAGGCCCACATGTTGAAGGAATTTGGTTGAGTCACCGAGCACATCAGAAAAAGCCGCAGTAGGAGACTTTGATTCTTGTCCATCTTCCACTGGTTGAGCCACGATGTCTTCCATATCAGCCTAGCAATAGATGGACTACGTGTAGGTGTTATTATTTACAGTATACTTATGTAGAAAAGAAATGAACAAGTGGTGACTAACAATTGCTTTCTTCACTGGCTCACTAAAACCAAGTTTCTTGCTATTATGGCACTCTTTGAAGAGGTCAATTGTAGTGGGCTCTACATCTTTATATTTCTCTTGCTTCTGAAATATTCAAATCATTACAAATTGTAAACTTCCAACATGGTATAGAAGGGTTTCATAACAAATGTATAAGAACATCATTTCTGTAAGTACTTACAACAGCATGACAGTGTGCAATGTAGGAACGAGAGCCGGTCCGCTGCTGAAACTAGACTTTCTCACAGTTCAGTTTGTTTTTCTCACAACGGTCCTACAGAAAGACAGATTAGTATAAAACACGCCAAGTAACATATAACTAAGCAAATGAACCAATTACTTTCATACCATATGGTTTAGGTTGGACCACATCTGCACCAACGCTCTCCATTGCTCATCAGTCATTTGCTTCAGCGGGCTAATGGTTCTCACTTTATTTGGTGGTACACCATCAAAGTACCGCTTTTTAAGCCTGTACCTCATCGTCGTTGTCGGACTTGAGCAAATCGGCACATGCGGATGTGATCGCCTTTGAGTTGGTGTCCATGGTAAATTGACCTAACAAAGAGCATACACATTACACAAGAGACATGTGAATACAACGAGAAACAATGAATAACGAAAGCAGTAAGGGATTTCACTTTTGGCCAAGAGTTGATATACTTACTGTAACTTTTCCAATGTAGTCCGTAAGGTGAGACTGATCATTCTTGTACTCTTTCCAATGTGGAAGGACTGGTATATGCTGCCTTAGTATGATCCCACTCTCTGATGCAAGCTTTGCAGCTTGCATAGGTGCCTCGGGCCGTTTCTTCCCTTCGAAAATTTGGATTAGAATCTTACAGCTTAATGATCTCGATATCCTATCAAGATCTCTACCCTTGTTTCTTCACCTCTTATTTGATTGTTGACTGACATCTGGTGCATCTAAAAATATGAATTTCATAAAGTTAGTGTAAAGCATATGTGCATTTCTTAAAGGGTTGTGCACAATCACTTGCCTTCATCAAAGTACATTTGAATGTGCTCCTCAGATTGGGTAGGTTCCAAAGAATCATGTGTGGCAGTAGGAGGGCTTTGAGTGGCATGTTCTTTTGGATCTGAACTCGTACCAAGGGAAACTTTTGGAGTTAATGCGAACTCTCTTGTCTTCTTCCTAGTGCATCTAGCAGGTTGGAATTGATCATCAGGTTCCAACACCCTCTTTGGTGGTACAGTACCTCCTGGAGGCATCCTGGCAGAATTTTTTTTCCCTTTGTGTAGATCTCTTCTTAGAAACCTACGAGGCCTCGTTGGCAGAATACAATAAGAATTAGTAGCACATGAATCAAACTACAAACTGAATATATGATAAATAACACTGCAACAGTGCAAGGACACCACATGAGCAGCCTCTCCCACCCCCCACCCCAAACCCCCAACACAAGAGAGAGCGGCACAGAACAAGAATGAGCACCTTATCGAGCTCCTCTTGTTCAGTGTCCTCATCCTCGTTCTCTTGAGGGTCATACTCGGATCCAGAGTCTTCACGACTACGACCCTTGCTGTCTACACATGTATTTTTAAGAATTGATGCTAATGAAGTCACGCCAAGTCCTCGCAACACTTGATTGTTCCTCATCAGATTTTGAGCCCTCTTTTTGTCATACTCGGTAAGTGGTGCTTCTTTACGTGAGTAAGAAAACAAGCGTAAGATTGCAATTTTGATACTACAAAGTTACTAGTATGCAACTAATTAAATTGCGGCAAGGTTACTATAGAACTCTAGCATGCAACGCCCAATGGAAGTAACTAATTTACAAGAAATTTAGCATTTGAGGCGGTGGGTCCGCCATGCTTGCGCCTCGCCGCTCTTAACGCAGCTCCTAACGATGGCGGACGATCGCGGTGGATGACCTGTGGGAGCTAATGGCTTGTTTGGTCGGTGCCGCCCATTTCATGCCTGTGGTAGCTGATTTACTGTCCGTAGCAGTAAAACCAGAGAATAGTGCAAAGAACTCACCATATACCAAATGGTCCATAGCCCAAATAGTATCATAAAAGAGCACCAGAGGGCAGCCAAGCAAAGCCACTCCCAACCCAAAGCCAACCCCAAGCCTCTCATCCATTCACAAACAAGCACAAGCCCAGCATCACCACCCACATAGAAGAAGTAGTAGAGGAGAGGAGGAGCAAGGTGTTGAGGAAGAACGAGCGGCTTTGTCCTACGTACGCCACTGTCCCTAACGTGCCTCTACCGGGGCCGTGGACGTGCTGCCCTGCCCTGGCATCACCCACCTCCGCCGATCCGGCCTATCGACGCGAACCCCTCACCGACCGGATGACGGGAGATGGAACTTACTGGCCAACTTTCTTGTCGCTAGCGCCTTCCGCTTCGACATGGATGAAGGGGGATGGATGTCACTTTCGCCCTTCCCCTTATCGTTGCTGTCGGCCAGCCCTGCCGTCGCCCCACCGAGTGCCGTCGTTTGGAGGAGGGGATTTGGGGTGGGGAATGGATCGACTAGGGTTTGGGGAGACGAGATTTGGGGGAGGGGATTTGAGGAGGGGATTTGGGGGAGAATATGAAGGGGTCTGTGCCGCGCGCGTGTGATGTTTACGAAAATACCCTCCACCCGGTTGGGGAGGTCCAGTGATCTATTTGGACAAAATAGACATTTCACAAAAATTTTGGGTGGCTGGTGGGGTGGGTTGTGGCGCCATAACGAATATTTGCGTGGGATTGTGGCGCCACAAAAAAATTAAGTTAGTGAATTATGAAACTTGTGAATAATATTTTTTTGAAGTAATTTAATATGATATGTGATGCTAAAATTCGTATAAATTTAACAGATGGTTCAAAAGGAACTGTCTGTGTTGGGTCTATCAGGAGTAGGCATTTGCAGTGCAGGCCTATCACCTGTCAGATGAAATGCCTCCACCTGTGGCCTTGCACGCTCGATTCATGCTTGTAGCTGTTCGGACTATGAAACCAAGCCCCATATAGCCCAGAGGCCATCAACCATCGACTCTCCGGGTTGCATCCTCGGTGCGGACCAAGTAGTTCCATAGGACAATCTCCACGATGAGATTTACTTGCTGAATGCCGCAGACCCTCTCATTAATTGGTCCGTCTGAGGAGGAGCTCCAGTCGACAGATGATGGCCGCTATGGTCTCCGGTAGATCGGATGGCCTACAACGGATGACATTGTGAACGGAAGGCTTGTACGCAGCTTGGGCTAGGTTGCGACCAGAGGGGTGTGAGTAAACAAACACAATGTAGGCCAATACAGCCGGCATGAGAGGGGAAGCCATTTGGAGTTTGTGGAGTAGGGGATCAATGTAACGTCCCGTTTGTCCATAGTTCTTGGAGTTTTCAAAAGTAAAAAGAACCAGTCGTCTTAGATTTGACCGTTCAGGTCCTCCCCCTTTGCAGATCTGACCATTCAGGTCCTCCCTCCTTTGAGATCTGACCAGCAGATCTCCCCTTTGGAGATCTAAGCCATTCAGGTCCTCCCTCCTTTGAGATTTGACCGCCGGATCTCCCCTTTAGAGATCTAAGCCATTCAGGTCCTCCCCCTTGTAGATCTGACCGTTCAGGTCCTCCCTACTTTGAGATCTGACCGCCGGATCTCCCCTTTAGAGATCTGACCGTTCAGGTCCTCCCCCTTTTGCAGATCTGACCGTCAGGACCTCCCCATTGCCTTGGATCTTGACCATTGAGGATCTCTTTTTGAGATCAGAGCGTCAGGACCTCCCCTTGCTTGAGATATTGACCGTGGCCAATCAGTGTGCCTTAACCCACAAGGCAACCAACCGGACCATTAAGCTAGTCTTCGAATCCGAAGCACATCTCACAAAAGTGAAGCCCTTGGGGCTCACCTTCTTCCTAATTTATGTTTGGCATTTTTCAAGTTAAATGAATTTTTAATGTATTAAATAAAGCCTACACACAATTAAAGTTATTTCCAGATTTTTCTGGAGCCAAACTAAGCTCAAAACCATTTTTATATTAAATTTTAGTTGAAAACAGAATTATTAAAACTTGAATCAACTGAAAATGAATTAGTTATACATTTTCAAAGTTTAATGCATTTTTCAGATGTGAAATAGAGCTTACCGGGAAAATAAACAACCTTTACCGAAAAGAATATACGTGGACAAACGTGCGCTGCAGATCTGGAGATCAACGGCCCACGCGCGCGGCCAGACTAGTGCGCGCCCGCTCCGAACGGCCCAATGGTTCTCAGCCGTTGATCTGAAATGGAGGGCTGAGATCCAGGTAACCTTTGGACGGTTCGAACGTTACCTCAATCCCAGCCGTTGATTGGGAATCGGATGGCCGACAGTGATTGAGCTGATAGAGTGGTCTGAACGGCCCAATGAATCTCGACCGTTGGATGGCGATCCAACGGCTGGAATCACGTGAACCACTCCTCGGTCGAAAAACGCGCCGGGCTCGGGTTTGGCCTCCACGCCCAAATCGATTCTAGGGTTTGGCCCTCCACTCCCCGAAACCGGCGACCTGAAGCGTCGCACCCGTGGTACGCCTCGACCGCCGCTCACCTGCGCGTCACCGCACCATGGACAAGCAGAAATGTCGCGTGGAGACGCACTCCGAGTGGTCAGCCACAGGCCCTACTGGTGGGCTACCTCTCGCGCTGTGCCCAAAGTGCCAAGCCACGTTGATCTGAGCCGTGTCCGGGAGCTCGAAGAATGGAGGAAAGGAGTAGTACAAATGCCCTAGAAACGAAGGGGTCAGAAACTCCCTTTTCTGTTGAATTTGGTTTTTGGTTTTGCCGGGCAATTTATGGTTTGTGTTGCTCCAGATGTATTCGGGTGAGTGCGACACCTTCATGTGGAAAGTCCAATACCTGAGCCATTTGAGTGGGCTGCATCCTGTCGGACACCAGAGAAGAGATGGAAATGAAGTGGTTTCCACAGTGGACCACCGTGTATTGGAACAATATTTTGCTCTAATGAAGAGCTCATTGGACCAGATCAAGACTTCATTGGATGAGATAAACAATTCACTCAGGAAAGCCACTTCTGGAGATGAAAAGTTAAAAATGGTTGTAGTTGCATTTGTATTCTTGCTATTAGGAATTTGCATTGAGAAGATTATCAACTGATTTTCTAATTTAGTTATCTTCAAGTCTTTTGTAATGTAATATCTCGTTTGTATAAACTCTGTCTGAAATGGGAAATGAAATCTGAAAAGATGTCTCAGTGTAATATCTTCAAGTCTTTTGTCAACTAATTTCCTAATGGAATGTTGGAATGCATTTCAGCATGGTTCATACAGTTGATAGTTGGATAAATGGTTCTCTTGTTGCAATCTTACATATCTATGTCCACATTACAACAAACTAACAGATCATAAACTACTCCTCATCGCTATCTATCTGAGGAATTACGTGATCTTCATTATCACTACAGTACTGCATGTAAGTTTTGTCGTCTTCATCAGACTCGCAATTGACATCATCCACTTGGTTGCGAGCATTTTCAACGACACTAGCAGGGACAGTATGACACTCTCCATCATTAGCATGTAAATTTTCAGGAATAGGTTCATTTTCTTGTACTGGACATTGTGTACAGTCATCATCTTGGTATGTAAGTTCCTTCTCAGTTTCTGCTTCGGTGACACTCCACAAATGCCTATGCTCAAACTTTTGAACAACTCTCCAGTCTCCACCAAACTTTGTGTCCTGCAAGTAAAATACCTTTGTTAATTATGCGACTAGAATAAAAGGATCTCCTTTGTACCAGTAACTTGCAGTATTGATGCTTTTGAAATATCCATCATCTTTCAATCTTGTCTTCTTGCCATCAAGATCAAACCAGCCACAACAAAATAAAACAACTATTCGACGGACGTCTTAGCTTGAGTTATACTGCAACTCGATAATGTCTTGCAGACAACTATAAAAATCAATATGCTCACCATTATGTGTACCCGGAACTATGACTCCACTGTTTTGAGTCTTTCTATTTTTTTCACGGTCAATCGTGTGATATCGAACACCATCAACAATACATGCTGAATATAATCTCACTCGCATATCTGGTTGGTGTGCCAGTGAATATATGTAACAGCCCAAAATTTCAATTTCATTTAAAAATAAGACTTTATTAATTTTTGTGGATTTTCTGGAATTTTTAAAAGCTTTTCAATAAATTATATTAAGGCTAAAAGAATTTATGTGCAAAAACTATTACCAACTAAAAGTTGGAATTATTTTATTTAAATCCAGAATGCCTCATAGAATTTACGTGAATTTTCTCAAAATTTTGGACTTCATTTACTATTTTCTAAAGCCTATTTGAATTTACGGAATTAAATCAATTGAAAAGGTTTAAAATCTTACACTTTCTGATCTTGGGCGAAGCCCGACCTTTGCGCATCTCGGCCCGACTCTCCCAGCGCGATAACGCTGGACCGTCCGATCAAAATCGGACGGCCAACCATCAATCGCCGCGCCCTCTCTCCGCTCTGTCTCATTGGTGGTGGGCCCAGCCTGCTTGTGCTTCTTCCCGCCCCTTTCTTCTCCATGACATCGCTCTCCGCCGCCATTGATGCGCGACGCGAGCTTCGTCTCCTCCGTGATTCCCTCGCCTTAACCCGCATTTACGCGCGATTAGCATCGCCGATTAACGCCGCGTTCACCCCGACATTACCCCCTTCTTAAACCCGGAGCGCCCGCGCCTCTCGCCTCGCCATTACCGCGCACACGATCTCCACCTCCGGCCTCCCCTCGCCTATAAAGGTGCCCCATTGCGCATTCTCTCCCACACTCCATTCCATCTACTCCCGAAGCTTTGCTCGCTCTCAATCGCCGGCATTTGAAGTTTCCCCGTTAACGGCCGAAGCTCCATCTTCTTCGATTCCGGCGACAGCAAGCATTCTCCGGCCACCGCGACCGCACCATCGGCTTGACATACTCGGCGATCTGAGTGCGCGCAGCCGCTGAAGACCCCGAGCACCTTCGCCGCCAACAACCGAACCGCACCGCCGCCTCTCTCCGTCGCCGACGATCTTCCGGCCACGCCCTCGCGCCGCCAGGTAGCGCATCACACTCAGCATCGTTCCCTGAACCTGTTGCGCACCTCACCGGAGCTCGCCGCACCGCCGTTCGCCGGAACCTTGGTTCCCGAGCGCCGCCCTTCCCGTCTTGATGTGGCGGCCAAGTCGGTGCCACTGGCGCCACATGGGCATTTTGGTGCGACGTGCGCGACCACTTAGGCGCCAGCGTGGGCGGCCGCGCCCGGTACGCCACCACCCCTCACTGCATTGCGTCTTGCCGAGTCCACCGTGGATTGGGTGACACCGTGGACTCGATCCATATTTGTTTGAGCCCACATGTCGATCTCGTGAGCGATCTGCTGGCGTCAGCTGGCGCAATAAATAGAATTTCCTTTAGAAAATTAATTCGGGAAATTCAGAAATTCTGATTTTTGATTTAAATTTAGATTTAAACTTCCAGGAGCTCGTATTTCTTCATACAAACTCCGATTTAGGTGATTCAAATTTCTAAATTTGTATAAAATCAAGATCTAGCTAACTAAACCAAAATTATTTAATTTGGAGTTAATTTGAATTTTCATTTGAATTTATTTGTGTTCATTTGAATTCTATTTGAATTTGGAATATTTTCGCGTATAGATTTTGACGACTCCGGAGAGCTTGACCCTATTGAAGAAGTAGAATACCAGGAATTTGAGCAAGGCAAGTTACACCATTGACCATTTTGCCCCCAATATTTAAAATTATTTAATTCCTGTTTTAAATTATTATTGCATGCATAATTGTATTTAATTATTTTAAATTCCTGTTTTAAATATTTAATTATTCCAATTCCTTTGTATAGCCAAATTTGATTGTTGTATTATCAATTCCTTGTAACCTTAGTCAAATGAATTTAAAAATAAATATATATGCATAGCAAATGCTTAGACCATGAAATATTTGACTTTGGGAGAATTTAGCCAAAATTTCATAAATTGATAAAAAGCCTATGACATTGCTTTGTCATGGTGGACTTTTGCAAATGTCTTTGAAAACTTATAAAAATAAGAAAATGGTTTGTACTTGGGCAAACATGGACCGTTAGTGGGTGCAAGTTTATGCAGGCACTGTCAGTTGGGATCGAGACCGAGGTTATTATTGAAAGTTGCCCAAGTAGATTAAGGACCGGCCTTTGAGCGCATCTTGCAAAAGCTCCACCGTACTACCACATGTTACGTATGGGCGAACCGGGCTTAATAATTTGTATTACCTCGGTATTGTTTATGCCATTTTGTTGTGTGGGTGTCGGTTAGACTTTATTCCCACTTGGCGCAAGAGGGGGTTTCCAGCAGGTGGTTAGCCTAATGGAAGTGAAACCTTAGCGGGCATATTGGTATTGAGGTAGTACATTGGAAACGCCTTGTGATAATTGCCTAGTCACACACCTAAGGAAGTGTGTATTGGCCGACATAACGGGCAAATTATCTCGTGTGGGTAAAGTTGTACAACCTCTGCAGAGTGTAAATCTATTGAATAGCCGTGTCCACGGTCATGGACATCTTGAGCAAAGCCACTCTAAGTTAGATTTGTTTTGGTTTTAAAATAACTTTGGACATGATTTGAGGATGGTTAATCCTTGTGGTAAATTTGGGCGGATAGCCTTGTGATAGGAGGGTATCCTTCACCATGTTTCATATGGAGGTTATCCACTATAAAATGATCAATTTTAAATCTGATTTTAGTTATGTAATGAAAATGTGCCTTGAAACTTAGTATAAATATTTAAACCAAAAAGGCTGATTTATGCAAATAAACCCTACAACCTTCCTTTGAATAACTTATGCATGCATTCTAAATTACGTATTGGGTGTAATTTGCGAGCACGGTTGTAGTGCTCACTCTTCTTTGAATATTATTATTCGGAGAAGAGCGCTATCCGAAGGTGAGGAAGCGGGGCGATTAGGCGCGATCTCGAGACGATTACTGTGGCGTATCGTGTAGCTACCATTATATTTTGCTTCCGCTTAATGTTTTATTTGGCCTCGGGCCCGGTTGTAATAAACTCTATGATTATTAATATACACTTTGGATATGTTTGTGATAACATTTTGTATTTGTGTACACTGGAAATCTGGACTAGTGTATGAACACAGAGAATTCGGGATCCTTCGTTCCGGGTTCGACAAAAGTGGTATCGAGCCATATCGATTGTAGAGTCGTGACCTAGAAGGAAATCAAACCCTTAAGGACTTATTTTGAAAATTAAAAATACCTTGGTCTTCAGAGTCATTCCTCAACTTTTCTCTTGAAAAATTATTTACTAACTCATCTCTGTTCAAAAATTGTAGATGGTGAAGTTCCATTGCCATTTCCCATGGAGTCTTCTTTGGTCATTGGGCGCCATTCTCGGAAGATGATGCAGCACTTAGACTTTGAAGAAAGACCGGCGTATCAAGGATACAAGTATAAAGTGGGAAATCGAGGAGCGATGGAGAGTAGAGGTGATCCTTTACTCCAATCTATCGCGAACACGGACTTCCACGTCTTGATGCCCCAATGCGACGAGACACCTTCGCGAAGGCATCGAGGATCTGACGAGGAAGCAACCCGCAGACTTCGCTACATCTCGATCATCGCCTCAACGGCCTTTGGGTTTCACTATTACCCAATGCACATCCCAACCCGGCATGACAGTGCTTTCCGGTCAACTAGAGATGAAGACTGTCCCGATCTCACTCATCAGGTGGATCTGGCCAGAGCCATGGATTATGCCTACGGGAATACACTAGATGAGCTGTCTCTCCTGCAAGTAAAATTACAAGATGCAGAAGAAAAGTTGAAGATTGCAGATCAAGAACTGGCCTCCTACAAGGAAGGCGAGGCTAGTTCTAGTGAGCCAGATTATACCCCAATAACACCATAGATTTGACCTTAAATTTTTTCCTTTAGTTGCGAATTATGAGCTACCAAACCTTTGTAGTAGCCATAATGAATTAATAAAATAAAAATAAATTATTTTGCTGAAATGTTCTTGTCTTGTGTTTGTTGAATTTGGGCTATTTTAGATCTATACTCTTATAATTCCTATCTCTCTTGTCTAATCTGTGAAAGTTCATAAGATGGTGACCACCCGCACCGGAAATGTCAGTGCTAGAGGGCAAGGAAATGAGAATGCGAATATCAAGAAAATCAGTTCAACGACCACCACCTCCTCCAGCTGAAGCCCTGATGGCGCCAAATGATGGTCAAGACTCATCGATTGAGTTGCTAGCCCATCCCTTCACGGCAATCGAATACCCAAGCATCGTGACCTATCATGCTCCTCCACCTCCCGCAAGAGTAACTTTATGCGAGTTCATGAGGATCGTCGCCAACATTTTCTAGTAGCACACAGAACCCATGGGCGCAGATGATTGGCTCGGGGCCATTGGAAAGAAAGCTGGATATTGCTCGATGCACGGATCGTGAGAGAGTTTTGTTTGCCTCTCATCAATTGATGGGTCCCGCATCGAATGGTGGGATAATTTGAGCATGTCTCATGCTAATGCCCAAGAAATCACTTGGGATGAGTTCATGCAAGCTTTCCGCCGATCTCACATTCCATCGGCATGATTACCTTGAAAAGAAGGAGTTTCGCTCGCTCGCCAAGGAAACCGTTCGATCGGTGAATATACGCATAAGTTTAACCAACTTGCTCGCTATGCCCCGAGGATGTAGCGAGAGATGAAGGCAGACAAGAGCGATTTACGGAAGGGTTAAGCAGCGAACTCTCTGTTCGTTTGATTTCTCGAGATTTTACCGACTTTCGGCGGTTGGTAAATAAGGCCATCGCCGGAAGGAAAACATCGAAATGGAGAATCGCATAGCGGAGGATGGCGGCTCGGAAGTTTAACTCGGGAGGGATCGCCCAAGCCTCGTTTCACTCAATCTCAACCACCTCGGCGTGGGAGATTCGGACTACTACACCGAGAGTTCGGCCCGATTCGCGCCCAAATACTTCCGGATTCCGTAGTAGTTCGTCGGAGGTCGATTCAGTGAAGCGATTATTTCCACGGCGAGAATCACATGCTTTCAACGCAGCGAGTTGGGTCATTATGCCAATAAGTGTCCCAAGAAGCGTGACTATCACCCCGTCAAGCCAACTCCGGAGTTTGGTCTCGTGGTCCCTCAAGACCGGTGGTCAATTCATGAAGGGCGTGTGAATCACGTCACCATGAGAGGAAGCCCATGCGGCACGGATGTTGTTCTTGAGTACGTTCCTTGTCAACTCGAGTACCGGCATCGGTTTTATTTGATTCCGAGCTTCGCATTCTTTTGTGTCAAATAAGTTTGTGGAAAAATATGGGTTATCTACCTCCCCTTAGTTAAGCCCATGTTAATCCATTCCCGGGCTCGAAATGAGGGCTAGTTTATTCTATCCAAATCTTACCTTTGAAATCTCGGAGTAACTTTCTCGGCCAACTTAATAGTCTTGCGTTCGCAAGGATTGGGCGTAATTCTTGGAATGGGTGGCTTGCCAAAAATCGAGGCGAGGATAGATTGTGCTAGTAGATCTATCAACCTCACCAATGAACAAGGGATTTGGTAGAGTTCCAACCCAAGACTTCTACGGAAAGAAGTCCTATCTTGACCGATTTAAAGGAAGTAAAGCGGAAGATATACCGTGGTACAAGAATATCGGATGTTTTTCGGAGGACTTACAGTATGCCACGGACGGGACATAATGTTCTTAATTGACTTAGTCCTGGGATGCTCCAATTTCAAGCGACCCTACGAGAATGCGGCAAGCGATCTAGCGAGTTGAAGAAGCGGATCGAAGAACTACTGAGTAAAGGTTACATTCAACCAAGTTCATCGCCTTGGGAGCTCGGTACTATTTGTCAAAAGAAAGACAATAGTATGAGAATGTGTGTGGACTATAGATCACTCAATGAGGTAACAATCAAAAACAAGTACCGTTACCTAGGATAGATGATCTGTTTGATCAACAAAGGAGCGATGTTTTCTCCAAGATTGATTTGAGGTCGGGCTACCATCGATTAAAAATCGGCCAGGAAGATATTAGAAGGCGACCTTCACCACGGATATGGGTATGCGAGTTCACGGTGATGTCATTTGGACTAACAAATGCCCTGCTTATTTCATGAATATGATGAACAAAGTGTTCATGGAATTCTTGGATAAGTTTGTGGTGGTATTCATAGATGATATTCTCATCTATTCAAGAGATATGGAAGAGCATGAAAAACATCTCGAATTATTTTGGGCAAACTTGAGAACACCAACTTTATGCCAAACTCGGCAAAAGTGAATTTTGGCTCATCAAGTGGCTTTTCTTGGACACATTGTGTCGCAGGAGGAGTTTGATGAGACCCTCAAAGGTTGAAGGCAGTAATGGATTGGAAGCAACCCAAGTCATCACGAAGTGAGAAGTTTTCTCGGATTAGTGGGTACTACATGATTCATTGAAAGTTTCTCCAAGATCGCCAAACCCATGACTCAACTTCGAAGAAGGAAAAGAAATTTGAATGGACAAGTGCTTGTGAACATAGTTTTCAAGAGTGAAGAAAAGACTAGTCTCTGCACGATGCTAGTTTTACGGATATCGTAAGGATTTTGAAGTTTTACGTGGCGCATCACTTGAGAACTAGGATGTGTTCGATGCAGGAAGGAAAGGTAGTGGCTTATGCATCTCGTCGATTAAGGCCACATGAAGGAAATTATCAACTCATGATTTAGAGTTAGCGACAATTGTGCATGCTTTGAAAATCTGGCGGCATTATCTCATTGGTAACATTGTGAGATTTTCACAGATCATAAAGTTTGAAATATATCTTCACCCGATCGGATCTTAATCTCGGGCAAAGAAGATGGTTAGAGCGATAAAGGATTATGACCTTGGAATTCATTATCACGGGTAAAGCCAGCGTGGTAGCGGATGCTCGAGTAGGAAAGCATCTTGCAACACGGTGTTAGTTCAAGAAAATCAACGAGTTGTATGAAGAACTAAAGCATCGAATCTGAAATTGTCGATCAAGGTTTGTATAAACACGGTGGAAGTCCAACCAACCATACAAAGTCGGATCGGAGAAAAACGGCTAGAAAGCGAAGACATCAAAGAAATCATGAAGAACATGAGAAGAGGCAAAGCCCGAGATTTTACGAAGGCGAGCAAGGCCGCAGTATGGTTTGGCAACGCATCGTGTACCTAAACACCATGAAACCGGACAACTAATTACGAAAGAAGCTCATGAATCACCTTACTCTATCCATCCGGGAGTACCAAGATGTACCGGGATCTGAAGGAAAAGTATTGGTGGGTTAGTATGAAGCGAGAGATCGTTGAGTTTGTTGCGTTGTGATGTATGTCGTGTTAAGCGGAACATCGAGAGACTGCGGATTATTACAACCATTACCAATTCCGAGTGGAAATGGGAGGAGATTGGTATGGATTTTATCACCGGACTACCTAGGACCCAATCGGGTTGTGATTCCATTTGGGTGATAATTGACCGATTAACAAAAGTGGCTCATTTTATTCGATCAAGACCACTTACGAAGCAATAAGTTAGCGAGAATTGTACATGGCGAGGATCGTCATCTACATGGTATACCCAAGAAAATTGTGTCCGATAGAGGTTCATGATTCACTTCAAAATTTTGGCGAGTCTACATGAAGCTTTGGGAACAGACTCAACTTGACCTGACATATCATCCCCAAGCAGATGGCGGTGAATGTGTAAATCAGGTCCTAGAAGACATGCTTGAGCTTGTGCTATAGATTATGGAAGAAGTGGGATAAGAATTTGCCCTATCAGAATTTTCCTACAACAACGACTTTCAAGCCACTGCGAGATGTCGCCATTGAAGCATTGTATGGTAGAAAGTGTAGAACCCTCTTCTTTGGGATCAAGTAGGAGAACACCAATTCTTGGACGGAATTGATAAAAGAAAGTGAAAGTAAGGTAAAAGCAATAAGAGAGCGTCGAAAGTAGCTCAAACCCGACAAAGAGTTATGCCGATAATCGTCGGAGAGAACTATCCTTGAGATGGGAGATTTTGTCTATCTCGGGTAACTCCACTCAGGAGTGAAGAGATTCGAGACTAAAGGAAAACTCGCACCTGCATTTGTCGGACCCTATAAGATTTTGGCAAAAGAGGTGAAGTTGCTTATCGATTGGAACTACCGGCATCTCTGTCATTTGTTCACAATGTCTTCCATGTATCTCGATTAAAGAAATGTCTCGAGTACCAACGGAAGAAACAGCTCGAGAGCATCGATCTTGAGGAAGATCTCACCTATGTGGAACAACCAATCAAGATTCTCGATGTGGCGAGCAGCGCACCGAAGCAAAGTCATTCGTTCTTGTAAGGTTCGATGGAGCAATCATTGAAGAAGAAGCTACAGGAGCGAGAAGAAGTTTTGAGGCCGAGTATCCCTACCTTTTGTCGACCAAGTCTGAATCTAGGGTCGAGATTCCCTTTAAGGGGTAGGTTTATATGACCCAAAATTTCAATTTCATTTAAAAATAAGACTTTATTAATTTTTGTGGATTTTTGGAATTTTTAAAAGCTTTTCAATAAATTATATTAAGGCTAAAAGAATTTATGTGCAAAACTATTACCAACTAAAAGTTGGAATTATTTTATTTAAATCCGAATGCCTCATAGAATTTATGTGAATTTTCTCAAAATTTTTGGACTTCATTTACTATTTTCTAAAGCCTATTTGAATTTCGGAATTAAATCAATTGAAAAAGGTTTAAAATCTTACCTTTCTGATCTTGGGCGAAGCCCGGCCTTTGTGCGCATCTCGGCCAAACTCTCCCAGCGCGAATACTAACGCGGACCGTCCGATCAAAATCGGACGGCCAACCATCAATCCGCCGCGCCTCTCTCCGCTCTGTCTCATTGTTGGTGGGCCCGGCCTGACTATGCTTCTTCCCGCCCCTTTCTTCTCCGCGACATCGCTCTCCTGCCGCCATTGATGCCGCGCGAACCGTCTCCTCCGTGATTCCCTCCGCCTTAACCCCCGCATTCTGGCGCATTAGCATCGCCGATTAACGCGCGTTCACCCCGACATTACCCCTTCTTAAACCGGAAGCGCCCCGCGCCTCTCGCCTCCGCCATTACCGCGACACGATCTCCACCTCGGCCTCCCCTCGCCTATAAAGGTGCCCCATTGCGCATTCTCTCCCACACTCCATTCCATCTACTCCGAAGCTTTGCTCGCTCTCAATCGCCGGCATTTGAAGTTTCCCGTTAACGGCGAGCTCCATCTTCTTGATTCCGCGACGGCAAGCATTCTCCGACCACCGCGACCGCACCATCGGCTTGACATACTCGGCGATCTGATGCGCGCCTTGGCTTCGCTGAAGACCCGAGCACCTTCGCCGCCAACAACCGAACGCGCGCCGCCTCTCTCCGTCGCCGAGCGATCTTCGGCCACGCCCTCGCGCGCCGGTGGCGCATCACACTCGACATCGTTCCACTCGAACACATTGCGCACCTCACCGAGCTCGCTCGCCGCGCCATTCGCCGGAACCTTGGTTCCGGCGCCTTCCGTCTTGATGTGGCGCCAAGTCGGTGCCACTGGCGCCACATGGGCATTTTGGGCGCGTAGCGACCACTTAGCGCCAGCGTGGACGGCGCGCCCGTACGCCACCACCTCACTCGCATTGCGTCGCCGAGTCCACAAGTGGATTCGGGTGACACGTGGACTCGATCCATATTGTTTGGGCCCACATGTCGGTCTCTGTGAGCGATCTTCTTGGCGTCGGTGGCGCAATAAATAGAATTTCCTTTAGAAAATTAATTCGGGAAATTCAGAAATTCTGATTTTTGATTTAAATTTAGATTTAAACTTCCAGGAGCTCGTATTTCTTCATACAAACTCCGATTTAGGTGATTCAAATTTCTAAATTTGTATAAAATCAAGATCTAGCTAACTAAACCAAAATTATTTAATTTGGAGTTAATTTGAATTTTCATTTGAATTTATTTGTGTTCATTTGAATTCTGTTTGAATTTGGAATATTTTCGCGTATAGATTTTGACGACTCCGGAGAGCTTGACCCTATTGAAGAAGTAGAATACCAGGAATTTGAGCAAGGCAAGTTACACCATTGACCATTTTGCCCCCAATATTTAAAATTATTTAATTCCTGTTTTAAATTATTATTGCATGCATAATTGTATTTAATTATTTTAAATTCCTGTTTTAAATATTTAATTATTCCAATTCCTTTGTATAGCCAAATTTGATTGTTGTATTATCAATTCCTTGTAACCTTAGTCAAATGAATTTAAAAATAAATATATATGCATAGCAAATGCTTAGACCATGAAATATTTGACTTTGGGAGAATTTAGCCAAAATTTCATAAATTGATAAAAAGCCTATGACATTGCTTTGTCATGGTGGACTTTGCAAATGTCTTTGAAAACTTATAAAAATAAGAAAATGGTTTGTACTTGGGCAAACATGGACCGTTGGTGGGTGCAAGTTTATGCAGGGCACTGTCAGTTAGGGTCGAGACCAGGGTTATTATTGAAAGTTGCCCAAGTAGATTAAGGACCGGCCTTTGAGCGCATCTTGCAAAAGCTCCACCGTACTACCACATGTTACGTATGGGCGAACCGGGCTTAATAATTTGTATTACCTCGGTATTGTTTATGCCATTTTGTTGTGTGGGTGTCGGTTAGACTTTATTCCCACTTGGCGCAAGAGGGGTTTCAGTGGTGGTTAGCCTAATGGAAGTGAAACCTTAGCGGGCATATTGGTATTGAGGTAGTACATTGGAAGCGCCTTGTGATAATTGCCTAGTCACACACCTAAGGAAGTGTGTATTGGCGACATGCAGGCAAATTATCTCGTGTGGGTAAAGTTGTACAACCTCTGCAGTGTAAATCTATTGAATAGCCGTGTCCACGGTCATGGACATCTTGAGCAAAGCCACTCTAAGTTAGATTTGTTTTGGTTTTAAAATAACTTTGGACATGATTTGAGGATGGTTAATCCTTGTGGTAAATTTAGGCGGATAGCCTTGTGATAGGAGGGTATCCTTCACCATGTTTCATATGGAGGTTATCCACTATAAAATGATCAATTTTAAATCGATTTTAGTTATGTAATGAAAATGTGCCTTGAAACTTAGTATAAATATTTAAACCAAAAAGGTGATTTATGCAAATAAACCCTACAACCTTCCTTTGAATAACTTATGCATGCATTCTAAATTACGTATTGGGTGTAATTTGCGAGCACGGTTGTAGTGCTCACTCTTCTTTGAATATTATTATTCGGGAGAAGACTGCTATCGAGAAGGTGAGGAGCGGGGCGATTAGGCGCGATCTCGCGATTACTGTGGCGTATCGTGTAGCTACCATTATATTTTGCTTAAGCAATGTTTTATTTGGCCTCGGGCCCGGTTGTAATAAACTCTATGATTATTAATATACCTTTGGATATGTTTGTGATAACATTTTGTATTTGTGTACTTTGGAAATCTGGACTAGTGTATGAACACAGAGAATTCGGGATCCTTCGTTCCCGGGTTCGACAATATAGGTCATCACTGACCTCTACTCCCTCCACATAACGCAATCTTGCCATCTGAACAATAGAAAGGTCAGCATGATGATAACCTATACACCTGATCAGAGTTCCATCCAAAATTGCAAAGAAAACTCACATGCTTCTTACACCATGTGGCAAATTCATGCTCTAGCCTTTTTTCCACATCATGACTACCTTCTTTCTCTAACTCTTGTCTACATAACCTGCATAGTGGCTTCAGAAATTACAGATAAATAGTATATATATTATATCTGAAACAAAAGTCAAAAGTGTTAGAAGGGATCACATACTCCATAAATGGATGAACCTCAGGACAATTGTTGAGCACATACCAAACCATCTTGTCATAACAACCTTCAAGATATGTCATCCTCGAGGCTCCAATTAAATGAACATCATGCTGAAAAACAGAGAGGTCACCTTCTTTTAAGTCAACATGCTCTCTATTCCTGCCCTCTTGATTGAATCGTGTCTCCACATCATTCAAGTACCTTGAGCAAAAAGTTAAACACTCATTAGCAATATATGCTTCTGCAATGGATCCTCCAGGTCTAGCCCTATTCCTCACAAAACACTTCAGTGTACATAGTCTTCTTTCCACTGGGTACATCCAGCCATATTACACTGGGCCTCTTAGGATTGCTTCATCAGGTAAATGAACAGCCAAGTCTATCATAACATCAAAGAAAGCTGGTGGAAAAAATTTCTCAAGCTTGCACAAAATGATTGGGATTTGAACTTTCAATTTATGCAGAACATCTAGCTTTAGAGTTTTGCAACATAACTGCTGAAAGAAATTTCCCAGTTCAGCAACTGCTGAAAGAAAAATGAGCACATCCAGGATAAGGCTGGCGCTGCAACTCTACTATTACACTTCCAAACATTGAATTCCGTCCACCTTGTTCTTCAGCTGTGTATAACTCCTCTACCATATCTGGAATTCTATCATCACCGTCGTTGTCCTCGTTCAAACCAACATCCTCTTCAAATCATGTTCCATAGTATCGAATGGTTCATTCTCATGCGGTGCATTTTCATGAATTCCATTATCCAATGGTTCTCCATGATGGATCCACCTATTGTATGTGCTTGACATCCCATGAATATATATGTGATCCTCCACAACCCCTTGAGGTCTATGAGCCCGATTCAAACATACACGACATGGGCAAAGTATTTCAGCATTCTCATCAAATTGGACACTAACAAATTGCATGAACTCTTTCACCCCATTCATATGCGGTGTTAAAGCTATGCGGATTTAATCCAAGATCTGTCCATCTATCAGACACTCAAACAAGTACAAATTAATCAAAATTATTGCCCATCTATCAGCCATTCAAACAAGTAAACCTTAGTCAAAGTTATTGTCCATGCTATTCACATCTTCATACTGTTCAACTTCACAAAACATAAATATTTTACAATGACCGAACGGCTTGTAAAATTAAGTGTATTCTAAACTCTCAAATTGGTAATTCAGTGGCATATGCTCAAGTTAAACCATATATGGACTAGCTAAAAACGCACAAAATCTACAATAGCACTATTATTCAACCAAACCCGAGCCACTAAGAAGCAACAAAAGGAGAATGGAGGGCATCCTTACCTTCAATTGAAGACTACAATTGAGAATGGCCTATGTCTGGCCAGATCTAGGTGTCGGCCGACCGACGTAGCAGCTGTGGACGTGCCACGGAGCTGGGGCAGATGGGACGAGCAGCCGTCGCCGGCGGGAGGCGCAACCGTCCCCTTTGCTCAGCCGTTCAAACACAGTGGCCGCCACCGTGCTACTTGTTTTTCTATGTAAGTCTCTGCCTCGTATGTAATAGCTTATCTAGATATTCATATACGATTTCAACGAATTCCTCTCGATGGTGCAGTGGTGTTGGAGCAGCTTGCGATGCAACAGGTCCCCGGTTTGAAACCTGCGACCTGGTTTTTATTTGCGCGTGCCACATTACATTTTGCAACACTTCCTGACATGTGGGTCCCACTTCTGTTCGTCCACAGTGGCAACAAACCAGCTTGTCACATGTGTAACTTTATCCAAAAAAACTCTAAGAGGATTACGACGATATGAGATTGTCACCTGTGTAACTATGACAAAAGCAATGGCGTCACAATGCCAAATGCCCTGTTTATGACAATTTGAGGATTGGGAGTTAGTGACGATTTTGACATTTTTCGTCACTACAAGTGGGGTCCCAGCCCCGGGATGCTCTTTATGATGCAGCTGCCGAACAACGTCATAGAATAGGGTCATATAATGAAGATTTACCTAGTTGTCATAGCAATTTTGTCATAGTTCAGCAGATTTCTTGTAGTGCTCGTACATTTGCATTGGATGTTCTTGCAAGTTATCCATCTACAGATGGAGAGAGCAACGCCAATGTCATGCATCTTGCTCAGTTTGCCGCTACCCAAGAGGAGTCACTGGAGTTGACAGCCACAGAGATGGAGTGCGCCTACGAGACCCTACAAAGTGCATAAGAAAGGATCGGCATTCTAAAAGAGACTCTTTATGGCCAGCACGAGCATAATGAAGTCCCTGAAGAGGAAGATCCTAAAGAAGTAGTGCCAGAAGAAGCTGAGGAACCGGAAGAGCCAGAGGAGCCAACAAAGCCGGAGGAACCAGCTGTGCCTGCACTAGGGACGCCTATTCCTGTTGCACCAGTCCCAGGGCATCAAGATCAGTTTGTAAGGATGCCAGCTCGTTTTCAGGTCTACAGCAGGCGAGAGCACCGTCAGGGTTGTGGATGCTATCTTGTCGAGTAGTCCGTTGAGTTTTAGGCTTAGCCAGTCTTAAGATTAGGAGAGTCGTCATTTAGGCGGTAGTTTGTGTGTTTAAGTTCGTTCTTATTTTCTTGTGTGCAAGGGTGAGTTGCAAAGGCCCTTAGGCAATTGTTGCAGTCATGCTAAGATCTTAATTAATATAAGTATTTCAGTTGAGCTTTCTTGAAGATGTGTTTGTTGGGTTTTACCTACCCCTACCTAATTCCTAACTCATCTTATGCTTGCTACCTTATCTAACCCATGGAGTGTCATCAGATGGTTCAAACTCGTCAAGCTGCTGCAAGCGGTTCTAGCACCCTTGCGTCAGAAGAAAATGAGCAGACCCTCGCAGGAGCAGCTCCACCTCAAGCACCTTCAGTTGACCTATAGAACTTTGGAGCATTCATGGTAGCTCAAACTCAGCTGATGTATACAATGATGAATCAGATACAGATGATGAACAACCAGAACAACAACAACCACCATCATAATGAAGCCCCAGTCGCTCATGGTCACCATGTGCCATCCAAACTAGCCGAGTTCATGAGGACTCGACCACCAGCTTTTTCTGGACATGTCTTACCAGTGGAAGCTGATGATTGGCTTCGTGTTATTGAGAGGAAGCTGCTCATCACCCAATGCAGCGATCATGAAAAAGTCATGTACGCCACTCACCAGATGGAAGGCATAGCTGCCGAATGGTGGGAAAACTTCTGTGCAACACATTAGACACCGCAAAATATCACCTGGGAAGAGTTCTCAATTGCTTTTCGCCGGTACCATGTACCGGAAGTGATCATGGATTTGAAGATGGATGAGTTCCGTGCTCTCAAGCAAGGAGGAATGTTAGTGACTGACTACCTCAATAAATTCTCTCAACTTGCCAGCTATGCTGCAGAAGATGTCGCCACCGACAAGGCTCATCAGAGTCATTTTCTAAAGGGATTGAACACTGGATTGGAAGTCAAACTGATTGCACACACCTTTCTAGATTTTCAGGAGTTAATCAACAAAGATTTGATTCTGGAAGATAAACGCAAGGAATTGGACGATAACCGCAAGCGCAGAATGGCCCAGCAAGGAAGTCACCAACCACAGTTGAAAGCAAGAATGGTTCCACCTCAGTTTAACCGTTTGCCCCACCTACACCAACCTCAGCACCTCGCCTAGTTACTCAGAACTTCCGCAGTCCTGTACCAGCCAACCCCACTCCAGGAAGCAACTCTCAGAATGGACCTAGAGTTTGTTTTACCTGCCGTCATCCAGGGTACGTCGTCAATCGATGCCCTTAGAATGGAATGATAACTCTAGTAGGCTTCAACCTTGGAGCTACACCAGCCAAGACACCAGCGCAGAGCAACCAGCAAGGGACTCCTCAAGCTACTGGTCAAACCGGAGGAGCACTGCAATCAGTGGTCAGAGGCCGTGTCAACCACGTCACTCTAGAAGGAGCTCAGGAAGCACCCGATGTCGTACTGGGTAAGTTTATGGTAAATTCAGTACCTGCATCAGTTCTGTTTGATTCTGGAGCTTCATATTCATTTGCTTCGAGAGTTTTTGCAAATAAGAATAATTTGGAAGTTATATATCTTAAGCATACTCTGTTAGTCCAGTCGCCTAGAGCAGAGCTAAGTTATAAAGTGGGATATTTAGGAGTTAAGTTACTTATAGCTGGAGTCGAGTTTCTAGTCAACCTAATTGTTGTAAACACCCAGACCATAGATGTCATCCTTGGCATGGATTGATTGTCTAAGCACAAAGCTGTGTTAGATTGTGGCCGAGGAGCTTTAACAATCGAGGATACCAATGGAAAGAAAGTAGAGTTTCTAACCACCTCCGTTCGTGATGGACATCTGTTAGTCAACAGTGTGAAGGCTGTATCTTTGAAGGACGCGTCTATTGTCAGTGAATACCCAGATGTGTTTCCAGAAGAGTTGCCAGAAATGCCACCAAACCGTGATATCGAGTTCGTCATTGATCTAGTACCAGGGACAACACCAATTTCAAAGAGATCTTATCGGATGCTAGCCGATGAGTTGGTAGAAATGAAGAAGCAAATTGAAGAACTTCTTGAGAAATGCTTCGTAAGACCTAGTTCATCGCCATGGGGAGCGCCAGTCCTCTTTGTCAGGAAAAAGGATGGAATCATGAGAATGTCATTGATTATTGTTCTCTAAATGAAGTCACTATCAAGAACAAGTACCCACTGCCCTGAATTGATGATTTGTTCGACCAGATGAAAGGAGCCGGAGTGACCTCAAAGATCGACTTGCGATCAGGTTACCATCAGTTGAAGATTTGTCTGAAGGATATACCGAAGACTGCTTTCTCAACGCGATACGGATATTATGAGTTCCTAGTCATATCCTTTGGTTTGACTAATGGACCTGCCTATTTCATGAACATGATGAACAAGGTATTCATGGAATATCTGGACAAGTTTGTAGTTGTGTTTATTGATGATGTTTTGGTTTACTCCAAGACAAAAGAAGAACATGTTGGGCATTTGAGAGTAATCTTGGAGAAACTTAGAGAGCACCAGTTATATGCTAAATTCAGCAAATGTGAATTCTAGAAGAAGGAAGTTGATTTCCCCGGTCATGTGATGACAGCTGAAGGAGTAGCAGTTGACCCCGCTAAAGTTAAAGCAGTGTAACATTGGGAGCATCCCAAGATAGTAACTCAGATTCGTAGTTTCTTGGGAATGGTGGGATTTTCTCGCTGTTTCATCGAAGGATTCTCAACGATTGATAAGCCTCTTACGCAATTGTTGAAGAAGGAGAAAAGGTTCATTTGGACTACAGCCTGTGAAGAAAGTTTTCAGGAATTGAAGAAGTGTTTGACTTCAGCCACAGTGCTGATCTTGCCAGATATTCGCAAGGATTTTGATATCTATTGTGATGATTCGCGACAAGGATTAGGACGCGTCCTCATGCAAGAAGGAAGAGCCGCCGCTTATGCGTCAAGGCAACTGAGACACCATGAGGAGAATTATTCTACCTATGATCTGGAATTAGTTGCCGTAGTGCATGCTTTGAAAATTTGGCATCATTACCTCATTGGTAATCGTTGTGAAGTATACACAGATCATAAGAGCCTAAAGCATATTTTCACTCAGTCTGACCTGAACATGAGGCAGAGAAGATGGTTAGAGTTAATAAAGGATTATAATCTTGGAATCCACTACCATCTTGGTAAAGCCAATGTTGTTGCAGATGTCTTGAGTCGTAAGAGTTACTGCAATGCCTTGGAAGTGAAAGAAATTTGTTCAGAACTTCAAGTAGAATTTCAGAAGCTGAAGCTAGAAGTCGTATCTGAAGGATTTGTGGCTAATCTAGAAGTACAGTCTACTTTGGAGAAATGGATTCGTGAAGCCCAACCAAATGACCCGAAAATCTTCAACATCAAGAAGAAGATGGCAGAAGGAAAATTTAAAGATTTCACAAGAGACATTCAAGATGTATTGTGGATTAATGGACGTATCTGTGTACCAGACAGTGATTGGTTGAGACAGCTAATCTTGAAGGAAGCTCATGATTCGAAGTATTCGATTCACTTTGGTAGTACTAAGATGTATCCGGATGTTAAGAATAAGTTATGGTGGCCAAATCTGAAGCGAGAAGTCGCAGAGTTCGTTGCCTTGTGTGAAGTGTGTCAGAAAATAAAGGCAGCGTATCAGAGACCAGCAGGTTTGTTACAACCACTAAAGATTCCAGAGTGGAAGTGGGAAGAGATCGGAATGGATTTCATAACCGGTTTACCCATGGCTCAATCAGGTTACGATTCGATTTGGGTAATAGTCGATCGTCTAACCAAAGTCGCCTATTTCTTGCCAATCAAAACTACTTACTCAGGAGATTGCCTTACAGAGTTATACATGTCAAGAATCGTCAGTCTGCATGGTGTGCCCAAGAAGATAGTGTCACATCGAGGATCTCAGTTCACCTCTTGTTTCTGGCAAAGTCTACATGAAGCTCTGGGAACTCACCTGAATTTCAGTACTGCCTATCATCCTCAGACAGATGGACATACTGAAAGAGTCAATCAGATCTTGGAGGGCATGTTGAGAGCCTATGATCTAGCTAATGCTACCAGTTGGGATAAGAGTTTGTCGTATGCAGAATTTTCATACAACAACAGTTATCAAGCCAGTCTGCAAATGTCACCATTTGAAGCCTTGTATGGTCGTGCCTGTAGAAACCCTTTGAATTGGTCAAAAACTGCTGAACGTTTGGTAGTTGGACCAGAAAGTATTCAAGAAGCAGAGGAACAAGTGGCCATGATTAGAGAATGATTGAAGATAGCCTAATCCAGGCAGAAAAGTTCTACTGATAATCGTCGCGGTGATCTTAGATTTGAGCCTGAAGATTTTGTTTATCTCCGAGTTACCCCACTCAGAGGTGTCAAGCGGTTTCATGCCAAAGGGAAACATGCCCCTAGGTATGTTGGTCCGTTCAAGATTTTAGAACACCGCGGAGAAGTTGCCTATCAGTTAGAGCTACCGCAGTCGTTAGTAGGAGTGCATGACGTCTTCCATATCTCCCAGTTAAAGAAGTATCTTCGTGTGCCAAAGGAACACACCCCGATAGATGCAAGTGAGTTGAAAGAAGATCTCACTTACAAGGAGCAGCCAGTCAAGATTTTGGATGTCATAGAGCACTGTACCAGGAACATGACTGTCTATTTCTACCAGGTTCAGTGGAGCAACCGCTCAGACGGAGAAGCCACGTGGGAACGTGAAGAAGAGTTGAAAGTCAAGTTTCCTAGCCTCTTCTTTAGCTAGCCTGAATCTCGGGGACAAGATTCCTTTAATGGGGGAGGGGAGGTTTGTAACATCCCAATTTTCTGAACTCTAAAAATCTTTTGAATAATTACTTGTTGGAAAATCCAATATTTGAATTTCTATTATTTTTTAGTATTTTTATTTAAAGCTTAATATAGACCTTCATGTAAAAATGATTTAATGTAATTAATCCCAACATCAACAATTGTCCAAACTATTTTATTTGGATTTTATGTGCTAAGATATATTTTCTGAAATTTTTCCAAGCTCATTTGCTATTTTCTAATTGCTATTTGGATTTTCTGTATTGTCTAACATAGAAAATCTATTTAAAATCCTCGAGCGTTGTCGGCCGAAAGCAATACTAATCCTGCGGCCCAAAGACCTTTGTGCGGCCCGGCTTCCCTGCGCGCGCGTAGCAGTTCCGGTGACATGCAGGCCCCGCATGTCAGCCTCTCCCTCTCTCTCACGCCCGCCTCCTCTGACAAATGGCCCCCGCCTGTCAATCTCTATCGTCTCCCTCTTCTCGCGGTCGTACCCGACCCCACCGGTCAGTTCACCTGCGCTGTTTGCAACGCGAACCTGCGCGAGCCGTCGTCATTGATGTGTGGGCCCCACCAAAACATTGTTCTTCATCTCCGTTTCGGTTAAGATCCAAACTCCACCGCCGCGTATCAGATTTGGGTGTTTGTGCCCTAGACTCTCCTGAGTCGCCGGGTATAAAGGGAGGGGTAGCCCTGTAGCTCCACGCCTCAAGCCTAGCCGCTAGAGCTCAAGCACAAAACCCTAGCAGCCGCTTGAGCTCGAAGAAGAAATCCCGCCGCCAGCAGTTCCAACGAGCAATCCCGCCGCAAGCAGAGCTGCCCGAGCCTCGTCGTCTACACGTTAAGCATCGCCGGGGCAAGGGCTACGTCCTAGTTACCTTGGTTCCGCCGGAGCGTCGCCGGAGAGCAGATTCCGTCGAGACCGTGGCACCACCTCCGCTCTGACCTCATCACCGGCCAGTCCAGTCGTCCTCTCGCACTCGTGAGCACCTCATCGGGTTCGCCTTGGCAATCTCTACCTCCCTGTACCACTTGCCGCCAACGAGCCGCCGCCCATCGTCGGATCCCTTGGAACCCGAGCGTTGCCCGCCTCGCCATCGACCACGTCAGCGCCACATCGCTAGCCACATCACCGCTGGTGTCGACGTGTTGCATGCGTGGATGCTTCGTCAGCGCGTGCATGGCATGGTCCACCGCTTCCAGATTCCCGTGGCTTGGTAGACTCAGTCCACGTGAGACATCTCACTAACATGTGGGTCCCACATGTCATATTTTCTTTTAATTCTTTTATTTCTGAAAAATCCAATTTTTTCTTTAGAAAAATAATTCAAAAATTTTGGAAAATCCAATTTATGGTATTTTATGTAATTTCAAACTTCCAAACGCCATATGTTTTGCATCCGAACTCCAATTGAGCCCATTCAAATTTCTAAATTTATATAAATTCGAGATATATTTATTTTTTATTTCTATTAAATTTTTGGAGTTTATTTTGCCTCTATTATTTATTAGTTTTTGTTTACTTGTTTTGTTTATGCATAGATGTGAATTCTTCGGGAACTTTTGAAGAAGGAGAAGTGCATCAGGACCAAGATCAGTACCTAGAGCTATTCCAAGGCAAGTTATACCTTTGATCATATTGCACCCAATTTTTAAAATACTTTGTTTCAATGTATTGCATTGTATTTCAAGTATTTATTTAAATGCTTTTGGGTTTAGTTATTAATCCAAATTATAATGTCCACCTTCTCTATTATATGCCATGATCTTTTGTCACCCTAGGTTGGTTCATTACTAGTTGGTATTATCATAGCACCAATATGGGTTGGTTAGATACGAGTAGATTGCTTGGCCATGCCACGAGTCATCATTTCATGTGAGTTGCAAATATAAACTCGACTAAGTGATTATGGAATTGTGTAAAGAATCTGTGTGTGTTGTGTGCTCTTACTCGTTGATGGCATGTGTTGCACTTAATCAACACGGTGGAAAAAGATTTAGACTGAGACAAGTGGTGGATTCTGTGTGATCGGTGGAGCTATGTGCTGGGAATGATAAACTGTGTGACTTCGTTAGAAATTGAAAGTCTTACTTTGGTCAAGTAAGGACTTAACTTTGTGCGCCATTGAACTGAGCCTTGCTGTGCAACCAAATGTGTGGTATGGGATGGGCCTAACTTACTAGGTTATGGAGTCTTGCCATTGGCAACTCAGGTTGTAGGTTAAGCTGTGTGATTGGCAAGAGGTGTGTTTATCATATCGCGGGACGGTTCGCCGCATCCCTGTCCAACGATGTGTGTTGTACCCAAACGCTGTGTGTATCGGTTGGATGACAGTAAAGCAGATCAGGAGTTGCAATGTTGAGATGAAGTTTCTGAAAGGTTTTGTTATGGTCGGTGCTAGCTATACTGATTGTATCTTGTGGGTAAAGTGTACAACCTCTGCAGAGTGTTAAATCAATCAATTCGAATAGCCACGTCCGCGGTCATGGACATGCTCGGGGATTTCACACGAGGGGTAGATTTTCATAAAACCGTTGGGAAGGGAGCTGTGTGATCTAAGTCATATGGCTATGTGAATAACTTGTTTAGACTGTGTGTCTTTGTGAAATCAAATGATAACTTAATATTGTCTTATTTGTTTTTAATTATGTTTTCAATCTATTATTCGTATTCAATTGCAAATGTTGCATTTTTGCAAAAGAACCACAAAAGCCATTCCCTTGGAATAGGCTATCATCTCTAAATTGCATTCTGTGGTATGACTTGCGAGTACGGTTGTGTACTCATACTTGCTTCAAACAATCAACAGAAGTGGAGGGGTCTTCTCCTGCTTTTGAGGTGGAGTTATACGAAGGTGTCGATCTCTAGGGTCTTGATCCCAGTCAGTTGCCTGTGGTGAATTGATGGGATTTAGCTGAAGTTTATTTCTATTCCGCAGTTGCTATTTTATTTATTGTCAGCCCTACGTGGCTTAATAAATGTAAACTAGACCATATGGTCAAAACTATTATTTGCTATTCAAATTAGTCGTTTATGCTATTAATCGTCTTGTGTGGATTGATATTCACCTATGTTGACACTGTGTGCACTAGCGTGATCCTGGACTAGTGCAGAATACACAGAGGGTCCAAAATTACATTTTTGGGTCTTGACAATCGTCATATGCTGATTCCCCTTCGACGCCGATGACCACCCTGTTGTTGTCGTCATTGGGCAAGGAGAAGGAGCAAGTGGGCAAGGTGCCAGGCAATGGAGGAAGAAGGCGAAGGGAAGGGAAGCAGGAAGAAGAAGAGGGAAGGACTGGGGAAGCTGTTGTTCTCGCCATCCGTGACATGGAATGTTTGGGAGTCATACCGGGGAGGAGATCGTGGAGCACCATCAGTTTCATCGATTCTGTAAATTCGTAGGCCTTAGGTATAAGTCCTAGATCTTATTCCCCGATGTTTTGGCAGAGTAGATATAATATCGTCTCGGTAGTGCGTGGTTTGTGCACTACTACAGAACACGTCATCACAGACGGTTTCCGAACCGTCTATATTTATACGTCTGTGATAACAGCGATTACCACGAGCGGTTCAAAACCGTCTGTGATAACACTTATCACGAGCGGTTTTTAACGAAGCCGCTCGTGATAACCACTTATCACGGACGGTTTACTTTAAAACCGTTTGTGATAAGTGGTTATCACGAGCGGTTTTAACGTGCTTTGATAACAACTTATCACCGTTTACGTTCTTTGATAACAACTTATCACGTGATAAGCGGTTTCACGCACGGTTTTAAAGTAAACCGTCGTGATATGTCTAGTATCACGAGGCGGTTTACTTTAAAACCGTCTGTGAAGGCTATTACCACGAGCGGTTTTATGTTGAAACCGTTTGTGGTAATAGCCTTCACTGAGCGGTTTCAACATAAAACCGTCGTGGTCTTGAGCGACCCTAGCTACATTGTTTCTTTGTTTTTGGCCACCTCGGGAATTGCTAGCCATGCCCTCTGAAAACAAGCATGTACAAAAAGCAGATACATCGCGAGAGAATCAATTGTTGACAACTCAAATTGACCATTACTCAAAATAAATTAATAAAGATCGAATTTGTTGAAGTATTTTTGCTATAGTTGTACAATTGGATTACAATTAAATCAATTGTTTGCGTGAATCTACGGGTGGCGATGGAGTGAAACTCTCCTTTGTTAACTATTTACGTCATGATAAAGGTGCATAGCTGCCTCGAACTTCCACGAGCTCTTGCGCAACGAGTCCATATAAATCTATTATCAAACCCTGCGCTAGGTCAAGAAAAAATGGTAAGGATATATATTTGAATTTACAATTACAAAAAATTATTTGAGATTGACAAACCTCAGGATTCTTCATCTTAGCACTAATGATTTGTTGCATATGATGGCAAGCGTAGAATGCACATAGCTCATCATTTTTTCTTTGTGACCTTTGCAAAAATAGAATTACATATGTACGTATAGTCGATTGAAGACAAATTTTTATGAAGTATGATATATATAGGATTATTGTGTTGTAGCGCGTCTGGAAATTTAGTCTGTGTGTTAGTTGGTATTTGGATCCATTGTATCTTCCTTGTTGGCTAACATAGGAGATGAGCGAACTACATAATTGAAAAAAGTTATCCTCGGGCATTTCAAGCGAAGGAAGACTACAATAGAGTTATGTATGGAGGAAATGATCATACTTGTCGAGTATTCCTTGCGAATCTTTGAAGTCGTGATCGTTTCTGACTAGGGAATCAAGATATATCACAGTGTTCCTCTTGGGTATAATGACTAAAAGGATCCAGTGGTACCTACTCATGTATGTCGCTATAACTATTAAACCTAAGTACAAATGAAATTTGAATAGCAAATAGTGAAGCACTTACCCACGGTTGTAGGGCACGATATGTAGTCCTTGCGATTACGAAGAAGCAATGGCGTCTTTATATAGTTCTCGGCGAAGGTCGCGTGCGCTTGGATGGTTTGCATAGATACCACGTGTGGGTCGAGGAAACCTCGGTTCTCGCCCTTCGGGCATTTTCATCATGTATCTATACATAAGCAATGAGTTGCGATATTTATCGGTATTACATGAATGTAGAACTTGATTGTACACACTTACGATTGTCCAACATCGTAGAAGCGGCGTCGAGGGCTTCGAGATTGAATAGGTTGAATAAGTCGTTGAACCCCACCACGAAGTTGCGGCCGTTGAAGAAATGCTCATCCTTGTATGCGGCGGTGATTCGATGATCGCACCCCTTCTTTGCGGTATTCGCAAGTACCGTGCATGCAAAGCGACAAGCAAATCAGCGTGGGCTAATTGTGCGTTAGAGCACAACGGTTTTCGATGGAGTACTTCCGTGCTACGGGACTTGGGAGGCGGCTTAATGTTCGTCGATTTGGCCTTAACGATTGGCGGCGTCTTCTGCGAGGCGACTCGGGAACCGACACGGTATGCGCTTTTGTTGTTCCTTGGCGTCTTCTCCACGGAACCGATGAGGTGGCCTTCGAGGCGAAATATGAGGTGGAGTCATGGAGGTTCCGTTGGAGAGGAATGGTCTGTCGAGATTGCGGCCTTCTTTGGGTCGGGGCGATGTCCGTCTTGGGCCTTTGGATAAAGCGCACGGCATCCCCTAGTGTTGTGATCTCTTCGTTGAGGCGAATGTCCGGCGGGACGGCCATGAAATATTGATGTACCATGTCCACCTCCACCCTTGCGTAACCATCGCCACACGGACATCGTCTTCGCATTGCTCCTTCTGGTATGGATGCACCATCCCCTTGACCTCAATAGGAATGGACCCAACTAACCTCGGTTGGAGCTTGCGGGCCGTCGGCTCCTACAAAGCGATCGCAATTAGCTAAGGCGTCCTATAGGTCTATCTTTGGTGCATTCCATAGATGTACATTACCTTGATGCGGTCTATCGGTAATTGGTCGTCGTCATGTTCAAAATTATGCGTGGACGCGACACTACTCGATGTCGAGGACTTGTTCCCGCAATAACGAGGCGGCTTGCGCATCGGTTGCGGAGTACTTGATTCAATTGATCCTGCAAACTTGCTATCATCCCTGAAATTACGCCTTAAGCGGTTCAAGCGATTGTCGTACTCGGCCTTGGATCTCTTCCTACTTCTATACATGAAGTAGTCGTGCGAATCCATGTACCCAAGGTACGTTAACCCCTTGCCTCGCGTGCGACCGGGTGCTCCTTGTTTCCTAGGGCCGTAGATAGTATATCCTTCTCCTGTGTTCTTGGAAGGAGCCTTGGAAGTTTGGGCAATCAATTCACGCCGCAAGAGGTCATCATGTTATTATAGTCACTATGAAGTTATGGACTTATAAACAAGTAGGTAGTTCGACATATTTACCACACGTTGGGACACTTCACAGTCCGCCGGGTTTGGGAAAGTGCGCGCCATCGACGAGACTTTGCCCTCGCTTTTAACCGTGCACGGAGCGGGTGTGTGATATCGGAAATAGATTCTCCTCCTCCGCCTCCCATTGCGCGGATTTAGCCGCGTACCAGTGATGCCAGTGCGTGGGGTGAGTGTTTCGTGCTGGATTGCTTTGTGCGCGCACTTTGCTCCTTAAATTCATCCGTCGTCTTCATAGCCACAAAGGCGTTCCATGTTTCCGCGTCAAGAATGGAAACTTCGTGAAGGGCGTCTCACTCTTGTTCACGTCTTTGCGTGACAAGCGCTCTTGAAGGTCCTCCACGCGTGACACATGGAGAGCAAGGCATGCCGCTCGACGCGTTTCATGTCATTTACGGGATAGTGAACGCTTGAAAGGTCTTCCCACAAAGACGCGCGTCTCGATCTTTTGTCGAGACTTCCACTTTGGTGTGGTGATAGGGACCTTTCCCTTGCAAGTATCCGCAGATGGTCGGAATCTCGCCACGATGCCGGGGACTCATAGGGACCCCAACGTCATCGACCTCCGTGATGGTCGATCGGCCCGTGAGCAATTTCGATATTCCTCTACCATCTCTCTTATGTATCTGCGGCGTCGGTGGCGGTGGTGAAGACGGCGCCTCTGCCATGTCCGGCGTCGGTGGCGGCGAAGACGGTGCCTCTGCCATCTCGCTTACTTCCTATCTATATAAGTTAAACGTACGCAATTATTACATAGTATATAATATATGGGAAATTGCACAAAAATCAATGCGAGATGGTTTTGCACACAAAATACATATAATTTCTTAGCAAACTATGCACTAAGGATATCTTGAACCCCTTGCAAATAGAACTGAACACCTAGCTCCCAAAATAGGAATTTATCACAAGATGTGGCTTTCCATTCCTATCATCATAAATAATACAAAATGTCAACACAGACAACCACAAAAAGCGAAACAAACTAAGCACAACCACCAATTTTGTCATTCTCATGGCAGACATTTAACAATAATACGACATAAATGCTATTAAATTTCAAGCTGGATTATTCTACACTAAAATACCAACAGGATGAAAAGGTCATCCAACTATATCCTGGATTCCTGATTACATATGGCAATGTCCACCGTGTCCACAATCAAAAAGCTTGCGGACAATCCTATTTCTTGGGTACTCCTATTTCCGGTTCAAGTCTTACAAGTATATAATACATCTCAACATTTTCACCTAAGCTTATGAGCATATCCTGCTGTAAACCTTTTAAGTTAATCCCGTGCCTGGTTTATGATAAGTAGAGGCATGTATGTCAACTACAATATCTTTTACCTGTACTAGTCTCAAAATACGTGTTGCCTGCGTAGCATGTGCATATGCATCTTCGTATCTTGATATATTTTTCGTGTAGCTGGGAAAATGATTTTAGACTATGGCAGGTAAATCATAAATGCCTATATTATATTTAATATATGGGATTGTACACGTTAGTATCTTAGCTATTGCTAATTAGAAAGTTTCAAGTAAAGTGTGCTCACTCATGTCATGGCTCTAAAAAACTGGTTACTAGAGTTATTATATTCAAATAGTAAAACTGCATATTAAACTCCACCGTACTGCCAAATTAAGCCTAACACTAATTTTTTGTAATAAGAATATTTAAATAGATTATTTTAAAAAAAACTTCGGGCATCTTGGACACCCCTAAAATTGGATCTTGGAGATCATACACAGACTCAAAAAAAAAATCATTATTTTGGACTAAGTGTTGGAGGCAATGTACACTACTCCGACTTGAAAGGATAACTAAGTATGCTCATGACTGGTTTCAAAAAAAAAGGAACCTCTCCTCATGACCATTGCCTTTGTCTAGAAATTGCATTGTCACTTTTATATAACCAAATTGAAGAACCCATCGGTGGATAAATTAATGGAGCAGTTTGTGGTTTGTACGCAATGACGGTAGAGAGGGGCCGTCAATTTCTTTCCTTTTTTTTCTCGTAACACCTTGTCTTTTAGTTAGTTTCTCCAAATTTTCTCATATGTAGTAGTGATATATACATGTCCATTGGTTAGCACTACAATTTATATGATGGGAGCAACCTGAGACATTGTTGGTCCATATCAACATAAATCCAACATTGTTGGGCGAACTATAAAAATATCGAGCTTACGGCGGTGGCGGTGGCGGAGGTGGCGGGCTCGGGAGGCGCCGGGTCGGGAGGAGGAGGCGCGGGGTCGGGACGCGTTCGAGACGCAGGCGGCGGGCTCGGGAGGCGCCGGTCGGGGAGGAGGCGCGGGAGGAGGCGTTCGAGGGCGGCGGGCTCGAGAGGGCGTTCGAGACGATAGGGTTAGATCAAAACCCTATCGCGTTCGAGACCATATAGGTTAGATCAAATCACTATCGGTTCTAGAGGGAACCATCTATAGATCAACACGCATCACAGAGCGGTTCTAGAGAACCGTGCGTGATGCGTAAACATCACAGACGGTTTCCCAAGAACCAAATGCGTGATGCGTAAACATCACAGAGCGGTTCTTGGGAAACCGTGCGTGATGTTTTGCATCCTGAGCAGTTCCTCTAGAACCGTCTGTGATGTTTACGCATCACAGACGGTTCTAGAGGTAACTGTAACACCCCAGCCCAACACTGAGCCTAGAATGCCACCACACTACTCTTTAAACTAATAATTATCGACACACTATAAAAATTACAGCAAGGAAACAATGATAATCAAATCAATGGACCACAAATAGAGCAAAGCATAATTATGGATCAAGTGATAATAAATAATCAATGGGAATTATAACCAGGTAAATAATCCAAAGTAGCATCAACCAATGAATCCAAATTAATAAAGCAAATAGTCTAGTCCAAATGATGTCCTAAACTTTATTCAATAACTAACATGTCCAAGAGTAATCCAAATGTGAATGAAAAGGTTCTTATGGCAAATGATCATGTGTTGTCCATGTGCTCTACTCGCTCTCAGTTACGGCGCCCGCGAAGATCACCTAAAGACAACAATAGAGCAAGGGTGAGTCCACGACTCAGCAAACACATCCATAAACAACGAACAATAATAAATCAACAGCATTCAATAACTTCATTAACATCACAGGTACTTCTATTTGATTCACCTCCATTAATCTCATGTATCAATGCAAATCTATTCTACATGTCCACATGCACTTCTTTCGCGTATACCGGTATAGCATGAGTGAATGCTCGCGACAACATTCACTCTCAAGCCCGTTCCTCCATAAGGATCGGGGACCTCCTCCACTTGTGATCAATCAAGATCACCTTCTCTTATGCAAAGATGCTTATGAATGCAAACATGCAAACTCCATCATAAACATCATATCCAACTTTTAATCATGTCCATTAACAATATAAATTCATACCATTCCATTGCTTGCAATTAAAATACAATAAAAGCACAACAATAATGGTACTGAAAGATAAAGAATCACAGTGATCAATCATTGATCGCTGTTTACCATGTACTTGTCTTTACTAGTTGCGACGCACAATTTGGCTAGCAGACGACAACAAGCACGACGCCTCTCCTACATTATATACACAAATTTCAATACAAGCTACAGTATCATAAGAACAACAATCAATCGACATCGCTCCTACACGTCCCCAAATATACCACGTTACGCTGGTACCGAATAGTTACCCATAGCTGTCCGGTTACTAAAAAGAGCGTAACTTTTGACTCGAAAGTCCGATCACCACAAACCACCCCATTCTGGATTCTTCATAAAATTATCCACATTTTCTTAGATTACAAAGACTTCTAATTAAATCATCTAACCCTCCGTATTTAGCCCCGAAAACCGATCTGTCCGCTTCGGAACAGCAGGTCTTCCTAATTTCATAACTTTTGTTTTACTCAACCAAAATTCGCGTTCTCAGATTCTACAGAACCATGGGACAATTATCTACATCTTTCATGTAGATCAAAAACTCTAATTAAGCTATTTTCTATTTTTAATTTACAGTCTACCAAAACAGCGCCGAAAGACGATAACCGTAAAAACAGCAGTCTTCCGAAAATCATAACTCAAATTCTACTTGTCCGATTGACAAGATTAAATATGCTATAGAAAGATATCGAAATTATCTACAATTAACTAGTAGATGAGATTTCCAAAATTTGCCACTAAGGTACCCGAATAAATCGTACAACGGAACGGCAGGTTAAACAAATCTGTTAATCGATCTATTACTCGGCACTTTGACTACAAACTATAGAACCCTCTCTAATTAACCTCAATTATAATCTCTAATTGCTGCATGCAACTAACCTTGTGAAATAGCCACCATGCACTTGCGGCGTGAAGAAAGAAAAATGGCGCGAAGCAATGCGATCTCGGCGGCGGCAGAAATCAACCAAAGAAGTGGCAATCGGCAAAGGCCAGCAGTCTGGCTCGACGGTACGGCGTGACGGCAAAGCAAGAAATGCGCATAATTCAGCGATCGAGCGCAGTGCGGCGGGCGCGCGCAGCGAAGACGAGGATCGAACAAGAAAGCGGTCGGACGACCACGCGCATGCGGCGGCGAGCTTCACGCGGCGAACAGCGTCCACGCGGAGCCAGCGCGCAGCGCATCGGTACATTTCGGCGGCGACCTGGCGCTTCAGCGGCTCGGCTACGCGACGGGCGGACAAAGAATGCGGCGCAAGAAAAAGAAAAACCCTTGGCTGGCGGCGGCTACCAGAAAACGAAACAGAAGAAAAGAAAAAGCTAGGGTTTCTAGAGAACCCAAAATCTATTTATATAGCTCTAAAAATTCCGAAATTCTATTTTTTCATATACTAATTAATTTAATTGCACACAGGCCCTTAAAACGTTTTTATGTACTATTTGATTAATTACACTCCGACCCTTAAGACGTTTTTATTAATTAATATTAATATTATTTTTATTTTCAGAGTATTACATTCTACCCCCCTTAACGGAATTCGACCCCGAATTCTACTCGCCGTTCTACTCAAATAAAAACTACACTGCTGAAATTAAACAACAAAATAACACGTACCCGACGTGAACAACTCCGGATATTGCTCGCGCATGCGAGACTCCAACTCCCAAGTCGCCTCTCTCTCAGACTGATGCGTCCACAGCACCTTAACGTAAACCAACGTCTTGTGCCTCAGCACTCGCTCCGACCTCTCCAGAATGCGCCGGACGCGACTCAACTGTGAGGTCTTGCTCAATAGTCAGCGGCTCCAATGAAATCTTATGCTCTGGATCTCTCAAAAACTTTCTCAGCATCGAGACGTGAAATACATTATGAACCCCACGCATGGACTCAGGAAGGTCCAGGCGATAAGCTAACTTCCCAATTCTTGCAATAATCGGGAACGGTCCAACGTAACTCGGGCTAAGCTTCCCTTTGGTACCGAACCGAACAATACCTTTGGTAGGAGACACTCTCAAGAGCACCTGGTCACCCACCGCAAACTCCAAGTCGCGCCTCCTCAAATCAAGATAACTTTTTCGTCTACTCGAGCCGCTAATGATTACGCCTCACCATGGCCACACGCTCAACGGTCTTGAATCGGTCAGGACCCAAAATTGCCTTCTCTCCCACTGCATCCCAACAAAGTGGCGATCTGCACTTCCGCCCATAGAGAACCTCAAATGGCGCGGCTCTAATACTGGAATGGTAACTATTATTATAAGCAAACTCGCAAGTGGCAATCTGGTCCTCCCAACTACCCTTCAAGATAGAACACAAGATCGCAACATGTCCTCCAAAGTCCGAATAGTCCGCTGATTGCCCATCCATGCATGGGTGAAGCAGCGTACTCGAAGCGGAGTTGTGTGCCCAATGCACTCTGCAGACTCTCCCGAACTTGGAGACAAACTTGGCGTCTCATCGTAAATGATGGTCTTTGGCACACCATGCGTCTTACTATTTCACGCACATAAATAGGAGCTAGATCACTCATTGAATTTGTCTTGCTAATAGGAATGAAGTCTTGCAGACTTCTTGAATCGATCCACCACTACCCAAAGCGCATCCTTCCTCGCGCGTAACGAGGTAACGCCACCACAAAGTCCATAGAGATATCATCCCAAGGCCACTGGGAACCTCCAAAGGCGCAACAACCTGCGGGGCGCTTGTGCTCGATTTTCACTTGCGACAAACACCACAAGAAGCCACATAATTAGCAATGTCTACTTTCATTCTTTTCCACCAAAATTACATTTGAGATCTCGATACATCTTAGTCTCACGGGATGAATAGTGTACAGTGCGATGTGCCTCCTCAAAATATCATCCTTGACCTCCGCCTTTGCAGATGCGCAAAAGCGGCCTTTAAACCTCAAAGTACCGAATCATCCATACTAAAATCACTCTTTTACCCTCATCCGGCGCTTCCTAACCTCCTGTAATAATCGGTCACTCTGTTGTGCTTCCGACACGATGCGGAATAGCCGACTCAAGAATCAAGCGTGTCTCAACATGTGATGTGCCCGCATAACAATAAGATATTCCCATGCGATCAAAATCAGCAATGAGGCAATCTAGGGTAGCGGAGTCGCCTTGCGACTAAGAGCATCGGCAACAACATTGGCCTTGCACGGATGATCTTGAATAGTAAGATCATAATCCTTGATCAACTCCAACCACCTCCTTTGCCTCAAATTCAGATCCTTACGAGTGAAGATATACTTGAGACTCTTGTGATGCGTGAAAATATCACAAGGCTCACCGTATAGATAATGCCTCCAAATCTTGAGAGCAAAAACAACGCGACCAACTCCAAATCATGAGTGGGATAATTTCGCTCGTGCTTCTTTAAGCGCCTCGGCGCATAAGCAATCACCTTACCGTCTTGCATGAGAACACAGCCAAGACCCACTCGAGACGCATCTGAAAAGACTGTGAATCGCTTCCCTGGCTCGGGAAGAGTGAGAATAGGAGAGGTCACCAACTGTCCTTCAAAATCGTAAGCTGCGCTCACACTCATCAGTCCACTGGAATCTCACACCTTTTTGAGTAAGCTGAGACATCGGTTTGGCGATGATAGAGAAATCCTGCACAAATCGCCGATAATATCCAGCCAATCCCAAGAAACTCCTCACCTCCTTCACACTAGTCGGCCTCTTCCAATCCACCACTGTGGAGACCTTGCTAGGATCAACAGCAATACCCTGAGGGTTAATCACATGACCCAGAAAACCCACTTCTGAAATCCAAAACTCACATTTCTTCAACTTAGCATAGAACTTGTGCTCTCTCAAAGTATCTAAAACCAGCCTCAAATGACGCTCATGATCCTCATTGGTCTTGGAATAGATAAGAATATCATCAATAAACACCACCACGAAATCATCTAGATACTCGTGCAACATGTTGTTCATGGTTTCCATAAAAATGGCAGGTGCATTAGTCAATCCAAAAGACATAACTTTATACTCATAATGCCCATACCTGGTGGAGAAAGCAGTCTTCTCTACATCCTGCTCACGCACACGGATTTGATTATACCCTGACTGGAGATCGATCTTGGAGAATACTTGAGCTCCATTCAAGCGATCAAACAAGTCCTCAATGCGGGGCAATGGATATTTGTTCTTGATTGTGACTGCATTAAGCGCGCGGTAATCAATACACATGCGCCAACTCCCATCCTTCTTCTCTGTGAACAAAACAGGAGCTCCCCATGGCGATACGCTACGCCTGATCAAACCTTTAGCCAACAAATCATCCAATTGCTTCTTCAACTCGTCCTGAAACGGACGTGCTAATCGATATGGAGACATCGAGATGGGACGAGTACCCGGAACAAGATCAATACGAAACTCCACGTCTCGCACAGGTGGCAAACCCGGAAGCTCAGCCGGAAACACATCGGGATAATCACTAACCACTGGAATCTCCTCAATCTGCGAAGCCACACTCGGTTTCTCAGCAAGAGCTAAAAGAAGCCCAGTTTTCACTGCACGCTGACCGGGAAACAATCCAGCCAATACTGAAAGAGAGCGCGGAGGCGCACTCCCCTGAAAAGTCAAAGTCTCCCCGGGCGAGGTGCGCATGCAGACCATTCTCTGAAACAGGATATCACGGCTCGATAAGGGTGCAACCAATCCATACCCAAGATAACGTCGAACGGCTCCATTTGAATAACTATCAAATTCGCCGTGAACTCCTCTCCATCAATGACAATAGAGCACCCAGGACAAACAGTAGAACTAGCAATAATACCCCCAGGAGAACTAACTAACACTGACTGAGAAATCCACTGCATACTCAAGTTCGCTCTCCTAGCAAACGCCGTTGAGACAAACGAAAAGGTAGCCCCTGAATCAAAAAGGACTAAAGCATCAAGCGAATCCACAAGCAAAGTACTGTCACCACGTCGGGGCGACCGCGGACTCACTGTGGGCATGGCGTACACTCTGTGGCGCCATGGCGAAAGAAGACGGCGGGGGCGGCGAGCCCCAACAATCTCTTGTGGCGGTGCGAGCAAAGCGGTCGTGCAACTGAAGCGGTGCGAAGGTGGCGGCGCCGATAGTACCCTACGGAGGCGCCCAAGTGAAGGAAATGGCATCATTGGAGGAGCGATCATCATCGGAAAGATCCTCGGCGGGACCCGAAGAAGAAGATGGCACAGCTCCCACTTGATCACGCTAAGCGGGTTACGGCGACACACCCGCTCCTTGTGACCCGGTCGGCCACTGCGACGGCAATCTCCGTCAAGTGCACTCGGCGTGCAGTGTCCATCACCGCACTTAAAGCAAAGCATACCCGCTTACGGGACAGACGAAGAGCTGAGTACTGCAAAGGACGAGGCGTAGAAGAAGGAACGGCCTCGAGTGCTTAGACTTGAAAGATGCGGTCCTCCTTGAATTTCTTGAAAGCGTGTCAATGCAGACCCACTTCCCTCACTAGAGCTCCTCTTGGTCACCACGAAGCTACCGATCCACAGAGGCTTGCGCCTTTGTGAGTGCATCTCCAACTCCATGCCCCTAGCTTGCTCCACAGCAGAGCTGTAGTCACAGAGTGGAGTAGCTCCCAACACATGTCGGTACTCGAGGTGAGACCCGACGGAACCTCTTGGCCTTCGAAGATCATCGTTAGCTCACAGAAGGGACAAAGCGAACCAAGTTGTTGAACTCACCTCATACTCGGCAATAGACCTCTTCCCCGAGCAAAGGTCGTCAAGGCAACCTCCATCTTCTCAACAAAAGAGTAGGGTAGAACTTCCCTTGAACCGATCTACAAAATCCTCCCAAGTATTTGGACCTTGAGTGGCGGTCCTCGAAGACAACACGCCCTCCCACCAAATATCCGCTTTGTTGACGAAGAGCACGGATCTCTCCCACCAACTCTCTCAACAAGCGGGGTTTCATCACGGACCCCAGCCGAGGCGGGTCAACAAGCAACCCCTCACCATCGACTCATCACGCTCGGGAGGTGGCTCCACGGAACCTCGCCCGCGGCCCCGACCTCCACGACCGCGGCCACCACGACCACGTCCTCTACCCCTCGGCATAGCTATCAACCACAATCAACAATACACAATGAGCTCAAAGCTCAAAATAAACTCATCCATCAATGAAACAACATAGCAAGCGTAAAACTATATTCGTACCTCTCTCTAACCTACTGTGCACTAGTGTGTCAAATTTTAGGTTAGTTAACCATTAGCAAATTTTAGTTGATTTACTAATACTAAAACAAATTTTAACAATTTTAGTTTGCCTAAGTTGTTAATCTATTCACCACGGACCTAAAGCCCGCTCTGATACCAACTGTAACACCCCAGCCCAACACTGAGCCTAGAATGCCACCACACTACTCTTTAAACTAATAATTATCGACACACTATAAAAATTACAGCAAGGAAACAATGATAATCAAATCAATGGACCACAAATAGAGCAAAGCATAATTATGGATCAAGTGATAATAAATAATCAATGGGAATTATAACCAGGTAAATAATCCAAAGTAGCATCAACCAATGAATCCAAATTAATAAAGCAAATAGTCTAGTCCAAATGATGTCCTAAACTTTATTCAATAACTAACATGTCCAAGAGTAATCCAAATGTGAATGAAAAGGTTCTTATGGCAAATGATCATGTGTTGTCCATGTGCTCTACTCGCTCTCAGTTACGGCGCCCGCGAAGATCACCTAAAGACAACAATAGAGCAAGGGTGAGTCCACGACTCAGCAAACACATCCATAAACAACGAACAATAATAAATCAACAGCATTCAATAACTTCATTAACATCACAGGTACTTCTATTTGATTCACCTCCATTAATCTCATGTATCAATGCAAATCTATTCTACATGTCCACATGCACTTCTTTCGCGTATACCGGTATAGCATGAGTGAATGCTCGCGACAACATTCACTCTCAAGCCCGTTCCTCCATAAGGATCGGGGACCTCCTCCACTCCCGTGGAGTTGTGATCAATCAAGATCACCTTCTCTTATGCAAAGATGCTTATGAATGCAAACATGCAAACTCCATCATAAACATCATATCCAACTTTTAATCATGTCCATTAACAATATAAATTCATACCATTCCATTGCTTGCAATTAAAATACAATAAAAGCACAACAATAATGGTACTGAAAGATAAAGAATCACAGTGATCAATCATTGATCGCTGTTTACCATGTACTTGCCTTTACTAGTTGCGACGCATAATTTGGCTAGCAGACGGCAACAAGCTACAGCATCATAAGAACAACAATCAATCGACATCGCTCCTACACGTCCCCAAATATACCACGTTACGCCGGTACCGAATAGTTACCCATAGCTGTCCGGTTACTAAAAAGAGCGTAACTTTTGACTCGAAAGTCCGATCACCACAAACCACCCCATTCTGGATTCTTCATAAAATTATCCACATTTTCTTAGATTACAAAGACTTCTAATTAAATCATCTAACCCTCCGTATTTAGCCCCGAAAACCGATCTATCCGCTTCGGAACAGCAGGTCTTCCTAATTTCATAACTTTTGTTTTACTCAACCAAAATTCACGTTCTCAGATTCTACAGAACTATTGGACAATTATCTACATCTTTCATGTAGATCAAAAACTCTAATTAAGCTATTTTCTATTTTTAATTTACAGTATACCAAAACAGCGCCGAAAGACGATAACCGTAAAAACAGCAGTCTTCCGAAAATCATAACTCAAATTCTACTTGTCCGATTGACAAGATTAAATATGCTATAGAAAGATATCGAAATTATCTACAATTAACTAGTAGATGAGATTTCCAAAATTTGCCACTAAGGTACCCGAATAAATCGTACAACGGAACGGCAGGTTAAACAAATCTGTTAATCGATCTATTACTCGGCACTTTGACTACAAACTATAGAACCCTCTCTAATTAACCTCAATTATAATCTCTAATTGCTGCATGCAACTAACCTTGTGAAATAGCCACCATGCACTTGCGGCGGCAAAGAAAGAAAATCGCGAAGCAATGCGATCTCGGCGGCGCCAGAAATCAACAAAGCCGGTGGCAATCAGAAGACAGAGTCTGGCTCGGCGAGTAGCAATGACGGCAAAAGCGGCAAGAAGCGATTCAGCGATCGAGCGCCGCAGACAAAGCGGGATGCGGCAAGCACGAGATGGATCAAGAATAAGGCAGAGTCGGACGACCACGCGCATGCGGCGAGCTTCACGCGCGAGGCGAGCGGCGTCCACGCGGCGAGCTTGGCCGGGCGCTCATTATTTCAATGGCAAACCTGGCGCTTCACGCGGCTCGGCTACGCACAGGGGCGGCACAGCAATGCGGCGCAAGAAAAAGAAAAACCCTTGGCTGGCGGCGGCTACCAGAAAACGAAACAGAAGAAAAGAAAAAGCTAGGGTTTCTAGAGAACCCAAAATCTATTTATATAGCTCTAAAAATTCCGAAATTCTATTTTTTCATATACTAATTAATTTAATTGCACACAGGCCCTTAAAACGTTTTTATGTACTATTTGATTAATTACACTCCGACCCTTAAGATGTTTTTATTAATTAATATTAATATTATTTTTATTTTCAGAGTATTACGATGGCAAATGCGTGATGTTTTGCATCACAAGCGGTTCCCTCTAGAACCGTCTGTGATGTTTACACATCATAGACGTTTCTAGAGGGAACCGTCTGTGATGTGGAAACATCACAGACGCATGTCAATTTTCCTAAGATCATTATACAAATCATCAAATTAAGATTCTGATGGTTCCAAGTTGGAGCTACCAAAGTTATGCTGAATGTTATACATGGAAGGTCAGCGAGGTGAAGTTTAGACTTACACAGAAATCCCGACATTCCACAATATTGCCAACATAATTTCTACCAATCGTCACTTTCAGGATGTACCTGCAAACATAATAAGTATGCATTTCAGTCTTCATAGATAGTGTTAATTTATTTGTTGATGCTGCACATCATGCAAGCTATTCTTGTTATGAACTGTGCAAAGCATTGTAAAATGTCGTTCTTACCTCAATCTAACATTTGTTCCATTATATGACTCGTATGGCATTTCAACTGCTGAAAACTCAAATGGATATGTCTTTCTTTCATAGATTTCGCCAGGAACATCTAATTCACGCACTACATAGACAAAAAGAGCACTTCAGGTGATGAAATAGACTTACATATAAACAATAGCTAATTTAAATGAAATAGTGCTAAGTTATATGTCATCATTTTTAGTTAAGGGGTCACATGAATAAACCTTGGGCACTTCACTAATGCTTTAGTGAGCATATTATACATAAAACAGCGCAATATTTCAGAAGGCGCAGTTTTTGGATGAACTTCCAAGATGAACTGTTGGATAAGCAGTATGATGACAAGTTTGAGTTCAAAAGTTCATATCTAATTCAACTCAACATTACCATGAATATCCACATTGACATCAATATTAAAGATCACAAGTCCATAACACAACACATGACAATGGAATAAATAAATTAATTACAATGGAGTAATTAAATTCTTAATTAAAATACAGCCCTTCATGATGATCGACGCGCATATAGCTAGCTTCCTCACTGGGTTCTTCCTCGAGCCTGATGCCGTCTCCGAAAGGTGGCAACTCGTCAAATTGATTGTATTCTTCCTCGTCCACTACATTCTCAACTCCGACAATCCTCCTTTTTCCATGAAGAACTACGTGGCGCTTCTTATTTGCCGGGTCGGTTACATAGAAGACTTGAACAACTTGGTTGCTTGAGACAAATGGTTCGTCTTTGTATCCGACACGTTCGAGGTCCACGGTAGTGACGCCGCACTTGTCGACCTTCACTGTGGGAGATGGACCCAACGGCACGAAATAGGGGATCTTGAAAAGCACGTAGTCGATCTCCCATATCTCCTCTATTTGCCCATAGTACGAGCTCCTCACCCATCCAGATCTTGAATGCATCTATCACGGACACGCTGCTCACGACTTTGTGCTCTTCCTATCCCGAGTGCCGTATAAAATGTGTACCCATTTATGTCGTATCCTTGCCATGTGACAATTGTAAAATGTGGCCCTCTTGCCAACCATAGCGTATCATCACTTGATGACCTCCGAGTGATTCGCACCTTTAACCATTCGTTGAGCAAGCGGTTGTGCTCTCGTGATCCAAACCTCCGACCGGTCCGGATTACATTGGCGTACCATGTCTTTGTGCTCGTCGATGTATGGGGACACTTGGGTCATGTGTTGCAAGACCGTGAAATGGGCTTGAGCGCACGTATCGGATCGGGAGTGATTGATTTCCTTCCGATGGTCCGATACCATCCGGTCTCCCCTCATGGCGAGATAGAGGCACACCAATCGGATCCACGAGCCATGTAGTCGACGCAGAACTCAATGACCTCTTCCGTTGCATAACCTTCGATGATCTTGCCCTCGGTCGAGATCGATTCCGACGTAGGACTTGAGAATTCCCATGTACCTCTCGAGCGGGTACATATGGCGTAGAAACACAGGGCGCATATCTTTATCTCTTTCACAAGGTGAACAATGAGATGGACCATGATATCGAAAAATGACGGAGGAAATACATCTCAAGATGACACAGAGTCGTCACTACCTCGGCCTGCAGAGCATCTAGTCCTTGGGGATCGATGACCTTCTGAGCAATTGAGTTGAAGAAATAACACAGCCTCAAGATTGCCACTCGGACCTTGTTCGGCAAGATACTCCTAATTGCAACAGAAGCATTTGTGTCATCAAGACACGACAATCATGCGACTTCATACCAATTAATTTCAAATCTTGCATAGAAACAAGTTTCTTAATGTTAGCGGAGTAACCAGACGGGACTTTCACACCGTGCAAGCTCGCACGATTCATTTCTCGGCCTTGGGCAGAGTGTAGCAAGTTGGGGAAGGTACGTTCGTCCAGATCGGTCTCTTTCGGTGCTAACTCGGTCCTTATGTTCATATCGACCAAGTCACGCCGTGCGTTAACACCATCCTTTGTTTTGCCACTAATGTTCAGCAAGAGACCAATCAAGCTATCACATACATTCTTCTCTACGTGCATAACGTCGATGCAGTGGCGAACTTCTAAGTACTCCCAATAAGGCAAGTCCCAAAAATTGACCGCTTCTTCGGATGTTCTTCTCACGGGTTCTTAATTTACGTCCCTTCCCAAGCACAACATCGATATCCTTAACCATATCATAGACCTCTTTCCCACTAAAAGCCCTTGAAGTGAACCGTCTTCCTTATTTCCGTCGAATTGTTTCTTCATCTTGCGGTATGGGTGACTCCTCGGAAGGAACCTACGGTGACGATATATACGATTTTTTGCGAGTTGTTGACCATACACTCTCCGTAGCATCTAAGCGGTGCGGATGAGCTTTGGCTCCTTTTGTATCAAGTCCGACAGTTACCAAGGCGGGAAAATCATTGATGGTGCGAGAACAACATGGCGCGTAAAGTGAAGTTCTCTCGTTTATACGCATCCCATACCTGCACCCTTCGTTCCACAAAGTGTCACAAGATCTTCCGGCAATGGTGCTAGGTACACATCAATATCATTCCCAGTTGCTTGGCCCTTAGATAAGTAGTGACATCAAAATGTACTTCCGCTTCATACAGAGCCAAGGAGGAAGGTTGTACATACATAGATTCACGGGCAGTGCTATGTCGGTGCTCATGTTACCGAAAGGATTCATTCCATCCATACTCAACCCTAACCTTATGTTCCTCGGTTCAGACCGAACTCTTCAAGCTCCGATCGAAGTTTCTCCACTAAGCGAGAATCGCAGGTGTCTTAGCTTTCCATCTCTCTTACGCTCCTCCGAGTGCCAACGCAGCAATCTTGCCTCCTTTGGGTTCGCAAATAAACGCTTCAAGCGTGGGATTATAGGTAGATACCACAACATCTTAGCAGGAGGTCCTTGCTTCACCTTAGCGATATTTTGGCGCTTGTATCGGGATGCTTTGCACACGGACAATAATGCATGTCTGCATACTCTTTACGGTAGAGGATACAATCGTTCGGACATGCATGTATTCTTTCTACTTCCATTCCCAATGGGCAAATAACCTTCTTTGCTTGATAGGTGGTCTTTGGGCAACACGTTTCCCTCGGAAGGATGTCCGCTAGGAGACCTAAAACGCCGTGAAACTCTTATCGGACCAACTATTGCTTGCCTTCAATTTCAGTAGATTCAAGCACGGTTGACAACCTTGTGTATTCGGCTTGCGGCCGAGGAACAAAGGTCTCACCGAGTCCTCCCTTAAGCCCTCGAATTTACAAAACTCTCTCTCCTTGTAGTTCTCTTACGCATCGCGTAGCATCCGATCCAGTTGTCATCGTGCCCCTATCCTCATCAAAAGCACATCCACATCCGCAAATCGTTGACTTCCTCGGCGATGTCGTCATTATTAACTTCGGTATAATCGCTCTTCACCGTGTTGGTCCAACATGTATACCCTTTTTGAAACCCTTGAATCAAGTGCGCTTCGATCTGCGCGCGTTGTTAAACATCTTGAGACACGCAATCAATGCAGACATTACATAAAATTTATCCCTTCTTCAACATATCACCTTTCGGTGGCTCTTCTAAAAGCAACCACGCCATTAATGTAATCTTGACTCACACGGTTCACACCGTACATCGATTCGATCCATCTACAATACGCATGTAACAAATTAGTGTCAAATTGATTAGCGATTAATTTATAGCAAGCGAAAATGTGCAATATAAACTCATTCTCCAACATTTGTATCTAAGGTTATTGAAAGAAAACTCTTCACTAGTTATGTACCACCGCGGTGGCATAGCGTAGCCATGCCTACGGCCACAACCATGATCCCTACCTCTCGACATCGATATCTATCTCAATTGAACAATCATGCAACCCAAATATAGGCATCACCTCATACAACACTTATTAACCTAAAATACCGGAACCGTAAATGCAATATTGCTTGACCCAAACCCCACCGTACTGTGAACCGGTGTGTAAATTTTATTTTTTTAAGCCAATTAATTATCCTAACTCAAATTTTAGTGATTATTAGACCTAATTCAATTTTATAAAGTTACCACTCCTAAGTCAAATTTTAGTTCATTAGTTATAAGGTTTCAAAACTAAGATTTGCAGGGCTAATATTATTTATTCCAACATTGACGGTGCAAGATCATGTGCTCATACCAGTATTAGAGGAGGAGCCGCAGGGTGGAGGAGCTAGGGCAGGGAAGTGGCGCCTGGAGCGGTAGACACAGCGCAGTGAGGAGCTAGGGCAGGGAAGTGGCGCAGGTTGGAGGAGCTAGGGCAGGGAAGTGGCGCCTGGAGCGGTAGACACCAAGCAGATGAGGAGCTAGGCAGGAAGTGGCGCAGTTGGAGGAGCTAGGCGGGAAGTGGCGCTGGAGCGGTATACAGCAGCATGAGGAGCTAGGCGAGGAAGGGAAGTGGTAGAGACACGCGATGCAGTGAGAGGGATGTCTCGGCTCAATTTATATGAAGCACAGAAATCACATACGGTTCTATTTGAGAACCGCCTGCGTGATAAACAATTATCACGAGCGGTTACGAAATAGAACCGTCGGTGTAACATCGCTGACGGTTCTATTTGAGTAACGTGCGTGATAATGCTATCCGCGAGCGGTTCTATTTCGTAACCGCTCGTGATAGGCTCGCCGCGCTAAAGATAGCCCAGACAGACCCAACACAGACGGTTCCAAAGGAACCGTCTGTGATGGGCCGTCTGCTATAGCCTCTTTTGTAGTAGTGGTGGTAGATGGGTAGTGTCGGAGGTGGTTTAGATGTTGCCGAGATACGATAAAACATACTGACCTGGTTTGTGGTTGAGCTTTAAGGTATCTATGTCTTGTTTCATGAAATATCTCCAATAGGAATAATGTAGATAATTGTTTAAGCTTTTCATAGAATGCAAGAAAACTGAATTTGGTTGTGTAATGTAAAAGTTATGGCCTCGGGACTGCTGTTATCCAGAATTCCATCGCCATTAGTAGCATCTGCGTTGTTTGCCTTATGACGTACACTAGATGCTCAAATTAAAGTTATGATCATAACTATGAAAAGTTAGACAATTTTCCATAGTTTTTAGAAGTGGTAAGGTTTGCCACTTGTTATGTTGTAGACAAATAGATAAGAAATTGATAAGCATGTTGTTTAGTAACGCAACATAATGATCTTTGGGGTTGAAATCGAGGGATTAGTTTTCTTAATCAGGAAATTTGTATAACTAGGAAAATGTTGCAATTTTGTCTACAGATTCCAGAACTCATATGGGTTGCTATGTTTAGATTACATAATTGGATGTTATGGTTGTTTCATCACCGGAACAGTGGATGGGTTGTCCGGTGAAGGGGGGTTAATTATGTCGGGTTTGCGCGTATGAGTGATGTCAATCTATTCTATGCTTTTGTGACATTGTAGCATGCTTTGATAATTGGGTAAAGGTTGTTCAGGTATAGGTTCGGGGTTGGTGTTGTCTATACATCGTCCCACTTCTCGTGGTTGAAAGGCAAGTGCATAGTAGAACAGTAGATAAATGTATTTCTTGCTAATTGATTATTATAATTTTCTCACCATGCCATATTTATGAGTATTCCTATGCACTATGATATACATAATGTTGATGAATAAAAAATATTGATGGTTACATGGTAATGATGAAATATGGTAAATTATTATTAAAAAACATTGCATCACTTGTATTCACATCATGAAAGGAGTGCATTTGAGCCTGGTTGGTGAGAAAGTCATATAACTAGCCCGGAGCGCATAATCCAGGTCACTGAGAAAGTTATATGACTAGTCTAGAGCGCTCTAGATAAAGACCTGCTTCGGTAGGCGGTCCACGGGAGTGGAGGTTGGACCCCATATGAAAGAGGAGTGCATTTACACTCTGTAGAGGTGTACAACTTTACCCACAACACACGAATTCTCTAGTTTATTTAGCATCCGTCGATACCACCGCTCAATATCTTTGGTAAGTAGTCTAGAGAACGCGTCGAAGCTTTTACATCATCTAGTCCTATCCTTGCACTAGATCAGCGAATGAACAACCTCACTTTGCCTAGGTACACCCCCGTCAAGTGAGGCATTCGTTGTTGTGTCAGCAATATTTGTACCCAACACCGTGGTAAAGGGAGCCCCTTCGAATATGCCTACACCGGTCATGCTCGCACTACTATGGTCCACCAACATGCAAGGCTAGTTTTCAATGACTTGATTAGTTAATTTCATCCCATACCGGCATATATGGTTGTATGCTTAGGCTTAGATTGGAGTTGCTGGCATTCGGTCCTTAATTGACACAAGTGAGAATCTTCTCCTATCTACTTATGAGATACACCTCTGACACTTCTTAGAATATAATATAACTCGCTTGTGTTGAAAACTAGGATTTTCACTTTTATTTTTATACAAAATAACCGAGGTACACCCCTTGGACTTTATTTTTGAAAACTCCCAAACTCATATTTATTATGTCATCCATTTTAGCAATTTTTAGTAAAGACTAACGCTTGACTAAGCAGTTACGCGAGATCCGAGTTCGAAAACCGCAAGTTGACATCATTCATTGTCTAAACCATAACCTAATAGCTACAATAGTAGGGATATCAATATTTCAAGGAGGCTTATGTACTATTGAATAGGATTTACAACAACCGTTATCCCAAACATAGTAAAAAGAAGCAGATTAATTTAAATATTTGCTCTAGTTGCTCTGAAAGTGAGGATGGAAAATCGTTGCAAAAATCATCTGAATAATTGACATCTAAAAAGAGCTGGAAGTAAATTAAATATAGCAAAAATAATTTCAACAGTAACAAAATTCAAATATTTTTGCATATTTAGGTAGATCATGATTTTAGATGAATTTAGAGAAAAAGACTCATCTCATTTGGAGTTTCTATGCAAAATTTATTATGGTTTCAATTTGCTTCAGTTTAAAAATTCTAGAGAAAAAGAAAATGTGACGTTGAAAGCATATTTTGCAAAGTTAACGCTTTCCAGCGAAGAAAGTGTATTCTTCTTTGAGTTCTACTGATGTTTACGCTTTCCACTGAAGAAAACATATTTTCTTTAAAACTGAAAGCGGCTTTTCCTCTGATTTTTATTAACTTACATGTGGGGTCTACCTGTCAGTGACTCATTTCTTTGTTTTATTGATTTTTATTTATAAAATGGGGGTGGTACAACATGGCAGCAACTGAGTTACTAAATATGTCTAAAATTAGATTTATGATTACTTTTGCAGCCAGTCCCACCTATCATTGACTTAATTCTTTTAACTATTGTCATTAATCACTAATTAATCTTTCAAACCTATGGGTCATACTAGCAGAGAGAGAGAGAAGTGAGCAACGTGCGCACGCGCACGGCTATGAGGAGAGGAAGCTCACCGGCGGCAAGGCATGCATGGAAACGCTTAGGGGATCCCAGAAATGGATAGAGGGCTACAAGGTGATGCTTGGGGAGGTGGAGGTGTAGGAGAGATGGACGAAAACGAAGGCGCGATGGCGAGTGGCAGCGAGGTGCCTCAAGTGAACCTGGTACTCGTTCTAGGGGCTAACATCAGGTGGACGTGGGGCACAAACCAACTTAGGCTATTGCTGTAAGGGTTTTAAGCGTGGCTCGGGGCCCTAGGGTCATCGGAGGCGAGCCGGTGGTAATGTCCCGTGGCGGCGCCATAGGCCTTGCTAACAATTACAGCGCAAACGCTCTACATTACTCAAATTAGATGACGCTTATGCTCTAGTAGCTCACCACGACCATAAGGAGGCTGATAATGAGATTGGAGAAGGGCTAGGACGGTTTGAACACGATGAACAGGGACGACGGCGGCAAGCTTCACGATGACAGACCGTCTTGGTGGAAATCAATGGGAATGAAGTGCATGCATAACTTAAGGGGTGCTCCTAGATGGAGAAATTTGCTTCGGTGGAGTTAAAGGCTCACCGGAGAGGCGTAGTCGTTGATGGCGGCGACAAAGGCAAGAGAGGCTCACGATGGCAACTCCGTGTGGACGATGATGGCTGAAATGGGTGGTGCAAGGAGGTGAAGTATGGTAAGGCAATGCTCAAAACGGACATGAAGTCCATTGGGACTCACTGAGTTTCAAGATCCTTCACGACTACCTTGGCGTCAGATGTGGGAAAGAAGGTACGATTGCACCGCTACACTGCAATGGAAGAGAAGGGGAGTGAGGGGATGACTGAGTGAGAAAAATGGCACAAGATGATGCGCACATCGAGGGATCAGGGCACCGGGACATGGTTGTGCTTTGGTGGAGCACGTGCACCGGAGCTCGTGACAATGAAGTGTTCCGTGCGTTATCGTGGATGAAACTTACCAAGGAGGGGAGAAATGAACACGGTAATGAAAATGGAGTGTTTTGACACGCTCGGAAGAGCTTCAAGTAGCAAGATGGAGATGAGAATGACGACGAGAAAAATGTGGGCGGCTCGGGTTCTCACGATTATCTCGCGCAGCGACGAGTCCCACGCGGAGGGAATCGATGGGCGGGGCAAGAGAGACCGGGCGGTTGCGGTCTCCTTCTGTGGGCGCGTGAGGGTGATGGCAACGCTAGGATGTGCAAGCTCTGGTGTTGCTATAGGGCGGAGAGAATGCTAATGTGAGGTGAAAGAAAGACTCTAGTGTGTGGGTCCCAGACGTTAGCGAGAGGAGAGAGATAAATTTAGGATTTTGAAAAGAATCGGCTCAGGGTTTAGGAATTTTTAGATATAGAATTATAACTGTAAAATTTATGAAATTTTTAGGGGAGTCTCATGATACATTGTAAATTAGTGTGTAAAGTTTCTCGGATTTTATTTGTTCTGAAGTTTTCTCGAAAATTCTTACATGTTTTTGTTTGCATTCATTTTTATTACTTGGTTTGAAGAAAGTTTCAAAACATGCTTTAAATATTTTCCCCATTTTATTGACAGTATAATTATACCAAGTTCAGATTTTTAATTATTATCTTTTGTTGCAATTTATTTTAATTTTTATCTAGGTTTGTACTTTTTAAAAAATGGTTCTTAAATTTCTCAATTAGACAAAAGTCTTACACAAAAATCCAGAAAATCGAATGTCGATAAAATGCATCAGGAACTTTTAAAAAGTTCACATTTCCACACATTTTAAAATATGCCCAAATTTTGGGATGTTACACAAGGGGAAGCGTCGCCTGGCGATGAGTCCCTCGAGAAGTTCGATGACAAGGACGGGAGAGCGATGTGGCAAACGGAGAAGGCCATAAGGCAAATATAGAGGGTGCAACAGAAAATCGAGATGGCATAAACGAAGGTGTCAGCATCACCAGTGCGTTGCTCGGGATAGCATAAGCGTTTGGATCGACATCTCACGCAGGCGGGGCGAAAAAGGCTACACGCAGCAAGAAGGGTGTATGTTTACTTCTAAAGATCCAGTAAACCTTTTTGTAACTGACAGTAAAGACACATGTATGTTTATAGTAAAACTTATGAATCCCAAAAGAAATTGTGTATTTGAGTTTCGGTGTAAACCAGTAATAGTCGAGTTAAATAGCAGTAAAACATTACTACACTAAAGTAACTCCCAAAAAACAATAAAATCAAGCGGAGAGGACAACAGCAGAACGAATGCATGGAAAGAAGTAATATTACACACATTTACAATAAAACGACCACCAAATCTATGATATCATTTACTGGATCAATAACACGTTGTGCTTTTTTCCGGTAAAACCAGCATCCCGAATAATACTTTCCCATCTTTTTTGTAGTAAAACGGCAGTAAAACATTTTTTTAATGCCACAGGTGACGCACGATCATTTTTACTGTTATTTTTTATCGCCAAATGCATAACAATTATATTGAACATTTGCACTTGAGTCCTCTTAAATTTAGATATTCCTAAACACTTCAATTAAATGCTAACCTCTAGTCAGTACTCGTCGTTACATGACTTGTGGCTATATATGAACGGACGACCCCACGTACTGAAAAGGAGAAATTTTGAATGTTGGAATACCCCCCACTTTCACTCGAACCATCCATTTCGTAATCTAATCTCTACTACTTAAAAGAAGGAGTTGGTGGCGGTCCGTCCCCCTTCATGCGATGTGAGCCGTTAGATCTATATTTCTTCGTGAGATGTGAGCCGTTGGATATCGTTCTTTCTCAGTTCCTCCTGTGCGTACGGTTGGTCACCCATAACCTACTCTCCACTCCCCCACACACTAACTGTCCAAGCTGATGCGCAACAAGCTCAAAGATTCCATTGATCTTTCTGAGAACGGGTTGCCGGCGGATCACTTACATTGTAGGCTGAGCACGACGACAGTTGACAAGATATAATTTTTTTAATCCGTAGCAAAGTATGAACATTGAACTAGTGAATTGTTGATGTTCGTTATAATGACCGATTGTCACCCAGAACAATTAACGGACATAGAAAAGGCACATAGTCACTACACCATGGGCTTTTTTTTTGCCTATGCCGGAGCAAATTTGCAATAGACCCGACAGCTTATCTGTCGTTAAAGTCTTTGCCAACAAATATATATCGGTCACAGCAATCGAAGTCGGGGAAGTCTTTGGCAACTTACAAATTAAGAACAGCATGCGTATGTCTGTCGGTCGTCAATGGGAGACGAAGGATGCAAAAGATACTACTAGTAGCATGTCCCAAGTACGTCCTGATCTTTTTCCAACTTGTTCTGTCCAATTGTTAGCGGAAATAATGCCCCCATGGTCCCTGGTGATACTTCGCTTTCGTTATGTGTTGTCGAATCAAACGAGGTTAATTCTCTATAGTGGACACTAGCTAGCTGGATGGTACGGGGCTGCGAAAACAACAGAGAAGTTGTGGCTGCCAAATTAAGGCCAGGTTTGTCTATTCTTCTCCGTACCTATGCTTCTCTACGTGTGCTATTTGATGCAAATCATAAGGATCTAACAAACCATGGAAGGAGAAGAAAGCACGGATGGAAAATACAAGAATGTGTACCAGCTGTTGATGGGGCTTTTAGTCTTTAGACTCGGATTTTTTTTTGTTTACTTTTTGCAACAAAAAAAAGCCAAGAAACAAAAGACCCAATGGAAATATATAATTGCACATTAGACCTCTCATAGAGTATAAATTTACAAAATTGCTAAAAAAAACTATCGAATGTTTTTTTTGGGGGGGTCAATCGAATTTATAACCTTACGATTTTGCATAGAGATTCGTGCTCCAACCAACGGATTCTTCCTCTCCAGCGAGTGGCGGTGAGTTAGGACAGTGGTTCATCCAATTGGGATAATGGTTTACTAGGTTAGGGGTTTTGCTTAATCGGGGCCTGGATTTAGAGAACGATGCCTCCCTCGGAGACATGGAAGGAGGGCGGGGTCGGGGAGATGCAGGCGTGAGGTGGCAGCGGTGGGGAGGTGGCGGGCAGCGGTAGCTGGAGGGGAGAACGAGGCAGGGTGGTGGCAGGGGCTGGGGAAGCGATGCAGGAGGTGCGCGAGATGTAGGGCGATCGGATCGGATAAGAAGGGTTGGGGTAGGGAATGTGGGCCGTTTGATCAACATCCAACGGACCAAAAAATATTGTTTTTCAGGGAGTAAAAGTGTCGACTATGCATTAGACATCTATAACTATACTAATTAGAGGCCTTCCTAGAAGCCCCATATTAATCCTAGGAGGTAAAAAGGTAGGAACTCCCATATTAATCTAAAAAGGCTAGAAACCCCATATTAATCAGAGAAAAAGGGAAAATTCTAACCATCTATCTATCTATCTATATCTATACTAATTGGATGCTCTCCTAAAAGCCCCCGTATTAATCTTGGGAGATAAAAAGGTAGAAATTCTCATATTAATCGGAGAACTAATTGGAAGCTCTCCTAGAAGCCCCCATATTAATCCTAGGAGGTAAAAAAGTAGAAATTCTCACATAAATTGGAGAAAATAAAAAGGCTAGAAATTCCCACATTAATCAGAGAAAAAAGGAAAATCATAACCATCTATCTATCTATTTATATCGATACTAATTGGAGGCTCTCCTAGAAGCCCCCGTATTAATCCTAGGAGGTAAAAAGGTAGAAATTCCCACATTAATCGGAGAAAAAAAAGGCTAAAAATTCCCAAATTAATTAGAGAAAAAGGAAAAATCCTAACCATCTATCTATCTATCTATATCGATACTAATTGGAGGCTCTCCTAGAAGCCTCCATATTAATCCTAGGAGGTAAAAAGGTGGAAATTCTCGGATTAATCAGAGAAAAACAAAAAAGCTAGAAATTCCCACATTAATCAGAGAAAAAGGGAAAATCCTAACCATCCAATTTATTATGTGGTACAACCTGCGACTTGAATTTATTTATTTTAGCCCACGTTCAGGCATGCTACCGACCTACGTTGCATTTACTAATTAGAGTTGGACTATGATATTCCAATATCCAAACGTACATGTTGTTTTTGTTTTGAACGTATATAGCTTAACCAAATAATCGTGTAGGATACGGATACTTAATAATAACATCCGAACATGTGAGAAATCTATCTATCTATATCTATACTAATTAGAGGCTCTCCTAGAAGCCCCCATATTAATACTATGAGGTAAAAAGGTAGAAATTTCCACATTAATAGGAGAAAAATAAAAGGCTAAAAATTCTCACATTAATCAAAGAAAAAGGAAATCTTAACCATCTATCTATCTATATCTATACTAATTGGAGACTCTCCTAGAAGCCCCCATATTAATCTTAGGAGGTAAAAAGGTAGAAATTCACACATTAATTAGAGAAAAAAAATACTAGAATCTATCTATCTATTTATATCTATACTAGTTGGAGACTCTCCTAGAAGCCCCCATATTAATTCTAAGAGGTAAAAAGGTAGAAATTCCCACATTAATCGGAAAAAAGGAAAAATTCTAACCATCCAAGTTATCATGTGGTACAACCTGCGGCTTGGATTTATTATTTTAGCCCACGTGCAGGCATGTTGATTAACCTACGTTGCATTTACTAATTAGAGTTTCACTCTGATATTCCAATATCCAAACGTACATGGTGTTTTCATTTTGAACACATATAGCTTCACCAAATAACTGTGTAAGATGCAGATACTTACTAAATAAAGACACCTGAACACGTGAGAAATTAATATGGCCAGATTTTTACATGAGATCTTAAGGTTAACGTTAAATCTATAGCGTTATAATATGGACTCACCAGAAATCGAAAGCGAAAATATATAGATTTGTCACTTAATATAAAAACAAAATTTTAAATTGTACACATTTCAAACTTTTAGAATTTTGAGAGATAATTTCGAACTAAAAAATATATGTAAAATTCATATTAGTTAGGAGCTAAAAGTTACAAAAATTCTTAGTCCTGAAAATAATATTTAAAAAATGTTATATCTGTGCGGATGCACAGGTTGATGGCTAGTATTCATAAATTTATGTCTCGGCCGTGCAGCATGCTACTATACAACTCGACGTGGTTACTATCGGTAGTACGGGGGGTAAAGATTGCGCGATCGCATCCAAAGACAGTTGATCCATATATAGAACTTGAGACGTGCACGCGTGATCGATGCCACACATATACAAGTCACATGCATGCGCCCCTTCAAGTGGAAGAAGCTAGAGAACATGTTGTGTCGATCATGTGCCATTATGTGCTACAATGACAGAAGAGCCACATGTTGTTTTGGGCACGAATCCGTCAAGCTATGAAGCGCTGCCGCTTGGCTTGGAGTCTAACGAGTGGTATATTGTCGCTTTCTGGTGGATGAAGCTCAGCACCTCATTGGCAAGCTACCCTTCAATTCCGTGCATCCCAAAATATCTTGTGATTGATAGCGGTGTCTGTAGTGTACAATTGTTGGTAGCTATCCGGCAACGTCGCTGACAACGGTTGAGAATAAACCTATTCAAGTCATCCGACTTAAATTATTCCCTAGCTTATTAGTTACTCCTCCGTATATCAATGGGAGCTGCTAGCTCATCGTGTACCGGTGGAATGTATTTCCAATGGTATAGCAAATTAAGTTCCAACTGAGTTTTGTGTTTCGGCAAAGTCTCAGCACGTTTAGTATAGTTTCAGTTTCGGCTAAGCTTCGGCACGTTTCATACAATTTCGTTCGGTGCGTTGTTGAGAGCATCAAAATCCGAAACATAAGTTTCAAAGGTGATTTTCAAGTTTCAAAATTGAATTTTCAAGTTTCAGCAGAGTTTCATCCAAGCTTTGAAAAACAATTATCAAGTTTTGGACAGTTTCAACAAAGGTTGAAATATTGGTGAGTTTCAAGAGAATTTCAGTCAAGTTGCACAAAAAAATAGCGACAAGTTTCAGTGAAGTTTAAAAAAAAAATAAAAATCATAAAAGACCAATGGGAAGCACGGCGAGAGCAAGGATGCTCATTGAGCCACTGCCGGTGCCACCCCGCCCACCCGTGGGCGTCAACTCCCTACTACGCCACCTTGCCCGCACGGAAGCACCAACGTCCGACACCACCTCACCTGCCTACGTCCTCCGGCACCGTACGTGCTCGCGCTGGTTGAGTTGTTCTCGCCTCGCTTGTGGCCGTGCACTGACCTGGGCCTTCCTGTGCGCAGCTCGAACGCTGATCCACTGCGCCGTTATTCACCGCTCCACCGGGTCGATTCGCCGAAGACGGATGTGCTACGATATCAAGATATAGAGAGTGAGAAACGAACATATGACGCGTGATTTTGGGGGAGATGGTTCACATCAGTTCTGTGTGTGGGGCTGAAGGGGCAGGGTTTTGATTACCGGCCCATTTTCCGCAATTTCGGTTTTATCTGATACCCCCCCGGTAAAAGTCCAAACCAATCAAAACCGGCCTCAAAAAATTGGATTTGCTTGAATTTTATCTTGTTTTTTTTTATTTTAACTTCGAAAAATTCATTTTTGATTTGAAAAAAATCCGTCAAATTTGCCAAAAAAAAATTGATTTCCAACCATTTCGGTTCTACCGGTGACCCCGTTACAAAATTAAAACTGGTACTCAAAATCCTATGAAGGTGCGAGAGATGTGGTTGAGATCTCGTGTGGAAGGGAAATCGAATGGCTCTAGCCTATCCCATCGGATCCTTTCAAAATGTTATACCGTAAGCTGGTTTTATATCATTGTATGTCATTTTAAATATGTATATAAATTTCCCTGTGATTTTTTATAAATAGAAAAATATCATATTATTATATTATGTTTGGCAAATAGATAAGGTAATTGCTATGTATAGAACGAAACCAACGGGATATACATTTCAGGTTTTGAGATGATTAAGTTTCACCAAGTTTCAGGTTATTGACTGGCATGATGGGTTTGTAAGATGACTAAGGTTGTATTTGTAATTGGAGGGGAGTAGTGAATTGATAGGACAAATAAACATATATTGGTGATAGCTCCACAAAGTAACTGAACTATACTTGTATGTCGATCATTCTTACTTTTTTGTATTCTTCTAAAAGGAGTAGTATAATCTTATCTTGTATACAAGGAGAAAAATCTCAGCCCGCCGCCGGTTACCGAAAATCTTAAGTGACCCCCCGGTTAGCGTAGATCTGGGTTTGGAGGTGGGGCCTATATTTGAATTTTAAATATGAAAATACACTAAAATTTATCAGCATTTTCATCTCCATTTCATGTATATTTCAATATCTAGTGCATATCCACTTTTTCTCGAACTTTTTCGCAAAAATCAAATTGAAAATTGAAAATTGAAAATTTTGGCCAGTTACCGGTCCCCTTTTTCAAAGGCCGAGATTTTTTCCCCGCTTGTATATGCACTTGGCTTTTAGTTATCCTGATTCTATAAAAGTGACCCTAAAACCAAATGCTACGATATTAAAAGAAATCACCTAAAGAAAAAGCTAAAAATCAAATTAACTAAAAAAATCACTTATCAAGTTTGATCCTTTCAGTCTGTGCACATCACTACTTATAAATCAGATAAAAAAAAATCTCGCATGTGTGTTCTATTCAACAAGAATTAAAGAGTCCGTCATTACAGAAAGACTATTTCTGACAACAACATGGTACTGTTCGGTAGCATTCCAGTCCTTGAAGAGATATCTCACGGACGTCCCAACACGCCAATAGAAAATGGGGAAATCTGACGGTCCTGAATTATCCTGACGGCCGTAACGGTCGTCAATAGTACCAAAAAAATAAAAAATTAATGACGGTTATAATAAAACTCTCAACAAAAATAATTTCCCTGATGGTTACACTCGTCAGGTTAATTGTTTGGGTCTTCCTGCATTTTCGCGCATGAGAAACTTATGTTCGCACGGAAAAAAATTGCATCATGCCCTCCATGGAAAAAACTACCTGAGCGCCTGTACCCAGTGCCCAGTGCTCAGCAGTCAAAGCTCCTTCCTCCCGTCAAAATCCTAGCTAGCTCCACACATCTCCAATCCGTGTGCCGCCTCCACACCATCTCCGGTCGTGCCCGCCGCCTCCACACCATCTCAAGCCGCAACCACTCCCTCCTCTCGAAATCCCTAGCTCCACATCCCCAGTACGCCGACTCCACGCCATCTCCAGCCGCGCCCGCCACCTCCACACCATCTCCAGACACACCCGCCACCTCCACTCCATCTCCGGCTACACCCGCCGCCTCCACACCATCTCCGGCCGTAGCCACCTCCTCTTCAAATCCCTAGCTCCACATCCCTAATCCGTTGCCTCCACTATATACGACATCTCTTTTATTATTGCTTCTGTTAATTTTCTGGATTGATTATCCAAAGAACTACTATTTAGTCAGCAGATGCAATGCAATTCTTTTGCAATGATTATATATTTGTTTTTCCTTTTCCCAAATATTCCTATTCACATCAAAGGATGTGTCGACGATCAAATCACCGATCTTATGAAAATATAAATAAAAAATAGAGGAAAATAATGTGTATCTCCTGGAAGATAATGGGGTCGCCCTTTATTACTATGAACTGGTTGTTTACAAGGAATGCCTACGATCATGCAAAGGACTAATCCTGGTTACCCTGAATACGATGTTGGCAATGCTACTGAAATAGATCAAAAGTATGAATCTAATGTCAATAGCCTCTTTTCTCTCGCCCCTTGATCCTTCCATGCTCCATCTTTAAATAGCTTCCGAAGAGGTGGCAGTTGTTTCTGGAGAAGACGCCTGTGCGAAGCGTTGCGTCTAGTCGGAAAAAGGTGGCAGTTGATTAAAGTACCCACTGTTGTGCGGTTAAATATCGGTGAGACATTCAACCATAAGTCAGTGTCTTATGATTATGTAACGCCGCGTGGTATGAAGTATACAACACGTGTTCCATTCATCACACGGTAAAGGATATACCTGGATTTGGATCCAAATATCAGTTCATAGTTTTACGAGCAGTTAACTGGCCGGGGACTAGGTATGGGACCTTGTCCGACCAGGGTATTTATTACGTAACCTCTGAAATCCTTACGACCACGAAGACGTATGGTCTCTCTTTTATGTATAAAAGTAATACATAAGAGTTTTAATCCCATCAGCTAGCCCCCGAACTTTAAATGAATTGGTCGTGTGAACACATTCTTCCGACAAAATCGTATTGGGCAGACCCCCTATTAAATGTCGTGACATTCTACGTGGTCCGTATTCATTTTAAAGTTGAGAAACTGCCTTGGGACTTGAGAAACTTTTATGTCCGTTGATCAAAAAGATTTTGTCCTTTGGACTTCTCTTAACTCCCAAATGTGGTTAGAGAATTGCGGCTATAAAAACCCCTTTGCACTTGGTATTAGGGTTTTTACGCCTTCTGCTTCCTCTTCATCTTCCAAAAGTAAAAATTGCCTCCGACCACCTTTGACTTCTTCATCCAAAAGAATCCGCCTTGTCGGATCTCATCACTAACTGGTCGGTTTCTGATTTGAGTGAGAAGAAGCTAGAAAGTCTAGAGAATATTGCGTTGCTACCCGATAGGAATCTGATTTCTTGGAGATCAGCTATCGGGAAGCATTCTCCGAGCGGTGAAGACGGAGAAATTCCTGTTTTCCTCGCATACATCGAATGCGGTTTTAGGCTCCCAGTTCGCTCCTTCTTTTTCCATGTTTTGGAGTATTATGGAGTGGAGCTGGTTAATCTGGCCCCTAATGCCATCGCCAACCTTAGTATCTTTGTCTACCTCTGTGAAGCGTACTTGGAGATTCCTGCATCTCTGGAACTTTTTAAGTACTACTACAGAATGGCGAATACAAATAAGATGACCGGTACACCCGGAGAGTGCACCTTGTGCCTCCATGACGGACAAGCTGATGAGTACATTCCCATGTACTCAAAATCTTCGTAGTCGTCATGGAAGAAAAGTTGGTTTTATATGAAGATCATGCAGCAAGACGACCTTTACTACAGCGGTAGAAAGCGATCGAGAATATGTGATGGCGCTCCTCCTAAAAGGAGGGGAAAGTAGGGAGATGGGTTGAAGCCATCCGTCTCCTTAATGTCAGGGGCTTAACCTCCTCGCATGTGGTGAGGGACTTTTCCATGCGCCAGATTAGTCCCTTGAAGGCCAGTGCTCATGCGATGCTCTCGTATATTGGTCATGATGATGTGACCAAAGACTCTAGAGAAGGTAAATTCCAAAGAACTCTGCCCAGTTTTCTTTACTAGTTGATTACTTTCATAATCCTAAAATCTATCATTTATTACTACAGCTTTTGTCTCCTGATGAAATCAGAAGCCGAATCAAGATGATCTGCGCCGGAGAGCCTAGTGAAAAAGCCGGCTTCCCCCTGATCTTAGAGGCCGTTACCGCAGAAGAGAGGGCAGAGAGACTCAAGGTAAAAATATCAACTACTTTTCATCTTTCCTTTATTTCCCGATCGGTTTTACCTAACATCCTCTTTGATATGTAGTTGGTCGGGTTGCGGATCAACGAGGCCACTGAAACTTGTGAGCATATTGATGATCCGACCATTCCTACGATCACTCAAGATAGTGGTCTCATAGAGGTAGGTAACCAAAAAATATTTATTGTCAGATGAAGCATGTTCATCGCTTCACTAACTTTGTTTGTTGATCTAGGCGGTAATCGTTGATTTCCATGCAGTCGCTCAAGACTTGCCAGTTGCTGTTGATGCAACTGTTTTGGAGACCGACGAATCTACACCCTCGGATCCATTGATCAGGAACGTTATCCTCGACCAGCTGATCGAGAATATTACTTCCGGTCCCTTGTCGGATAGTGTAAATGTGGATATCGTGAGGATATGTGCACGATCTCAGGATGATGAGTCAATTGGCAATGGCGTTATTGGTTTGCAAAATCTCACGTTTTCGGGTTTGCTCCAAGGCTGTCAGGCCACTGGCGGTCTGACCGGTTGTGCCGGGCGGTCAGACCGCCCGTGGAGCAGTCCGACCGGCCATGGTGGCCGGTCCGACCGCTGATTTGAAAGTTGGGTTTTTGGAGCTGAGCCAAAAATAGGTTGTGTAGGCAAGTTAGAGTCTCTGGATGTGGTCCCATCATTTTTGGAGCTCCCAGTCAAAAGTTCTATTCGATTGAAATTTCCAGAAGGTTTCGGAATTTCTCGCTTGAATTTTGGCTAAGTCCTTTGGACCGGTCCGACCGCCGTGATGGGAGCGGTCCGACCGGCATGAAATCGGTCAGACCGGCCCTATGGGGCGGTCAGACCGGCAGTCACTTGAATGAAAGCCAAGTGTTGCATTGAGTTGATTTTGAGTGTGTGATTCTATGAACTTCAATGCTTTATTGATGTATATCGCATTGCAGGGCGGCGTGGGTCAAGTTGAGAAGAACTTGTTCCGGAAGCGGTTTGCTTGTCTATTCTTTGTGCGGTGGCTTGCGAGTCAGCGGCGTCAGCGGCGAGTGGATCGGGACTACGCTTGGAGAGTTGAGGTCGAGCGATCGGGGATACGGGTGAGGTAGTGTGACTCAAGCATGGTGCGAATGGACAAGATGGATCGAGCGGGTGGTTGAAGCAATTTGGTTGGATCGGTGGTGCGGATATCGATGCGAGTCTGGGAGGTTCGATGGGATTCGGACAAGAGAGGCTTGGCGTCGATGAGAACCGTGATCAACCTACGTGGTGAAGCGGCGATTGCTTCAAGAGTTATTTGTGTGTGGGTCCCATGTGTAAGTGACCCAAAAGGAAACCCTAGCTCTCTAGTATAAATAGGAAGGGTGAGGTGGAAAACCTAAGCAAGCATTCATTTTAGCCCCCTTCTTCTTTTTCTAGGGTTTGGAGGAGAGGAGAGGAGAACTAGGGTTTGGAGTGTGCTCCTTGTTGAGCTCTTGCCCTCCTTGGTGGAGAGGCTTTGTAAGCATCTATTGTGAATGAACAATCTTGTGATGCTCAATTGAAAGATCAATTGCTCCTTTGTGTTCTTCTCTCTTTTGGATGTTTTGGTGCTTCCTTGATTCAAAGGTTCATGCGTGGTCTCTTGGCCTTCTTTATCTTGCTTTGATGTATGGGATTACTCCTAGAGTCATCTAGATCATCAATCCCCCACAAGCAAGTCGTGAATCAAGTCTTTCTCTTTTCTAGGGTTTGAGCACTTCTTTGATAAAATCTCGAGAGATCGATTCTGCGAAGTGGATCGACGGATCGTCGCTAGAAATAGGTCTCTAATATCATTAGGGAGGTGTGCTAGAAATTTGGTCAAGTTTCATTGGTTGAATCAAAGTTGGATCAAATTTCGTTTTGGTTTTGGGTGGAGTTTTGATCTTGGACTCTACCGGTCCGGCCAAACCTTTCAGCGGCGGTTCGACCGCCGTGTATTCGAGCCATTGGTTTGGCGGGTCGAACCGTATCCACCGGTCCGGCCATTTGGTTAGTTGCGGTCGGACCATTTGGATCACCGTCGGTCAGGCCGCTGTGTAGTAGCCGGTCGGACGCGCGTGTCGATGAAGAACATTGAGTTCTTTTCTCCTTTTGTGTCGTGTGCTTGAGGGTTTATCAAATTCAACACAAGGCTTAGTTGTGTGCTCACTTGAACTTCTTAGCTTCCATAGCTAAAGGAGTAAAGTTCGTGTTGGTTTTGATTTAGGTGAGAAAGTTTTGAAAGCGCCTATTCACCCCCTAGTCGCCTTTCCGGTCCTACAAGTGGTATCGAGCGGTTAGCTCTCTTCTATAGATCTTAACAGGTCTTTGGAGCTATGGCGTGACAAGTACTCAACCAAGCCACACATTTTGAGGAGTTGACTTTGCATCTTTGGAAGGCTCGTATGCAAGCGTATATCGAGGCTCAAGGGCACGCTATTTGGCTAAAGGTGAAAAACCCTTATGTCGTGCGGTAGATGGCGATCGATCACTCGGATGTGGAGGCCAACAACAAGGCTCGGAATTATTTGATCCAAGGCCTTAGTCGATCCGAGTTTGGCGTGTTGCTCACTTGCGGTCGCTCACGAGATCTGGCGGACACTTTGTGATTATCACGAAGGGTCCACTGCGATCAAGGAAGTGAGACGAACCGGCTCAAAAGGTTTACTCGAAGATCGAACAAAGGCACTGGTGAGTCTTTGGATGAGGTGTGGGAAGATTCTCTAAAATTCTTCATGATCTCCGTTTGTTGACTTGATATTTTACGAGTGCGAAAATGCACGCCAACTTCGGGTGCTCTTGATGTGAAGGTGCAGGGTATGAAGATCACTTCCATCAATGACAACATTGTCATGAGTGAGCTTACCATGGATAAGCTCTACTCGAGGTTGAAGACGCATGAGATTGACTTTATCTCGCGTCTCCCAAGAACAGTCGATGGCTTTAGTGGTCGACAAATCCAAGGGTTGCTCTTCGATTCTCTTGATTGTAGCTCATCGGCTTTTCATTATCGCTTTACATTCCTTGAGTGATGAGCAACTTGAGAAATTGCAGAGGATGACTTAGCCCTCCTTTCCACCAAATTCACAGAGCGTACAACAAGGTGAGAAATAGGAGGAGGAGTGGACCTATCACGTGCTTGAATGTGGTGAGCCAAACCACATTCGCTCCAAGTGCCCCAAGCTAAAGGGCAAAGAGGAGAAGGAGACACGAAGACATCCCGGAGAGGATGCAAAACCCAAGAAGACAAACTATCGAAAGTTTGTCGGTAGGGTCCTGCCGCTCTTGAGAATGTAAATATGAGCGATGTGGACTCGGAAGCGGAGGGCGACGAGTGATTCTTGTGGCAAGAAGAAGGCGCATGACTTCACGGCATGTGTTTCATGGCCAAGAACGACACGACAGCGATTCCTCCAAAGATGAGGATCCTTTTAGTGATCTGATGAGGTATGCCCTTCTATTGCTTGATATGAAAAGGGCTTTGGTGCTTCTTGAGCGAAATTGCATAAGCAAGTAAAAATGATTAGGAAGCGAGGACATTATGATTGATAATTTAAATCTTGAAGTTGTTAGGCTTAAATCTATCAATCCTGCGATATTTGTGATTCTGCACTAGCTTGCTTAAAGATTTGACAAGCTTGAAATCTGCTCATTCCTCTGTCACAAATCAACTAAAAGATGCTCTCGATGAACTAGAATCTTTCAAGTCTAGATCGCTTGTTTAGATGTCATTCCTCTTGATGTGAGCGCCATGGAAGCTATCCCTTTAACTTGCTCTAATTGTGCTTTGCTAGAATTAAAATTGGATAGTTCCTTAAAAGAATTGCAAAAGTTTGATGCTAGTCACACATGCTCTCATTGTAAGGATAATAGGATTAAGATGCAAGAGATAGCGAAACATTGATTTACTCTAGAGTTGCATCTTGTGAAAATTGTCCCAAGCTTACAATTGAGATTGAAGCCTTAAACAAGACCACGGAAGAAAAGGCTAAAATTGAAAGATCCATGTCTTTCTTGCTTCTAAAAGTTTATTGATTCTAACTCTTGTGTTTTGAATCTTGAAGTTGAAACCATGGTTAGTCGGATACAAGAGGCTTTTAGAGTCAAGTTTAAGGAAGCAGTTGAGTAGGATTCGGGAATCCTATTGTGTGTCTTGTGAGGCCTTCAAAGTGGAAGTGGCCCTTCTTAAGAGTAAGCGCAATGAGGTAATCAAGTCTAGCAAGTGTACTAGATGTGAGGAGTTAATGAAAGAGAATGATTACCTCAAGGTGACTCTTGAGAAATTTTCAAGTGGGAAAAAGAAACTCAACATGATTCTTGATCAATCCAAGGTGGCGTGAAAAATAGTGGTCTAGGTTTCAACCCCTAGAGCATTCCAAGAAAAACCCACCTAAGATTGCTAGAGTTGTGAAGAATGGTTTGTTTGAGCTAGAACCTCCTAAGCCATCAGGGGTTGTTTTCAAATCCGGTGGTTTTGCTCAAACTCTTTACGGCAAGAAAGGTGCTTTCACTCATGCATGCAGACCCTCAAAGGTCGATACCATTGCACCTTACGCAAGAAAGAAGGCCATCTTGTTGAGTTACCTTAGGAGAGCAAAACTTGAGAGAAAAGAGAGGATGGCGTCCTAAGATCCATTAGAGAGTCCCTTCTCGGATGTAGTCTCTAGAGCTAGGCGACTGTTTATCGCACCACACATAGGCCTAGATTTGTAGAGAACATTGTAGACTCTTTTGGTGGGTCTAGGCGGTATGTTGGATTAGGACATCGTGAGGAGAGACACCGGGTAACACCTAGGCAGGGGAGTATCGATCTTTTGGTAGATCGTTTGGAGAGGTCTAGGTGGTTCTCATGTGCATTCTTATGATTTTATTCTGATCATGTTTCACTATTTCTCTGCTGCTCCCGGACATCGTGCTTCTCGATCTTGGATTCCTCGTTCATTTATCACTAACTTGATCTTGAGGCACGGGTGTTTTCTGATTGTGCCTTTTAGGTCCGTCGTGCGAGGAAGGAGGACAAGTGGCTTGTTGACTCCGGGTGTTCTCGACATATGACCGGAGATTCTAGATGGTTCTCCTCCCTCACACGTGCATCCGGCAATGAATTGATTACATTTGGGGATGCTTCTCTGGGACCGTGATTGCAAAGGGCACCTTTGTCTTGGCGTCAACGACAAGTTCTTGCTAAAAGGCGTCGCTTTGGTAAGTAAGTGAGGTATAATCTTCTATCTGTTTCTCATTTGCTTGATGAGAGGTCTAGAAGTGAGGTTTAAGAGAGGTGAGTGTAGAGTTCTAGATTCCTCGGGTGAGCTTGTTTTGAGATCTCAGTTTGAGAAGATTTTACGTGCAAATTTGACATTTCTTACGCTTCTAGTCCTAGGTGTCTTGTGGCCTCTGATTCTCTTGACCTTGTTTTGTGGCATCGTAGACTGGGGCATATAGGTTTTGATCATTTGTCTAGAGTCAGTTGCAAGGACTTGATTAGAGGTTTGCCTAGGCTGAAGGCTGTCAGAGATCTTGTGTGCTCTCCACTGTAGACATGGTAAGATGGTGTGCTTCCCACCCACCTCTTACTTTGGTAATGGTGATGGACACAGACGACTTCTTCACTTAGATCTGATTGGTCCTTCTAGAGTTGATCATTTGGTGGGAAATGGTATGTGCTTGTGGTTGTGGATGATTACTCCGGTATTCATGGGTTTATTTTCTTGCTTCTAAGGATGAAGCATTTGGATTCTTTAAAGATTTGGTCCTTAGAATTCTTTGTTGATATACTGGAGCTTTGAGAGCCATTAGGAGTGATAATGGGACGAGTTCAAGAATTCTTCTTTTTCTACCTTACTACTGATAGGGAATTGAGCATCAGTTTTCTTCTCCTAGAGTTCCTCGTGAGAATGGTGTTGTAGAAAGGAAGAACAGAACCCTTGTAGAGATGGCTCGGACCATGCTAGATGAGCATTCTACTCCTAGGAGATTTTGGTGAGGCGATCTCTCTTGCTTGTTATATCTCCAATAGGGTTTTCTTGAGATCTGTGGTTGGGAAGACTTCTTATGAGCTTAGATTTGGTCATTCTCCCAAGGTCTCTCATTTCAAGATTTTTGGTTGCAAGTGCTTCATTCTTAAACATGGAAATCTTGATAAATTTGAGTCTAGATGTTTTGATGGCATATTTCTTGGATATCTGCTCATTCTCGTGGCTATCGTGTTTTTAATGTTGATACTAACAAAATTGTTGAGACTTGCGAAGTCACTTTTGATGAGGCTAGTCACAGTACTAGACCCGATGCTTGGTACAGGTTTACGAAACCCAAGAAAGCATCTTCGTCGATGATGATTACGAGGATGAAGACCCAAACCATCCTCCTGCTACCTCTGAGAGGGTGGAGAGCACTGCTACTACTACTTGATGTCGGTGAGCGGCGCCTCCTATCCCCACCGACGATCTGAGTGGCTCTGTTCCTACCTCCACAACTCATGGGGTAGAGGCCACTTCTGCACCAGGAGCACCTCTTCGCATTCAGCGACAACATCCTCCTGAACAGATGATTGGGGATCTTCAAGAGCGAGTCACTCGCTCGGGTTTATTCTCTGATTCCCATGCACATTACGCTTTTGTCGCTTCTTTTGAACCCGAGATATCACCCATGCTTTATCGATGCCTCTTGGGTCAATGCCATGCATGAAGAGCTTGAAAATTTTGAAAGAAACAAAGTCGGTTTTTAGTTGGCGACCTTCCGATTCTCATGTTATTGGAACAAAATGGGTTTTTAAAAATAAGCAAAGTGAGGATGGATTGGTTGTTACGCAATAAGGCTAGACTTGTTGCTCAAGGTTATTCAGTAGAGGCTTAGACTTTGAGAGACTTTTGCTCCGAGTAGCTAGATTGGAGGCCATTCGCATTCTTTTAGCATTTGCAACATCCAAGGGTTTCAAGCTTTTTCAAATGGATGTTAAAAGTGCTTTCTTGAATGGCTTCATAGAAGAAGAGGTCTTTGTCAAGCAACCTCCTGGGTTTGAAAATAAAAATTCCCAAACCATGTTTTTAAACTCTCTAAAGCCTGTATGGATTGAAACAAGCTCCTAGAGCTTGGTATGTGACTTAAGAGTTTCTTGCTTGAAAATGATTTCAAAATTGGAATGGTTGATAAAACCTTGTTCACTCTCGGGCATGGCGGTGATTTCTTGTTGGTTCAAATATATGTGGATGATATTATTTTGGTGGTTCCTCTCATGCTTTGGTGTCTAGATTTTGATTCTATGAGCGGTGAATCGAGATGAGCATGATGGGAGGCGACATTCTTCCTTGGTCTTCAAATCAAGCAAGCGAAAGAAGGCACCTTCGTCCACGAGTAAGTATACAAAGGACCTTCTTGGCGCTTCAATATGGGAAGCGATAGGCCAATGTCTACTCCCATTGCAACAACCACCGTCTTTGGACCACGATGAGGATGGAGAGTCAGTGGACGGAAGAGTACCGCATGATATGATTGGCTCTCTCCTCTATCTTACGGTGTCGGTAGGACATACAATTCGCCGTATGTGCATGCGCTCGATTCGAGCTTCCTCGTGCTTCTCATCGTCAAAGCATGCGCGCATCTTGGTATCTTCAAGATACGCTTGATTTTGGACTCTGGTATTCTTCTTCTTGGCTCTTTCAATTCGAGCATTTTACGATCTTGATTTGCGGGTGTAGAGTTGATAGGAAGAGTACTTACGGCACTTGTCATTTCTTGGGCACATCACTTGTTTCTTGGTCTTCGAAAAGGTCTTACATTGCCTGATCCACGGTGAGGCCGAGTATGTAGTGCGCCGATGGTGCTCTCGAGTTCTCTGGATTTTGTCCACGCTGCGAGACTATGGGTTATCTTTGGGAAGTGTTCCTCTTTTACGTGACAACACTTACGCAATTAATATTGCCAAAAACCAGTGCAACATTCGAGGACTAAACACATTGACATTCGATTTCATTTTACGAGAGACCATGTTGAGAAAGGTGATGTTGTGCTTCATTTTGTAGAGTCGAGCAACGACTTGCGGATATTTTCACTAAGGCTCTTGACTCTTGGCGTTTCTTTGCTTGCTTGGGAGAGTTAGGGTTATTAGTCCTATTGGGCTGTTTTGAGGAAGTTGCTCTTTTGCATTCATTGTATCATAATGCATGTTTCATTTCATTTGTCTTGCATTGTGTAATAAAATCGGTGGAGCTTTGATTATTATCTTTGTATGACTTGTTCTCATATTCTATACCTTGTCATATCGAGTGATAGTCTGCTAGACCTCTTTTATGGCTCTTCGTGTGTGGCTTAGCTTTTGACTTGCTAGCTTTATATCTGTGAGAAATTTGAATCAAATCATGTCTTGTTGGATCTTGTGACTAGTTTTGCTCTAGTGATCCACTTATGATTCTCGCCATGTCTTACAAGTTGAATTGAGTCTTGAACTTATTCTGAGTTGAAAAATGAGCTTTTTATCTTATTAAGTCAAGCAAATGAAAAATGAGATTTTCTGTGCGAAAAAACTGATCTCACCAATCCTTTCTCATGGGACGGCTTGCCATTGCACTAGGCATGAACTCAGGGGGAGTGTTGGATGACCTAGATCATTCTTTTAAGCTTATCGCTTGAGATGGTCGCGGCAAGGCTTGAGATCTAGCACAGCAAAAAAAAAGTAGAGAAAGAAAAAGAGAAATTGCCCAAAAAGGGCTAAGTGCTTGAGCTTTTGCTTCAAAAGAATTTTCTTAATGCTCAAAATGCCTCAATTCTTATTTTGAGTCTCTTTTTACTTATAGACATGGCTTGACTCATTTTTGGTTGCTTTGAGTGGATCTATGATTTTGAGCAACCTTTCATGATTTCAATTCTGTTAATCTCAGATTTCTGCTATCTTGGTTTTAGCTTTGCAGTACACGTCTTGCCATGATTGAATATAGCGTCTTCTCCTTATATGGCTTGGTATAATACTTATCTTGTCTATATGTATAATGGTCATGGCTCCTTTTCACTAAAATTCAAAAATAAAGTCATTCCTTCATGCTCTTTCTTTTTCATGCATCTTGATGAATTCATTGTCAAAGGGGGAGAAAGATTGTGAAGAAAATGATGTTAATAATGTTGGAGCTTTTGGTTTCATACTCAAGGTTTAATATAAAAGAACTTCATAAAATAAAAATTTTGTTTTGAAAATCTGTGATCATGGTGAGTTGAGTTTCTGGATTTCATTGTCTTATCTTATTTGATTTGCAATTGAAGAATACTCACAATGATCAAAGGTCAAATAGAACATTTTGTTTTCAAATGGACCTTAGTGAGATTTTTGGCTACTTTACGGAATTTGAATCCTTTTGTGCTTTCAATGCCTTATCTCACTTGCTTACACTATTACGAAGCCGACTTGGTGGTTCCTAGGCTTTTGTTGCTTATGGACCAAGTTGTGCCTTTATCGCAACAGCGAATTTTTACTTTTCATTTTGAAAAACCACATTTTCTTGAAAATTGCCAATGTGTTCATCAAGGGGAGATTGTGGATATCGTGAGGATATGTGCGATCTCGGGATGATGAGTCAATTGGCAATGGCGTTATTAGTTTGCAAAATCTCGCGTTTCGGGTTTGCTCCAAGGTTGTCGAGCCCTTGGCGGTCGGCCGGTTGTCTTGAGGCGGTCGGACCGCCGTGGAAGCGATCCGGCCGGCCATGGTGGCGGTCAGACCGTGATTTGAAAGTTGGGTTTTGGGTGAGCCAAAAATAGGTTGTGTAGGCAAGTTAGGGAGTCTCTGGATGTGGTCCCATCATTTTGGAGCTCGGTCAAAAGTTCTATTCGATTGAAATTTCCGAAGGTTTGAATTTCTCGCTTGAATTTTGGCTAAGTCCTTTGGACCGGTCCGACCGCCGTGATGGGGGCGGTCGGCCAAGCATGAAATCGGTCGGGCCAGGCCCTATGGGGCGATCGGGCCGGCGATCACTGAATGAAAGCCAAGTGTTGCATTGAGTTGATTTTGAGTGTGTGATTCTATGAACTTCAATGCTTTATTGATGTATATCGCATTGCGGGCGGCGTGGGTCAAGTTGAGAAGAACTTGTTCCGGAAGCGGTTTGCTTGTCTATTCTTTGTGCGGTGGCTTGCGAGTCAGCGGCGTCAGCGGCGAGTGGATCGGGACTACGCTTGGAGAGCGAGGTCGAGCGATCGGGGATCTGGGTGAGGTAGTGTGACTCAAGCATGGTGCGAGAATGGACAAGATGGATCGAGCAATTGGTTGAAGCAATTTGGTTGGATCGGTGGTGCGGATATCGATGCGAGTCTCGGGAGGTTCCGATGGGATTCGGACAAGAGAGGCTTGGCGTCGATGAGAACGTGATCAACCTACACGTGGTGAAGCGGCGATTGCTTCAAGAGTTATTTGTGTGTGGGTCCCATGTGTAAGTGACCCAAAGGAAACCCTAGCTCTCTAGTATAAATAGGAAGGGTGAGGTGGAAAACCTAAGCAAGCATTCATTTAGCCCCTTCTTCTTTTCTAGGGTTTGGAGGAGAGGAGAGGAGAACTAGGGTTTGGAGTGTGCTCCTTGTTGAGCTCTTGCCCTCCTTGGTGGAGAGGCTTTGTAAGCATCTATTGTGAATGAACAATCTTGTGATGCTCAATTGAAAGATCAATTGCTCCTTTGTGTTCTTCTCTCTTTTGGATGTTTTGGTGCTTCCTTGATTCAAAGGTTCATGCGTGGTCTCTTGGCCTTCTTTATCTTGCTTTGATGTATGGGATTACTCCTAGAGTCATCTAGATCATCAATCCCCACAAGCAAGTCGTGAATCAAGTCTTTCTCTTTTCTAGGGTTTGAGCACTTCTTTGATAAAATCTCGAGAGATCGATTCTGCGAAGTGGATCGGCGGATCGTCGCTAGAAATAGGTCTCTAATATCATTAGGGAGGTGTGCTAGAAATTTGGTCAAGTTTCATTGGTTGAATCAAAGTTGGATCAAATTTCGTTTTGGTTTTGGGTGGAGTTTTGATCTTGGACTCTACCGGTCCGGCCAAACCTTTCAGCGGCGGTTCGACCGCCCGTGTATTCGAACCATTGGTTTGGCGGGTCGAACCGTATCCACCGGTCCGACCATTTGGTTAGTTGCGGTCGGACCATTTGGATCACCGTCGGTCCGACCGCCTGTGGTAGCCGGTCAGACCGCCCGTGTCCAGTGAAGAACATTGAGTTCTTTTCTCCTTTTGTGTCGTGTGCTTGAGGGGTTTATCAAATTCAACACAAGGATTCCGTTGTGTGCTCACTGAACTTCTTAGCTTCCATAGCTAAAGGAGTAAAGTTCGTGTTGGTTTTGATTTAGGTGAGAAAGTTTTGAAAGCGCCTATTCACCCCCCCCCCTAGTCGCCTTTCCGGTCCTACAGTAAAGGGTACAACCAACACTACCAGTTCAGATCTAGTGAAATTGGTTGAAAAGAAGAGGAAAGCGAGTGCTACTTTTTTTAAACCAGCGCGCTTCAAGGTCAAGACCAAAAAAAATCAACTAGGTATGTACAAATGAAGTAGTCATATGAGTGCATACCTTAAATGTCGTTGGTGATCTTGAACTCCTGAATTTTCTCTCTTCATTTTGTGTATATCTTCTGGTGTTCTGGTCGTTTCCGACCAGAATATACTGGAAAATCAAGTGGTCGAAGCAGTCCTCAACCAGAACATCCCTCAGGTTAGAGTTCCTGGGGATTCTTGGGAGAAAGTTGTCACGGAAGCCCCCGAGTAGGCGTCAGGGCCAGAACTTGTTCCGGATCCTATGGTGATCGTAACTCCGTCGGCGGAGGTAGAAATCCCTAAAGATCCTCAACAGGTTCGACTCTTGTAAGTAATCCTTCCCAAACCAACAAGTTCCCTTTTCCCCTCGATTTATCGAGGATAAGGAGCTTGATGCCATTTGGGGTTAAATATCGGACTGTCAAACCAAGACGAGTCCTGATGATATTTTTGCCAAATATAATGACGTGGCAATTTGGGTAAGTATCTGCAACTATTTCCTTAGTTTCTCTTAAAGTTTATAGGAAACTTAAGAAAGAATGCTATCTGTGTAGCATATGGTCGAGAACTTTGTTGTGGTCGGAGGGCTAACCTAGCAAATAAAGACTCTGGAGCAAAAACACTCCGAATTAGAAAGTAAGAACTTTCTACTTAACTTGTTTTCTTTTTCGTGACTCTGTTCTTCTTCTATTAATTATTCTCCGTTATCATATTTGATAGATTTGGAGAAAATAAAAAAAGAAGTTGTGGCTAAAGAAGCCAAAATAATAAAGCTTGAAGAAGAATACCAAGCTAAAGACCGGTCGATCACATTTATGACAACCAGGCACCAAGAAGTTTTGAAAACTTGTGAAAAGAAGATTGAAGGTAACTAGTCGTAAACTTGACTTAGTATTTTGTCTCTTCTAATCATTCTTCCATGACACATGTTTTTCTTATGTAGAACAAAATCAAGCTCTTACTAGAGCGAAAAAGGCTCTAGAATTTGAGCAAGACAAGAAGGCAGCTCTTGTGTGTAATCTTGATCAAATGATTACTTCACTTAATAAGATGATCTTTGATATGGGATCAGGATCGAGCTTGCCTACCTTGAGAAATCCAATGGAGAAGATGAACTACCTGGGACAACTTCTGGAGGATCTCAATAACTTGCTCAAAACTACTAGAGAAAATTACTCCTGATCAATGAAGGAATCTATAGCGAGCGGAGTTAGTGTTTCTTTGGCAAAACTGAAGGCTTCCGACCCCTCTACCAATCTTCAAGCTGTTGAAGAAGATTTCAACTGCTTGCCTGAAGAGGTGACCAAGTTTCTCAAGGAAGTAATGCCTCTTGGAGACAAGGTTGCATAAGAAATGGATGTCGGATCTCCATCAAATAGTGATTAGCTGGGAGATCTCTAGAAGTAGGAAATTGTAATGTAAGAATTATAAAATGTAAAACTTACCTTTCTTTCATCAATGAAATCTTTTGTTTATCCGGTCGACTTATGAAATATTCATATATTACATAGCCCCCGGCTGTTTTATAGTACAAGAACTTTACTATATAAGCAGTAGGCCAACAATATGAACTTAAGTCTCAACCATTGCTTGAAAGTATGTACTGATTGTTTGAAAAACAGATCGTAGTAATACTAGGAAACCTTTTTGGTCGGAACCAGTGTCAGGTTTCGACTAGTTGTAAATCTGTTTATCATAATCAAAGTACTTACTAAAACAATATATGGTCAGAAGAAAAAGACTTTCTTTGATGAGAAAGAAAATGTACAAGAAAGAGAATATGCAATAAACAATAAGTGGTTTTATATATATGTAGTAACCAGCACTGGTCGGAAGGACTGCTAAGAAATGAATATATAAAATATATTTCGCAATACGTACTCATGCTCTAGTCCAACTGGCGGCGAGGATCGTAGAAAAAGGACCGTCGCTAGGAAGCTCCTTCTAGTGGGCAAGACCACGTGTGGAGAAGGAGAGACTTCGACTAGGAGGTTTTCTGTGTCATGACCAGTAGCCAAACGGGCGTAGAATAAAATTTTGAAATGAATAAGTATGATCTTCAGAATCTTAAGCATGTGAATCGCTAGACGACCAGAGTATAGGTACAGACATACAAACAACATCACTCGTCGTGAGAAAGTAAAGGAAATGACTAATCTTTATTAAAAATAATGGAAATGAAATAAAGTTTAAACAAAAACTTACGCAATTGATCAATGTTCGAAGATTTAGACAAAACATTTCCATCAGACATAGCTAATCGTACCGAGTCTGGTCGGGTGACTTCGACCACAATGTATGGTGATGAGGACATCACTTCTACTGATATGAACACTCATGTTCCTACTACTTTGAATGAGGTGCAAGATCCAATTACTCGGGCACATGCTCGTCAACTTATTTATCAAGTAAATTCCAAGAATTAGACAAAACACTTCCATCAGACATGGCTAATCGTACCGAGTCTGGTCGGGTGACTTCGACCACAGTGTATGGACCTTCCCACTTGGAAGAAAGCTTGTTGCAATTTGCTTGGTTCTGAATTTTTCTGACAACCAGATCTCCTACAGCTAGGCTGCGGGGTAGCACCTTACGACTATTGTACCTTCGCATGGCTTGTTGATAGATTGTCGATCGTATTAAGGCTTGGTTTTGTCGTTCTTCAAGGAAATTTATATCATCAAGTCGTCGTTTATCTTGAACGTTTACATTGCAACAATCGGTTCGAGCAGATCCAAGTTTTAGTTCTGGAGGAAACATGGCTTCGACATCATAAACCAAGAAGAATGTTGTTTCATCGGTCACACGACTGGTCGTGGTTCAAACGGCCCATAGAACAGAAGGAAGTTCTTGAACACAAGCTCCTGACCGTTTTATCAACTGGTCGAATACTCGATGTTTGATCCCCTACATTATGGTACCATTGGCATGCTCAACTGCTCCATTGCTCTATGGGTGAGTAACAGAAGTGAAATGGACTTTGATACCAAGTTCATCGCAGAATTCCTGAAAATTACCGCTTGAAAACTGAGTATCGTTGTCTGTGATTATACGACTTGGTACACCAAATCGTGTGATCACATTTCTTATGAGAAATCTCTTAGTGGCCTCAAATGTAGTTTTAACAACTGGCTCGGCCTCGATCCATTTTGTAAATGTATCAATCATGACGAAAAGAATTCTAAGCCCCCGGGTGCTATTAGGAAAGGTCCCAGAATGTCTAGTCCCCAGGTTGCAAAAGCCCAAGAAAGAGGAATTGTTTGCAAAGCTTGTGCCGGCTGACGTACTTGTCGGCTATGAAACTGACATTGTACGCACTTCATCACGAGCTCTTTTGCATCATGAAGGGCAGTTGGCCAGTAGCATCCTTGCCTGAAGGCTTTACTGACCAGTGTTTTGTAGGAATGATGTGCTCCACAGACTCCTGCATGAATTTCGGTTAGTAACTTAATGCCATCCGATTGAGATATGCATCTCATCAACACACCGTGAGATCCTCGTTTATACAAGGTACGTTCAATTAGAGTGTATGATTTGGCTTTTCGAGCTATACGATCAGCCTCTACATCATCTTCTGGAATTATGTCAGTCTGAAGATAATTGTAGATCGATGTCATCCAATCTCTACCCTTATCGTCACCAATATGTGGAGCATCTATGCTATCAGAATTGATTTATACGTGATGTGAAACATTTATGTCCTCGGAATGCTCAACCACCGAGGGTGAATCGATTTGCTCGAGAAAAACTCTAGGCGAGACGGTTGACCTGGTGGAGGCCAACCGTGCCAACTGGTCTACCATAAAGTTTTCCTTTCTAGGAATATGTTGGATCTGAAAACTAAAGAAGTGCTTTTGAGTTTCTGTACTTCCGCCAGATAAGATGGCATCTTGGTACTTGAGCATTGATACTCTTTCCCCACTTGATTTGCTACTAGTTGAGAATCGCCTTTCACTCGTAATTTGTGAATCCCGAGCGAACGAGCTGCTCAAAGTCCTGCCAGTAAACCTTCATATTCTGCTATATTGTTCGTAGCAGGAAAGTTAAACTGGATGGCGTACTTGATGTGTTTACCAGTAGGGGATATCAAGACGACTCCAGCCCCCGATCCTTTGAGCATCAAGGAACCGTCAAAATACATTGTCTACTCATCGTAGTGTTCATACTCGAGTTCTTGCTTGGGTTGAGTTTTCCATTCGGCAAAGAATCCTTCTATTGCCTGAGACTTTATTGGTGTCGTGAGATGAAATGGAGGTCGAACATCCCTAGTTCAACTGCCCATTTTGCTATTTGTCTTGACGATTCCCTATTTCCAAGGACTTAACCAAGGAGATATCAGTATATATGACCACTTTGTGGGCCTCAAAGTAATGTCTTAGTTTCCTTGAAGCCATAAGGAGACCATAGAGCAACTTTTGTACCTGTGGGTATCTTTCCTTTGGTCCATGTAAATATACTGATCATTGGAAGTTTTCACGTTCTACGACCAGTACATCGCTGACAACATGTGGCGTTGCAACCACGTAAATCAGCAATGGTTCTTCCGGTCTTAGAGAGACTAAGACCGGGGTACTCATAAGGTACTCTTTAAGTATTTCAAAGGCATCGTTTGCTTCCTTAGTCTATTCAAAACTTCCATACTTCCGAAGAATTTTAAAGAAAGGTAATCCTTTTTCACATAACCTTGCTATGAAACGACTTAACGCTGCCATACAACCGGTTAGTTTTTGGACTTCTTTCTTTGTGGTCGAAGGGTGCATCTGGTCGATGGCCGATATTTTCGCTGGATTTGCTTCGATACCTCTAGCCGAAACTAGGAAACCGAGAAGTTTTCCAGCGAAAACTCCGAACACATATTTTTCCAGATTTAACTTGAGGTTATGCCTTTCCAAGTTATTGAAAATCTCTTGTAAGTCCAGAATGTGATTGCCAGCGTTGATGCTCTTCACAACAAAATCATCAATATAGGCATCTAGATTTCGACCTATCTGTGGACTAAAGGTTTTCTGCATCAACCTTTGAAAAGTCGCACCAGCATTTTTGAGACCAAAAGGCATCTTAACATTGCAGTAAGTGCCATATGGAGTGATGAAGGAAGTTTTCTCCTCGTCTTCTTTACTCATACTAATCTGGTGGCACCCTGAATACGCATCTTAAAAGCTTAATAACTCACACCCGGAGGTAGAGTCTACAAGTTAGTCAATGCGGGGAAGGGGAAAATCATCCTTCGGAAAAGTTTTATTAAGATCTGTGAAATCAATACACATTCGCCACTTCCCATTACTCTTTCTAACCATTACAGGGTTAGCGAGCCACTAAGGGCGGTTAACTTCACGAATAAACCAAGCCTTGAGAAGCTTGTCAATCTCCGACTGGATTGCTTCCTTCCGGTCGGGTGCAAAACGCCTTAGCTTCTACTTGATCGGTTTTTTATCAGGCTGGAGAGCTAGCATGTGCTCGATCACCTCCCTGGGGACTCGGGCATGTCAGACGCCTGCCAGGCAAATACATCCTGGTTTGCTCAGAGGAAGGACGCAAGCGACTCTTCCTATTTGAGGTTGAGCCCTTCTCCAACCAGCACCCTTGGGATAAACACGTCAGTGTTTCCTGACCCATGTGGGGACTTGACGCTTTCCAGAGAAATGCTTTTGTCAAGTGGTTCCTCCTTTGTCTGGTCGGATGGTTTTGGTGTCATCTTTGGTCTGGAGTGCTTGACCTGCATTGCAGATGAGTCAATTTTTCTGGTCGGCAGTGCATCGACCAGTTCTAAAGACTTCCGATCACATGCATAGGCCATTTTTCGATCTCCTCGAACCATGATGACTCCTGTTGGCCTTGGCATCTTTAGACTTTGATAATCGTAATGCATGGCTATCAGGAACTTTGGTAGAGTCGGACGACCAAGGATTCCATTATATGTGGTTTCAAAATCGACCACATCAAATGAAACCTTCTGTGTTCGGAAGTTGTCAGGCTCCGGTTTCAAAATCGACCACATCAAATGAAACCTTCTATGTTTGAAAGTTGTCAGGCCTTCTGAACATAACCAGTAAGGACACCCGCCCTATCGGTTTTGTGGTAGAACCAGGGACTATGCTGTGGAAAGCATACTTCACTAGTTTCACCTTAGATCTAGGAACTTGAATTTCCTCTAATGCTCCCGCAAATAAAATATTTAAAGAACTACCTCCATCTATTAAAACTCGATTAACTTTGCAATTGTTAAAAGTAGGTTCAACTATAATAGGGAACCTACCTCGTCGAGCCGACGGGATGGGGCAGTCTTCTTTGCTGAATGAGATTACTATTTTCGACCACCTTGATGGGTTGATGGCGATCGGGGACTCTGCAAGGTTGACCTCTCGCTCCACAGCTTTCAGGTGACGTTGTGAATCATACGAGGAGGATCCTCCGAAAATCATATCGATCGTATGTTGAGGCTCCTGGTATTCCATCTCGTCGTCGCCATCCTTGTCCTTCTTGGAACTTGCTTCCATGAGTTCTTGTATCGAGGGGAGTGGGCCTTTACCTGCATAGTAATCCTTCAGTTTCTTTTGCCAGACTCGACAGGTGCGCAAGTCATGCCCTGCCTGCTAGTGAAGTGGACACCACTTCTTGTTCTTTATATCCATCGGTTGGAACTTTTGCTTTGCCTCGATCGGTGTAATCTTTCTTACCCTTTGTGAACTTGTCAGGAACCGCAAGAACTTCTTTATCATCAGGCTTGTAGTGTTTCTTCTTCTTGAGAACCTTCTTGTGTTTCTTTTCTGATTTTTCGAAGCCAGGTCGAGGGGATTTATCCTTCCGATCAATGGCCTCGCTCCACTCAACTGCTTCGCTAGCAGCAACCGCTTCGAAAAGCTCGACAGTCGTCCGTGGAGGATTCATAGCAATGTCCTCCGTAAACCATCGATTCCTTAGACCTGCCTTGAAAGCTAGAATAACAGAAGATTCTGTGACCTCTGGTATTGAATTACGAACCTAGCTGAACCTTTTGATGTATTGACAAAGAGTTTCATTAGGTTCTTGCCGGATTCGATGAAGGTCGTCCTCCTTTCCACGGCGGTCGTACATACCCTGAAAATTTACAATCAAGAGATCGCAACGTTGCTCCCAAGTATAGATTGACCCGACCGGTTGGTTGAGCTGTCATGACCGGGCAGGCCCTTCAAGTACCGTTGGTAGATAATTTGTGTTGGACCGAAAAGGCGACTAGAGGGGGTGAATAGGAGCACGCTCACTTTTTCCCAAATAATGAATTCAACACAATTTCACTCCAATAGCTATTAGGAAGCTATGAAGATCAATATACGATCTGTTGGAAGACTAGTATTGAATCAATTAAATCCCTAAGCAAAATAACAAAATCAACTAAGATTGCAAAATCTCAAAGCGAGCGGTCGACCTCTGGACCCGGTGGTTGGATGATTGCGGGCGGTCTAACATTGTTATCTTGCGGTCGGACCGCTCAAAATCGATCGACCGGTGATGATGGCGATCGGCCGCCGACTCGAACCGATCTGCTTGATAAAATCGGCCCGATGGCGAAGTTGCAATTAGGTCAAACTTTTGATTCTCAACTCCAAACTTTATGAAACTTTGCACACATTCTCTATGCTATTGAGGACCTATTCCAATCGAATATTATGATAATTATTGGATAGATCCTGAGCAATTGCCAATTGATTAACAGAAGGTCTAAAACCGGGCAAGAACGAAAACTTGATCCTAATGCTTGTTCGTGAGAGATTGATGATCAAGATGATGCTAGATAGATTCACACATATCACAGCAAGCTAATTCACGTGAAAGAATCAATCACAAACTCGCGGATCAAAGAAAGCCCTAAAATCACGAAATTGAAAGCAAGAACGAAAAGAGACTTATCTCAAGCAAACCTTGCATAGATTAAGAACATGATTGCTGTTGGATTACACCCACACCATCATGGATCAGTGGTTAATCCAAGATCACGAAATTCTCCTCAAACCATGAAAAGCCCTAGCCTCCACCTCAACTCCCCCTAAGCCAATTAGGGTTTGAAAGCAACAAAAGAGGTGAAAAACAGCGAGAGAGAGAGGTGCAGCCCCCACCTCCTCCTATTTATAGTGGAGGCCTAGAACTCTCTAGGGTTTGACTTAATTGGGCTCCGTTAAGGCCCACTAACAAGCGGGTCACACTGCACGCGCCAAAAGCGCCGTCTTTAACTTTTGACCTAAACCGCTTCACCATGCGCCATGGATTTGCCAATAGGTCACCCTTGTCTATCTTGTGTCACGCTTGAGTCATTGACCTCACCCGAGCATCGTCAATCGTTACGGACCTCAACTCTCCAAGTCTAGTCCGATCCTCTTCGCCGTTGACCGTCGTTGACCACCAAGCAACTGCACAACCATAGACAAGCAAACACGAATTCGGGAACAAGTTCTTCACAACTTGACCCATGTTAGTCAAAACATGCATCATGCAAAACATATGCCATGAAACCAATGACTTTGACCTAACAAAACAACATCGCCACGAAGTTGGCGGCGTTCAAGTCAATACCGGTCCGACCGCTCCATGTGAGCGGTCGGACCGTATAACGGTTGGACCGCTCCTGTGAGCGGTCGGACCGCCCTAGGACTTAGCGAAATTCATACCACAAAATCGAAACCTTACGGAAATTAAAAGCGAATATAACTTATTCTTGGAGACTCCAAAATCATGAGACCAAGTGCATTGGAATCCCTCACTTGCCTACAACACCTATTTTTGGCCCACTCGTTTTGATCACTTTTAGGTCACAGTGGTCCGGCCGCGCGCACATGGCGGTCCGACCGATTTGGGACCGATCGGACGCCGATGCTAGGACGGTCGGACCGCCCACATCGAGAATGCTGTAGCTTTGTCGAAAACTCGTGAAACGACAAACCGTAAACACCATTGCCAATTGTCACATCATCATAAGATCTGGAGTATATTCCCATGATATCCACAATCTCCCCCTTGATGAACACATTGGCAATTATCTAGAAAATAAAGTAAGAGGTTTGAAAACGAGTTTACTCGCAGTTTTCGCACAAAGGCACAACTTGGTCCATAAGCAAGAAAAAGCAATGTAAATGACCAAACTGGCATCAGAATAATATAGGCATGTGAGACAAGGCAAAAGAAAGCATAAAAATTTTGATTTCCAGAAAAGGGTCAAAATTCTCACATGAGGTCCATATGAAAGAACAATTGTTCAATTGACCTATGATCATTGTGAGGATAAAATAATGCAATTCAAGTTCAGAATATACAATAAGACAATAAGAATGCAACTCAAGAACTCCCCCTCACTATGATCCTCAAATTTCAGAAATTTTCAAATTTTCAGTTTCTCCCCCTTTGTATAAATCTTCTCCCCCAACAATGAAATATCTTCTCATTAACACATCTTCTCCCCCTTTGACAATGGATTCATCAAGGAATCATGCCTTCCTCTCATCCAAAGATAACAAATGGAGAATAAAGAAAGAAGCAAAAACAAAAGAAGTATAAAAAGGAGTATGCATGAAATGCAATGGAGAGGCTTCATTTTTGTATTTCTCAGTTTTTGATTACACGAAGCTTTGGAGATTACCCAAAAGAGCTAGCCAGTATTTCTAATATTGCACAAACAGCATATCAAGCCTGACAGCGCTAGCAAGATCATGGTAAGACATGTATATCAAAGCTAAGCACAAAGGCTCAAAAATAAAGCAGTAGATTTGATCAATATAAGCAACGCTTCAAATTCAGCAAGTTCATCAACAGGGATCCTAAAGTGAAATTGGCCATGTCAAAATGTCAAAGTGAGATCAAAAATCTAACAAAGACCACATTAAGAGTCAATCAGTCTGTATTGAATCATTTTGCTCAATATTTTGTAAAGCCCATTTGTCAACATTTTTCTCATATGCATTGAATATTGAAGTTGACTAATGATCTAACTTAGTGACAAGATCTGGACTAGGAGCCATCCACAAACTCATCCTAAGCTTGACAAAAGTTGATTAAAGGTATATCTTAGTAAGGAAGATCTGGACTAGGAGCCATCCACAAACTCTTTCTAAGCTTCTACAGGCGACAAATCTTGAGGTTCATGTCATTTCGACAAGCGATCCCCATGAGATCGTCGGTTCATCAAACTATCTCCAAGTTCATGTCATTTGACAAGCGGTCTCGTAAGAATAGTTTGGCACAATTTAAGCATAAGACAATCTTGATTTTCATTTTCACATGAGCGTTTTAGAATCTCAAGAACACGAAGCTCAAGTAATGGTCAATTTTAGATCAAAGAGCTAACAAAGCAATTACAGCAGGCCAATGTCACAAGAGGAGCACTAATTGCGCAACTCGCTAAAACATCCACAAATTGCAATTTCTTAGTTCGAGTTGTTTTAAAGTTCTAGCTCATATAGCAAAGACTTAGCTACACATGTAAATGCATGATAATTCTAGCAAGTCAAAGAACTGGACATGACATTGAGCACGAATTGAAGTACTAAAGCTCCAAAGGGTAATAGGCAAAGCTTCATCAATTTTAAAAGATAAGCAGAAAATCTTATATTACAATGCATCTTTTTGGATTTTTCATACCACTTGTTGTATTTTTCATATGAATGCAATATGATACAATGAGATGCAATAAAGAGCCTAAAACCTAAAAAGTTCAAAAGATCACTAAGTTCAGAAAAAGAACAATAAAAGATCAAAAGAACAAGGAAAGATCAAAACTCCCCCTCAAACCAACCCATAGGGATAAATTACCCCTAACTCACTTCTCAAGGTGGCAAACCTAGTTTGATCTAAAGGCTTGGAGAGAATATCTGCCAATTGAGCTTCGGACTCTACGAAGTGCATCACAATATCTCCTTTTTCAACATGATCTTTAAGGAAGTGAAAGCGAATATCTATGTGCTTAGTCCTAGAATGTTGCCTTGGGTTTTTAGCAATATTAATAGCGAAGTGTTATCACGAGTAAAAGAAACACTAGCAAAGTTTAACCCATAATCTTTCAAAGTGGGCGTCATCCACAAAATCAGCTCTGACAACTAGCGGCGACTACATATTCGCTTCAAAGATGGATTGTGCAATGAATCTGCTTCCTAGAAGACCAAGATACAAGAGAAGTGCCTAGGAAGTGGCAGTGCACGAGGTACTCTTCCTATCTAACAAACGACCCTTAAAATCGAATCGAAAAACCCCTAATGGACAAAGCCGAAGAGCATGAATACCAAATGCCATATAAGAGGGTAGAGTGTAAATACCTGAATATGCGCTTAACGGCTTGGCGATGGAAAGTTCTCGGAGATGCCTGAAATCTTGCACAAAGGCATCTAGTGAAATGAATGTCGGTCTCGAGGCCGTCAAATCTGAAGGAGCCGATCATCTTTGCGGTACTCGCGTTGATCCACGACTTCTCCTTCCTCATCTGGATCCAAAGCGATCGAGGTTGCCATGGGAGTGGAAATTGGCTTGCAGTCACCCATGTTGAAGCGTTTGAGTAGATCTTTAGTGTACTTTGTCTGATGGATGAAAGTTCCTTCCTTCCATTGCTTGATTTGAAGTCCCAAAAAGTAATTAAGCTCTCCCATCATACTCATCTCAAATTCCCTAGACATAGTCTCAGAAAAACTGGAAACAAGAGCATTAGAAGAACCACCAAAAATAATATCATCCACATAAATTTGAGCAAGCAGGAAGTCATTGCCACGCCTAAGAATGAATAGAGTTTTATCCACTTTACCCATCTCAAAATTATTTTTAAGCAAGAAGGTCTTAAGTCTATCATACCAGGCTCTAGGGGCTTGTTTAAGACCATACAATGCTTTAGATAGCTTGAAAACACGATTTGGATACTTGGGATCCTCAAAACCAGGGGGTTGCTTAACATACACTTCCTCCTCTATGAAACCATTTAAAAAGACACTTTTAACATCCATTTGATATAATTTAAAACCTTTTGATGCAGCAAATGCGAGCAAAATACGAATGGCTTCTAGTCTAGCAACAGGAGCAAATGTCTCATCAAAATCTAACCCCTCAACTTGGCTGAAACCCTGAGCTACCAATCTGGCTTTGTTTCTAACCACAGAACCATCCTCACCTTGTTTATTCTTGAACACCCAACGGGTTCCTATAACATTATGACCACTAGGAGGTTCTACTAGGTTCCAAACTTTGTTTCTTTCAAAATTCTCTAACTCCTCATGCATGGCATTTACCCAGCTAGAATCAGATAACACATGTGATATATCGCGGGGTTCAAAAGAAGCAACAAAAGCCGAATGAGAGTAAAGATTTTGATCATTATACAGGCGAGTGACTCGCTCATGTAGATTACCTATTATCGATCCAGGAGGATCTTTGTCTCGATTGCGAAGTGGGCGCCGGGTGAGATATCGTTTCTTCGACCTCATGAGTGCTATGATGATGATAATGCGTGAGAGCCTCAGCGAAGGTGAAGTAGGCGTAGCGAGTTCTTGTATCATTATAGGCGCCTCGTGGCAGATGAAAGAATGATATCGACCGTTCTCATCTTCCTCCATAAAAATGCTCTCTGTCACTGTGAATCATCGTAACAATTGATCTAGCTCGGGGCTAGTCTCATCAAAAGTGACATTACAAGTCTCTGAATAAGGTTAGTCTCGATATTAAAAACCGAAAACCTCTCAAATGGCGGGATAACCCGAAATATCCCATCAAAAGTTCTTGATTCAAATTTATCTAAGTTGCTGTCTTAAGAATAAAACATTTTGATCCAAAAACTCAAAAATGCGAAGCAGAAGGTTTTCTACCAAAGCGAAGCTCATAAGGAGTCTTGCCTAAAGATGGTCTCAAAAGACACGATTTGCAATATGGCAAGTCAGTAGCAATAGCTTCGCCCAAAATCTCCTCGGTGTGCTATACTCATCTAGCATCGTCCTAGCCATTTCGACCAAGGTCCTATTCTTCCTTTCCACCACGCCATTTTGTTGAGGGCGTGTGGAGAGGAGAAGCGATGCTCAATACCACGCTCGGCACAAAAAGAAGCAAAGAAGCATTTTTGAACTCCGTGCCATTATCACTGCGAATCGCTCCCAAGGCACCAGGAAGCTTAGAAGCCAAACGAAGAACAAGGTCATAAAAATAACCAAAAGCTTCATCTTTTGAAGTAAGAAAGAACACCCAAGTATATCTTGAAAGATCATCGACTATGACTAGAATATACCATTTTCCACCAATCGGCCGGACTCTAGCGGGACCAACGGTATCCATATGAAGCAAGCTGTCACAGTCAAAGTCGGTCATAATCATAGTCACAAAAGGGTGTGGCGGCAACTTGTTTGCCATGCCTACTGGCGCATATCTGACATCCTTGTGACTTTGAGTTTGGGCAAACCTCTCATGAGATCAAGGTTGCTAACTCGTGTCGATGATCAAAACCAATGTGCCCCAAGCGTCGGTGCCAAAGCGAAATCGAAGAAGATGTAAGCAAACATTTAAGAGATCCGGCAAGAGATTACGAAAAATCGGCTCAAAAATTCTACCAACTCTAGATATTCCAAACACAAGCTCACCGGTAGAATCAAGCACCACGACAAGCATTTTCTTAAAAGCAGTCTCATAGCCATCATCAAGAAGGTGAGATCGAAAGGAGATTATACCTAAGCTTGTCCACAAGAGCGACATCCTTTAGAATGAATTTGTTGTTCACCCTAATTGATCCTGTTCCTTCAATTCGCCATTGTGTATCATCTCCAAAGGTGATGAAGTCATCACTGTTGCCGCGTGAAAGAGGTGAACCATCTTGAGTTTCGGTCATGTGGCGTGAATACCCGAGTCAACGAACCACGTGTTCTTCCCCTTTCGCGGTAATCACGAAAATCAAGGAACGAAAGAGCGATGTGTCTCAATCTTTGGGGTTAGATAAACAAGATTTAGGAATCGATCTTGAGACACACGTCGAAAGGAGTATACAAACCGAAGTACTATCCTTGATTTTATCTAGAATTCATTATGAGCAATGTTTAAATTAACATGGGAATTAAAGCGTCGGTGATCGCCGGCGTTGTCTTTGGTGATCGGGCCGTGACCAAATCGGTCGGGCCGGTGACCACCGGTGATCGGACCGTGACTGAAGAACATGAGAATTAGGATATGTAGAAACATAATGATTAGCATGTGAGAAAAATCCTAATCCAGGTTTATTCCTTTCAGTGTTACCATGTCTCATAAAAACTCTAGGTTGCTGAATGAAATTCTATCAAGATTTTTCCTATCATTTTTCAACCTCATGTGAGAATTCAATCAAATGCCCACCTTTCTTGCAATAAGTGCAATGGTACTTGGTACCACTAGAAGAAGCACCATTTGAATTAATACAAGGTTGGGCAAAACCTGCAGATTTAAAAGATGTTTTTGCAGGTTGGGTTTTGAATTCAATTAAACCTTTTTCCAATACTTGAATGACTTTTGGGTTTGAATTGTCTTGAAAAGAATTGAATCCTAAACCTTACTTCTTATGAGGAGTTTTAGACTTGTCAAGAATCATGTTTGATTGTTTCTCACCTTTAGAAAATTTCTCTAATGTATCATGAAGGTAAGCATTTTCTTTTCTCAAGTTAACACAAGCATCACAAGTTTTATCCATAGATTTCTCCTTATATAAAGCAATTTCAAGCTTAAGAGCGGAACAAGAAGCACAAGTAGTATTTTCAATATTGTCCTTAAGCTTAGCATATTTGACTCTAGCAGCTTCTAAGATATCTTTGATTTCACGTTCTTTTTCTAAACATGAAGTGCAAGGGCTAGAATCAAACACATCAAAAGCAATCAATTTACTAGATTCTAAACATTTTTCACAAGGAGCACTTTTAATTTCATTTAGTTCAGATCTAGCATTCTCAAGTTGTTGTACAGAAATATTATGAGCAGATTGTAACTTGGTAATTTCTGAATGCATAGCATGACAGGATAAACATTCATCAGGTTCAACAGTCTTAGTATTTTTAAGCTCTACTTTCAGTTTGTTAATCTTTGACTCTAATTTCTTATTTTTTGTCATGACAAATTCTAGCGCTTCATCTTGACTAAGCAATTGCTCAACTATAGAATCATATTTAGCAGAAAGCTCATCATAAGAAAATGATACCTCATCATCATCAATGTCGTCGGTGTTAGCCATGAAGCACATGCCAGTGAAATCTTTGGCCTTCCCTTTCTTTTTACCTTGAGGGATCTCCTCCTCCTTGTCCTCCTCACTCCCGGAATCCACATCGCTCAAGGATTGATCCTCAAAAGCGGCAAGGACCCGGTGAGAGGCCTTCACAAGCTTATTAGCCTCATACCTTGATTTGTTGAAAGGAGGCTTCTTCCAAGCTGGCTTTCCTTCCTTATGATTGTTCTTACCTTTCAGCTTGGGGCAATTTGCCCGGATATGATTGAGCTCACCACATTCATAGCATGTCACGGACCACCTCTCTTTTGTTTCTCACATTATTGTAGGCCCGTGTGAATTTTTAGCTAGGAGAGCTAACTCTGTCTCAGAAATACTTTCAAGCTCCTCCTCAGAAATAGCAGATAAGCAAGTAAATGAAAAATCAGAAAAAGATTCAAGAGTACCATCAGAAGACCTTTTGAGAGGATCAGTTATCAATGCCATGTTGTCTTTCTTAGGATGATCAACTCTTTTAATTTCATGAGTCTTGAGTTTACTATAAAGCAATTCTAAAGTAAGACTTGAAAGATCAACATTTTCCTCTATAGCAGTAGCCTTCATCTCCCACTCCTTGGTGTTGATTGCAGCCAAGAGATGGGTGGCATTTTCAGATTGAGAATATTCAATATCAACAGCTTTCATTTGATTAATTACTTTATTAAAGCGACTGAAAATGTCATCGATGCTCTCTCCAGGACGCATCTCGAATTTATTGTATTCACGCTTGTAAACTGTTTGGCGCACCTTTTTGATTTGGGACGAACCCTCATGATATGTTTCGAGAGTGTTCCAAATTTCATGCGCAGTGGTAAGATTGCAAATGCGATCATATTCTTGTCTACCAAGCGCACCATATAAAAGATTTTTAGCTTTGTTGTTGTTTGCCACAAGAATCGCTGAAGCAGGTGTTGCAATTTCAGGAATAACAAGCGGGGCTCTAACAACATCCCAAATAGCTTGTCCCTCGCTCTCAAGAAAGACTCGCATACGATTTTTCCAATAGGCATAGTCGTGCCCATCGAAGATATGCGGTTTAGTAGAAAACTTATCCATCGCCTAAAGTTCAGTGACCGGTTAAGATCAAGAGTGAACTAACCGGGCTCTGATACCACTTGTTGGACCGAAAAGGCGACTAGAGGGGGGTGAATAGGAGCACGCACACTTTTTCCCAAATAATGAATTCAAAACAATTTCAATCCAATAGCTATTAGGAAGCTATGAAGATCAATATACCAGTACAGCGGAAGACTAGTATTGAATCCAATTAAATCCCCTAAGCAAAATAACAAAATCAACTAAGATTGCAAAATCTCAAAACGAGGGCGGTCTAACCTCTGGACCCAGCCGGTTGGACCGATTGCCGGGCGGTCTGACCGCTGTTGTACTGGCGGTCGGACCGCTCCAAAATCGGTCTGACCGGTGATGACGGGCGATCGGCCGGCCGACTCAACCGATCTGCAGATAAAATCAGCCCGATGACGAAGTTGCAATTAGGTCAAACTTTTGATTCTCAACTCCAAACTTTATGAAACTTTGCACACACCTTCTCTATGCTATTGAGGACCTATTCCGATCGAATATTATGATAATTCTTGGATAGATCCTGAGCAATTGCCAATTGATTAACAGAAGGTCTAAAACCGGGCAAGAACGAAAACTTAATCCTAATGCTTGTTCGTGAGAGATTGATGATCAAGATGATGCTAGATAGATTCACACATATCACAGCAAGCTAATTCACGTGAAAGAATCAATCACAAACTCGCGGATCAAAGAAAGCCCTAAAATCACGAAATTGAAAGCAAGAACGAAAAGAGACTTATCTCAAGCAAACCTTGCATAGATTAAGAACATGATTGCTATTGGATTACACCCACACCATCATGGATCAGTGGTCACTCCAAGATCACGAAATTCTCCTCAAACCATGAAAAGCCCTAGCCTCCACCTCAACTCCCCCTAAGCCAATTAGGGTTTGAAAGTAACAAAAGAGGTGAAAAACAGCGAGAGAGAGAGGTGCAGCCCCCACCTCCTCCTATTTATAGTGGAGGCCTAGAACTCTCTAGGGTTTGACTTAATTGGGCTCCTGTTAAGGCCCACTAACAAACGGATCACACACACACGCTTCGCAAAGCGCCGTCTTTAACTTTTGACCTAAACCGCTTCACCATGCGCTATGGATTTGCCAATAGGTCACCCTTGTCCATCTTGTGTCACGCTTGAGTCATTGACCTCACCCGGCATCGTCAATCGTTCTGGACCTCAACTCTCCAAGTCTAGTCCCGATCCTCTTCGCCGTTGACCGTCGTTGACCACCAAGCAACCTGCACAACCATAGACAAGCAAACACGAATTCGGGAATAAGTTCTTCACAACTTGACCCATGTTAGTCAAAACATGCATCATGCAAAACATATGCCATGAAACCAATGACTTTGACCTAACAAAACAACATCGCCACGAAGTTGGCCGACGTTCAAGTCAATACCGGTCTGACCGCTCCATGTGAGCCGGTCGGACCGCTCCCTGTGAGCCGGCCGGACCGCCCCTTGGGACATAGCCGAAATTCATGCCCTGAAATTCTGAAACCTTCTGGAAATTAAAAACGAATAGAACTTCTTACTGGAGACTCCAAAATTCATGAGACCAAGTGCATTGGAATCCCCTCACTTGCCTACAACACCTATTTTTGGCCCAGCTCGTTTTGACCACTTTTAGGTCACGGTAGGTCCGAGCCGCCGCACATGGCGGTCCGACCGATTTGGGACCGGTCGAACCGCCGATGCTAGGACGGTCGGACCGCCTCGTCGAGAATGCTCGTAGCTTTGTCGAAAACTCGTGAAACGACAAACCGTAAACACCATTGCCAATTGTCACATCATCCTAAGATCTGGAGTATATTCCCATGATATCCACAATCTCCCCCTTGATGAACACATTGGCAATTATCCAGAAAATGAAGTAAGAGGTTTGAAAACGAGTTTACTCGCAGTTTTCGCACAAAGGCACAACTTGATCCATAAGCAAGAAAAAACAATGTAAATGACCAAGCTGGCATCAGAATAGTATAGGCATGTGAGACAAGGCAAAAGAAAGCATAAAAATTTTGATTTCCAGAAAAGGGTCAAAATTCTCACATGAGGTCCATATGAAAGAACAATTGTTTAATTGACCTATGATCATTGTGAGGATAAAAGAATGCAATTCAAGTTCAGAATATACAATAATACAATAAGAATGCAACTCAAGAACTTCCCCTCACTATGATCCTCAAATTTCAGAAATTTTCAAATTTTCAGTTTCTCCCCCTTTGTATAAATCTTCTCCCCCAACAATGAAATATCTTCTCATTAACACATCTTCTCCCCCTTTGACAATGGATTCATCAAGGAATCACGCCTTCCTCTCATCCAAAGATAACAAATGGAGAATAAAGAAAGAAGCAAAAACAAAAGAAGTATAAAAAGGAGTATGCATGAAATGCAATGGAGAGGCTTCATTTTTGTATTTCTCAGTTTTTGATTACACGAAGCTTTGGAGATTACCCAAAAGAGCTAGCCAGTATTTCTAATATTGCACAAACAGCATATCAAGCCTGACAGCGCTAGCAAGATCATGGTAAGACATGTATATCAAAGCTAAGCACAAAGGCTCAAAAATAAAGCAGTAGATTTGATCAATATAAGCAACGCTTCAAATTCAGCAAGTTCATCAACAGGGATCCTAAAGTGAAATTGGCCATGTCAAAATGTCAAAGTGAGATCAAAAATCTAACAAAGACCACATTAAGAGTCAATCAGGTTCTGTATTGAATCATTTTGCTCAATATTTTGTAAAAGCCCATTTGTCAACATTTTTCTCATATGCATTGAATATTGAAGTTGACTAATGATCTAACTTAGTGACAAGATCCTGGACTAGGAGCCATCCACAAACTCATCCTAAGCTTCGACCAAAAGTTGATTAAAGGTATATCTTAGTAAGGAAGATCCTGGACTAGGAGCCATCCACAAACTCTTTCTAAGCTTCTACCAGGGCGACAAATCTTGAGGTTCATGTCATTTCGACAAGCGGTCCCCATGAGATAAATCAGTTCATCAAACTATCTCCAAGTTCATGTCATTTGACAAGCAGTCTCGTAAGAATAGTTTGGCACAATTTAAGCATAAGACAATCTTGTTTTTCATTTTTCACATGAGCAGTTTTAGAATCTCAAGAACACAGAAGCTCAAGTAATGGTCAATTTTAGATCAAGGAGCTAACAAAGCAATTCTGACAGGGCCAATGTCACAAGGGGAGCACTAATTGCGCAACTCGCTAAAACATCCACAAATTGCAATTTCTTAGTTCGAGTTGTTTTAAAGTTCTAGCTCATATAGCAAAGACTTAGCTACACATGTAAATGCATGATAATTCTAGCAAGTCAAAGAACTGGACATGACATTGAGCACGAATTGAAGTACTAAAGCTCCAAAGGGTAATAGGCAAAGCTTCATCAATTTTAAAAGATAAGCAGAAAATCTTATATTACAATGCATCTTTTTGGATTTTTCATACCACTTGTTGTATTTTTCATATGAATGCAATATGATACAATGAGATGCAATAAAGAGCCTAAAAACCTAAAAAGTTCAAAAAGATCACTAAGTTCAGAAAAAGAACAATAAAAGATCAAAAGAACAAGGAAAGATCAAAACTCCCCCTCAAACCAACCCATAGGGATAAATTACCCCTAACTCACTTCTCAAGGTGGCAAACCTAGTTTGATCTAAAGGCTTGGAGAGAATATCTGCCAATTGAGCTTCGGACTCTACGAAGTGCATCACAATATCTCCTTTTTCAACATGATCTTTAAGGAAGTGAAAGCGAATATCTATGTGCTTAGTCCTAGAATGTTGCACTGGGTTTTTAGCAATATTAATAGCAGAAGTGTTATCACAGAAAAGAGAAACACTAGCAAAGTTTAACCCATAATCTTTCAAAGTGGACGTCATCCACAAAATCAGCTCTGACAACTAGCGTGACTACATATTCCGCTTCAAAGATGGATTGTGCAATGTAAGCGCTTCTAGAAGACCAAGATACAAGAGAAGTGCCTAGGAAGTGACAGTGCACGAGGTACTCTTCCTATCTAACCGACAGCCCGCAAAATCAGAATCTGAAAAACCCCTAATGGACAAAGCCGAAGAGCATGAATACCAAATGCCATATAAGAGGGTAGAGTGTAAATACCTGAATATGCGCTTAACGGCTTGGCGATGGAAAGTTCTCGGAGATGCCTGAAATCTTGCACAAAGGCATACCGTGAAACGAATGTCCGGTCTCGAGTAGTCAAATCATGAAGGAGCCGATCATGCTGCGGTACTCGCGTTGATCCACGACTTCTCCTTCCTCATCTGGATCCAAAACAGTCGAGGTTGCCATGGGAGTGGAAATTGGCTTGCAGTCACCCATGTTGAAGCGTTTGAGTAGATCTTTAGTGTACTTTGTCTGATGGATGAAAGTTCCTTCCTTCCATTGCTTGATTTGAAGTCCCAAAAAGTAATTAAGCTCTCCCATCATACTCATCTCAAATTTCCTAGACATAGTCTCAGAAAAACTGGAAACAAGAGCATTAGAAGAACCACCAAAAATAATATCATCCACATAAATTTGAGCAAGCAGGAAGTAATTGCCACGCCTAAGAATGAATAGAGTTTTATCCACTTTACCCATCTCAAAATTATTTTTAAGCAAGAAGGTCTTAAGTCTATCATACCATGCTCTAGGGGCTTGTTTAAGACCATACAATGCTTTAGATAGCTTGAAAACACGATTTGGATACTTGGGATCCTCAAAACTAGGGGGTTGCTTAACATACACTTCCTCCTCTATGAAACCATTTAAAAAGGCACTTTTAACATCCATTTGATATAATTTAAAACCTTTTGATGCAGCAAATGCGAGCAAAATACGAATGGCTTCTAGTCTAGCAACAGGAGCAAATGTCTCATCAAAATCTAACCCCTCAACTTGGCTGAAACTCTGAGCTACCAATCTAGCTTTGTTTCTAACCACAGAACCATCCTCACCTTGTTTATTCTTGAACACCCAACGGGTTCCTATAACATTTTGACCACTAGGAGGTTCTACTAGGTTCCAAACTTTATTTCTTTCAAAATTCTCTAACTCCTCATGCATGGCATTTACCCAGCTAGAATCAGATAACACATGTGATATATCGCGGGGTTCAAAAGAAGCAACAAAAGCCGAATGAGAGTAAAGATTTTGATCATTATACCTGGAGCGAGTGACTCGCTCATATAGATTACCTATTATCGATCAGGAGGATGTCTCTGAATGCGAAGTGGGCGCCGGGTGAGATCTGGTTTCTTCGACCTCCGAGTGCTGCTGATGATGATGATGCGAGAGCCTCAGCGAAGGTGAAGTAGGCGTAGCGTGTTCTTGTATCATTATAGGCGCCTCGAAGAGCAGATGAAGGAATGATATCGACCGTTCTCATCTTCCTCCATAAAATGCTCTCTGTCACTGTGAATCATCTCGTAACAATTGATCTAGCTCGGGGCTAGTCTCATCAAAAGTGACATTACAAGTCTCTGAATAAGGTTAGTCTCAGTATTAAAAACCCGAAAACCTCTCGAATGAGCAGGATAACCCAGAAATATCCCATCAAAAGTTCTTGATTCAAATTTATCTAAGTTGCTGTCTTAAGAATAAAACATTTTGATCCAAAAACTCAAAATGCGAAGCAGAAGGTTTTCTACCAAAGCGAAGCTCATAAGGAGTCTTGCCTAAAGATGGTCTCAAAAAGACACGATTTGCAATATGGCAAGCTGTAGCAATAGCTTCGGCCCAAAATCTCCTCGGTGGGCTATACTCATCTAGCATCGTCCTAGCCATTTCGACTAAGGTCCTATTCTTCCTTTCCACCACGCCATTTTGTTGAGGGCGTGTGGAGAGGAGAAGCGATGCTCAATACCACGCCTCGGCAAAAGAAGCAAAAGAAGCATTTTTAACTCCGTGCCATTATCACGTGAATCGCTCTCAAGGCACCGAGGAAGCTCGAAGCCAAGCGAAGAACAAGATCATGAAAATAACCAAAAGCTTCATCTTTTGAAGTAAGAAAGAACACCCAAGTATATCTTGAAAGATCATCGACTATGACTAGAATATACCATTTTTCACCAACTGACCGGACTCTAGCAGGACCAACAGTATCCATATGAAGCAATTGTCCAGTCCGTCGGTCATAACCATAGTCACGAGAAGGGTGAGGCGGCAACTTGTTTGCCATGCCTCTGAGCGCACATACAACATCCTTGATGACTTTGAGTTTGGGCAAACCTCTCATGAGATCAAGGTTGCTAACTCGTGTCGATGATCAAAACCAATGTGCCCCAAGCGTCGGTGCCAAAGCCGTAAATCGAGAAGAAGATGTAAGCAAACATTTAAGAGATCCGAAGAAGAGATTACGAAAAGTCACCCAAAAATTCTACCAACTCTAGATATTCCAAACACAAGCTCACTAGTAGAATTAAGCACACGACAAGCATTTTTCTTAAAAACAGTCTCATAGCCATCATCAAGAAGCTGAGATACAGAAAGGAGATTATATCTAAGCTTGTCCACAAGAGCGACATCCTTTAGAATGAATTTGTTGTTCACCCTAATTGATCTTTGTTCCTTCAATTCGCCCTTGTGTATCATCTCCAAAGGTGATGAAGTCATCACCTGTTGCCCGCGTGAAAGAGGTGAACCATCTTGAGTTTCCGGTCATGTGCCGTGAACACCCGGAGTCAACGAACCACGTGTTCTTCCCCTTTCTGCGGTAATCCTGAAAATCAAGGAACAGAAGAACGATGTGTCTCAATACTGGGGTTAGATAAACAAGATTTAGGAATCCATTCGAGAGACACGCCCGAAAGGAGTATACAAACCGTAAGTACTATCCTTGATTTTATCTAGAATTTGTTATGAGCAATGTTTAAATTAACATGGGAATTAAAGCGTCTAGGGCGGTCGACCGGCGTTGTCTTGTGGTCGAGGCCGTGACTAAATCAGTTAGACCGGTGACCACGTGCCCATGTCCGGCCGTGACAATGAAGAACATGAGAATTAGGATATGTAGAAACATAATGATTAGCATATGAGAAAAATCCTAATCCAGGTTTATTCCTTTCAGTGTTACCATGTCTCATAAAAGCTCTAGGTTGCCTGAATGAAATTCTATCAAGATTTTTCCTATCATTTTTCAACCTACGCCAACAGAATTCAATCAAATGCCCACCTTTCTTGCAATAAGTGCAATGGTACTTGGTACCACTAGAAGAAGCACCATTTGAATTAATACAAGGTTGGGCAAAACCTGCAAATTTAAAAGAAGTTTTTGCAGGTTGGGTTTTGAATTCAATTAAACCTTTTTCCAAGACTTGAATGACTTTTGGGTTTGAATTGTCTTGAAAAGAATTGAATCCTAAACCTTGCTTCTTATAAGGAGTTTTAGACTTGTCAAGAATCATGTTTAATTGTTTCTTACCTTTAGGGTTTGAAAGCAACAAAAGAGGTGAAAAACAGCGAGAGAGAGAGGTGCAGCCCCCACCTCCTCCTATTTATAGTGGAGGCCTAGAACTCTCTAGGGTTTGACTTAATTGGGCTCCCGTTAAGGCCCACTAACAAACGGGTCGCACACGCACGCTTCGCAAAGCGCCGTCTTTAACTTTTGACCTAAACCGCTTCACCATGCGCCATGGATTTGCCAATAGGTCACCCTTGTCCATCTTGTGTCACGCTTGAGTCATTGACCTCACCCGACATCGTCAATCGTTCTGGACCTCAACTCTCCAAGTCTAGTCCCGATCCTCTTCGCCGTTGACCGTCGTTGACCACCAAGCAACCTGCACAACCATAGACAAGCAAACACGAATTCGGGAATAAGTTCTTCACAACTTGACCTATGTTAGTCAAAACATGCATCATGCAAAACATATGCCATGAAACCAATGACTTTGACCTAACAAAACAACATCTCCACGAAGTTGGCCGACGTTCAAGTCAATACCGGTCTGACCGCTCCATGTGAGCCGGTCGGACCTCTTGGCCGGTCGGACCGCCTCGTGAGCGGTCGGACCGCCCTTGGGACTTAGCCAAATTCATGCCACAAATTCCGAAACCTTCTGGAAATTAAAAACGAATAGAACTTCTTACTGGAGACTCCAAAAATCATGAGACCAAGTGCATTGGAATCCCCTCACTTGCCTACAACACCTATTTTTGGCCCAGCTCGTTTTGACCACTTTTAGGCACACCGGTCCGATCCGCGCACATGGCGGTCCGACCGATTTGGGACCGGTCGGACCGCCGTGCTAGGACCGGTCGGACCGCCCCATCGTAATGCTCGTAGCTTTGTCGAAAACTCGTGAAACGACAAACCGTAAACACCATTGCCAATTGTCACATCATCCTAAGATCTGGAGTATATTCCCATGATATCCACAATTTGCCATCACATTTTCGTCACCACCAGCAGCTCTAATGGCGGTAGTATAGATTTGGAGAAATTCTAATGGGTTATGGGTCCCATTGAACTTGTCCATGTCGGCTGGTCGAAACCTGTTGGGCCAACGCACAGCTTGGAGACCTGCAGAGAAAGCTCGACAGCCTGTGATTGATTCATGGCGCCTTCTTTGGAAGGGTGCCGGATTGTAATCTATCGGAGACCAGTTTCTCAAATTGGACTACCGGGGCTCCGGTGTTCCGATTTGGTCGTGGATGTTAGGATGATGCCTCCGACCACCTGCTTGGCCTAGACGATGTTGGAGATCATTAGGGCCAAGCGATTGATCCTCTCGATGAGAAGGTGTGGCTGTTTGAAATAGCCTTCTTCCCTCGTGATTCCTTGGTCGGAATTATCGAGGTCTTAGTATCGAGTGATCCCCATCTCGACCATGCTGCCCTCTACTGAGGGAGGAATATTGGGATGAAGTCATAGTTTGACTTCATGAACTTTGTTCCCGGTACGCTTCCGTACGCTGTATGGTTTGCTGGAGGATCTCTGATACCTGACCTACAAGTTGGACAAAACCCAAAGCATCTGCTAGAGCAGGGCTAGTGTTATTTAAAATACTTTGAACATGATGCAGGTTCTGTATCGTTACTGAAGGACTTCGAGGATTCATAGTAGTTGTAGGTGTTCGTAGATCTAAACCTTCCCCCGACCTTGTGTTTGGTCCCGTCCGACCCATTACTCTAGGTGGGGCAGAACCAGGTGAATTAACTGATGGACGTCTATCAGTTCTGTTACCTCTGGCATTTGGTGCTTAATTGCTCATGCTATTTCCATCAATATGTGGTGGCGAGGTAGTGTATGCAGGACCGTACACGGTATTTTGATCCGTATTTCCAATCGTATTGACCTCGTGCTTCCAGCAGCGATCTTCCAAAGAGCTTCTACTGTGAACAGTGGAAAGCCCTGCAGTGCCTCTACCAGAAGTTTCCACGATGGAGACCGGTCGAAAATTAGCACCTCTTGAGGCCTTTGGGGTGGACTCAACCTGATCCGGTGAATCACTGATCATATGCTGAGTGTTATCATCCTCACTTGGCCTATAGCCAGTGGAGGTTTCATCGACATCGTTACCAGATGTCGGTTGGCTCCTGGAATTTCCAGAAGCTATTGGTGAATACCTGTCAGACATGATCGTATTGAGAGTATACTGATTCTCAGATTGCGGGGCTGAAGTTTTGTCACCTTTTTCGCAGGTTGGAAGGACCGGGCTTGGAGAGATCTTTTGACATTCTGAACTGGTCGGAATGACATGTCCCTCTGGAAGCACCACTTGTTGTGGTGGTGCATCTTCATCCATCCATTCGATTTCGCTGATGTCTGTGACATGCGAATCTATGGAGGAGGAGGATGACGACATCCCGTTCTCATCCATGGCGCGGATGCATCCCTCCATGTCGAGGTTGGAGTAATTGTCCAAGTCAAACTAGTTCTCATCGCCCCAACTCCCTGCCATAGTCGCATGAGTGATTATGAGGAATGGGTGAGGATTTGATAAGCGAAGAATTTCTTCAGAAAATTTACAACTTCTTCCCCACGGATGGAGCTAGATGTCGACGATTAAATCACCGATCTTATGAAAATATATAAAAATAGAGGAAAATGATGTGTATCTCTTGGAAGATAATGGGGTCGCTCTTTATTACTATGAACTGGTTGTTTACAAGGAATGCCGACGATCAGGCAAAGGACTAATACTAGTTACCCTGAATATGATGTTGGTTGTGCTACTGAAATAGATCAAAAGTATGAATCTAATGCCAATAGTCTTTGTCTCTCGCCCCCTTGTCTTTCTCCGCTCCCCTAGACTCTCTTTTTCAGCCCTTGATCCTTCCATGCTCCATCTTTAAATAGCTTCCAAAGAGGTGGCAGTTGTTTCTGGAGAAGACGCATGTGCGAAATGTTGCGTCTGGTCGGAAGGAGGTGGCAGTTGATTAAAGTATCAACTATTGTGCAGTTAAATGTAGGTGAGACATTCAACCATTAGTCAGTGTCTTAGGATTTTGTAATGTCGCATGGTTTGGAGTATACAACACATGTTCCATTCATCATACGATAAATGATATACCTAGATTTGGATACAGATATCAGTTCATAGTTTTACGAGTAGTTATTTGGTCGGGGACTAGGTACGGGACCTTGTCCGACCAAGGTATTTATTATGTAACCTCTAAAATCCTTACGACCAGTGAGGTTGTTAGCCTTAGGGGTTACGACAATGAAGATGTATGGTCTCTCTTTATGTATTAAAGTAATACATAGGGGTTTTAATCCTCATCAGGATGAAACCTGTGCCTTGAAGGCCATCAACTTTGGCTTGTCTAACTTTGTAAAGCTAGGTTGGTCTTATAGTGTTCCATTTTGATATGCATATACCACTGGATATGCTAATTAATCTACACATGCAGTAATCACCTGATTTGTGTTTATGTAAAGATTAATGAAATTTCCTCAATCATCTATAGTGTGTGTATAACATGCTTACAACGATGCAGGTGTTAATGTGCTGTTTTGCACCCAATTGCATACGTTAAGATCAAACTCAATTATCTTCTTAGCTTAGAACATCTTATCTAGTATTTGAGGCTCCTTCACATGCATGTAATCGGTCGGGAAAGCAAGCTAGCTAGCATATATTCATATTATTGAATTAAAGAGGAGAGCCGGTTCTTTACAAGTACCTTTTTTTTACTTAATATAGGACTGTATACAAAATATTATTATGTTAATGCATCTTAAAATTTGATAATTATTTAAAAGTTGTTCTTTAGTAGTAATGTATAGTGACAACGAATGACACTTTTCCTTTCCTGGTTCAAAACTTCATGATGCATTTTATATACATTTGCTGCACAAGCTATTGTGGTTACTAATCACATCCTTTAGGATAACTAATCTGCTAGTATTTGGTTTTATCTGAGAGGAGCAATATCTATTGATTGTATATGCGTATAATACGATAGTATTCAATTTGAGTAGGTAATCTGAAAGGTGTTGTGTTTGTTATCTATGTGTATATACCATTTTAGCTGCTAAGATATACGAACAAAAGTAAATTCATGTTCTAGAAGAGCATAAAAGTGTAGATAGAGTGACATTCTAGTTCTACTCTTTATTTGAGTCATCTCAATTCGGGTGGAATAGGAGATTATTGATGTTTCACATTCATGCCTAGTGCACTAAAAGGATTATTATCCAGCAATGTGAAATATTTTTGTGTCGTAATTATTCAAGTTCTTTCTTGGGCATGGTGCCATTGGAAATGTCACTCCTGTCTTCTTCTTGGTGTAAGTAACTACACTTGTGTTCTTTTTGGTAATATGGAGTGCTGCAATAATAATTAGTCTATACTAGTCATCAACCCGTGCATCCGCACAGACATGACACTTTTTAAATATTATTTTCAGGGCTAAGAATTTTTGTAACTTTTAGCTCCTAACTAATATGAATTTGATATAGTTTTTTAGTTTGAAATTATCTCTCAAAATTCTAAAATTTTAAATTTATTTCTAGCATTTTTCTTTTTCTCCGATTAATGTGGGAATTTCTACCTTTTATAAATTGGATGGTTAGGATTTTTCCCTTTTCTCTAATTAATGTGGGAATTTTTAGCCTTTTTATTTTTCTCTGATTAATGTGGTAATATATATATATATATATATATATATATATATATATATATATATATATATATATATATATATATATATATATTGTTGGTGAGTCCATATTATAACGCTATAGATTTAACGTTAACCTTAAGATCTCATGTAGAAATCCGGCCATATTAATTTCTCACGTGTTCGGATTTCATTATTTAGTTAGTACCCGCATCCTACACGGTTATTTGGTAAAGCTATATGCGTTCAAATTGGATGGTTAGGATTTTCCCTTTTTCTCTGATTAATGTGGAAATTTCTAGCCCTTTTATTTTTCTTTGAACTTTTTATAAATTGGATGGTTAGGATTTTCCCTTTTTCTCTAATTATTGTGGAAATTTCTAGCCTTTTTATTTTTATGCGATTAATGTGGGAATTTATACCTTTTTACATCCTAGGATTAATATGGGGCTTCTAGGAGAGCCTCCAATTAGATAGATAGATAGATAGATATAGATAGATAGATTGGATGGTTAAGATTTTCTCTTTTTCTGTGATTAATGTGGGAATTTCTTGCCTTTTTTCCTTTTCTCCGATTAATGTGGAAATTTGTACCTTTTATCTCATAGGATTAATATGGGAGCTTCCAGGAGAGCCTCTAATTAGTATAGATAGATAGATAGATAGATATAGATATAGATATAGATATATAGATTGGATGGTTAGGATCTTCCCCTTTTCTCTGATTAATGTGGGAATTTCTAGCTTTTTTTTTCTTTTTCTCCGATTAATGTGGGAATTTCTACCTTTTAATCTCTTAGGTTTAATATGGGAGCTTCTAGGAGAGCCTCCAATTAGTATAGATATAGATATTACATCCTGATGTATCCTGCTCGTTCAATTTTTAGTCTATAAGATGTGTAGACTTCATGATTATATTGTTATATAAACTTAGGTGCTTTGTTGCAAACAGAGACTTAGAACAATATTGTGAATCTTACCAAATCTATCTGCTTTGTTCTATAATGCTTTAAATTTATTACTTGACATGTTTAGAAAGATATCACATGTAAATAAATGGTATTTTAAAATGCAATGTAAACATCACAGATGGAATGCTCAAACTCTTAATAGTGGAGCTATCTCTAAACCGGATTGTGTTGAACCGTTCTTCATTGGAGTTCCAAATATCAAACCTAGTGAAGTCCCCCTGCAGACTCTTTGCGCCTGTTTCACTTCCTCTGAGTGGTATTGGTGACAGTAATGACACTTAGGAAAAAATAATTTGCTGACGGGCAAAAACCGCCAGGTTTCATTTGATTGACGGTAATGGTCCCGTAAGCTAAACTCACAAACTGACTGGTAAAAAATCGTCAGGTTTAATTTGCTTGATGGTAATGGTCCCGTTAGCTAAACTCGATAACTGACGGACAAAAAACAGTCAAGTCTATTTTTTGTTGACGGTGATTACCTGTCATCAAAATTCATTTTAAGGATGGGCAAAAAAAACGTTAGCTAAATTTTTGTTGGCGGTGAATACCCGTCAATAAAATATCAAAACCCATTAGGAATATTTTCTGTGATGGCTAACCGTCAGACAAATTGAATTTTCCCGACCACCTAAACTTGAGAGGATTTGCCTGATGATTACACGTCAAGAAAAGTAAACATGACTGTTTTTTTATATTTTACTGACGGTTTTAAACCAGAGAAATATATGTTTCGTAGAGTTGATACCATTGTACTGTGAAAGGAAATAGTGCCATTAAAAGTAAATAAAACGGTATTTATCTTCAACCACGATAGACTGAAGTTTCGAGATGGACATGTTACAAGCACAATAAATTCTTGGGAATTTGTTCGGATTTTTCACTTTTTTTTTCCACTTTTTCTCCACATGGCCCCAGTGTGTGCCACATGAACACTTGAACAACCACCTGTTGCTACTGCCCCCGTCACCTCAAACTATTACAGTCATTCAGTTGGTATCACTATTCCAATAACGACAAATGGAGGTAATACGTCACGTGCGTTTATGCACGGCTACAGAGCAGGCAGTGGCAGTGACAAGATGAGCCTAGCTATAGTGGAAAGGCCTACTGGACCACACACCTACACCAAACCATCCACAGATTTGCTTTGCAAGAATTATTGTTGGGGATTAGCTATCTCTATGCTATAATGCTACGCGGCTATGCCTCCTGCAGCAGCTTCACTGCCTAGTACTGTGTCTGTGTCCATCTCTAGCCAGTGGAGTACAACTACTTTGATCCTTGTAAATTGTGCAGTAACTTCTTTACATATCATGTGGGTGCAGTACACCTCATCGTCTATCTTCACTGGATAATTTCATCGAAATTTCAAAAATTTCAGTGACTTTGCCTCCCTCCAAAAAAAAATTCAATTTGTTCAAAAAAAATTGGAAATGTTTGAATTTGGACAAATTACATCCTAGATTTGATTTTTAGACAAATTTCGGATAAATTTCAAGCCCAAATTTCGTCTAGTTTGAAAACCCACCGAATTTTTGAACCGAAATTCCAAAATTTTGATAATTTCGTTCAATTCATTCCCCTCGATTTTTTTTTAAAAATGAAATTGTTTACCCTGATCCGGGTGCGAAAAATGTGTTTGTGAGGAGGTGCAGTGTACTGTAGTAATAGTAGTTGACCTCGATTTTCAATTGGACGGTGCAGATCTCTCCTATTGGTATGTTACTGTAGATTCACTGTATTGATAGCTTCAATACAGATGATTCCAATCTATCTTGAATCCGAATCATCTGCATTACTGTAGAGGTCCCCACCTTGTTTTCTATTTCTAGGCTTTACATGAGAAGTAACTCCTGTCCCAGTAAAAAGTTAAAAGGAAAGAAATATAGAAATAAATTAAGAAGAAGAAAGAAAGAAGGTAGGAAGGAGGAAGGGCAATTAACAAGATGGAATTTGGTTTCAGTCGATGCGTAGTCGAATTAATCAACGGAAGCACAATGAGAACAAACATAACAAGAACACGAGAAGGGAATAATTCATTGATCATATTTCCAGTGACAAGAACCTCCGGTACGTGAGCAATCTCATAGCTTCAGGGACAGGTCGATCTCCTCGGTGAGGTCCCGGCGAGCCTCCGGCGACGTCCTCTCGTGCGAGGAGCTCCCCGCCGAGCCCCGCGCGGCATTGGTCGGCTCCTTCCCTCTCCTCGCCTCCTCGTCGGCGCCCTGGCCCGCGTGCCGGCGCGCGGCTGCTGCGGCCGCCAGCTCGCGCGTGCGCTTGGCGACGCTGCGCTCGAACTTGTGGGCATTCTGGTGGCCGCCCAGCGCCTGGGAGGAGTAGAACTTCTTGTCGCAGTAGGCGCAGGAGAAGTAGCCCGGCGGCTCGGGCGCCGGGGTCGGCTGCAGGGTGAGGTTGAGGTCGAGGTCACCGCTGTCGTCCTCGCCGTTGGGCTCCATGGCGGCCGGCCTGACAAAGCTAGCAGGTGCCTTGTGCACGGTGTAGCTAGTTTGGCTAGTGTGGTGTATTTGTTTGGGAGAATTAACGTACGGTGCTGCACCAATCCCAAATGATACCCAACCCAACCCTAGAGAGAGAGAGAGAGAGAGAGATGTATGTGTTGTGTGCTGGTCGGAACACACGTACAGGATCGATCAGAGAGAGGGGTTTCAAAAAACAAAGAGATGAAAAGGACAAAAGATTTCATTAATTCATCGGTCCAATAGGATCGCTGGCCCGGCCGGCCGGCAGCTGGTGCTGGGTAAGGTTATACTGCCGCTAGCTAGCTATACATTACACAACTGTTCAGCGACTGCACTGACCGTGACCGTATGTCTAGGAACGACCCAGAATTACGTCTTAGATATGGCGCAACCTAGAGACCTAACACATTAAGCACTCATATTACTCCATGTACATCTTTTCAAGGTTCTTATGAACTTGTGCTCATGATTTAGGATGATTGCTTAGTATAAATTCTAAAAGAACAAATCAAGGGAAAGGAACACCTGACGCTTGCCTTGCTCAGCCTCGCCGCCTGCCCGCTTGCTTGAATGCGTCGTGCCGCTGCCCTTCTTCTCTCGCTCGAATCTGCGTGCAACCGCCGCAGGCCAAGGTACCAACGCCTCTCAAGGCTCTCGTGCGCTCGCTTTGTCGCCGCCGCTAGGATTACGCATGCCCCACGCAAGCAGGGATGCCACTCCTCTCGCCATCCTCGCCTCCAGGGAGCAGCACACCGCCACGCTCACGGCTTCTCCCTGTGCCTACTTGGCTGCTCGCCACGCTATGGTTAGAGAGCACAGAGCACACAAATGCATTTGGAGAAATTAGCCATCAACCCGTGCATCTGCACGGACATGACATTTTTTAAATATTATTTTCAGTGCTAAGAATTTTTGTAACTTTTAGCTCCTAACTAATATGTTACATATATTTTTTAGTTTGAAATTATCTCTCAAAATTCTAAAAGTTTTAAATGTATACAATTTAAAATTTTGTTTTTTATATTAAGTGATAAATCTATATATTTTTTTCTTTTGAATTTTTGTGAGTCTATATTATAACACTATAGATTTAACGTTAACCTTAAGATCTCATGTAGAAATCTGCCCATATTAATTTCTCACGTGTTCGGGTGTCTTTATTTAGTAATTATCTGCATCCTACACGGTTATTTGGTGAAGCTATATGCGTTCAAAATGAAAACGCCATGTACGTTTGGATATTATAGTATCAGAGTCCAACTATAATTAGTAAATGCAACGTAGGTTAATCAGCATGCATGCACGTGGGCTAAAAAAATAAATCCAAGCCGCAGGTTGTACCACATGATAACTTGGATGGTTAGGATTTTTTTTCTTTTTCTCTAATTAATGTGGGAATTTCTAGCCTTTTTTATTTTCTCCGATTAATGTGGGAATTTCTACCTTTTTACTTCCTAGAATTAATATGGAGACTTCTAAGAGAGCCTCCAATTAGTATCGATATAGATAGATGGTTAGGATTTTCCCTTTTTCTCTGATTAATGTGGGAATTTCTACCTTTTTACCTCCTAGGATTAATATGGAGGCTTCTAGGAGAGCCTCCAATTAGTATCGATATAGATAGATAGATGATTAGGATTTTCCATTTTTCTATGATTAATGTGGGCATTTCTAGCCTTTTTTATTTTCTCCGATTAATGTGGGAATTTCTAGCCTTTTTAGATTAATATGGGAATTTCTACCTTTTTACCTTCTAGGATTAATATAGGGGCTTTTAGGAGGGCCTCCAATTAGTATAGATATAGATAGATAGATAGACAATTTGTTCTCCGATTAATATGAGAATCTCTACCTTTTTATTTCCTAGGATTAATATGGGGGCTTTTAGGAGACAATCCAATTAGTATAGATATAGATAGATAGATAGATAGCTGGTTAGGATTTTCCCTTTTTCTCTGATTAATGTGGGAATTTCTACCTTTTACCTCCTAGGATTAATATAAGGGCTTCTAGGAGGGCCTCCAATTAATATAGATATAGATAGATATATTGGGAGGTCGCTTGATTTGGCTACAGCTCACGCACGCACACCTCACATCGTCAGGGCCTCATGGGCCTTACCAAATTAGGCCTAGGCCTACCTTCCTGGTTGCCCCACATCTTCATTCAAGAAGCCCAGCTCCACGCAGCCTACGCATGCACGCCCGCGTCTCATCCTCTCAGACAACGGCCGATAGGACAGCAGCTGGTGCTCGGGGGAGGGGTGGTTCCCGGCCGGCGGTAGCTCTGGCGGACACTAGAGCTCGCCAGAATGGTGGGTCCGCCCCTGTCTAGGTAGCAGTACATTATACACGTAAGTTGGTTGAATAGTGTTTTCCACCTACCTAGTGTGTGACATGAACCATATCGAAAATATGTGTCAAACATGACCCAATTGTCAGTTACACTATTATTTGCGATATGCATATTTTTTTCAAATGGGTTAACCCGATTCCATTATAAAAAATAACGGAAGGTATTTTCGCTATGTGTATATAAATGCCATGTGATAACCAAGACAAGGTTGTGTGATTCTTTGAGGGGCTTAGTGAGCAATTTTTATTTATTTACACCACCACAAGTGCATATAGTATGCTTTCCCAATGCCACAGGTGCAAGAACTATCACTACTATAGAAAAGGTCTTCTCAAACGGTTCAAAAATGTCATCATAGACGGTTTCATGAGCCGTCTAAGTTTATGGATCAGTAATAACATGAGGTCATCACGGACGGTTCAAATTCATCACAGACGGTTTTTGAACCGTCCGTGATAGTTGACTATCATAGACGTTTCATATGCATCACAGACGTTTTATAGATAAAACTATCTGAGATAGCTGATGTATCATAAACGGTTTCATCTACAAACCGCCTGTGATGGCTGATGTATCACAGAAGGTTTGTAGATGAAACAGTCTGTGATGGCTGATGTATCACATATGGTTTGTAGATGAAATTGTTTGTGATGACTCTTCCCTATAAAGTCTCCAAGCAATGGCTGCTTGTGCCTTTAAAATTTGCTTCATATATATATATATATATATCGTAGTCCCCAGCCACTTTCGGGGGGTCGTTCATGCAGTATGAGGAGGATGAGACAGCAGCCACGGGTAACTTCGAAAAGCATGGCTGTCAGGAGAGCACATGGACATCCAATTACCTGGATGTCGTCAACAAGTAATTGGATGTCGCTATGTTCAGAAAATAGCGTGGACGAGTAGGTACTCCTACTAGGAAGTGGCATCATGTATCAGCAACCAACCATAGAACTTGCATCGAAGAGGGGAAGGCAGATCTGGTGGCGGGGAGTGGATTTGGCCGGGGGAGGTCGATTGGACCGACGGCGGCGGCGTCACGTAGTTGTGCCACGACGGTGACACTACACAATACTCTTACGATAAGAGTGTATTGTGTAGTGAACTGTGGTGTCACAACCGGCGACGATGGGAAGAAGGGTGGCGTTTGGGAGAAGGCGCGACTTGGGGGCGGTCGTCGGGAAGGAGGCTTCGAGTGGCGGCATCAAGGTCGGGGACAGTCGGGTGGGGAGGGGAGCGAGTGGGAGTAATGACTTGGGGAGTGACGAGTTAGAGTGCTAACCATAGTGGGCTCCTATTAATAAAGGGATATCACAGACAATTCTATTATAGAACCGTCTGGGATGTAAGACCATAATGGAACCGTCGGTAATATGGTCTTACATCACAGACGGTTCCATAATAGAACCTTCTGTCATATGGTCTCATATCACAGACAGTTCTATAATAGAATCGTCTGTTATAATATTCATACATAAATGCAAATTCAGAAGTACATATGATACATTCACATATTAGTAAAGAATTATATATGAATATTTGGTAAAACTACGCTAAAACGAATAATTTTTACAGCAAGTAGTTCAATACCTCTGCAAAGAACTTGGCATACTCATACCTAATCATGTAGTCATCGCTGCAGAAGACGACGTAGTCGTCCCACCCTTCTATCACACCGCAGCCGGTGCTCGTGCATGAGTTCTCTATCGGAACCTGAGAACGAAACGAGTAAATGAAGCTTTCTGACAATTAACTAGGATATGATACACTACAGACATCTCCATAAACTGACTCTGAACAAAAACCGAACATAATATTGACTCCTTCAAACCTACCAAAAACAAAAGAGCATAATACGTACATGGCTTGTAGACTGCAGGGGTCAGCAATGGGCTGAGGAGAGCTCGCGGCCATGAGGCCGACGATGTGGACGACAACATCTTGAGGAAAAGCAACGGCTATCGCCAACCTCCTCGCCTTGGTTCTCGCCGTCATGCTCCGCGTGCTCACCAATACCATGCGTGCTCACCATGGCGCGCGATGATCATTCTTCTAAAACGTCGAAGAGATGCATCGTAACGTTGGCACGCAAGATGAAGAGACGCATCGTGCGGGAACCGAAAGATTGAATTATTAAAGACGGTTATATTTAAAAACCGTCTGTGAAGTATGTAATCATAGATGGTTCTTTTTTAAAACCATCTATGATGAGCCCTCCAGCTTCAGTTGTAAACATAGAAAAAGGAGCGTCAACCGTATATATGAAAAATAATTCTCGAAAAGATGGTGATGATTTGGTTACCAACGATTTATTAGGAGCATGTTCTAATATATCTTATATGTCAGACTTTTTTCTTTATTCGTTAATTTAATCTTGCCACAAGTTGTTAAGCCTATAAATAACCATCAGAAGGGCACACATAACTAAGAAAAAATCACTCACAAACTTCCCATCGTGTCTTACTTCCATTTCTTCTTAAAGTTTTCATCTCGATCTGTACCCTTCTAGCTAGCTAGTAAGACAAAATTCAAGGATCAAATTGACTTTTCGACCACCGTGCATGGAAAGAACAAAATCCATGGATGCTCGATAGACTACTTCAATTTAGGTGGTCGGAAAGTCAATTTGGTCTATGGATTTAAAGTCTCTAAGAAATTGGTAGAAGATCATATCTCTACGATCAGGTGAACACTTCACTGTCTATGATGTGTAATTTCCAATCGATCGATCAAGTGAAGTAGTTCTATATTCTTCTATTGATCGGAAGTTACACGTCAAGATAGTGAAGTTGCACACGATACGAAACAAGGTGCCTACCGGATTACATATCTTCTACTTTCTTCTGTTGGGAAAATTAACTTCAATTCGACTACTTTAAAAGATCAATCTGGCCCGATCAAGAGTGGCCGGAATCGGTTAATCAGTTGTTTCTAATTACAGATGGTTCCAGTAAATAACTGTATGTGATTTTAGTAGTATCATAGACGGTTCTTGTTCAGAACCGTCCATGATAATTCACATACGGTTTTCAACATGAACCGTTTGTGATATTATTTATTCACAAATGGTTTTTAGCGCAGTTAGTAACACAGACGATCGCTAAACTAAAACCGTATGTGATTGTATTTAATATAGACGATTTTGGTCAACTATCTGTAATGAGACGTCCAGTATTAGCCTTTTGTAGTAGTGTATAAACTGTTCAGTCATGTTTGTGAAGAACAAGCACACACAAATTAAGCCTTAGGTGAAACTAAAATTGCTTGAGAAAAAAATGTGCATTAAATATTCTTAATTTTGGTATTATACTATGTAAATTTTTTATGTTCTAGGCTATGCTTCAGAGTTTTGACAATAATGTCAATGACTAAAGGAGGTGGATTGAATTCGAATCCTCAACCTTTGCCAAGTAATTAATGGCGCAATGTTACAACAATAGTGTGCCATCAGTCGACAATCACTGAATAAAAAAAACTGACGTTTCAGATAGGCTAGCTCAGGCTCGGTACTGTAGCATGTTCTACCTGAGATATTGTAGCTAGCATGGCCGTGATGAGCTCTGTTGCATTGGCACCGAAGTGATCAGTCTAATGGAAGTGGCCGGTTACATACCAATTCCGAGGCAGGAGTCGTAAATATAAATATTAATCAACATTCCTTCCAAATTTGTTTTATATTTGTTTTGGCATGCATTTATCTATCAAATTCAGGAGAAGTACATATCGACTTTATGAACAAACTATCTATTAAATATTTTCCAAATTTCACGGGTATTTGCCATCTCAAGCTGTGATTTGACACACTACCAAGATTGGACTTGCAACACTGCCAACAAAATTCACAGCTCACTTAAGACGTTTATTCTCGGGTCAAGTGATACATGTGCGGCCAATTAAACACGTCTTACTCGTGCATGTCTAGTTAATAAGACAGGTGAACTGGTTGATCAATGGCTTGTACTGCCTAGTAGGCTATCCAAGGACAAAATAGGTTTCCAATGCTATGTATCGAACCAATCAGAAGATGCATTCTGTGTGTACGTTTTCGGTGAGAAAGCTGCACGCATTCCTGCCTAAACAAAAGGACTACACGTCTACAACAGTTCAGTACAGTTTGGAATCTATGTTCAGTACAGAACACCCCAACGATATGAAATCATATATGAAATGACAAGGGCATCATTAGCTATCTTGTTCTATATATTATGTTAGATTTTTGCTGTAGTTCCGAAACAACATGAACTTACAAAAACGACTGAAACTTTTGCAAAAAACATAATATTGAGGTGAACTTATTTCTATCTATTCCTAATGATGTTACTCATGAGAATGGAATACTACCTCATGTCAGCACTTTGTGCATTTTCAGGTTTGCACTACACCATAGCATATTATTAAGGGTAATGCAACTGCCGCAGAAAACTGTTTTGCGCGGCAACTTATCTACCGGCAATACCCAGCACTTGGTGCTGCCTGGTAAAGTGCTGCCAGGAAAAACATTTCCCGGCAGATATTTGTATTCCCGACAGTTAACTGCCCTAGAAAAATTATTTTTGCCGGCAGTTATAGTTTCCCCAGTAGTTAGCTTTTTCCCGGCAGTTGGAGTTTCTCCGGCAGTTATACTTATTGCCGGCAATTAACCTGCTGATGAAGATATCCCGACTACTTATAAGGCTGTTTATGAAGCAAGAGTTACACTTCTCAAACAACATGTGCAATTGTTTCTTAATCTTTGTGTTTTCCGTGAGAATTGGACACTACGTAAAAGCAATACTTTGTGCATTCTCAGGTTCGACAAGCTTAAAATCTTTGAAACCGAGAAGGAGGTCGGAGCCAAAATAATAGAGGAGCACAAGGAGGAGGGTAACCATATTTGTTGCCTTGTGACGAAGAACAAGAAGGTCAAAGCGGTTGGGAAGGAGAAAGTCAAGCAGGCCACGACCATCAAGGAGGAAAGAAGCCCGTGTGATGGGAGAGCAAAAGGGGAAGAAGCCCAAGAACTTAAAGCTCCGAGAACTTAAAGCTCAAGTTTTGGATAAGATTTTCAAGCCTAATTCAGATCTCCCACAACCTCAACCGAAATTGGGGACTTGGCGATCGTCGTTCGTGGTCTCGCGACGATCCAACTATCTGGTGTGTTTTGGGTGTATTCCGAAGAGTTAAGGGTTCGTGCATTGGCACGAGTATTCAACTAGCGACATCGTCTACTTCACATCATTTATCCACGGTTCCTCACTGAGAAGATCGGGCATCCCCCGTATCACCTGCCCTTAATTGTCAGTTTTCCCGAACAGTTATGCGCCCTAGATAAGCTGGTTTTCTCCGGCAGTTGGAGTTTCTTCGGCAGTTATATTTATTACCGGCAGTTAACCCGCCCTTAATTGTCTGTTTTCCCAAACAGTTATGCGCCCTAGATAAGCTATTTTTCCCCGACAGTTGGAGTTTCTCCGGCAGTTATACTTATTGCCGGCAGTTCACCCGCCCTTAACTGTCTGTTTTCCCAAACATTTATGCACCCTAGATAAGCTGGTTTTCCCTGGCAGTTGAAGTTTTCCCGGCAGTTAGTGTTTCGCCGACAATTACCTACCCTAGATTGTCTATTTTCCCAACAATTTGCACCATTCAATCAGCATTTAGAAAATAGAAAACATACAATTTTGTCAATTGTACCACTTAGAAAATGTCATATCAACAATCTAATAAAAGTACAACACATAGATGAAATTCAAATGATGCAAAATATATAAACCCGAAATATGAAATTACTGATAAGCACAACAGTACATGTGCCACTATACACATGCAATTTTAGAATTCTGAGCATTCTAATATAAGCACGATCTTCTTGGCATTTACAAAACATCCACACAAAAGAAGTTGACAATACTAGTCTGTCCTTAACACATGTAAATATTATAACCCCTTGTACCACAGTACTAGCCTATCCTTAGCATATACAAAACATCTACGCAAAAGAAGTCGACAATGAAGATGTCCACATAATGAAATCATCACGCTATCATCATTTGCAAAATAAGGACGATCACTCCATCAGCAACAATAACTTCAACAACCCTTATGTTTTGTACCTGAAACGAAATTCGAGAAGTCAATAACCACAAACCATATATAAAGTCAAACATGATATGAGCGTCAAATAGTGGCCTTTCCTCAAATCTAACTTTCAAATGCAGCATGATTAGGTTCAATTTGATTGCGGTGTTGATTGGCGTTAAGAGGTGTCATTCATTTTCTTGGACCAAGTTTCACAACGGCGCAAGATGATTAGGTTCAATCGGTTTGCTACGCAAACACGTATTCTAAAGTCGATATGCAAAGATTACCATTTACCAAAGGCAACATCAAATGCTGAAAGTTGGGAGATAGGATATTGCTATACTTTACAGTGTACAAACAGTAACGAAATTATTCTATATTGTCCTTCAAGTTTAACTTAGGTTGCAGGAAAAATAAAGTTAATAATCAACTGCATGTAGACTTCCTATATGCTATAAAATAGAAACACTTATCTTTACAGTTATAGGCAGAATCTGCCTTTAACTACTCACTTAACATTGCATGTGCTACCATGTGGCCAATTGCTATTTATTGATTAAAGCCCTCCCCTTTTCCTTTTATTCCATATTGCACTTCATCTTCTTCCTCCAAATCTTGGCACGGTATTGGAATAACCAGTCCATACCCAGAATAACATCGAAATGTGCCAATTGAATAACCATAAGATTGGCAGTGAAAACCTCATCATCAATAATTATAGAACAACCGGGACAGACGGTAGAGCTAGAAATAAGACCTCCTGGAGAGCTGACTACTACTGACTCAGAAATAAGCTGAAAACTCAAACCCACTTTTCTAACAAACTCCAAAGACACGAACGAGTAAGTAGCCCCCGAATCAAACAATACAAAGGCATCATGCGAATCCACTAGTAAGGTACCTGTCACCACATCAGGACGTCCCAAAGTCTCAGGGGTGGGCATGGCGAGACCTCGATGCACCGGGTAAGACGCACCGACACTCATGACGGAAAGCCGGAAACATCTTTGGAGGAACAAACGACGGAGGTGCGAAGGTGCGGATTCCAATAGAACCTCGCAGAGGCGCCGAGTAAAAGCTGCAGGTGGAACCCATGCTGGAGGGTACTGTGGTGCAGGAACTGCTGTTAGAGTCTGAACTGAACCTCTGTGGAAACTGGAGGATGAAGCTGCTGGGACGGCCTCCCATTTGATGATACTAGCTGGATTTTGCTTGCACACAAGGGACTTGTGGCCCTCCCGTCAAGATCGCCGCATGTTCCCTTGAAGGAACATTCTGAAGCTCAATGCCCGTCACCACACCGAAAACACTTCATGGCCTGTCCTGGAACAGGACGCAACTGTGGGGCGAAAGATGAAGAACGTGGCGCCGAAGAAGAAGATCGCCATCTTTGAACCGGACGGGAGTGTTGGTTCTTTTGAAACCTCTTAGCGTGGTCGTCAAAAGACCCACCTCCTCCACCGAACTCCGCTTCGCCACGCTGATCCACCGTAGCAATAGAACCACTAGCAACATGCCCTTGCGACGAAGGAGCTCTTTCCAACTCCATCCTCTAGCTCGCTCAACCATCGAGCTAAAATCACGCAGACTGCCGCTCCCGAATTTGGCGATACTCTCGATTGAGGCCCCACGAACCTCTTAGCCTTCTCTTTATCATCACTTGCCACGGTGGTACAAAACGCACTGCATTGTTGAACCCACCTCATACTCGAGACATCGTCATCTTCCCTTGCACAAAAGTCGAGTGATTGCTCCATCTTCTCGATGAAGGAGTCGATAAAGCGTGTCTGAACCTCTCCACAAATACCTCCCAAGTAACAGACCTGCTACTGAGTCCTGGAAGACAGACTCCTTCCCACCGGATGTCGGCCGCCCTTGGTGAAAGGCCACAATCGCGCTTCTGCGTGGTTGCCGCTCTAATGCTCCAAAGCGACGCCCATGTACCTCAACCATCCGCGGCTGAACCGGTGTACCGCTCCGTCAAAAGTGTCCAGACGGCGACATCCACTCGAGGCTCATCCTAACCTCGGGTGGAACAAGAGTAGCAATGAGTTCCGCCACAGCGCAAGCGGCCGCAGGAATGGCCGCCTGCAATTGTTGCCGGAGTTGTTGATTTTCCCTTAATAGGTTCTGAATAAGATCTGCTGTAGCGGGAGGTGGCTCAACGACCGGAGGCGCAGCTGAGGCAATCTCCTCAGTACCAGCACCAGCCAACCCTTCAGACGAAGATGATGTAGCTGCCGGACCGCGGCCACGACCACGACTACGGGTCGGTGGACGACCACGACCACGGCCTCTACCTCTTGCCATCTATGAACAACACAACAGAAAGAAAACCAAACACTTAGCTCAACGAACTGATAAACATAATAATTGGAACATAACCAAGCAATTGCGGAAAACAATGGTTTACCCAACCCTTCCTATTGTGCACAGTGTGTCATTTTAATATTATTACCACGGACCTGAAGCCCGCTCTGATACCAACTGTAACACCCTGACTATAAGGAAGTCAAGATGTCACCTACAACCACTACTCTTTAGAAGAATAACATCAAAACGCATGACAAGGTGAAGCAAGTAATAAGGATATACGGAAACAAGAATTTATCATCAAGTTTAATCAACGGAATGGAAATAAACAATTCAGAGGGATACGGTAGTTATGACCAAAATGGCTTATTACAATTCAACACAAGACATAAATAACGACAGTAAAAGTTCTCAAAATGTTTGGATTATGGTAGTGAGTGCATCGTGTTGAACTACCCTCCACGAGATCGTTCTTCCTTGTCATTTACCTAAATAAAACAACAAAGCAAGAATGGGCCAAAGACTCAGCAGGTACTTGTATGTGACAATCAAACATACCATGAACAATATATCACAATCATAACTTGAACATTAATTGGAAACAACTTTATGAATGGATGTAATGGAATGATGCATTGAAGGAATTGGACATATTGCAAAGATATATGCAGATAGCGAGTGAAGCACCCGTCGGTGTTCACTTAAAGTAACCGTATGAAGAACGTTTCATACGGCCATTCAACGTGGCCCACATTGGAATGGTGGACTCACGTAACGTGGCCCACATTGGAATGGTGGACTCACGTACTCCATTCGAATTGATGGGATTTTCATGTGCCCATACCGAATTGATGGGTCTTACAAAGGTAATTTATGCATGTCATGATGTGATCCCATGGCAAGATTGAATAGTACTCATAAATGAAAAGATACATATGGCATTCATCTACAAATACAAACAAATATAATCATTCATTCACACATCACATAATGCATCAATCATAGTATACAAGTTACTTGCCTGCCGCGCTGCAACGGGTTGGGAGGTAATTGAGATACCCCTCCACTCACCGCTTCACCGCCTACAATATAAAATAATCAAAATGAGGACAAACGAGTAAGGCATTGCTGCACGTGTCCTCCCACAATCTCTAGCCAAACCAACCAAACAAAAGGTTCAATTTGATCAATTTACCCAAACATTCCAAATATCCCTAATCTGGCAGTTTTACTAGAAAATTCACCAATAAAAAACCGTAAGTCAAAAAGACCTGAAACCAGTGCTCATCTTCTCTTAACGTAATGGGCTACGAAACTCTAGTTGATGGTAAACTCTAATTCGGCCAAAACAGAGGTCTAACCATCCAATGAAAAACTATAACTGCAGTCTGTCCAGAATTCAGAACAGCCCTAAAGAAAAGGCTCTAACTTTTAAACCACTGATCCAAATAAAGTGATCTTTATAAGCCTGGAAACATGGTGAAATTATCTTCATAAACCTAGTTGGGTGGCCGACCTGGTTCTGACTCTAACTATATCAAAACCTAGGTGCAACCGACTATACCTAGAATTTCTGACAGACAGAGCAGTACGTGGTAAAACAGTCATAACTTTTAAACTACTGGGTGAAAATTCGTTATCCAGATACCAAAAGAAAGCTAATGAAACCAGGAACAATTCTCCAGAAGACACATATGTCCAATTCGGCCTCTACGACGCCCAAAACGGAGGTACAACGTACTGGACAGAATCAATCTATTAACATAATCAAAACGAAACTACAATTCCAATCGGATTCTCAACTCTAATGGAATCAAACAACGAATCGGAGGTCTAATTACCCTTGTAGACCAGTAGGACGATGAAGATCCGCTGCACACGGGTCTTCCTCCCTTCCCCTCTCTTCTCTCTCCTAGGGCCGCCACCGAAGAGGACCTTGAGGAGGAACGGGATCACGATGGCACCACCGCTGCGAACCAAGGAGCAGCAAGATGTTGGAGAGGACCTTGAGGAGGAGGGCAAGGTCGGGGATTTGGGAGATGCCCTCTTGGGCCACTACATGGGTCGCGCCCTCTGGGCCACACGGCCCAAAGTTGACGACAATATCATTTACCCCCTGTTTGGAAAAATCCGACGAAAGTTGTTTCTTTTACTCCCTCCGACTTCTTTCTTTTTACCGATTCGATTCCGGAAAGTTGTAAATCTCTTTTTTGAATAATATTCCCAGACAATTGAAACGATACAACCTAGCTGGATAAATGAGGTATTACACCAACTATACTATTGTAGCTGGTTTTGTCGTGATTCCAGAGAGTCCAAGATCACCCCATTCCGAGCTGCGTAGCAAAAGTTATGGTGATTTTAGTGCTCTCTCCAGAGAACCCGATGTGAAGTTGATGTTTTTTTAATTAGCCTGTTAGGGGTATTACTTGGCTGATTCGTCAAGGCTCACCAACTAGACATAGTTGGAGAATTTAATTACCTTTCCAGAAAGTCTAAGAACATCTTATTTGGACCCCTGTACTAATAGATATGGATTTTTGAAATTGACTGTCCACCGAGGGGACATATCAACGTTTAGGAATTTGGGGACGGGATCGAGTTAGAAGTTTTGCAAGTCCATGGTTGTTGTTATATAGTTTGTTTTGGTCCGCTGCGGTGTCTTAGTGTGTGTTATAATTATTATTCAGGTGGTGGACCGATACCGGGAGCAGCTCCTTCTGTACATCCCTCGTTCTCTCGTGGTTAAGGCAAGTATAATGATGAACATAATATGTATTATTGAATGACAATATTTGGTATATATTATGAGTACTTGTATGTTCATGTTTGTGATGATGATGACGTAATTGGTATTGTTCATGGTTTTTAGAGATGTGAATCACGTGTTATTCACGGTTGATGGTCTATGGTTATGAGATTTTGGAGTAAGAATAGGTTATTCATATGCAGTGTTGTTATGGATGCATATTTGTATTCTTTTGAGAATTCATACATATGCATTATATTGGGTTACCGAAGTCTTGGTCATGTGAGGACCAGCAACTCTTGCGGTCCCCGTCATTTTAATGACGGGCTAAAGGTTCCCATGCCTGAAGAGCATGGGCTCAGGTCCCCATACACGTGAAGCATGGGCAAAGGTCCCTGTACCAGATGTTACAGGCATGGGTGTGCATCGACGGGCGCGCACTTTGCATTACCGGTGAAATGCAAAAAGGGAAGAGAAAGAGAAAGACCATGTTGAGCATATTGCATAGCATACATGTGTAAAGTGATTGATATGTAGTTTTTGTGAAGTATAGTTGAGGAGTTACATGCTTGTACGTTGTTGATGCCATTTATTATATTTGCTGAGTCTTTGGACTCACCTCTTGCTTTTGTTGTGCTTTTAGGTACCACTTGCAAGGACGGCATGCATGGGAGGGCGTATAATTGTTTTGGATGCATTCACTACTACACAACCTTTTAAATATGATTATCATATAGGTCGTACCTTAATAATAAGCAAACTGTTTAAGGATTAATTTTGGTTATGCCTGAATGCAGTGGGTTATTTGTAATAATGAGAGTGGTAAGTGTTAGTTATGCTTGTTGATGCTTTAGCTGAATAGATTATTTATGAATGCTTTGATGAACTTTGGATGTTGGGTTATTGATGATAATATATGCATATGTTGGAACCTCCTGTATGCCTAGTTAAACAAAGGAGGTTCTGCCGAAATTTAGAACTATGTCTTATATTTATTGTTTGTCATGTTTATTTAGTAGCATTCCGGGCCCCCTGATGGGTTGGGGTGTTACAGTTGGTATCAGAGCGGGATTTAGGTCCGTAGTGAATAGGTTAGTAACTTTAAAAAAAACTTAATTTGCTAAAATCTGTTAGTGGTAAATTAACTTAAAACTTGACACACTGTGCACAGTAGGTGGGATTGGGAAAAATCATTGCATCTGCGATACTGATAAAATTGCTTCATTGAGATGATTGTACTGGTTTGTTATGATATTGTGTTTGGTTGCTCTAACGTTAAGTGGGTAGTTTTTTTTGTCTTTGAAATTCAGAATGGCGAGAGGTAGAGGGCGTGGACGTGGTGCGGGCCGTGGTCGTGGTCGTGGTCGTGGACGTGGATCAGTTGCATCCTCATCCCCAGCCGAAGAGGCTGCTGGCGGGGTGGTTGAGGAAGTTGCATCTGTCGCTCGTCCGATTGCCGATGCCTGTGCGCGTCACCGCCTTACTCAGAAATTCAGAGGAGGTTCAGCGGCCGTCAGCAGTGCAGCGGCTCCTCCGCTATGGGTGCACTGTTGTCGCTCCGATGGTCGCACGGCTTTTCGGAGGTTAGAATGAGCCTCCGGGAGTGGATGTCCCTTCGTCTCGACACCTTTGACGGAGTGGGTACTCCGGTGCAAGCAGCTGACTGGCTTCGGTACATGGAGAGGCAGTTTGGTGCTTTGGAGATGACTTCAGCACAGAAGGCGCATTTCGTGGCTTTTCAACTAAAGGGCCAAGCGGATATCTGGTGGGAGGGAGTCCTATCAGCAAGGACTCCACTGCAGGTACCGGTTACTTGGGAGGATTTCTTGGAGCAGTTCAGGGCTAAGTTTTATCCTGATTCTTTCCTTGAGAGGATGGAACATTCCCTGACGACCTTCGTTCAGGGGAAGCTGTCCGTGGCGGACTATGAAGCGGGATTCAACAACTTAGTCCGCTTTGTGCCAGCTGTGGCTAGCAATGACCGAGAAAAGGCAAAGAGGTTCCGTAGGTGCCTGAATCCTGAGTATCGCCACATCCTGGGAGCGACCAATTTGCTTAACTTCAACAGTGTGGTCGATCAAGCCAAGGGTATGGAGTTAGAGCGAGAGCTTACTAGGGAGAGGCAGACTCCTAGCAGTTTTACCTCTACTGGAGGATTAGTCAGTGGGCACAAGAGGAGCTTCAGTAGTGGAGGTGGGTCATCTCAGTGACCCGCTTCCAAGAGATTTCAGGGAGGCCAGCGCCCTCAACCGCTTGCACGTTCTGGCCAGCAGAGGCATGTCGCTTCTCCTGCCCAAAGATACTACTTCACCGACTTTGCGCCAGCCTGTGTCGTGGAATGATTTGCTTCAAGTGTGGTGACAATCACCGTGCTTCTGAGTGTTCCTTCACGGGGGATTGTTGCCATTGTGGCTAGTCAGGCCACAAGATGATAGTGTGCAGGAAGAACCCAACGTGCATCATCAAATGGGAGTCTGCTCCTGCAGCATTTTCAGCCGTTACTCGTCGGGGTTCACCCGGACAACGATGGCGCCCCACACCCCAGTACCCTTCTGGTTGGGTTTCTCCTGTAGCATTCACGCCAGTGCCACCACCATGGTTCTATTGGAACCCCGCACCATAGGTGACACCGTCTTTTGCTCCACCAGCGGCAGTTCCTGCTCATCCTTCGTTGAGTGTTGGGGTATCTTCTGCACCAGTGCCACAGGGAGTTTACGCCATGCCCACCCCTGCGACTGCAGGCCGACCCGACGTGGTGACAGGTACCCTACTAGTTGATTCTCTTGAGGCATTTATCCTTTTTTATTACGGGGCTACCTACTCGTCTGTCTCCACGGCGTTTGCTAGAAGGGCGAATTTGAGTATGCAGTGGATTTCTCAATCAGTGTTGGTTAGTTCTCCTGGGGGTTTGATTGCGAGTTCAACTGTTTGTCCTCGGTGTTCTATTGTTATTGATGGGGAGAAGTTCACGGCGAACTTGATAGTAATCCAGATGGAGCCGTTCGATGTTATATTGGGTATGGATTGGTTGCATGCTTATCGAGCGGTGATATCTGTTTGATGGGGCGATCTCGGTGCGCACCTTGTCCTGGGAGACTTTGACCTTTCAGGGGAGCGCGCCTCGGTGCTCTCTTTCGATGTTGGCCGGATTGTTCCCGGGTCAGCGTGCAGTGAAGACTGGATTTCTTTTATCTCTTGTCGAGAAACCGAGTTTAGCTTCGCGGATTGAGGAGATTCCGGTGATAAGGGACTACCCGGATGTGTTCCTGGATGAGCTTCCAGGCTTTCCACCCGCGCGGGGCGTGGAGTTTCGCATCGACCTTGTTCCGGTTACTCGGCCCATCTCGATGTCTCCATATCGTCTCGCATGTCCATTTCAGGATGAGTTGAAGAAACAGTTGGATGAATTGTTGGCTAAGGGTTTGATCAGGCAGAGTGTATCGCCATGGGGAGCTCCTGTTCTGTTCACGGAAAAGAAGGATGGGAGTTGGCGTATGTGTATTGATTACCGTGCACTTAATGCGGTTACGATCAAGAACAAATATCCTCTACCCCGCATTGAGGATTTGTTTGATCGGTTGAAGGGAGCCCAGTTGTTTTCCAAGATTGATCTCCAGTCTGGATATAATTAGATCTGGGTGCGTGAATAGGATATAGAAATGATTGCATTCTCCACCAGGTATGGGCATTATGAATATACAGTCATGTCGTTTGGATTGACTAATGCACCAGCTGTCTTTATGGAGACCATGAACAACATGCTACACAAGTACTTGGATGATTTCGTAGTGGTGTTCATCGATGATATCCTTATCTATTCCAAGACTCTTGAGGATCATGACCATCAGTTGAGGTTGGTCCTAGAAACCTTGAGAGAACACAAGTTCTACGCCAAACTGAAGAAATATGAATTTTGGATTTCAGAGGTGAGCTTTCTGGGTCATGTAATTAATCCACAGGGAGTTGCCGTTGATCCTAGCAAGGTCTCGACAGTGGTGGACTGGAAGAGGCCGACCAATGTGAAGGAGGTGAGGAGTTTTCTGGGCTTGGCGGGGTATTACCGGCATTTTGTGCAGGACTTCTCCATTATTGCCATGCCGATGTCCTAGTTTACGCATAAAGGGGTAAAGTTTCAGTGGACTGATGATTGTGAGCGCAGTTTTTGCACATTAAAGGAAAAACTGGTGACCTCTCCTATTCTCACTCTTCTTGAGCTGGGAAAGCGATTCACCGTCTATTCTGATGCGTCTCGAGTGGGACTGGGCTGTGTGCTTATGCAAGACAGTAAAGTGATTGCCTATGCATCGAGATAGTTGAAGAAGCATGAATAGAATTATCCCACTCATGACTTGGAGTTGGCTGCAGTTGTCTTCGCCCTCAAGATTTGGAGGCATTATCTGTGTGGCGAGTCATGTGACATCTTCACAGATCACAAGAGTTTCAGGTACATCTTCACCCAGAAGGATCTGAATTTGAGGCAAAGAAGGTGGTTGGAGTTGATAAAGGATTATGATCTGACTATACAGTATCATCCAGGCAGGGCTAACGTGGTCGCGGATGCTCTCAGTCGTAAGGCGACTCCGCTACATTGGAGTGCCTCATTGCTGATTTTGATCGCATGGTGATATCTTACTGTTATGCGGGCACAGCGCAAGTTGAGACTCAGTTGATACTTCAGTCAGCTATCCCAGACCGTGTGCGGGAAGCACAGCGAGAAGACCGGTTACTCCAGAGGGTCCGACGGCGATTGGATAAGGGCAAAGAAGGAGATTTCAGTATGGATACTTCGGGTGCCTTGTTGTTTAAAGGCCGTCTGTGTGTGCCACAAAAGGCGGAGGTCAAGGATGTTATCTTAAGGGAGGCACATCGCACTCCATACACCGTTCATCCTGGTGAGACTAAGATGTACTGAGATCTGAAACAACGCTTATGGTGGAAGAGGATGAAGGTGGACATTGCTAATTATGTAGCTTCTTGCGGTGTTTGCCAACAAGTGAAAGCTGAGCACAAACGATCCGCGGGGTTATTGCAGCCATTGGAAGTTCCCCTGTGGCCATGGGATGATATCTCGATGGATTTTGTAGTGGCATTACCTTGCTCGCCGCGAGGAAAGGATGCTATTTGGGTAGTAGTGGATCGTTTCAGCAAGTCTGCGCACTTCATTCCTATTCGCACAACCAGTTCAGCGAGTGATCTAGCTCCTATCTATGTGCGCGAGATAGTGAGACTGCATGGGGTGCCCAAAACTATTATTTTGGACAGGGACGCGAAGTTTGTGTCCAAATTCTGGGAGAGTCTATAGAGTGCCTTGGGCACACAGCTTCGACTTAGCACATCATTCCATCCTCAGACAGATGGGCAGTCAGAGCGCACTATTCAGACCTTGGAGGATATGTTGCGGACCTGCAAATTGTCATGGAAGGGTAGTTGGAAGGACCAGTTACCACTTGCAGAGTTTGCCTACAATAACAGTTACCACTCTAGCATTAGGGCCGCACCATTTGAGGTTTTGTATGGGCGGAAATGCAGATCGTCACTCTGTTGGGATGCAGTGGGTGAGAAAGCAGTTTTGGGACCGGAATGGATTCAGAAGACAGTTGAGCGTGTAGCAATGGTGAGACAGAATCTACTAGCAGTACAGAGCAGGCAGAAAAGTTATGCAGATGTGAGGAGACGTGACTTGGAGTTTGAGGTGGGAGACCAGGTGCTTTTGAGAGTGTCCCCCACCAAAGGCATTGTCCGATTCGGTACTAAAGGGAAGCTTAGCCCAAGGTACGTCGGATCGTTCCCGATTATGGCTAGGATTGGGAAGCTAGCCTATTGCCTGGACCTTCTAGAGTCCATGCGAGGAGTCCACAACGTGTTTCACGTTTCGATGCTGAGAAAGTTTTTGAAAGACCCAGAGCATAAGATTTCCTTGGAGCCGCTGACTATTGAGCAAGACCTCACAGTTGAGTCACGATGCATTATATCGAGAAATCGAGCGAATCTTGAGACACAAGACATTGGTTTACGTCAAGGTGCTGTGGACGCATCAGTCAGAAAGAGAGGCCACCTGGGAGTTGGAGTCTCACATGCGCGAGCAATATCCTGAGCTATTCACAGCAGGTACGTGATAAAGTTCTAGAGGTTTTGATTCTGGTGTGTTAAGTTTGTTTAGAATTCGAGGTCGAATTCCGTTGAAGGGGGGTAGAATGTAATACCCCGGAATTTAGTCGGGTAAATAGACAGCTAGTCGGGAGAAGAAAGAACAATAAAACAGGAAAAATGCCTAGAAAATAAGGGGGGTTACCGCTTATTTTCACCAACTGGTCATGGGTCATGCCCAGAGGCCCAGAGAGGAGGCGGCATGGGGCGCCCAAACCTTAGCCGCCCCCCACTCTTCTCTTTTTTTCCCCAAGCCGCCACCCCCTCTTCCCATTGCCTCTCCCCTGTGCCACCACCTCCCCAGCAACACCACCTCCGTCCCCAGCGAAGATCATTGCTGCTGTTCATTGGAGGAAAGGCGAGGAGACCACCATTGGAGTGCCTGCCAAGACGTAGTAGTAGATCGGTGTTATCAGTTCTGTTGCCCGTCAGTTTTGGGTAAGATCCGTATGTTTTATGATCTCATCATCTCTTACAAAGTTCTAGCCCTCGGTTTTATCTTTCTTTGGAAACCGAGATAACCTGATTTGGACCTATGGTTTATACGTTATGGTAGATTTACCACGACTGACCAGGAGAGCTGACGAGTTGTGGCAAATTGTATTGTCTGGCTATTATGAATTTTTAGAGGCCGAATTAGAAAAGCCACCCAAAATGAATATTGTAAAGGAGTCAGTAATATTTCCAAGCTGATAAAGAACATAATTTTTAGAGTTGGCAATCAAAAGTTATGAAAATTTTACCGTCGCTGTTTTGCTAACTGTCAGATTGTAGAGACAAAAAACATAGAAAACATTTACCTGAATAGAAGAATTCGTACGATGCTGAATCAGGAGACTTGTCCAACTAGACTATTGTATCTGGTTTTTTCGTGATTCCATAGAGTCCAAGATCACCCGTTCCGAGCTGCGTACCAAAAGTTATGGTGGTTTTAGTGCTCTGTCCAGATAAGCCGATGTGAAGTTGATGTTTTTCTAATTGGCCTGGTAGGGGTATTACTTGGCTGATTCAGTAAGGCTCACCAACTAGACTTAGTTGGAGAATTTAATTAACTTTCCAGAAAGTCTAAGAACATCTTATTTGGACCCATGTACTAATAGATATGGATTTTTGAATTGACTGTCCACCGAGGGGACAGATCGACATTTAGGAATTTGGGGACGGGATCGAGTTAGAAGTTTTGTAAGTCCATGGTTGTTGTTTTATAGTTTGTTTTGGTCCGCTGCGGTGTCTTAGCGTGTGTTATAATTATTATTCAGGTGGTGGACCTGCACGGAGCAAAGACCTTACAGACATCCTCATTCTCTCGTGGTTAAGGCAAGTATAATGATGAACATAATATGTATTATTGAATGGCAATGTTTGGTATATATTATGAGTACTTGTGTGTTCATGTTAGTGATGATGATGACATAATTGGTATTGTTCATGGTTGTTAGAGATGTTGTTGGACCGAAAAGGCGACTAGAGGGGGGGTGAATAGGAGCACGCTCACTTTTTCACAAAATATGAATTCAACACAATTTCACTCCAATAGCTATGATGAAGCTATGAAGATCAATATACCAGTACAGCGGAAGATTAGTATTGAATCCAATTAAACCCCTAAGCAATAGGACAAAAATCAACAAGAATCAAATCTAACAGTGGCGGTCGATCATTGTTATCTTGGCGGTCCGACCGGTACTAAATCGGTCGACCTCGGTGTGAGGTGGTCGACCTCCGGTGTGGCGGTCGACCTCGTGTGGGGCGATCCGACCGCGAGAGCTCGAGCGATAAAATCAGCCCGATGACGAAGTTGCAATTAGGTCTAACTTTTGATCCTCAACTCCAAACTTCACGAAACTTTGCACACACCTTCTCTATGATATTAAGGACCTATTCCAATCAACAATTATGACAATTCTTGGATGAACAAAGATCTTTTACGATCTGATTGAAGAAGGGTGCAAAACCGGGCAAAAGTGAAAACTAGATCCAATCGCTTGCTCGTGGGTGTTTGATGATCAAATTGATCCTAGATGGGTTCCCACACATCACAGCAAGCTAATCCATGTGAAAGAATCAATCACAAACTCGCGGATCAAAGAAAGCCCTAAAATCACGAAATTGAAAGCAAGAACGAAAAGAGACTTATCTCAAGCAAACCTTGCATAGATTAAGAACGTGATCGTTGCTGGATTACACCCACACCATCATGGATCAGTGGTCAATCTAAGATCACGAAATTCACCTCAAACCATAAAGAGCCCTAGCCTCCACCTCAACTCCCCCTAAGCCAATTAGGGTTTGAAACATAAAAGAGGCGAGAGATGAAAGAGCTAGGTGGTGCAGCCACCACCTCCTCCTATTTATAGTGGAGGCCTAGACTCCTAGGGTTTGACTCCATTGGGCTCCCGTTAAGGCCCACTAACAAACGGGTCACACACGCACGCTTCGCAAAGCGCCGTCTTTAACCTTTGACCTAAATCGCTTCACCATGCGCCATGGATTTGCCAATAGGTCACCCTTGTCCATCTTGTGTCACGCTTGAGTCGTTGACCTCACCCGGTATCGTCGATCGTTTTGGACCTCAACTCTCCAAGTCTAGTCCCGATCCTCCTCGCCGTTGACCGTCGTTGACCACCAAGCTACCTGCACAACCATAGACAAGCAAACACGAATTCGGGAACAAGTTCTTCACAACTTGACCCATGTTAGTCAAAACATGCATCATGCAAATCATATGCCATGAAACCAATGACTTTGACCTAACAAAACAACATCGCCACGAAGTTGGCGGACGTTCAAGTCAATACCGGTCTGACCGCTCTATATGAGCCGGTCGGACCGCCCCTTGGCCTGTCGGACCGCTCCCTGTGAGCCGGTCGGACCGTCCCTTGGGACTTAGCCGAAATTCAAGCACTGAAATTCCGAAACCTTCTGGAAATTAAAAACGAATAGAACTTCTTACTGGAGACTCCAAAAATTATGAGACCAAGTGCATTGGGATCCCTCACTTGCCTACAACACCTATTTTTGGCCCACTCGTTTTGACCATTTTAGGTCATCACGGTCCGACCAGTCCCACATGGCCGGTCCGACCGATTTGGGACCGGTCCGACCTCCATGCAAAGACCGGTCGGACCGCCCCTGTCCAGAATGCCTGTAGCTTTGTCGAAAACCCGTGAAATGATAAACCGTAAACACCATTGCCAATTGTCACATCATCCTAAGATCCGGAGCATATTCCCATGATATCCACAATCTCCCCTTGATGAACACATTGGCAATTAGAAAAATGTAAGTAAGAGGTTTGAAAACGAAGTTTAAGAAGACACATAACGACAAAGGCACAACTTGGTCCATAAGCAAGAAAAGCAATGTAAATGACCATTTTGCATCGTAATAGTATAGGCATGTGAGACAAGGCAAAAGAAAGCATAAAAACTTTGATTTCCAGAAAAGGTTCAAAATTCTCACATGAGGTCCATATGAAAGAACAATTGTTCAATTGACCTGTGATCATTGTGAGGATAAAAGAATGCAATTCAAGTTCAGAATATTAAATAAGACAATAAAGTGAAGTAAAGCAGTAGATTTGATCAATTTAAGCAAAGCTTCAAATTCAGCAAGTTCATCAACAGGGATCCTAAAGTGAAGTTGGCCATGTCAAAATGTCAAAGTGAGATCAAAAATCTAACAAAGACCACATTAAGAGTCAATCAGGTCCCGTATTGAATCATTTTGCTCAATATTTTGTAAACGCCCATTTGTCAACATTTTTCTCATATGCATTGAATATTGAAGTTGACTAATGATCTAACTTAGTGACAAGATCCTGGACTAGGAGCCATCCACAAACTCATCCTAAGCTTCGACGAGAAGTTGATTAAAGGTATATCTTAGTAAAGAAGATCCTGGACTAGGAGCCATCCACAAACTCTTTCTAAGCTTCTACAGGAGACAAATCTTGAGGTTCATGTCATTTCGACAAGCGGTCCCCATGAGATCGTCTCGGATCATCAAACTATCTCCAAGTTCATGTCATTTGACAAGCGATCTCGTAAGAATAGTTTGGCACAATTTAAGCATAAGACAATCTTGATTTTCATTTTTCTCATAAGCAGTTTTAGAATCTCAAGAACACAAAAGCTCAAGTAATGGTCAATTTTAGATCAAAGAGCTAACAAAGCAATTCTGACAGGGCCAATGTCACAAAAGGAGCACTAATTGCGCAACTCGCTAAAACATCCACAAATTACAATTTCTTAGTTCGAGTTGTTTTAGAGTTCTAGCTCATATAGCAAAGACTTAGCTACACATGTAAAAGCATGATAATTCTAGCAAGTCAAAGAACTGGACATGACATTGAGCACGAATTGAAGTACTAAAGCTCCAAAGGGTAATAGGCAAAGCTTCATCAATTTTAAAAGATAAGAAGAAAATCTTATATTATAATGCATCTTTTCGGATTTTTCATACCACTTGTTGTATTTTTCATATGAATGCAATATGATACAATGAGATGCAATAAAAAGCCTAAAAACCTAAAAAGTTCAAAAAGATCACTAAGTTCGGAAAAAGAACAATAAAAGATCAAAAGAACAAGGAAAGATCAGAAAAGATCAAACTCCCCCTCAAACCAACCCATAAGGATAAATTACCCCTAACTCGCTTCTCAAGGTGACAAACCTAGTTGGGTCTAAAGGTTTGGTGAGGATAAAGTCAAAAGATAAGAGAAGTGCCTAGTGAGTGACAAGCGCCTGAGATACTCATACCTCGTAGAGAAAGCCGTCTTTTCAATGTCCTGCTCCTGAACTCGGATTTGATTGTACCCTGACTGAAGGTGAATCTTGAAGAACAATTTAGCTCTTTTCAGCTGATCAAAAGATCCTCAATACGGGGCAAGGGATGTTTATCCTTTATCGTCGCTTGATTGAGAGCCCGATAATCCACGCACATACGCCAACTGCCATCTTTCTTCTTCGTAAAGAGAACAGGCGCCCCCATGGTAAAATACTATGCCGAATCATACCTTTGGACAACAAATCGTCCAATCGCTTTTTAGCTCATCCTGGAAGGGTCAAACCAAACGGTACAGAGACATAGAAATAGGTCGGGTACCAGGGATAAGATCAATCCAGAATTCCACATTACACTATAGAGGCATCCCAGAAAGTTCTGCAGGGAAAGCATCAGGATTTTCACACACTACCGGAATGTCCTCGATGCGTAGAGATGAATATGCCCTCACGCTAGTAGACCAAAGCAATCCAATTGTCGATGCTCGTCGGCCAAGGAACAAACATGCCAACACAAAAAGGGAATCAGACGGCGTGCTGCTTTGAAACACCAATTCTCCACCGGACAGGGCTCGCAAAGTCACGGTCTTCCAGAAGCGACAAATCTTAGCGCGGTAACTGAATAACCCATCCATACCAAGGGTAACATAAAAAGACGATAACTGAATCACCATCACATCAGCTATGAAATCCTCCTCAAAAGAACCAAAGCCTCATGAGAATCAACTAGTAAGGTACCGGTCACCAAGTTAGGATAGCCTACGGTCTCAGGTGTAGGCATGGCGTAGACTCCCGGTGGTACCGGAACAGAGGACGCTCCGACACTCGGCGAAGGATGAACAGGGACTGCTACAGATGGAGCGAACAACGGCGGTGCAGATAGCACAGGGTTCCAGTAGAACCCTGCAGAATGTGCTAGAGGAAACGCTGCAAGAGGAACCCATCCTGAAGGGTACTAAGGCACGGGAGCGTCTAGCAGAGTCTGAACTGAACCTCGTGGAGTAATGAATGAAGATGTTGTAGGGGCTGACTCCCACCTGATGGCACTCGCTGGATTCTTCTTGCAAACTGACATCTTATGGCCGGACAGGCCACAATGACGACAAACTCCAGTGAAAGAGCAGACAAAAGCACGTTGACTATCACCGCACTTAAAACAAATCATACCCTGACCTGGAACAGGACGCAGCGCCTGCGAGGAAGCACGCTGTGCCGAAGGGCAGTTTGTCTCTGCTGACCAGATCACGCCGACAGCTGAGGACGATGGCCTCCCTGAAACTTCTTAGAAGTAGGTCACTGAGAAGATTCACCTCCACCACTGAAACTCCTCTTCTGACCACTGTCGGAACCACCAGAAGGGGTAAATCTACTAGAAGACTGTCTCTCTCGATTACGCTCTCTCTCTCTCTCTGACTCCATCCCTTGGCCTAATCGACCAGAGTTGACGTTAAGCAAGCTAGTCGCCCGCAGGACTTGGTGATACTCCTGGTTAAGTCCCCTACGGAACCTCTTTGTCTTCTCTCGGTGATTACCAGTCACAGCTGGCCCAATACGGACTAAGTTGTTGAACCAGAATTGGCCTAAATCAAGCTCAAGGAAGAGAACAAATTTTCTAATAAACTCACGCTCATCACATAACTATGGTACTAGGGTAACTACTACCCTATTCCTAGACCACGAATGATGGTGTCAAAGTCCAGAGCCCCAACCACGATCTCAACTTCTCAACATTTCTGAACACCACAAACATAGAGCTAACCATTTAGCTTTAGAACAACAAAACAGTGGTACAAATCAATTCAATAACAGTTTAGCTTAAACAAAATGAATCAGACTATCAAAAACGCAGATGCAATGAATTACCCAAAACCCACCTACTGTGCACAGTGTGTCAATTTAATATTTCTAACTACCACGGACCTGAAGCCTGCTCTGATACCAACTGTAACACCCTGGCTATGCGAAAGCCAAGATGCTACCTAAGCCTCTACCATTGATCAATAACTTGAGGGAACTATACTACATTAACATTTAAAAGCCAACTAAGATTTACTTCAAACGGCATCTGGCATAATAAACAACCTAATTTCAGCAATAAACAATCAATATTTGAATTCGAACATGATACTTCATTCAAAAGAAAAATATAAAGACTATAATCGGAAAACATGGATCAATAACTCGCATAACCTAAACATAACTTTGTCCAATAACGATCATCCAGAGAATTATTTATTATGACAGTCCAAACTTTTAAGTGCAGAATAATAGCAAATGTCTATTTCAATGATGCGTGCGACTGTGTGTCTACTCCCTCCCACAATTGTCATCATCATGGTTCACCTAAAAAAAAGAAACACGGCAAGGATGAGTCCATGACTCAGCAAGTACAAAATAAAACTTTGAACCAAAAACAGGTATAATTCATCAAGCATGTAGTTGAACCAAAATATGAGATGATAGAAACCACATGATTGAATGTATGCACATGCTCTGCACTTCTGCTCATACCGGTATAGCTAGTGAACACCCGTCGGTGTTCACTTATGCCCGCGTTCTCCAAAACGCGGGGATCCAAGGCCCGTTTGAAGAACGTTTCAAAATAGGGATCCAAATTGCCCACATTGGAATGGTGGGTCCTACTTGCCCAGGTTGGAATGCTGGGACTTCACTACCCACTCCCGTGGGTGTAGCAAGATCAAAACTTGCATGAATGAATGTATACGATGAATGAAGAAACAACATTAATAGAACCATGGTAGTCAAATACTACTACGAACAAGTACATATCAAGCATTATTCACCATGTAAGCATCAATCAAGTAAAACACATATCAATCACAAGTATACAGTTGTACTTACTTTTTTTGCTACGCTGCGCGGGGAGGCAGGGACGATAACCCTAACCCCGGAACCCCTTCTCCTACACAAGAATAACACTAACATAAAAATGCTGAGGAACAAATAGACTCCACTCACAATCCCTATCTCGTTTCCCCGAAGCCGAGGATTCGAATAAGGGTACTACTCAATTTTCCCGACAGTCTAGCAGTAGATCCCACGGGACAGCAGTACTAAAATCCTCGTATATTTTACTACGAAACTCGGAATGGAGTGATCTTGGTCTCTCTGGAAACATGACGACATCATCTACGATAATATAGTTGACAAGGTTCTCTGATTCGGCATTCTAATAAACCTAATAATCAGGTGAAATTCCTGCCCCTTCAATCTGTCAGCCAGAACTACAGCGATAGAAACAATTTGTATGTTTTGATTGGCTAATCCAAAAATCAAGTTCTCTACCATTATGGAAAGCTTAAAGGATTTTCTACAACTTTCATGTTAGGTGAACTTTCTGATTCGGCCTCTAACTAAACCAAACTAGCCACACAAAGTGACTGCTAATCCTCGTCAGCCCTTCTGAATAGTCGCAAAGAAACCATCATAACTCCTAAACCGTAACTCCAAATTAAGTGATATTTGCGCCTAAAGAAAGCTATGAAAGAGTACTACAACTTTCTAAGATACGAGATTTCCCAAGTCGGCATGTAACTACACGAAAATATACGCACAAAAACACCTACAGATTTTGAATTCTTGCGTAGCAGCTCGACGAAACTAAACCATCACTCCAATGGGACTCGGAGACTTACCTTTGGAGACGAACTTACCCGGTGTGTCCCAGGCGAGGTGCTGGACCAGGGAGGGGTGGTGGGGGCACTGGCCAAGATAGGGAATGGGAGGTGGCGGCTATGGGGGGAGAGGGAGAAGTGGGTCTAGGGTTTAGGGGGAAAACCCCCCTCCCTTGGCCGGCCACCCCCTAGGCCACGGCCCAGGCTCAGGTTGGCGAGAAATTGTGTAAAACCCCTTATTTTTTAGGAAATTCTAGTTCTTTAATTATCTTTTACCTCCCCAGCTTCTTTTCTATTTACCCGACACTACTACAGAACACGTCATCACAGACGGTTCGGAACCGTCATCACAGACGGTTTCCGAACCGTCTATATTTGTTCGTCTGTGATAACAGCGATTATCACGCACGGTTCAAAACCGTCAGTGATACTATTATCACGCACGGTTTAAATTACAAACCGTCGTGATAGTGAATATCACGCACGGTTTGTAAAGTAAACCGCTCGTGATAAGTGGTTATCACGCGGTTTACTTTACAAACCGTCTCGTGATACTAGAAATATCACGCACGGTTTACTTAAAACCGCTCGTGATAAGCACTTATTCGCGAGCGGTTTTATGTTGAAACCGTCGTGGTAATAGCCTTCACTGCACGGTTTCAACATAAAATCGCTCGTGGTAGTGAGCGATCCTAGCTACATTGTTTCTTTGTTTTTGGCCACCTCGGGAATTGCTAGCCATGCCCTCGATCAACATAAAACAAGCATGTACAAAAAGATACATCGCAGATAATCAATTGTTGACAACTCAAATTTATCATTACTCAAAATAAATTAATAAAGATCGAATTTGTTGAAGTATTTTCGCTATAGTTGTACAATTGAATTACAATTAAGTCAATTGTTTGCGTGAATCTGGTCGGCGATGGAGTGAAACTCTCCTTTGTCAACTATTTCGTCATGATAAAGGCGCATAGCGCCTCGAACTTCCACGAGCTCTTGCATAACGAGTCCATGTAAATCTATTATCAAACCCCGCCGCTAGGTCAAGAAAAAATGGTAAGGATATATATTTGAATTTACAATTACAAAAAATTATTTCGAGATTGACAAACCTCCTGATTCTTCATCTTAGCACTAATGATTTGTCGCATATGATGGCAAACGAGAATGCACATAGCTCATCATTTTTTGTTTGGCAGATCGCAAAAATAGAATTACATATATACGTATAGTCATTGAAGACACATTTTTATGAAGTATGATATATATAGGATTATTGTGTTGTAGCGCGTCATCGAAAATTTCGTCTGTGTGTTAGTTGGTATTTGGATCCATCAGTATCTTCCTTGTTGGCTAACATAGGAGATGAACGAACTACATAATTGAAAAAAGTTATCCTCGGGCATTTCAAACGAAGGAAGACTACAATAGAGTTATGTATGGAGGAAATGATCATACTTGTCGAGTATTCCTTGCACGTCAAGTCGTGATCGTTTTCGACTAGGAATCAAGATATATCACGTTGTTCCTCCCGGTATAATGACTAAAAGGATCCATGGTACCTTCTCATGTATGTCGCTATAACTAGTAAACCTAAGTACAAATGAAATTTGAATAGCAAATAGTGAAGCACTTACCCCTGGTTGTAGGGCACCAGTATGTAGTCCTTGCGAGTCTAAAGAAGCAATGCCGCCGTTATGTAGTTCTCGACGAAGGTCGCGTCTGCTTCGATGGTTTGCATAGATACCATGTGTGGGTCGAGGAAACCCACCGGTTCTCGCCCTTCCCGGGCATATTTCATCATGTATCTATACATAAGCAATGAGTTGCGATATTTATCGGTATTACAGTAATGTAGAACTTGATTGTACACACTTACAGTGTCCAACATCGTAGAAGCGAGGCGTCGAGGGCTTCAAGATTGAATAGGTTGAATAAGTCGTTGAAGCCCACCACGGTTGCGGCCCGCTGAAGAAATGCTCATCCTTGTATGCGACGGTGATTCCGATGATCGCACCCCTTCATTGCGGTATTCCGCAGGTACCAGGCATGCAAAGCCTGACAAGCAAATCCAACGCGGGCTAATTGTGCGTTAGGGCACAACGGTTTTCCGATGGAGTACTTCCCGTGCTTCTGGGACTTGGGAGGCGGCTTAATGTTCGTCAATTTCGATTTGGCCTTAACGATTGGCAGCGTCTTCTGCGAGACGACTTGGGAACCGATATGGTAGCACGCTTTTCTTGTTCCTTGGCGCCTTCTCCACGGAACCGGCGAGGTGGCCTTCGAGGAGAAATATGAGGTGGAGTCATGGAGGGTCCGTTGGAGAGGAATGGTCTGTCGAGATTGCGGCATCTTTGGGTCGGGGCGATGTCCGTCTTGGGCCATTGGATAAAAGCGCACGGCATCCCCTAGTGTTGTGATCTCTTCGTTCGCGAATGTCCGGTAGGACGGCCATGAAATGTTGATGTACCATGTCCACCTCCACCATTGCGTAACCATACGCCACCGGACACCGTGTCGCATCGCTCCTTCTCGGTATGGATGCACCATCCCCGCCAAATTTCAATAGGAATGGACCCAACTAACCTCGCTTGAGCTTGCAGCCGTCGGCTCCTACAAAACGACACGCAATTAGCTAAGGCGCCCTATAGGTCTATCTTTGGTGCATTCCATAGATGTACATTACCTTGATGCGGTCTATCGGTAATGGGTCGTTGTCACGTTCAAAATTATGCGTGGACGCGACACTACTCCGATGTCGAGGACTTGTTCCCGCAATAAAAGGGGCGACTTGCATCGGTTGCGAGTACTTGATTCGATTGATCCTACAAACTTGCTATCTGCCCTGAAATTTCGCCTAAGCGGTTCCAAGCGATTGTCGTACTCGGCCTTGGATCTCTTCCTACTTCTATACATGAAGTAGTCGTCATGAATCCATGTACCCAAGGTACGTTAACCCCTTGCCTCGCGTGGGACCCGGTGCTCCTTGTTTCCTAGGGCCGTAGATAGTATATCCTTCTCCTGTGTTCTTGGAAGGAGCCTTGGAAGTTTGGGCAATCAATTCACGCCGCAAGAGGTCATCATGTTATTATAGTCACTATGAAGTTATGGACTTATAAACAAGTAGGTAGTTCGACATATTTACCACACGCTGGGACACTTCCCGTCCGCGGGTTTGGGAAAGTGACGCTGCCATCAGACGAGACTTTTGCCCTCGCATTAAACCGTGCACGGAACGCGTGTGTGATATCGAAATAGATTCTCCTCCTCCGCCTCCCATTGCGCGGATTTAGCGTGCACTGGGCCGTGCCGAGTCCGTGGGGTGAGTGTTTCGTGCTCGATTGCTTTGTGCGCCGCACTTTGCTCCTTAAATTCATCCGTCGCCTTCATAGCCACAAAGGCGTTCCATGTTTCCGCGTCAAGAATGGAAACTTCGTGAAGGCGTCTCACTCTTGTTCACGTACTGCGTGACAAGAACGCTCTTGAAGGTCCTCCACGCGTGACACATGGAGAGCAAGGCATGCCGTTCGACGTGTTTCATGTCTGTTTCTGGGATAGTGAACCTGCTTGAACATCGATATCCTTCCCAAGCACAACATCGATATCCTTAACCATATCATAGACCTCTTTCCCACTAAAAGCCCTTGAAGCTGAACCATCTTCCTTATTTCCGTCGAATTGTTTCTTCATCTTGCGGTATGGGTGACTCCTCGGAAGGAACCTACGGTGACGATATACACGCTTTATGCGAGTTGTTGACCATACACTCTCCGTAGCATCTAAGCAAAGCAGACGTGCTTTGGCTCCTTTTGTATCAAGTCCGACAGTTACCAAGGGCGGAAAATCATTGATGGTGCGTAACAACATGGCGCGTAAAGTGAAGTTCTCTCGCTTGTACGCATCCCATACTGCACCCCTTCGCTCCACAAAGGTCACAAGATCTTCCAGGAATGGTGATAGGTACACATCAATATCATTCCCAAGTTGCTTCGGCCCTTGGATAAGTAGTGACATCAAAATGTACTTCCGCTTCATATAGAGCCAAGGAGGAAGGTTGTACATACATAGATTCACGAGCCAGGTGCTATGTCGGCTGCTCATGTTACCGAAAGGATTCATTCCATCCGTACTCAACCCTAACCTTATGTTCCTCGGTTCGCACCAAACTCTTCAAGCTCCGATCGAAGTTTCTCCACCGGGCGTAATCAGCAGGTGTCTTAGCTTTCCATCTCTCTTACGCTCCTCGAGTGCCAACGCAGCAATCTTGCCTCCTTTGGGTTCGCAAATAAACGCTTCAAACGTGGGATTACAGTGCGATACCACAACATCTTAGCAGAGGTCCTTGCTTCACCTTAGCGTATTTTTACGCTTGTATCGGGATGCTTTGCACACGGACATACATGCATGTCTGCATACTTTTTACGGTAGAGGATACAATCGTTCGGACATGCATGTATTCTTTCTACTTCCATTCCCAATGGGCAAATAACCTTCTTTGCTTGATAGGTGGTGTTGGGCAACACGCTTCTCCGGAAGGATGTTCGCTAGAGACCTAACAACGTCGTGAAACTCTTATCGGACCAACTATTGCTTGCCTTCAATTTCAGCAGCTCAAGCACGGTTGACAACCTTGTGTATTCGGCTTGCGGCCGGGGAACAAAGGTCTCACCGAGTCCTCCCTTAAGCCCTCGAATTTACAAAACTCTCTCTCATCAGTAGTTCCTTACGCATCGCGTAGCATCCGATCCAGATTGTCATCGTGCCCCTATCCTCATCAAAAGCACACCACATCCGCAAATCGTTGACTTCCTCGTCGATGTCGCCATTATTAACTTCGTATAATCGCTCTTCACCGTGACTGGTCCAACATGTATACCCTTTTTTGAAACCCCTTCGAATCAAGTGCGCTTCGATCTGCGCCGCGTTGTTAAACATCTTCATATTACCGCAATCAATGCACGGACAGTACATAAAATTTATCCCCTTCTTCAACATATCACCTTTCGTGGCTCTTCTAAAAGCAACCACGCCATTAATGTAATCTTGACTCACACGGTTCACACCGTACATCGATTCGATCCATCTACACTACGCATGTAACAAATTAGTGTCAAATTGATTAGCGATTAATTTATAGCAAACATAAAGGGTTATAGATCGTTACCCTCGGAGCTCACGAAGAAAATATCTAATATCTCTCGATAATCCCTACCTCTCGACACCGATATCTATCTCAATTGAACAATCATGCAACCCAAATATAGGCATCATCTCATACAACACTTATTAACCTAAAATACCGGAACCGTAAATGCAATATTGCTTGACCCAAACCCCACCGTACTGTGAACTGGTGTGTAAATTTTATTTTTTAAGCCAATTAATTATCCTAACTCAAATTTTAGTGATTATTAGACCTAATTCAATTTTATTAAGTTACCACTCCTAAGTCAAATTTTAGTTCATTAGTTATAAGGGAAACCATTATTCAAAACTAAGATTTGCAGGGCTAATATTATTTATTCCAACATTGACGGTGCAAGATCGATCATGTGCTAAATCTTTGTGTCATCCTCAAAGATCACCTAGAAATAGCAACAAAAAAAAACAAGGGTGCATAAGTCCAAGACTCAGCAAGTATGTAATAAATCAATAGTAACAACACCATTCTCAATATTCAGTTAGCATCTACACTATGTTTTCTCCTTTCTTTTAGTCAATGCATTAACACACAATACAATGCCAAGTCCACAAGCAGATTGGAGGAGCTCATACCAGTTTTAGAGGAGGAGCCGCAGGTTGGAGGAGTTAGGTGGAAGTGGCGCTCGAGCGGTGAGACACAATGGCAAAGGCGGGTGAGGGATGTCTCGGCTCAATTTATATGAAGCATAGGAAATCACAGACGGTTCTATTTCAGAACCGTCTGAAAATAGAACCGTCCGTGATATTACACAGACGGTTCTATTTCAGAACCGTCTGTGATATCATAGACGGTTCTGAAAATAGAACCGTCTGTGTCATAGCACAGACGGTTCGATTTCAGAACCATCTGTGATAATTTACTATCACAGACGGTTCTGAAATAGAACCGTCTGTTATCGGCTCGCTTCGCCAAAACAAAGCCCATACAGACCCAACACAGACGGTTCCAAAGGAACCGTCTGTGATGGGCCGTCTGCTATAGCCTTTTTTGTAGTAGTGCGATTCATTTCTGGGGTATTACACAAGATCACTAAAATCCGATCTGTGGTTCAAAAGTTATGATATATTTATTATTGCTGTCCTGAGAAACCTGACAAGATTTGTCAGTTTAGTTGTTTGGTGAAATGTGAATTATTTAGGGGCGGATTCAGACTTGTCACCCAAAAAGTTTTCTGTAGATAATTTGATTATCTTTCCATATTGATAAAAAAACACTCAAATTGAACTCATATAGTAAACGTTATGTTATATTCTTCGCTGTTGTATGGATTGTCTGGACAGATGTCTGTCAGGCATTTTCAACTGTTGTTTAGTCAAATGTTTTGCAGAATTAGGAAATCTTGTCAACTAGAGTTTTGTATGTTTGCTCGTTAAGTTTCATTGGGCACTGGATTCATGTCATTCCGAGTTCCATATCATTAATTATGAATTTTTCCGTGTCGCTGTCCAGAATTGTTTAGATGGGTGAATTGTATGTTTTCAATTCGTTGTATTGGGTCTATCCGTCATATCATGTGTTCTTATGTTTGTATTGGGTAGTCATGGAGGTATTGTAGATCGGAAGGCAAGCCGGAATGCCACTAAACTACTATAACCAGCATCATCAACTTACATATCATGTGTTCTTATGTTTGAATAAGCATAAACCAAGCATCTAAGGTTATTCAATACCATCATGTCCTAGATATAAATATTCATGTCATTCTAAAAGTTTCTCATGTCCAATGAATCAACTAATTGGGTGAAGTGCATGATTCCAAGTCGCTAGCCCTTCCGAGTAAAACATCATCCTTTGGTCACCTAAAAACAACAATAGAGCAAGAATGAGTTTAAGACTCAGCAAATACATAATAAAGCCATAAACAATAGTTTATTAACCATAATCAAAGTTATCATCATCATCCATTTAGTTAATGCCATTGTCATTCTCAAACAAACAAGCCATATTCCATATAGGTAAAGTTGCACGTTTAACAATTTACTTAGATATGCGAATGCACCAACATGCTCATTCTCATATGCATCTCATCGGTGATCTGGGTATAGCGGAGTGTTCACCGTCGATGACACACTCTATCCTTCACTCCCGTGAAGTCCCCACCAAAGTAGGATGACTTTCTCACCGACTGCTCATGCAACCCCTGTCATGATGAATGTAAATGATGCGATATCTTTATTTATTCATCAACATAGTCCATCTCATTAACTCAATATCTCCTCCTCATTATCTCAATATCATAATCTCATTATCATAATCTCATTCACTCAAGGTCATCAATATCATGTATAAGAATAAGCTGAACAAAAGCATAATAAATAGTATGATAAGTAATAACAATGATCATGGTGAACAACCCATTGTTCACCACTCTACCATGTACTTGCCTTCCGCGCTGTGATGAGTTAGGAGGCAACGACGGAATTTCTCCACTCCCTGCCCCACCGCCTACACAAATATTTATTCGAAATAAGAATAACAAGACATGATGTGGCTACAAGCGTTTTACCATAACCCTCTATCTAATCAACATAACCAAAAACTCAAAATGACGAATTAACTAATCAGCCAATATCGGCCCTTCTGATCAGCAGTACGAGAAAAATCATAATTAAATATCTATAACTCCGAATGACTTGAAACTAGTGCTCAAATACTCTTAACGTAACAGGCTACGAAACTCTAGTTGGTGGGGTTCTTTGATTCGGCCAAACCAGTGGTCTAAACAACCGTTGAAAACAACTGACAGACATCTGTCCAGAATACAGCACAGCAGTAAAGAACATGGCATAACTTTTACTCTACAGATCCAATTGAGATGATCTTTATCAACTCAGAAAGATACTTTCAAGGGCTACAAAAACCTAGTTGGGTGGAAGTTCTGAATCTGACTCTAACTAGATCAAAACCGAGGGGCAAACCGACAGTTCCAAATTCTCAGGCAGACAGGACAGCGCGCGATTACAAATTCATATCTCCTAAACTGTAAGGTGGAATCAAGTGATCTCAGTGCCAAAAGAAAGATAACGACATCAGGAACAAAACTCTAGAAGACGAAAATACCAGATTCGGCCTCTAAGTAAATCATAATGGCCCAACAAGAAAATCTTCCAAATCACGTCAGCTCTCCTGGACAGTTGGGGTTTCCCCTTATGGCCGGCCAAAACATGGGCTTCCACGGGCATGCCCATGCCCAGTTGTCGAATAAAAGTAAAAAACCCCCTATTTTTCTCAGAATTTCTATTACTTTCTTTGTATTTTTCTCCTCCGACTGAATCTCTAATTACCGATCCATTTCCGGGGTATTACATACAATGTGTTAAGACATATTGATTTCTGTTGAATGTTGTTAATGTGATGTTACTTCTATGATCCATGTTCATACTTCATGTTATAAAGTTGAATTTTGTTGATGTGATGTTATTTCTATGATCCACGATTCATACTTCATGATTTTTATTCGCTCTTAGTTGATAATCCATGTGAATGAAAGAGGTGACACTCATTGCATATATTCATTCCATTCTTGCATTGTTCGTGTTCCGTCCACGGGAGTGGAATTGTTAAGACCCATCAATTCCAGTATGGGCATATAAGACCTACCATTCCAATGTGGGCAATTTCGGATACCCGTATGAAACGTTCTTCATACGGTGATTGGATCTCCGGACTTTGTTAAGTACGGGCTTAAGTGAGCACCGACGGGTGTGTCACTCGCTATACCGGTATGAGCATGTGTGCAATCCATTCCTGTCAATGCATCTATTTATTCCATTCATACTCATAAGTGTTCAGAGATAAGTTCATGACTCGTATTGAGATTGGCTTATTCATAACCTGGTATGTTCAATTGTTTACTGTACTTGCTGAGTTTTGACTCATTCTTGCTTTCTTTATTTATTTAGGTGATCGTTGATGATGGCTTTCTTAGGAGGGAGTAGACAAGCACATTTCACACAGCTCACTATAATTTACTTTCATTAATAATGTCGATTATGTCTTTCATTGGTTAACCGAGGAACTGTAATAAATAAATTTACTATTGCATGATATTTCTCTCATGTTATGTTTTCTTGTTATAAATTTACTATTGCATGATATTTCTCTCATGTTATGTTTTCTTGTTATATGATGCTAGTGGTTCGTTTTAAATATTCCTCGATTATGTTCTGATGAATTCAGTCTTTATTCCTGCCATGCTACTATCAAAGTTGGTCTCTATATGTACTTAGAGGAGTTCAGTTTAAATTCTTCCGCAAATTTGGTTGTATGTTAGTTCTTTAGGTAGCATCTTGGCTTCCGAATAGCTAGGGTGTTACAGTTGCTCTGTGGGTGAGTAAAAGAAGTGAAACATATCTTTGTATCTATTTTATCATAGTAATCTTCAAATAGACCACTAACAAATTGTTATCCATTATCAGTAATTAAACAAGTGGGTGCACCAAAACAGATCACTATATTTTTTATAAGAGTAAATTTCACTTTGGACCATGTAATCCTACCATGGTTTCACTTTGCTCCACCCTTAGTGAATATTTTCACTTTGCACCACCTCTTCTTACCATGTGTTGCACTTTGCACTAGGGTAAGGATTTGGCCACCTTCTTTGGTGCTGGCCGATGGTGAACAGCAGTGTAGGAGGCGACGACGGGGCACAAGATGGAGAGAAGGGAGGCAGATGGATTAAGGAAATGGATTTAAAGTGAAGAAGAATAGTCAAAGCATCACCGCGACAACCATAGCAATGGTGGTGACGAAAATCGGCTCTCTCTCTCTCTACCTTTTGGGTTTCCACCACCTTGTCGGTCATGCCTCGCTACAAACAAGCACCTTGCACGTCTCTCATGTTTCCCTCTCGCTAACAGAAAGTTCCTTGGTACAAAGAGAAACAAAAAATAAGAAGAAGTGGTGCAAAGTGAAACAAAAAGTAAGAAGAGGTGTTGCAAAGTGAAACCATACTAAGATTACATGGTCCAAAGTGAAATTTACTATTTTCATAAAGATTTTTTTTGTTGCAGATGCAGTAATCAATGGTCACAAATAAGAATTTGCACCAATTAGTTGCCCTCGGTAAAGTTCCAACTATGTCAATTCCCCATGTCAAAAACGGCCATGACAACGGAATTGTCTGCAATTGATTTGCATGTTGATGACCTTGTCAAGCATGAAATTAACACTACTCACAAGTATTTATAAGATGCATTGCATCTTGTAGGGCAGTGGGCCAGTATAAACCTTGTTGGAAAGCTTTTCCGACCAGCGTTCTATATGAAGCATGTGCTCCACATAAGCCCCCCATTTATTTCATGAAGTAATATTTTGCCATTCTCCTAATAAATTTATCATATTAGAACACCATGTGCTCCTTCTTTGTATAGGTCATTGTCGACCAGTTTGTACAATCTTGCCTTTCAAATTAATATGCCTCTATGACATGTATCCTCGGGCATTGTCCCATGCGCTAGATAGGTTTTTAATGGTAAGATCCGATTTGCATCATGCTTGAGAACGGCGACCTCTCAGGTTGTTTGTGGTACTTCTGTAAATATTTTTACAAAGGATTTAGACAAACATTCAAGAAAAACACATGTTTTGACCGGTGCTCGTGAGGATCCTAATTTTTATAATTGGTATGCTAAATTATTATTATTATTATATATATATATATATATGAAGCTTTTTTTCTACTCCCGTTAGTAGTTACTCCCTATTCCGCATCTCACAACGTAGGGAGTATTTTTGCGCAACCAAGAGTATGTATGTGTAGTATATGAGTATATAAAACCACTTAGGTGGTATTTACACCTTTTTAGTGGTGGTATGTATAATTTTTAAGACATACTCCTTTTTATATGTGAATATGAAGGTATTTACAAAATATGCTAAAAACTATGGACTCTCTTGCAAATTTTTCGTGTGGTTTGCATTGGAGTATCTTATAATTAGTATATGAGTATACCCAAAGTGATAAAGGAGTATGCTAAGTTCTTTTATATAGTATATCATAGGTGAGAGTAACTACACCTGCGAGTAGATAATGTGTGTGCAGTGTGTGTGTGTGTGTGTGTGTGTGTGTGTGTGTGTGTGTGTGTGTGTGTGTGTGTATTGAACTTCGAAATTGATGAAGTGTTTTTCTAATTTCCTCACTTCATTGAGGTAGTGATTCTCATCGGAACATTGAAATTCCTTGCTAACATGGTTTACGACTAATAGTGAATTGCCCATCACGTTTAATTGACGGATTCCGAGGGATTTGGCTACTCAGAGCCCAACTAGAAGACTTTCATACTCTATCATATTATTTGTAGCAAGGAAATACAATTGAATTATGTATTGTAATTGGTCGCCTTGTAGCATGACTAGTACTATACCAGCCCCCGAGCCTCTAAATTCTCGAGAACCGTCGAAGTATAATGGCAAGTGGTCGTCTTGGCTAGACTGAATCTATTCCTGTTGGTCAGAATTAGTCCATTCAGCAATAAAATCTACCAAAGCCTGAGACTTAATTGATATTCGAGCAACGAAATGGATATCAAAATATCCAAGTTCTAGTGCCCACTTAGCAATGTGACTAGTTGACTCTAGATTGTGAAGGACACCACTCAAGGGAAAGGACAATTGTACTATAGTTTTATGTGATTGAAAATAATGTCTTAGCTTACGGGAAGCCAGTAATAGGGCATAAAGTATTTTTCGGACTTGAGGGTGGCTCTTCTTTGGTCCATGTAATACTTCACTTACATAGTAAACAGGTCGTTGGATTGTATCTCGTTCTATGATCAGTACAGTGTTGACCACATTAGGTGTAGTAGCCAAATATACCAACAAAGGCTCTCCTAGGTAGGGTGATACCAATATGGGTGGGCTTGCTAAGTAAGTTTTAATATCCTCAAAAGCTTTGTTAGCTTCATACAACTATTGAAATTTGTCATGTTTTCGAATTACCTTAAATAAAGGCAATCCGCATTCACCTTATCTAGACATAAAGCAACTAAGTGCTGCCATTCGACTAGTTAGACCTTGAGCCACCTTCACATTTGAAGGTGGTCAGATAGACTCAATGGCATAGATTTTTCAGGATTGACTTCAATGCCTCTAGAATTGACAAGGAAACCAAGTAATTTACCATAATAAATACAAAAAGAGCACTTTTTGCATTCAACTTAATTCCTTTATTATTTAGATTGAAAAGGGTTTCTGCCAAATCAAGCAGATGATTGGAGATTTTTGTGCTCTTTACAATGAGATTATCTACATATTCTTCCATATTACGCCCTATCTGGTCAACAAATGTCTTCTGTATAAGTCGCTGGTACATGGCACCAGCATTTTTCATCCCAAATGGAATCTTGACGTAGTAGTAGATGCCAAAAGGGGTAATGAAGGTAGTCTTCTCTTCATCTTCTCTTGTCATGTTTATTTGATGGTAACCTGAGTAAGCATCTAGAAAACTCATCAATTCACATCCCACGGTGGAGTCGACTAGTTGGTCGATGGGAGGTAAAGGAACGTCATCCTTAGGACAAAAAGTATTGAAGTTAGTAAAGTCAGCGCACACACACCACTTAGCATTTGATTTCTTGACCATGATCGGGTGTGTGAGCCAATCTGAGTGGTAGACTACGCGAATGAAGCCAACATCTAAGAGTTTGTCCAACTCTTACCGAATGGCCTCTTACCGATCGGGAGCGAATCGCTAGAGCTTCTGCTTCACTGATCATTTGTTAGGCCGTATGGCTAGCCTGTGCTATATCACTTCCCTTGGGATTCCAGGCATGTCAAATGGTTACCACGCAAACACATCTACGTTAGCCCAAAGGAAGGCAATGAGCTCGAGTTCCTCTTTTTTATTCATTTTTTATCCAATCTGCAGCGTCTTGGACTAGTCATCAGAAGTAAGTGGTACTTGCTTTTCCTTTTCATTTGGTTGAGGAATTACCTTCGGCCGTCCTGCTTTCGTGGCCTTGTTTGGATTCACTACATCATGAGGATCTCTTAATGGTAATTGATCAACAATTCCCAAGGATTTGTTATCGCGATTAAGTGCAATAGAATAGTTACCTTGCACACAAATGATGCATTTTGGACCATGAATTATAATACTCTGGTAGGCGTGGTGAGTAGCTACCATAAACTTTGTTAGTGAAGGTCTACCTAAAATGGCATTGTAAGTAGACTCAAAATCTACTATTTCAAACATAATTAATTTTATTTGAAAATTGTGAGAATCCCCTAAGGTTATTGGTAGCATAATTTTACCAATTGGAGTTATTGAGGGACCAGATACTATCCCAAAGAAAGGGTTTGTGACCAGTTTTATTCTAGAACAAGGTATTTGCATATCATCTACAGCATTTATAAAAAGTAAGTCCAAAAAACTACCCCCATCTACCAAAACTCTTCCTACTTTACCATCATTCATAATAGGAGAAACGACTAGTGGAATTTTGCGAGTAGACATACCCTTTTGATAATCGGTTTTGTTGAAGGTTAGAACAATATCCGACCACTCTGGGTATCATAGCTTCTCTAGTTGAGTGTTGACACTGTTGACCTGCCTCCATGCGGATTTGAACTGCCTCTTAGATGGATAAGCAGTTGATCATCCGAAGATGACATTGAAGTCATTGTCAAGCTTTTGGGTATGCCATTTGTTCATCTCCATCTGCATCTTTGGTGTTACTGGGAACACCACCTTCAGGTAATGTGGGTATTGGCCCTTTTCCTGAGTAAAAGTCACCCATGTGTTTCTACCATGTACGACAATTACGCAGGTCGTGACCAGGCACACTATAGAGTGGGCACCAGCGGCCATTTCCACTGGTCATACCAGAGCCTTTCAAAAAAGACTGGTTGGTTGAATGAACAGTAGTTTTTCTAAGGACCCTTGCCATTAATATAGGTTGGACGCTACTCTATAGCAACGACCTCCCTTTGTGCTGGCTTTGATTTGTTCTTCTTTTTGGCCTTACCTTTGTGGTCGTTAGGTCTGGTCGGTTTCTTGAATTTTTTTATTGGAACCTTCCATACCTGCCTACAGTGGTGTATGGACCTTGTCTACCATACGATTACATTCCACCACTTCTCAAGATTCGTATAGCGATCAACCATGTCAAACTTTGGATATCATGGGGATATGCTCCAGATCTTAGGATGATGTGACAATTGGCAATGGTGTTTACGGTTTGTCGTTTCACGAGTTTTCGACAAAGCTTGTGCATTACGACAGGCGGTCCGACCGGTCCTAGCATGGCGGTCCGACCGATCCCAAATCGGTCGGACCGCCATATCTTGATGGTCGGACCGACGGTGACCTAAAAGTGTTGAATCGGTGGGCCAAAAATAGGTGTTGTAGGCAAGTGAGGGATCCCAATGCACTTGGTTCATAATTTTGGAGCCTCAAGCAAAAGTTCTATTCAATTTAAGTTTCGTAAGGTTTTGAATTTGTGGCATGAATTTTGGCTAGTCCCTGGGGGCGGTCCGACCGGCTCACAGGGAGCGGTCCGACCGGCCAGAGGGGCGGTCCGACCGGCTCACATGGAGTGGTCGGACCGGTTTCTACTTGAACGTCCGCCAACTTCGTGGCGATGTTGTTTTGTTAGGTCAAAGTCATTGGTATCGTGGCATATGGTTCGCATGATGCATGTTTTGACTAACATGGGTCAAGTTATGAAGAACTTGTTCTCGAATTCGTGTTTGCTTGTCTATGGTTGTGCAGGTTACTTGGTGGTCAACGACGGTCAACGGCGAGGAGGATCGGGACTAGACTTGGAGAGTTGAGGTCCAGAACGATCGACGATGTCGGGTGAGGTCAATGGACTCAAGCGTGACACAAGATGGACAAGGGTGACCTATTGGCGAATCCATGGCGCATGGTGAAGCGGTTTAGGTCAAAAGGTTAAAGACGGCGCTTTGCGAAGCGTGCGTGTGTGACCCGTTTGTTAGTGGGCCTTAACGGGAGCCCAATTGAGTCAAACCCTAGAGAATTCTAGGCCTCCACTATAAATAGGAGGAGGTGGGGGCTGCACCCCCTTTTTCGTTGTTTTTCACCTCTTTGTTATTTCCAAAACCCTAATTGGCTTAGGGGGAGTTGAGGTGGAGGCTAGGGCTTTTCATGGTTTGAGGAGAATTTCGTGATCTTGGATTGACCACTGATCCATGATGGTGTGGATGTAATCCAGCAACGATCACGTTCTTAATCTATGCAAGGTTTGCTTGAGATAAGTCTCTTTTCATTCTTGCTTTCAATTTCGTGATTTTAGGGATTTCTTTGATCCGCGAGTTTGTGATTGATTCTTTCACGTGGATTAGCTTGCTGTGATATGTGTGAATCTATCTAGAATTATCTTGATCATCAATCACTCACGAACAAGCATTAGGATCAAGTTTTTATTTTTGCCCGGTTTTGCACCCTTCTTCAATCAGATCGTAAAAGATCTTTGTTCGTCCAAGAATTATCATAATTGTTGATTGGAATAGGTCCTTAATATCATAGAGAAGGTGTGTGCAAAGTTTCGTGAAGTTTGGAGTTGAGAATCAAAAGTTAGACCTAATTGCAACTTCGTCATCGGGCCATTTTTATTGCTCGAGCTCACGTCCGACCGCCCCACACCAGAGGTCAGACCAATTTGGTGCCGGTCAGACCACCCCTCACCAGAGGTCAGACCAATTTGGTACCGGTCAGACCGCCAAGATAATAATGATGGTCGACCGATGACCCGTTAGATTTGATTCTTGCTGATTTTTGTCGCATTGCTTAGGGGTTTAATTGGATTCAATACTAGTCTTCCGCTGTACTGGTATATTGATCTTCATAGCTTCATCATAGCTATTGGAGTGAAATTGTGTTGAATTCATATTTTGTGAAAAAGTGAGCGTGCTCCTATTCACCCCCCCCCCCCTCTAGTCGCCTTTTCGGTCCAACACAAACAAATCTGACGCTATCCTTGGCAGGTTGATGTTGAGATCTTGCGTAAATCTTTTGTATCGCACCGCTGTCTTCCTCGAGGCAACCTAGGGTGGGATTGGCGAACATTGTTCGGCACTCATCATCTTCTAGATGTCCCTAGCACACTATCATGGTACTAGCGACGAGCCTCCTCCATTGCCTACTGCTTGGCTATGTGAAGTTGATTGTGTTGTTTCTGCACCAAACGTTTGGCATGTTCCTGGGCCTCAAGTGTTTCACATGATGTACATTGCTTGTCGATCTCGTTGGCGTTGACGGCTACGCATTCACAAAATTCAGAGCAGATAAAGGGTGAGAATGTCACATCCTCATCAGAGTAGGGGTAATAGTTGAGACCTCGGAGTTGATGGAGTAGATACTTTAGAGACTAGTCTTCCATTTCCTTAGCATAGTATTCATCATCGAGATCGTCATGAATTGCCATGACACTAACATTGTGGTTACTTGTCTCTTTAGTTGAGACAGGAGTTGGAACATAGCCACTCTCGGAATTGGTTGAGAGAGAAATTGGCGTTCCTACAACCTTACTGCTAATGGATTGGGTTGATGGCAGTGAAGGTTTCTTCTCAGTAATGTACTCATCGAAGTAGTCACATTTGCATGCCTCTCAGGGACGTAGTCCTCCATCGTGAAGTGGGCGTAGTCGACAAGATCGAAGGATTTCTCCTCGCACTACTACAAAAAAGGCTAATACAAAAAGAGTGTCTTGTGCAGTGTCACTATTGTGATACAACGGTGACACTGCCACTGCCTCTCCTTCATTTCCAGTGATATTCCCCAATCCGATCCCCTCCCCTCTCATCCCTGATTCTTGGATCTAAAATTAAGAAATTGATGGATTGCTAGGGTTTCGGCCATGTAAATCTTGATGCTTGTGCATGTGAAAATTAATTGTTGATGCCTCTAGTTCTTTGGGGTGGCTGAGGTGGAGTTTGGTGGAGTTGTGGGTGGCAAGCTGGTGCATTTCGATGGGCCAATGGCGTTCACAGCCGACGACCTGTTGTGTGCGACTCCGGAGATCATGGGAAAGAGCACGTATGGGATGGTGTATAAAGTGACACTAGAGGATGACAGCTTAACGGCCGTGAAGAGGCTGAGGGGTAAGATTACAGTCTGTGATGACCCTTTGTGTAGTAGTGTTGTAGTCCATCAGTGAGTACATGAGAACATCAAAGCAATGATCTTCAAATTGATGGCACCGTCCTAGCGTCAACTGTCGATGATCGAAACATGGGGTACCCTATCGAGTTTATCTAGGAAATGATATGATAACATTATCAAAATGAATACCCTTTATTGCTTTGAACACACTGAGTGTATGTATGACAATACAATAAGGATGTTACAAAGTCTTGACTTGATTGTTGAATGTCTAATGAACATGATGATAACAGAATATGTGGGATATCCCCATTATAGTGTTTGAAGGGGTGACAGTTAATGCCGCTAAATGTGCCTATAATATTCATGCACGTTCGCCGGGAGAGTCTTGAATTGTCGCATCCTTCAGTCAACTGTTGTCAGTTGCCAGATGCGCCAATAGCCGTCTTTCCACTAGCCATGTGGGTAACTATAGTGTCTCTCGACCAGTATGTTAGTCGAGGATTGTCCAAACCCGCATAGATGGTCCGACAGTGTCTATAGTGTTTCGATGGAGACCGATTAAGTTTGAACATCCACCTAGAACAGAAGCTACACTTATCCACAACTGCACGATGGACTAAGCCTTGAATTGGCAGTTTTATGTGAATAAGTTTCACTTAAGTCCTTAACTGATACCAGACTGTCAGGCATTCCCACGGGTTGGAGCATATAAGTCATACTCCTGGCCTATTCATGAGCTTCCTAGAGATTACCCTATCTCATAGACTGTGACTAGCAGTCGGGCTCATATAGGTGTGTTCTTTCAAGACTGCTCTCTAGGACAGCATCTTTGCTTAAACAAACCACAGAACACATTAAGATAAAAATCATCCTACCATACAGATTTAGGAGAGAATTGCATCTCCAATGGAGTGGGTCCATAAAAGTACTCTCCTCCCAGTTAACCAATAGCTTGTTTCGCCAATCCTACTTCACGGGATCCCCGATCACAAAGGATGGGTTACCACTATGGTATAACTCACGTGGGTTTCAAACCCATCTCCCTCGATGCATTGTCTATCACATTCTGTGATAAACCCTTTGTGAAAGGATCTGCCAGGTTCTTAGCTGTTTGGATATAATTCAAAGCTATTACTCTGGAGTTTCTTATTTTCCTAACAGACTTCAGTCTTCTCTTCACATGTCTTGATGTCTTCGTATCATCCTTAGAACTGTTCACCTTGACAATCACAGTGTGATTGTCACAGTTCATCAGAATAGTCGGTACTAGTTTTTCAACCACCGGCAAATCCATCAAGAGCTCACGAAGCCATTCGGCTTCAACAGTGGCAGTATCTAATGCTGTGAGTTCTGCTTCCATTGTTGACCTCGTTAAGATGGCCTGTCTGCTTGCAAGACTTCCATGAAACAGTACCACCTCCAAGTATGAAGACATATCCACTTGTGGCCTTAATCTCATCAGCATCAGATATCCAGTTTGAATCGCTATAACCCTCTAGTACCCTGGGATACCCGGTATAGAGAATGCCATAACTCATAGTACCCTTTAGATAGCGCATTACCCTCTCAAGAGCATGCCAATGATCATCTCCCGGATTGAAAACAAAACAGCTTAGTTTGCTAACAGCAAACGAGATGTCAGGCTTGATACCGCTAGTTAAACACATGAGTGAACCAATTATCTGAGAATATCTCAATTGGTCTCTATCTATTCTCCGATTGTTCCTAAGCAACACGCTAGGATCATAAGGTGTTAGACAGGATTTGTAGTCGCTAAAACCAAAACGACTCAGAATCTTTTCTACATAATGGGTTTGCACAATGTAATTCCACCATCATCACCTCTCAACAGCTTGATGTTCAAGATAACATCAACTACTCCCAGATCTTTTATCTCAAAATTCTGAGACAAGAAATTCTTGACCTCCTTAATCACATTAAGGTTGGTCCCAAAGATCAGTATGTCATCAACATACAGACATAGAATGACTCTCTCGCCCCCACCATGGCAATAATACACACATATGTCAGCTTCATTCACAATAAAGCATGCAGATGTTAAAATTCTGTCAAACTTTTCATGCCGCTGCTTAGGTGCTTGTTTAAGACCATACAAAAATTTCAACAACTTACACACCTTTCCTTCTTGATCATTTACTACAAATCCATCTGGCTGTTCCATGTAAATTTCCTCGTCCAACTCTCCATTTAGGAAAGCCATCTTAACGTCCATCTGATGAATGAGAAGACCGTGTGAGGCAGCCAGAGATAGTAGTACTCGAGTAGTGGTCAATCTAGCCCCAGGTGAATAAGTATCAAGGAAATATTCGCCTTCCTTTTGGGTATAACCCTTGACCACAAGCAGTGCCTTGTACTTCTCGATAGTACCATCAGGCCTAAGCTTCTTTTTAAACACCCACTTACATCCTACAGGTTTATAACCATAAGGACGCTCAGTGATCTCCCAAGTTCCATTAAAGATAATGGAATCCATTTTACTACGGACTGCTTCCTTCTAGTATTCCACATCTGGAGAAGCATATGCTTGAGAAATGGTACTTGGAGCATCATCCACAAGGTACATAATAAAATCAGGACTAAAAGACTTTGCAGTCCTTTGTCTTTTACTCTTCCTCAGAGTTTCATTATCTTCCTCCTCGGGAATTTGCTCAGGGGTTTGCTCAAAATATTCCATCGGAAAGGCAGATTCAGGAGTTGTATCAGGCTCCTGACTCGATGAACTAGGCATATATTTCATCAAAAAAATATCCTCAAAGAATGTAGCATCTCTGGACTCCATAATTGTACTGACATACACGTCAGGTACTCCAGATTTCACCACTAAAAATCTATATCCAATGCTATAGTGAGCATAGCCTAGAAAGACGCAGTCCACAGTTTTTGGTCCAAGCTTACGCTTTTTGAGAATTGACACATTGACTTTTGCCAAACAATCCCAAGTATGCAAGTATGAAAGTGATAGTCTTTTCTTCTCCCATTGCTCATATGGGGTTATCTCTTTATTCTTTGTGGGAATCATGTTTAGGACATGACATGAAGTCAATATAGCCTCCCCCCACAATGCTTTGGAAAGACCCGCTGTGCCTAACATGGCGTTAACCAAATCAGTTAGAGTGCGGTTCTTTCTTTCAGCACCCCCGTTTGACTGGGGTGGATAGGGGGCGTCCTCTCATGAATTATACCATGTTCCTCACATAATAAATTGAACCCATTAGAAAAGTACTCGCCGCCACGATCAGACCTAACCCTTTTGATTTTCCTTTCAAGTTGGTTCTCAGCTTCTGCCTTATAGATTTTAAAGTAGTGAAGAGCTTCATCTTTAGTTTTCAAAAGATACACATAGCAGAACCTAGTGGAGTCATCAATCAAAGTCATGAAATATCTCTTACCACCTTTTGTCAACACACTATTCATCTCACACAGATCTGAATGTATGAGTTCTAATGGTGCCAAGTTTCTTACCTCCGCGGCCTTATGAGGCTTACGAGGCTGCTCTGATTGCACACAAACTTGACACTTAGAACCTTTGGCAAGGGTGAATTTCAGGATTAACTCTAAACTGGCTAACCACATCATGCAACCAAAATTTATGTGACAAAGTCGTGAATGCCAAATAGTAGTCTCGTTACCACTGCAAACATGGTTCACAACATTACTACACAAATCTGAAAGAGATAGGCGGAACAAGCCTCCGCACACATAGCCTTTACCAACAAATTATCCACACTTAGACACTATAAATTTATTGTGCTCAAATACCAGTCTAAAGTCATCTCTACACATAAGAGATCCACTGATGAGCACATGATGCACATTATTCAGTTGCACAGTCTACCCCGAAGTAAACTTCAGATCGACCGTACCAACACCATGAACAGTGGCATGTGATTTGTTCCCCATTAGAACGGCTGAATCCCGAGTGACCTGGTATGAAGAGAACAATGAAATATCAGTACACACATGTATATTAACACCAGTGTCTATCCACCAATCGATAGATTGACATACGGAAAGAACAGTAGGTAAATTACCATACCCTTATGTTCATGTCTCAGTGGTACCAACAACAATATTAGCAGACTTGGAATTCTTCCCTTGCTAATTCTTCCCACCCTTGCATTGACTACAATCCTTGGCACAATGACCAGGTTCGCCGCACACAAAGCAAAGGTCGTCCTTTGTGTTATTCTTCTTCTTCTTCTTGAAGCTAGTTGTTTGTGCAGTCTTGTTCTTGCCTTTGAACTTTTGAGCTTGACCATTCTTCTTCTGCACCACATTGGCACTAGAATGTCCATCATTACCTCTAGTGTGTGTTTCTTTTACCCTCACCTTCTCTTCAACATCAAGAGACCCAATGAGATTTTTAACAGAAAACTTTTGTCTCTTGTGTTTCAGAGAAGTAGCAAAATTCCTCCAAGAAGGAGAAAGCTTGACAATAATGACTCCCGTGACAAACTTGTCCAGTAAAACACTTGAATTGCTCAAGTTCTGTGGCCATGGATTGTATCTCATGAGCTTGTTTAACTACAAAATGGCCATCAACCATTCTATAGTCATGGTATTACTCCATGAGATACAATTCACTGTCTGCATCTGAAACCCCAAACTTGGCCTCGAGTGCATCGCACACTATTTTCCATTTTTAATCACCATGTATGCATCAACTAACTTCTCACCAAGAACACTAACCACGACACCTTTAAAGAGGTTATTAGCACCCTCGAACGCTTGCTCCTATTCAGAAGTAAGTGTTCCTTCAGGTTTGTCGTTTGCCACATGGAAAACGTTCATGGCAGTTAGCCAAAGCACCATCTTGGTGCGCCACCTCTTGTAATTCGCACCATCGAACTCAGAGGGTTTGAGCGCAGCAGCAAAGTCAGTTGACGAAAAATGCCTATAATAAGGTTTTTGGATTGATAAATATATGAGTATTTTTTGAATTACTTTAATCCAGAAATATGCTAGATAAATCATGGAAAGAACTTTTGCCTTTTTCATAAAGCAGGTAACCAAGAACACTATAGTTATATGAATTTCTAGAAGAATATAAACTAGCATTTCTATCTAAGTGTTCAAGGCAACAACAAATAATAAAGCTAACAAAACAACAAGCATGAGATAGGCATAGCCAGATCCAGTGGTAGAAGCAGAAGGATTTTTGGTGAGGTCGGCGTTCGTCATGGCGTAGTAGTCGTGCAATTGATGTAGACGTAGCATAGAAACGAATGAAGAGGAAGCAGCAAGCAGTCGCGCGAATGCTCCCTAAAAACCTTATTCGTCCTTGCTCGTGCAAGCCTTAAGGACGAGGGTTCCGGAGGCCTACTCTCCCGGTTCGATCGTACATGTGCCTCGCTGGGATGGAGATCGCCAGATCCAGCAACAAACTCTTGGGTTCTGTCTTAGTCTGTCGTGGAGCGAATCAGAGAAGAACCAGTTTTAATAGCCGAAAACAAAGAGGCAAGAGAGTTGCCAAGGAAACGGTCGTCATTGATTTGCCATCAATCAGTGCTAACCGCAGCCATTACTCACTAGTAACGGAACCATTAGTACCAGCCGTTTGTTAATGCTACGAGTCGGAGCGTTTCGATTTTCGAATAGATAAAGAAAACGCTACCAAGAATCGACATGCTCACAAGACGCCAAGACAATGAGGCGAAGCGAGCGGCGCGCACGCGCGTGTTGGTTCTCTCCAATTCCACAAGAGGGCTACCACGTTCCGCCTTATAAAATGATGTAACTCCCCTTCAATTCTCAATGTGGGACTAAACAGTTTTAGTACGTGCACATGGGCCTTTGAGATTTTTAGGAATAAATAAGAATTAAAAATTAGACCTAACCCGTATTAATTCCAACATCACCGGTCACCACAATCATATCATCCTCTCTCTTTTTTCATTTATCTATATCTGTTGTTTTTTTTTTTGCCGGAATCCCGAGAAACCTCTCGATAAAATCAACCATGGCCCATCAGCTTGCCCAAAATTTGGTTTACTATGGATAGGCAAACCCCGCTGCACCAATGTTGATATCAAATATTTGTCAATATTGATTTTCTTCATCTTTATGTTCATGAATTTACTAGGATGCATCAATTCACAACAAAATATAGCAATTAGTCGATATTTAACCGCTGAGTCTAACTGAACACCTACAAGAAATTGACAAAAACAAAGCAATAGCTCGCATTTCCCCCAAAATTTGGATACTTTGTGTTGGCCATGAGCCATCATGACAAATCGATAAAGCGGTCACTGGTAGCCACTTTATCAACCTGCAAATAATTTTCAATATCAGCAGGTTTGTTCTTCAATGCAAAGATAGTGTATGATGCAATGAGCAATTCAGTCGGTAATTAAGAAACTTTGATGACACAAATTTTCTAGCAGCAATAAAATTACCAGCTGTACACACGAAAAATCACATGCTTCGTTACCATTTCTTTAATTTTGTATGCAAAATGCATCCCTAATCTAAGCTCAATATCACAACTTGAATTTGTCGTTAGATGGAGTACGTGCAAAACGACGGGCTAGTTCGGTGGCACAGCCACAGGTGATGATGCCTGCAGTGCATCCAGAAAGTGCGCAATAAAACGATGCTAAAATAGGAAATCTCACGGCTTCATTTGGTAAAAAAACAGATACTATTTATGCCCAGGCATCTTCACTAAACGACAACACTGATAGCATGAGCGCATTTTCGTGGCGACATTGCTCTCGTAATCTTTCGTTTTCTATTATTTAGTTGTACTTTTATTCTGTTGCCACACATGTCCTTTCCAAGCTACTGGTATGCGATTGCGATCATAAAGAAAAAAGTAAAATAGTAGTATCCAGATGCGGGCGACAACATCAACTGGTTAGCTCAGGTAGGACCCAGGGTTTTGTAATATTATATTACACGTGTGTGTTCCTCTTTTTTCTAGAGTATCTTCAACAGTATACTTATTATTATCGCTTGGCTATATCGTATCAACAAAATCTTACATTAGCTAGTGAAAAAAATCACAAGCGTCAATCGGTCATGATCACTATACGAAAAGTGTTTACAAATCGCAAGGGGATTACAATAAGGCGTCAACTCTACTCATGCGGTTTACAAGAAGTATATAAAGGAGTAAAATAACTTGGAGTCCAAGAAAGAAAACTAATCCGCTAATATGGCAAGTTAGAATTCTACCACATTAGAAGTTCGGATCACATACCTCAACAATCTCCACCTTGAAACGAATTTCCTCTTGTAGCAAAATGAAGAATTATCAATCACCACATAACTCCATAATAAAATAAAAATCAATGTGCGTCAATTGGTCTCTAGGACTAAAGTGTAATACCAACTAAGCTTAAGCAAAACTCAAACTTAGTAACTGGAACTGGCTTTGTCATCATATCAGCTGGATTATCATGAGTACTTATTTTGCACACCTTGACATCACCTTGAGCAATAACACCTCGAATAAAGTGATATCTCATATCAATGTACTTTGTTCTCTTATGGAACATCTGATCCTTTGTAAGGCATATAACACTCTGACTGTCACAAAATATAGTAGTACAAAATTATCTCCACAAAGCTCAGTGTACAAACCTCTCAACCAAATAGCTTCTTCACAAGATTCAAAATAGCCATATATTATGCTTCAGTGATAGATAAAGCTACGATAGTTTGCAAACTTGCGTTCCAACAAGCAACACAACCACCAATGGTGAAAACATAACATGTGAGAGACCTCCTCTTGTCCAAGTCACTAGCATAATCAGAATCGACATAATCAACAAGTTCATCTCTAAAATTCACAAACTGTAAACGAGCATTAGAAGTATCACACAAATATCTAAAAAATCCAATGAACTATTTTCTAATACTCTTTTCCATAATTAACCATGTATCTACTAACAATACTCAGTGCATGAGATAAATCAGAACAAGAACTTCAGGCAGAAAGTGCGCAAAAAAACAATGCTAAAACAGGAAATCTCACGGCTTCATTTGGTAAAACAAACAGATATCATACATAGTAAAAAAGATGTGCCTGCCATGGTTTATCCAGGCATCTTCACTAAATGAAAACACTCTGATAGCATGTGCACATTTTCGTGGCGACATTGCTCTCGTAATCTTTCGTTTTCTATTATTTAATTGTACTTTTATTATGTTACCACACATGTCCTTTCCAAGCTACTGGTGTGCGATTAGGATCATAAAGAAAAAGTAAAATAGTAGTATCGAGATGCGGGCGACAACATCAACCGGTTAGCTCAGGTAGGACCCAAGGTTTTGCAATATTATATTATACGTGTGTTCCTCTTCCTTCTGGTAGGGTATCTTCAATAGTATATTTATTATCATCTCTTAGTAATATCGTGTCAATAAAATTCTACATAGAGGAGAGGAAGAGGAGAGACAGCATATATCGTCTCTTCCCGAAAAAACTGTCGTGCACGCGAAACAGGACATAATACATTAATCTACTCTAGTTGACATGCAGATATATATATATATATATATATATATATATATATATATATATATATATATATATATATATATATATAATTTAAATATTAGAGAGTGTGCTAGAGACTATCTATTGCAGATCTTGTCTCTAAATATGATATAGCCTATGTTAGATCTTTAACTATTGGAGATACCCTTAACACGCATGTCCTTTCCAAGTTACAGCAATGCAATTAGGGCCACAAAGAAAAAATAAAATAGTATCGAGATGTGTTCAACCAATCAACCCCTTTCTGATTAGGTCAGGTACGACACGGCACAAATAGAATTATTTTTATTATTTAATTTTTTCAGTTATTTTAAAGATAGCCTCTTCTGAGCTTTTATTTCCAACTCTGACCTCTTTGGTCACACCATGACCTGTAGTGTGATCAAACTGTACTGTCACGCTACTTCTCTTGATGTGACAGGACTTAGCCTAAAAACAGACGCATCCAAAGTGGTTGGTAGCGTGATAGCACAGTTGGTCACGCTGTGGTCGGTGAAGGGACAGCACAGTTTGATCAAGTTACGGGTCATAGAGTGACCAAAGGGGTCAGAATTGGAAATAAAGTTAGAAAAAGACTATTTTAAAATATTTTTTAAAAATGATTAAAAATAAAAAATAGGCTCGCACAAGTAAGGGTGCTAATGTGTTGGGTTCAAACGGGTTGAACGGGTTGGGTTCTTGATTGGGTTGGCTTTTGATGAGTGACAACGGGTTGAAAGAGCCAATGGGTTGGGTTGGGTTGGGTTTCCTCCCAGAAAGAGTTGGATTGGGATGGGTGGGTTCTAAAATCTGGATTGAGAATGGGTTGAATCCGTGGGTGTCACAGTAAGTTTAGCTCCATGGGTGAACCCGACCTCATCGCTCGCTTCAACGCCTTCCTCGCCCCAAGCCCAAAATCGAGCTCACCGACCAAGACATTACTGCGGCAAAGCAGCGCAGCAGGAAAGATGACCGCCGCAGCACGCCCATCACCGCCGGCCGTGCCAACGCGCAATCTGACTTGTACGACCGTACCGGCACGCGGGACGACTCATTCGACAAAGCCTTGTTGTTCTTACAGCACGTGAAGCACACAGATGTTGAGCTTTATGACACAGTCCTCGCAGAGCTATCCTACGTGAAGTCGTTAAGATGGAGGGGAAGATGGACGCTCATCGACAGAACTTCATATACCACAAGACAGAACTTCAGAGAAAATTGAAGGTTCCAAAATTCAGCAATCCTGAAAAATTCAGTCCCAGATCAAAGAACACAATAGATTACGGCGGAAGAATCAAGACATCTAAAACACAGGAATCTCAGATGTATGCGCTACAAAACTTTGCAGTTTTTTTGTGTTTTTGCTTTCTTATATAGACATATGAATATACACTATTACCGAACTGATAAATTTTAGAAACCGAAACGGATTCAGAGATAGAACAAGATTCAGAGTCGGACTCTCTTTTTGTCTCTATTTTCCTAAAGCGAAATCAAAAGCTGACTCTCTTTACAGTTTCGGAATTGTCTAACATATTGATAATCCAAAACAACTATCAAAAATAGGAAATCAATATTAATACGAAGACTAACACTCATCAAGCATATGCACGGGCTAAAGAAATTTTCGGCCAGGCACATAGTGACCTGCTCCGCGGTTTCGCCGAGTTCCTTCCAGTGGAGCACGACCCACCACCAAGTAGCGCGGAAGAGGAGCCGGAAGAGCATCGTCGGACATCGAAGCGGAAGTCCACCCCTAGCGCGATCGCAGACGGCGTTCCCAACAAGCCGAGCAAGGCCAAGAAACCCCGCACCCACGACCGCAAGAACCGACGAGCCCTCATTGACGGCTTGGAGAGAGGCATAAGTGGAGGCGCTACAGCGCAGGACGACAATGACGTCATGGTGTTCAGGAAGGCGTGGGAGTTTGAGACTGAGTACTCCATGTTAGAAAAATATGGACAAAAGGAGACACGATTTTTTTACGTGAAAAATCCTTACGGAAAAAATCACAAGCACCAATCGGACATGATTACTATATGAAGAGTGTTTACAAATCGCAAGGGGATTACAATAAGGCACCAACTCTCCTCGTGCGGCATACAAGAAGTATATAAAGAGATAAAATGACTTGGAGTCCAAGAAAGAAAACTAATCTGCTAATATGTCAAGTTAGAATTCGACCACATTAGAAGTTCGGATCACATATCTCAACAATCTCCACCTTGAGACGAATTTCCTCTTGTAGCAAAATGAAGAATCATCAATCACCAAATAACTCCATAATAAGATAAAAATCACTGTGCGTCAATTAGTCTCTAGGACTAAACTGTAATATCAACTAAGCTTAAGCAAAGCTCAAACTTAGTAACAGGAACTGGAACTGGCTTTATCATCATGTCAGCTGGATTATCATGAGTACTTATCTTGCACACCTTAACATCATCTTGAGCAATAACACCTCGAATAAAGTGATATCTCACATCAATGTGCTTTGTTCTCGCATGGAACATCTGATCCTTTGTAAGGCATATAGTACTCATACTATCACAAAATATAGTAGTGCAAAATTATCTCCACAAAGCTCACTGTACAAACCTCTCAATCAAATAGCTTCTTTACAAACTTCAAAAATAGCTATATAGTCTGCTTTAGTGATAGATAAGGCTACAGTATCTTGCAAACTTGCCTTCCAATAAATAGCACAATCACCAATGGTGAAAAACATACCATATGAAAGACTTCCTCTTGTCCAAACCACCAACATAATTAGAGTCAACATAACCAACAAGTTCATCTCTAAAATTCCCAAACTGCAAACAAACATTAGAAGTGCGACGCAAATATCTGAAAAATCCATTAAACTGCTTTCCAATACTTTTTCTAGGATTAGCCATGTATTTACTAACAACACTCAGTGCATGAGATAAATCAGGACGAGAACAGACCATGGCATACGTAAGATAACCAACTGCATTGGAATATGGAACTCTAGACATATACTCAATATCATAATCTGACTCAGGAAATAAAGCTGAAAATAATCTAAAATGCAAAGCTAATGGAGTACTCACTGGTTTTGCTTCATGCATATTAAAACGACGAAGGACCTTCTTAACATAACCATGTTAACTAAGCTATAACTTGTCAGATTTTCTCTCTCTAATAATCTCCATACCAAGAATTTTCTTTGTTGTACCTAGGTCTTTCATCTCAAATTCATTACTCAATTGTGCTTTCAGTTTTACTATTTCTGACTTATCTTTTGTAGCAATTAACATATCATCAACATAGAGAAGCAAATAAATAGCTGAACCATTAACAGTCTTTAAATAAACACAGCTATCATAATCAGACCACTTGAAGTCATAAGAGAGAATAAAAGAGTCAAAACTCTTGTACCATTGCCGAGTAGATTGCTTCAAACTATAAAGAGATTTCTTTAATCTACAAACAAGGTGTTCTTTTTCAGTAATAACAAAACCCTATGGTTGGTCTATATAAATGTCTTCTTCCAACTCCCCATGTAGGATTGCAGTTTTAACATCTAATTGCTCAAGTTCATAATCATGCATAGCAATAATACTGAGTAAAGTGCGAATAGAACTATGCATCACAACTGGAAAAAGACATCATTAAAATCAATACCTGGAATTTGACTATAACCTTTAGCAATCAACCTTACTTTATGCCTTGCTGGTTCAGTAGGAAAAATACATTCCTTTTTTGAAAATCCACTTGCAATGAACATGTTTCTTCTCTTTTAGCAATTTCATTAATTCCCAAGTGTCATTCTTATCAAGTGACTCCATTTCATCATGCATAGCAGTTATCCACTTATTACAATTAGTGGAGTTAATAGTCTCAGAGTATGATGAAGGTTCTGTATTACCTTCAATTTCTTCTGCAACACTCAAAGTATAAGCAATAATATTAGCTTCTTCAATCAACCTCTTGGGTGGATTAATCTCCCTCTTAGGTCTGTCAACTACAATAAACCTTTGTGGTGGCTGCTCAATAATAGGAGGATTCTCAACAATAGGTGCATCATGAACAAAAATATTTTCTTTATCTGATGTGTTATCTGAACCAACAAAATGATCCACTTGAACACTTGAATTCTACCCACTCTCAACAAGAACATTAGTAGGCAGTTTATCTTGAAGCATAGTAGATTCATTAAAGATAATATTTCTGCTAATCATAACCTTACTTGTTTCAGGATTCCACAACTTATATCCTTTAACACCATATCTATAACCAATAAAGATGCACTTAACAGCTCTAGGCTATGATTTTCCATTATCAACATGGGCATGAGCAGTACAACCAAAAACTCTCAATTCTAAATAATTCACTGGGGAACCAGACCATACCTCAATTGGAGTCTTCTTTTCAATGGCAATAGAGGGTGACCGATTAATAAGATAACAAGCAGTGGAAGTGACTTCAGCCCAAAAGCGCCTATGCAAACCTGTATTAGACAACATGCAACGGGCCTTGAAAATGATGGTCCTGTTCATACGCTCAGCTACACCATTTTGTTGAAGAGTATGGGGAATGGTGTAATGCCTAACAATGCCTTCAGTCTTGCAATATGATTCAAATTCATTAGAACAGAATTCCATCTCATTATCAGTGGAAAGTTTCTTTACCTTCCTTTCAGTTTGCCTTTCAACCATAGTCTTCCACTCTTTAAATGCTGCAAATGCTTCTGACTTATGCTTCAAAAAATAATGCCACACTCTTCTAGAGTAATCATCAATAATTGTTAACATATAACGAGCACCTCCTAGCGATGTCTTGCGAGATGGCCCCATAAATCAGAATGCACATAATCCAAAATATCTTCTGTAGTATGAACTGAAGTATTGAACCTCACCCTCTTGTGTTTGCCAAACACACAATTCTCATAAAATTTCAGCTTGCTGATGCTGTGTCCATCAAGAAGTCCTCTCTTGCTCAATTATGTCAAACCAATTTCACTCATATGCCCAAGACGCATATGCCAAAGATTAGTAGCATGGGAATCAGATAATGAACTTGAAATTACAGTAACATTACCTAATATTGTAATACCTCGCAGATGGTGCAGATTGATAGATTTAATATAAGCTTTTATCACAACAAGAGAGTCTTTTGATACCTTCAAAGCTCCACCTTCACCAGAATACTTGTACCCTTTAGCACCAAGAGTACTCAAAGCGATGAGGTTCCTTTTCAAATCTGGAATGTTCCTCACATCTGTCAAAGTTCTGACAATGCTATCAAATATCTTGATCCGAACTGAACCAATTCCTGCAACCTTACAAGATGAGTACGACCTTCAACAGTTTCATAAGTAGCAAACCAATCCCTATTATGACATATATGAAAGGTAAAGGCAGAATCAAGAATTCATTCATCATTGGTCTTAGCACATCCAGCAAAGGCAACAAGAACGTCTCCATCAGAACTATCATCAGCAACAAAGGAGGCTTTAGCTTGATCATCTGATTTACCTTTTGGCTTATAATAATCAGTTCTCTTTTCTTTATTCTGCAGCTTCCAGCATTCAGAGATGTTGTGCCCATTTTTCTTGCAATATTTGCACGACTTGTACTTGCCTCTTGATTTCGAATGGTTCTTGTAGCCGTTCGAACTTTTGCCTCGAGATCCATTGTTTGAGTTCTTCTCCTTTTACCAGCCACGAACAAACAAGTCTTTTCCTTGCAAACTTGAATTTTCAGAAGGTACCATCTGTTTCACCTTCTCCTTAGCATGCAAAGCTCCATAAACTTCATTAAGCGTGAGAGTATCTCTACTACATGATATGGTATCTCTGAAATTTGAAAAAGAACTAGGCAAGGAACACAAAAGAATAAGATTCAAATCCTCATCATCATATTTTACCTCCATCAACTCTAGGTCGGCAACGATCTCCTTAAACAACGAAAGATGATCAAGCACGGATCCTCATTCTTGCAATTTGTGAGAGTACAACTTCTGCTTGAGATGCATCTTACTAGTGAGATCTTTTGTTATGCAAATTTGTTCCAGCTTCAACCATAATGTAGCAGATGTCTTCCGCTTCAAAACCTCCTGTAAAATATTATTTAATAAATGAAGGTGAATCTGAGATAAAGTCTTACAGTCTTTGCGCTTCTCATCTGTGGTCCATGCGGTATGTTGTTTCTCAAAACCTTCCTATGCATCATCCAAATCCATCTGAGCCAACACAGCCCTCATCTTGACTTGCCACAGTAAAAATCTTGTGTCTCGACCTAGGTGTGAAAGATCATACTTCAAAGTCACCATGAGAAATAAATCCTAAAATTTGCTGGTACAAATATGTGTAAACCTAGCAAACATCACGACCTCTTTGGTACACCTTCTGTGTACGCGAATCAAGATCTTCGAATCTCTTGGTATGCTTATCGGGTGAACATAGCAAAATTCTCCAAAAAATCTGCAAACCAGCGGCACTTGGATCTGTCTTTCTCAGGCTTCGAGGCACTTTTTCTTAATGATGTCTTTGATTGCACTGGTTGGCAATTAATCAAGGAAAATCAAGTTTAGTTGGACGAACCTTGCTCCACGTGAAGCAAAGTTGGTGATTTAATAAACAAAGAAAAGGGAATCTTCTCTGTGCTGCTGGACGGCTTCGGATGACGGACGATTGGCGCGATCGAGGCGAGCAGCCAATTTTCGCGACCGAGGTGTGTGGACAATTTTGCTTCATATCGATCATGCTGTGTCGTCTTGCATCGGGGCGAGCGCCGAGGAGACACCGTGGATGGTGATGCACACTACGCGGATCGAGGTGAACGTATGCACGTCGGGGAAAAAAGGCTTGTGGATGACGTGCTGCATGAGACAGGACGTGAGACGGCGGCGTCGATCAAGGCGAATACGTGCTGCTCTAAAAATAGGGACAAAAGGAGACATGAAATTTTTTACGTGGAAAATCCTTACGGGAAAAAACCACGAGCGCCAACCGACAATGATCACTATACAAGGAGTGTTTACAAATCGCAGGGGGTTACAATAAGGCGTCAACTCTCCCCGTGCGGCTTACAAGAGGTATATAAAGGGGTAAAAGGACTTCGAGTCCAAGAAAGAAAACTAATCCGCTAAAACAGCAAGTTTGAATTGACCACATTAGAAGTTTGGATTACATATCTCAATACTCCAAGCTGGTGGCCACGACAAGACAAGCGGAGAGACTGCCGAAAGAACGCGCTCAAGGTGCCTCGTCAACAAAACAAGCGGAGAGACTCCTGGGAAAGAGATTGGACGCGACAGTGCGGCTGCTGTTCGCTGCGTGCCAGGGGGATGCGGCTGGGGTGGGAAATGGGTGAGAAATGGATTGAACTCATATTGAGGAAATTGGGCTGGGTTGGTTTGGGTTGGAGTTGCATATGGGTTGGGTTTTAGAGGTGAAGAAGTAGGCTAGTCTGGGTTGGGTTGATGTGCTGCATTGAAGTAGGTTGGGTGGGTTTGGGTTGGGTTTCAACCCATTAGGAGGCCTAAGCACAAATTGTATTATACGTGTGTGTGATGCCACGGCGTAATTAGGACTCGTGTAGTTGTAGAATTTTCTAAGGATAAATTAGATATATGACACCGCAAAGTGTGTGATTTTGAAATGTATTATTGAAGAGTTTTTTCTTTGAAATATATTATTGAATAGTGATCATGTTTGGAGATATACCATTATGTACCATTTACATCACTTTCCAGACTCTATACTTGACTATGTATTTCCATATAGATGAAAATGCCCCCCACCTAGTTCGGTCCTAAATCCATTCCCCGCCTAGATTTTTCATTGTTCAATATTCTAAAGATAGCATGGTGTATTGTTAGTTACGACCACAGATGTTAGGACTTGGTCTAGTCGGTAGTAATGGACAGGGTATGTGGGGACATTTTCGTTCATACGGTAATACGTAGCTAAGTACGAAGGTCTAGATAGTACAAAAGTGATGTAAATGATACATAATGGTATATCTCCAAACATATGATCACTCTTAAATGGCATATTTCAAAAAAAACTTTCAGTGATATATTTCAAAATCGTGCGCTTTGGGGTGGCATATATCTAATTTTTCCAATTTTTTATTGCAGCTACACCCATGCGCTGGTCCATCTACTGATTGATCCTCGGCAGTGCTGGTCCCATGTGCCGAGATCATGATATGAAGGTGAACAGTTATATTCTTGATCGGCAAACAGTGCACCGCCTAATGTATGAACCGGAACTCAGCTGAATATGTGGTTACATTTTGGAGACGTACGTATGCATCTTTTTAGTCACATGTTGGGATCTGCGACGATCATCACAATTAATCAGCGTAGTCATAAAGTAATTTTAAAAATGGGCAATTGTGATTATACGTAAGACATGTTTGGATCCTTTCCCTGCCGCGCAATTATCCATCTAACCTCGCCGGGTAAGCATATATAGGTTTAAGTAATGCGCTTGAAAGTTTGCTTCGCTAGGCAAACAAGCTCAAGGGGCGCGCGGGCCAATATTATAGCTTTAATCTGCCTTTTGAGGTGTTCGAACCTGTAATGTAAAGGCGGTCTCTCATGAGACGTTATGTGATATACCATATATATGACGATGGAGCAGCTACGATATATATGACGATGGAGCAGCTAAGGTAGACACCTTTATATCGCTAGGACAAACGCTAGCTAGATGGTATGGAAATCAATGTACATGGCTCGAGGAGCAGCTAAAGTAGGCACCTTTATATCGCTTTGCTATTTTACCTTTGCTGCTGGAGCTGTGCCAGCTGACATGTGTTGTATGATTCCATCAATCTGACAGGTCTGGATGTCGATATAGTAAAACTTTTTTTTTGTTTTTTTAGACAAAGAAAATGCTAATAGTAAGGTGTTCCTTCCTCCTTCCCTTTTCTTTTCTTTTCGTTTCTTTCCTTTTTCTGTTCTGTCTTGCAGGCTTGCAGCACATGCTTTAATTGCGTGTGGCACGGTTAAATACAACTCAAGATGCAAATTGAAACAGGAGCCGGCCGGCCGGCATGGCCAGGAAGCGGCGGCCGCACGCCGGAGAGGCACCGATCGACTACCGGCCGGCCGTGCTTGGCAGAAGCTGGCTGAAGTGAAATTAACGGGGAAAGAGCCTGTAGCGACTAGTGATGCATATATATATATATATCACGTTCTTTTGCTGGACCGGCTATTTCTATTTCCCGTTTGGATATGGCAGAATCTGCCCAAAAGAGGAATGAATACAGGGATGATGCAGACAACCACTTCCTGCAGGCTGCTCCTATCCAATGGAAGTAGCTCTCATAAAACGCTAGGATTCGCAGTTTTTCCTAAAAGACCCTAGTTAACTCTTCTATATTATATTATATATGTCAGCATAGATCCTTCTGTATTATATTATATATGTCAACATAGTGAACTTTTAGAATAATTGCTACTATGCCATTCCACTGATTCTCCTATAGAGTTGGGTCACATATGTGTCGATATCACATGTGTAGCTGGGTGATCTAGTCCAAATCTATATCACCGAACAGTATAAGCATGTATATATTATAATATGGGGTTCATTGTAATATGTAACTTAACCTAATCGTTGCAATGTAACTTAACCTAATCGTTGCAAAACCATATTGATCACGTCTAGAATAGCAATAAATGACTGAAGGGATAAGCAAATTCTTTTAACTTTATATCACTTCAGTAATCCTAGGGTATGTGTTCTCGAAAAACAATCCTACGGTATGCTTTGCTTTTCTTGAGGTGCGCAAACCTGCAATATTGATCTCCTATGGGCTATGATGTAATGTTCAATCCGACATGAGGATTAGAATATAAGACAACCCGAGGATGTTACATCAATCTCATCCAATAGTATTAGAATAATGGTAGGAGTAGATGAGTAAAGTAGAACTATCCATGTAATAAGTTTACCCTTTACCGCTATTGTTAGAACACAGCATGAGGCTGATATGGACGGTATTATTGCATCTGAGTCTTGACAGATTAGTGATATGTTTTTTAGAATACAGTAGTAGAAAATTCCACTTTTTTATTGAAATAATAAAATCTTAGGCTTATGTCCCTCTTCTTTATTTAAAATTCTTTATATTTTGCATGCTTAGTGTCGGTTTGTTTGCGGTTGGGGTTTGCGGTTGTTGTGCTTTGTGCTTATTTTTAAAGTTGCTACAGAAAAGGAGCTATGAATAGCGATCTATTTGGCAAATAAGATTAAAGTTGGACAAATTATGTTATCCAATTGTTTATTTCCTCACATTTTCACTAATTTATTTTGTTATTTAGGTCCGTGCCGTTAAACTACAACCCGATAGGCAAACTGAAACAGTAGCATCTCACGGGCCGGGCGTAGCCAACAAGCGGCCGCGGCGTCTTGCGGGAGAGGTCCCGGCTGCTCGGCATTTGCTCGAAGCGTGCTATGAAAAAGGAAAAAAAACGCAGAGCCCGGCCCGTTGCTGGAATTGGCATGCAGGACCAGCATTAGTGATTTTTTTTGCGCAGCCTTGACAGGGCCTCGGCTGACTCTGGGCCGAAACGGCCCAAGGACGGTGGCATCAAATAAGGAACAGTTCACAATTCCATTTTGTTTTGGAACATTCACGTGCCGTTTTTCACTCGTATCCCCATTGGTATGTTGTGCTATGGAAAAACCATCATGGCGTTCTTCAGAGTGAAACATAAGCATAACGTAGCGACATCTAAAAACGCTGCAGTACCGACAGAGGCGGATGCCACGGTACACCCACCCGAAAAGGGCACGAGCGAGACGAGACGGGAGGAGGAGAGCGCACGACCGGTGCATCTTTGAACCGAGCAATATGAACGGGCCAACGGCAAAGCGCGGAGGGGGGCCTTCACCGCGTGACCAGGCCGGAATTTTGTCCGTGAATTCGCGATATTCCGATACAATTATGGTATGAAAGCAACGGTCAGGTGCCGCCCGACGCCTGGGTTGCCGATTCTCTCTCCGGTACGCTTTGAACGGCCAGCTCACATAATTGACATATATTAGATTTGAGGTCTCCCTTCCTGCCTCAGATCCTTGGTCGGATTAAATTACAGCGCGAAGTAAAAAAAGAAAGAAAGAAAGAAAAAACAGTGGTCCTAGCGGTAAGCCAGTAACTCCACAACGGTGTTCAGTTGGGCAAAGTTTACCTAGAGCACCGGATTTGCTGCAGGTCAGGTGCTGCATGCCTCTACCTGCAGCGTTGACTGAATTTATGGCGACGATACGGAGGAGTATGTCATGTGTTGACACTGATCGATACGGTTGGGATGCAGAACTGAAGTTTTTGCCTGAAACCCTCCATGCTGCGAGGCGTCCAAATGCGAAGCGTCAATCATGTACTGCCTTTTGATTTTTCAGTCTTGTGCAAGACGTTTGATGCGCCCCTGCCTGCAGAAACTTTGCCGCTTCCAGGGCGTACGTACGCTGAACTCGTCTGACAGGAGGAAGCTGATTTCTTGGCGTCTATGTCTGACTAAAGGTGGACTAAGATTCGACCAGCCGAGTTAACCCCACCCGGCCGGCAGTAGAACCACCGGAACAGAATCCGGCTGGAATCCGGTAGCTGGCGGCGGCTTCCATGGAACCAATTCAGGAACATGGCAAGAGAAAACACGTTGTTTTCAACAGCATGCAAGTTTGTCAGCTGCCGCCGTGGCAAGTCCCGGGCTCTGGCATGGAGCACAGTGGATCGAAAGATAGGACAATCCGGAACGAGCATTGAAGAAAGGAGGATCATGGCTACCAATAACGGCTAGACGGACCATCTCAAAGCCAGCCGAATTTATTATTAATAATAATTAATATTCCTGAAATAAATAAATAGTAGGAAAGGTGAACCCAGAATTAGAAGGCTGGGAAGGACGCCAGCAAAGACAACGTCCAAAGATGGACGCTCGGAACAACGTCCACGTTCTGGTTCACATCGACTCATGCGGTTTGCCTTGACCAGTTGCGACCACGACCTAAATCGCAAGGCCAAACCAACCGCTCCTGTGTGACCGGCCGCCGCCACCCTCCGCTCCGCAGCTCGCTGCGTGGAAGCTGCTGCCCTTCGTTTTCCCGCGGCCTCTGCTTCTCTGCGCGGCCACCACAATATATATATATATATAAGCTTGAGTCTCTTACTTGAATTGAAGTCTCTCATAATTAATATTTTTTCGTGTTCAGATGTGTCCCGGGAAAAAAATGATAATTTTTCTTGCATATGTCGAAAGGGAAATCTAATATGAGTTACGTGTGATGAGTACAATATTCCTCCCAAAAATCACTTTTCCAGGCTCCGAAACTACCACATTTAAATTCATTTTAACTGTTGACGTTTATGTCAGCTATCATTTGTATTCTGTGTATACCCGATTGGACCTCTACAAGAATATATATATATAGTTTCATTTTAAAACTCTTCAAGCTTTTCAGGTGGAGGTCATACCTGAACCAAGTACACAGGCCATACCAAACCGGGGGAGGGGGGGGGGGGCGAACAAGCATAGTTATACCACGGAATTTGAACGTGTCAATTTCATATATAAGATAACTTTTCCATGAATCAGCTTTGTAATTTCTCCAATTGTGCACACCCATTGTAACATTGAGCATTCATTTCACAAACCAAAACACACCAGACATGCTCGATTAGCAAGAGAAACATTAGCATTGCGCATAACCTGGAAAATTATAAATCGCAGTTTTACACAGGTCTACACAAATACATAGCCTAGTGCATTCAACATTTCAACTGCTTGTAGTCACTTTGCAAGCTTCAGTGTAAAACACCTTACGGTGGAATATCGCCAGTTCGTTGCACCTATGAATCTTCTTGCGGCAGAGCCTACACTCACCAGTCACCACAATCGTATCATCCTCACTTTTTTTTTGGTTTATCTCCATCTGTTGTTTTTTTTTTTTGCCGGAATCCCGAGAAACCTCTCGATCAAATCAACCATGGCCCATCGGCTTGCCCAAAATTTGGTTTACCATGGATAGGCAAACCCCGCTGCACCAATGTTGATATCAAATATTTGTCAATATTGATTTTCTTCATCTTTATGTTCATGAATTTACTAGGATGCATCAATTCACAACAAAATATAGCAATTAGTCAATATTTAACCGCTGAGTCTAACTGAACACATACAAGAAATTGACAAAAACAAAGCAATAGCTCGCATTTCCCCAAAATTTGGATACTTTGTGTTGGCCATGAGCCATCATAACAAATCGATAAAGCGGTCACTGGTAGCCACTTTTATCAACCTGCAAATAATTTTCAATATCAGCAGGTTTGTTCTTCAATGCAAAGATAGTGTACGATGCAATGAGCAATTCAGTCGGTAATTACGAAACTTTGATGACACAAATTTTCTAGCAGCAATAAAATTACCAGCTGTACACACGAAAAATCACATGCTTCGTTACCATTCCTTTAATTTTGTATGCAAAATGCATCCCTAATCTAAGCTCAATATCACAACTTGAATTTGCGCTCTGCGGCGGTCGGCCGCCTCGCCGCAAGCAACGCAGGGACGTTGCCACATGAGACAGGCTCGTGCGATCGAAACCCGCGACGCTAACCAACGGCTTGGAAGAACGGCCAGGAACAAGGTGAGTGCAGGAAGGCAGGTTAAGAAAACTCTGTACTACTGGGTGCGCAAATCCACATTCTTTAGTACCCTGCAGCAGTAGCGCTCGGCCAAATCTAACTTTCAGCTGCGGAAATACAATGTCGGGGATCAAAGATTACCTACGATGTCCTCCGATCCTGCAGGCAGTATCCAGAGAACCACATGCCGATATGAAAATCAAGTCGGGGAAAAAAAACAGAGAATGGTACAAAAGGAACAGGCATAGATTCTGATCCGAGGACATCGGTCGTTGATTCATTGCTCACAATTGATGATTTGACCCAAATCTATCGTTAGTGTTACTAACTCCTAGTTTGCCTATACTACTCGTACCAGCACTAAATGAAGCAGCAACACACAAGTACACGACGGCAGAAATAGCAGCCATGCGCGCACAAACACACAACAGAAGACCAGTCGTTTTCTAGTAGTCCGTCTGATGTGCAAAAGGAAAGAGAGAAGAGGACGGCTATATAATGCACAACGCATGATCCAAAGAAAGAGAGCAGGACTGATAATCTAATGTCTGGATCGGTATTTGGATCGGCGTCTGGAACGGTTGCCGGATAGCTAGCCTTAGAAACGACGGGGGATCCAAAGAACAGAAGAACGTGTACATTTTCAAGCAAGAAAAGAAGGCCATAAACTAATCTCTCGGAAACCCACACATGACAACAACAACTGAACAAGATCTCGGGGAGAAAAGTGCTGCCTTCTACACCAACTGAACAAAAGCGAGCTTACAACTTACTACAGCCACCACAAAAGCGGGACATCCAACGACATGACTCTCTCATGCACAACAGCAACAGAATAACAGCGTCCTGCCATCCTGATCCAGGTGCCCGAGCAAGAACGGGGAAAAGTAGTAACAAACGCAATAATAATAATAATAATAACTTTACCACCTCATATGATCCCACAAGTAATGTCTAAAACATTTTTTTTTCTTATTACGATAGGGAAAACTAACTGAAGAAAAGACATCTACAAAGATCAAAAGGGGAAAAGAAAGGAAAAGGAATAAACAGAAAGGTCTTTTTTAGAAAGTTCCTTTCTTGCATTGCATTCTCCAGTGAAAAGAGTCCAGCAACGTGTTACCAAACAAGAGAATTTTGAACCCTTCGCTTTCCCTCTCCCTCTCCCTCTCATCAGTCACAGCTGCTTCTTGGCCTCCGCCTCCCCGTCCTGTCCGTCCTTGCAGCTGTCCATGCCGGCCTGCTCCTTGCCTTCCTTGGGGCTCTCCAGCGCCCTCTTCTCCTCCTCTTCCTCGTTGTCGCCGGCCTCCTTCCTCGCAGCCGCCGCGGCGCTCTCCCGCCGCCGCTTCTCGGCGCGCGCCTTCAGCACCTCCAGCAGCTCCTCCATCGCCTCTTTCTTCCCGTTCCGACGGTTCTTGATCAGCACCTCGCTCACGTCCGCCGGCGTGATCTCCGCCGCGTCGATCCACTCCTCCAGCCCCCTCATGACCGCCGCGCCGTCGTCTGAGTCGCCATGGAAACCGAGGTAGTTCTTGAGGAGGATCTTGAGCGCCGGGAACGAGCAGCAGCTCATGAAGATGTGCATGTCCATCCGGCCGGACCGGAGCAGCGCCGGGTCGAGCTTCTCGATGTGGTTCGTGGTGAAGACGAAGATGCGCTCCGAACCGCAGCACGACCACAGCCCGTCGGTGAAGCTGAGCAGGCCGGAGAGTGTGATCGACCGTCCCGCCTCCCCTGCCGACGCGTCTTGATCGATCGTGCCGTCGATGCTCGGCCGCGGTTTCGGCGCCGGCGGCGCTGCAGCGCGGTTGGTGAGGTCGACGGAGCAGTCAATGTCCTCGATCACGATGATGGACTTGGACGTGGTCTTCATCAGCAGCTTCCGGAGCTCGGCGTTGCTGCCGACCTCGGTCAACTCGAGGTCGTAGACGTCGTACCCGAGGAAATTCGCCATGGCAGCGATCATGCTGGACTTGCCTGTCCCCGGCGGGCCGTACAGGAGGTACCCGCGCTTCCAGGCGCGCCCGGTGCTCTCGTAGAACGCGCTGCCGTCGGCGAAGTCGCGGAGGTCGTCCCTAATGGCCGCCTTGCGCTCAGGGTCCATGGCGAGCGTGTCGAACGTGCTGGGGTGCTTGAAAGGGACGGGGTCCCACGGCAGCCCGCGCGCGTCCATGGCCCCGCCGCGCGAGTTGGTGTACAGCAGCCGGTCCTGGCTCCGCCGTCGGATGTCCGACGCCGCGGCGAGTATGTGGTCGAGGTACGCCGGGAGCAGCTTGTCCCTATCGCCGCGGCGGATCCGGAGCGTGAACCGGCGCTTCTCCTCGGGGAGTGGGCGCCACGAGAACCCCCCCGGCTGCCGCGGCGCCACCACGTGCTCCCACGTGACGACCGCGCCGTTGAAGGCGTCGAACACGCGGTCGCTCGCGGCGAGCCCGAAGGTGAAGGACGACGCGTTGTGCGTCCGCGACAGGCTGAGCCGGGCCCCCGCCGCCGGCGCCGCCGTGCTGCTGAGGTAGAGCTGCACGGCGTCGTAGATCTCGTTGGTGCTCATCCCGTCCGTCTCCGTCACGTCGAAGTAGCAGTAGGGCGAGAAGGCCCGGGTCACCCGCCCCACCAGCCGCGCCACCACCGCCCGCAGCTCCGCCGGGAACACCGCGTGCAGCACCCCTTGCAGGAACGCCACCGCGCCCATCAGCGACGCCAGCGCCGTCCAGTACTCCCTCATGGTCTCCCCCTCCCTGCCTCGCCGCCACCCGCGCGCTTCTTGGCTATATTATTGTAACGCACGCCCGGTTCTGAACAAGAAACGCAAGGAGGAATAATAAGCAGGGCTAGCCTTGGAGAGGCTTTCGGCTTTCTACGAGGGGAGGCGATTCATTTATAGGAGAAGAAACTGGAGAAGGAAAGATTTGAGGGATAAAATAAATGAACGAACGAGTGAATCAAGTGTACTGTGACCTCAGAGAGTTGGCCAGGCCCGCAAGGCGATTCATTCAATGGAGGGAAAGAGTCAAAGAGAGATGTACTGATGAAGTAGGAATTATTTGCAGGGAGGAAGGATTAAATGCAGCGGCGATACGGGTTTGTTTGGTTGGTGGAGATTTTATGTTTAAAAAAAAGTGGTGCATCGAGTTAGTTTGAAATGTAGATAATTTTTATCTGATCAGTTAAATCTGAAGATAAGTTATTTTGTTAAAAGTATGTGTCTTAAATTGGTGAGTGAAAAATAGAACGTTGGATCGAGCATTCAACGGTGGATCGGAGCACGTGGGAGGCCTGGCTCCCAGGCGCTTGTTTTCCACGCCTGGGCCTAGCGGCTTGCCTGGGAGGCAACGAAGCACACAGCGGGTAGCTAGCAGATCCTCTATCGGTTAGGCATTTTGCACGCAGGCCTTGAAGCAAACAAGCCCTATAGGCAAGCAGTGCAGTGATGGATGGAGAGATGCATATTTTACAAAAATATAATATTATTTTTAAAAAATTACAAGGCTAGGTAGTCGTCCAAAACAATTACAAAACTAAGTCTCTATCGTCACTTGAATGACGACAAGGGGCTCAACAGTGCCCCGAGCTCCCTGTCGCTAGTTGAATTAGCAACATAGATCCCTAATTTTTTAATATTAAAATTTAAAAACCCATCATTTCAACTGACGATGGGGATCCCGCAAGTCATTGTCGTCATTCCAAATAGCGACACAATTTCCCCTATAAAAGACCCTAGAAACACTAAAATTGGGAAAACTCACTTTTATTCAGGAAAAAGAGAAAAATGGGAGGGATGGGAGAGGTAGAGGGGAGGAGAGAAGTTAGCGAAGCGCTGCCCGTTCGATCGCCCACCTTTCAAGTAATTTTTTTAACCGAATGGATTACATAGTTTTAGATGTGCAGTTACATAGTGTAGTATATTGTACATAATCCTTTTCGGTTAGTAGTTTAGTTATATATACATGATTAATCGTGAAAATCTTGTTTATGGTGCAGTGTGTCAAATATGTCAGACGTCACAAATTTCAAAATTTACTACGGCCAGAGGACTATTCTTGAGGGTCCCGAGGAGATTAATTTGTATTTTTTCCAATCAGCGACTATGCCTCAGCCAAGACCAAAGCTGCGTACATGGGTCGCAGTGATGCGATGATTGTTTCACTCATTCGATTTTGAACCATACTATGTATGGCCTGAGATTGAGTTGCCTTGCCCCTTGAGATTGAGTTGTCTTACGTATATATTGGGAGTTAGTGTAGATCAAGGGAACAAGGGTCGTGGCAATCATATGTACGCATCGCAAGGCAGAAAGGGTGGGATTTGGTCCTTCTGGCCCAAGCTTATGCCAAGCCTACTCCTGCATCGGCAGCTGGATAATAAGGAGGTGGTGACACCGAAGAATTAAGTCGAGGACTCCAACCACAGCGCGGCGCACATAATGGCCGAAGCTCCTGGAGCTGCAGATGCTGTCGATGAAGACCCTGCGAAGTAGCTCCTTCAGTCATGCAAGGTAGCGGCTTGTTGATGAGGGTGAAGAGCTAGAAGCCCTAGTGCAAAGGATGGATTTCGAAAACCAGGACTACATAGTATTGTCAGAAGATAAAGTATTCGGCGACGAGGATGATGTGGACCAACAGGCGGTTCCATCCGAGTGGAACACAAACCAGTTTGACAATCGTCGTTAACGAAGGCTCCCGTGTGCCGTGGGAGTATGACCAAAGCGAGGTCAGACGAGGAGCTATATACAAATGCAAGGAGATAGTGCAGGAGGCGATCAAATTCTGGGTCTTGTCGGTGCGGCGTGCATTCACTGTCGTCAAGTCTAAACTAAAATGCTATGACGTGAAGTGAGACATAGAGGGATGCCTTTGGCAACTCCGCGCTGTTTAGCCTAAGTGGGACACCTACTGGAAATGCTTTATAGTGGTCTCTCACGCATGTGTCGTCGCTGAGTCAATGCAGTCCTATAGGAACATGTCACCAGGCTTTCGCCAACCTCATGTATAGTGAAATCGTGGATAATCTAGATTTTCAGCCGCGGTCCATCATTCAAGCAATTGAGGCAAGGTTCCCGTACACAGTCAATTGTACCAAGGTGTGGAGGGCAAAACAGATGGCATTGGAATTAAGGTTTAATACTTTGAGGCCTCCTATCACAAGCTCCCCTGGCTACTCCGAGTCATATAAGATAGGAATCCTCACACTCATGTCGACATTCAAGATTCTAAGCATCTGAAGTGAGTCAATAAGAGGGTACTGCAGCGAGCATTCACTACTACAGAAAAGCTCATCACAGATGGTTCGCAACAGTCATCACAGACGGTTTTTGAACCGTCTGAAATTTTATGTCTGTGATAACAGGCGGTTATTGAAAAACCGTCTGTGATAAGTCTTATCACAGACGGTTCCAACCACGAACCGTCTGTGATACTACAGAATCACAGACGGTTCCACGAAACGTTTGTGACAAGTTTTCAGACCTAATTAATTTTTATCGTATTTTCAGCTAGCCTCAGGAATTACTAGCCATGCCCTCTGAAAACTAGCAAGCAGAAATATATCACAGATAATTGTTGACAACTCAAAGTGATCATTTAACTCAAAATCAATTACAAAATAATGTTTCAAGTATATATTGTCGCTAGAGTTACAAATTGAATTACAACTAGTCAAAGTGAATTACAAAATTGAATCAATTGTTTCGAGGTCATTCATCGGTGTCGACGGCGTGAAACTCTCCGGTGGTGTTAACTATGTCTGCCTTGATGAAGACGCAGAGCTCCCCTCGAACGTGCATGACCTGGTCCATCTCGAGTGCATTTAACTCTATGTTCAAGCCCTGTCGCTAGCAGGAGTAAAGTAGTAAGCATATATATTTAAATTTATAATTAGGAAATAATTATTACGAGATTGACAAACCTGGGGATCGTGCGTCCTAGAAGCAATCAATACCTGCATATGATGGCATACGTAGAATGCGTATAGGTGATCTCGTTTTTGCTGGCGGCACTGCAAAAATAGAATTACATATATATGTACAGTCAGTTTGAGATGCAATATTACGGAGTATGATATATGATTATTATGTTGTAGCGTGTACCGGAAATCGCATCCTATGAGTCAGTGTGGCGCTCGTTCTCTTGTATAAACCTCCCTTGGCAACATAGCCGATGGACGCCCTACATGATTCAAAAAAGTTATCCTTGTCCATTTCAAACGAAGGAAGACTACAATAGAGTTATATGCGGAGGAAATGAACATACCTGTCGAGTATTCCTTTAAGAATGGTGAAGTTGTAATTTTTGTTGAGTAGAGAATCAAGGTACAATACCATGTTCCTCTTTGGCACAAGAATCAGAAGAATCTAGTGGAACCTACTCGTGTATGTCGCTATAGTCATAAACCTATGTTGAAACGTAATTTGTACAGCAAATATTGAAGCACTTACTTCTGGTTGTAGGGCCCCATTATGTAGTCCTTGTCGTCCAGAGCAAGCAATCCTATTTTTATGTAATTCTCGACGTAGGATGCGTCTTGGTTGATTGTTTGCTCAGAGACCACGTGTGGGTCGAGCAAACCCACCGGTTCTTTGATTCGACGGGCACATTTCATAATGTATCTATACATAAGCAATGAGTTATGATATTTATCGGTATCACGTGAGTGTAGAAATTGATTGTACACACTTACAGTGTCCAGCATTGTAGAAGTGAGGCGTCGAGGGCAGTTAGGTTGTATAGGTCAAATAAGTCTTCGAAGCCCACGACGAAGTGGCCAGGCTCGTGGAGAAAATGCTCCCTCCCGTATCTGACGGTGATTCCAGTATGGCCTCCCTCCTCTCGGGTCTTGCGCAAGTACCAATCATGCAAAGACATCTCGGTCTACTCTCAATGCATGATATAACACACTAGTATCATGCATAGCCCCTGGTTGACCAATGGATGTATAAGTGAAATGCATATCAAAGTCCACAACTGCCATCACATTCTGAGAGGGATTTTCAGACCTTCCAATGTATCTCACTTGTTGTTCTAGTGGAAGAGTTGCACGTATATGAGTCCCATCAAGAGCACCTATGCAATCATTAAAATGTGGCCAAGCCTTTCAATCATCTCTAATCCTACTATGGATGGTGGAGAAGTTTGGATCCTTTGATTTCACGTAATCTACAGACATTGCAACCACACATTCTAGCACTTCTTGAAACTTCCTACTAATGGTCTCACCCGAGTGCTTGAACCGGTTTTGTGTTTTCCTATTCGATTCACATCCACCGCATACCCATAAGAAGATTGCAAGTGCATCTAATGTACTCATATTCTTAGTAGGTTTAAGCTTATACCCAATACCTGATTGGATACCCAATACCTACCAAAGCAATACTCCCTTTATACAACTTTGACCAAAACACCAACAATTATTTACAGCTACTCCGAATTAAAAGCTAATCAAAACGGAATATGTATCCACAAACGACAAATACTCCCTTTATACCTACTTGACAAAAACACAACAATGATTCACATGTCCAAATCCTACATGATTTCAGCTACACAGCAACTGGGATTTTAACTAAGTAACAAAACAGGACACCTGAGAAGCAGCAGCATAACTGACTCCCAATCTTCGACTTGACATTACCAAGCTTGATGACTACTGCCACGTAAAAGCAATATGCAAATTTGAACAGGACACCTGAGTAGCAGAAGCATAACTGACTTCCGATCTTCGAATTGACATTACCAAGCTTAATGACTACTAGCACGTAAAAGCAATATTCAAATTTAACATATAAGTCCAAGTTCGGACATAACAGAGGAAATGTACAATGCTTCTTCTATTGACCTAAGCAGGTGAACTATTTAACTCCGAATTAAAAGCTAGCTATAACAGAATAAATATCTACATGTATAAACAACAAACGATCACTTTATGCAAACTTGCCTGAAACACAACAATTATTCACAGCTACTCTACTCCAAATTAAAATCTACCTACAGCGAAGGACCGAAGGAGTACCTTCTGCTAGACACATGACAAATCCACCCTGAATCAGTCCAAATCCTACACAATTTCAGTTACGGCACAACTTGGACCTTCTCTTTGACACAGCCTAGCTTGATGACTACCACAACGTAACAGGAATATTCAAATTTGACAAATAATCCCCTATTGGAACAAACCAATGCAATATGCTTCATTTATTAGCCTAAGTAGATGAACTCATGCATGTAGAAATAATTGTGAACAAAAATCCACAATTGTATTATGAACTCACAGAAAGTGAGATGCATGCATGTAGAAATATAAACATTGTCTTCAGAAACACATAAGCAATTTGGAGAACAATCACATTGCATCTGGAGAACAATTACCTTAAAGATGCTGAGGGAGGCGGAGGCCGAGGGAGGAACGGTCGCTGGGGAGGAAGAGCCGCCGTCGGGGAGCTCGTTGAGGATCGGGCCAGAGGAAAAACCCCGCCTGGCCGGCTAGGAGCAGCGGAGGAGGGAGGCGACAGGGTGGGGTGGGGCGAAGGGGGGGCAGAGCAATGGAGGGAGGGAGGCGAGCCACGGAGGAAGGGGTGGGGGCTGGCAGGCGGAGGAGGGAGGCGAGCCACGGAGAGGAAGGGGTGGGGGCGGCAGCGGAGGCGGAGGAGGAGGCGAGCCGCGGAGGGGAAGGGGTGGGGCAGGCAATGGAGGCGGAGGGAGGAGGCGAGCGCGGAGGAAGGGGGGGGGGCGGCAATGAGCAATGGAGGCGGAGGGGAGGAGGCGAGCATGAGGCGTCGTGGGAAGGGGTGGGGGAGGCGTGAGGCAGGAGGCGGAGGCGGAAGGAGGAAGGGGGTGGGGGGCGGAGCAGCGGCAGCGTCGTGTGCGACGAGGAAACAGGGGTGGGGAGGGGGAAGCAACGGAGGAGTCGGGAGGAAGACGGGCGGGAGCGAACCGATAAGGAAGGTGAGGGGGTGGGGGTGAAGGGGGCTATGAATTCGGGATGGGTATAGTTGAGTGGCAATTTGTGGGTAAATATTTATAACTTCTATATGTATTTTGTTAGTCCACAGCTTCCCACTTGGAGTAAGGGTTTGTCTGCTCCTACAATTTACACTAGAGGGCTGCTCCACTCCAAGCTACTTCAACTCCAATAGTTTTGTGGAGTTAGCCCATTTGGCACAGCTCTACCTACTCCAACTAAGAAGCTGGGAGTTGTAGCCATACTAAACAGGGCCTTAAGTCACTAACGAGATCACCAGTTGATCATCATATCGCTTGCATATTATTTTGTTGTACTTGGCTTTGTTGTCCTAATGGAGGGCTCATTGATTTTAGGTTGTCAATGATCTACTCAAACCTGCAAGGCAGAGCTTACGAATTAGAGAGGATCCTCAGGTGCTAATATATATGTTCTTCATTGAGTGCTCTTTTCTGTAAAACGTTAAAGAACTGCTGATATTTTTGTATCAACTACTAAAGAACTTTTCTTGAGGGTATCAAAGAAGAAGTAGTATTATCTCCTGCACATGCTCTGTCCCTTATGGCAGCTGGAGAAGGTCATTTTTGTAATGATATATTCTTCTGCTTGTTTTAATCTACTTGTGGACTAGTGGACTTATTATTCTGTTGGCTATGGTTAGCATTTCGCTGTCTAGGAATAGCAACATATCAGGGTGACAAGTAATCAATTTTCAAAGAGAACCCTTATCTCATAGAACTTTGTCTTACAAAGTTTGAAAATTTATGATAAACAAATTGAAAAACTAGATACATGTCAGTGCAAAATAGTGTAACTAGAGAAACACCACTCCAAGCTGCCCACCCTCTACTGAGGATGACCTCTACTCCGGCTACCCCCTCCTAGGCGGTGGTGGCAACTGCGTGCACTGGTATATTGCAAGGCCATAATTGAAAAAACCTACAAATCATATTTCTGTTAGTGAAAGGGATACTGATATGGTTCTTTATGCTTTTTCCTTTGTTATCTGACAGACTATAGAGACCAGCCCTTCCGATGAGTCCTTGCGGTTGAGCATTGGGAGCGATAAGTTGAGTGTTAACTCATGCACTTCGACAATTGGTGTGCCAAGCATTTACTCCGTGAACTACTTGGAACTGTTATATGTATCATACCTTATGCCTACCTTTTCGAATTTGAACTCAAATATATTGTAGATGTTCGATCTATATATGTGAATGTGGTATTATGAACTCGAACATTATGTTAATATTGCCAAATCTATATATGTAATAATTTGTAGTTAATTGATGGTTTTTTTTGCTGTGAAATGTATGATCTGTTTGATCAGCAAAGGGAATTGGACGATCGGCAAAAGTTCGAAAAGCAAATATACAGAAGAACGGGACATCGATGGACTACTCTAGTCAAGATCGGACGGCTTGGCATATGTGCTGCAATAGATAGAGATGTGTCCTAATTTCCTTCGGGGTGAAGCTCGATCAGATGCTTTTGCCTCGGCAAGATAGTTCGCTGCAAGCTTCATAACATTCGACTCTAATTCTTAAAAAAAAATCGATTCTAGATTTCATGAAGATTTCACCGTACGTGGAATATCAAGCTGTATAAACACATGCAGTGGGATGGTGATGAGGATCGAGCCCTCGTGGGCAATCATCCACCAAACACATTGTCAGTGAGGCTCGAGCCACTGTACACAAGAAGCAACGCTGATCGGAGATCAGATCAGAGAGCCGACATGTAAAAGGCGTAAAGCCAACTTGGCTCTCACTCATCCACTGCGGGTACGACTGCATAGTACGCCGGCCGGCAGAGCCCACAAAACTACGTGCGCGTCGTGCAGGTACAATCAGTAGCGCACATGCCACAGCATATATATGGGTGCAAGGCTGTGCATGGTCCCAGGTAGAGGTGGGCATTGGGCCGGCCCGGCGCCCATCGTGCTTCGGGCCGCGTCGTGCCGTGCCAGTTCGGCCCGGTCATTCCACCGTGCCGTGTCGCGCCGCCCGCACCGCTCTAGTCGAGCTTAAGCACGGCCCAAAGCCCGCCGTCCGAGATCGTGCCGTCTTGGCCGGGCCCGACCCTAAGTAACTATAGATGCTTGAGAAGACGATAACCGCCGCCGCCGTCCAGAAGACAAAGACACCGTGATTGGGTTGGGTGGCGAAGGGATGATTGGTTGGGAAATTTAGGCGGTGTGGGAGTGATTGGACTAGGCTAAGGGAGGATTGAGGCTAGAACGGAGGGCTAGGCGGTGTGGGAGTGATTGGACTAGGTGAGGAGGGATTGGGCTAGAACGGAAAGGTTGGGCCTATTTGCGTGCCGTCTTGGCCAAGCACGCCCAACTAATCGTCGCCGTGCCGCGTCGCCTAACGGGTCGCATTCTCGAGCCGGCCCCGGCCATTGTTCGTCTTGCGTCTTGCGGCCCAATTTACGTCACGTGCCGTCGCATCGTGCTTAGACCGTCTTGCGTCGCCGACCGTGCTTCGGACTGGCTCAAAAAAGCACGGCCCAAGTCCCAGCTCTAGTCCCATGCCGTGTTGGCAATGGATGGTCCGCATCGAGCACGGGGAATAGAGGGACAAATTTCTTTTTCCTCTGATCGGTGGTTTAATCCGGCCCGTCGAACTCATGATCCGACGGCCTACAGCGCATGCACATCACCAGTCGCATAAAGACCTCCGGAGATGTTATCACACGTATATAAAATACCTCATTCTGAAAAGAGATTTGTTCTGTAACAAAAATATATATATATGTTTGGTCTAGCCAGCATTTGGATCTTGATCTGACCATGGGAACACACACATCCTTACTGCGCGGCAATATTGTGCTTCTTCTGCAGAGGATCCCCTGATCCTTGGAGTCTGCGTGAGATGGAAAACATGAAGCCAGCTAATTATTGGACCTAAAGCGCTTAGCGCGAGATTATTTGTTCATGCACTGGTAGCTTGTACCTTTGGCTATTATACTAGCTGAGTGCAGGCAAGTTCTTAGCGGAGAAGGTTAGTTAAGTTAATTACAACGGTGAGGTCAACCATTGGATATCGTACTAATTAAACAGTAAACACGAACTACTATACTCCCAACTAATCGTTGCAGTGCTCGAAGCAGTGATCGAATGCACGCAGATACACCAGAGTAGTCTCAATATATTGAGGTGCCGTCGTTAACATGAACTATATATACGCTCCTACGAACGATGCACCTCGTGAGCCGTCTCCACCCAAAGATTAATAGATTAGATGAACTATACACTAGTACTAGCAGTAGCAGCAGTACGATTAATAAGATTAATAAGATTAGATGCCAACAAAGCTGAGTACTAGACTACTATAAGAATATAGGGTGCCGTTTTGGGTGGCTTCACAGCCGGCTTTTGCTTCTTAGAAGTCGGAAGCCGTCCCAAATAATACACTTTCAAAATGTTTTTTTAAAAAGTTGCATCCAGATTTGTGTAGAGAGAAGCCAAAACCCACCTCACGGTAGCTTCTCACAACTTTTGGGCAAAAACAAACCCACCATGCCACTCATAAATGGCATACTAGTTCGTTTTTTACTCCTCCGCTCCATGCCTTCTCCCACACCGATGCTCCCTTACTGACGTTGGTGATCCTGCGGCATGCCTCCCCGCTCACTCACCGATGCCGCCTCCCATAGGACCCCCGACGTCACCTCCATAAGCTGCCTCCATTCTGTCCGGCCACCACCGCCATACATCTTCGCCGCCAGATCCAACCTCCTCCATCCTCCGCACCGGACCATCTCCCACCGCTGCCTCCGTCCAAGGCTGCCACCTCCCGAACCGCGTCACCTTGACCTCCACCAGCTGTGGCGGCGTGGCACCTCTTCCACCCGACGCGTCGCCGCTCGATGCCGCTCCGCGCCACCTCTGGCCGCCCGTCCCCGCCCCTTCTCCCTTGGCTCCGACCGGCCGTGCTCCACCACTGTAGATCTAGTTTTTTTATTTTCCTTTTTTCTTTCTAATATAGATGAATTACTTATGTAATCATGAAATTGATTACTTGTGTAATCATGTGATCTGATGATTGTCGCTAAGATTTATTTGTGCACAAATTTGATTATTGTTGAAATGAAATTTAATTTGCAATTTATATGCTAATTTCTTACATTTGCAATGAAATTTTGGTAGATTTCACAGGAATGGATATGCAAAAGTTCAAAGCAAGGATCCCATATATGTAACGTCTTGTATTTCATACTTGTAAATTGAAAGTGTAGTACATTTAATGCTTAAATTTGCATTTTCTATGCGAACATGCAAAAAAGATAAATCTAATGCACTCCTAATGTCCTTTCAAATGTCATCAAACAAGACGAACATTTAAGATATTTTCCAACTCATAACAGCCTGTCAAATACTAAACTTTTTCAGCCCAGTCGTTTAGCCCTTCAGTCATACAGTCCAGTCGAAAGCTTTTTTTTTAAAAGAAAATCTATAACTAGGGGTGAAAAAAAACTCGAAACTCGCGATCCAGCTCGGCTCATTAAGGACTCGGCTCGAACTCTGGCTATAAACGAACCGAGCCGAGCTAGCATTTTTCTCATTATCTTAACGAGTCGAGGTCGAGCTAGCTCGCAAGCAACTCGTTAAGCTCGTTTATATTAAAACCCAACCCAACAAGCCTCCCGCGTCCACCTCTCGCTCTGACCTTGGCCTCCCGCCTCCCGAGCTTGGCCTCCGCTCGGCGCCCTCCCCCTCAATGTCTGGCCTCCGCCCAGGGCCCTCCCCCTCCGCGTCCGGCATCCGACCCGTTGCCCTCTCCCTCCGCGTCCGGTCCGACACCCTCCCCCTCCGCGTACAGCCTCCGCCCAGCGCCCTCTCCTTCCACGTCCGGCCCAACACCCTCCTGTGGTCCCGAGCCAAATGAGCCTACTCGCGAGCTCATAACGAGTCGAGTCGAGCCAAGCAGACGGTTTTGCTCGTTGGCTTAACGAGCCGAGCCGAGCTGAGCTTTTGTTCCTTAATGAGTTTGACATAACTGAGCGAGTTTGGTTCCTTAACGAGCTTAATTTTGACCTAGCTGAGCCGAGCTTGGTTCCTTAACAAGCTTGACCTAGCCGAGCCGAACTAGTTTGTTATCCACCTCTAGTTACAGCTATACCAAACATGACTTAGGAGGGGTAGTTTTGACCAAATTGAAGAATGTAATGTGCCTCACCATCTGATCCGGAGTAATCAAAATAGAGAATTAGAACTTGTAGAGGGGTACAGGACAAGGGGGGGCAAGTACACTAAAGCTACATTAATAACGAGGTTTACACTGTACGTACTGAACGTTGACGCTCTTGTATGGTACAAAACATCTGCTACTTCGTTGCTGAAATGGCTGCTTTGCTGTCCGTTACTTACTTATCTCACACTACCACCGGAACGTCCGGTCGCACTGTACCGACACTCGAAAATCGAAACACTGAACGTTTTTTACTCTCGAGCTAGCTAGCCTCGACGCGGTGACAGATCGAACGCAGAGAATGCAGAGAGCATCCCATGATTCCCCTCAAGCTAGCTATCGTGGGCACATACCACATACACAGCTACCCCACTACTGCAGCAAGATGCCAGAGAAAGACCTCGGCGAGGCAAGCCGTCAAAGATCTCATTAGCAACCTGCCGGGCAGCCATCAACTCCATTGGATCTCCTGGGCCATGGTCCACAGATCGGATCAGATATCAAAAGCAAAAGAAGAATCCCGTGCTACAGTACTAGCTAGCTGGAGTGCTAGATTCAAGTGTCTCAACACCATGACCAGAGAGAGCTTTATGAACTAGTTTTAGTTGGCACGCACTAGCCAAAGATCGAGTCAAGGGGACACGTTGAACATGGACTAGTACGTACAGCTACAAAACAAAACAACCTCCAAGCCAACAGCCAAGGCTGCAGACGCTGCTGCTGCTGCTGCTGCTGCTGAGTTCTAAGATGATCGAATCTATCACAGCAGTATATAGCTAGTAGCTAGCTAGGGTAAAGCGTCGTGACATAGGATCCCTTTACGCATTGATGGGGTCGTGGGAGGCATGCAGTGCAGTGCAGTGCAACGCAACGCAGGCCCGGCGCGTCAGAGGCCAAGCTAGGCGAGGCGACTTTCCCGGCCGCGCGCGGCGACGTGCCGTACTCCTGCCGCGCGTTTCGTGCCGTGGGCAGCCAGCCTGCCCCCTCCAGCTCCAGCTCCAGCTCCAGCTGCGCCGTGCACGTAGCCAAGTCAGTCGTCACGTTTGAGCGGGTCGCTGCCTGCGCCGGTGAAGAGAAACGGTCAAGTTTGAGGTCGCGTCGGCCGGTCCAGTCCGCTCTGACCCGGGGTCTAGTCACGATGGCCTTGCCTGCTTTGATTGCGAACCCATGTCACACATCCTGCATCTGTTGATTCGGTGAAACTCCTGGCGCCATTGCCCAGCCGCGAGCTCCTTTGGTGTGATGTGCGGCGGCTTCAGCTTGCTCATCATGCAAATCTTTGAAGCAGGCCGGCACACATGGATGATGGATGGTCCTTGGACTACCAGTACTCAGCTTAAAGTTCAACCAAGAATGATCACTAACCCAACCTAGGCAGGACCGGCTAGGCTATCCGAGCTCGTGCTCAAGAATGCTTGGCGCTACCCGGTTCGCCTTCCCTTCTTTGCTTGGTTTTGTTTGCATCTGCGCAGTGCAGAATCCTGAAAGGCTCACTAGTCGCTACTCACTACTTCTGCATCCATATCCCCTTACTGAATTGACCGACTGGCTGCTCTGCTCCGGGCTCGTGCCTGGGCACGGCTAATCGATCCCACTTCTAGGCCGCGAATAATTTCCTTGATGATTGCCTTGCCGGCGCCGCTGCGCTGCACGAAGCTGCAGGGATGAGAGGTTTTCGGCAGCGGGAATTGTGCGGCCTGCGTCGCAATGATTCGCCTGCTCAGGCAGAGGAGGAGGAGCCGCAGAGGCTGCAGAGCCTAGCACTATGCTGAAAAAGCAATGAAATTATGGAAGCTGCCGACCGCCGAGCGCCAAGGCTTTAGTTTGCGGCTCGCACAGATTCATCACTTCACCGAAAGCTGTGCAGTGCAGGTGCAGCCCGCAGTGTGGCTTGATGAACTCGTAATCCTTGTATATTCCTTCTTTTCATGCCTGTATTGGAGTGAAAATTGTTGATACCACTGTACGTAATTTGTTTTAGCGGTAGTAGTTGTCAGGAAATTGATTAGTTCTGACGGTGGCTTTTACATTTCTGCAGGTGGTTTTCACTTTTGAGGCTACTATACACTATATGGCCCAACTAGTGCAATCAACAACTGGACCGGTCTACGCAGTCTGAAATGGGCTGGCCAAGTCACCAATGGGCCCAGCACGGGCTATTTGCGTATGAAATTCTGCAACCAACATCAATGATGGGAACGGTCGAAGCCTCCTACTTCGTAGTAATAAACAAGACAGATATCCTTGAGAATCTCAAGCTAGTGGCTCGGCTCAGGCACGTTGATGTACAGCTCCTAAACAGATGACCAATAACAAATAGCAAGAAAAGAATGTGAATTGCGTACGCTACCGCGGCATATAATTAGCCAACGTCACCACAAGAATAAAAAATAATCAGAGGGAAAATATAAACAACTCGATCGATCACGGCAGGTGGTACAGCCCGGACGGCTTGATCGCGGCGGTAACGTTGAAGTACCTGAACGCGGCCGCCCACCGGCGGTTATCCTTGAGCATGTGCACGGCGACGGTGTCCGGCCGGAAGTTGTCCATGTCCCAGTTGAGGTCGTACATCCGCGGCTTGAGGTTGTACCGGTTCTTGCCCCGGCCGCCGATATTGAGCCACTTGCCGACGAGGAGGTCCTCGGGGCCGTGCGTGTCGTTGTGCCGCAGGATCTCCTCGTTGGTGGACACCCAGCTCGCGACGTCCCAGGAGACGACGTACCCCATGCCGTGCATGAACGGCATGGGGTCGTCGCCGACCGCGAAGCCGTGGCCGAGGTAGACGTCGTCGCGTGGCTTGTGCCGAAGCTCCTCGACCATGGCGGCCACGCGCAGGTACGTGTCGTCGTCGGTCTTCATGACGTAGTCGTAGGGCGCGTCCGCGAACAGCCGCGGCACCGCGGAGAGGTACTCGTACGTCTTGCCGTCGTTCATGTTCTCGGTGCAGTTGAGCACGACGATGTCGCCGTGCCGCTTGATCTCCAGCGCCACGAGCACCTTGTCCACCGGGTCGGCCACGTCGCAGAACACGAACCGCACGTCCACCTGCGCGTCGGCGGGCACCGGCGGCTGCAGCGCGTACGCCAGGCGCACGATGTTCCGCCGCTCGTACCGCTTGGGCGTGGTCAGTACCCCCACGAGGAGGCGGAACTCCGTCTGCGTCGTCGTCGCGGCGATGACCTTCTCAGCTCCCGGCGCGACGGAGTAGTCGCCGCCATCGGCACCGCGGCAGAGCATCACGCCGAGGTCGTCGGAGCGGACGTGGGAGGAGCCGAGGATCGGGAGGACGATCACCACGGCAAGGAGGCCGAGGGGCACGAGGAGGAGGTACGGGGTGCAAAGCGAGGCGGTGGGGGAAGCGCGCGACGACGACGACGAAGTGGTCTTCATGGTGCGCGCGTCTTTCCGGTGAAATGAAACGAAGCGAGGAAATGTACGTGCCTTGGCCTAGTGGGAGCGCGCGCGTTAGCTTATAAGCAGATGCGAACAAGTATGCGTTTGCCGGCGTGGGACTATCCGCGTCAAATCGTTGGTTGGATCGTTCGCGGATGACGGGAGAAACGGGAATTTGGGGCACCATTAATCCACGCGAAGTCGAGATTGTGCTCTTCAAGGGGTGACAACAAGGAATCGATCTGCATAGTTTATTGGATCGTCTGTGGAGATGTTTCAACGTCCAAGAGCATGTTACGTGGCAGATGAAACACCCGCAAACTTTGTTCTATCTCGGCCTGTTCTCCTTGTGTTCCGAATGATAGCTCAGGATATATACAAAGAAAAAACAGAGTAAAAAACGCTATAGCGTTGCTACGGATACCTATCAACAGTTTCAATCCGATTCATGTGATGCTTACCATCCTTTGCTATATCCCCACACCAAAGTTACTGTTATTCACTCATCCTGAATACCTTATCCAGTGCAAACCCATCTCGAGTGTCTCCTCCGTCTCTCTCTCTCTCTCTCTCTCTCTCTCTCATTCCCATTCTCATCCAAGGAGAGCAATGGGCAAATCGCGCACCTCTCTCTCTCTCCACTCCGTAGTTGGCAAATCGCGCAGGGCAAGCGGCGGACGGTGAGCCGGTCCTCAAGCGATGCACGGTGAGCGGTGGTGGGCCGGTCCTCAATGCCTCGTGTGGCCGTAAGCATGTGGGGGCTACAGTCTGGCGCGATGGGGAGTGGCGGTGAGCGGGCTCGGCCAGAGCGAGGCGAGTGGAAGCGGCTACCGAAGGTGTGCTCAGCGATGTGTGGGAAGGTGAGCAACCACGGAAGCTCGGTGAGCACGGAGCCGTGGGTGAGGTTGGTGGTAGGCAAGAAGGCCAACAGCCGCAACGTCCCGGCAAGCGCGGAGCTGTGGTAGCGAGCGGTCGCGCAGCCGCAGGTTAGCACGTCATGATTTTTTTTGCTCTTGTTTGATTTTTTATGAAACTTCTTGAAACTTGAGTTCCAAAATCTCGAGCTTATTGAAACTTCTTGAAACATGTTAAAACTTATTGAAACTTCTTGAAACTTTTCTGTCTGAAACTTGTTTAAACTTGTGTTCCAAAATCTGAAACTTGTTGAAACTTGGGCTTGAAACTTTCTTGCCATCTTCTGGAAACTTCTAGAAATCCGTGAAACTCACTGAAACCTGGAACTTTTAAAATATTTTCACGAGACTTCTTAAAACTTTGTAAAACTTGCTGAAACCTCTTGAAACTCTTTTTGTCTGGAACTTAATGAAACTTGAGTTCCAAAATCTGAAATTTGTTGAAACTTAGGCTTGAAACTTGGGCTTGTAGGTTATTTTACTACTCTTATGGAATTTTTATGACGTATCTGTATTATGTGCAAATTCTTCAATATTAATGGTATTTGTGCCTCAACCATGTGCTTCATGCATAATTTTTATTATTAAGTCCTAATCCTACTCCTTACGTATATCTTTAGAAAAGTGTACAGTTAGTGTTTTTATCTATTCTCTTGATTGTGTGCCCATTATCCCATGAGTACCTTTTAGTTTTCAATTTTCTTTACTACGTATTCTATATTTAAGTTCAATGGGTAACTTCTATTTGTTTATATAATTAATGTGTTTACAAGGAAATTTTAGTTAATTAGTTGGGTAACTTCTATTTTTCCTATATAAAATATATTTCCAAGAGAAATTATCTTCAAAAATACCTAGTGGATATCAACTTGCAATCCATGAAATTTTAGTTCATTGCGTATGTAATTTATATAGATAGTAAGTATGCGAGGTGGCAGAGGCACTATCTTCGCCGCTATCATCGACGTCGCCGAATGCGTTTGGATCTCCGAGCAAAGTGGTACGTAAGCGATATGACAGAGGAATATCGAAATTGCTCGCGGGCCGAATGACTATCATGGAGGTCAATGATGTTGGAATCCCTATGAGACCAAAGAAAGCAGCAGTGAGATTCTGGACCATATGCGGGATACTTGGAAGGGAATGGATCCCCATCACCACACCAAGCTGGAAGTCTCTAACGGATGTATAGAGAGGCCAGCTGTGGACTGAAATTTCAAACTCGTTCACTATCCGAGAAGCATACCAGGCACGCGTGCAACGGTAGGCGTTGCTCGCGATGGGACACGGGTGAATGACCTTCAAGAGCACGCTTGTCACGAAGTACGTGAACATGGGTCGGATGCCCTTCACGAAGTATAAATTCTTGTCGCGAGATATATGGGGCGTCTTTGTGCGGATGAAGACGACAGCCGAATTTTAGGAGCAAAGTGCGGTGCACAAAGCTCTCTAGGCACAAAACACTCACCCCCCACAAACTCGACACCACTGGGTATGTGGGTAAAACCACGGAATAGGCGGCGGAGGACGAGAACGCAACCGGGCCATTTGCTGAGATCAAAGATGGGCGTGCTCTAACCTGGTTAAGAGCGAGGGTATTAGCCACGTCTTCGGGCGGCATCTCTTTCATAAACCCGGTAGACGAGGCAGTGTCCCAACGTCTAGTAAATATATCGAACTACGTAGTTGTTAATAAATCCATAACTTCATAGTGTCTATAAATAACATGATGACCTCTTGCAGCAAGCATTGACTTTCGCATGTTCCCAAGGCTCCTTCGAAGCAGACAGAGAGAAGGATCTATCTACGGCCCTTGGAAACAAGGAGCACTCGGGTCGCATGCGAGGTGTTGGGGTTTACGTACCTTGGAGGGATGAATTTCGACACGACTCGGACACGTACAGGAGTAGGAAGAGATCCAAGGCCGAGCACGACGCCCGGTTGGAACATGTGCTTACTGCAAAATTTTAAGGACAGATAACAAGATTGCAGGATCAATTGAATCAACTCCTCAACCAGTCGCAAGCTGCCCCTATTATTTTGGCAGCCAGTCCTCCTCAACATCGGAGTAGCCTCGCGTCCACGCCAAATTCTGAACATGAAGATGTCTAATTACCTATCGACGACATCAAGATAATGTACATCTTTGAAATGCTCCAAAGATAGACCTATAGGACGTCTTGGTTAATTGTGTATTGTTTTGTAGGAGTCGATGCCTTGCAAGCTCCAAGTGAGGATGGTTTGGTTCATTTCTATTGAGGTTGGGCGGGGATGGTGTATCCACACTAGGAAGGGACATTGCAGCATGGTGCCCAGCTGGTGCAGGGTTACGTCAGGGTCCAGGTGGACATGGTACATGACAATTTCATGGTTGTCCCACTGGAGCCTTTTAGTCATTATACCAAAAAGAAACAAGGTAATATACCTTGATTCCCTACTCAACAAAACCCATGACTTCACCCTTCTAGAAGGAATACTCGACAAGTATGCTCATTTCCTCCATACATAACTCATTGTAGTCTTCCTTCGTTTGAAATGATCAAAGATAACTTTTTGGAATCATGTAGGTCGTTCATCGCCTACGTTGTTGAGAGAGGGCTATACAAGGGATCGAACGCCACACTGCAACACAAGACGCGATTTCTGGTACGCATTATGACACAATAATCCTATATCGTACTTCATAATAATGCGCCTCGAACTGACTATACATATATATGTTATTCTATTTTTGCAATGCCGTCAACAAAAACAACATCACCTATGTGCATTCTATATTTGCCATCATATGCAGCAAATCATGAGTGCTAAGATGAAGGATCCTTAGGTTTGTCAATCTCGCAACAATTCTTTTACAATTATAAATTTAAATATATATGCTTACTGCTTTACTCATGCTAGCGACATGGTTTGAACATAGATTTAGATGCACTCGTTATGAAAGAGATCTCGGAGGTTCGAGGGAAACTCTGCTGCTTCATCAAGATGGAAAATCGTTAACGCCAACGGAGAGTTTCACTCCGTCGACACCGCTGAATGACCTTCAAACAATTGATTCAATTATAATTCACTTTGAGTAGTTGTAATTCAATTGTAACTCTAGCGACAATACTTGAACATTATCTTTTGTAATTGATTTTGAGTTGTAAATGATCACTTTGAGTTATCAATAATTGATTCATCTATAATGTATATGTTTTCTGCTTGCTTCTTTTCAGAGGGCATAGCTAGCAATTCCTGACGCTAGCCGAAAATCATAAAAAATTTAGTTAGGTTAAAGAATTATCAAAGATGTTTTTATTGAAACTAGCGAGGATTAAAATCTCTACTTATTATTTAATAGATAAAGGATCATACATCTTCGTGGTCGTAACCCCTAAGGCTAACGATCTCACTGGTCGTGAGGATTCCAGAGGTTACATAATATCTAACTTGGTCGGAGAAAGTTCCCAACCTTGTCTCCGATCAGTCAAAAGCTCACAAAGCCTTGAACTGATATCTGGATCTAACATCCGATATATCATCTACCGTGTGAAGAATGGAACATGTGCTGTATATTCCATACCATGCGACGATACGTAACTCTAAGACACAGGAATGCGGTTATGTGGCTCACTGACATATAACCGTACAACAGTTGATACATTGTCAACTGACGCCCCTCTCCAACTAGACGCGCTGCTTCTCCAACAGAAATATCTCCCAGAGACAACTACCAACGCTTCATCAACTACATAAGGAGGACTGTGAACCGAAGTGGAAGAGGCCAGAACAGTGAAGATAGATTGGGAAACACTCTCAGAAGAGCATTGTATTCCCGAGTTAGTCTTCAGTCTAGGTTACATACACCCATTGTAATAGCCAGTTCACAGCAATAAAGGGCAGTCTCATTACTTTTTCAGAAGATACGTGTTATTTTCCTCTTTTTCTTCATACATTCATAAGATCGACGATTTGATCGTCGACAGCTGGCACCATCCGTGGGGAAGAAGGCGCAAATCTTCTGAAGGATTCCTTGCTCACCAAATCCTCGCTCATCCTTCTGTTCATGAGATAATGGCAGGAATTTGGGACGAGGAGAATTGGTTCGATCTGGACGACTACTCCAACCTCGACATGGACGCCTGCATCCAGGCCATGCAGGGTGATTGGTCGTCGTCCTCTTCTTCCTCTGCCAGTTCGCAAGTCGCTAATGACGCTGAAGTCGAGCAGATGGATGAGGACGTACCACTGCAACAAGTGGCGCTTCCCGAGGGACAGGCCACTCCGACCAGTTCGGAGCGTCCAAGAATCTCTCCAAGCCCGGTCTTTCCGACCGGCAAAGAAGGTGATAAAACTTCAGTCCTACAATCCGAGAGTCAATACACTCTCGACACCATCATGGCTGACAGGTATTCACCCACGGCTTCTGGAAATACCAGGAGCCAACCGACATCTGGTAACGGTGTCGATGAAACCCTCACCGGCCATGGGCCGAGTGGGGATGATAAACCTCAGCATATGATCGGTAGTTCGCCGTATCAGGCTGAGTCCGCCTCGGAGGCCTCAAGAAGTGCTCATCTCCGATCGGTCTCCGTCATGGAAATGTCTGGTAGAAACACTGGGAAGCTCTCCACTGAGTACAGTGGAAACTCTTCGGAGGATCGATGCTGGAAACACGAGGTCAATGCGATCGGAAATACTGATCGCAATGCCCTGTACGGTCTTGCACCCGCTGCCTCACCACCACCTACTAATGGAGATGGCGTGGGCAATCAAGTACCAGCTACCAGAGGCAACAAAACTGATGGACGTCCATCAGTTAATTCGCCTGGTTCAGCCCCACCAAGGATGACAGGTCAAGTGCGGCCAATCACGAGGTAAAGAGAAGGTTCGGATTTGCGAACGCCAACAACCTCGATGAATCCTCCGAGACCTTCAGCAATGGTACAAAACCTGCAACGCATTCGTAGTATTTTAAATAATACTGACCCTGCTTTAGCAGAAGCCCCAGGTTTTGTCCAAATAGTAGGACAGGTATCGGAGATTCTCCAGCAAATCGTACAACGTATGAAAGAATACCGAGAACGGAGGGCACCACAAAGTCAAACCATGACTTCGTCCCGGCGTTCTTCCCTCAACATAGGGCAACATGCGTATGTTGGGAATCAATCGATACCACAGCCTCCTCGACGATTTCGACCAATGGGTCATGAGGGAAGGAGATTGTTCCGAACAAATACACATTCTTCTCGTCGAGAGGGTTATTCGCTTGGTCCTAACGATCTTCGATATCGTTTGAACTAGGCAGGTGATCAAGGGCGTCGCAATGCTCGTGATCAGGTCGGAACGCTAGAACCCCAGTTCTCTAATCAAAGGAATCGGTCTCCGACCGATCACAATCCGACACCTTCTCAAAGAAGGCACCATGAATCAGTCACAGGCTGTCGAGCTTTCTCTGAAGGACTCCAGGCTGTGCGTTGGCCTAACCGGTTTCGACCAGCCAACATGGACAAGTTCAATGGGTCTCAGAACCCATTAGAATTTCTCCAGATTTATACCACCGCCATCAGAGCGGCCGGTGGTGATGAAAACGTGATGGCCAATTACCTACCTACGGTGTTAGAAGGATCTGCCCGGTCATGGTTGCTTAACCAATCGGTCGGATCAATCTACACTTGGGAACAACTCTGCGATCTCTTAATCGTGAATTTCCAGGGTACGTACGATTGCCTAGGAAAGGAAGATGATCTACATCAGATCCGGCAGAACCCAAAAGAAACTCTTCGCCAGTACATCAAGAGGTTTAGCCAGGTTCGTAATTCCATACCCGATATTGCAGAGTCTTCTGTAATTCAGGCATTCAAGGCAGGATTGAGGAACCGGAGGTTTACGGGGGATATAGCTATGAATCCCCCACGAACAACCGCCGAACTATTCGATATGGCGGATAAATATGCAGCCGCTAGTGAAGCGGTCGAATGGAGCGAAGCTATAGATCGAAAAGACAAAACTCCTCAATCTGGCTTAGAAAAGCCAGAAAAGAAGTATAAGAAAGCTCTCAAGAAGAAGAAGCATCACAAAATGGATGGTAAGGAGGTCTTAGCGGTACTAGAAAAGCTTACCAAAGGTAAGAGAGACTATGTCGGTCGAGGAAAGGTAAAAATTCCGACCGACGGGTATAAAAAGAATAAGAAGTGGTGCCCGCTTCACCAACAGGCAGGGCACGATTTGCACACCTGCCGTGTCTGGCAAAAGAAGTTAGAAAATTATTATGCAGGTAAAGGCTCCCTTCCCTAAATACAAGAGTTAGGAGAAACAAGCTCCAAAAAGGACAAAAATGGCGACGAGGAAATGGAGTACCAAGAACCTCATCACACAGTCGACATAATCTTTGGAGGATCTTCATCGTACGACTCGCGACGTCATCTGAAAGTCGTGGAGCGGGAGGTCAACCTAGCAGAGTCTCCAATCAACATCAAGCCTTCGAGGTGGTCGGACACTGTAATCTCCTTCGGCAAAGAAGACTGCTCTGTCTCGTCGACTCGACCGGATAGGTTCCCTATTATAGTTGAGCCTACCATTAATAACTGTAAAGTCAATAGAGTCTTGATAGATGGAGGTAGCTCTTTAAATATTCTATTCTCGGGAGCTCTAGAAGAAATACAGGTTCCTAAATCAAAGGTAAAGCCAGTAAAATATGCCTTCCATGGCATAGTTCCTGGCTCTACCACCAAACCGATAGGACAGGTGTCCTTACCGGTTACGTTCGGAAGTCCTGATAACTTTCGAACAGAAAAGATTTCGTTTGACGTGGTTGATTTTGAGACCGCTTATAACGGGATCCTTGGCCGTCCGGCTCTAGCAAAATTCCTGATAGCCACACATTACGGTTATCAGAGTTTGAAGATGCCAGGACCAAAGGGTGTCATCATGGTTCGGGAAGATCAAAAGATGGCTTATGTCTGCGATCGGAGATCTTTAGAACTGGTCGACGAGCTTCTGACCAGAAATACTGACTCTTCTACAATGCCGGTCAAGCACTCCGGACCAAAATTGACACCCAAACCCTTTGATCAGACAAAAGAGGTGCTACTTGACAAAGGCGCTTCTCCAAGAGACGCTAGGTTGGGAGACACCGACAGGTCCATTCCGAAGTTACTGATCGGAGAAGGGCTCAACCCTAAATAGGAAGAGTCGCTCGTCTCTTTCCTCCGAGCAAACCAGGACGTTTTCACCTAGCAGGCGTCCGACATGCCTGGAGTCTCCAGGGAAGTGATCGAGCACAGGCTGGCTCTCTAGCCTGACAAAAAACCGGTCAAACAGAAGTTAAGACGTTTTGCACTTGACCGGAAGGAAGCAATCCAGTCGGAGATTGACAAGCTCCTCAAAGCTGGATTTATTCGTCAAGTCCATCACCCTCAATGGCTTGCCAATCCTGTAATGGTTAAAAAGAATAATGGAAAATGGCGAATGTGTATAGACTTCACAGATATTAATAAAGCTTGTCCGATGATGATTTTCTCCTTTCTCGCATTGATCAGCTTGTAGACTCCACCTCCGGGTGCGAGTTTCTGAGTTTTTTAGATGCATATTCAGGGTACCACCAGATAAACATGAGTAAAAAAGATGAGGAGAAAACTTCCTTCATCACTCCATATGGCACTTACTGTTATATTAAGATGCCTTTTGGTCTCAAAAATGTTAGTGCAACTTTTCAAAGGTTAGTGCAGAAAACTTTCAGCCACAGGTAGGTTGAAATCTAGAAGCCTATGTAGATAACTTGGTTGTGAAAAGCATCAACACTGGCGATCATATTCTTGACCTACAAGAAACTTTCAACAACTTGAGAAGACATAACCTCAAGTTGAATCCGGAGAAATGTGTGTTCGGGGTTTCTGCTGGAAAGCTTCTTGGTTTCCTAGTTTCGGCTAGAGGTATCGAAGCAAATCCGGCTAAGATAACAGTCGTCCATCAGATGCGTCCCCTGACAAAAAAGAAAGAGGTCCAAAAGCTAACTGGTTGTATGGCAGCGCTGATTCGTTTCATAGCCAGGTTAGGTGAGAAGGGATTACATTTCTTTAAACTTCTTCGGAAGCATGGGAGTTTTGAGTGGACGAAAGAAGCCAACGAAGCCTTTGAAAAACTCAAGGAGTACCTTAAGCGCCGGTCTTAGTCTCGCCCAAGACGGAAGAAACACTTGTTGATTTACGTGACTGCAACGCCACAGGCTGTCAGCGGTGTATTGGTCGTAGAACGTGAAAACGTTCAACGACCAGTATATTACGTAAGCGAAGTCTTACATGGACCGAAAGAAAGATATCCACATGTACAAAAGTTGTTCTATGGTCTCCTTATGGCTTCAAGAAAACTAAGGCATTACTTTCAGGCCCACAAAGTGGTCGTACCTACAGGATATCCCCTAGGTCAAGTCCTTGGAAACAGGGAATCATCAGGACGAATAGCAAAATGGGCGGTTGAACTAGGGATGTTCGATCTCCATTTTATCTCACGGACAGCTATAAAGTCTCAGGCAATAGCAGAATTCATTGCCAAATGGACAAACCCAGAACCTAAACAGAAACTCGAGTACGAGCATCACAATGAGTAGACAATGTACTTTGACGGTTCATTAATGCTTAAAGGATCGGGGGCTGGAGTCGTCTTGATATCCCCTACTAACGAACACATTAAGTACGTCATCCAGTTTAACTTTCCCACTACTAACAATGTAGCTGAATATGAAGGTTTGCCGGTAGGACTTCGAGCAGCTCATTCGCTCGGGATTCGTAAATTACTAGTGAAAGGCGATTCTCAACTAGTAGCGAATCAAGTAGGGAAAGAGTATCAGTGCTCAAGTACCAAGATGTCGTCTTATCTGGCGGAAGTACGAAAACTCGAAAAGCACTTCGTCGGTTTTCAGATCCAACATATTCCTAGAAAGGAAAACTTTTTAACAGATCAGTTGGCACGGATGGCCTCCACTAGGTCAACCGTCTGTAAGATCGAGGTGGCCGACTAGAGGGGGGTGAATAGGCGGTTTTAAAAATTCTATCGCGCTAAACCAATATATAAATGCGGAAGCTAAAAGCAAATTGGTTTTGCTCAATTAAAACATAAATCAACTAGGCTCAACTAAGTGCACCGACAATATGAACACAATACAATAAGAGCAATCAAACAAGATATATAAGCAATTAAAACAAGAATGTAAATTGCTCAAAGTAAAGCACAAGTAAACACAAGATGACACGATTATGTTTTACCGTGGTGTTCGGAGACTTGCCGGTCTCCCCTAATCCACGTTGAGGTAAGCCCAACCACGTTGGACCGGCTCCTCAAATGAGCACACACCTCCGAGGTAAGTCCAACACTTGGACCGGTTCCAAACCGAACCAACACCTCGCTCAACTATGGTTGCTCTTCCTCCACTCCGGAGATGGCGAGCACCAAACCACTCACAAACACGCCGGGTCTTCTCACAAGCTTCTTGAGAAGATCACCGCGCACGACGCCTCCACGCCGTCTAGGTGTTGGCAAACACCAAGAGTAACAAATCTGAACTTTCACTTGAACTAATCAAGTGTCAACGCTCACGTGGATACACAATCCACTACCTAAGGCAACACATGCACTTAGGGTTTACTCTCTAATCTCACCAAGTGCAACACATGCACAAAAGAGAATAGAGACTTGCTCTTAGCTCAAAGAATGAGTGTATCACTTAACAATAGCACCAGTAACTTCAGCAACCTCTCCCAACCGGCCAAGGTGGCTATATATAGCCCACACACAAAAACTAGCCGTTGGAAGTCAAACCCCTGAAAAATCAGGGAAATCGGAAGTTCCGCCGTGCTAAGGCCGGAACTACCGCATGAGAGAGAAAAGCACCGCAACGGCTATGTCAGACGAGAAACTAGCCGTTTGATTTTTTAGTGCGGAACTACTGCCAACCAAATTGCGGAAGTTCCGATCTTCGGAAGTTCCGCTCAACACATAGCGGAACTACCGCACATCGAATTTTGGCTAAGTCCTCAAAATGGTGCTTCTCTGGAAAAAACGAACCGCTAGAATTCGGAGCAACCGATAATCGAAAGTTCCGCCGGTAACACTCCGGAACTTCCGCACTTAGAAAATCGGCTAAGTCCCTAAACCGCCGCTCGAAAAATCAAGCGCGACAATCGGACGGATCGGGATGCGGAACTTCGCCGTTAAGCACGGAGCTTCCGATTGTCCTGATTGAAAACAGCAACGGCTTTTTCAACGATTTCTATTGCAAAACACATTTGCTAATTGATAAGCCATGCCAACAAAGGTCACAAGCAAGATTCCCAACAAGTTGCAAAACACATTTGCTAACTTTTGGAATCATACCACAAGGAAAAAGGTACATGGACTTACACCATTTGCAAAACTCATTTGCAAACTTAAGTCACATGCTACAAGGGTTATGCATGAGCCTCGATTATTTGCAAAACACATTCGCAAATAAATAGCGTCATGCCTCGTTGAGCTAGAGCAAATATAATGAGCTATCAACACATGACTAACTCAAACTACTAGTCAAGATCTCTCTTAATAGTACGGCAACCTATACTAGCAATCCGGTCTTCCAACCAAACACCAAGACCGGTAAAAGACTAGGAACACATCCTTAGCCCTAGCTAGTCATACCTTTGCCTTGCATCTTCCTGAAGCTTGATGACGCACATCAACACTTCAAGTCCGGGTCCTTGACTTTGACAATCATCAACTTATGATGATTTCTTCACTTCGGGATATTGTCTTGATCATCATCAACACATGATGATTTCTTCATCCCGATTCTTCACATGCATCAACGCATGATGCATTCCTTCACTTGACCTTCATCAACACATGATAAGTCTTCTCTTGTCTTGATGATCAACTCATGATCATCTCTTCTTGATAAGCGTCAACTCATGATGTATCATTTACACCAAGCTCTTGACTTGATGATCAACTCATGATCATCCCAAGTCTTCATCATCCTGGAACATAACCTATATATCCAACTCATGGAAAATGTTAGTTCCACAATGTGATCATCATTAATTACCACACTATACCATTAACTCATAATGGTGGGACAAGATACCTCAACCTTTCCCTCTTTGGTAATTGATGATAACCACTTAAATTCTCATAAATTTAATGAAGATAAATGAGAGAACAAATGAGTATATATAAACTACACAAGTTATATATACTCTAACATGAGTATACAAGAACTACACAAGTTCTATATACTCATAACATGAGTATATACGAACTACACAAGTTTTGTATACTCAAAGGTTTTGTTTCAACGTAAAGATCCCAATATATGTGGAGAATGGAATATGGATCAATACTAATGAAACCACAAAGTATAGGATAAAACTCCCCCTAAATGTGTGCATACACAAATGTGTAATACGATCATATGCACATATTCAAGTTTGACTTATGGTTGAGTTCAATCCTATATTTTGGATCCGAGAAATGCAACAATATGTAGAATTGAGATGTCGATTGCATACCTCGTTGTGTTTCACCTTTATATCCAAATGAGACTACACAAAGATAATACTTGATAAAAGAGTCAGTCTCATATTTGGATTTGTCATTAATCACCAAACACTCCATTAACTCATAATGACGGGTCTAGATCTTTCACCGTCCCGCTAGGAGTTTTTCTTGAGCAACTCGATTCACCCTCGGTAATCGAGCCTTCCGAGAACATCAATGGTTCACATCAAGTCAATCCAATTGATTCTGGTCACATAGATGCTCCACAGATCGGTGACGATCATGGTAGAGATTGGATGACATCGATCTACAATTATCTTCAGCATGACCTAATTCCAGAAGATGGTGTAGAGGGTGATCGTATAGCACAAAAAGCCAAATCATATACTCTTATCGAACGTACCTTGTATAAACGAGGATCTCATGGAGTGTTGATGAGATGCATATCTCACTCGGATGGCATTAAGTTGCTAACCGAAATTCATGAAGGAGTCTGTGGAGCACATCATTCCTACAGAACACTGGTCGGTAAAGCCTTCAAGCAAGGATACTATTGGCCAACTGCCCTTCATGATGCAAAAGAGCTCGTGACGAAGTGTGTACAATGTCAGTTTTATAGCCAACAAGTACATCAGCCGGCACAAGCTCTGCAAATAATTCCTCTTTCTTGGCCTTTTGCAACCTGGGGACTAGACATTCTGGGACCTTTCCCAAGAGTACCCGGGGGTTTCGAATTCCTTTTCGTCATGATTGACACGTTTACAAAGTGGATCGAAGCCGAGCTAGTTGTTAAAACTACAACTGAGGCTGCTAAGAGGTTCCTCATAAAAAACGTGATTACCAGCATTGAGCACTGCATAGAAATAAAACCACTTCTTGTTTATTATATATGTCTTTGCATATAATTTCCTCTTGCTAAGAAAAATTATTTTTTCTTTCGACCATATATTGTCTTAGTAAGTACTTTGATTACGAAAATAATAATCAATGAACGATTTTCTTTTCTCTTCAACTAATTTTTCCAGTCTTGAACTGGTAGGGTTGGTTGTACCCTCTACATCCTTCAATGAACGATCAGATGTAATACTTTCAACCAACTGGTCGAGAGTAGAATCCCTGATCGTTGGATCGGAAGGTGTAGGTTCATCGGTCACCAAAGCAGTTGACTCAATGACTACCGCCTGATTCAACAAACAAAGTTAGTCGGGTGATGAACATATTTCTTTTCATCTAAGCAAAAAGTATTTCCTTCGGTTACCTACCTCTACACGATCACTAGTGATCGTAACGTTGGTCGGTTCGTCAATTGGCTCACAGGTCTCCGTGACCTCATCAATTCTTATACCAACCGACTACATATCAAAGAGAATTTTTAGATAAACACCGATCGGAAGAGATTGTAAAGGTGAAAAATAATTATCATACTTACCCGAAGTCTCTCAGCCCTTTCTTCAGCAGTAGTAACTGTTAAGATCAAAGGGAATCCAACCCTCTCATTAAGCTCTCCAGCACAGATCATTCTGATCCGGCTTCTGATCTCATCAGAAGACAAGGCTGTAATAAAAAGAGAGGTCTTAGGATTATAAAAGTATTTAACCAGAAAGGTATGCTGATCGGATTCTTACTGGAACTTACCTTCCCTAGAGTCCTTGGTCGCATCATCACGACCAATATACCAGAGCATCGAATGAGCTCTGGCCTTCAAAGGACTGATTCTCCGCATGGAGAAGTTCCTCACCACGTGCCAGGAGGTTAAACCCCTGACACTCAGGAGATGGATGGCTTCAACCCATCTCCCAATTCTCCCCTCTTTCTTCGAGGAGGAACGCCATTGCGGGTTCTCAATAGCCTTCTTACCGCTGTAATAAAGGCCATCGCCCTGCGTAATCTTCATGTAAAACCAACTCTTCTTCCATGACGACCACGAAGACTTGGAGTACATTGGAATGTACTCCTCAGCCTTCCCGTCATGGAGACGTAAGGTACACTCTCCGGGTGTACCGGTCGTCTTCTTCGCATTCACCAATCTGTAGTAGTACCTAAAGAGATCTAAGGTTGCTGGACTTCCTAGGTACGCTTCGCAAAGGTAGACGAAGATGCTGAGGTTGGCTATGTCGTTGGAGGCCAGATTGATCAGTTCTACTCCATAAAACTCCAAAACTTGGGAAAGAAAGGAGTGAACTGGAAGTCTGAAACCGCATTCGATATATGAGAGAAATACCGGAATTTCTCCATCTTCACCACTTGGAGAATGCTCCCCAAATGCTGATCTCCATAAGATCAGACTTCTGTCGGGTAGTAGCCCAACCTTTTCCAAACCTTCAAGTTTCTTCTCACTCAGATCGGAGATCGACCAGTTGGTGATAAGATCCGACATGGTGATTTCTTTCAGGTGAAGAATTCAAATGTGATCGGAGATGGTTTCTTGGAAGATTAAGAGGAAAGTAAAAAGGCGTAGAAAACCTAACACCCAGTGCTATGGGGCTTTTTATAGCCGCAACACTGTAACCGCTTCGGGAAAAGTCCAATGGGCAAAAATCCCTTTTAACCAACGAACAAATAATTCTTTTCAACTTCCAAGGCAATTTCTCAACTTTAAAAATAAATACGGACCACCTTGAATACCCTGCCATTTAATGAGGGGTCTGCCCGATATGATTGCATCGGGAGTAAGCGTCTATACGACCAATTCATTTAAAGTTCGGGGGCTAGCCGACGAAGATTAAAACCTCTACTTATTATTTAATAGATAAAGGATCATACATCTTCGTGGTCGTAACCCCTAAAGCTAACGATCTCACTGGTCGTGAGGATTCCAGAGGTTACATAATATCTAACCTGGTCGGAGAAGGTTCCCAACCTTGTCTCCGATAAATCAAAAGCTCACAAAACCTTGAACTGATATCTGGATCTTGCATCCGTTATATCCTCTACCATGTGAAGAATGGAACATGTGTTGTATATTCCATACCATGCGACGATACGTAACTCTAAGACACAGAAATGCGGTTATGTGGCTCGCTGACATATAACCGTACAACAGTGACACATTGTCAACTGATGCCCCTCTCTGACCAGACGCGTTGCTTCTCCAACAGGCGTCTCTCCCAAAGACAACTGCCAACGCTTCATCAACTACATAAGGAGGACTGCGTACGAAGTGGAAGAGGCCGAACAGTGAAGATAGATTGGGAAACACTCTCAGAAGAGTATTGTATTCCCGAGTTAGTCTTCAGTCTAGGTTACATACACCCATTGTAATAGCCAGTTCATAGCAATAAAGGGCAGTCTCATTGCTTTCCAAAAGATACGTGTTATTTTTCTCTTTTTCTTCATACATTCATAAAATCGGCGATTTGATCGTCGACAGAAACCGTATGTGACGGGATATTACAGACGGTTCTATTTACAAACCGTCTATGATATGTCTCCAATCACAGACGGTTTGTAAATAGAACCGTTTGTGATATCCTACGTATGTTGAAACCATCTGTGATAGTATACCTTCACAGACGGTTTCAACGAAAAACCGTCTGTGTTTTGTTTTACCACAGATGATTCAAAAACTATCCATGATAACTGGCTGTTATCACAGATATACAAATTCAGACGGTTAAAAAATCGTTTGATGATAGTTTTGAACTATCTATAATGACTCTGTCTGTACTAGTGTGGGGGTGCAGTAGCCTCGTGCCGTGCAATGGAAGTTTGTCGGTTACTACTTACTTGTACATGCCTCGTGACGTTCGTGATTTGCCTCGGCCGCATGATCGAAGCTGATATCTCACCAACTTACATGTAGTGTGATACGCATGGTTTATTGACAGTTCAAGGCTTCAAGCTAGTCAGATTATAGTCGCTTTTTCACATTGCTTTCGGCTGAGAACGCGAGTGTTGGCGCAATATAGTAATGCTATTGTGGAAAATTTCAGCCTAAATTTCAAGCAGATATGCTACATGCATACCTCTTGAGGCATAGAAATATCTATTAAAATCTTTTTTTACTATGGAAACCATTTTAATTTTAGCATCAAATTAGCAAAAGAAAATCTCAAACAAATTGAGAAGACAGCCTATGGAGTACTGCACCACCTTTTAAAAATTCAAGTTTAAACTAAAAAACGAGATTGGAGAGACGGAAAAGAGAAATTGCTATTAATTTGTAATGTTCGCTTCTTTTTCTCTCTCTTTTAACGTAGAGTTTGTCATGTATTTGTCTTTTATGCTTCTCCCAACGCAAACTGGATTTGAACTTGAATTTTTACTGTTGACAGAACCAAAATAATTCCCAGTTTTTTTAAAAAAAAACCAAAATGATGCTTTCACTGTATACGTCCCCATTGTGGTATCCCTAGGGTTTTTGCAACCATAAAGCTAACAAAAAACAACATTGTTTCCCGCGTGAAATTCCAACTTTCAAACAGGCCCGGAGCATCACATATACAAAATTTCCATAATAACGTGCATGCATTTGCAACAGGTACATACTATATAAGTACATTGTCGGAGGAAGAAGCAAGCATGAAAAACCCATTTCGGAGGATACAACTCCTTGGGCTTGATGATCATTGCCTTATCATTAGTCGTCCTCCAGACTGCGCTTCTCATCAAAGAATGAAGGATTTTTTTTCTTTCAAAAATCCAACTAGCTCGAATTTTATCGATCATACACCCATAAATTTTATGTGGTTGCAAATTCCCACCATGATCAGTTCACTACTTGACCGTCTGATATGGCGCTTGCGTGACATTCTATTGATGACCGGAACACATGATTTCCAATTGAGCTTTTCCTTGAAAATAATAAGAGAACACTATTAAAATGAAGACGCTTTATTGATGTGGACACACCGAGTATTTGAGAATATAACGAGGATGTTACAAAATCGATGAACTTGAATATGAACAATGAATTATTACACAGTGATTCGTTGTGAACCCCTCTTTTTTCTTTTACAAAGTACGTGAGCTATACCCTTTGTACTTATTGAAGAGGTAACAGTTAATGCCACTAAAGGCGTCTCTAATCTTAACACACATTCTTCAGTAGAGTCTTGAACTGTCATGTCTTTTAGCCAACTGTCGTAAGTTACTAGATGCACCAATAATTGCTTCCCGTTAGTCACGTGGGAAACTAATATGTCTCCCGAATAGCTTGCTGGTCGAGGATTACCCAAAACCGTATAGCTGGTCGGACGATGTCCATAGCCGATCGTCTCATGCTTCAAACTGGTCGTCGACCAGTTAGATCGTAGTAAAGGGTATTAGAGTTCCTTTAAGTATTGGTTTTAGGTTTATAATCGTTATAGAGGTAGCATATTACATGTGGGCCTACTTTGATAGAGACTTTGACTTTGATCGAAAAAGTTGACCTGGTCAAGAATCATCGTCGCATTCCAACGTGAACCCATTTATAACAACACATCTAATGACCCATCTCAACCACCCAGACCCGAAGCACCATTTCATGCTCATGCTCGACTCGATGACTAGTGGGCGACACAATAGGGTTCGAGATGATGGTCATCACGCTCTTTAGGTTTGGGTAGGGGAGATGACATATTAGGGTGTGCTTTGCAAAGGGGTCCATGTTGGAATACCATGTAATCGTCACGTTGGATAGTCAATTGTCCCTGTGTGGGAATTTAAAATCACATAAAAGTTACATGTGTTTGACCGATGAAATTCGAGATATTTATGAATTTTTAACAAACTTCCCCATTTGTGGGTGAGTTTTACACACAAAAATCCCAATAATGAACAACACTGTCATGCACGCAATCAAGCTCTGGACTGACCGTCCGGACCGTCCTGACGCCACCAAGAAAGAAACAACCAAAAGCGATCCCCGAGATGCTTCGGCTTGCCCGGCTGTTTTGAGCGAGTCAACTTGTTAACCGTCGGCACATGACAAAATTGCGCGTCCACTACTCGAATGGTTCGTGACCACAATTTGTTCGTGTACCGCACAACTAATGCACGATCAATCGAACACTTAGTAAAGAATAGACACGCACAATTGGCACCTGGCAAGTAATTAGCACGAATCAAGCAGCAGCAACAACAACAAAAAAGGTATCGATTGATCGATCGATCACGGCAAGTGGTACAGCTTGGACGGCTTGATCCCGGCGGTGACGTTGAAGTAGCTGAACGCGGCGGCCCAGCGGTGGTTGTCCTTGAGCATGTGCACGGCGACGGTGTCCGGCCGGAAGTTGTCCATGTCCCAGCTGAGGTCGTACATCCGCGGCTTGAGGTCGTACCGGTTCCTGCCCCTGCCGGCGAGGTTGAGCCACTTGCCGACCATCAGGTCCTCGGGGCCGTCGGTGTCGTTGCGCGCCAGGATCTCCTCCGCCGTCGCCACCCAGCTCGCGACGTCCCAGGAGACGACGTACCCCATGCCGTGCATGAACGGCATGGGCTGCCCGCCCATGGCGTAGCCGTAGCCGAGGTACACGTCGTCGCGGGGCTTGGGCCGGAGCTCGTCCACCATGGCGGCCACGCGCAGGTACGTGTCGTCGTCGGTCTTCATTACGTAGTCGTAGGGCGCGTCCGCAAACAGCCGCGGCACGGAGGAGAGGTACGCGTACGTCTTGCCGTCGTTCATGTTCTCGGCGCAGTCAAGCACGACGATGTCGCCGTGCCGCTTGATCTCCAGCGCCACCAGCGCCGCGTCCACCGGGTCGGTCACGTTGCAGAACACGAACCGCACGTCCACCCGCGCGCCTTCCGCCGGCGGCTGGAGCGCGTAAGCGAGCCGCACGATGTCGCGCCGCTCGTACCGCTTCGGCATGGTCAGGACGCCGACGAGCAGGCTGAACTCAGGCGCCGGAGCCTCCTCCGAATCCGCCTCGGCCGGCGGCACGACGGTGTAACGGTCGGCGCCGGCGGCGCGGCGGGTGCAGAGGACGCCGAGGCCATCGGAGCCGGCGCGGGAAGGGTCGAAAGATGGAAGCACGAAGACGACGAGAAGGAGCGCGAGAGGGGCGAGGAGGAGGTAGGAGGCGGACGCGGGCGCCTTGATGGTCATGGTTTGGGTTGGTGAAATGGAAGCGTGCATGCAAGTGCGCAATGAGTAATACTTGTACTAAGCTTAAGTTAGCTCGAGCAATTAAGGATTCTTTCAGAAATTCCAATACGCGCACTTGATCTTGTAAAGAATCGTCGAACAGTTGACCGGTGAATATCGTTCTGGTATGCTGGGAAGGAAAGGATTGGGCGATTAAGATTTGGCACCTGTAGTAAGAAACTTCGAAAAAGCAACTGGTGTTACAACTCACAGTAAGTGCCACAGTTATAAGCTGTTTGTTTGCGTCGACATGTGCGCCACGATATCAAATCTTCTAATAATGTTGTTTCTAAATCAAACATTACAGTTCATGGATCCATACAGTACAGGTTTCTCGATGACACGCTGAGGCTGAGCTTAGCAACAGTTGAGTTACTATGCATGACATTGATGCATTTTTGTCATGGAGCGTTCATCAATCATCAATGCTAATATGCTTCCCGAGAGATGAATCTCACCCCTGTAAAAACAATGTAGTACTATACTACTACATTGTTTAAAAAACCAAGTAGTATAGTACCATACCACATTCGGATCTAGTATATACTCCTAGAAAGAAAAGAAAAACTCAAGCGTGACTCTCCGAGCACTTGCAGAATATATGCCAAAAAGTAAACTATTTCCATAGTTCCTTCTGCGTTCTTGTTAGGCTGTCGCTGGTGCAATAATACGATCGGAGGTCAAAGGGACCGAGCCAGAGCAGCGTGTAGTATCCAATCCAATCCTTCACGACAACAGCACAATGGATTTAGCACACGGAAACACGACTCTTCTGAAGAAAAAGCACAGCTTTGCAGCAGCAGCAGCGGTACCTCCTTGATTCCTAGTAGAGAGGCTCAATTAATTTTGGGCCTTGACGTGGCGTGCTCGTCCACGCTTCCTGACCCTGAAAAGCACACATCGCCAAACTAATTCCAATCGATCGTACATTCGTACCAAGCCGGCGTTGTTTGGCAAATGCTAGCCCCAGAACTGCTTATTTGCACGCGTAGAGCATGCATGTTTTCCCGCATTCACCGGTGAGCAATTCCAAGGTGAATTTCTCTCCCGTCCGCTGCTCATCAGCTCATTTGTGCTTCTCGCCTAAGTAATCTGGAGGAACGAGTCCACGAGTAAAGCAGACTTTAATTTCGCAAGACACTCGCCTATAGCCAACTCAAGCGAAGAATTTACACTGCTGTATACAAAAAAAAAAACAAGAGGACTCGTTTTCAGGCGAATTTCTACGCACTCCCCGCGTTTACGTAGACGGGAGAGTACGCGGCGTTAAGTAAGACAGTAAGAGCTAACTGAACAAGTCTGCCGTTGAATTCAGAGATAATCCATATGACATCGCCTAGACGAGTTAAACCAGGTTATTTACCGATCTATGTGAAAAGTGGACAGATAGGCTATGCTAACTACAACAATTAATTTTCTACCGTATTCAACCAGAAAATATACGTGTAAAGGAGTCATGGATAGTTACCACTAGATGTGCTGTGCAGCGGAAGAAGAGTTGAAGCAGCCCGGTCCAACGTAGATACGTGTTGATGAAGAAGGAACAGTCGATCGTTTCACGAACTGAATGTCTCCTCCTCGAGTCCTACGCAATAGCCTTACACTTTTTGCCAATCAGCACAGCAGCAACAGCGGCGGCGCCTCCACGGAGTCCACACGTTCCGGATGGAACGCCGTGCACTGGTGTGTTAGCACCGCGCGCCCGGCTAGGGTTTCGGGATACGGCTAAGGGGATGTGGCGGCCAGGGTTTCGTTCAATTGTGCCTGCAGCCCCGCCTCCATATTTATAGAGCATGCTAATGGGCTTCCACGTTGTAGGTCCAATAGAACCCTAGTCCTATATGGATCAATATCTCTCTTAGCCTATAAAACCGAATTGTTTATGATTGCCTCTTGGCACATCACTAACAATCTCCCACTTGCACTAGAGACAATCAATAAGGCAAGCTCTTCAATTCCAACCCCTTAAGTGTGTGACCCGTTAGGTTTATGTGTAGACAGACATGACCCGAAAACACTTTTTAAGCCATAAGTCAATAGTGGCACCTAGCAGGGCATATTGACTCCCGAATATACATAAAGATCATATCGGCTAAACCTTGATATACACATACTTGGATCCCTTTTCCACACGATACCAGTCGAACTTAAGGCGAGATTCGTGCCACCCTTGTGATAGCTCAACCATTTACTCGATCTTGTGGTGGATTACAACTTATGACTAACCCTTTAGTCACATTGTGATTAACTCTTTAATCACCTTGGCATGGCCATGCACTTCTCTAATCCAACCACATCGAGGGGCCCAAAGATATCTCTCCTGTTATGTAGGAGGGGCAAATTCCATCTTAATCCGCTCACATCCCATTCCATGTTTCATGATACACCTGAAGACCACTTTTATAGCTACCCAGTTACGGTGTAGTGTTTGGCAGTCCCAAAGCGCACCACTACACACAGTGAGAAACAATGACGATTTCAGATCGAAGGATCTAGTAGGTATACCACTCGAGATCGCTTGATGGCACATATTAACATAACAATCCCAGCAACGTCTCGGAGTGGGTCAATCCAACACCATGTTCTCTAACATGTGTCCACATTATTGATTTGATATTTCTATATCCATGATCCGTAAAACATGATCATCAATCAATACATGTGCTAATCCATAAATCATAGTTGTCCCACGTAATGACATAAGACTAGGGATCTTTAGAATAACATTAAATAAAACAAAGAGTTTCACGAACAAGTCACATACTTGTCAATCAATGCATATAATCATTATTCAAGGAACCAAATAACACCTTATTCAAAATTTCATAAACATAGACTTGATACAATTATCTCCCACTCACACTAGAGTCAATCATGTAAGTATCTAATACCCATTGCACTCGTGTGTGTCTCATGCTTTGGTTGTGGGAGAGGCTTTGTTAACGGATCAGCAACATTCAAATCCGTGTGCACCTTGCAAATCTTCACTTCACCCCTATCAATGATCTCACGGAAAAGGTGATAGCGGCGAAGTATATGTTTGGACTTTTGGTGTGACCTAGGCTCATTTGCTTGCGCAATGGCTCCACTATTATCACAATAGAGATCCACTGGACTAGACACACTAGGGATCACACCCAACTCAAAAACAAATTTTCTAATCCAAGCGACTTCCTTTGCGGCTTCGAAGTCGCAATATACTCGCTCGTTGTCGAATCAGCTACCGTCTCTTGCTTGGAACTTTTTCAGCTCATTGCCCCTCCATTGAGGCATAACACAAAACCAGACTGCGATCTGCTATCATCTTTGTTAGTTTGGAAACTAGCATTGGTGTAACCTTTTACAACGAGCTCTTCTTCACCTCAAAAAATAAGGAACATATCCTTAGTCCTTCTAAAGTACTTAAGAATATTCTTTACAGCCACCCAGTGAGCTAGACCGGGGCTAGATTGATACCTGCTCGTAACACTTAGAGCATATGAAACATCTAGGCTCGTACAAAGCATAGCATACATGATGGATCCGATGGCTGAGGCATATGGAATAGCACTCATCTTCTTTTGCTCATCAAGTGTTGAAGCACACTGAGTCTTGCTAAGACTAATGCCATGTGACATAGGCAAGAAACCTTTCTTGGAATCTTGCATATTGAACCGTTTCAATACCTTGTCAATCTATGTACTTTGGCTTAATCCAATTAGCCTCTTTGATCTATCTCTATAGATCTTTATACCCAAAATGTAAGCTGCCTCTCCGAGATCTTTCATTGAGAAACTTTTTCTCAATGAAGACTTCACAGCTTCTAGCATTGGAATATCATTTCCGATCAATAATATGTCATCTACATACAAAATCAGAAAAACAAGTGCGCTCCCACTAGCCTTCTTGTAAACACAAGGCTCTTCTTCATTCTTGATGAAACCAAACCCTTTGACTGCTTCATCAAAACGAAGATTCCAACTCCGAGATGCTTGCTTCAATCCATAAATGGACTTACGAAGCTTGCATATTCTCCCAAACATTTTCGGATCAACAAAACCCTCGGTCGTGTCATGTACACATCCTCGCTTAGATTTCCATTTAGAAAAGCCGTTTTGATATCCATCTGCCAAATCTCGTAGTCGAAATATGCAGCAATCGCTAGGAGGATTCGAATAGACTTTAGCATAGCGACGGACGAAAACGTCTCATCATAATCAACACATTGAATTTGCTTGAAACCTTTCGCCACCAATCGTGCCTTATAGATGTGAACATTTCCATCCATGTCTATCTTTTTCTTAAAAACCCATTTACACTCAATAGTTTTTACACCATCAGGTGGATCCACCAAGTTCCAAACTTGATTATCATGCATGGATTCTATTTCGGACCTCATGGCTCCAAGCCATTTTTCAGAGTTTGGTCCTATCATTGCTTCCGTGCTTGGGCTCATCATTGTCCAATAACAATATATCGCGTTGTCCCGTGGTTAGGAGCGTGAACTTTTCAATTACGCGACGTGCCCTTGTAGATCTACGTGGGGGCGGTGCCTCCATAACCGGTTGTACAACATCTTGTACATCCTGTTGAGGTTCAATAGGAGCTGAAACATTTTCAAATGTTTCCCGAATTTCTTCAAGCTGCACCTTGCTCCCACTAACACCTTTTGAAAGAAACTCTTTTTCCAAAAAGACACCGTTCCGAGCGACAAACACTTTGCCTTCTTCCCGATTGTAAAAATAATATCCTTTGGTTTCCCTAGGATATCCAACAAAGAAGCATTTATAAGATTTAGGATGGAGCTTATCAGACATCAAACGTTTCACATAAGTCTCACAACCCCATATCTTAAGGAAAGACAATTCAGGATGTTTCCCGGTCCATTTCTCGTATGGTGTCCTTTCCACTGATTTAGATGGAACTCTGTTTAGTGTAAACGCAGCAGTTTCTAGAGCATATCCCCAGAAGGACAATGGAAGATCGGATTGGCTCATCATTGACCGAACCATGTCTAACAAGGTCCGGTTCCTCCGTTCAGATACCCCGTTCCACTGAGGCGTGCCAGGCGGAGTCAGTTGTGGAACAATTCCACACTGTTTTAGATGTTCACCAAATTCATGGCTCAAATATTCACCTCCACGATCAGATCGCAGAATTTTAATTGTCTTGCCTAGCTGATTTTGTACTTCATTCTGAAATTCTTTGAACTTTTCAAACGATTCAGACTTGTGCCTCATTAAGTAGATGTATCCATATCTACTAAAGTCACCGGTAAAAGTAATAAAATACTGAAAACTACCTCTGGCTATTGAGCTCATTGGTCCACATACATCGGTATGTACAAGTTCCAACAAGTCACTTGCCCTCTCACTATGACCGGTGAAAGACGCTTTTGTCATCTTGCCAAGTAAACAAGACTCACATGTCTCAAATGATTCAAAATCAAATGAGTTGAGTAGACCATCTTTATGGAGCTTCTCATTTATATGACCTAAGCGACAATGCCAAATAAAAGCGGGATTCAAATCATTAGACCGCGGCCTCTTTGCATTAATATTACAGACATGCTTATCCTCAAGATCAAGAACATATAACTCATTCAACAATGGACAATGTGCATAGAGTATATTATTCAAATAAATAGAACAACGTTTGTTCTTTATTACGAACTCATAACCACCATCTTCCTCCAAACATGAAGAAGAGATGATGTTCTTACTCAATGCTGGAATGTAATAACAATTATTTAATTCCAAAACTAATCCTGAAGGTAATGACAAGTGATAAGTGCCGACAGCCAGTACATCAACCTTTGCTCCATTGCCGACACGCACGTCCAACTCGCCTCTCGCAAAACTTCTAGTTCTTCTTAGACCCTGCAACGATTTGCAAGTATGAATCATCGATCCGGTATCAAATACCCAAGATTCATCAGAAGAAATTGCAAGATTAATTTCTATAACATTTATACATGAAGCAGAAGTCTCGCTTCCCTTCTTCTTTTTCAGATCCTCCAAGTATTTCTTACAATTCCTAGACCAATGACCCTTGACATGGCAGTGGTAGCATTCATCATCAGGAGAAGGGCCAGATTTGACCTTCCCATTTGGCTTTGGCTTAGAGCTAGGGTGCTCATTAGGAACCTTTCCTTTTCCTTTGCCTTTGCCTTTGCCTTTGGGCGTCCAACGCTTCTTTTTTTTATTCTCCTTCTGAACCATCATCACATGATTGGTGTTTTTCTTAATGCTTTCCTCTGCTGTCTTAAGTATCCCATGCAATTCAGTCAATGATTTCTCCATGCTATTCATATGAAAAGTCATAATGAACTGCTCATAGCTCGGAGGGAGAGATTGGAGAACAACATCCGTAGCCAGATCAGGATTAAGGGGAGAACCAAGCTTCTCCAAGCTCTTAATGTAACCAATCATCTTGATCACATGAGGACTGATTAGACTACCTTCCGCCAGCTTGCATGCAAACAAGGACTTTGAGATGTTAAACCTCTCGGTCCTAGATTGGTTCTCAAATATGCCATGCAGTCCTTCAATCATAGTGTGAGCATCTGCATTCTCATAATGTTTCTGAAGCTCAGAGGACATGGTAGCAAGCATGAGACAGCTAACGTCGAGTGAATCATTGCAGTGCTTCTCATAAGCTTTGCGGGTAGCAACGTTTGCACCCTCAGGGAGTTCATCCGGGTAGGGTTGCTTAAGAACGTATTACTTTTTTTCTTGTCTGAGAACAATTCTCAGGTCGCGGTACCAATCAATAAAATTCGTTCCATTGAGTTTTTCTTTCTCAAGAACAGATCGCAAGTTAAAACCAGAATTGTTACTAGAAGCAGCCATAATCTACAACAGAAAATAAACAAGCAAAGTTCAACACTATGTTCATGATTGATCTTCCATTAAACAATTTAAGAAAAGACACTCCCACTATATGTTTTGTAATCGTCTTCCCTCTAACGACATATAGTGGTCAAGATCCATGTTCATCTAAGTTCTAGTGAGCTTTGGCATCACCGCTAGAAACCTAGTGACGTAGGTAAGCAACGCTTGCTAATCACATCTTATGTGACTCTTGTTTGTTGGGTGGCACCCAATGCCCCGGCTCCCAACACCATGCCCCAAGGCCCAAATCCAATTTGATAGCCTTGTCAAGTAAACCAATACTATGCATATGGATGTCCGACATCCACCCTATTAGATCAAGAAAATTAGTGGTACTCTGCTTTGGCAGACCTGCCAAACAATGATCGTAATTCTTATAGACGCAACAATTGGAAGGGCATCAAATAAATTCTTAATTTTTTTTTTCTGAGAGAAGCTATTCTGTCATGAAAAATACATCATCTACAGGTATAGCATGAAAGAATAGTATGACAGGAAATAAACATCACATGCATATAATCACATTAAACTGTGAATGGTATGGCCTTTTGAATCGTAGTGGTCGCCATCACATGGTTCCACGGTGATGTCCTTCGCCACACTTCCTGTCCTCTTTGTCATCATGCTTGAAGCCTCCATGGTAAAGAATTAAACTATTACAACTAATAGTTAGCAAATGAATTACATGAGGAGCTCAAGCATCACAAGTCGACACACAGGTTGTTATACAATTAAAGAACAACCTCAACCCAGCTGTGATTAATACGACACACAGGCCGCAAAAACACACATGCATCACATATACATCTATGCCATACCATTCACATCATTCCCTGCAAAAACAAGTTAAGCGTAGAACACATTCTACCGCCCTGACAAGAATGTGTTTGTATAACAATCTATGCGTACGCACGCGGGCAAGCGGGTCGAGGGAGCATTTCAGTGGGTTTCTGTGGCAATACCAAAACCTCACTAATTACATAGATCACAGCTATGAAATCGCTATGAAAATCGCATCGGGCCGATCAAATCAACCCAAATCCGAACCATTCAAAATGTCTCAATTTTCATTAGATCAATCACATTGATCATCGCAATTGGTATTCTTGAGGAGACCGCAACACAAGACCTCGATCTGTTGGCTCGATCTATTGACTGTGTGCGCAGTTAGCCTCGATGGTGATACCAGCCGGTAGGGGCAAGTCGTGCGTACATCAAAAGAAGGAGCACGAACTAATCTTTTTGGCCATATGATGCTATCAACTCATACATATTTCAACCCCTTATGACCGATTGATCTAATCAACCCGTGCACCGAAAGATATCACATGAAACTAGCATAAGAACGGTAATAGATCGCATCTACTACAAACAACACATCATCTACAAAGCATTATCCACACCACATACTACGTAGTTTCGCTCTGATACCACTGAAAGGTGAACAGGTAGGCTACGCTAGCTACAACAATTGATTTTCTACCGTGTTCAACTAGAAAACATACGTGTAAGGGAGTCATGGATAGTTACCACTAGATGCTTGTTGCAATGAAGAAGAGTTGGAGCGGCCGGTCCAACGTAGATACATGTTGATGAAAAAGCGATCGATCGTTTCACGAATCGAATGTCTCTCCTCGAGTCCTACGCAATAGCTTTGCGCTGCCAATCAAAGACAAAGAAGAATAAAGCGGCGATGGCGCCCCACGTAGTCCACACGTTCGGGATGGAACGCCGTGCGCTGGTGTGCTAGCACCGCGCGCCCGACTAGAGTTTTAGGATACGGCTAAGGGGATGTGACGGTCAGGGTTTAGTCCAATTGTGCCTGCAGCCCTGCCTCTATATTTATAGAGCATGCTAATAGATTTTCACGTTGTAGACTTAATAGAACTCTAATATTATATGAATCAATATCTCTCTTAACCTATAAAATCAAATTATTTACGATTACCGTTTGAACACATCACTAACACTATAGCCACAGGTCACTTTACTGATTTCTGTCGTGCTTTACAATCCTAGCTTCCGTCGTGTAACTGTCTTACTTTCCGAGACCACAAGGTCATCCGAAACAGCTCAGAAAAGTTCCAACACACGGGTCTTCGTCAACAGACACAGCCGTCCTGCAGGCAACTGGACCGGAGTACAGCTCGGCAATAACTGATGCGTAGGTCCTTACCTGTGACGGGTACCTGTCATGTCACGCGAGTATCGTATGCACGGATGGATCAGTCCTCTGCAGCTTGTCTAGTTCACGGCGGGCGTGCTGTTAGGACGTCAAATCAGTAGGCTGCTGCTGGACGATCTGGGTCCTATTGCGACCTGTCTGTGCCAATCAGTAGAGTCGTATGAGGCCCCCTGGGCGCGTACTTCTCTAACACGTCAGATTCCATTGCTATCATCTTATCTAGGAGCAGTAAGTGCCAACTGCCAACGCCTACCAAGAACTACCCCATGAATTGAAATGGGCTGTTCTGAAGTATTAGCGTGGAGAAGGGGGCAATCTTGCGAATGCTCTCGTGTATGCAAAGACTTTTCTCTGTTTTTTTTTTTGAACGAAAATGCTAGTTATCTGTAGTTTGTGTGAATAATGAGAAAGGCCAAAGATTGATCGAGAGACAAGACATGTAGTACTGTCCAGAGAAAGCAGAGTTCTCTCACAAGTCAAAACGACGATGCACAGGATAGACTCGTATCCAAAGAAAGGAGAGTTCTCTCAGTGCAGTCCATCCAGCCCCAAGCTGAACTGGACTCCAACCGATACCACATCACTTGGTGGTTCATAGCCGAGTTCGGTCCAAGCCTCCGGCTGGAAAGAGACCAAGCAGCCATGAGCCGAACAGGGCTAAATCCATCCCGGCCCAGCTCAAACCATCATTCCACGCCGCCCACACGGCGGAAACACAAATTTCCCATCTCCCACCAGAAAACTCCGGAATTCCCACCCAATTCCCCCATTTCCCCGCGCGCTCCACCCCTAAACCCACCCGCGCCGATCCGCGCTCCCACCGCTCCACCAATAGCGCCCAACCCTTCTCGATCCAACGGCCCGACCCACCCTCGCACACCTCCCGCGGATCCCTCCCCAATCCAACGCCTCCTGCGCCCCCTCCCAACCCTATATACCCCTCTCCACCCATTCATTCCCGATCAATTCAATTCGACACCTCCCAAAAAAAAAAATCCCCAATTCTTTCTCCGACGACGAGAGTGGGAGAGAGGGGCGGAGATGTCGGGGCGGGGCAAGGGCGGGAAGGGGCTGGGCAAGGGTGGGGCGAAGCGCCACCGGAAGGTGCTGCGGGACAACATCCAGGGGATCACTAAGCCGGCGATCCGGAGGCTGGCGCGGAGGGGCGGCGTGAAGCGCATCTCGGGTCTCATCTACGAGGAGACCCGCGGGGTGCTCAAGATCTTCCTCGAGAACGTCATCCGCGACGCCGTCACCTACACCGAGCACGCGCGCCGCAAGACCGTCACCGCCATGGACGTCGTCTACGCGCTCAAGCGCCAGGGCCGCACCCTCTACGGCTTCGGCGGCTAGGGCCTAGGCTTTCCTCGTACTTACTAGGAATGGTGGTGGCTTGTTATGGATCTGTCTTGTGTGTCGTGGTGGTGGTCTGGTTTCCAATGTTGCGTTGTCGAATGTAATCCTAAGATTCCTCCTGCAGTGAAGAGATGCTAGTATCTTGTTTGGGATTGACATGTTTGTGTGACCCTATCATCATCGATCTAATGCCAGTTTCTGCATTGCCATCTTGTTAATTTGTGGATAAATTTCCTTTTGGCGCCGTGCTGTTTATTCGGTCAATCGTCCTGCAGTGAAGAGATGCTAGTATCTTGTTTGAGATCGACATTTCTGTGACACTTATCATTTTCTATCTAGTACCAATTTCTGCCTTGTTATCTTGTTAATTTGTGGACAGATTCCCTTTCTGGTGCTGTGCTGTTTATTGGACCAATTTACATTTTGTTCCTTGCTAGTGATTGTTCAACGTTCATGGCGATAGTGTGGCTTGAGATGAGATTATCTTAGTCTATCAATGTTAAGCGGCGCTAATCCATCTAGTCTCTAGCCTCCGTTCGGGCCAACACACAAGGAATCCGCCGGCTCGCCGCCACTTCCACTTTCCCGTTGGCCTGTGGACCATGACTTTACACCCGGGAATCTGGGCTTTTCACCCCTTCGGCCGACGCCATCGCGTCTGCACCGATGATTTAGCTCGGTCGGCATGCAGGGCCGCGCCGCCGCGACGTTACGCCGAGAAGAGTACTAGTTCTTGCAGCTTGTTATCGACGCTGTCCAGGAAGGAAGGCCCAAAATGCTTCAAGAATAAAATAAGGCCCAGTATGTACTAAACGAAAAGGGTTACCCTACATGCAGTTGCTAGTTTGCTACTTATAAGTGTGACTTGAGCAATTAAAGTAGCACCGTTGGATCTAAAATTGACTGCTTCAAGTACTGTAGTGAATGCACTGCACAATCCGAAGTGACAGCCTCGGAAGAGTACAATTTCTCAAAACCACGCTAACTTTGACATCACAAAACTACACTTTTAAGTATCATTCTCGCAGCACACTTCTTTACAATGTTTCACAAAACTGCACTATTAAATAATACCATCATATGGAATGGGTTTTACATCCCAGGCACAATGCCATCACGTTTTGTGCTATTTCTGCTTTGTGCCACTTCTACGCGTCCAACCTCTCACCTCTCCCTGCGCGCGATTCCTAGACTTGGTTGACAGGTTCTAGGAGGAGCCCAATCCCTTTTGTCTGCCCTACCATGACACATAGTTATGCTTACAAGTCAACTGTGCCTGTTATCCACCGTGTCAATTACCTCCACGCCAGCAAATGGGAATGGGGATGACCTTGTTAGTTTGACAAGTGGATCTGGCATGTTGGGTTGCATACGACATATTGCTTCAAACTAAGGTTTTGTGAAATGTTATATAAAAGAAAGTGTGTTTCTGTGAAGCTGATGTTTAAAAGTGTGGGTTGTGATAATTTTGTCAAATGTATTGTGGTTTTGCGAACTTTACTCGTCTCCTAAGGGCACTCTCAACAAGCAAATTTGCTTGATACTCCCTCCGTTCCTTTTAGGTGATATAGAAATTCGTTTTTGTTCTCAAATAGATGACGTTTTGTTTTTTTTTTCTTCCAAAGAGCCCATATTAAAAGCTGGTAGCCATAGATGCATTAATCAAATTCAACTCACTTAACAACCAATCATATTGGCATGTTTTCAAGATGAGTTAACACACATTTCCCTCCACCCTAGTAAATTTTTTTGAGATTTCCCACCCTCTACTCCCTCCATTCCATGGCCAGATTGGTATATACATTACCAGAAACCACTTAGTTCCCGAGTGCCTATATGTTTATCGAGTGTCTGGACGAAAACACTGGGCAGGTCCTGAGTGTTTAATAGGACACTCGGGACGAGAAGTCATCACTCGGTAGAAAAAACTTTCCCGAGTGTTTCTCATAACACTCGGGAGATCAAGTATAGTCCCGAGTCCATAAAAACGGAAACACTCGGGAGAGAAAAGGCAGTGCCACACCCTTTTTCCCCACCGTGCCTTTTTTTCGCTGCTAACCCTACATCCCCGGTCGATCCCCAATTCCCGCAGCCACCTCCCCGTCCTCCTCCTCCCTCCTGCCCCCCCCCCTAGCACCTTCCCTTCTCCTTCCGCGCCCGCTCGCCCTCCTCCTCCTTCTCCTCGTCGGCGCGTCTGGCTCCCTCCTCCTCTGCTGCGACGCCTCCTCCCCCGACTCCCTCCTCCCTAGCGCTGCCCGCCTCCTCCCTCCTCCAGCACCGTCGTCCTCCTCCTCCCTCCTCCCCGGCGACCTCCTCCTCCCTTGTCCCTAGCTAGATCTAGATCTTGCGACTCCCTTCGCCGATTCCTCCTCCCTCCTCCTCCGCGCTGGCGCCCCACCTCCTCCCCTAACCTCTTTCTCCTGGAGTTTCTTGCTCATGGCCGTTTGAAGCTTTTGCCAATGGTGCCTCCTCCCCGTCGGCGGCTTGGCCCATGTGCGCCTTACGCCTGCGTCGCCTCCGATCCACCCGTCGGCCACCCGTGCCCCTATGGCTCGGATCCCTGTCACCAAGCGCCGCCACTGGCCTCTGTGGCCTCGTCCCGTGCTAGCACCCCTAGCTCTGCCCTCCTCTCTCGTAACCCATGGCGCCTCTAGCCCTCTACTCTCTGGCCCCCATGGTCTGCCTGTCACATGCTCGATGAAATGTGTGAACCAAGGCTCATTATTTATTCTCTCAAAAAAATGTCAAGAGACTGATTTCATATCTATATATTTTGCTTGCGTGGTTTATCTTTATCATTGGATGGATTTCATTTGAATTGTGAATTCTCCAAGCAGCATCACTAGTGGAGGTGGAGGGGCAGGTCCTCATGGCAACAACAACGTTGTTAGTGTGCGGAGCTGGAGAAGAAGGTTCGTCGTCTGGTGGATGAGAACCTCAAGCTCAAGAGCCAATGCAAACAAAGTAAGTAGTAGTATTACTTTTATTATTATTAATTTGCATGTACACTACTGACTAATTCTAATTAACTGGAGTACTCCTAAGGGACTACTAGCCTACTACACAGCAGCGGCTATTGCTGAAATTTTACTTAATGTCTATCGACGCATGGAACTCTCGTCACAGAACGGACAAACAAGAATATAAAAGGAAAAATGGAGATTACTATCTGTTCGCCAAAGGACTAGGACTCAAAGTGGTGAATGTGTATTGCAAAGAGTATGCTCTGATTACAGGGAAAATGGACATGAATACACGTGGATTAGGGCTTGTTTGTGAATCTATATTACAAAGGCACATGCTGGACTATTTATAGTTTTACAAGCGTCGGCAGTTGGTTGTAGTGGTGCCTCTTCGTGCTAATAGTTGCGTCTCTTCAAGCCAACAGTCGCGTCTCTTCGTGATGACCGTTATCGCCGATATCTCCACATGTAGCTGTTATAAATTACACATGGGCATTGGCTTAGCTACAACTACAAGAACAAGAAACACATGCAAGATTAGATATGTGCATAAGAAAATGCATAAGACACTTTTGCGAGTTTCATCCCTAATCTTGCCAATTTTGTATGCTTAATCAACACTAAATGTATACCATGTTGAAGTAAAGTATTGGATTTGAACTACGAATAACTAGATATATGAAAAATATAGAATTAATTATCAAATTTCATTTCTTTTTTTTTAAAAAAATTCCAGTATAAGATATCTACTTTAAATTTAATTCAAAATATATTTTATTCCATACAAAACAATTTGAGATCTATTCTTTTGTTGCAACGGATCCTATCATGAATGAATCCCCATGATAAAATTCCAAGAAGATAGTTGCATCGAATGGGCAAGGGTGGAGGATCAAGCAATAGACAGGTGAGTCCGAGCAATACAACGCAATAAAAATTCCAAAATAGCCTCATAAGAGAGCTGCCGTCAGGGAATCCATGATAAAATTCCAAGAAGATAGTTGCATCGAATGGGCAAGGGTGGAGGATCAAGCAATAGACAGGTGAGTCCGAGCAATACTAGAATTCTGGACTAAATTAGCCTCATTGCGCAATAAAAATTCCAAAAATAGCCTCATAAGTTCAAAATTGATAAAATTCCAAGAAGCTCGCCTGGCGCGCTGCGGCGCCTATAAAGGGAGGAGCGGTGAGGAGCCTCCTCACGGCTCGTGGCGACACTGATTGGAGTGGAAAAAAGAAAAAAAATCTACGAGTCGGAAAAATCACGAGCACGTAGAAAATAAGCTTTGAAACTGCTGCGAGCACCTAGAAAGGTAAATGTCATCGCATTCAATTAGTATTATCGGTAGTTTTAGCAATGTGAATGCAATTAGATGAATTATAGCAACAGAGTAGTTTTAGTTGTGTAGTTAGGAAGCATGTTGCTAGTAGTGTTGTAAATTTCCTTTCGGTATTTTTATAGTTTCATGAACTTGGTCATAAAATAGAGGAGGTCATTAAGCAAAATAGAAATAGACCCATGAGCGCTTTGTATATGTACTCTTGATCGGGCATATCGCGTTGGTGCATGCACTACACATTACACCGCTAGAATGAGAAACCGACGCACCTCTCGGTAAGTTTTTAAATCTGAAATTTAATGAAAAAGAATACCTTGTCGTGGACCACACATGTCTTTGGTGTAAGTTAGGTCTAACTCGGGTATGGAAACGTAGAAATGCAAGAAGAATTTACAAGTGAATTATTTTTGCAATTGTAATATCGAACTAGTTAAAAATTTGTAACTATGTAGTACCACAGAAATTTACGAAGTGTAACATAGAATAGGCTATGGATTATTTATACTAGAAATAATATTAGCTTGGACATTTCATTGATAGAAAAATCATACGAACTCCAATCGGGATTGAAAACATGTGCGACAAAACGTTCGTATGCGATGGGCATAACCAAATTTGTAGAAGCGTTCATTACGACAAAAAATCCGCAAAAATTCAGGTACTTTATGGCGGAAATTCAAGATCATTCGTGTTCCACGGGACGGTCTCTGCTGACGGACCGTCGGTGCGGACTGTCAAATTGTCACCGCACCGTGATCCGGCGCCGGCTCGAAGGACATGAGCCTCTCGAGCTAAGGCGGTGCGTGCGAGCAGTTCTTGGAAAGCGGGGACATCCGGCGCGGTGGTTCGGTGAAGGTGAAGGCTGCTGGTGAGGAGGAGCTTGCGTTGATGCGATCGAGGAGAGGCGTGGGCGATGGAGACACGAGGCGTGCGGTCAATGAGCCCAGCGAAGGCGGAGAGATGGTGGTCGGCTCGTATTGATTGTCACGAGTACCGACCGACCGGTGGATGAGGTGGAAGCGAGGAGGACGTCGAAACAACTAGTTCGGAAGGCGGCGAAGACGGAGTGCGGGGAGAGTGCGATTGGTGGTTTTGTAACCGCGACATTGCTTACGCCCTCACGATTGGGCGATGTTGCGATGACATATTTGGTTACGCCACGTCCGGAGGTGCGGAGTGGGGTTCCATGAGGACACCCGCTCGTAAACCGCGCTTTCGACAAGATCGCGCGCACAACAAGCTATTGCAAGATACGCCGTTAACATCGGACGGACGATCGGGTGCAGAGGTCCAACCCGACACGTACATCGTCGGTGTGTTGATGAATCTGTCTTTGGCAAGGTCCGCGGCGCAGAGGTTCACGCATCACGCCATGGGCTTCCGGATAACGGTCTTTGAAGGACCACACATGCGAGTTAGGTGAGCCGCTACGTGCACCGCAACATGGCGTCCTCGTATGTTGCCGACTTGATAAGCCACCTCGTCGCTGCAGATGTGTCCATTTCGCCAAAGCTCTGGCGGCGGATGTTGCCAATATGGTGGGATTCCTGTCGGCTACAAGGCGGCATGGCGTGCGAAGCGCAGAGTTACGGAGCGAATGTTGGCACATTCGAAGAGGCTTACAACCTAGTACCAAGATTCGCATCAAATCGCGGAATCTAATCCCGGACGTCGTAAACAAGCTTGGCGGGTGCATCCGACGGAGGGGCCCAATTGTTTTGTTCTTGAAAGGGTCTTACGGGCCTTCCGTCGAGCGATCGAAGGGTTCAAACATTGTCGTCCGTGCTCACGATGGATGGTACCTTCCTATGTGGGAAATGCAGGGTACCATCCTCACCGCCGTTGCGGCCGTCACGAATGACGATTAGTCCCGTGGCGTTCGCAATTGTTGAGAGCGAGAACACGAGAGTCGGGTGTGGTTCTGTGCAATGTGAAGCGGCGGTCGTGCAAGATCGGCGATGTATGTGTCATCTCGGATCGCAATCTTTGGCTTGTTGTGCGTTGTGCATGATGCAAAATGGGGCCTTGGCCGCCGTGCGGTGGAGCGATGTTAGGAGCCGTTGGTGCATGAGGCAGACCTCATGAAGATGTTCAAGAAGCTCGCATGCGAGAACCAAAGGAGGAAGTTGAGCGGTGTGGAGCGGCTCGATGAGGAGACCGGGAAGCATGTAAGGGACTCGGCGCATGCCGAGGCGGGCGCGACTAGAGGGTCCGCGAGAGTTGGGAGTTCACACGATGGGTTAACTCGCACGCACCGACCACAGAGCCATGATGGCCAAGAAGCATTTGGAGGGCGGAAGCAATTCTCGAGTAATGCATGCCTACATGGAGAATAAGATCGCCAAGGCTCGATCGCACACCGCTCGTACCATGGATGGCGTCGGCGAAGTTCGAGATCGGGCTCGGGAGAAATGCGTGATGGGCCATGTTAGAGGGGATCGTGGCAGTCCGCACGATTGGTGAAGAAGCGTCGTGCACCGCAACAAGCCGCGGCTTACGCACAAACCATGCTCCCATGTGTACGCGGCATGCGGCGTGGCGGCAAGCCTCGGGCGTTACATCTCCGAGTACTATGACATCCACCACAGATGCAACTTGGAGGCCGAGTTCCATTCATACAGGTGGACACGCACTCTGAGGACCTTTGGTGGGACGGTGAAGTGGGTGCCCGACGACGCACTAAAGCACCCCGGCCGTGGAAGGCAGCGGTCCCGACGCATCCGAGCGACATGGACGACGACCGGGCGGCAACGAAGTTCGCCGACCCGTTGCGGCATGCAAGACTGTTGGGCACTCCATCAGCCGCTGCCCAAACAGACCCGGCACAAGCAGTGCACCGTAGTGAGGAAGATGTAATTACTACGTCGTGATGTCGCTTGCTTATTTCAATGTCTTTGATGGACTCTGTTCTGTTTATCCATGCCTTTATGTAGTACTTGTTAAGTTGTCCGGGTTTATCCATGATCATATTGTATTGTTGATTTTTTTTTCGTATGTCTTGCCTTATTTTCCTGTGTCACATAATATGTTTTACATCGTGCCGACATGTTGTTTCTGTTGGCGGGAGATGGCGCGAGCTCGATTGACGACGCGTCTGTTTGCCGACCGACCCAGGATGTGGGACACCGTTGCGGGCGTGGTCTGCCGGCGTCGGCCCTCCGAGCACGGTCTGGCGCCCAGAGAGATGGCCCCTTAATGAGCGGTACGTCCCGAGCTTGGAGGCGGGCTCCGCCCTCGCCGGATGTTGGACCTCCCGCCGCCGCAGCGATTTGACGCGCACTCGTCTGCGCTCGTGGACCGTTGGAGACCGAGACTCACACCTTCCACTTCGATGGGGAGATGACCATTACTACGGAGGGCGTGTCTCGCTTACAGGTCTACCTCTTCGTGGTCTTCGGTAGTGCCCTCCGAGGGCGATGGTGGAAGGTCCGTTTGGTCGACAATTTGGTGACGGTTCGCTGCCGCGAACGTGTCGGGTGTGCCACATTCTGGCTGCGGCGGTACATGATCTGCCCGAGCATGCGACTCGGGAGGAAGTGAGGACACATTTAGTCGCGTACTGTTGTTCTTGTTCGGATGGATCTGTTTCCTACCACGCAGGAGACTGCGTGTGCGAGCTACATCCATCCGCAGTCTCGGCGGGCCGCTGGAAGCGAGTTCCACAAGATGCGATTGGGGCTCTGCGGTGCTGCGCCACCTACCGAGGGTTGTGTGGCGCTTGTCGGCAAAAGACGGGAGGAGCCGATCCTCGCGGTGTGCTACGCCCTCCTACGATTATGGTCGTGGGAGCACTTTCCGATGGGCCGACCGTACTTCCGCACGGGCGTGCACCCTTACCGGTGACCACCGAGGCTTTGGGGGACGCTGCAGGGCGACCCGTCGGCGGGCCTCGATGGGAACACGTTGGACACGTGCTACCCTAGGGTGGGCTAGGAGAGACCGAGGCGCGTATACCCGAGTTCCATAACCTTTCGAGACTCTCCACGAGGGCGAGGTCATCGGTGGCCATGGACAAGACGCCGTTCCTTCACGACACGGCCCCTTCGGATTATCGCCCCAAAGGCAACTGACGAGGCACTCTGGATGACGACACATCACTTGGTCTTCGCACATGGTCGAGCGGTACAACCCGCAATGGTCATGAGGCAATCGGCCTTTACCGGGAGGTTCCACCGCCCGCGGGCGACCTCTCAAGCAAAGGCTCACCGGTATAGTCGGACCGATCACAGGCGGCGCCCGCGGCGAGACGGTAAAACATTCTTCGCATAATTCTCCTTGCAACACTTTTCGCACTTACTATCAATGCGGCACTACCGCTTGGGCGTGTCCGGACCACTGAAGCTATAGACCGTGGAAACCCCAACACAATGGATCGATCATAGGCGCGATCGCGACGATGCGCGAGGATGTAAGTTATGCGATTAGATCCATAACTTGTGGTAGCGTGCAACGCGCCGTGCGGAGTTGGATCGGCCAACCGTCGAGCCGCGGTATGTCATCATCAACCGGTTCTTGTCGTAGTACCTTTCCATACACTCATTTGGACTCGACATTACCCTTTATTCTTGCGGCTTAGGGCGGCACTCTGCGCAACCATCGCCATCACGGAGGAGGCGCGGGATCGACTTCTTCGCGACGGCGTTCAATCACAGAGCGCGACCGGTGGTTTCACGGAGGTATCAACTACGGCTCGACGGCGGGAGTCAACACAACGACCTATCGGGAACGCACTAACACCAATTTTCCGATACAAAAGCAATGACTAACTCATGTCGCTTCCGGGAGAGCACGGACCGCCACGGGTGGCGGGGCCTTCGAGGCGACGCCAGACAGGTTCACATTCCACGAGGATCACGACACGACCATGCGCCCTAACTAATTTCAGTAAAACTTGTTACATAATGCCATCATGTTGTATGCGTTCGATTATTAGATTTATGTACACAACATGTTATCTGAAATATTTAGTACTAACAACAATCAGTAACTCCGATTTAAACTTACTAAACCTTAAATACATAACATAATCTTCGCCCCACGATACCTCCTCGGCCCGCTACCTCGCTGGACGCCGAATTTTCTTCAACCAAATTATAATTTACCAACAAGGCTATATATATGCATGATTTGGGATTCCTCTTCTCCTTCCTCCCGGTCTTAAGCGGATGTCTCGGTCGCAATTAGAAGCACTAAGGCACTTGGATTGCCCTCCGAGGATCCGTGAATGTGTTCACCTCCCAGACGAGTGTTCATGAAGTGGAATGTTACGGTAACTTTGATCATCCCCATTGAACTTCTTTCCAAACATCATATTTTTCACTTGTATTCCCAATTATTTTTATAGAACACAACATGTCGGTTCGGGTCAGGGTCGATACGCGTTCGAGGCATTGCAATGCAAATTGCTTGCAAGAGGACACAATCGTGTGGTCATTTAAATCAAGTGCCTCGACCATCGGATGAACCGACGGAAAATAAAGATAATGTTCTTAAAGGATTGGATGAAAGGATGGGAAGGGTTGAGAAATTCTGTAAATTAGTTAACATTTTGGTAATTTTTCTTCTATTATTTCTTGTTCTTGCTAAGTAGAAGTTCGATTTTAATAAGATTGTAATATCCACTATTTATCTATGCATCCCACACTCGTGATGTATGCCTTTGCGGTGTTGTGGTACTAGTTTGTATCAAGTATGCATCTATCTAATTCCGTTGTGGACACCGATCTAATTTCACCGATTATCGACAACTGAAATGACGGGTAAGGCCTTACAGTATACATGCCTACAAAGTAAGCAAAGAGTTCGAGCAAATTCAAGAGTCCGAGCAATACTAGCGTGCAATTGCGTTGGATCAAGTGCGCTGGGGTTAGTGCTAGGGCTTAGGGTTAAAGCAAAGAATTTGATCAAAGTTATCGGGAGATACAGATGTGGGGAGAACGGTGGGGTGGAGGGAGCAAACCTGAGGAGGTTGCTGCAGCCTGGAGGAGGAGTTCGTCGTGCTCGCCCTCGGGAAGACGACAGTGGTGGGTTTGAGCTAGGAGTGTACGCCGATCACAGCTAAGTCCTCTCCACTCAAATTCTTCTAGTTTTGTTTTTGTAAGTTTCTTAGCCATATTTTCTTTACTTGATGGGCTCTATAGGACCGACTCACCTGACAACAATGACGGAGCCTTACAGTATACATGCCTACAAAGTAAGCAAAGAGTTCGAGCAAATTCCGGAGGCATGTGAAAGAAATCACTCACCTTGTTGGTCGTAAAAGACAAAGAAGGGGATGATGCGGGGTGTCACCATGTTAGACACGGAGGAGCGTGTTGAGTGACAAGAGGGGAGACTTTCAAGTTGTCAACCAATCACACAAACTCTGATGGGTTTGTTTCAAGGGATAACGATATAGAGTAGCATGTTGAGAGTTTAAGGAAATCAGTATTCCTCATTTTTGTATTGTAAGTAGCTCTATGCCAGAATGTGGCACTTTTTCTTATGTGAGGGAAGGAGAGGGGAAGGGTTGAGTGAACAGCCTCCTGCATGAACTCTATTTTTTATATTAAAGTAACAATAATATATAAATATATATTAGTAAGAATTGTTAGAATTATAATGACATGGAAGCCCCGTGTAACACCAAAATAAATGCATTTTTTTATTTCTCCCAAAAGTTTTTACGACATGATTTACAATGATAGTTTTTTTAGAACTTTTTGGAGAGGATATATGTTTTTTAAAACTAAACAGTCTCTTTGAGGACGGAGGGAGTACTAAAATGGTCAAAAAAAATAGATAATACATTTTAATAGAATTGCATAAATAAATATCCGTTTAATAAAATTACAAAAACAAATTTCTGTCGCCATTCCAAATAGCGAAATGGCCATGTCGCTATGAACACAATGTGAAATGCCTCTGCCGCCAATCCAAATGGTGGTAGAGAGTTAAGTCATCATTTGAATCGGCGACAAGATCTTGTTGTCAATTCAAATGGTGACTGAGCCTGGAAATTTTATTTTTTTAAAAAAATGGAAAGTAATGGTAAACAATATTAGCGGTAATACATATGTTACACATAATAATTCGACGCACGACATAACATCAGTACATCCGACAACACAACTAAATGGGACATACATCGTCACATAGTCGTTCGATAAATCACAATGATAGTAAGCAGAATATTCATCGCAACATATTTCAAAAAGATAAACCATCTTTGTGGCCGCCACCTAGTGGTGGTGAGATGGGCGGCACGTCACGGGCACGAGCCGGCCTGGCCCATCCTGGCCCACGAAATAATTTGGTGGTGCTTTGGATGGCTTCTATCAAATTAATTTTGTTAGTAGAAGGAGTTGCCTTGAGTATTCGGTGGATTCAATAGAGCCTCTCCACAATGGTGTGGATGATGTATTTCAGTTTGAGCATAGTCTGAGGATGTTTGATTAAGAGGTTTAAGCTCTTGTGGTATGCGATGAATCTGAATTCCAAGGTTCGAGAGAAGTTTTATTTCTAAAAGAGAAACTGAGAAAAAAGATGTTTCCTCAGACAATGAAGCGTTTTCTTGATTATCATTTGAGCTTTGTGTTGTTGACTGATGTCTTCCACAATTTGGGTTGGCGTTGTTTTGACATGTGTGATTCCTTCCAGTTCAGACGGAATAAAAGGAATATTTAATTTGGGCATTCGAGTGAATTTCTCCTTTGGCTTTCGTGGTGTTCATTCGCAAATTGCCTAATTAGAAGTTGGCATATCGCGTTGACCGTCTCGGGTCCTGATGCGAAGTACACATCGTTTAGTGTGTTCGAGTGTTAAGTGAGTAAGTGATCAATTCCAAGTTGGAATGTCGTTAAAGATGTTCGCCAACGAGTAGGGTCTTACCTTTGATTCTTTTCTGATGAATGTACCTGCAATTGCTGGGTTGAGTGTTAGGTCAGACGAGTAGTACGTCCTTTTGTTGTGGTCTCATCAGTCCGAAAGTGAGGCCACTTGGAAATTGAAGTCCCGCATGCGCGAGCAGTATCCATACCTGTTTGCTTCGGATACATGTTATTCCGTTGTTTCCAATTCTGTGGTATTCTCTTCTTGTATTCGTTTCGACGGTTGGAATTCGGGGTCGAATTCAGTTAAGGGGAGTAGAATGTTATATCATGAAATTGAATCAGCTTATCGGAAGGAGTCTCGGGAGAGGAGTGAAACAAAAATCCAGAATAATTCTTTTCTTCGGGGGGTTTTCTGTGTATTTTTGGCAACCTGGACTTGGGCTCTAGCCCAGGAGGGGCCCATGAGGGGGACCGGCTTAGGGGGGTTTCCCTCCCCTAAACCCTGGCCTCCCCTCTCTTCCCCTCTTCCCCACTTCCCAAGCCGCCACCCCTCCCCACATTGGCGTCGCCCCTGTGGCTCCCTAGCGCCGCCCCAGCTGCATTGGCGCTTCTCCTTGCTGGTGGTGCCACCCCTCCATGCCATGGTGCTGCTCCTCGTGCCTCTGTTTTCGCAAAGGAGAGGTGGAGGGAGACGAGGGGAGAAAGGAGGAGGAGAGAGATCTTCTTCATGGGAGGATCAACCAGTGTCTCCCTAAGATTCTTCAAGGGCAACGAGTCATTTCCACCGCTGTTTGTTGTCGTTTAGATGCGAATTGGATTAGTTTGATTGGATTGAATTGATGCTGTCAGAAAGTTCAGATCTGTCCAGTTTCTTGCGCGGCAGGTTTCGGCTTCTTAGAAGCCGAACTGGAGGTTCTTACCTCCTAGATATTTGTAGCCACAGTTCTTAGCTTTCCATAGCCGCCAAGATCACCAAATTCCGATATGTGGTTCAAAAGTTACGATAGATTCTTTCCTACTGTCCTGTGAAACCTGACGATAATTATCAGTAAAGATGTTTAATGAAATATGACTTGGTTAGGATCAGATTCAGATTTGTCACCCAAAACGATTTCTGTAGATAATTTTATCATATTTTCAGATTGATAAATAACACTCAAATTAGATTTATAGATTAAAAGTTATGTTATGTTCTTCGCTGCAGTTTTGTTCGTCTTGGAAGATGTTTGTCAGGCATTTTCACCTGCTGTTTAGTCAAATGTTTTGGCAGAATTAGAAAATCTTGTCAACTGGATTTTTTTGTAGGTTTGCTCGTTAAGTTTCATTAGGCACTGGACTCATGTCGTTCCGAGTTCCACATCATTACATATGATTTTTTCCGTACCGCTATCCAGTATGGTTTCGGGTGGATGAATTGTCTGATTTCAGTTTTGGGTCTATTCGTTTATTGGGTAGTCAGGGGGTTATTTGTAGATCACTGGTAACATTGTCATATCATGTTGTTCTTATTTCGAGTATATGACTGTGTAGGCGGCGAGGCAGCGAGTGTAGGAGCACCAAAGTTGCCTCCTAGCATGTCACATCGCGGAAGGCAAGTACAATGTGTTAAGATATATTGATTTCTGTTGAATGTTTGTTGATGTGATGTAAATGTTATGATCCATGTTCATACTCTATGATATACATTCCGTTCTTAATTGATAATCTATGTGGAAGAAAGTGGTGACATTAATTGCATATGTTTCATTCCATTCATGCGTTGTTCAAGTTCCGTCCACGTGAGTGGAATTGTAAAGACCCATCAACTCCAGTATAGGCATGTAAGACCCACCATTGCAATGTGGGCAAATTTCGAACACCCGTATGAAATATTCTTCATACGGTGATTGGATCCCCGGACTTTGTTAAGTACAGGCTTAGGTGAACACCGACGGGTGTGTCCCTCGCTGTACCGGTATGAGCATGTGTGCAGTCCATTCCTTTCAATGTATCCATTCATTCCATTTATACACATAAGTTTTAGAGATAAATTCATAATTCGTATTGTGATTGACTTGTTCATAACATTGTATGATCAATTGTTTCTATACTTGCTGAGTTTCGACTCATTCTTGTTTTCTTTATTTATTTAGGTGAACGTTGATGATGACTTTGTTGGGAGGGAGTAGACAAGCACTTTTCACATAGTTCACCATAATTTACCTTCAATAATAAGTTTGATTATGTCTTCCATTTGTTCATTGAGGAACTGTAATAAATAAATTTAAGACTGCATGCTATTTCTCTCCATGTTATGTTTAGTTAATTGTTGCTAGTGGTTTGTTTTAATTACTCCCTGATTATACTCAAATGAATTGCTGCTAGGGTGTTACACTTTTGCATAAAGCAATGTTGACGATAAATAGAATAAATAATTTGAAATGCGTAATTGAAAATAATAGTAAATAAGTAAGCAATTTCTTTGAAACAACAAGTGAACTCCCCCATTCACTTCCCAAGACAAACCACCAAGTGAATTACCCATTCACCGAACGAACATTATATTCATCAAGTGAACTTCCCATTCACACTCTGATATATTTTAAAAAGAAACTCTATCTCTCGTGTAAAATCCCGAACATGTCCATAACCGAGGACGTGGTTATTCGAATAGATCATTTAATACTCTGAAGAGATTGTGCCTTCTTCTTGCCACTGCCTATATGTAGTACGAAAAACAGGCTGCCTGGCTCTAGAGACTACAGCAGGTGAAGGGACTCATCTAATGGATCTCAAAGCACGCATCCTCTCTTTTCTCTCAATTTTTGCTCTCTGGAAGCAGAACTCCACAGTGTGGCCTTCTTTCTTGCAGAAAGTGCAATTGTACTTGACCTTTTGAGGGGTCCGTACTGAAGAAACAGAAGCACATTTCTTGCCAGAAAGAGTTTGAACAAAACTTGCAGATTTGAAAACAACCTTGGATGGCTTAGGAGGTTCTAGCTCAAACAGACCACTTTTCACAACTCTTGCAACCTTAGGTGGGTGATTCTTGGAATGCTCTAGGGGATTAAAACCTAGACCACTATTTTTCACACTCACCTTGGATTGGTCAAGAATCATGTTGAGTTTCTTTTTCCCACTAGAAAACTTCTCAAGAGTCACTTTGAAGTAATCATTCTCTTTAGCTAAAACCTCACATCTAGTGCACTTTCTAGACTTGATTGCCTCATCATGTTTACTCTTAAGAAGAGCCACTTCCACTTTAAAGGTCTCACAAGACACACAATAGGATTCCTTAATCCAATTCAACTGCTTCTTAAATTTAGCTCTAAACGCCTCTTGAATCTTACTAATAATTGTTTCAACTTCAGCATTCAAAACACAAGAGGTAGAGTCAATAACTTTCTTAGAAGCAGTGAGAGACATGGATTTTTCAATTTTAGTTTTATCTTCAAGAGTCTTGTTTAAAGCTTCAATCTCAATTGTAAGCTTAGGACCAATTTCACAAGAAGCAGCTCTAGAGTACACAACCATTTCAGTCATCTCGTGCATTTTAATCATATTATTCTTACAATGAGAGCTAGTGTGACTAGCATCAAATCTTTGCAATTCTTTCAAGGCGCTATCCAATTTTAAATCAAGCAAGGCACAGTTTGAACAAGTTAAAGGGATAGCATCCAAAGCAGTCACATCAAATGAAATGGCATCCATGCAAACAGAACTAGACTTGAGAGATTCTAGTTCATCAAGAGTATCTTTTAATTGATTCACAACAGAGGAATGAGCAGATTTTAAGCTTGTTAATTCTTTAAGCAAGCTTGAGCAGGAATCACAAATATCATCAGGATTAATGGATTTGAGCCTAACAACTTCTATGTTCAAATTATCAATCATAGTGTCCTGTTTCTTAATCATTTTTGCTTGTTTATGCAATTTCTGTTCAGCAAGCACCAAAGCCCTTTTCATATCAGCAAGCGAAGGGCATACCTCATCAGGATCGCTGAAAGGATCCTCGTCATTGGAAGAGTCAGTGTCGTGGCTGTTCTTGGCCATGAAACACATGCCTGTGAAGTCATGGGCCTTCTTCTTGCCACGGGAGTCACTCTCGTCGTCCTCCGTCTCCGAGTCCACATCGCTCATGTTCATATTTTCTAGAGCGGCAAGGACGCGGCTAACAAACTTGCTATAGTTTGTCTTCTTGGGTTTGGTATCCCTCGCTTGAGGATGCCTTCGTGACTCCTTCTCCTCCTTGCCCTTCAGCTTGGGGCACTTGGAACGAATGTGGTTTGGCTCACCACATTCAAAGCATGTGATAGGTCCACCTCTCCTCCTGTTTCTCACCTTGTTGTAAGCTCTCGTGAATTTGGTGGATAGGAGGGCTAAATCATCTTCAGGTAGTTTCTCAAGTTGCTCATCGCTCAAAGAATGCAAGGCTGATAAAGAAAAACCCGATGAACTAACATCCAAAAAATCAGAATAACTACCTTTAGATTGGTCGACCACTAAAGCCATCGACTCTGTCTTGGGGAGACGCGAGATAAAATCAATCTCATGCGTCTTCAACCTCGAGTACAACTTATCCATGGTAAGCTCACTCATGACAGTGTTGTCATTGATGGAAGTGATCTTCATTTCCCATACCTTCACATCAAGAGCACCCAAAAGCTGGCGTGCATTTTCTGACTCAGAAAAAAACTAGGTCAACAGTGCGGAAATCATGAAGAATCTTAGAAAATCTTCCCCACAGCTCATCTAAAGACTCACCAGGTCTTTACTCGATCTTGGAGTAAATTTTCTTAGGTTGGTTCTGTCTCACTTCCTTGATCGCAGTGGAGCCCTCGTGATAATCACAAAGAGTTCGCCGGATAGTTTGATGTGATTTTTGTGCACTTGGATTGAGCATTGTCCTCCATTGATGGAGAGACTGTAAGCCCATATCGTATCAATCAATCAAAGGAAAGTTTGATCAATGTTTTGTCTCATTGCGTTCTTTCTCTATATTAGATTATTTTGAGTCTTTCTTTGATCCGCGAGTTTTTGATTGAATTCTCCACGTGATATAACTTGCTGTGACATGTGAGAACCTATCTAGGATCATCTTGATCATCAATCACCCACGAGCAAGATTTTGGATCAAGTTTTCGTTTTGATCCGGTTTTGAACCCTTCTTGAATCAAACCGAAAAGGATCGCTATTCTTCCAAGAATTAACATAATCTTCGATTGGAATATGTTCCTGATATCATAGAGAAGGTGTGTTCTATGTTTCATCAAGTTTGGAGTTGTAGATCAAAAGTTTCATCAATTTACAACTTCGTCATCGGGCTGTTTGATCTGTTTAGAGGCCAGCGGTCAGACCGCCCAAGGCCACCGGTCAGACCGCCAGGGAATCGGTCAGACCGCCATTGTCCCAGCGGTCCGACCGTTAGTGCATTAATGTGCTTTAGCTTGTGTTGGTTTTCATCGTATTGTTTAAGGGGTTAAATTGGTTTCAATACTAGTCTTCCGCTGTACTAGTACATTGATCTTCATAGCTTCCATAGCTACTGTAGTAAAATATTATTGAATCAATTATTTGTGAAAAAGTGAGCGTGCTCCTATTTACCCCCCCTCTAGTCGCCTTTTCGGTCCAACAAGTGGTATCAGAGCCCGGTTAGTTCAATCTTGATCTTAATCGTCACTGAACTTGGCGATTGATAGATACTCCACAAAGTCGCATATCTTCGATGGACACAATTATGCCTATTGGAAGAATCGCATGCGAGTCTTCCTTGAGGGCGAAGGACACGCTATATGTGAGGTTGTTCGAGTCCCGCTCGTTGTGCCCGAAGTTGCTACGCCGGCTTCAGAAGATCTTTTGGCTAACAACAATAAGGCTAAAAACCTCTTGTATGGCGGGCTTGAGAGACACGAGTATGATCGGATTTGCAATCTTGAGACTGCGCATGAGATTTGGAACACTCTCGAAACCTATCATGGGGGTTCGTCCCAAGTCAAGAAAGTACGCCAAACAGTCTATAAGTGTGAATATAACAAATTCGAGATGCGTCCTGGAGAGAGCATCGATGACATTTTCAGTCGCTTTAATAAAGTGATTAATCAGATGAAAGCTGTTGGTATTGAATATTCTCAGTCTGAAAATGCCACCCACCTCTTGGCTGCAATCAACACCAAAGAGTGGGAGATAAATGCCACAACCATTGAGGAGAATTTCAACCTCTCTGATCTGACTTTGGAGCTGCTCTATAGCAAGCTCAAGACTCATGAGATTAAGAGGATTGATCCTCCCAAGAAGGAAAATATGGCTTTGGTAGCAGACCCGCTCAAGAGAGCTTCTGAAGGGTCTTTTGAGTCTTCTTCTGGATTTTCGCTTGCTGGTTTATCTGCAATCCATGAAGAGGAGTTTGAGAGTCTTCCTGAGGCTGAGTTGGCCCTCATAGTAAAAAAGGTCACACAGGCCTATAACAATATGAGAAACAGAAATTGAGGAGGTCCCGTGACTTGCTATGAGTGTGGTGAGCTTAATCATATTCGAGCAAATTGCCCCAAGCTGAAAGGTAAGAGCAACCATAAAGAGGGAAAGCCAGCTTAGAAGAAGTCTCAATGGAACAACTCAAGGTATGATGTTGCCCAACTGACAAAGGCCGCTCACCGGGTGCTTGCCGCTTTTGAGGATCAATCCTTAAGAGATGTTGACTCCAGGAGTGAGGAGGACAAGGAGAAGGAGATCCCTCAAAATAAGAAGAAAGGGAAGACCTAGGACTTCACCGGCTTGTGCTCCATGGCCGACTCCGTTGACGACGACAACGATGAGGTACCTCCTTTCTATGATGTTCTTTCTGATAGATGTGGATCTATGTTTGAGCAACTCATGAGTCAGGATAAGGCTTTAGAGTTTGTCATGGCCAAGAATAAGGACTTAGAGTCACAAGTAGATAATTTGAATTTAAAACTTGAAAATGCTAAGACTCTTGAATCTGATGAATGTTCATCCTGCCATGTTTTGCACTCTGAATTTGCTAAACTGCAATCTGCTCATGATATTGCTTTGCAACAACTTGAAAATGTTAGGACTAAGCTTGTTGAGGTTAATTCTGCTCCATATGAAAAATGCTTAGAGTCTAGCAAGTTAGTTGCTTCTGGTGTAGTTGATCCTAGCTTTTGCACTTTCTGCTTAGATCTCGAACATGAAGTCAAAGATATCTTAGAAGCAGTTAGAGCTAAATATGACAAGATTAAGGACAGTATTGAGTCTGCTATATGTGCTTCCTGTCCGGCTCTTAAAATTGAAACAACTTTATATAAGGAAAAATATGCTAGAGCCATTAAGGGTAAAACATGTGAATCATGTGTTAATCTTAAAGAAGAAAATGCTTATCTTAAGGATACCATAAAAAAATTCTCTAGAGGTAAGAAACAATTAAACATAATTCTGGACAAGTCTAAAACTCCTTATAAGAAGCAAGGATTAGGATACAACTCTGTCCAAGATAATTCTAAGCCAAAAGTTACTCAAGTCTTGGAAAATGGGTTAGTTGAATTCAAAACCCAACCTGCAAAAACTGTCTTTAAATCTGCAGGTGTTGCCCAACCATCGGTTAAGTCAAAGGGTGCTTCTCCCAGTGGTATCAAGTACCATGGCACCTATTATAAAAAGGATGGACATTTGGTTGAGTTCTGTTGGCGTAGGTTGAAAAATGATAAGAAAAATTATGCTAGAATTTCACCTAATCAACCTAGAGCTTTTATGAGACATGGTAACATAGAAAAGAAGAAACCTGGTTTTGGATTTTTGTCACATGCTCATCATCATATTCCTAGACAGAATAACTCTCATGTTAATTTAACCATTGCTTATAACAGAACTTCAAATAGAATCAAGGATAGCACTTCTACTTTGCATACTACTCGCAGACGTGTGTCTCAGTACTGGGTCCCTAAGTGTTGTTTAACTAACCCTAGTATCGAGATGTGTGCATTCTTCTGTGCCTTGATTTTTAGGATTTTCGCAAAAACAGGAAGGACACGTGGTTCGTTGACTCCGGCTATTCACGCCACATGACCGGAGACTCAAGACGGTTCACCTTCTTCATGCGGTCGACGGGTGTTGATTTCATCACTTTTGAAAATAATGGTCTTAAGAAAGCCACTAGTGCCTAGTTTGATAGACTTAAGATTTTTCCTGCTTAAGAATGATTTTGAGATGGGTAAGGTAGACAAGACTTTCTTTATTCTTAGGTGTGGTAATCACTTCCTGCTTGCTCAGATTTACGTTGATGATATTATCTTTGGTGGTTCTTCTAATGCTCTTGTTTCTAGCTTTTCTGAGACTATGTCTAGGGAATTTGAGATGAATATGATGGGAGAGCTCAATTACTTTTTGGGGCTTCAAATCAAGCAATGCAAGGAAGAGATCTTCATCCATCAGACGAAGTACACTAAGGACTTGCTCAAACGTTTCGACATGGGTGACTGCAAGCCAATCTCCACTCCCATGGCAACTTCGACTGTTTTGGATCCAAATGAGGAAGGAGAAGCCGTGGATCAACGCGAGTACCGCAGCATGATCGGTTCCCTTTTGTACCTGACGGCCTCGAGACCGGACATCCACTTCACGGTTTGCCTTTGTGCGAGGTTTTAGGCGTCTCCGAGATCTTCCCATCGCCAAGCTATTAAGCGCATATTCAGGTATTTACACTCTACCCTTCTGTATGGCATTCGGTATTCCTGCTCGTCATCTTTGTCCATTCGGGGGTTTTCTGATTCTGATTTTGCGGGCTACCGGCTTGATAGGAAGAGTACCTCCAGCACTTGTCACTTCCTAGGCACTTCTCTTGTTTCTTGGTCTTCTAGGAAGCAGTCTTCTATTGCACAATCCACTGCTGAAGCTGAATATGTAGCTGCTGCTAGTTGCTGTAGTCAGATTTTGTGGATGGTAACCACTCTTAAGGGTTATGGGTTAAATTTTGCTAGTGTTCCTCTTTTCTGTAATAATACTTATGACATTAATATTGCTAAGAACCTTGTGCAACACTCTAGGACCAAGCACATAGACATTCGCTATCACTTTCTTAGAGACCATGTCGAAAAATGTGATATTGTGCTAAACTTTCTGGAGTCCGAGGCTCAACTGGCTGATATCCTCACCAAGCCTTTAGACCCAACTAGTGTTGCCACCTTGAGAAGCGAGTTAGGGGTAATTTATCCCTATGGGTTGGTTTGAGGGGGAGTTCGATCTTTTCTATTCTTACCTTGTTCTTTTGATCTTTTCTTGTTTTTTTCTGAACTTATTGATCTTTTTGAACTTTTTAGGTTTTTAGGCTTTTATTGCATCTCATTGTATCATATTGCATTCATATGAAAAATCCAACAAGTGGTATGAAAAATCCAATAAGTGATATCCAAAAAGATGCATTGTAATATAAGTTTTTCTGCTTATCTCTTAAAATTGATGAAGCTTTGCCTATTACCCTTTGGAGCTTTAGTATTTCAATTCTTGCTCAATGCCATGTCTAGTTCTTTGACTTGCTAGAATTATCATGCTTTCACATATACAGATAAGTCTTTGCTGTATGAGCTAGAACTCTAAAACAACTCGAACTAAAAATTACAAGTTATGAATGTTTTAGCTAGTTGCGCAATTAGTGCTCCTTTTGTGACATTGGCCCTGTCAGAATTGCTTTGTTAGCTCTTGAATCTAAAATTGACCATTACTTGAGCTTCTTGTGTTCTTGAGATTCTAAAACTGCTCTTGTGAAATATGAAAAATCAAGATTGTCTTATGCTTAAATTGTGCCAAACTACTCTTACGAGACTGCTTGTCAAAGACATGAACTTGGAGATAGTTTGATGATCCAGACGATCTCATGGGGACTGCTTGTCAGAAATGACATGAACCTCAAGATTTGTCGCCCTGGTAAAAGCTTAGGAAGAGTTTATGGATGGCTCCTAGTCCAGGATCTTCTTCACTAAGATATACCATTAATCAACTTATGTTCGAAGCTTAGGATGAGTTTGTGGATGGCTCCTAGTCCAAGATCTTGACACTAAGTTAGATGAATGATGCATTGAAGGAATTGGACATATTGCAAAGATATATCGCAGATAGCGAGTGAAACACCCGTCTTGTTCACTTAAAGTAATCGTATGAAGAACGTTTCATACGATCATTCAACGTGGCCCACATTGGAATGGTGGACTCACGTAACATGGCCCACATTGGAATGGTGGACTCATGTACCCATTCTGGAATTGATGGGATTTTCAAATGCCCATACTGGAATTGATGGGTCTTACAAATGTAATTTATGCATGTCATGATGTGATCCCATGGCAATATTGAATAGTACTCATAATTGAAAAGAAACACATGGCATTCATTTACAAGTACGAACAAATATAATCATTCACTCCCACATCACATTTTTGCATCAAACATAGTATACAAGGTACTTGCAGTATATCAACATCATGAACAAGGCACAAAACATTCATGTAAACAACATATCATTATGCATACAGTACTTGCCTTTTGCGTAGTGACTCGTTAGCAGGCAACGGAGGTGTTCCCACATGGGATGTCTCACCGCCTACACAAGCATGTTCCCAAAATAAGAACAACGATATAACACTGTTACCGATGTTCTACAATAACCCCTGACTATTCAATATACCGCATAGACCCAAATTGAAAATAAACTATTCTGCCAGATTTCAGCCCTTATGAGCAGCGGTACGAGAAAAAGCATATTTAATTATCTGGAACTCGAAACGACACGAAACCAGTGCCCAGATTTTCTTAACGTAACAGGCTACGAAACTCTAGTTGATGGTAAACTCTAATTCGGCCAAAACAGAGGTCTAACCATCCAATGAAAAACTATAACTGCAGTCTGTCCAGAATTCAGAACAGCCATAAAGAAAAGGCTCTAACTTTTACACCACTGATCCAAATAAAGTGATCTTTATCAGCCTGGAAAGATAGTGAAATTATCTTCATAAACCTAGTTGGGTGGCCGACCTGATTCTGACTCTAACTAGATCAAAACCTAGGTGCAACCGACTATATCCAACATTTCTGACAGACAGACCAGCACGTAGTAAAACAGTCATAACTTTTAATCTACTGGGTAAAATTCGTGATCCAGGTGCCAAAAGAAAGCTAATGAGACCAGGATCATATCTCCAGAAGACATCGACCTGAGGTTCGGCCTCTAAAGGCCTTCAATCTGCCGTGCAACCTACTGCTCTAAACTGGACAGATCTGGATTCGCAGACTAAACCAAATCAAACGAACAAAAGAGCAACAAAACTAATACAAACAGCTTAATCGAACCTTCGTTACCCTTGAAGACCAGTAGAACGACTATGATCCGCTGCACACGGCCTTCCTCCCTTCCCCTCTCTTCCTTCTCTTAGGGTCGGCCACGGAGACGCATTTAACGCAGGCGACGGCAAGTGGAACGGCGATGTTGGAGGGGACCTTGAGGAGGAGCGCCGGGATCACGGAGATGGCACCACCACAGCGAGGAGGTGCCAAGGAGCAGCAAGGAGGCCGGCTTTATTAGTCAACTTCAATATTCAGTGCAAATAAGAAAACCGTTGAAAAATGGACGTTTGAGAATTTTGAGCAAAATAATTCAATACAGGACCTGATTGACTCTTAATGTGGTCTTTGTTAGCTTTTTGATCTTACTTTGACATTTTGACATGGCCAGTTTCACTTTAGGACCCCTATTGATGAACTTGCTGAGTTTGAAGCTTTGCTTAAATTGATCAAATTTATTACTTTATTTTTTAGCTTTGATATATATGTCTTATCATGATCTTGCTAGCGCTGTTAGGCTTGATATGTCATTTGTGCAATATTAGAAATGCTGGCTTGTTCTTTTGGATAATCTCCAAAGCTTCTTATAATCAAAAATAAAAAATAAAAAAAAAGCTACTGCATTGCACTTCATGCATACTCCTTCTTATGCTTCTTTCTTCATTCTGCATTTGTTATCTCTGGATGAGAAGAAGGTGTGATTCCTTGATGACTCCATTGTCAAAAGGGAAGAAGATATTTCAATGTTGGGGGAGAAAATATATCATTATTGTACAAAGGGGGAGAATTTATATAAAAATGATAAAAGGGGGGATAAATTGGAGAATTTAAAGTTTTCTAAAAATCAGAGGATCATAGTGAGGGGGAGTTTTTGAATTGCATTCTTATTGTCTTATTAACTTGTCTGATCTTGAATTGCATTTATTTATCCTCATAATGATCATAGGTCAATTGAACAATTGTTTTTCATATGGACCTTAAGTGAGATTTTTGACACCTTTCTGGAATTTAAAGTTTTTATGCTTTCTTTTGCCTAATCTCACTTGCCCATGCTATTCTGATGCCAGCTTGGTCATTTTCATTGTTTTGTCTTACTTATGGACCAAGTTATGCATTTGTACGAAAACGAAAGTATTTTACTTTTCAAACCTCTAAATTACATTTTCTGGATTATTGCCAATGTGTTCATCAAGGGGGATATTGCGGATATCATGGGGATATGCTCAAGATCTTAGGATGATGTGACAATTGGCAATGACATTAACGGTTTATCGTTTCACGTGTTTTTAGCACAGTGCTGACAAGATCGTTGTTTAACCGGTCCGACCGCCGGTATGATCGGACGATCGGTTCAGATCTGTCCGACCGGCCATAGCGGCGGTCGGACTGGTAATATCAGAAAATGGTATTTTGAGCTAGGCCAAAAATAGAGGTAGCAGGCAAGAGAGGAGAGTCTATTGCACTTGGTCTTATAATTTTTAGAGTCTCCAGTCAAAAGTTCTATCGGATTGAAAATTCCAGAAGGTTTCGGTTTTCCATAGAGTAAAAATGGCTAAGTCCCAGCTGGCGGTCTGACCGGCCCATAGGTGGCGGTCAGACCGGCCAGGGTGAGCGGTCAGATCGGCCCTAGGGGCGGTCTGACCTGTTTTCACTTTGATCGTCGCCCGTTGTTGCAGCGTTATTCGGTTGTTAGGTCAAAGTCATGAGTTTCAGGGCATATATGTTGCGTGATGCATGTTTTGACTAACACGTGTCAAGTTGTGAAGAACTCGTTCCTAAATTCGGTTTACTTGTCTATTGTTGTGCAGGTTGCTTGGTGGTCAACGACGAGGATGATCGGGACTAGGCTTGGAGAGCTGAGGTCCAGAACGATCGACGATGCCGGGTGAGGTCAATGTACTCAAGCGTGATGCAAGATGGACGAGGGTGACCTATTGGCTAATCCGAGGCGCAAGATGGCACAAGGTGTAGCTAGTTAGGTCAAGGGAAGATAAAAACGGCGCATTAAAATGTGTGCGAATGTCTCCCGTTTGTTTTGGGCCTAAATGGGTGCCCAATTGAATCAAACTTCTAGAAGGTCTAACCCTCCACTATAAATAGGAGAGGGAGGTGGCAGCACCTCCTCTTCGTCTCTTTTGTTATTTTTGTAAACCCTAATTTTCTTAGGGAGAGATTTTGTGAAGGCTAGGGTTCTTGATAGTTTGATGTGATTTTTGTGCTCTTGGATTGAGCATTGTCCTCCATTGATGGAGATGTTGTAAGCCCATATCATATCAATCAATCAAAGGAAAGTTTGATAAATGTTTTATCTCATTGCGTTCTTTCTCTATATTAGATGATTTTGAGTCTTTCTTTGATCCGCAACTTTTGATTGAATTCCCCACGTGATATAGCTTTCTGTGACATGTGGAAACCTATCTAGGATCATCTTGATCATCAATCACCCACGAGCAAGATTTTGGATCAAGTTTTTGTTTTGACCAGATTTTGAACACTTCTTTGATCAAACCGAAAATGATGGCTATTCTTCCTAGAATTATCATAATCTTCGATTGGAATAGGTTTCTGATATCATAGAGAAGGTGTATTCCAAGTTTAATCAAGTTTGGAGTTGTAGATAAATTTTTCATCTATTTGCAACTTCGTCATCGGGCTGTTTGATTTGTTCTAGAGGCCAGCGGTCAGACCGCCTAAGGTCACTGGTCAGACCGCCAGGGAATCGGTCAGACCGCCATTGTCCCAGCGGTCCGACCGCCAGTGCATTGCTGTGCTTTAGCTTGTGTTGTTTTTCATCGTATTGCTTAAGGGGTTAAATTAGTTTCAATACTAGTCTTCCGCTGTACTGGTACATTGATCTTCATAGCTTCCATAGCTACTGGAGTAAAATATTATTGAATCAATTATTTGTGAAAAAGTTAGAGTGCTCCTATTCACCCTGCCTCTAGTCGCCTTTTCGGTCCAACACAATAGAATCGTCGAAACCTAGTAAAAGAATCGAAAAGAACCATTAAGAACGGATAACGCCGGATAAACTCAAAAATTCAAAATCATCCCAAAATCATGAAATTTACACAGAAGTTAGAGCATGATTTATAGGAATTTAGAAACAAAATATATTTTATTTGGAGTTCAGTAGCAAAAGTTATAGTCTAAACCACTTCTGCTGGAAGAGAAAATCCAACAAAAAGGGTTTCAGTTACTGCTCATCGGTTCAACTACACGTGGTCGGAAGGAGGTTCGACTACATGTGGTCGGAAGGTGGTTCGACTACCTGGTCAAAAGGTGGTTCAACTACTTGGTCGGAAGGTGGTCGTAGGTGGTTGCAAGGTGGTCGTAGATGACTTGGTGCGGAGGTGGAGCTACGGTGACAACGACAATGGTGATATGATTACACAATGTGCCATCTAACGCGCGCACTAGCACTGGAGGTGACTAGGGCCATACAGGAGTGGAGAGTGGTCAAGAAGCTCATCGGAGATGGTCCGACGACGAAGAACCGAGGCGGCGGCGGAGCTTCACTGAGGAGAGGTCGTCTCGGGCTACAAGGAGGGAAACGAGTGGTGCAGGAAGCTCAGGTATGGCTCTGAGATGGTACAAAAGCAAGCAATTGAAGAGTGGAGTGTCTTACCGGAGTTGGGGGGGGCAAAAAGGACTATTTTCGGTCAGAGATGAGAAAACCAAAAATGTGTCGGTTCCTGTGAACCAAAACCCAATTAAGTTAGAGGATAGGGTCCTTGTGCTTAGGAACACAAGATGATGCGAAGAGGAATGAGCAGGAACCCATGTGGCGGCTGGAACGACATTGGGGTTGATGGTGGCGTCTCGGCCGTGAGTTAGAGCTCACTCTCTAGCTCTCGGTTCTAAGGAAGAAGAGGGAAAGGAAGGTGGGGAAATGCTCAGGGTTGTCGAAAGGAAAAGAGGGCACCCCAGGGAGCTTCTTACAAACGTTGAGACGGAGATCTCACGGGGAGAGGCCGGCGGGGGGTATGGGCGAGTGCGGGAGACGCGGCCAAATCACAGGCGCACGGTCAGAAACAGTGGGCGTGACAGTTGGCGCTAACGCACGAGCGGAGAGCGCTGTTGAGGGCATGGTGTCCGCTTGGAGACGAAGAACTACTACGGGGGTCCCACTTCTAAGGAAGAGGTAAGGTGGCTGGGTCAGGGTCCGGCTCCAAATTGATTCGGCCAAAGGATTCCGAATCCAATTCCTAATCTAAACACAGTGTTTGAAGTTACTGTTCATGCTGAGTACTGTTCACGATGAGCACTTCTCACGCCAAGTACTATTCACGCCTAGTACTGCTCATGCCTTGGGCCTTCCTCTTTAGCGCCGCATGGTGGCATCTGGTCGTGACAATGGACCTTTTCAAAATCAAGTAGTGGTCGAAAATGAAAGGGTTGGTCGAAATTGAGAGGTGATCGAAATTGAGTTCCTGGTTGAAATCGAGTTGAGTCAACTCGATAGGTTTGACCGAGTTGATTTCAAAAAGGCTGAGAGGATTGTGAATTTTTAGACAGATTTTAAAGCCATAAAAATTCAATTTTTTTTAGGGAGGCAACTGACTCTAAGAACAACCTTGCATAAATTTTCCACAGTTTTTCATGCAGTGCATTTCCCTCTAGAAATGATTCAAGGTTGTGTCGTAGGGTTTTGACCAAGGATCAAACTGGTTTGACTAGCCCCTCAAAAATAGCAAATAAAATCTAAAAATTATAAAACATTCCAGAGGGGTCACTGAGACGATCCAAAATGTAGCAAAAATAATCCCAGATGATGATCACAGAATTTGTTTTGAAAGTTTCAAAGGATTATACTTCTAGTCAAATGAAGCATTAGGTTTTCAAAATGCACAAAACCTTGAAAGAATTTCCAGAAAAATCAAAAGATAACAAGATGCATCAAAAGTTTTAAATTCTTCTCATTTTTATATATTTTAAATACAAACCCAAGATTGGGATGTTACACATATGGCGGAGGACGCACCTGACCACATGGTGAGGAGGCACTTCGAGGCCTACTTGTTGTGGCTATTTGGGTGGGTGATATTCCTGGGGTCCCACGATGTCGAGAAGCATTTGATCCGGTACACACGCCAGCTGGCTGATTGGGAGGTGGCGGACATCCAGCCCTATGCTTGGGGTTTGGCGGTGCTGTGCGTGACGTACCGCGGACTATGCGACGCGTGCCACTAGGTTCAGGACAGCTCCATCCTCTCCTGGTGCCCACTGCTCCTTCAACTGTGGTCCCTCGAGCGCTTTTAGATTGGACAACCACAGTTGGACCTGGGAGCGTACACAGTCAACATGTACTCCGAAGACGACGACGTGGACCGGGCGACCATGGGTACAATGTGGTGCCGTCAACAGGTAAGTTTCCTAAATATTTATTCTTTTTCGTAATGTAATTCAATTTTGTGTGCTAAGTTTCTATTGTCTTATTCCACAGGTCACCTACACACCGATCACTACGCACATGTCCTACCCGAACTACGTTACGATGTTCTATCAACTGATAGATAATCACGTCATCTGGACACTGTACACTCCCAAAAAGGTATACGCGTGCGCACCCCGAGGCCTGTTGAGCCTGTGCACGTGAGATCACGAGTGGCGGTACACACAGAGGTGTTTGGTGCACGACATCTTCGTGGAGGAGTACTAGGTGCAACGGGTCATGCGCCAGTTCGGTCTACGATATGAGGTCCCAGCCCCCTAGGGGTAGTGGGTACAGCCAAACGTCCATGGATAAATTCACATTTTACTTCTGTCGTACCATTTGCGTTACGTACGTACGAAACAATCGTTTTGTCTTTCATAGGTACAATAGGAGGGGAGTACCTACTACAACTTCCTAGGCGGAGAGGATGTTCCCTTGGGTTTAGAGCTGGATTAGTGCCTATACTGACGTTGTCCAGGAGGATGCTCCCTACGACCTCGGGACGTACGCGGAGTACATCAAGTGGTACTCCAGTCGGACAAGGGTTTGCTGCGTCAGGGTCGTGGAGGACCCACCACAACACGAGGCTGCGACGTCCGACACGTACCCCACCCAGCTGGACTCCGCATTCTATCACGTGGTACATATTGAACTGTCCATAATTCTTATTTTCTTCACAAGATTTCGGTTTTTAACTTGTTAATTATGTGTACAGGTCGATCTGCACCACGAGGTGCACGAGTTGGTGGCCTTCGTGCATCAGTTGATGTTTGGGGAGCGCTTCACCATGACGGCGTAGGACATCAGAGCATTTGTGGAGCAATTCATCGAGAAGACGAGATGAGGGATCTAGATCGCGTCTTGTCGTAACCGAGGGACCCGGTGGACCCACTTGTGCATGGACGTGGGGTGAGCTACGGTGCGTCACGCCCTATGACTCCTCACCCAGACGTGGCGAGCGGGTCCTCGTGGTACTATGCTGGGAGTACCCGGCACAGTTTGCAGGTCATCATAAAATACTCACATCCTGCTCTTTATTTAGAACTCCACTAGTTACTAATAGTAATTTTCTCTGACAGGTCCTGAGTTCCACCCACACACAGGGCAGGTGTACGCGGAGCCATCCTCTGGCCTTGTGCAACGTGGTATGACTATCTTGTTTGCATGCATAACATATTATTTCTTGGTGTTTACATGCACAACATAATATTTCACAGGTCGTACACCGCTTTGGGAGGAGCCGATGGTGTCGCACGAGGAGTCACGCTTCGGAGACTTTGACTTCGACCAGCGTGGCAGCCAGGTCTCCGTGGGGGCTTCACAGTTGCACGATGCACCCGGACCTCGCCAACGGACGCACTACCCCCTCGCGACACCCCCTCAGGCTACTCGTGTCGGTCGAGTACCTCGGCCGCCTGAGCCTTTGATGTACTCGCACCAACGCCCGCAACCACTTCGGATGAGGCCAAGGGCGACACGCGTGGTACGCCCCAAGATGGGCCGCGAGTAGATATTTGTTCTTGTAAATATCCGTCATGCCATGTAAATATTAATTTTTGTACAACAATTATTATGCTAGTCTCATGTTTCAATATTTATTTTTTGCATGCACACTGCGACTATGTGAGGGAATCAGCATCGCGACACCTCGCATCCCACACCACCCAACACATATACCAAAATTTTTTAAAAATACAATAATAATAATAAATGATAGAGTCCTCCTGTCGCCAGTTCAATAGGCGACACGAACCTCTCCCATTGTTCCAATTGGCGGCAAGATCCCTGTCGCCAATTGGAGTGGCGACAGGAGCCTGTCGTCATTTGTAAAAAAAAAATTTGATTTTCTAATTTGTGATTATCTTTTAAAATAATATTGAGGGGAGAAGAATGTGTGTACTTTTAAAATGAACGTGTAGAACTTTACTGTTAAAATCATGGACACCAATGCTAAGTCTAGAACTTTTAAGTGCACTCGCAAAGAGGTCTTTGCCGATAAACTGTTTACGAGCGCCTTTAGAGTGTAGATGTGTTAAATATACACACTTGTACATCTAGCCATTTGACCACATGGCAGCTTCCGTCTGGCATGTTGTCCTAGTTCTTGAACCATCCTATTATGTTTTCTCCTTATAGAACTTAAAACTCATAAAAACAGGCAATAACATCTTTCACATTTTTACTGGCGCTGCCAGATGTCAGCACAACTCACTAGATTAGTTAACTCGAGCCCGCTTACACATGCATCTAACATTTCTTGAGGACTTTGTTTTTAGGACCCATGCATCTAACATTTGTCGGCGACATACAAACAAGAAAAAGATAAGTCATTTTTGCCGGATGCAAATGAACAGTTACAACTTAAGAAATATTGTGTATTTACATTGCACAACATGGGAGCACTGGAAAAAGAATCTTTTTCTAAGTTACAAATAGTCATACTACAGAGGTAAAGAATCTCTGTCAGAATTTAATCAGCATCCTACATCTGCAAACCTTGTCCTCTTTCCTCTCGACCTTATGTCAAGCTTTATAGTGCACTTCTGTGAGATGTGAGGCAGTGTAGACACGAGGAGAGCCTGCAAAAGGATTCACTAAAATCGGATCAATCGTCTGACAGAAACATGCACATGTAAACTATATCACATAACTACCATACCTTGCGTGTACTTACTGACCTGATTCCTTCCCGGAGCACTATATCGGTGTAGTTAGTTCCTATTGTGCAATCAAGCGAAAACTGCACCCCAAAAATACAGAGAAATGTCACAAATTAACTGTCCTCAAATTAGAAGAAACTTCAGAAGTAAGAACAGTAATTAATCAGAGAGTCTGAACCTGAAGTTTGGGCAGAGGGAAGTTCATGAGGTGCGTCCGGGCGACGATGCTCCCAGAGATCCTGATCTCCATGTACTTACTCTGCGTCGACAGCTCTCTGACGACGAGCCGGCTGACGTTGGACTGCTCGAACAAGGCGTGCAGGAGCACCGTCACCTTGCTGCTCTCCGGCGGCTGGTAGAACACCGGCACGTCCATGGCGCCGACCGACTCGTTCGCGTACATGACGTCGAGGACCGTCGCGCTGTACCTTATCCCGATCCTGTTGGGGTTCTGCGCCGCGAACAGCAGCGACGCCACCGAGCACGACGTCTCGTTGGCGCCGCCGCTACGGTTCGACGTTGACGACGACGACCAGAGGCTGAACGACCTGTCCATCTGGATGGACTGCAGGGAGAAGGTTGGCTTCTTGAGCCTCGTGACAAAGATGATGAGCAACACGGCCGCGACAAGGATGAGGAGGGTCAGCGAGAGGAAGAGGTAGAGGCAGAGGCATTTGGCAGAGTGAGGAGGCGGCCAGTGGCCATGGCAGCTCTCCTTGCAGCTGTAGCCTCTCCTGCTGCTGATAGGATCCATGGATATGTTGCCAGAGGAGGCATGGATCAGAGTGAGATGAATATATATGTTTTTTTGTTGTACAAAGTGATGGAAAGGATGGGCTTTTCCTTGGTTGCAAGGCTCGTGCAATACTTCAGTTCATCAGTTGCCTTTATTCCTTCCTTGAAAAGTTTGTATGAATTGAGCTGCTTCAGGGAGAAGATGGAGATCACTTGGAGAGGCAGGCAGGTGACTACTCTGCGGCTGGGATACTACTCTTGATAAGTTTAGCTTACTTGGAGTTAAATGCAACTAATTAGCATGCATGCATATAAATGCCTGATTTCAGCATCAAATGCTACCTATGCACCAGAAGGTGATTCATGTAGCCCTGAAAAGGGAGAAAAAATGAGCCGTGTCATGATTCTGATCAAAATATAGCAGGTGATAGGAAATTTGATTCCCTCCACCCCAAAAAATATAAAGTAGGATGATATCTTTTCAATGTCATTCCTTCCGTTCACAAACATAACTTGATTTCAGCATTGTACCGTTAAAGTTGAACATATTTATCAATAAGGAAGTACTCCGTTCTTTTTTATTTGACACCCTAGAAACTGTACGATCAAACTTTCTAAAGTTTAACGACTAATATGTTTAAAGTTATATGGATTGACTACATGAAAACTATATCATTAGATTTGTTGTTAAACATACATTTATAATATAATAGTTTATTAGTATATCTTAATATAAAATTATAAGATGTAACAGTCAAAGTCGCATCTTAGGATCGATAAAAATGAAAAACGTCAACTAAAAAAGAACAGAGGGAAGTAACTAGTATCAGGACAAATCAACTACCCATGAGGCCAATTTAGATACTTTTGTATGTACCTGTGGTTAAAGGTGAACGTGTTTAACCGTTGTTATGCAGAAACGACAAAGACATACTCCATATTTGCATATGCAGAGTCTAACTGTATTAGGGTTATAGTATGTGAAATGAACAGACATAAAAAATTCCTTTTCAGAGGTTTCAAGTTTGACGCGTCCATGGAATGAACGTTCATCAGTCAACGGTTATAATATTATTGCGAGTAAAGTACACTGTAAGTCCATAAACTTATTTGGTTGGGTTACTTAGATCCTCTATCTATAGAACTGCACAACCATATCCCTAAACTTATTTAAGTGTACCACTAGAGGTCCCAATATGGATTTACTGAGTTTGACCGCTGACGTGCCAGCGTAGCGTGCAGGGAGCGAGCCCAACGACGAGGCTCGGGAGAGGAAAAGGGTGGTGTGGGGAGTTTAGGGGAGTGGTTGATGGTGGCGGGGATAGCCGACGGCGAGAGCAGTGGCGGCGGTGGTCATCGGGGACAGCAGCGATGGGGAAATTGATCAGGGAAGTGGCGGGTGAGTACAAGGGGCTGAGAGGAGTCCATTTTTGAAGAAAACTAGCCATTGACCCATGCGGATGCACGTGCTGCATCGCATGTATGCTAACAATAATAATGAGTATATCTGAATGTATGTTAACAATAATAATTAGCACAAAAGTATGTATGTTAACAATAACTATTACTACAAATTCTAATGAAACTATAAGTGAGAATAGCGATAAAATAGTAACAGTGGCACAAATGTAGTTGAGCTATGATATATGCATACAAATTGGAATCATCCGAGGATCTAAAGCTTCTTTACATATGCGTACAGCTTGGGTGGTCGTGACTTTTCTTTGACGTGTTGCGTCAGTGATCACAAAAGCACCCAAGATGAACTTTAAATTTTGTTCTACTTGCTATGTTGGGCCTCACCTCTCTAGTCTCCAGTGTCCTCAATTCTCTCCCACTTTGCTCTTGAGTTCCTTAATTTCATCCCTCTTCCCACTACTCCGTCGTGCAATCCTACCCACTTGTCGCACCCTGTGCCTCTCCATGTTTGCTCTTGTGTCTCGCCGGGTCCCTCCGTCGAGCTTACATACTGACGTTGTCACAAATCGCATGAATAACATCTAGATTGCTAGAGCGGAGCTGTTGATGCCAAATTTCGATACTCCAGGATTCTCTCTTGTTCTTGAATTTTTTTTTTTGCATGGCATCCTGTTTGTATTGGGTACAATATCTTGTCTGAATAATACAACATAATTCGACACATATATACATATTTTTTAAACATGCATGTTTTTCTTTCTGTTTGACTGTCCTTTGAGATGAATACGTGTATGCCTCCATTAACATGCCTGTCCTAGGCTTTTTTATTATGTTTATTTTTCCAATAGTATGAACGTCCGAGACCTCTCTATACAGACATTGTATTTCCTTGGTAGAGCCCAAGGGAGAAGGAGGAGTGGAGGAGGAGAAGGGAGGAGGCTCGGTTGGGGTGGCGGAAGCAGCACTCAACAGGGCCGGTGAAGAGCCAGGTGGCGTTAAATAAGGTGATGGGGGAGGGCGGCACGGACCCACGCCATGCTGGCACCGATCAACCATGGTTAAACCTAATAAACCCACTTTGAGATCTCTAGTGACACACTTAAACAAGTTTAGGTACCTGATTTTGTAGTTCTATAGATGGGGGACATAAGTGACCTAACGAGATATGTTTAGGGACACACGATGTACTTTACTATATTATTGCATACTACCTTTATTTCAAAATAGATGCAATTTCAACAATGACATGGCCTCCAAAATACAATTTTGACCATTGATTTTTGTAGCAATTGCTAATACAAACTAGGAAAAGTAACATTTTGGAAGTATATTTGACGACAAACCCACTAATATTATTTTCATAATTAGTGCGGGCTGAGTGGCCCCTCAATGCCCCATCTTAGGTGGTATCCATTTTGTTTATTATTATGCTATTAGAAAGTTTAGTGAACATTTTTTTTTAATTCTCTGTTTTGTGTTTTTAGTCTTAATTTTAGCTTTCACACAGATCCAAAAACTAAGGGAAGACCCTTTATGAACCTATGGAGTTCTGCCCAAACGAATTATAATGGGCTAGCTAGGGTGAACTATATTGTTTACTCACTGCTTGAGTTGGAATTTGCAACTAAAATAGGTAATGTTAATCAATTAGCATTACCGGCACATTCTAAAAATGTTGGAGTATAAAATATTTGTGACTTGTTGGGGGAATAGTATCCTATTCTTCACCCCCATCCCCTGAAGGGCTCGTTTGGATGGGCTAGATCAGACCTGATCTGGTCCATCCAAATTAGATATAAACCAAATAAGATTGAAGCATTGGATAAAATCCAAAGGCTCGTAAACCTCCCATCTCTGGCATAACAGCTATATATTCCAACACCACCCACCTATTCGGTACCGCCACAAGTACCTCAATACCAACAACCACCCACCTCTGTCGTCTCCTATATCTTCTCATTTCCCTTGGCCATGACCATCATCGCAGCTCGTGCGGCTGCCTCACCGCACCACTCCAATCTACTGCCTCCTCGCTGCCTCATCATATTTGTACCATTGTTTTCCTCATGTTGGCCATCACTTGGTACCTCCTCTTGTGACCGACATATCTGTTGTCGTGTTCCTATCTTGTTGGTATCTCTTCTCCGTTGTCACCACGCAGTTGTTGTTGAACGGTTGTTGTCATCTTCAAGCTTCCCCTTCAAACGGTATCCCTTTAACAACTTTTTTTCGATGATCAATTGTTATAATTTTGATGTTAGAAATAATGTGTAGTTGATGCATATCATTGTATTGTTTTGAATGATTTGGTTTAGATGTGCCAATTATGTGATTCAATTAAACGCATAGCGGTTTCATTGTGGTGGCCGTGCCGCGTGGGGTTGGATGATATGTTGTTGACTCGGCAAGGGAGGCAGGATTTCAGGTGGCGCTAGGGACAAGGATGCTACTTGTGTCATTAGGGGTAAGAGTGATACGATAGCAGCTAGGGTGGCAAAGGTGGGGATGGAGGGTGGGCGGCGATGACAATTTTGAATTGTGTGTGCGAGAGAGAGAGAGGAGGTGTGGATGGGTGGTGTGCTAGTGTTGTTGTTCCGACTACTGGTTACGTAGAACGTTAGATAGTTAGGTGATGTGAAACAAAAGTCAACCAAATGTCCCATATGCATACCCATCTGTTCTCTTACCAATAAATATATCTATGTTCTTAATGTAATAAAAAGAGGGCGTCTATTTCGCAGGTGCTTGAAAATTCACAAATCACAATCACTTTTTTTCCACCATTGGATCAAGATCTTTTGGCTCACATTCTATCCCTCTCTCACCTATATAATTCCCACCCCACCCCCTAACCCTAACCCACTCAGCCGCCACTTCCATCCTCGCACCCATGTTCACCCCTGCACCGCCGCCGCTTTCTGGCGCCGGCGAGCTCCTCTATCGCCGCCTACCTCTTCCTCCACCCCTCCAAATCCACACCACCACCTCCGCTGCTTTCTTCCGCCTCTCCAGCGTGATCCCCGTGCTTCCCTCTTCCTCATCTTCGGCGACTACTGCCGTCAGATCCGCCACCGCCTCCTAATCACTCTGGTTCTTTTCCCCCTCTGACCTCCACCGCCCTCCTTCGCCCCATGGCCAAAGTGGTGCCGCCTGCCAACCACTGTTGTGCTTCCACTACCCTAGCCTCCCTCTAAGCCTGCAAGGCACCAGTGAACCAAAACCCTAAACAAGTGAACACAAACCCTAAATGGGTGAACCCATGCCCTAATCCGCTGGCCGCCGCCACCACCATCTGCCGTTGCCGGAGAGGATGAGTCGCACGAATCACAACGCAAGATCCAACAGTGAGGAAATTGACTATGTTTTTTGACATTTCCAGTCGCCTGTGAATTAGCAAACATGATTAAAAAAAATTATGTACATGCATCTTGTTTGTTTATGCATCACAAAATATTTTTGAACCTTATTGGTAATTTGGTAAACGACCAGTAGATCGACGACATCCGAATTCACATCGGTTCGTATTTGATGGTATTTGTATCCATCTCCGATAGTATTTGAGAATCGAAAGGAAGAGCTAACACGGTCGATTTGGATCCGTTTACATACTGACCAATAACAACTTCCAAGAAACCCTCTTTATACGCATCTCCTCCTTCCTGTTATGCAGCTCTAGATCGACGAAAGCCCGCTAATACCCAAGGAAATCGCGTGAAGTACAATGGAACAAGAAAAACCCTACCCTGCGGATGTCCAGGAAGAAGCCCTCGTCATCCGTGATGCGGACGCCGACGTTGTCGTCGAGCCGGGCGCGCACGACGTCCTCATGCAGGAGCTCGTGGCGGAGGAGGAGGCGCATCGGCAGGATCTCACCGCCAGCGATGAGGCGGTCGCGCTTGCGCTGCACATGACGGAGCTCATGGAGATGGAGGAGTCGGAGCTGCTGGGTGGTCTCCCCTCCCTTCCGGCCGCCCCAGAAGAACCGGCCGGCGCCCTGGATCCCCACGCCTACCTGGGAGATTTGCCGGGATCGATCACCTTGCCCGGCGCCGGCGCCGCCCAGGTCACCGCGGAAAGGCGGACCGTTCAACGCTACGTCCCGCCGCATCAAAGAAGGGCCACCATCGAACGCTACGCGAGAGAGGCCACCCTGCGCCACGCCCATGCCATCCTCGTCGACCCTACGCCGGCAGTTCTGCCGACCTTCCCCCGCGTCGGCAGGCCCCGCACAATCACCACTCTGAGAATGCGAGATCTCCCCCCTGACGTCGCCGCATCCCCGGCAAGAGGGACCTTCCCCTCCGACGTCGCCGCCTCCGCCGACGCCTCCTCAAGCCTGCCCGTTCCCGAAGACGAAGTCGCTGCTCTGCCAAGCAAGACCCTGCCCGCTAGCGTCGCCTCGTCGGCAAGATGCACCCACCACGCCGCCGCCTCCTCAAGCCTGCCCGTTCCCGAAGACGAAGTCGCTGCTCTGCCAAGCAAGACCCTGCCCGCTAGCGTCGCCTCGTCGGCAAGATGCAACCACCACGCCGCCGCTCTGGCAAGTCCCGTTGCTGCCGACGACGACGTCTCCGCAACAAGACGGACCCTGCTCGCCGACTCCGACTCGTCGGTCGTCTTCGCCGGCATGGAAGACGGGCACGACAACGGCTGGTACGAGTCCATCCTCCGCGATGCTCAGAAGCACGAGCAGATGGAGGAGCTGGGACTTGATGCATATTTCCAACGATGCCTTCCAGGATCTGAGACACCCAACGATGAACCGTACAACCGCACCGCCGTGGCCGCCGGCGAAGAAGACCGTGAGCTCTCCCTGCCGAAGTTCTTCAAGGCAGATGCTAAGATGAAAGAGAAGATAGAGGAACCAGGACTTCATGGATCTTTCCAGCAATACCTTCCAAGATCTGAGGCACCCAACGACGAACCCTACAACCCCACCTCCGTGGAGGCCGCCGGCAAAGAAGACCGTGAGCTCTCCCTTCCTAAGCTCCTCAAGAGATGGGGCATCAGCCCGTCCGACCTCGACCCCGACGAGCCCCGCGCGTCGACGAAGAGGCGTTCGAGGGTCCCCCCTCTCGACGACGACGACGTCCCCAAGTTCGACTGCCGCATCTGCTTGGAGACCCTCCCCATCTTCGACCTCTTCCACGGCCCGCTGTGCGAGCACCGGTTCTGCGTGGCGTGCATGGCTACGTTCGTCGAGGGCAGGATCAGCGAAGGCGACCTGCCCATCCCATGCCCCGACCCGGAGTGCAAGGGCCAGGAGAATGGCGTCCTGCACCCGGAAGAATGCAAGAAAGCCATCGACTTCGGCGCGTTCAGCGACTGGGGCTTGCGCCTCACCGAGCGCGCGCTCCCGCCGAACCGGCGCGCGTACTGCCCGAACCGCCGGTGCGGGATCATGCTCGAGACCAGCGGCGATGACAAGCCGGCCATGGCGCCGTGCCCTGCGTGCAACCACCTGCTGTGCGCCACCTGCGGCCTGGAGTGGAGCGCCGACGACGGCGGAGAGCACGACTGCGCCAAGAGCCCGGAGGCTGCGCTCGTGAAGGAGCTCGCGGCCGATCGCCTATGGAAGCAGTGCCCAAAATGCAAGATGATGGTTGAGAGGATCTCCGGGTGCAGGGTCATGCACTGCAGGTACCGTGCTCATCTCATGTTTGCCTTGAGTTCTTGCAGTCAATTTAATTACTCCATCATGAGTGAGTAGCGCTCTCTTAGGGTTATAGGAATTCGATCTTGTGCTGACTTAATGACTAGATCACTTCATTCATGACAAGTCATATGTTGTGTTGTTTTCTTTTTGTCATTGTCATTGTTATGATTGACGTCTCATATCATGTTGCTTCAATATAATTGGGTTAAATCTTTGGAACTTTTAGTAGCTGTTTTGGATTTACGTCACTTTGGGTGAGAACCTCCAGAAATAACTAAGTTGTACTAAATGTTCTATGGTTTTGTGTTGAAGCCACTTTTGGCATTATATTTGTCGTTGTCTTATGTTTCCACCTTAATTTAAAATTTTGATTTTGATAATTGTTCTCTGTAACTAGTGTAACATTTGTTAACTATGAAACTATCAATATTCTAGTATAAGTTAAATTTGCAGATGTTTTGGAATTAGCAACTCAAACTATTTTTGTTAGTCAAGTCCCTTTGTAATAAACAAGAAACTTTAGATGTACAGTATAGAGTTGAAAATAAACTGGTCTGGTTTCCTTGTTATATTTCATATTATTAATTCCACGTCTCATAAATTTTGGTACTTTCGGCTGCTTGATCCTAGTTTGGTAGATGCATTTATAATTAGTACTCACATTACCTGGAATTATTCCGATGAGCATTAGAATTTCTAAATTACAATTGTATATTCTCTCCGGTCAGTAATACATGCCATCTTAGACATGATTTAGGATACCAAGGTGAGGTAGATGAGGGATTTTTTTTACTCTTCTACCCCTATTAAGTCATGTTAAAAATTAAACGCCATTTGGGATACCAAGGTGAGGTAGATCCAGTCAGTAGTACTCCTCCCGTGTGCCCGGCCTAATTATGATATCACACTTTACCTAAGTGCAGTACACCTTTTCAACTTTGGCTACCATATATTTTAAAATATCTAGAAGCTCTCCCTGAACTTAATTTCTTAACTACTCGATCGGTTTCACGGTACAAATACATTTTCTTATAAGTTGTAATTTCACAATTAAATCCCATTGAGAAAGTGGAAAATGTGGTTATATAATTTTTTCCCAACCTTTAGTCCCGCTTTTAATGTTCCAAAATTGATCGAGAGGTTGTATATTTCATTTACTAGGGGTAAATATGGTCAAATCTCATTAATTATATCTTAGATTTTGTGCATTTCTGGACTGTGCGCTCAAGATGGTTCATTTCGCAATATAAGTCCAACCACCTTGTGGGCAAAGACCAACTCGCCACAGAAACTATGTAACAGTTCATGGGATTGAAGTATCATGCTTACGCACATTGAAGTAAATACGATAAATGATGGAAAATTTCAATAACTAGTTTCTCCACTTCCTCAGTGGACTTTTGACTTCTCAAGGATTCTAGGGTCTGTTTGGTACAACTCATACTCTCAACTTCTCGTTCGGATCTCGTGGATCTGCATCAAACGCCCAGCTTCCCAAAAAGATCGGATCCTGATTCTCACGAGAAGTGGAGCGAAAAATGTACTAACTTGCAGCTAGTGCTTAATGGCCTCCATAGAATCTCATAGATCATGCATTGCTTAGAACTGAGCTCAACAAGCTAGTGGACAAATCATACTGACCTCTGCTAATTATTTGCCTATATATTTTTTTTGTTGCAGGTGCCACTGCGTCTTCTGCTATCAGTGCGGGAAACCGATGTCGCCGGGGCTGGAGGAAGCAGGCGAGGTCTGCCAGTGCATCGACTCCCTGCACGCGCTTATGTTGCACCACCACAACTGATCGCGCGCGACGGCGCGAGCGCCGAAATCCGCCGGCGCTGAGAGGGAAGGACAAACAATGTGTACTACCTACCTGCAATACCTAGTCTGATGGATAGTTTAGCCTCATTGATCGATCGAGCCGCGACCGCCGCATTGCATTGGTCGCCGAAACCAAAACTGTTGGTTGATTTATGTTATGTTGTAGACTAGCTGATCCGCGGCGAGTCTATGCATCTTAGCTTGTAGCTCCAACATGCAACTATCTGCACCCTCCTCCCCCGCCCCCGCCCCCAACGCACGCACATCATTTCATGTGAAATTTAATTTTTGGAATGAAATTCCGTGATTCCAAACATGCTTCGGATTCTCTATGCTCTACGCGCCAGTAGGGCGGAATCGATTCCCTCCCGTCCTGTCACCGTTCACATCGGCCGCACCAGATTCTAGTTGTCCCTCGTATACCAAAAAAAGCAGTGCATCACTCTCAGTCTCCACCCAAAACTCACTACGGGAAACACGTGATTTGCCGAGTGCAAAAATCTTTGCCGAGTGCCAAATTGCGGGCACTCGGCAAAGGCTCGCTGCCGAGTGCCGACTCGCAAAATATGGCACTCGGCAAAGAGGCCTTTGCCGAGTGCCCGCACTCGGCAAATACCTGCACTCGGCAAAGAATGTCTTTGCCAAGTGCCAGGCACTCGGCAAAGGTAGGCACTCGGCAAAGATTGTAGGGGGCCTAACGGCATCCAGCGGCATTGTCTTTGCCGAGTGCAAACCGTTTGGCACTCGGCAAAGTAATAACTTTGCCGAGTGTCGTGAGGCGGCACTCGGCGAAGTTTGTCTTTGCCGAGTGCCAGATGGTCGACACTCGGCGAAGTTTGTCTTTGCCGAGTAACTAGGGTTGGCACTCGGCAAAGTAATAACTTTGCCGAGTGTCGTGAGGCGGCACTCGGCAAAGTAATAACTTTGCCGAGTGTCGTGAGGCGGCGTCTTTGCCGAGTGCCAGATGGCCGACACTCGGCGAATTTTGTCTTTGCCGAGTGCCAGATGGCCGACACTCGGCGAATTTTGTCTTTGCCGAGTGCCCGATGGCCGGCACTCGGCAAACTAAATTTTTTTTTTTGGTTTTTTGCCACCAATATTTTTTTGAAGCTTTAGTACACTACCACAAACAACATGTTTAAATTTGGGATATATTCATTGCCTTTTGGCATATTTCTATAGTTTATTTTGTTTTGTTGAATTTTTCCAAAAAATGTAAGTTTGAACTGCAGGTGCATCGAATAATGGATTACATTCGTTCAAAAAATGTTATCCTTGTTTCTTAGTGTAAATTTAGGCTAAATCCAGGAACTGTCTCGAAATTTCGATCAACGTGCTCACGGGGCAACGCGCCAACTTGCGTGGGAGTGGTTTTTTAATTGTATAAAATGCGAACGAATTCCAAAAATCATGAAACTTGTCGAGTTGTCGCCGTATCGTATGCGTATGCCGTGGAAAAAATTTGAAAAATTTTCGAGCACGCTGTCACGTACGATGCTCACAAACCAGGAGATATCCTATGTTTCGAGCATCGACGTGATCACATGTGGATATCTCTGGTTTGTGAGCATCGACGTGTGGCGTGCTTGAAATTTTTTCAAATTTTTTCCACGGCATACGCATACGATACGGCGACAACTCGACAAGTTTCATGATTTTCGGAATTCGTTCGCATTTTATACAATTAAAAAACCACTCCCACGCAAGTTGGCGGCGTTGCCCCGTGAGCACGTTGATCGAAATTTTGAGACAGTTCCTGGATTTAGCCTAAATTTACACTAAGAAACAAGGATAACATTTTTTGAACGAATGTAATCCATTATTCGATGCACCTGCAGTTCAAACTTACATTTTTTGGAAAAATTCAACAAAACAAAATAAACTATAGAAATATGCCAAAAGGCAATGAAAATATCCCAAATTTAAACATGTTGTTTGTGGTAGTGTACTAAAGCTTCAAAAAAATATTGGAGGTAAAAAACCAAAAAAAAAAAAATTTGTTTGCCGAGTGCCTAGGGTTGGCACTCGGCAAACTATTAACTTTGCCGAGTGCCGTCCATCGGGCACTCGGCAAAGTTAATAACTTTGCCGAGTGCCAGATCACGACACTCGGCAAATTTATTACTTTGCCGAGTGCCGCCGATCTCGCACTCGGCAAAGTTCTCTTTATCCCTACCGTGCGCGCGCGCTCTCTCTTTCTCTCATTTCCCACTCACCTCTATCTCTCCTCGAGTCGCCTCGCGCGCCTCGCCGCCGCTCGCGCCGCGCCACGCGCCGCGCCGCGCCGCGCGCCGCTAGCGCGCGCGCCCCCTCGCCGCCGCCGCGCTGAAGTCGGCCCCACGCGCCGCCGCGCGCTCCTCTCCGCGCCGCGCTGCGCCGCGCCCGCGCCGCGCCGCCGCCGCCCGCTCAGGCCGCCAGCGTGCGTGCCCGCGCGCTGCCGCCACCCGCCGCTGTGCCGGCTCGTGCCGCCGCTCAGCGCCGCCGCCCGCGTGCCGCGCCGCGCGCGCGCGCCCTTGCGCCGCGCCCGCTCCACTCTGCAATTTTGGTGAAGAATCATTTTATCTTTTCTTTTCAGGTAGATAAATACCATATTGTTTTATCTTTTCTTTTCAGGTAGAATATATGGAGCATTAATTTTGTTGACATAGTTACCTAGCGTATACCATTAATTATTGACATGGATCTATCTCATATATATTTTTTGGCAAATAGACTGTGAACTGACGAGATGGAACTCAGATAGTAGTCTCATATTGCTTCCTGTCTCATATTTGTTTTAGATTTTTTTTTGTTGAGTAATATCTATATATACAACAAAGCCTCTAAGTGCAACCACTTAATATATTAATCACGTAACTGTTTTGGGTTAGAGCCTACCCGAAATTATTTGCAATATGTTCAATGATCTTCAGCATTATATTTTGGGCCCATCGTCAAAGTTATAGTTCTCCTTTTCACTGATTATCAAGTACAGAAATGAATGTGATCCTAGTGAGTTTGTGAAACTTATTTGAATAACAACTTCCTTACATATTGTATCCTAAATGAAGATAGAGACAGTTAATACTTTACTGTCCATTGCTTTGCTGTTAGCTAAAAAGTAATTACCCATATAGAACATGTTTGACTTTCTTGCTAACCGTCCCAAGTATGTTGTGATTAAGTATTTATTTGGCATAAGTTAAGTTACTTCTTAATTACACTAGACAGCATCCAGGAAAGGAGGAAGGAGAACAGGAAGATTGTATTGGGCCCCCATCATTGGATCAAATACACATACACATCTGAGTGATGAGTCCATCATAAGGTAATCTATAATGTCTAGGTAGTCTTGAAAGGCATGTACGAAAGTAGTGATTCTGGGAAGCTAAAATCGACAATAGTCAATAGGTGTGGTAACTACCTAAATACCATCTGTTACATTAAATTGATAATACTATTGTAAATGATTTTATGATCTTCAACGTCAGATCATTTATCATTTTATCCAGGATGCACTCATGTGAAATGTGAAAATATGGACTGTTGTGATGGCAGAGCATTTTATTTATCATCATATATCCTTTTAGTTTTGACCTTGGGAACGTGTTGGCATATACATTGCCATGATTTTTTCCTTCAATTGCTATTTTGTTTTTGGTTGGCTTAGTGAGATGACAGTGGTTTCTACAAAGGGTCTACTATGGATGAGAACACATCTTAGTGCTGTAACATTATCTAATTGTTTTTGTTCTCTTTAGTGAAGTATGAAATTAACAACCTTTAGTTTGAAGTTTACTTTGTAATATTATCATGGTGACTGAAAGTCCGAAAACAAAGTTACATTGCTATAATAGTAGGTAATACTCATATTGTACAATGTACCCAAGGCCAAGTTCACCATATAAAAGCCGAACTAAGGAATGCATGTACTATATTGTTATGCTTATACCCTTTCCGATCTGCTTCTCTGTTTAGATTTTAGAGTGCTAGACTATTTAATTTATGTTGACTTCCCACATTCTAGGCCGTCGGGTATAAAAGAACAGAGAGAGTAAATTAGATAGGCAAATAGACTTGCTAGACCACTGCAATTTTTGAAAGAAACTTTTGTGTTTACCTATTATGGCCGCTGAATTTCAATTTGAGATGCATAATTTCAACAAGTACCTATTTCCTTGTGTCAGTACCACTGGATCTTTGTCATGTATAGCAAAAAAAATTTGGTGACGCCTACATTGCATTTTGGAGGCAGGTGGGTTACACTACCAGGTGGCCAGCTGGTTGACTTTATATTGACAAAGCAATAGATGCATGTGTGGCGAGATATTATCTTTCGTGGAGGTGCTATCCTAAATGACTACGTGTTGCGAGGTATTTGCTATCTGCTACTTTAAACTTCCCATTCTTCCATACAATGCAAGTAATCCTCTGATTGGTCGGCCCAGTTTATTCTCTGGTTAGGCGTAACCTAGTTAGGCGTCTCCCGTTCGAAAGAGATACGGTTGGAAATATGCAGATCTTTGCATATCTATAACCGTATCTGTTTCGAATTGTCCACGTTTTTGATTAGCTGAGGATGCGTAGATGGGGTTAGTTTCGTGGTCTACTCGATCCGCGTGAGTTTGGCAACATCTCCTGTTGTTCTCCGGATACACAATCTCCCCGCCAGACGTGTATTTGGAGAACGGGAGGTGTCGCCAAATTCTCTCTGATAGGAGTAGAGCATGGAAACTAACCTCATCTACGCATCCTCGTGTGATTAGGACCTATCTTCACCTATTAGATAGGAGAAAGATCGTGTAGATGCATTTGATTCTTATATTACTCACGATGACTTGGAAAAGTGGCACCCGTGTTGCTCGTAAGTTGGAGAAGATCTTTCCACCCGCTTTTTCTTGGCGATGCAAAGATTTGATTGTGCACCTCCCGTATGAGGCACGTATGGGGGCCGTGCGATCCGTTGGTGCTATCCAATCGAGAGATGTCCAAGACTCTTCGCAAAAATGTAGAAATAAAGCCAAAATTGAGGCTTCCATTGCGAGGCATACATTCGGAGGAGGTGTCAAACTTCACAGAGAAATACTACACTGAGAACCTTCCTAGCGTTTATAATCCACCCCCTCGTTACAATGCTGGCGAAAATGAATCGAACCTCAGCCTTTTCCAAGGGCAACTCGGAAGCGCAAGTGCATCGACCACTAAGCAATTGAAAAATGAAGAGTGGCGCAGTATCATGCTATATGTGTTGACCAACCTTGTCTACATTGTGGCTCAACAGGCCGTCCAGGTTTATTATACGCCATACGCGTGCCAAGACAAAGAACATCTTAAGGGTTGGGCTATTGTGCACAAGGTATCGCCACACGGTAAACTACCTGTCCCAAACGATGAAGATTACAACTTCAACCCAAACACATATGATGGAGAGTTCTTTCAAGAAGAGGGGCTACAAGGGAGGTTTGAGATAGACTTAACCGAAGCGATAGGAATGGAAGTAGACAATGAAAGGGTTGATGACGAGGACGCTGGAGACGAGGTGCGAAATGTGAAGGACTTACAAATGCTTGAGCGATTACGTTTAGGCAATGACAATGAAGACAACATTCCTCCTTCGGATAGTGTTGATGATTTGGACAATATTGATAGTGATGACGAGACCTATGATCCAGCTAATCCCAATCATGAAGATTATTTCTAATACATGTAATACTATGTTTTTTGTAATTATGTTTTGTTCATTTTGCATCTATTTCTAATACATGTATTACTATGTTTTTTGTAATAATGTTTTGTTCATTTTGCATATATTTCTAATTACGTCTTGCTTATTCTTTTTAATTGCAGGTGAGTGAACAAAGATGGCGGGCGACCGTCGTAGGGCCGTGTCCTCGTTTTACCAGAGACCACGCACTGCGGAGGAGGCGGAGGGGTCGGACAGGAGGAGGAGGAAGAGGACCGCCGGCCGCAGGAGGGGGCCGTCTCCTCCCACGCCGCGTGAGGAGGTGCTGGAGGAGGAGGTGGCGCCCGTGGACGAGTTGGACGAGGAGCTGGTTCGGCAGACGGCCGAGGAGGAGGTGGCGCCCGTGGACGAGTTGGACGAGGAGGAGGGGGCGCACGAGGACGACGACGAGGCGGTAGGCACGGGTTCCGCTTCCTCCTCTTCCTCTTCGAGTGTCTACTTGCGAGGTCCCGCGAGCCTCCCTCAGGGTCTGCATCCTCACCGACGTCCAGTGATTCGCCCCGAAGGGCAAAAGTAAGTAACTTTAGATGTTGTCACCACTACTTCATATGATATGTTGAAAAAAAAGAGAAACTAATAATTTTTCTTAATCACTTGTGCAGGAACTGGGTGGTTGTGTCAGGTGGTAGCGCACGCTCCGCCAATGGCATCCTGGGTCTTCTGTGCAGGCAACACTACCCCGGCATTGTCACGTACGCCGGGAAGACGGAGCCGGCCTACTCGTTTGACCACTACGCCGTCGGCCCCGATGCGGAGTACCCCAACAAGGCGGCGCGGGTGAAGGCGGAGTTTTGGGTAAGTCTCCCCCGCACAACATTGCTCAATACATCGCATTCATTGGACTTTTCTTGAAATAATGAATGGATACATCGCGTTTGTATGCAGACCTATTTCAGATGCGATGAGGGATTTGAGGCCAGGGCGGACCAGGTGGCTACCAAAGCCTGTAAAAAACTCATCACCGACATGCATCACGAGGTGCGCATCCAGGCCATCGTAACCTACCACGGGTCGAAGCTTGGAGAGAAGGTCACCAAGAAAGACGCAAGAAACATGACGCTGACCCGGGACCAGTACCTTGAGGTAGATGAAGAACATTAATATTGATTCGTTTTGAGATTAAGTACGTTTAATTTGATCTTCTTATATGTCAAATACTTGATGACGTGTAGATGATTCCTGGTGGTGCCAATCGTATCCCGAGTCTCTGGGCGATGATCGTGGACAAGTGGTTCACGGAGGAGTATCTCCAGATGCAGTGATGCGGGCCCGTCGTTTGATGATGCAAGGTCCAGCACACCATCAAGGCAGCCGCAGCCTCTCCGCATACAAACAAGCATGGGTACACGAATTCATTTATCTATTGTGACGCTCAATTCTGCCTGATTTCTAATTATCTTGCTGTCTTTCTCGCAGTCGGCGTCACATAGTGGCCAGCCTTGCTCGGACTTCCAGGCATGGTGTATGGCCCACAAGGGCAAGGCGACGTCCGACGTCTCCTTCAACCTGGAGGACCCGCCCCAGGCGTACACGAACCCGAGCGTCCACACCCGCATCAGTGAGTACACGTCGACGGCAAGGTCGGTCCATGGGCCAGACCATGATCCGAGCACCCAGGACTTTGATGGAGAGATCGTCATGAGGGTGGGACAAGGCAAGAAGCATGGGCGGTTCTGGCTTGGCGACGGCCTCATCGACACGGCCTCTACTCCATCTCTCCCAGATCCGAGCACGAGCACGAGCGAGCCCGCCATACGCCCACAGCGAGGCATCACCGACAAAGACGGGTCCACGACTCGAGGTTATTCTGCTTTACTCGTCGTGATATTGTTCTTTACACCTTAATTAGCTTTGCATTATCAAACATTGTAGTGAAATATTGCAGCCCTACCGAACAAGAAATGATGCAACGTCGGAGCGGAGGCCGAAAATAGAGGATGTCGGCCGGTGGAGGTCGAGCAGCCGAGCGGCAGGCCCAGACGCAGAGGCTGGCGGACATTACGGAGTTTTTACAAGGTCTTGGGCAACATACGGGCTTTGCTGTGCCAGCTGGGCTGTTGGCTCCACCTCCGCCTCCGCGTCCTGCAGCTGCAGCTACTCCTGTGAGTATGAAAGTTTTTTGCTTTCGCTTGTGCTTTGCTTGTATGACCTCTACCTTCCTAGATTAGGTATCTAATGTAATCTTGTCTCACATGCAATCTCTTCTCCTTTGTGCAGCCTCAATCGGCGGGTTCGAATAATCCACCTCATGCGCCTCCGAATGATGGAGCTTTTCCTTCACCACAGTCGCAGTGGCCACCTTGGAGATGAATGGTAGTTGTATTTTCATTTGTTGTTCACTTGGTGATGGACTTGTGATATACTTGTGATGCACTTCTCGACTGTGATGAACTTGTGGATTTGTTTGGATGGACTTGAGCACTTATTGTAATATATGTGATGGATGAGATATATATGTGATGGATGAGATATATATGTGATGGATTTGTTTGTCGCGATGGAATGTAAAAAATAAATAAAAAATACAGTTTTCGGTCACTTTGCCGAGTGCAACACTCGGCAAAGGACCCCTTTGCCGAGTGCCATGACCATGGCACTCGGCAAAGCTGGGAATGTAGGCTCCTGAAACTCCAGTTTTCCAGCTTTGCCGAGTGCCGGACCATGGCACTCGGCAAAAAATTCTTTGTCGAGTGCCTTTACCATGGCACTCGGCAAATATCCCATCTTTGCCGAAAGTGCCATGGTCCGCACTCGGCAAATCTGGAATCTTTGCCGAGTGCCATGGTCCCGCACTTCGGCAAATCGGGAATCTTTGCCGAGTGCCATGGTAAAGGCACTCGGCAAAGGACCCAGCTTTGCCGAGTGCCAGAGATCCGACTCTCGGCAAAGAAATTTTCAAAAAAAAAATTAAAAAATCTTTGCCGAGTGCCGGCCGGGTTGGCACTCGGCAAAGAGGCCGTCAACGGGCCGGCGCCGTGACTGAGTCTTTTCTTTGCCGAATGCTGACTCGGCACTCGGCAAAGCCTTTACCGAGTGCCCGACAAAAGGCACTCGGCAAAGGTTGCTTCGCCGACAATTTTTTTTCCGAGTGCCCTTTGCCGAGTGTCGCACTCGGCAAAGCTTTTGCCGAGTGCAAAGGGTCCTTTGCCGAGTGCCTGAGGCACTCGGCAAATAGTCGGAATCCAGTAGTGACTGAGTGCTCGGCGTAGAGAGAGAGAGAGAGAGAGAGAGAGAGAGAGAGAGCAAGTGAGAGGTAGCGCAATCGACCGAAATTAGTTTCAATTTTGCTGCCAATTTGAGAGTATTTAAAACAGTGTTTAGCGGTTGTATTAGTAGAGAAAGTTTGAATCAAGTGAAGATCTTCTCAAGATGTAATTTTTGTGTCGTATGCTTTATGTTTATTAACAGTATAATTAGTCTTAAATTAATTAGTTGTAATTAATTACTCATAGTTAGTTATAATTAATTTAGTCATAAATAATTTAGTCGTAATTAAGATGTTGTAATTAACCAGTCGTAATTAATTTAGTCATAATTAATTAGTCGTAACTTCTTGGTCCAGATTAATTAGTAGTAATAAATAAGTCATAATTAATTTAGTAGTAATTAACGCACCGTAGTTTATTTATCCGTAATTAGCTAGTCCAAATTAATTAGTCAAGGTTAGTTAGTCGTACTTAATTTAGTACTATTTTTCAGTATGCACTGATTATGTGGAAATCATTATTTCGATTAGGTAGGGAAGTGTAGTTATTTTGGGAAGGTAGGGAAATGCAAACTAAATAGTACAACATGTTTATTTGATTGTGTAAAGAACGGTGAATTGCTCATAACATATACATTTGGATGTTGTGGTTTTAGGTAATATCAAACATGCAAAACTTACTTGTGTTTTATAGTGATGGTCTCGTACGAGACAGATCAGATGGGTTGGACCTATCGACATGCCAGTACAAAGTGGTCCAGGCAGAGGGCTTGGATGCGATGAATATTCACGAGCTGAGGAGCTACATCCAGAGGGAGTTCGACACGAAGGCAGCGACAAAGAAGCTTGTCATCCAGGCAATCACCTTCACGAATAGGGAAGGGCAGGGCATATGGGAGCTACTCAAGGTGAATGGTAGCATTGTATGTGACCAGTACAAGAAGATTGCTGCCAAGCCCGATGCAGCGACAAATAGGTGATTAACTAATCCCAAAAGCAGTTGATATAAAGATAGCATGCAATTTGATATAAAATAATATAATTTTAAAATCATAGGTTCAATATGACTAAAGGACTATGACTTGCCGTGGCTTTGCTCAGTTACCACACTTGAATCTTCAAGACTTGCCCAAGCTCCTGCTCCTTGAAACATATCGTCTATCAAGAGAAAACAACATACGAAACACAAATAAACTCAAAATAAAATTGAATAAAACTCCAAAAATAGTAAAACCAACTCTAAAAGAAATATCTCGATTTTAGATGAATTTAGGAATTTGAATGGACTGGATCGGAGTTCGGACAGATGAGAACGGACTCTCAAAAGATTTGCTAAAAAGGAAAAGAGAAGAAAGAATATTCCATGGAATATTCCTTCAGAATAAACTAAAGAAAACCCTAAAGGCTGACAGGTGGGTCCCACGATATTTTTTCAAATTTTTGAATTAAAGAAAATCCAGAAAAAAGGATTAAGAGGCTAAGGGGTGGAACCTTGGTCTATGGACCAAGTCCATGGACTCGTTCGGGTGTATGGTGGACCAGGTCAACAAAGATGACACGCGGCTGTTGACTGGATGACACATGGGCGGCAACGCTAACAGGACGACTGAGGTGGCATTGACATGGAGGCTCGGTGGAAGAGAGTGAGAGAGCCCCGAGGGAGAACGTAGGAAGTGACGTCGGCGGTTTGGGTACATGGTAGCGAGGGCAACCGACGGCGAGGAAGCTCCGGCCAAGGTGCAAAATGAGTTGCTGGGGTTGTAGGGATTCCTTTGGTGACGGTGGTGCGGCAAGGGAAGCGCAAGCGGTGGCAATGGCGACGGTGGCAGAGGACCAGCTCGGGCTAGGGAACCTTTGGCGAAGCAATGGCGCTGACGGCAATGAAGGTGAGCATGGGCTTGGCGGTGGTGCAAGGAACACACTGGGACAAGTGGGGAGGTCGGAAGGTGACGAGATTGATGGCGCGATGGCAAGAGGTGCGTGGCGGCGGTGACAATGGCGGCAAGGCACTACGATTGTGCGGCGGCAACGGCAAACCAAAGGCGCTCGATGGAAACCAAGGCGAGCAACGGCTCGGTGGTGACGAGGGAAACACGAAGGGAAACTCGGGATGGCCGAAGGTTGACTAGAGCAGTGGCCGGTTTTGGGGAGGATGAAGGCCACGATGCCTCGATGACTCTCAAGCGAAGGGGATGGAAGCACCGGGTAGAACACGGAGACGCGAACCCGATGGCGGTGATGGTGCGAAAGAAGAAGCTTCGACGACATTGCAATCTGGCGAAGGAGACCTTCGGCGGTGGCGGTGGCTTCTTCGGTGAAATCTAGCAAATCAAAAGCGAGACCAAGGCCGGCGGCTTAGGGTTTTGGGAGAGGAGCTTGGGGTGGAAGATATTACATGGAGGAGCGACTTTTATAGGCTTGGGAAGGGAGAGTTTGGGTGGTGGACAGCGACGAAGCGTGTTTGACACGGACACGGAAGGAGGGGTTCGGAGCAGGGAGGAAGAAGACACTAGCGGCGAAGACTGATAGCGCGGGGCCCACTGGTAACAAGGGAAGGAGAAAGGAGGAGGTAGGTTGGGCTTGGCGCATGCGGCTTGGGTGGAGTGAGGAGGTGGGCCGAGAAGGAAAACAGAGCGGGCTGCGGGTTGGGAGAATAAGGCTACGAAAAAAGGAAAGGAATGGGCCGGCGGAAAGAAATTGGACCAGGAAAAAGAGTTTAAGTCCAAAGAGGAAATTCGGATTAAAGGAAATTCCGAATTGCAGAAAATAGATTAACTAAAATTGAGCTCAAGAAATAGCAAATAAATTCCAAAAATTCATAGAAAATTCCAAAAAATACTCTACAACTCAAGGAACCCAAATAAAACATATTTGAATTTAATAGAAGTTTAGATTATTCACATTAAATCATTTTGAGTTCTAAAAATTCAAATTAAGCTTTAACTAAACCAAGAAAAATGAAATTGTTATTTTTATTTTTAAAAGCTTCAAAAATATTAGAAATAGTCGGCATGGAGGCCAGAGCCGCGCGAGAAAGTGCCAGATATGCACCCTTGGCCACTCTATGAAGGCTTGCCCTAACAAACCAAGTTTGTCTAGGCGTCATTATGTGTCATTTTATTTCCACTATTTGCGTGTTGTAATGCCGTCATGAAAAATATATTGTCACACACATGAAATCGGACGCATGAAATCACGTGCTTTCGTTGTATGCCTAACTTTCTATGTATTATCACATCCACAAAAAAATGTTTTCTCACATGAAATCATGTGCTCTATTAGCACATGAAATCATTCAAACAATTTTTTCACATGAAATCACATATTTTTATTTTGAAAATTAATTTTCACATGAAATAACGGGGGCGCAATGTGCGGGTGGGAGGTAGTCGTGTCCTTGGTGCACAGACGCATCGAGTCTGGGCTAGGGGCACACGAACGAGGGACTCCGGGCACTCGGTGTGCGGACAGGCGACGTGTCGCCCACCAAAGCTCCGCGGTACCATTTTTTGCTTTGATTGTAAAAGGAGGCTAAATTTGCTATTGAGCATGTCAACGGTGCTGCATTAGCAAAAACTGCTTTACGTCGTAAATAGCCAAGCAGCCAAGGGGATCCTCATGTTTCCACGCGCAACTTGTCTGATCCGTCCCATCATGCATCAATGCATGGTATGTACACAAGTTCTCACGATCTTTCCGTAGATTTCAAGCTAGCAAATCATAGTCCATCCAACACACTATCAAATCCATGCTCTTTGATGACCGACCGTACCGAAGGGAAAATGTGGAAATGGATCCTCAGTGCATGACATTAGAAAGCGATCTTCACCGTCTGATCAAAAATCAAAGGTCAAAAGAAATAGCTATAGTATTTGTCGCCGTGGTAAATATTTCACTATTGCTACATTATTTGCTATAGTGTCGATGTGGAGTACTGTTCACATACTAAAAACGTTGTTCACACAGTGAACCTCTGCAATAATACAGCAGATCCGGATCCAAAAAAAATGTATGCACCATTTCGTGGCTAGTAGCCTAGTACTACCATATAGGTCACTCGTGCTAGCTTGTTCGTCCTATCAGAAAAACACCGAGGTGTACGTAGAGCGGTATGCTCACGTTTGAAGACGTACGGCGCAATCATTTGGTATTTGACAAAAACAATGGGTCGTCTATTTCATGTGGGCATGAAAATTCACTAAATCACACTTACTTTTTTCACTGTTGGATCAAGATCTTGCGGCTCATATTCTTACTTTTTTCCACTGTTGGATCAAGATCTTGCGACTCACATTCTATCCATCTCTCACCTATATAATTCCCACCCCACCCCCTAATCCTAATCCGCTCAGCCACCGCCTCCAACCCTGTGTCGCCACCTCCCACGGCTCTCCGGCACCACCTCCGGCGCCGATGAGACCCGCCGGTGAGCTCCTCTCCCGCCACCCGCCTAATCCTCCTCCGCCCCTCCTCAAAATCCATGTTGCCGCCGCCGTCGCTTTCTTCCTATTCTCTGGTGTGAATCCCCCACAACACCCTCTTCCTCGTCTCTAACAGCTATCGCCACCGGATCCGCCACCGCCTCCTAACCACTTCGGTTCTTTTCACCCCATCGACCTCCTCCGCCCCGTGGCCAAGGTGGTACCACCGTTGCCTCGCTGCCACCGTCGTGCTTCCACGAAGCAATATGAGAAAGAGGCTTCATCATGAACCTATTCAGTTAAAAAATTACAGCGATGGAACTAATAAATTTTCATGCATGAAACTCATCCAAATTTATGGGGTTGAAATATCAAGATCGAGATGATGCCTATGATTATCCAACCGACATAATAGAACAAGATGAAATGTAATGTGGCATCTACAAAAACTCCAATCTGCAACTTCAAAATCACAAAATGAACTCAAGCAAAAATGACACAATTGTTCCCCTAATAAAATGAGAAACCCAGGGATGTTTGCATGCAGCAGCTGCCCTTCTTGGATAGATAAGAAGCAGTATGGTCTTACTGGTAAGGAATAAATTTACAATTAGAAGGAAACACCAGGGATGTTTGCATGCAGTAGCTGCCCTTCTTGCACCATCTTTGTTTCAAAGAGAGAGGTACTCACACAGAGGCAAGTTGCACAAAGAAGTTGTGCCAAGATCAAATAAACATGTAAAGCACAAGGAGGGCACCACAAGGTTTGCCTACTCACCTAACTAACGCAACTCATTAAACCATGTATATATAGCATAAAACCAACACAGATAATAGGTTTCGAATCAGTTACATATATGGCATGGAGTGATGGAGATTACCAAGAAACATAACCAGACACGAATAGCCTGTTGGTGATATGCCCTAGAGGCAATCATAGAGATGATTGTATCACATCTATGTTTATGAGCTATAGAATAAATGTTATTATGTTCCTTGAATGAATTACCAATTATAAAGATTAGCAAATATGTGACTTGTTGGTGAGGCACTTTAACATATATGACACCATTCTAAATGTACCCATGGTCGGATGTCACTGTTTGGAACACTAATGACTTATCGACCAGCACATGTATTGATTGATGACCATGTTTCACCGGTCATGGATATAGGTATATTGAATCAATAATGTGAATACATATTAGAAAACATGCATGTTGTTGGATTGACCCACTTTGAAACACTATTGAGATTGTTATGATTTTATGTGTCATCAATTGGTCTCAAGCAATAATGATGTATAATCCTTAGACCTGAGATCATTATGGTTTCCTACATGTGTAATAGTACACTTAGGGGTTGCCAAACGTTACTTTGTAACTAGGTAGTTATAAATGTATATTTCGGGTATGCTATGAAACATGCGGAGAGATATGACTGGTCGGATATGATATTTATCACTTCTAGCATAACATGAGATATATCTCTGGGCCCCTCGATGTGGTCGGATAAAGAAAGTGTATGGTCATACCACTAGTGGTCGAAGAGTCAACCATATGAAGTTATATGTTACTTGATCGAGAAAGTATTGAACAATCCATGGATGATAAAATATCTCACCTAGAGTTCAACCGGATATCGTGAGGCAAATGAAGAATACACAAGTAGGTCGTTCAGTTCGAACAAATATGGATTGGTCGTACAGAGATACGAGCTAGTCATAGACTGGTCGAACATAATTACTAACCGGTCGTAAACTGGTCGTAAGGAGTTACAAACTGGTCATGACTAAATATGAACTGGTCGTATAGAGATACGAGATGGTCGTAAGTGATAAGGACCTAGTCGTAGATCATATTGCATTAAGGTTTGTCCGATATAATTTATATATATTCGGGAATCGTTATGTCCTGCTAGGAACCGCAAACGACTCGTGGTCGAAAAAGAGTTTCCGAATCACAACTGATTACACATGAACCTACAGGGTCATACACTTAACGGGTTGAAACAAACGAGTTCGGATAGAATCCATCATGAGCTCTTTATAAGGGGATGCATGAGGTGTTAGAACAGACGACGTGAGTTGCATCACTAAAACCCTCGCCGCCATCTTCTCGAGGGTCCTACCGTGCGAGTTGGTAATAGCACATCGGCGTACAGTGTTCTATCCTTGGACGTGTGGATACCATAGAGGCACTGCTGCGATTGCTGTTGTGCTAAACAAGGACGATCCACGACTTTCACAAGGAACGCGATAGGTTACTAGAAGAGAGGATCGGCACCAAGGACGTTGGATGATTGACTACGACCACCATATCGACGCGCTCGACGTTGCATCAAGCTGCTCCAACTCTTCTTCCGTTGCTAGTGGTAATGACCTATGATCTCTTACTTGCATAGCTTCTGATTTACGTTGTAGAAGTTTTGAATTACCAACTAGTGTAGCCTATCCGTATCCCTTCATAGCTAGGGATGCTATATTATGCATATCATTTCAATCTTATAACCCAATTTCATGTGAAAAAATGGACAATGTAATTAGGTAGTGTTCAAAACGGATGTGTGCAGTACAATGCAAGGTTGAGGAGAATATCCACCTAGCAACAGAAATGGTTTTATCTTCAAACCAACTTTCGTCAACATGTACCTCTCCTGTTCTGATATAGCCTCTCTAGTTTCAGCTTTTGAAGGCTTAGATACATTTTCTAGCTCTTCAAGAAGTATTTCAGCCTTTTCTTTCTCTGTTATAGCCTGAAAATTATTTTGTATGTATACTAAGTGATGGAATTCACAAAACAGACATTACCAAGAGATAGCAACTATTAAATTTACATAAATAAGTACCTGGGATAATCCGGTCTCCATGTCCTGGGCAACCGCATTTAAAGATTTTGTTCTATTTTTTGTAACAGAAATCTCCTCTTCATGATTCTCCTCGTGGCAGGCTTCATTTATGATCTGTTGATACAGTATGAGGATCGGCTTGGTAAAATATATGTACACCAATTCCAATGCCATGCTCACTAAGTCACCATGAAGTATTATTCCCACTCTCATTGTGAACAGCCGGTGTTTTCGTAGGCTAGGAAACAGGTAAGGTTGTGGTAACAAACTGACAATCACATATACCAACTGCTACTATTCTACTAAGTCCATCTACAACATACTTACCCACAAAGCATTCAGAAAACTAAAGTACAAACACAGGAAAGAAAACATAATCACATCAAGAGCAGAAGGAAATATAAAATTCCGATCAATGAACTGGGTGTTTGTATATTCCATGGCAATAGAACAGTGGTAAATCTCGACTTTCAGAAGAATTAACATGCCCTGTGACATCGGAGAAAGCATCGGTTGCGCCTCTTGTAGCACTCATAACTTGTTGAGGGCTGGTATTGCAGCTTGACCATCAACACAAAAGCCAGCTGCTTAAATAGCAAACACTCCATGAAATTAATCGATTAATCCTACAATAGATCACACTCCGTACAGCATGGACGTGCACACAACACAGTGCCACAATCAGCAAGTGTGAACTAACACTACTGTTTTAGGCCTTCCCAAACATCCAATTCTGAGCGCAATTAGGTGTCCATCTTATCTCCACTTCAAGTAATATAACTATGTGCAGTTACATAAGACAAGAACTGTTCGACGAAATGCCACAGTGAGACACTGAGCCCGGAGCCCGGAGCCCCAATTCACAACACGCCTCAGCTGTACGAAATGCCAAACCCACCGACTCATGACCTACCTGATTGATGCCCATCTCTAACTATCCTAGGTAGATGGGGCGACCAACACCGACGCCGATGTCGCAGCCAACACCGTAGCCGGTGAATACCTGGAGCGCCTTCACGCTGAAGGGGTTCTCCATCTAGAACGCGGGCGGCCGAAGACTTTGCTCCCGCGAGCTCGGCACGGGTGGAACAAGTGGTTGGGAGCACCTCCTGGTGCGGCGCCGAGTGGCGAGGTGGGAAGCGGGATGGGGGCGGCCACAGGATTGGAGTCAGGGGAGGAGGAGAGAAGGGACCGCCAGCTCCTCGTGCGCTGTCGCCTCGCCCTCCGCCACGCGACTACCGCCTCCTCCTGCGTCCTCCCTCCCATGCGGCTGCCTCCTCCTCCCTGCCACCTCCAGAGAAGGCTGCGGCGCGGGGAAGAGTAAGCGCGTAGTGGGAGAGGAGGAGTCGGTGTCGTGGGGAAGGGGGAAGCAGCGGTGCAGAGAGGGGAGCAAATGGCGATGGGGCAGGGGAAGAGGAAGTGGCGGCGCTGGGTAAGTGGCGATGGGGAGAGGGTCGAGGGACGGGAGGAGTCGGCAGGGTTCATTCAGGCAGAGAGGCCGCTAGAAGGAGAAGGAAGCAGACGCTTCTGCTCCCGCTCGGTGCGATCCAACGGACATGAGCCGACTCGCAGGCGTCTAGCCGCAATTGGGGGAGTAAAATCGTCCAGGAACACTCCGGGTACAAAGAGAGTTTATATTCCACTCGCAAATAGTAAACTCCCTAGCTAGCTGCGTCGCCATTTGCTCAGTAATCCGCACGGCCAAACAACCTATGCGCGCGAGCCGTGTCGATCTTCACGTCACTGAGAGAGATCGCGCGGCGATGGACAACAGCATCGGCCCCCAGTGGAAGATTGACGGCACGCCGCTCGTGTAAGGAAGCGCCGTGTGCGAGCTATCTCGAGTTCTTGACTCACCAGCTCGATCCGGCCGGTGGATGAAACGGTAGGCGGCCTTGCCTCTCTTTGCATGTGTTATGTCGTTGCAGCAACGAGTTGCGGTTTTTTTCTGAGTGTACACGCACCCACACACTCCACACACACTACTCATGCACACCCACCCAAATACACACGTGAGTGTGTTCTTAATACACATTTAATCTGAAAATGAAAGTTTAAACATCACATAGCGTGCACATTATTGGAAATAGGCCCATTTTCTATAGTTTTAAAACATATATTATTTAGTACTATATTGATAAGGCAAAGTGGATGTGATCAACATATAAAGTGGAGCTATTGCCACTCTTTGAAACATGTGACATATGGATGAGGATGACACGAGAAGGGTTATGGCTAAACACACATGTGCGCGCGCATTCGCGTATTTTCACTTGAAAAAATCGCGTGACTTGTGACTTGCAACCGTGCCGTGATGTGGCGCGCCACTTGGCAGACAGTCCACCTTGTTTTTGCTGAACTATGCATCTCTCTCTGTTTGAATAAGATTCAAATGTTTGAATTTGAGACTTTATTGGGTGATGATGACAGGCAGTTACTAATGTGTAAATGGCTGGTTAAGTGTGTTAGTTACTAGTGGGTAAATAGCTATTTAATCAGTCAGTTACCAGTCTGCATCTCTATATATATGTCTGAAGACGTCTAGAGCATTGCGCATAGACGCTGCCTCCATTCCTTCTCTTCTTCCTCTGCAAACCTAAGCTGTGGTACTGCGCCGTCTGAACCTTGTCGACTCTTCTTCTCGGCGTGCACCGTGAAGACCGCACGGGGACGACAATAAGGTTTCTGGGCAGCGCACATCTGCGCGACCGCTCGTGTGGCTGATTCGTCTGCGTCTGCGCTGCTTCCTGTTCTTCATCGAACTCAACTATAAGTCTTTCGTGCGACTGATTGACTTGTTACATTCTCTTTTTTTTTGTGTATATTGTGAAATACAATGAGTTGCCTACTGTTACTACTGATTTATGCATCATTAGTTTTTTATAATATCCACGTTCTATTAAAATATAGAATTAAAATATTATTCTCGTTTTCAACCGACACACGTTAGAACAACTGAATGCACATACCTGTACGTGCACTACTTGAACAACCTGAATGGCCCTGAAGCCACCGAAATAGGTAGGTCAGGCAACCTGGGCGGGTTGCTCGCACGCCTGGCGAAGCAATCAACCGAGCAAAGCTCGGTCCTCAAACGAGTTGCGGTTGAGCACGCAGCGGAACCCGCACGCGGAATGCTCATCAGCTAGCCGCCGCACATGTTTTTTTGCGCGCGAATCGGCTCAAAACATGTATGGGCTTGCTCGCATATGATGATTGATCGATGGCACAGCTACTAATTGGTCCGGATGTGCCGTGTTGGAGCTACGGCTACATGTGGCATTGTGCCAACATACATATAAGCCAATCGACCCTTCGTATCAATCGACCGCTATATATGGAAATGGGAGAAGAAATTAAGCGTTGTCCATTCTCCATGGTAACTGGTGTTCTTTCCTGTAAATATAGCGGTTTTAGTAAATATTTAGAATTAATTACAGTAATATTAATTGTAATTAAAGCATAATTCCAGCAACATTTAAATGACAAAATTAACATATACATATGTAAATTCTCCAAATCATTTAAGCAGAATAATATGCTCAACACACAGATCATGTCGACAATTAAAATCAGCATAATGCTCAAATTTAAAATTTTGGTTATTGCTCTCAGATGTAGAGTTGTACAAGATGTACTATTGTCCTTCTCGCTACTTTTGTCTATACTCTAAGTATTCAGACTTTGAGCTCTAAGTATTGCTTTACTAAACTATCAAAATTGATTTCATACACAATAGACAAAAATGTAAGCTTTCGGCCAATTGAAGTTCACAAAAGTACAAGATGACAGAATCAACACTCAAGTTAGCAAACAGAACAGTGATCAACCCTTAGTGCATAAGATTCACATAATCACAAATTTAGCCTTAAAACCTTTTTGGCTAACAGTGGAGCAAGCAAATAAATGATTAGCTGCTAAAAATCACAGAATAGCATGGTCTAGATCAGTTGATCACAACTGAAAGTAACAAAATGAACATCCAGATATCAAATGACAGTAGTAAGCTACTCTAATAGAGCTCAAAATTGAACTAGTTATCTAATCGATTCCAGTACAAGACATCATCCTCAATGAGCATTAAACCCAAGCCCACAACATCACTTTGCAATATATTCCCGTAGAGATATCGGACAAATACTTACAGTATGAAACTCTAACCAAAACATAACATATGCAAAGAGATAATAAAAATGGATTGCTGTGATACTCACAAAGCTGATGGCAATCAAAGCCATCGAGAAGAACCGGGCAAGGCGCGCCAAATGGCGCTGTAAAAAAACATATTGCCTCGTTGTGTTGTAAATCACCAAACGAGGTTGACGGAAATACAATACCAATCTTTGCAATCCCGGGCACACCAAAAGACGAAGTCGAGGTACAGGGGATGCCGCACAAGACCACTGAAGATACACCGGCTAGAATGCACCCCAAGAGCACCAGTCACCAAGAACCAAACCGAGGTTCTTCGTCGTCACCAAAATCAAGCCAAAGACTAATAGAGTCCAATCCTTAAAGGCAAAAACCCCAAATTTCCTTGCAACAATCTCAACAGAAAGATGACGCAAGGAACCAAATAGGGATTTACACAAGGAGGAAGGGTAGAACTTTACTACTGCCAGCGCCAAGGCAAACAAGGAAGCACAGCAAATCAAAGATCCAAAGGCCGAAGCTCAATCAAAGAAGAAGAAGCCCAAAACACGAAGGGGAGCCCTCTGATTTTTTTTTGAATCCCAAAAGAAGGAGAGGGAGGAGGCTTCAAGCCAAAATACGACGCAGGCGAGGAGCTCCTTTTTCCAACCACCAGCGCCGAAGCCGTCGGGCCGCTGGCGCGACCAATGCTACCGCCGCCAAGCAGCTCCCCCATGTCGTTGATCGATGCGCTCAGAAGCCAGTGGCCTCACGCGCAAGCTTGCATCGGGCTAGAGACTCTCCAGCCTTATCCCTTTGGCTTCTCCCACCGACAAGTGGGTCCCACTCATTTCCTTTTCCCTTCTCCATTTATTCTTTTCTCAAAATGAGAAATTACCAAATAGCCCTCGAAAAAACCAACAGTCCCCACCAATTTATCAGTTTGATAAAAGTTGTTCAAGTCTTATTTAACATTCAGTTGTTCGACGATGGGTACCTTGCTGATTTGAACCCAAAGCCTAGCAACAAGGACTACGACTCTGCACGGACAAAGGACTACGCCTTGATCCAATACCTTGGTGTGAGAATTTTTGCCCAAGTTACATTTTGTACTGGGTTGTTGCCATTTTCCCTCTCAGGTTGGGATGTTATGGTCATGTCCCCGTATCTAGCTCATGAGTACTTAAGAAAGTATACCATTTTCTTCATTTAATCGCGACCTCACGATCATACTCAAGTAGGTGAATTCTTCAGGGAATCCTGTAGGACGATTCCTGATGTCATATAGGTCTTGAATTCATTAAGAGCTATTGCTCAACATTCCATACAGAAAGAGCACTGCAGCTAATGGGACCCTTTAGATGTGCTCTATAATCCCACACAGTTTGTTGTCCTAGAGCTTAGTTCACGGGATCTCCGATCTACTATGATAGGTTACCACCAATGTGAGCCTTTACATGGGTATGAGCCCCATTCCCTTAGATGCTACAAGGATGGCCTTCCGCATCAATCCTTTGGTGAAAGGATCTACCAAATTCCTTCCAGACTAGATGTATTCCACAGAAATTACACACGTCTCTCTGGTATGACTTACCAACTTAAGTTGCCTCTTTATATGTTTTGAGAACTTCATATTGCCCTTCCTACTCTTCACCTTAACCAGAACGGTTTGGTTATCACAGTAGGTTAATCCAGCTGGAATTGGCATTTCCAGCACAGGTAGGTCAGAAAGAAATTCTCTAATCCATTCTGCGTCTACAGCCGCTGAGTCTAGACCAGCTCAGTCTCCATGGTTGATAATGTAAGGATAGTCTGTTTAGAAGACTTCCACGAAACAGCCCCACCTGGTAGAGTGAAAACATAGTCACTCTTAGCCTTCATGTTATCTGAGTCACTAATCCAATTAGAATAATTGAATCCTTCTAAGACTAGCGGATGGCCAGAATAATATGTTCACAAATTTGTGGTCCCTTAAGGTACCTAAGTACCCTCTCTAGTGCTATCCAATTATCATCTCTTAGATTGGATGTATAACGACTCAATTTGCTTATAGCATATGAGATGTCAGGTCTCGTTGCATTAATTAGATACATTAAGGATCCAATTATTTGAGAATATTTAAGCTGGTCTTTTCCATATCCAGTGTTTTTATGTAGCTTAACATTTGGATCAAAGGGTGTGGCCGCTGACTTACAATATATTAATCCAAATCTGGTTAGAACCTTGTCCACATAATGGGATTATGAAAGAACAATTTCGTTATCGTCTTTTATCAGCTTGATGTTTAAAATAACATCAACTTCACCAGATCTTTCATATCAAAATTCTAGGAGAGAAAAGACTTTGTTTTATTGACTGCATCCATGTTGGTCCCAAAAAGCAATATGTCATCCATGTAAAGAAACAGAATGACACATTTGCCCCACTAAATCGATAGTAGACACATTTATCGGCTTCGTTTACACAAAAGCCGACCGATGTTAGAGTACTATCAAATTTTTTGTGTCATTGCTTGGGAGCTTGCTTTAGGCTATACAAGGATTTAATCAATCGACATAATTTCTTCTCTTGCCCTTCAACCACAAAACCATCGGGCTGTTGCATATAAATATCCTCATCCAACTCTCCATTTAGGAAAGCCGTCTTTACATCTATTTGATGTATTTGGAGTTTATATGCTGCAGCTTGTGCTAACAGCACTCGAATTGTGGTCAAACGAGCCACAAAATAGTATGTATCAAAATGGTCTTCACCCTCTTTTTGTGTGAAACCCTTAGCCGCTAAATTGGTCTTGTACTTTTCTATAGTACCATCAGGTCTACGTTTTCTTTTAAAGATCCATTTGCAGCCCACTAGCTTATATCCAGATGGGAGGTCCACAACCTCCCACGTTCCACTAGCTATGATGGAATGCATCTCGCTATGGACTGCTTCCCTCCAGTAATCCACATCCGAGGATGTGTATGCCTCTGAAAGGGTTCGTGGTTCATCATCCACGACATAGGTGACATAGTCATTGCTAAAAGACTTTTCAGTCATCTGCCTCTTACTCCTCCTCAACTCCAATTCTGGAGCAGTGTTATCTACACTAGGAAAAATAAAGTGTTCAACTAAACCATTAGGGTCAATGACTTCATTGGGTCTCATAGGAAACACATGTTCAAAGAATGTCGCCTCACAATATTCCATCATTACATTTGTAGTGGTGTCACTCACATCGGCTTTGACCACTAGAAATCTATTAGCCGTGTTTTTTTAGCATACCCTAGAAAGACACGATCAACAGTCTTAGGACCAAGCTTTCTTTTTTTCGATAAAGGTACATACACTTTTGCAAGGTATCCCCAAGTTCGAAGAAATGATAAGTTAGATTTTTTCCCCTTCCATCCTTTATAAGGTGTTTCCTCCTGATTGCGAGGCGACACTCTATTTAGAACATAATTAGCTGTGAGAACTGCTTCACCCCACCAATAGTACGACATACCTGAATTTTGTAGCATGGCATTAATCAAGTCACAAATAGTTTGGTTCTTCCTTTCGGCTATTCCATTCGATTGGGGTGAGTATGGTGGATTAATTTCATGAATTATTCTACTTTCTTCACAGAATTGAGAGTATTCACCGCCTCAGTCTGACCTTAATCGTTTGATTTTCTTTTATAGTTGATTTTCCACTTCGGCTTTAAAGATTTCAAAGCGTTCTAATGCTTCATCTTTCGACTTAAGTAAGTAAATGTAGCAACACTTAGTCGCATCATCTATGAGAGTTAGAGAATAACGTTTGCCACCTTTAGTTAATATTCTATTCATCTCACAAATATCAGAATGGATTAGCTCAAGTGGAGAGGTGCTTCGCCCTTCAACACTACGAAAAGGTTTTCAGGGTTGCTTAGCTTGCACACACACTTCACACTTAGAACTCTTCTCATAATTATAGCTTGAAATTAAATTCATTTTGCTTAACCGCACAATGGCTTCAAAGTTAACATGACATAAACGAGAATGACAAACATCATGAATTTTATTGCAATGAGAAACATTAAAAATGTTTACATTATTGAAATCTAGAATAGATAAGCGAAATATGCATCCTCTATCATAGCATTTGCCAACAAAATTACCAAATTTGGTCAACACGACCTTATTGGACTCAAATATAAGCTTTATTCCTTGAAATAAAGAGAAACACGATTGATCAACACATATATGTCTAGTAGCACCTGTATCAATCCACTAGTCAATAAATGGACTGTCATAAAGCCTGAGATACATACCCTTTTGAACTGGAACTAGCCAGTGCGACATTCAATTCAGCCTTACGGCCTTTACGCTGACCAGAAGAAGGAACATTGCCTTTACGATGGTGACAATGGTTGGATTTATGACCAACCACTCCACAAACGAAGGAGACAATCTCCTCCTCCTCCTTCTTTTCTTTCCTTGGAACTTGTTCTGGGGCAGATTCTTGAATTTCGGTTTCCCAAAGCCTCCAACACTCTTGACCTCCACCTGATGAGCCTGAACTTGAGTATTTTTTGTACCGTCACCATATCTTGCGCGCTCTCGACATTAATAACAGCTGACAACTCATGGAGAGTCAAGCGCTCCTTTATATGTCTACGAGCAATCACAAAGTCATACCACGAGGGCGATAACTTAGTCAAGATGACATTTACTTGAAACTTCTCAGGTAAGGTGCAGTCGTAATGACTTAAGTCACGTACATGGAGTTGTAGCTGATGGAGCTGCTCCAACACCGACCGCCCCTCAACCATCTTAAAGTTTAAGTAGGTAGCAGTTATAAAAGACTCATTCCCATTATCCCCTTCGGGATATTTCTCATCCAGTTCATCTTAGAGTTGCTTGGCATCTGTGAAGTTAATGTACACATCGAACATCTAGTTGGATAAGATGGCTAACAAATGAGTTAAGACTGAATTTTTTGCATCTTCCCACCGCGTCATTTTAGAAGTTTTCAATGGGAACATTGGAGGATTTGAAATGACCCAGAAATTTCTGAGATCAGTCAGCCATAACTTAGTTTTAGCCTGCCAACGTTTAAAGTTGGCACCGTCAAACACTTCCGGCTTAACAACATGAGACGAAGAAGCCATTTCTTTAAGTACATGTTTTCTGAGTTCATGTAAATATAGCGGTTTTACTAAAATTCAGAATTAATTCTAGCAATATTAATCATAATTAAAGCATAATTCTAGCAGCATCTAAACGAAAAAAAATTAACATATGCACATGTAAATTCTCCAAGCCATTTAAACAGAATAATATGCTCAACACATAGATCATATGGACAATTAAAATAAGCATAATGCTCATATTTAAAATTTTGGTTATTGCTCTCAGATGTAGAGTTGCAAAAGATGTACTCTTGGCCATCTCGCTACTTTTATCTATACTCTTCACAAATTAGATAAGACAACCAGAATTCAGACTTTGAGCTCTAAGTATTGCTTTACTAAACTATCAAAATTGATTTCATACACAATGGACAACAATTTAAGCTTTCAGCCAACATAAGTTCACCAAAGTACAAAGATGGTAGAATGAACACTCAAGTTAGCCAACAGAACAGTGATCAACCCTTAGTGCATAAGATTCATAGAATCACAAATTCAGCCTTTTTGGCTAACAGTAGAGCAAGCAAATAAATGATTAATTGCTAAATATCACATAACAGCATGGTCCAGATCACTTGACCACAACCAAAAGTAACAAAATGAACATCCAGATATCAAATGACAGTAGTAAGCTACTCAAATAGAGCTCAAAACTGAACTAGTTATCTAATCAATTTCAGTACAAGACATCATCCTCATTGAGCATTAAACCCAAGCCCACAGTATCACTTTGCAATATATCCCAGTAGAGATATCAGACAAATACTCACAGTATGAAACTCTAACTAGAACGAAACATATGCAAAGAGATAATAAAAATGGAATGTTGTGATACAAATCTGATGGCAATCAAAGCCATCGAGAAGAACCGGGCAAGGCACGCCAAATGGTGTTGTCTCAAAAAATCTATTGCCTCGTTGTGCCGCAAAACACCAGACAAGGTTGACGGAGATACAATGCCAATCTTCGCAATCCGGGACACACCGAAAGACGAAGTCGAGGTACAGGGGATGCCGCACAAGACCACTGAAGGTGCACTGGCCAGAATGCACCCCAAGAGCACCAGTCACCAAGAACCAAACCGAGGTTCTTCTTCGTCACCAAAATCAAGCCTAAGACCAGTCAAGTCCAATCCTTAAAGGCAAAAACCCTAAATTTCCTTGTAGTAATCTCAATAGAAAGATGACGCAATTAACCAAATAGGGATTTGCACAAGGAGGAAGAGTAGAACTTTAATGCTGCAAGCGCCAAGGCAAATAAGGCAGCGCAGCAAATCAAAGATCCAAAAGCCGAAGCTTAATGACAGAAGAATAAGCCCAAAACACAGAGGGGGACCCTCTAATTTTTTCGAATCCATAAAGAAGGTGAGGGAGGAGGCTTCAAGCCAAGAGACTGCACAGGCGAGGAGCGGCTTTTTCCAACCACCAGCGCCGAAGCCGCCGAAACGCTGGCGCAACCAGCGCTACTGCCGCCAAGCAGCTCCCCCCATGTCGCCGATCAATGCGCTCGGAAGCCAACGGTCTCACGCGCAAGCCTGGATCGGGCTGGAGACTAAGTTTCCAGCCTTATCCCTTTGGCTTCTCCCACCTCGACAGGTGGGTCTCACCTCATTTCCTTTTCTTTTTCCTTTTTTCATTTATTATTTTCTCAAAATAAAAAATTACCAAATAGCACTCGAAAGAACCAACATCCTTGACTCTTGAAGCTCAGCCATCATCATGTGTTAGATGGAATCGTCGTTGTAGTCACACTTAGAACTGTACGTAAGCTGGTCCTCGTTGTGTTGGCCTGGGGTTCCGGCCGGTCGGATATACTGTTGTTTCAAACACCGGCGTGCGTGGGCACGTAGTGATCCGGCCGGTGCACGAAAGGGCAGCATGACTTGGTTCGATCTCCATGGCCACGCATGCTGTCTCGTCTATAGTGAAACAACCCCTGGCTAAGTCGCTAGCTGGTGACGAGCGCACTCCTCTCGATCTGCGGAAACTCGCAACAAACTTGCTGCCCCAATAGCCCGCACCGTCGCACGTCAGTCAGATACTAGAAAACAAGCTAGCCTAGCTAGTGACGAGGATCGACAAGCAAATGATCGATGCATGTAAAGACAACGATCAACTGAGTAGGCACTTGCAACAATAAATGCTAGCTTGTGTGTGCGTGCGTGGCCATCCAGAAGATGTCCACGCACCTATAGTAAAATTATTCGCATGTGAGTAAATCATCGTTGTCATACTTACAGTACATCCCGATTGATTACGCATGAGAAAGAAGGCAAAGAATTGCGGCTTCAAACATTGCCCCACCTCCGGTTGAAGAGCGTAATCAAAACAAGTTTAGAATCGTTTAAAATAATACAAGAACACAAAATACAAAGTAATCAAGATTGAGACAAACCTCGTCGATTCAATTTAGCATGGATGTATAATCATGAGTGGCTTGAATATAGTATAAAGAAGGATTCTGTATTTTGCTTTATATGCTACTTGTTCAAGAAAGGTACTGGGTCAAATACATTTATTGTTGATGGATGGAATAATTGGAATATAGGAAACAAAGCACTTCTCAAACATAGTGGTTCTGTGGCACACAATGCAGCTCAGGAGAGATACATTGGTTTTATGAATCCCAAGGTAGCAATTGATTATCACATTGAGAAGTGGACTGATGAGGATCTTCGTCGTTACAAGAAAAGGTTGACATATTCACTTAGATGTATCAAGTTTCTTTTGCATCAAGGATTGGCATTCCGTGGACATGATGAAAGTGAAGAGTCTAGCAACAGAGGCAACTTCATTGAATTGTTGAAGTTTCTTGCAGGAAATAGTGATGAAGTGAACAAGTATATCTTGAACAATGCTCCAGGTAATTACACTTTAACTAGCCCAAAGATACAAAACCAAATTATTCATTGTTGTGCCATAGAAACTAGAAAGAAAATAATTGAAGAACTTGGTGATGAGCCCTATGCAATTTTAGCCGATGGGGCTAGCAATATGAAAGGAGATATTAAAGGGCTGAAAACATTAATCATGCAAGAATCACCTTCTGCGTATTATATTCATTGCTTTGCACATCAACTCCAACTAGTTCTTGTTGCCGTTGCCAAGGGAAATACTGATTGTAAGACTTTTTTTGATCAAGTATCTATCTTGTTGAACATGGTTGGGGTTTCTTGCAAGCGTCATGGTATGCTTCGAAATGCTAGGCTTGAGAATGTCAAGAAAGCACTAGAGTGTGGTGAGCTTGAATCAGGGAGTGGATTAAATCAAGAGATGGGTTTGCCTAGGCCTGGTGAGACTCGGTGGGGCTCTCATTACAAAACTATATGTAGCATCATCACTATGTATTCCTCAATCCATGATGTGCTCATTGATCTTGGTGATGATATTTCACATAAAGATGATTGGACAAAGATACATTTTGTGCTTGGAGCATTTGAAACCTTTGAGTTCGTTTTCTTTGTGCACTTAATGTATGTTATTCTTGGATACACAAATGAGTTATCCGAGTGTTTGCGAGAGAAGGGATCAAGATATTCTTAATGCAATCTCACTTGTTAATGTGGCAAAGAGTAGAATGCTTGGTGAGGTCCGATGGTTGGGATAATTTTCTTGAGAGGGTCACTTCTTTTGCATTACACATGATGTTGAAGTTCCGCTATGGATGGGGCTTATGTGCCTTATGGAAAATCAGCAAGGTATGCCCGTGTCTAAACCAAACAAATGATGACAATTTCAGAAGAGAAGTATACATTGGTGTCATTGATCAAATTAGTCAAGAGCTTGATAATCGGTTTGATGAGATCAATATGGAGCTACTCTCTTGTATGTCAGCCTTTAGCCCTTTCCACTCCTTTGCTTCTTTTGATGCACGGAAGGTACGTAGATTGGCTGAATTTTATCCTAAGGATTTCTCCAACAATGATTTGCTAAAACTTGAATTGCAACTTGATAATTATATTGATGACATGCAACGAGATGATCGCTTCCAAGGTCTAGACAACATTGTTGATCTCTCAGTTAAGCTTGTTGAAACACAGAGGCATAAAGTGTATGATATGGTTTACTTGCTTCTCAAATTGATATTGATTTTACCGGTGGCAACTGCTAGTGTTGAAAGGGTTTTTTCTGCATTGGTTATAGTAAAAATAAAGTCAAGGAATAAGCTAGGTGATAGTGTTTTGGATGATTGTCTAGTCACATTCATTCAGCGGGATATTTTCTTCCAAGTTGATGAAGATGATCTAATTGAGACATTCATGTCATTCAGAAAGCGGCGGATAAACAAGTAATATTGTAAGTCTTTTCTATGGCTATATTTTGAATTATTTGTATTTCATTTGAACAATTTATATCAAGATTTGTCGTCGTTTCTAGCTTAATTTTTGAATTTAAGGCTTATCATGTTCTTTAATGTATTTGGTTTTATCAAATTAGAATATGGTTTTACCGAATTGTATAAGAAATTTTTTTTGGCATACCCTGTGGTAAAATCCTAGGTCCGCCACTGGCACGTAGTGATCCGGCCGGTGCACGAAAGGGCAGCATGACTTGGTTCGATCTCCATGGCCACGCATGCTGTCTCGTCTATAGTGAAACAACCCCTGGCTAAGTCGCTAGCTGGTGACGAGCGCAAACTCCTCTCGATCTGCGGAAACTCGCAACAAACTTGCTGCCCCAATAGCCCGCACCGTCGCACGTCAGTCAGATACTAGAAAACAAGCTAGCCTAGCTAGTGACGAGGATCGACAAGCAAATGATCGATGCATGTAAAGACAACGAGCAACTGAGTAGGCACTTGCAATAATAAATGCTAGCTTGTGTGTGCGTGCGTGGCCAGAAGATGTCCACGCACCTAATAAAAATTATTAAGTAAACCGTCGTTGGCGAGTACATCCTGATTGATTACCTCGTAGACAAGTGTAGAATCGCTTAAAATAATACAAGAACACAAAATACAGAATAATAGATTGAACACATATATATGAGTGGGCTTCTTGCTTCTCTTTATTGCTATTATGTAAAACTATAGTGCAATGGTTGGGGTCCCCTTTATATATGCTACTAGATAGATGAGAAGCCCACTATGGGCCAGGCCTGCCTAGCTTGGGATCGGTTTCTTAACACTCCCCGTAGACACTTATCCGTCATATTCATGTCTCATCAAAACTCCATAAAGTTTCAGTGGGACAAATTTGGAGAAAGAGCACATGAAACATGTTCTGTTGTGCTGCATGAATTGCCTCATCAAAAATCATAACCGAGAAATTTCAGGAAAACTCGTCAAGGCAAAAATAGTACAATCCAAGTAATTTCATTTAATATCCAGGATTTATTCTTTGGGCACTCGATCTTCGTGATCAAGTTTGAATGATGAGTTCGTGAAGATTCTCCCCATGAATTCTGCACTTCTCTAAGTCTCATCATTCCAATTCTACATGCGTCTTTCAAAGCTAGACGTTGGAAGCGACTTAGTGAAAAAATCTACAAGATTTCCACATGACTTAGTATGCAGTACTTCAATTTCGTCTATTTTTGCGATTCATGAGCATAGAAGAACTTAGGGTTGATATGCTTTGTGATAGGACTCTTCACATAACCCATCTGCACTTGTGGAATACAAACTGTATTATCTTCATAGATAATAGTGGGGGTTTGTACGGTATTCAATCCACATGACTGTTGGATGTGGTGAATCATCCATCGAAGCCAAGAACATTCTCGTGAGTCCTCGTATAGTGTTATAATTTTCGAGTGGTTTGTTGAAATTGATACAAGACTTTGCTTAGATAATTTTTATGAAATTGCAGTTCCGCTACATAGAAATACATAGCCGGTTTGTGACTTGGTTGTATGCGAGTCCGACAGGTACCCGGCATCTGCATAGCCAGTCATAGTTAGGTATTTGTTCTTTTTGTAGAACAGATCAAGATCTTTGCTTCCTTGAAGGTATCGGAAGATGTCATTTATCCTCTACCAGTGCCTTTTGGTAGGTTCTGCTCTATACCTTGCTAGTAGGTTCACAGTAAATGTAATGTCTGGTTTAGTACAATTTGCTAAATACATAAGCGCTCCTATTGCACTCAAGTACGAGAATTCGGTCCCTAGGACTTCCTCCCCCTGTTCTCTAGGTCTGTACGAATCTTTGTATTGCTGCAAGGGCCTTCCGACCACTAGCACTTTCGAATGATACACCTTTCCAAATCCAAACCTTTCTAACACCTTCCGAGTGTAGGTTAACTGATGCACTAAAATCCCTTCAGGGGCATGCTCAAGCTGCAAACCTAAGCAATATTTACCCAAATCTTTCATTTCGAACTCCAACTCCAGGTAAGAGCTTGCTTTCTTAATATCTTCCAGACTCCCGGTGATATTTAGATTATCTACATATACTGAGATTATACAAAATCCATCTTGGGATCGTCGTATAAATAAACAGGGACAATCTTCATTATTCATGTAGCCTTTCTTGTAGAGAAAGTTGCTTAAGCAATTATATCACATTCTGCATGATTGCTTCAGTCCATACAGTGACTTTCTAAGTTGCACATTGTCTAGATTTCTATTTGCTCTATCTTGACTTGGGATAGGGATACCTTTAGGTACCTTCATATAAATGTCTGAATCCAAGTCTACATAAAGGTATGCAGTTACCACATCCATCAATTTCATTTATAAATTCAGGTTTATTGTCATTGAGATTAAATATCTAAAGGTAGTTCCGTCCATGACCGGGTAATAGGTTTCTTCATAATCGACTCCTAGTCATTGAGTGAAACCTTATGCAACGAACCTTGCCTTATGTCTTACAACTTTATTATTTTCATTTCTCTTTCGAACAAATACTCATTTATTCCCTAGGGGTGCACATAGGGAGGCCTGCGGCTTACAGGCCCAAACACCTCTATTTTATTCAGAGATAATAATTATGCTTCTATTGCCTTCTTTCAATCTTCCTAATTTGATATTTTCTTACATTCAGCGAGCAATGCAAGCTCTGGATCAAGATCGATGATTGTGGTAATTTTCTTTGCAAAATAGATATCGATATTGGTTGTTGTTCTATTCATAGATTCTCCTGTGGTCACATGATTTATAGCTATTTCTTCATAGGGTGATTCTTCTAATGCTTCTACTCGCTCACCGCTGCTTCCAATTGCGGTGGTAAGTCCCTTTAGTTTTTCAGCTACGACATGTGCGCACACATCTATGTTGATGTCTCCTTCCGTAGTAATATTCAAATCCGGTATGCCTTTTACTAAAAGTTCTATACTAGTGCTAGGTCTCAACTGGCTCCCCTTCTAGTTCTAGGGAACTGCAGTGATCGGCTGTATCAAGTCTTTTTATCCTTTTTCGCCAGGCATCCCCGGTTACTTGGTATTCGAGGGGCCGGAGTTCGCATCCTTTTATTCTGAGGCCTTTGGACGGGATTAGGGATACCTTCAATTTTTTGGTATTTCAACCTTCTCCGGTGCATTGCATGCTAGGCACATGCAACTTGGTCACGCTCTTCAAATCACTAAAGTGGTTAGGCAGTTGATTCGCTAATTCTTGCAAATCAATTATCTTTTGGACTTCTCTATTTGCTTCACTAGTGCGTGGGTCATGTGCATGGATTCCCGTGGCTTACCACGCTATTTCCCAACATTTTTTTTATCAAGAGGCTGATTTCCTTCCCATAATGACGAAAAACTATCTTCATCAAATATGCTATCAGCGAAGCGGACTGTATGCAAATATATAGTCATGGGGTCCATATACGTGCTTATAGATGCTATCTCATGACCAACATATATCCCTGACTTTCGGAGAGAGCCCATTGCAGTTCGCTGCGGTGGTGGTATAGGTACATAAACCTTGCAACCAAACCTGCGAAGATGAAATATTTTCGATGCTGACACTTGCGCTAGTTGAATAGATGAATGGGTGTTATATGCCAACGATCTAAAATTAATGAGAGTTGTTGCATGCAGGACTACGTGTCCCCAACATGTAGTTGGTAAATTACAATTCTGTAAAAGTGGTCAAGCAATAAATTTAATTCTTTTAATTAATGCCTCTGCTAGCCCATTCTGGTGTGGACATGTTGTACGGAATGCTTGACAGTAATTCCCATTGACATGCAATAATCATCAAATGCTTTTGAAGTAAGTTCTTCGGCGTTGTCCATTCTGATGGACTTCACATGATGATCAGGGAAATTATTCTTAATTTTAATTAACTGTGAGATCAGCTTTGCAAAAGTATAGTTTCTCGTAGACAATAAACATACATACGACCATTTTGAGGAAGCAACGATGAGAACCATAAAGTACCTAAATGGCCTTGATAGGGGCTGTATAGGACCACAAATGTCTCCCTGGATTCTATCTAGGAATGCTGGGATTCCATCCTCACTTTCAAAGCAAAAGGTCTAGTAATTAATTTCCGGTGGCACATGCAGGGTACACAATCTTTTTGATTCGGTAAATTCTTTACGTTGACATTATGTCCATGTGAATTGTTAATTATATTTCTCATCATCCTAAGACCGGGTGGCCTAATCTATCATACCAGAAAGGTTCAGAGCTTCTAAATGTAGTTTTCAGGATAGTATAGGCTGCAGGTGCATCAATATTAGTGTAGTATAGTCCAGATTCATATGAAGGAAGTCATTTTAATACACTTTTTCTATTTTTTCACGCTTTGCAATGAGCAGGTATTCCTTACCATACTCCTTTTCAGTCTCTTTGTGGAGACCATTAGCGCGAATATCCTTAAAGCTTAAGAGAGTTCTAGTCAATTCTGGGCACAACAAGGCTTCTTCAATGACCAATGTCCATCGGGAGTATAATTGTGGCTCTTCCTGAGCCTATTATATAAGCATCACTGTTTGTGATTGTCGTAAGACTACCAACATTCTTGTTGATAGACCGAAAATACTTCATCTCTCTCAAGATGGTATTTGTTGTGCCGCTATCTGCTAAGCACACTTCCTCCACAGGGCGTCAAACGTGTTCTGATATAAAGTATTTATTAATATGAGGTAGGAAGCAATCCACACATAAATAAAATACTCCAAAACAGAATAAAACTTGCTATTATTAATACGGAAAAAATTCTTGCAGGAGTCATCATAAGAATTTAATGCTTTACTCTCCTAGAGCTTACAACCATTATTCAATAATTCAACGTTCAATCATAACCATAAATTGCAAATGACTAAAAAAATCTAAGTGCAATGCGTGCACTAGATTAAATCAGTGAAGTATGAAGAAATCTCTGTCTGAACCTACTCCATGTTCATCTTCTCTTCTTCGCCAACGACAGTTGCGGCCGATGCGATGTCCAAAGAAGGTGTGATGGGGGTTGCTACTGGGCTGTCCACATCTATGGGTGCAACCAATGACTGTAGATCCTCTGTGCCTGTAATGGCGAGGTATATATGCCTCAAGCTATCCTTTGCCCTTCTTCTTAAACTTGAAGGCATCAATCACGTCCTGCGGCTCACGGCAAACACGTGACCAATGTACCCATGTGCTATATTTGTAGCAACTTTGGTCCTGCTGGTCATAGAGTTTCTCATCGCGCTTCTTTTGTTTGCCTTTCTTGGCTTGAGCATTCTACTTTGTCTTGCAACCCATGACCTTACCCTTCTTGCATCTTTCCTTTGAGTGAGACTTCCTCACCTTGTAGCTGCTAGCATTGACTTTATGATCAACATTGCTACTAGGCGGCTGTGAGATGTAGTGCTTCCTTAGAACATCATCTCGAGCTTTCGCAATGTGCATAATGTCGATTAGTTCAGCATACTCCTTGTAGCCGTCTTGACGACAGTTGCGTGCAGATTGCACCGTATTTGGGTGAAAGGTAGATATGGTTTTCTCAATCTTCTCCTCATCCGTGATTACCTTGCTACAGAGCTGAAGATTGTTATAAATTCTGTGCAAAGCAGAGTTGTACTCCCCCACTGTCTTGTAGTCAGCAAAACGTAGTCGGTTCCATTCCTGCTCTGCCCGGGGAAGAATGGTGTACTTCAGCTTCTCGAACTGCTTCTTTAGTGTGGTCCATAAAGCTAGTGTGTTCTTCTCCGCCATATACTCATTCTTAAGCGTTATGCAGAGGTGGTGTCTGAGGAAATGAAGTGCTTAATCATTTTCCTCAGCAGATGGAGTGGCATCCTTCAAGGTGGCAAGTCTGATAGCAACACGGTGCTCCAAGTACGATCTCGACATCTGATGCCCAAGTCAAGTCATTCTGGCCATGCTGGGCCATCTCTTCGAATTCCTGGTTCGTAATTTCACTCATCTGCATATTCATGCAAAGAGTCCATAAGATTGTTACTGGTAATTTGCATAAAATGGTTGCAAAAAGTCTCATAATGTTCCCGTATTTTTTATGCATTCATCATGATTTACTGCTATTTTCAGTGATTAAAAGCAATATAAACAATCACAGATAACCAAAACAGCAAATACAATACATAAATTGCATAGAAATAATAATAACAAAGTTAAATATACTTCAAATGGGAAAACCGATTCAACATTTGAATTCTCGAAGCCCTTTTCTGCAGGAATAAGAATTTTTTCTAGGGGCTAAACCGCTAAATTTCAATTCTGAGAAAATTTTCTTCAATTTTCAGATAGTCTGAGGGCCTTTTTGCAAAAGTTCCTTACCCCGCATAAGTATCCTCATAATTTTTAGAATCTCGAGGGTCCTTTTTGAAAAAAAAAATCGCATTTTTCTTCCTTTTTCTGTTTCCTCCGAAAATGACTTGGGCCGGGCCCACTTGGCCTTTTTTCGCCCATTGCTTTGGCCCATACGACCAGTTCAAAAGGGGGGCGTTAGGGATTTTCCCCCATGCCTTGTGCCCAAAAAGGCGGTGGTGGTGGCTCCCGTGCGAAGGGGGCGGTGCATGGAACGGCGGCGCGCTATAGGCACAAGTGGGCCGGGGAGGCGCTGTGCGGCGGCAATGGCCGTGTGCGGGGAGCCTCGTGCGGACGGCCGATGCGGGAGCCTTGCGGGACCAGCGCACTACGGGCAGTCCTGACGGCGGTGTCTCCACAGGAGTGCCGAGTAAAGGCCGCCGGCGGTGGCTCTGCAGAGGGGGAGCCGGCGGGGCACGAGGCAGCGGCGAAGCGGCCTTCGGTGCACGAGGCTGCGAGCGTCGCGGTCGGCTCTGGTACCGCGTCGCGAGCACTACCTCCGCGGCGATGCCGGTGGCCATGCAGGCCGTTCGGAGGCGAGCGAGCCGATGGCCATGCGGGGCTGGGTGGTGGCGCATTGCGCCCGTGCGGCATTGTGGGCATGCGTGGGCGGCGCCGGCTTTGGGCAGCAGCGCAGAGGGGAGCCCATGCGAGGACTCCAGACCAGGGAGGGCCCATGCGGGGGCGGCGCGGCTGTGCGTCGATCGTTCCCCCCTTTTTCGTATTATTCATGTAATTATTGTTCATGCAATCCCCCGATCGGCTTGACCAGCGACTTTAAGTCACTCACGGTAGATTAGCACTGATTTGCAATCCACAGAGCAATCATCATCTACTCTTTTATGCAATCTACCGATCGGCATTGTGCCGGCGACTTTAAGTCAACTCGCGGTAGATTAGAGTTGATTTGCACTGTAGGATAAAACAATCTAGAAAGCAACAATTACAGAATTTAAAGCGATCTACGAGCGTCGTTCTTGACGATTACCTTTTCAATCCGTGACAGCCGGAGAGCGTAATCGTGCTGATAACGTGTTGAGTAACCGTCGCTGGCGAGTCCAGTCTGATCGATCACCTCGTAGACAAGCGTAGAATCGCTTAGAACAATGTAAGAACACAAGTACAAAATAATATAATGAACACAGAGATATGAGGGGATTTTATACTTCTCTTTATTGCACTTCTATTAAAGTAGAATACAATGGTTGAGTTCCCCTTTTATATAGGCTACTAAATGGATGAGGAGTCCACCATAGACCAACATTGCTGGCCTGAGCCCGATTTCTTAACAAAAATATTATAGTGCAGTGGCGAACGAATCTAGAACACGATCGAGCTCAAGTTGGTAGCACTCATGCAGTGCAGTGCAGAGCAAAAAAATATAGAGCAAAAAAAAATGTCTTGCGAGAGATATAAGAGCCCAAACAATTTTTTAAATTTTATGATTTCTTTGCAAAAAATCACTTACAAATTCCAACACCCACTGGCGATATCTGAATGCTAGCTGAGGGTGACGTGCCCTTGGGGAGGGGGTCAGTTCAATGAACCTAAGTAGAGTGGGATCCATGGCATGGCAATCAAACGCATAACCAACCAAAGCGTAGCCTATGCGGTCCTTTTCTGCGCCAAGTGCTTTATGTCCTCATCGCCGTAGCTCAGTTCCTGTGTAAGGCCTCGACGTTTTGTCACTTGCTTAATTAGCCGCCCATACGTACCTCGTGTAACTCTGATGATCTTGCACAAGTCTGATATGAAATCTAGTCGAAAAGATGTAATCGTCGATCTAAGTGTTCGTCATGGAAAGTTCAGTGATTGAACTTTGCAGGTTTCACTTTGAATTCTGGAGTTACAGTATTCAGTTTAAGAAGCTGGATTGCGCAAATTATTGTTCTGATTATCCAAGGTTAGAACTAGACCTTTTGTGAGAACCCACCTGGGGGATGGTGATCAGTGAGAAGGTTGGAAACCTTAAAACACAATGGCAGTCTGTCACTGACTCCATGGCAATAATTCGGAGGACCACCTATGACAGCACAAGCAATAATCCAAGTTGGCCAATTTGATCCCTAGTTTTTCGAACAGTGGCACAAGCAAATCTTGGGAAATAATCAGCCATGAAGCAGACTCGACCTGGAGCCCCATAAATACTGCTACTTGCCAAAAAAGGATATGGCTTAAGCATGTAAGATGAAAAGGATATGCTAACAGCTATACAAGTTAATGTAAGAAGACTTTGTGGTTGCAAGAGTGCCAATCTGATAAAGCAAAACCAGGAATCAAATCCAGTGTGCAACTGATCACTTTTAGATTTAAGTTTTCGGGACGTCACAGTCCCAGATACAATCAACTGCTCCATTATTTAATCTTCAGTATCAAAGTGTAGCACAAAAGAAAGCCAAATTCTTCGAAATCTATTGCTGGAATCTGACACAAACTATTCTCAACAAACAGATGAGTAAGACAAATGAGCCAGCACATCATTAATGTGTCAGCTTGATTTGGTCTAGATTTCTGAAATCACAGCATCGGCATCGGCCTCGGCCGGCTCTTAACATTTCCAGCAAAGAAATACCACACAGAAAGCGAGCACTTGCATAGTTGCAATTGTAGATATGCAATATGAGCACAAGTGCACAACCATATACTTAATAGGCACATTACACTAGACATATGGCCAAGGTAGTTATTGAATCCGTCTCAAACATGCTTCCAATCATATACACGCCATACAGCAACATAATATAAACATGTCATAGAGTTCCACTGATAGCAGCATATAATCGAGGATAGCTACGGTTCGACCGCTACAAGACATAGCAAATATTACCAAGTCTTCATCTTGTCCATAGGCATGGGACCTGATAAGAAAATTGAAGTTAAGACACTCCATTCACAACAGATGTAATTTGTACGGGAAAACAAAAATTAGTATGGATACCTTACATTTTTGCTATTGACGGACATACTGACCAGAAGCATGGCCCCTCAATAAGCACCAGCTGCCATGAGCAGCTCATCAAGGCTCCAGAGACACCCATTACTTGCCCCATCTTGTGTGACATCATTTTGCAGAAGACTGTCCATTGATCCATCTGAGCTGCTCTCGACATAAGGCAATGGTGGCATATACTTCATCTCAGGATCAAAACCACACATGTCTTGTGTGACATTGGGCGTGCCATTTCCCTGAGGAAGCACAGCTACACCATAATTGTTCCTCAATCTCTTTGGCGCTCCACCTTGCAGGTAAGAAGGCTCACCATATGCTGGCATGGCAGCATTTGGAACGAAGACAGAAGTGTAGTCTGGGGTCATGGCCTCATCATCCCACCCAAAGTCAGAAGAGCCAAAAGTGTTGCTGCTCTGATCAGAGAGCATGTTCATCCCGAATTTCACCGGAGGGAGGAAACCAACACTCTCAGCAGGCTTTGCAGGAACCTTCTTGTCACTGAAGGTAAACATTGCGAACAAATCATTGTCTGCATTGTTCAGATGATTGAAAGCCTCATCGTCGCAGGTCTTTGTAGGTGGAGCTAGCTTTGCTGACTTGGCAGCAGTTGGATTCGGGGCGGACTTCTGGGCAGTCAGCACTTCATCAGGAAAATTGACCTTGGCTTTCTTGCCACGAATCTTGCGGGCTTCAGCATCATATGCCCTGGCTGCCTCCTCAGCAGTGTTGTATGTTCCAAGCCAGACACGGACACCCTTGCTAGGATCTCGGATTTCAGCTGCCCATTTGCCCCAGGGACGCTGGCGGACCCCCCTGTACTGATTCTTCCTGTTGCGCTTTGCTGATCTAGCAGCAGGTCCATCAAGTTGAACAAGCTTTGGAGTTGGCACATCATCTACATTAAAGGTTGTTTATTAGTGGGTCTCAACAAGCACAATTGGAATATGACATTGGAAGTTTGTACAATACAACAAATGAGCAGTTAGCAACTAACTAAAGAAGAACTATCATAGCTGTAAACCATATATATGAAATGTACACATTGTTAACAAACTACAAGAAAATGTTCCGTCAACCAATCTATAGAACCTACAAATTGTCAAGAAAATTGGATGTCGAGCGAGGATTGAAAACCGAACCGCCGGAATCCGGCCGCGACGTAACGGTAATCGACGGTTACGGTTTTCTCGGAGAAAACTCGGTCGAATTTCGTTTAAATTTGCTTAAAAATCAACCAAAATTCAAAATTCAAAATTTGAATTTGTAAACTCGGGAAAACCCGGCCGGGATTTCAAATCCCGGCCGCCACCGGTAAACCGGTTACCGGCCGGTAACCGGCGGTTACCGGCCGGGATTTCTATCCTTGGTCAGGAGTCAACAGTAGTTTATCAAACGGTCAATATATTCTATCATGTGATCAAATCATCCCAAAGAGCAATCCTATTTCTAACAAGTGACTGACCATCCCAACAGGTGATCAATATATTTGGAAAAATATATGGATTTACATCTTAGCTCACGTATCCCTTTTTATGCCCCAAATACAAGAAAATTACATCTACATATGACAATAAGGTGACCAAGTAATTTGATACCTTCCAAGTAACTTGATATCTTCCAGATCCAGCATAAATGGTTTCCAGTTCCACAATACATTTTTAAGCTAAAATGGTTATTTGGGAAGCTAAATTGAACAGTAGCCAGTAACGAAGAGGTTGAGACATCAATTGCGTTCCCTTCTCAAATAAATTAAGAGTATATGAAACCTCTAGTACACAAGATGTCCATGAATATAACAGGCATACTGTGACAGCTCCATCACAGTGCAAAACACACAAATATTGCTTATAGAAAACATCAACAGAATGACCTCGGCGGACAGATATAACTGACAAGATGCTACCAGAAACATTACTGAGACCATATACCTAATTAGTTCATTTAGTTGAACTACAATTAGCAATAGATAGTAATATGAGCATTCCCAAGTTCCGTCCAGCAATATGAGATGTAAGAAGTATAAAATTAACATGCAGTTCCAAGGATATCTTTTTAATCTACATCAGAAGTAAGTTAGAAGTCCCTAAATTCTTCTCTTTCAGCTGACAAAAAAAAATTCAAAGCTCAATAATTCCCCCTTAGTAGGCTAGAACAATTCAGAAGAAGAAAAAGAGCAGACTTTCAGATAAAGTTTCAGGCTGACGATCAATACCCATTTCGCAGTACCACCACCACCAAACCTACAGACAGAACCCATCACCCCTAAAAGGAACCAGATTTCCTTCCAAGTTTATGTACACTGGAATTAGCAAGATTTGAGGAAAGAAGCGAAATTTACACTGCACCCATTACTCAGTAATCAATCCATCAACTAGCCTGAAGATCAAATCTATGTCTTGAGACCGGAAGCCTCATTTGGCAGAGACTCCATGAAACCCCAACACTCTCCTCAAAGCCCACAGAAGATTCAAGAAACAGCCCCAAAGGAGGCATCTTTCGCCCTCCTAAAGAGAAGAGGCAAGAAAAAAAAGAGGTAACTTTAATGTGCTTCTCAGTTCTCACCTACAGTGGAGCGCGCAACCAAGTCCGCCGCCTTGGCCGCGGCGCCGGAGGATAACCTCGCCGGCGCAGGCGCCGGCGGTGGGGGAACCTCTTCGACCACGTCGTCGTCGTCGCCGCCGGAATCTGCCTCGTCCTCGCTCAGGTCCCGCTCAAACTCGCGGAAGTCGGCCTCGAAGTCCTCCTCCTCGTCCCCGAGAACCCGGCCCGCCGTTCCCCTCCGCTGCTGCTTCTTGGCCGCCGCCGCCGCCGCCGGCGGGATGAAGCCGGAGATGATGGCTCCGCCGCACATCGCGCGAGGCTGTCAGGGTTGGTTGATGGATCGGTAGGAGAGCACGGGCGGCAGAGTAAGGGAGAAAGGAGAAGAGCTTTGCGTTTGCGTCTCTGGGAGATGAGGGCGGAGTGTGGGAGATGGAGGGGAAGATAGCTGGGGGCGCTACTTATAATAGTAGGCGACGCTGGCGCGCTACTTGACTTGTGACATCAAATGGGTGGGAGGCCGGGAGGGAAGCGCTCGTATCACGTGTGATCTTCACTTTACCTGGTCTTTTTTAAAAGTACTACGAGGATATGTTCGTGATTTTAAAATTGTACTACAGACGACAATAGTATCAAGGGTTTGTTGAAACACGTATTTTCGACAAAGTTCAAATTCTATTATGCAGTAAACGGTCAGACCGGCCAGTCTGGCGGTTGGACCGGTCATGGGCGGCGGTTTGACCGGCCATTAAGTGGCTTTGAGTTTAGAGTTGAACCAAAAATAGAAGGTGTAGGCAAGAGAGGGGATTCTCCTACACTTGGTCTCATAATTTTTAGAGTTTCGAGTTAAAAGTTTTATTCATTTGAAATTTTCAGAGAGGTTCAGGATTTTCATTCAGAAAATTTGGTTAAGTCCCTTGCTGGGTGGTTAGAACGGTCAAGGGACGGTTAGACAGGCCTGGTGGCGGTCAGACCGGCCATGGATGGTGGTCTGACCGGTTTTGACTTGTTCGTCGGCCAGTTTGACGGTGATATTTGTTAGTTAGGTCAAGTTCATAGGTTTCAGTGCATATGTGTTGCATGATGCATGTTTTGACTAATGTGGGTCAAGTTACGAAGAACTTCTTCCCGGAGTCGATTTCTTGGTCTATTGTTGTGCAGGAAGCTTGAAGGTCAACGACAGTCAACGGCGAAGATGATTGAGATTAGGCTTAGAGAGATAGTGTTCAGAACGATCGAGGATGCCGGGTGAAATCAGTGGACTCAAGCAAGACGCAAAATGGACAAGGATGACCAAACGAGAAGTTCGGTACAACGGGTTGCATCTAGCGTCACGAGAGGTTGGTGCAAGTGCCATGGTGGTTTCGATGAGAGCCGGATGGGAGAGACTTGCCGACATGAAGAGAGCTGCTGATCAACCTACACGTGGCGAAACATGGGATTGCTTCATGAAGATTGGACTCGGTTTTTGTAGAAGGATCGAGAAGAGGTATTTTGGTAACTTTACCAAAATATCATCTTAATTGCTTTTGGCTAAACCGCGGCGCAAGACGGCGCAAGAAGAAGTGGTTTAGGTCAAGAGAAAATAAAGACGACACTTTGAAATACGTGCGTGAGTGAAACCTATTTGTGTGTGGGCTTAACGGGTGCCCACTAGGAATATCTTTCTAGAAGCTAGCCTCCAATACAAATAGGAGAGGATGCTGGTTGTGCACCCCAACCCTTGTATTGATGAAACCCTAATTTTGTGTTTAGGAGAGGAAGTAGAGAGGTTAGGGTTCTAGAGAGTTGGATTGATTGTGTGCTCAAGTGTTAAGTATTTGTCATCCATGATGGAGTGACATTAAACCAACATCTATCTCAAATCAATCCAAGCAAGATTCCTCAAGATGATTCTCCTCTTATTCTTACTCTATATTTTGTGATTTTGGGGCTTTCTTTGATCCGTTGGTTTTTCTTTGGTTTCTGGCCTAGATCTTGCTTGCTGTGACATGTGGGAATACATCTAAGTTCATCTTGATCATCTATGACCCACGAGTAAGTTTTTGGATCATTATTTGGTTTTGACTCGGTTTTGAAGCAACCTTCACTCAAACGGAAAAAGGTCGGAACTTTGGCAAAGATCTTCACGATCCTTGATTGGAATAGCTTCCTGACATCCTAGAGAAGGTGTGTTCTAAGTTTCGTGAAGTTTGGAGTTGTGGATCAAAAGTTAGACTAATTTGTGATTTCGAGTTTGTGATGATTTTACTGTTCATCGGGCTGGAGGTCAGACTGCCCCATATAAAAGTCAGACCGCTAGGCTGAGAGGTCTGACCGCCCAACTCTTTATGAATTGAGTTTTTGGTTGTTTTGCTTCGTGGTTTTGATTAGATTCAATACAAGTCTTCCACTATGCTTGTACATTGATCTTCATAACTATTGGAGTGAAAAACATGTTGAATCCGATCTAAGTGAAAAAGAGATCGTACTCCTATTCACTCCCCCCTGTAGTCGTCGTTTTAGTCTAACATTTTTTACCCCGATAAATAATTGGGCTCGCTCCCATGTCTCTTTCTTAACCAAAATGTAATAAGAATTATCCCTAATAAGAATCAGCAGACAGGATCGTAAACCATATAAAAATATAAAAAAAATTCACACACATATAAACAGAAACACTAACTTCGTCTATTGCATCACCTGCTACTACTACCGTTCGGAAATTAAATTTTTGAGCTCATAGATTGTTTACCTTTAGAAGTTAAAGCTGATATCGACTTCTCTCCCTAACGTGTCACCCATTTTCAGTCATTGCCGGCCGGCAAGGAAGAGGACTACAAGTTGATGGACACCTTTTTTCACCCTTAACCCAAGCCGTGACTCGGGTCTCACGGCCATCGGCCTCTGTAGCCCTCACAAGGCACATCGCGGCGGTAAGGTAGGTGGCTAGGGGAGGATGTAGTGGCGGCATTGCTGCCTCCCCCCCCTTCTCACCCGGTGCCTTCTCCCGTTCCCGGCGCTGCCTTACCGTGTTGTTGCCTCCCTTCCCTGCTACCTCCCCTGTCGTCGGTGCTACCTCCTCCTGTCGCCAGTGCTACCTCCCTGCGCCGCCACCTACTCTCCTCCCTTGCCTTCGGGTGCCTTCTCCCGTCCCCAATGCCTCCATACTGCACTGCTGCCTCCCTTCCCCGCTACCTCCTCCTGTCATCGGCGCTACCTCTGCCTATCATCGGTGTTACCTCCTCGCTTCGCCACCTCCTCTCCTCCCTTCCCTTCGGATGCCTTCTCCCACCCTCGACGTCGCCTTACCACACCGTCGCCTCCCCTCCCTGCTATCTCCTCCTATAATTGGTCCTACCTCCTCCTATTGCTGGCACTACCTCCCCGTGCCGCCGCCTCCTCTCCTCCCCCTGCCTCCTTCTGTCCCTAACGTCGCCTTACTGCGCCGCCTCCCCTCCCCGCTACCTCCTCCTGTCGTCGACGCCACCTCAAAGGAGTAAGACCACACTTACAACTAGACACTTCTCTACTGATTTGTGATCTACACTTTTGAACCCAAACAAGCCCCAAATCTTCAATTAAAAACTCAAGTTGTTGGTTGATCCGCTCAAACCAAAAACCAAATATAGATCAATGAACTATTGAACGGTTTGATCTGAACTCCAGAGAGATGGAGGAGGGGATGATCTGCATAGCAAGGGGCCCAGAGGATGCGAGCTCGTCGCGGATGAGGTCACCGATGGTGATGTAGGCACGCCGAGGAGGTGAGAGAGACGTCTCGTGTAGGACCCCTTGCCTACACCAGGGCACCCCAGGAACACCCATGCACGTTCCTCTCCTCCGTCGGCTTCCACCTCGTCTTCTCCGTCGTGAACAGGAAGGTCGTCAGCTGGTGTGAAGGCGTCTGTTCCGGCACCAGCGATGCCATGTGCCTTATTGCGGCCGCCACCGCCATGCCACCGGAGGTAGCATTGCAGAAGAGGTGTTGTACGAAGGCCATGGGAGGGAGTGGAGGGAAGCGGATGGGGAGGTGAATGGGTGTGAGGGGTGGGAAAGGGAAGGGTAGCAAGCGGTGACGATGTAGGATGCGCGGACGGTACATGGAGTAAGAGAGCAGGAGCGGGCGTCGGTGTTGAAGGGGCGTCCATGTGGGTGTTTGGTGGAGGGCTGGCGCATGGCGACGTCTGAGGAAACCAGGACGGCACGAGGAAGGTGAGGTAGGCACAGTGGCGGGAGCTCGCATGAGTGAAGGGATGGGAAGGGGAAGGACAGCGAGAGGTGGATCTTGGGTGTGAGGGGGATGGACGGCAGACGGAAGCTTGCGAGAGTGAGAGGGTGGGAAGGGGAAGGGAAGCAGGAGAGGGAGGTGACGATGGAGGGGAATCGCGAGGGAAGGGAAAACTCGTAGGAGCGTGTGTGATATGCAGGGTCTCGGATGGCAGTGGTGGGGGCAGCGTCGAGGAAAAGGCACATGCGAGGGCACAAGGTTGAGCTCCCGATGGTAAGAGGGAAGATGGGCGGTGGTGGGGGCGACATTGAGAAAAAGGCATAAGCACAGGCGCAAGGTCGAGCTCGCGGTGGTGAAAGGGGAGATGGAGGTGTGTGGAGGGCGCGGAGGAAGGGGTTGCACGAGAAGAGGAAGGGGAAGGTTCCGCAGGTGACGGCCTTGAGGAGAAGGCGTGAGCACGTGCACGAGATGGAGACAGAGGTTGTTAAGAAGGGAATCGAGTCATAAGCCCATGAATTGGCACACGACTTTTTTTGTGTTGAGGAAGGGAATCGAGTCATGGGCCTACGAGTTAGCATGCAACTTTTTTGTGAGGGGAAGGAAAAGAAGAACACATCACTCACCACCACTAGCGTCTTTTTAAGTAGTAAAGAAAATGCTACTAGAATCATATTTATGTATTATTTTAATCAAATTGATGGATTTTAAATGCAACTACATGGATGTGAGTAGGGATGGCAATCGGGCACATGTAGTGCTCGTTCATACCTATGCCCGTCAGCCATTCTTCGCTCGTGGGCATCCCCATGAAGGGCAACAGGCAGAGAACCCCGTCCATGCTTGTCGCCATACTTACCCAGTGCCCACAGGCATGTCCGTGTGCCCGCCACAATACAAGCAGCAACAATACTACTACAACCATTCACAATCAGAGACTCACAATATGTTGACTATTGAGCAAAAAATGATTAAGTTACCGTGCTTATAAAGAGATAACACACAAAGCTATACATCAGTGAGCAAACAAAATTGCTTGTTCAAATTCATGGTCAAGGGCTCAAGGGTATCTAAGCAATGGTGACTTCTTTAGTATAGGTGGCAAATCTAAGACTTCAACATAAATAACAAGCAATAGATCGAAATTTGGGAGGGGAATGGATGAAAATTGAACCTTTTCCGGGGTAGGCGGCGGCTTCTTTAGCGGCGGTGGCGTCGCCGACTTCTTCAAGCGCGGGCTGGTGGCCAGGTGGCGGGAGGTGGATGACAAGTGGCGTGGCGATTGCTTCAGGCGTGGGGGCGTGCCCGGGTGGCAGGAGGATACTAGGAGGTACCGAGGGACTGAGGGAAGACAGGGAGGTTGGGAGGAGGGAACGGTCGGCCGGTCGGGTAGGGGTGGTGAGCCGTTGGTGGCAGCATGCGGATTGAGGATTTGCGGGAGAGTGAGTGTGAGAGACAAGAGCGAGTGGGGATGGTGGTGGCGGCTGATTGAGATGGGTGGTTGAGTGAGTCTCTCTGATGAGTGTTGGAGGAGTGTTAGCGTAGTTGACGGGTAAACGGACGCAGTGGACACGAGTGGAGCTCACCTATATGCTCGTGCCCATTTGTCTGTTGGGTAGAATTTCCCCCCTATGTTCATACCTATGGACAGAAAAGGGGAACATATCCACCTCTATTATGGTTTTTACCGGCGGATATGTGGGTAACTAGGCACAGTTGCCATCCTTAGATGTGAGTACGAACAAAGAGTTTACCAACCAGCTAATTGTTTAGTGTTGTCCCACAAGACAAGTTTGGAACGCGAAAATCGTGTAGGAGCTGCACGAATCAGGCATGTTTCGTAACCGAAGAACGGTGTAATTTTGAGCGTATTCACTTTCCCTGGTACTAGAGCGGTTTTGAGAGATGCTACCTGTGATAGACGGGTGGTTCTTCGAAGCTGCTTTTGGAACAAACCCATCATGTGATGAGGTTCGGGCACATGCCAAACGCGATGGGGCTGCTTTTGCTCTGCATTCGGTCATGATATCCCCCTCTTTTGTTCAATTTTTTTCTTTGAAAAATTTACTTCCGTTAAATGTTAGCACAATAAGAAATGCAATATCGACTGTGAACATGATCATGATTTTATTTGTGTTCTTCTTCTTCTTCCCCTCGTTATCGATCTTTCGGAAACGAACACCTTTCCTGTAAATTTCTTTACGCAAATCACATGCCGTCATGCCGAAAGTCATCACTCCGAGTGTAAAAAGTTGTTTCCCCATGATCACGGTAATTTGCATAGTGCTGGTGGATCATGTGACGAGGAGGATCGAGCAATCTGGACGTAACAGATCTTTTTTCTATTTTCGAGTCGAGCATCTTTCTGTCAATCTTTCCGCACGTAGCATCTCACTGTATTGTCCATTAGATGGTTTCGCGAGATGAAACGGAAAACCAGCGACTGGGTTGTATCGCGACCGGTATGCTCGTCATCAGACTGCACCACATTTACGAAAATCTACAATATCGCTCCTAAAAAGATTCCCACCTAAATTGCATGGCTTGTCGTATTCAGAATTATATATATAAAGGAACTTTTTTTCTTTGAAATGATACACCGATACACTACAAGCCATTGACTTTGCTTACAATACATGCATACATTTAACATCTAAATTTTTGCAACACCTGCATGGATTCTGTTGCAGAGAGTTCTTATCTCCAATAATAATCGATAGTTCTCTAGATCATGGCGAATAGAATTCATTACCACAAAAAGTTTAGCCCATCCCTCAGGTTTGCTGGACACGACCCTTCTCCCTTGACTAGATGGTTAGACGTGCAACGCTACGGTAGTTCCGTTCAATACATGATGTGTGGCAATCGTTCGTATGCTATGTATAGCTATATCAGAAGCTAACAAATAAAGGACAGTTTTGTTGCATGATAATATATGACAAAGGAATTGAAAGGCTAGGTATAGCTATATCAGAAGCTAACAAATAAAAATCAGTGATGCAAATAATTAGTGGATTAAAGCAAATCAGTTATTGAAATAGTTAGAGTGGATTAGAGGAAAAATATCGCATTTGAATGTTGCATGTTATATAGATAGATTGTTGAAGGGATCTCCGAATGGCAAATAAACCTTTCTGCGATGCCAATACAATGTGAACGAAGAAAATAGCACTGCCATACCTTAATTTCAACATGATCGCAATTGGTTGTCGCTACTGGTGAAGCTGCCAACAAATGCCTAAATAGAAATATGTATTAAAATAAGCTAAGAGATATGAAATTTCTACTGTAAACAAATCTAGTAGAAAGCACATGCTTATATGTATGCTTTTCCTATCAATTGCACACAGAAAACAACATATTTAATGTTTTTTTGTCATAGTTTTCAGTTTATGGGAGCATAGAAGGTCGTAGGGAAGTTATCATAACACAGTATGACTCACATGACAATATTAAAGCAAGCAGACAAAAAACAACAATAACACATTTTTAGAAGAGTAGTCGCCATTGAGCTGTGATGCGAGTTGGATGCACCTGAAACTCCAAGAGAGATGAATCTTCATTGGGGCCAAATGATCGCAGAGACTTTGTGACCTCTTGGAGTTTCTCTGTCTAAAAAAAAGATATAAATTAGGATTCTAGTAGAATCAGTCATTTAGTCCACAACTCCAAATTTATAAGAAATTGTAAGCATTAGAACCCCCAATAACAGAGCATGTTACCATATCTGACAATTATTTTTGAAACCTAACAGGTTATAGGTGGCTTAATGTCGATAAAAATAATCTGCCATAACTATACAAATATTGTTATATGTGGGCTCAATCGCAGATCAGTGACACCGTCACGTAATACCTTGATAAAATAAAGAGTCACCATCGCTCTTCAAAGACATATGCAACACAACCGATTAAACGTACTTGTGTGTAAAGGTATTCTAGTGGTGGATAAGAGAACACATATTGAGGATGAGCAACTTGGCATCCAAGCTTAAACTAATGGATTTGGCACTCAAGGATGAGTTCCTTATTCACTTGATTTTTGCTTCATTGCCGTAAAAGTTTGACACTTTTGTTGTCAATACAATATGCACCGATAAATGGGACTTAGAAAATGCATAGCTATGTGTGTTCAAGAGGAGGAAAGAATTAAAACCTCACATGGTGGATCTATCAACTATGTGAAGGATAACAAGAAAAAGAACTTCCACACAACCTCCTTCTCAAGGAACAAGGAAAAGCCTCATCCATCGCCCTCAACAGAATAAATTTGCTTCACAGACAAAGATCGCTGTCTTCATCAGAAGAAGACCTGACACTACAAGAAGAACTCGTCTGATTATTTAAAGATGATAATGGCAAAGAAAGGTGAGAACATTATTACCTTCATAAATGAATGCTTGTATGTACAATATTCAAAATCCACTTGGTGGATTGACTCAGAGCAACTGCTCATGTTGCTAATTCCCTTACAGGATTCCGCTCGACGAGGACTACGCAAAGAAACGAAAGATGCATTAAAGTCGCAAATGGAGTCCAAGCGAAGTTGAAGTCAAGCATGCATCTTTCATTAGAGTTAGCTAATGGCTCCAATCTTTTACTTAGAGATGTTCTTTTTGTTCCTCTCTTTACAGAGGAATTTGATTAGTGTTTCCAATTTGGACAAAGATGGTTATGATTGTAATTTTGGAAATGGCAAGTGTAAATAATATTTAATAAAGAATGTGTTGGTCTTGCCATATTACAAATGAACTTTATTTGTTATCATTGTGTGATGATGTGAATGTCGATGCGATAATGGGAACGTCGCATATGTAGAAAGTGGATCAATCCTCGTCACGAATGTAAACGTAAAACGAAAGAGAACTCATAATGAATCGTCGAAATTATGGCAATCGTCGCTAGGCCATATTTCGAGGGGAGAATAGAAAGACTAGTTAAGAATGAAATTTTTCCTCTATTAGAGTTCTCAGACTTAGAACAATGCAGAGAATGCATTAAAGGAAAATATGTAAAGAAAATTAAGAAAGGCGCAAAAGAAGCACAGAGTTCTACAAATTGTTCACACGCATATTTGTGGTCCTTTTCCGTGAAAAGTGTGGATGGTTATGACTCGCTCATAACATTCATGATAACTACTCCTGCTATGGATATATTTATCCAATCAAAGAAAGAAATGAAGCCTTGGATAAATTCAAGATATTTAAGGTCAAGTTGAAAACCAACACGATTTAAAGATTAAGATAGTTCGATCCGATCGTGGGGAGTACTACGCATCGACATACCCCATATGGACAAGTTCCCGGACCTTTGCAGGTTCTTACAGAAAATGGCATAGTAGCCCAAAGATTCTACACCGGCGAAACTCAAAGAAAATGGAGTAATGAAAGACGCAACTGCACTCGATGGATATGGTGCGAAGCATGATAAGTTACTCCACACTCCCATTGAGTTTATGGATGGAGGCGTTAAAACCGCCATTCATATTCTCAATAGAGTGCCTAGTAAGTCTAAGTGCCCAAAACACCGCATTTGAGTTGTGGATGTGAAGAGTTCCCTCACTAAACCACTTACGTGTGTGGGGAGTCCTCACGAGGCCAAAGTATTTAACCCAAACCTTGGGAAGCTAGATCCCAAAAATGAAGTTGCCATTTCATGGCTACCCCGAAAAGTCAAAAGGTTTTCGCTTCTACCGTCTGCATTGATATACAAAGTTTGTAGAAACGAGACACTGCCTTCTTAGAAGATGAAATGATGAGGGGAGCATGGTAGCTCGAGAGATTGATCTTGAAGAGAAGCGTATATGTGCCCACTCCGATGATTCAAGAGCCACTCTTCTCACTACTGTCATGTTGCACCGACGGTGACAAGATAACTTGTGGTGCCAAGACTGCTATTGTTCCTCCTGTGGCAACATTGAATGAGAATGAGGAACTCGCTCTTCAGATCCTATAGAACCCATTGCCACAAATGAGGGGAGCAACAAGCAATTTCAAATGTAAGATGTACCAAATATGGAGGCCCCGAGGAGGTCTCAAAGAGTAAGAAGATCGGCTATTTCGATGATTATCGATTTATCATACGAAGAATTTCAAATGGAGGATGACCCCACCTCATTTGAAGAAGCCATGAGAAGGGAAAATATTTCAAAATGGCTTGAGGCCATGGAAGAGGAAATGAGGTCCATGAAGACTAATAAAGTCCGGGACTTGGAAATTATTCCTAAAGGAGCCAAAACAAGAGGGTCAGAAATGGGTCTACAAAACAAAGCTCGACTCCCAAGGGAATGTAGAAAGATACAAAGCGCGACTTGTGGCAAAAGGCTTTACGCAAAGAGAAGGGATTGATTACAATGAGACCTTTTCTCCAGCCTCATGTAAAGATTCTTCTAATCATAATGGCATTAGTAGCACATTATGATTTAGAGTTACATCATATGGATGTAAAGACGGCATTTCTTAATGGGGATTTGGAGGAAAATGTTTACATGGCACAACCAAAGGTTTTGTCATGGAAGGAAATGAAAGAATGGGATGCCGCTAAAGAAATCGATTTATGGGTTAAAGCAAGCTTCAAGACAAGGGTACTTGAAGTTTGACAAAGACAATAAGAAAATTTGGGTTTAAAGAGAATGTAGAAGACAATCGTGTCTATACAAAGTTTAAAGATGGGAAGTTTATCTTCCTAATCTCAGATGTGGATGATATCCATCAAGCTAGTAGTGATATCATCACATCGAGACAAAGAAGTTTTTGTCATCAAACTTTGATATGAAAGATCTTGGTGAAGCTTCATTCGCTCTAGGATCAAATTCAACGGATAGAAACAAAGGGATATTGGGACTATCACAAAAGACATACATAGAGAAAGTCTTAAAGAAATTTGGGATGCATAAATGTAGTCCTTCACCGCACTCTATAGTCAAGGGCATGTGATATGGGGATTTTCAATGCCCTAAGAACCAAGATGAGATCGATCAAATGAAAGGTTCCATATGCTTCACTGGCTTAAGCTTACAAGATGCTCAAGTGTGCACACGCTCGACTTAGCTTTTGTTACCGGTTATTTGGCGATTCCGTGAGCAATCTCGAATAGAACATTGAAATTGATAAAGAAAGTCTTATGCTATTTGCAAGGAACAAAAGGCCTCATGATGACATACGTAAGATCGATTTATCCATATAGTGGGGTATATGATTCGATTTTATGAGATGATAGAAAGTCGACATCCTGATATGTCTTCACTCACTGGAGGAGCTATATCGTGGAAAAGCTCAAAGCAAACCGTCACTACATCGCCCACAATGTATGCCGAGTTTGTAGCATGTTATGAGGCTACTGGGCGTGAATCAAGCAAAGAAGTTCATACCCTGCTTAAAAGTGGTTGACGACATCAATAGACCACTTGTTGTACCGCGATAATGAACCAAAGAAGAATGTATGCCCACAACAATAAGTCAAGTGGTGCCGCCAAACACATTGACATAAAGTACTATGTTGTGAAAGATAAAGTTCGGGATCAAATTATAAGTCTTGAGCATATAAGTACCGCAGAAAGATGTTAGCGGATCCGCTTATTAAAGGCTTACCACCCAATGTGTTCAGAGAACATATAGCCGCATGGGTTTAAGGGAAAGCCTATGATTCCCGGACTAAAAGATGGCCCAAAAGATTAAAGTAACTATTTAATAGGAGGTGTATTGTAGTACATTGAATCTATTTCGGCGATTGACCGTGACGATGAGACACGTTCTATGCACCAATTTGTGATGGAATGAGTAAAGTCAAAAGTAATTAAAGATAAAGCACGATTGAGATCAAGGGAGAATGTTAGAGTTGATCTCGGCATTTGGCCCAACGCCAAATGCCCAATCCTCGATCGCGCTTCGATCAGGGGCGCCACCATTAGGTCAAGCGGTCTCGTCAGCCGCGGCCAAATAAAAGGAGGTGGAGCCGGGCGGCACGGAACCAATGTTCACCGTGCCGCCACCAAAACCCTAACCGACATAACCCTAACTGACCGAGAGGGGCGCTGCGACGGAAGAACGCCGCCGCCCTTTCCACCACCACCGTGCATCTACTACACGGAAGAACACCGCCGCCTACCGACTACCGATCCGCCTCATCTCCGCCGGGATTGACCACCGCCGCTTACTACACGCGATCGCGATGGCCAACCCGCCTTCATCTACATCGGACGGTAACTCTCTCTCTCTCTCGGTTCTCTCAAACTCAAACAAGAACCCTGCATCCAAAGCAATCAAAAAGAAAGAGATCCAAACCAACAAAGTGAGCCGTTGGTGGCGACATGCGGATTGAGGATTTGCGGGAGAGTGAGTGTGAGAGACAAGAGCGAGTGGGGATGGTGGTGGCGGCTGATTGAGATGGGTGGTCGAGTGAGTCTCTCTGATGAGTGTTGGAGGAGTGTTAGCGTAGTTGACGGGTAAACGGACGCAGTGGACACGAGTGGAGCTCACCTATATGCTCGTGCCCATTTGTCTGTTGGGTAGAATTTCCCCCCTATGTTCATACCTATGGACAGAAAAGGGGAACATATCCATCTCTATTATGGTTTTTACAGGCGGATATGTGGGTAACTAGGCACAGTTGCCATCCTTAGATGTGAGTACGAACAAAGAGTTTACCAACCAGCTAATTGTTTAGTGTTGTCCCACAAGACAAGTTTGGAACGCGAAAATCGTGTAGGAGCTGCACGAATCAGGCATGTTTCGTAACCGAAGAACGGTGTAATTTTGAGCGTATTCACTTTCCCTGGTACTAGAGCGGTTTTGAGAGATGCTACCTGTGATAGACGGGTGGTTCTTCGAAGCTGCTTTTGGAACAAACCCATCATGTGATGAGGTTCGGGCACATGCCAAACGCGATGGGGCTGCTTTTGCTCTGCATTCGGTCATGATATCCCCCTCTTTTGTTCAATTTTTTTCTTTGAAAAGTTTACTTCCGTTAAATGTTAGCACAATAAGAAATGCAATATCGACTGTGAACATGATCATGATTTTATTTGTGTTCTTCTTCTTCTTCTTCCCCTCGTTATCGATCTTTCGGAAACACGAACACCTTTCCTGTAAATTTCTTTACGCAAATCACATGCCGTCATGCCGAAAGTCATCACTCCGAGTGTAAAAAGTTGTTTTCCCCCATGATCACGGTAATTTGCATAGTGCTGGTAGATCATGTGACGAGGAGGATCGAGCAAACTGGACGTAACAGATCTTTTTCCTATTTTCGAGTCGAGCATCTTTCTGTCAATCTTTCCGCACGTAGCATCTCATTGTATTGTCCATTAGATGGTTGCGCGAGATGAAACGGAAAACCAGCGACTGGGTTGTATCGCGACCGGTATGCTCGTCATCAGACTGCACCACATTTACGAAAATCTACAATATCGCTCCTAAAAAGATTCCCACCTAAATTGCATGGCTTGTCGTATTCAGAATTATATATATAAAGGAACTTTTTTTCTTTGAAATGATACACCGATACACTACAAGCCATTGACTTTGCTTACAATACATGCATACATTTAACATCTAAATTTTTGCAACACCTGCATGGATTCTGTTGCAGATAGTTCTTATCTCCAATAATATTCGATAATTCTCTAGATCATGGCGAATAGAATTCATTACCACAAAAAGTTTAGCCCATCCCTCAGGTTTGCTGGACACGATCCTTCTCCCTTGACTAGATGGTTAGACGCGCAACGCTACGTTCCGTTCAATACATGATGTGTGGCAATCGTTCGTATGCTATGTATAGCTATATCAGAAGCTAACAAATAAAGGACAGTTTTGTTGCATGATAATATATGACAAAGGAATTGAAAGGCTAGGTATAGCTATATCGGAAGCTAACAAATAAAAATCAGTGATGCAAATAATTAGTGGATTAAAGCAAATCAGTTATTGAAATAGTTAGAGTGGATTAGAGGAAAAATATCGCATTTGAATGTTGCATGTTATATAGATAGATTGTTGAAGGGATCTCCCTAATGGCAAATAAACCTTTCTGCGATGCCAATACAATGTGAACGAAGAAAATAGCACTGCCATACCTTAATTTCAACATGATCGCAATTGGTTGTCGCTACTGGTGAAGCTGCCAACAAATGCCTAAATAGAAATATGTATTAAAATAAGCTAAGAGATATGAAATTTCTACTGTAAACAAATCTAGTAGAAAGCACATGCTTACACGTATGCTTTTCCTATCAATTGCACACAGAAAACAACATATTTAATGTTTTTTTGTCATAGTTTTCAGTTTATGGGAGCATAGAAGGTCGTAGGGAAGTTATCATAACACAGTATGACTCACATGACAATATTAAAGCAAGCAGACAAAAAACAACAATAACACATTTTTAGAAGAGATGTCGCCATTGAGCTGTGATGCGAGTTGGATGCACCTGAAACTCCAAGAGAGATGAATCTTCATTGGGGCCAAATGATCGCAGACTTTGTGACCTCTTGGAGTTTCTCTGTCTAAAAAAAAGATATAAATTAGGATTCTAGTAGAATCAGTCATTTAGTCCACAACTCCAAATTTATAAGAAATTGTAAGCATTAGAACCCCCAATAACAGAGCATGTTACCATATCTGACAATTATTTTTGAAACCTAACAGGTTATAGGTGGCTTAATGTCGATAAAAATAATCTGCCATAACTGTACAAATATTGTTATAGTAACATTTTAAAGTACAACAAACTATATACCAGGACAGTCAGTTCTTGGCGTATGCTGGATTTTGTAGTTCTCAAAGGTCTCAGCCCATGCACCCCTCTTTGTTAGGCAGTTAGAATGTAAGTTAAATAGCCTCTTCACTGTTGCAGGAATAGATGAATGGTCATATTGTGAGGTTTCCTGCAGACCATTTGGTTCAAGGATCACTGCATAAATAAAAAGCAAGATAGTTAGTGCTAAGTGATATATGGAGCATAACACAAGAGTAAACTGTAAACATTTCTTTGGTTGCAAATGTACAAATGTTATTCCCTTCCAATATACTGTAGCATAATTTCTAGGTGAAGAGGTCAAGTAAATGGTTCAAGTTCCAAGTTTTGTACAGCCTTAATCAAAGGGCAAACTGAATACAAAGATGGCTTCAAAATAAAACAACAAGCAATTCCACCTCTTGATGACAAAGGCTGACAAAACAAGCTACCTATCTTGACTATATGTTCACATGGATTGCTATTAGCTAAGCATGTGGGACATTTGCACCATATCACAAGATGAGTAGTAGAAAATTAGAAATCCTGAACTTAAGTCACTCACATGCAACTTTTTTGAAATGCTACCTGTCAGACATATATTGGTATTTTTGGAAGCTGAAAGACAGAGCTCATTTGATCATCAATAGGTAATATTAGCAATGAGTGTACTACATGCTTCTATACTAAATGAATGCCTCTGTGCTAATTGAATGATAAAATCTCTGTAGAGCAGTGAAATAAGAATCCAATTCATACTACTAAATCGACGAATTAGTTTTCCTAGCATAATAAAACACAAGCTAATCTTAACAAATCGATTCCTTCCTAAAGCTAATGGTAACACCATCAGTCCATACTTACAAATTAAGGTTAAAATGAAATGTACTTAACCATCAAATTGCCTAACTCTGCCTACACAGGCACTCAGTAATCAACTTACCAGTTGCCCATTTGCAACGTAATATTGTTACCTAGTCACCTACAAGTGGGCCCCCATTTCAGTCACAGAGAGAAAGCACAGCGGGAAGGAAGCAGAGCAAGGAACAGAGGAAGTGCGGGGGTGGCTCGGGCAAGGGCTGACGCCAGCGAAGGGGTCGAGGATGGGAAAACATATTGCTAGGAGGAAGAGGAATCCATAGGGGTTGACGTCGTGGCCCAGCCGACCGCGGGGAAGGAGGAGGGGCGACGCCGTTGGAGAGGGAGAGGAGGAAGAATAGGGGAAGCATGAGGAACATGCAGAGAGCTCACCGGTGTAGTTGTTGGCGACGGGGAGTGACCGACGTGGGTCGGTGACGGGAGCCGTGAGCGGTGCAGCCTGCTCCCCATGGCGAAGACACCCTGGAGAGGTAGAGACGAAATCAATTGCTAGGCATGAGAGAGGAAGGCATGATGATGCTTCCCAAACAAGGGATCAGAACAGGTCTTACCGGAGGGGAGGGCGATGTCAAAGACAGCGAGTTTCGCCAGTTTAGGGGAAGACGATGGCGTAGGGTGCTATGCTAGCTGAAAACCCAAATCGATTGAGGAGAAACGGTCGTCACATGGTGGAACAAGACATGACGTGGAAGGAATTGAAGGGAACTCACCTGTTCGACGGAATCACCGGGTTAAGTGTGGCGGCCGACAATGCCAAGGGGAGGAGGAGGCTTCGTAGGCACCGAGGAGGAGCGACGGCACTGACGCGGAAGGAATTGAAGGGAACTCACCTATTCAACGGAATCACTGGGTTGAGTGCAGCAGCCGGTGATGCCAAGGGGAGGAGGGGGCTTCATAGGCGTCGAGGAGGAGCGGCGGCACTGGGAAGAGCAGTGACAACAGGGACAAATTGGACGAAGGGGAGGGGAGGGGAGGGGAAAGGACAGGACAGGAGGAGTCGAGAGGGCTGGATACGAGCGGAGAGCAACAGAAGAAGGGAGGAGAGACGAAGCAAGAAGAAGAAGGGAGGAGAGGCGACGCAAAGCTACATTGAGGAAATCTAGAGGACACCTGGGCACACGCGAGCGGTGGAAAAGGCCTATAAAACGCGGGGAGGGCTCCAATTCTATGCGCAATAAGGAGCTGGGTATTTTGCAACTCAAAGGCTAAATTATTTGTAACACTCTGTCCTAACACTGAGCCTAGAATGCCACTAATCTATATTAACTATCAATTTTAACATCAATTAATAGTAAATTACAGCAAGCATATCAATGATAAAACCCGTCCACGGGTCACATTAACACAAGCACAACGATAAGGCAATCATAGATAATTAATTCCTGGGAATCATAACAAGATAATAAACCAAGATTTGCGCAAACCAATCGCATAAAGGCTATTAAATGAGTAATCAACTCCAACCTATCATCTAAGCCTAAGCAATACTATCATGTCCTAATTATAAATCATCATGCTAATAAAAGCGTATCATGGCTAGTGTTTCAAGTATTTGAGTGTATGACATGATTCCAAGTATGCTAGCCCTTCCCATGCTCAACATCGTCAACAGTCATCTAAAAACAATAATAGAGCAAGAATAAGTCCACGACTCAGCAAACACAATAATAAACAATGAACAATGGCTAATCAGCTGTAAATAATATCATCATCAACATCAACTGTTTACCCATATTTCGTTTCATACTCAATTCTCAATCTTCCCTTTTCATTAAATACAAGTTGTCTCTACACTACATATCCACATGCAACTCCTTTCACGTATACCAGTATAGCGTAACTGAATACTCGTGATAATGTTCACTCTCAAGCCCGTCTTCCAAAAAGATTGGGGAGCTCCTCCACTCCCGTGGAGTCTCTATGTAACATCCTATTTTCAGTCTATGAATTGTAATATCAGTTTGTCAAGTGAGTTTAAAAGCTTAATTCAAACTATTTGTGTGTTTTCAAAATCCCTCAATTCAAAACCTCTTTTCAAATTTCCTTCTCCTTTCTTGGGCTTGGCCCGTTTATCTCCTAGGCTTGGCCCCTTTCAGCCCATCTGGCCCAGTGCCTCCTCCGGCCCCTTTTCTTTGGCGGTGCCAGCCCAGATTCGCCCTGGTCACGCTCTAGAGTTCCTGACGTATTACCGCGCCCACCTACCCTCACCTGTTCCTGCCTACCTGCCTTGACTCCGGTGCCCTCTCCCTCGCCTGGCCTTGTCACCCAGCTCGCCCCCACCGCTCTGGCTCCAGCATGCCCCCACCGCGTCAACGCCACACGGAGCCGCCCGGTCCGAGCTCTGCCTGCACGCTGCGCTTCGCACACGTGCCTGCGTCGCCCCACCTGCTCGCCTACCCACTCAGTCCCTTCGCCAAGCTGCCCCTGCCACCACATGCCTTGGGAGCGCGAGTCGTCGCCCGTGCGCATGCCAGCGTCGCCCCCGTGTTAGCAAGCCTCGCCCCGTCGCATCGCCTGCTCCGCTCGCCTGCGCCTTACCCGCCTTGTCCCATCACCGAGCGGCCCTCTGTACCTCACCTGCCCGCCCGTGCGTGAGCTGGAGTCACCGCTGTGACTTAGCGCCCTGCTCGCCCATGCCGCCCCTTGGGACAGTGCGACCTCCACCAAGCCCCAATGGCTCCCTTGCCCTCTCGCCAGCTATAAGAGGAGCCCGAGCCTCCCCCTGCCTCTCCTCCTCGCTGCTCTCTCCCTCTCGGTAAGTGACACCCGAAACCGCCTGCGCTCCACTTTCGACCGCACCGCCTCACCGTTAAATTGTCATTCCAACGAGTTCCTAGCCGCGCCACCTCCGTCACGAGTGCTCCTGAAGGCCAGGGAGCTATCCCCCAAGTGGATTTGGTTTTGGCCCACCGTCGCACCCGCAACCCGCCTTCTTCTTCGCCTCCAGCCACGAGCTTCCCCTCTGCCGTTCTTCCCACTCTGGCCACCTCCTGCCCCCTTCATTGGCTTGGTAAGCTCCCTTTGCTCCCCCCTAGCCGGTGTTCTCACCCTTTTTCTAGGAGCTCACTGGAATTCCTCGTTTGGCATTTTGCCCGCCACCGCCGCCGCCGCTTTCCCTTTGCCGCGTCGTCGCTTCGGCGATTCTCTAGCCGCGCCACCAGCACCATCATCTTCGCCTCGGTGAGCTCACCCTGTTTTGGTCCTTGTTGGCCGTCTCGAGCCCTCCTCCACCGGCAGTGAGCTGAAGCCGCAAGAGCCCGGAGCTCCCCTGTGATGTTGGATTGGGACAGGCACTGTAGCTCCGCATTTAATCCCCCTAAATCAATGTCATTAGGGAAAATCTTCATTGGTTATTACTAAAGCAATGATTAGACAAGTAATTGCTGCTTTAACTGCTACTTTTATTCACTATCCAGTGGACCCGAGGAGCGGTAAATGAAGTGAATTAATTTCTGATTTCCTTAAGCGGCTGACAAGTGGGCCTGGTGCATAGTATGGACTCATGGACCACGCACAATGCATGTTGACCTCTGGTCCATACACTGTTCACATGGACCGAGGCACTATGCAGTGGGTCCCGAATGTCAGAGAGACATTATCTCTCTCCTCTTTTTTATTTTCTCTGATTTATTTCAAACTCAAACTTCGGAGGTTCCGTTCTCCTCCGTTATAACTCCTATTTAAGTGAATTTTGTTTCTAAATTTGTCTAAACTCAAGATCTTACTAATGGAAGTGGTCTCATTTAATTTGGAGTCCATTTATTATTTCTTTGGTATTTATTTGTTCTCTTTGCTTGTTTGCTCTTTTTCAGCACGTTCGTTCGAGTAGAGTTCGGAAAAGCGGGAGATCTCCAATTTGATCAAACACAAGACTACAAGACTCTCTTGCCTTTAATCCAGGCGAGTTAACATTTTTGATCATTTTAAGTCTATATTTTATGCAAATTATATTCTTTTAAATTAGCAAATTGCGTGCTTTAATTCCTTACACAAATGTACGTCAAATCTATAAGAGTTAATTACATGCCTACTTGGTAATTAAATAATTATTATACCATCCTTGGCAACTTGAATTCCTTAATCCTTGTCACCGTAGTAATTATATGGTAACTATACTTGTTATAGGTTGTACTTAAGTGATATGCTAGTCTTGCTTAAGTAGCAGGGCATTAAATATTCTAATCATCATCTTTTAATCATCAAAATGGTTTTGGGCAATCATTGTGGGTAAATAACTAGAATGTTGAGATAATGTATTTTGCTTCCCCAAAAGCCCTATTAAATTGCTAATACCACATCTGGACGGATGGTATGGGGCGGTGCTAACATAGCACGAGAATGTGTGGAATATGGTATGAACCGCCCGGATGACTTAAGGACTTAATCTTGTCATGACCTCTCATTGTAAAACAAGTACAACCACAAGTCTGTAAAGTATAACTTAGCTTAGTAAATTTATTGAACCCTAAATGTCATCTCACTGGAGGGGTAATGAGGTAGCGCAAGCACTGGATACGTTCCGGTTTGAATGGGACACCGATGTAAGGTGTAGTTACCAGCTGCGCTAGCCATCGTGCTGTAGTCCAGCTGTGCTAGTTGTTGTGGTGAACATCACGCACAACTTATAGGGCCCACAGCCTGTGGGACACTACTACACAAAAGCTCATCACAGACGGTTCAGAACAGTCATCACAGACGATTTTTGAACCATCATAATTTGTATGTCTGTGATAACAGGCGGTTATCACAGACGGTTTTTGAGCCGTCTGTGATAAGGCTCAACACAGACGATTTTTAGTTCAAACCGTCTGTGAAGGGTCACTATCACAGACGGTTTCAACCAAGAACCGTCTGTGACAGTAGTATATCACAGACGATTTTGGGTTAAAATCGTCTGTGATAGTGGCCCTTCACAGAAGGTTTGTAACTATAACCGTCTGCGATATACTTCGTATCATAGACGGTTTCCACCAAGAACCGTTTGTGGTACGCAGTATATCACAGACGGTTCTATGTACAAACCATCTATGATATAACCGTATCATGAACGGTTTCAACCAAGAACCGTCTGTGATAGTACAGTTCATAGACGGTTCTTTACAAAAACCGTCTGTGATAGTTCTTTATACCTAATTAATTTTTGTTGGATTTTCGACTAGCCTCGTGAATTGATAGCCATGCCCTCTGAAAACTAACAAGCAGAAAACAGCTACATCACAGATGAATCAATTTTTGACAACTCAAAGTGTTCATTTAACTCAAAATCAATTGCAAAAGAATATTTCAAGTATTGTAGCTAGAGTTACAAATTGAATTACAACTACTCAAAGTGAATTTCAATATTGAATCAATTGTTTCAAGGTCGTTCATCGGTGTCGATGGCGTGAAACTCTCCGTCGGGGTTAACGATGTCCACCTTGATGAAGCCGCAGAGCACCCTCGAACCACACAAGACCGCTTGCATGTCGAGTGCATTTAACTCTATATTCAAGACCGGTCGACAGCAGGAGTAAATTAGTAAGCATATATATTTAAATTTATAATTAGAAAATAATTATTACGAGATTGACAAACCTGGGGATCGTGCCTCTTAGAACCAATCAATACATGCATATGATGGCATACGTAGAATGCGCATAGGTGATCTCGCTTTTGCTGGCGGCACTACAAAAATAGAATTACATATATAGGTACAGTCAATTCGAGACGCATTATTATGAAGTATGATATAGGTTTATTGTGTTGTAGCGCGTACCGGAAATCGCATCATGTGATTCAGTGTGGCGTTTGATCCCTTGTATGACCCTCCCTTAGCAACATAGGCGATGAACGACCTACATGATTCCAAAAAGTTATCCTCATTCATTTAAAACAAAGGAAGACTACAATAGAGTTATGTGCGAAGAAAATGAACATATATGTCGAGTATTTATTTAAGAAGGGTGAAGTCGTGCTTTTTGTTGAGTAGGGAATCAAGGTACAATATCGTGTTCCTCTTTGGTACAATTATTATAAGAATCCAGTGGAACCTACTCATGTATGTCACTATAGTCATAAACCTATGTTTAAACAAAATTTGTATAACAAGTACTGAAGCACTTACTTCTGGTTGTAGGGCACCATTATGTAGTCCCTGTCGTCCAAAGCAAGCAATCCCTTTTTATGTAATTCTCGACGTAGGATGCGTCTTGGTTGATTGTTTGCTCGGAGATCACGTGTGGGTCGAGGAAACCCACCGGTTCTTTGATTCGACGGGCACATTTCATAATGTATCTGTACATAAGCAATGAGTTGTGATATTTATCGGTATCACGTGAGTGTAGAAATTGATTGTACACACTTACAGTGTCCAGCATCGTAGAAGTAAGGCGTCGAGAGCATTGAGGTTGTATAGATCGAATAAGTCGTCGAAGCCCACGACGAAGTGGCCCGGCTCGTGGAGTAAATGCTCCCTCTTGTATCTGACGCTGATTCCAATATGGCCCCCTCCTCTCGGGTCTTGCGCGAGTACCAGTCATGCAAAGATTGACAAGCTAGTCCTGAGCCGGCCAGTTCTGTGTCTGAGGTCAACGGACTTCCGAGTGAGTATTTCCCGGGCTTGGGAGTCACCTGAATGCTCTTCGATATCGATTTCGCCTGAACGAGTTGGCTACGGAACATCTTCCCATGAGACGACTCAGGGACCGATATGGTGACACGCTTTTCTTGTCCCTTCGGCGTCTTCTCGACAGGAACCGATGAGGCGGCCTTCTAAAGCAAAGGCTGAGGCAGACTCATCGAGTGTCCTATTGGAGAGGCAGGGTTGTGTTGATATCGCGTCACTGTAGGGCCCAGGGTGATGTCCTTCTTGGATCACTGGTAATCGGACGAAGCGGGTACGGATGGAGTTTACCCATGCCCACGCCCGTTTACCCGATGGACAAGGAATTGTGCCCGTGGGCAAAGAAAGACACTTATACCTATCTCCATTAGGGTATTTGCCCACGGGTATGTGGTTAATCGAGCACAATTGCCATCCCTAGTTGTGACTTGGACATGGTAGGTTTGGAAACAAATGGTATTGAATTTGATTCGGAATACACTTTGAATTCGAGTCGGTTTTCCACTTTTCTTCTGTGCAGTGAACCTTTCAGAAGTCATAACTTTCTCTCCCAAACTCGGAATGGAGTGGTTCTTTCTTTTCCTGTTTAGCTAACTCATAATACTTCAACTTTCTATTTGATGAGTTTTTCTAAAAACGACGTCTTCATTGCCAAATTTGTTTTGAAAATTGACTCAGTTGCGGACTTTGATTCTCTGTTCAGCATGTCTTGCAGGCCTCATATCAATTAGGTCAATTAGGACTCTAAATTGTATTATGCAAAGAGATTACAACTTTGTAGTTATGAGGGTTTTTCATACGTCGTAAGATGATGGCAGATTATACCCTGTTTCTAGACAAGGAAAACAAGGAATCTTCCTGTCTCCTTTAAATAAACGGGATATTACATTATCAAAGTCATCAAACTTCATGCCCAACCAATTTCTTTTTCGATTCAATGCACAAGAAGGAAATGCCACCCACCTTCGCTGCACATTTTTTGTGTCCGTATCTGTACGTCACCATCGCTTTGGCTTGGCATGGCATGCCAACTGGGAGCACCACAAATATATATGTACTTTTATATGTCATCAAACTTCAATCATACATTGAATGGAACAAGATGCTGGGCTAAACAACTACTAGTGGCTGATATCTCCAATTAACACCCTGAATGTGGTGGGAGTACAGCGCAATCTTTTAACGTCATTTCAAGCAAATATGCTTTCGTGCTAACGGGCAGAACTAACAACTCAAATCTTGACCTAACCCGATCATTTTGAGCACAAATGTAGACCATTATTGGCACGGCTGTAGTTTTTGTTTTTCTGAAAAGACTTCTGATTGAACCAAAGAAATTTGGGGTTTAGCTGTCTGGCTTTTAGATATACCGACTGCAGCTTCTGAGATAGAAAATATCTAAAATACCCATAAGAAAAATAATGGCTTATTTGATGACGTTTAACGGCAATTAACGTAATTGACGACGACTAACGACACTTAACGACAAGTAACGACAATTAACGCAATTGACGACACATAATGTAATTAACAACAATTAACGTAATTGACCACAATTAACGCAACTAACGACAATTAACACAATTGACCGCAATGGTACTACCGTGATTAACGACAATTACCGCCATTAATGCCAACTAACGCGATTAACAACAATTAACGATAATTATTAAATATAGAAATATTACATAAATAATTACAATGCATAATCAATACAATAAACAATTATTAAAAACCATTATTACAATAAAATATTATTAAAAATAATTATTACAATTAATAATTATTACATAAATATTTAATTTACAACAGAAAAAGAAAAGGAAAGAAGGAAAAGAAAAGGGGGAAACCCATAACGCCTAGGGTTGGGCTGGCGGCGACGGGGGAGGAGGAGGGCAGCGCTGGGTCAAGAGGATGAGGAGAGCGGTTGCGACCGGCGCAGGCTGGGGAGGGAGGAGGAGGGTGACCGCTAGCGGAGATGTCGAGGAGGAGGCAGGAGGAGGGCGCAGGGGGAGGGAGGAGGGCGCGACACGGGGGGAGGAGATCCAAATCCAGATCTGGATCTAGGCGGCGACACGAGGGAGAAGTGAGGAGGACACGACAGCGCGGGAGGAGGATGAAGGAGGAGGATGCTGCAGTGTGGGAGGAGGAGTGGAGGACGGAGGCGGGGCGCCTGTGCTGGGGGAGGAGAAGGAGGAGGGAGGACGGGGACGCGCGGGGGAGACTAGGGTTCGGGTCAGGGACAGTGGGAGGGGGTTTTCATCGAGTGGTAAAAGCGGGTAATTACCTCACAACTTGGGGTGGCAAAGTTGGAATGAGGGTTGCGAGAAGCTGCGGAAGCTGCCCCGCGATAGCTTTTGGCTTTCTCACGTGTTGGGTGGCTTCCAGCTTTGAGAAAAGTCGGTGCAAAAATCCAGGGGTTTGGAATGGCTTCTGGCTTTTTCTGAGCCAAAAGCCGAAGCTGAGGCCATTCCAAACACTCCCGTAAGCTCATCTCAACTTGCTGGGAGAGTGCAGTGAAGAGGGCTAGTTGTGTTAGGACACAATTGAATTTTTCTTTTCTGATTATGTGTGTATGAATGGATGGGTGAAAAAAAAATAAGATGAGGCCCGAGGACCGGCCGACTGTGGTGCAATTTTGTAGATCGAAGTTGACGCGTGGGCATGGGAGTTTTTGGCACATATGGCACTATTGCATGACGTAATAAAAAATTTGGCACCCTTGCGGTCGTAATGCCAAAAATGGCACCACAGAGATGCCGACGGCCGACACGTAGCCAAGTCCAGTGCCTAGGGGGCCGGACTTCCCCTTGCGCACCACGTGTGAAATCTAGTTCCCTAGGGGTCGGACTTACCCTCCACCGTGCCCTATGGGGCCGGACTCCTCTCGTCCGTTCATCAGGGGGCTGGACGGCACCTCCGCGAGCCATGTAGCAAGTCCATGCCCTTAGGGACCGAACCAAGCTCGTTCGTGCCCCCAGGGCAAGGTGTTGCCGTCTCCGTTGCCCTGGGGCACGGTCTCGCTTCACCTTTTTAATTCCCGCGTGCATGCAAAGCATCTTGTGTGGGAGGGAATGGGGCCACCTACTGTTGCACCACGACCCTACACCCCTCGCATGCCCATGTGGGAGGGAATCAATTGATTCCCTATGCCCCATCATGTCCATCACGTCCATGCATGCAAAAAAAACTGCGCAGGAGAGAATTGGATTCCCTCCCGTCACTTCGCGGTTGGCCGAAATTTCTGGTCCGCGTGACTATAAAATCTGGATTGCTATCGTTCTCATTCTTATTCTCATTCTTGCTCGACGTAGAGAAACATAGAGAATAGAGCGAGCGAGCGAGCTCTGATTTCATCGCCGGTTAAGGGGTGTATGGAGTAATGATTAGCGGTCGTATTAGTACATAAAGTTCGACATCAGGAGTCGGTAATTTTTTTCTCCTATGCATTATCTTTATTAATAGTGTAATTAGTGCTAAATTAATTTAGTCGTAGTTAATTCGTCGTAATTAATTTAGTCCTTATTATTTAGTCTAAGTTAATAAGTCATAATTAATTCATCACATTTATTTACTCATAATTAATTTAGTTATTGATATTAGGTTGTCACTAATTTATTCGTAGTTAATTAGTCGTATTTAATTAAATCATTATTATTTACTCATAATTAAATTAGTATTAGTTAATTAATCATAATTAATTAGGTCATAATTAATTTAATCATAGTTAATTAGTAATAAATTTAGTCATATTTAATTAGTCGTAATTAACTTACTCATTACTATTTAGTCATAATTAATTACTCGTAATTAATTAAGTCCTAATTAATTAGTCATAGTTATTTACTCCTAATTAAATTTTTTTTCATTATTATAAAGTTGTAATTAATTTACCGGTAGTCAATTAGTTGTAATTAATTAAGTCATTATTATTTACTCGTAATTAAATTAGTCTTAGTTAATTAGTCGTACTTAATTTATTCATAATTGATTAAGTTCTAATTAATTAATCGTAATTAATTTAGTCATAGTTAATTAGACATAGTCAATTAGTCGTAATTAATTTAGTCATTACTATTTAGTCGTAATTAGTTTAGTCTTAGTTAATTAGTCACAAATAATTATTCATAATTAATTTGGTTGTAAAACTAGTCATAAATAGTTTAGTCATTATTAATTTGCACCTTAAATAGTTTAGTCATTATTAATTTGCACCTTTCGATTTGTTCCGAACTGACTTGGTATTTCATCTCTTGCAAGCCATGTCTCTACCGGAGCTTCTGGAACCCTTCTACGACGAGCTTCACTGGTGCAAGTTGTGGACCACCAGGGGTAAGGATGGCCCATCCCCTGCTACTTAAGTCGGAGAAGCATTATTGGAACATTGACCCTCACTAAGTCACAATCCTTGGGGACACGTACTTGTTGTCCTTTACAATGATGCTCTAGGTTGGCCGCTACTTCACCCTGGACGGGAGTCTCATGTCAGCACTTGTTAACAGATGGAGACTCGAGACGCACATGCTCCACTTTCGGTGGGGAGAGATGACGGTCACTTTCCAAGATGTCTCCTTCTTGACGGGTCTCCCGGTCACAAGAGACACACTTGTTCTACCCCATTCGCTGGCGGATTGGAAGGCCCACTTGGTGCAATGGTTCACCCTACTTGTGCCAGACAATGCTCGTGGTGTCCCTAGAAAGTGGCTTAGGCATTTTCAGTCAATGCCCTACGAATGCAACATACAAAGTTGTTAGGACGCACCTCATTGTGTACCTTTTGCATCTTTTGGTTAGGCCTTGTTTCCCACCACGCGTGGTGATTTAGTGTACCCCAGCTTCATCTGTATCGCTGAGTCTTTGGCTGACGCGGAGCCTGGGAGGATGCCCCACTACAGTTGGGGATCAGACGTCCTTTGCGACACATATAGAGGGTTGTGTGACGCTTCATGGCGTGACGTCGGTGTGAAACTGGTCCTGGTCGTTTGCTACATATTCCTGTAGCTGTGGAGTTGGGAGCACTTCCATATTAGGGGGCACACCATGCAGAATGCAGCACACCCGTACCCCGAGTTGCACAACCCCATAGATGGGCCCACTACGGGCACCCGGTGGATGGTTGCCAAGTTACGCTATGCTAGAGACAGACTGGCAAAGTGCTACCCCGTGTTCTACAATGAGTTCGAGTCGTTGCACAATGACAGCATCATATGGTCTCTGTGGAGCTCACATTTCGTGAACATGGCAGCGCCGCACGGATTGTCCGTGCAATGCACGCAGGCGCCGGATTTAGGGCGACGACCTGCCACCTTGTGTTTTGCTATATGGTGGAGTCTTACGCACCGCAGCACGTAATGCGACAATTTGATATCTACCAAGTTGTGCCCCCTCCTGACAGGAGGATGCTCAAGCGAGCTGTCCACATGTGAGTGCAACTCCATCTGAGTAATGTTTACAATTCATACCTATATATGCTCTTCTCACATAAATCCTTCTCCAATGCAAGCCATCAAGGACGGTATGGCATTATGAGGACTGGCAGGCAGCCCAGCATCAATGGACTACGGCTTGGACAGAGTTGATGCACATTGAGGTTCTACCTGAGCAGCGACCATACGACGTTCAGACTTACCGTGAGTACATCGAGTGGTACGTACCACGGTCACACACTAGACTCACCGTCGTCTGCTAGAGCGTCCGAAGTAGATCACGCACGAGGAGAGGCTTCGTCACTCATTCAATCGACACAGCGATGACAACACTGTAAAACACTCACAACCTATGCTTGCCTCATCCATGAAATTTTTATTGTTTGGTACTGAACAACTATTATATGTCACTTTGGTTCGACAGGATCCAGCGGATCTCTCGTGCATCGGATTCCACCATCCGCAACCCAGATCACACCGTTCCGGGGCTTCTCGGTACTCTCAAGTCCAGCTTGGCGGATTCCGAACAAATAATCAAGAACATGAGCTACGGTCAGTCGAGAGACGACGTCCTTCAGGCTGCGCACTCGAGTGGCCCTCCCATGCTCACCTGCTAGGTCGACACGGCGTAGTAAGACTGGCGGATGTCTTATCTCTCCTTGTCAGTCATCCGCACTACAGATCAGGGAGGTAAGTTATGTTTCATTTACGTTCTGATTATTTATTATGCCCTAGATTGTGCTAACATCATGCCATCTTCCAGCCGCACGTTCATCGGGATGAATCACTTCTGCGATCGACGTCCGCACAGCCTACTCAGACCGGTGGCCATCCGAGCGCTCCCTGTTGGTCATCCGCAATGCACATCGGGGAGGTACGTAATGTTCAGTTTAGGTCTTGATTATTAATTTCGTTTAACATCATTCCATTTTGTAGCCTTTAATTGAGCGTGGGGGTGATGACGAATCAACCGATGAGGAGGCGGACATCCCAGCTACATCCAGGGAGGAATACACGACGCCAGGATTTGGAGTGTACCACCCAGGGCGCCACCCCTGGTCTATGCTCAGTAGAACTTGACTAGTACGGAGTACCGTACTAAGGCCAGAGCTCCACCTCCCCCAAGGGTCGTCGGTACATCGTACGATCAAGGCCAGAGCTCCACCTCCCCCAAGGGTCGCCGGTACATCGTACGATCAAGGCCAGAGCTCCTCTGTACTGAGGGTAGTTCGTACATTGTACTAGGGGGTCGTGCATCCTGGTGCGAATTTCTTCATTCGTTAAATACGGATATGATGGCAGGTGGTAGCCAGTTTGGCATGACTCAGTTGGACGACATTGATGTTGGACAGACTTAGTTGGGCCAGAGTCAGCTTGCCGAAACACCCCCACCCACTCAACAGTCTCCGTACACACATCCGAACTGATACGCGCTCTTCGAACCAGTTCATGTATCCCACGAGACATGCTCAACGCAAGACCAGGACGCGCACACAGACACAAATGCATTGAGCAGAGAGTGGCTCAAACGAGTGAGCCATATTGTAGCTCGTATTTCCATTGTATACATTATGTGCGTATGTATCCAGAATGTTGTGCGCTTATGTTGTACTTTGTTTGTATACATGTTTTGCATAACATATTTGCATACATTATGTGTGTATTATCGGAGTACATTGGTTCCGGAGATGACTGCAACGCCCGAGAGGTTCACATAAAATCATAAAACACCTGAGAGGTTTACATGAAATCATAAAACACCTATTTCGGGGGAGGGGGAGTCCAGTCCCAAGGCCACACCATGGCAATACCATGCCCAGGGGCACTGACTTCGGCTGCACTGTGTCCCTGAGGTATGGGCAACGTAGCTCTAGCCCCTAGAGGCACAGACAAACTAGGTTCGACCCCCTAGGGTTCGAACTTCACACGTGGCGCCAAGTCTGGCCCCTAGTGGACCGGATTTCACACGTGGCACCAAGTACGGCCCCCGGGGGACCTGATTTCACACGTTGTGCGTGAAGGGAAGTCTGCCCCCTGTAGCATGGTGGTAGGGTCCGCCCAGGTTTCACATGTAGTGCGTGAAGGGAATCTGCCCCCTGTAGCACGGTGGAGGTGGCCGCCCCTTTGGGAACCAGACTTGGCTATGTGTCGGCCGACGACAGCTCTGTAATGTTATTTTTAGCATTACGATCGTAAGAATGCCAAATTTGTTATTACGTTCGACAATAGTGTTGTGAAAAAAAAACTCTGTTAACATTTTAGCATTACGATGGTAAGAATGCTAAATTTGTTATTACGTTCGACAACAGTGTTGTAAAAAAAAAAACCTCTGGGCACCGTGTGCGGGGACAGAGGAGTTCATGGCGACGTGATCTAGCTTCCCGCTTGGTGTTTGCGACTGCTTTTAGACACGTGTGTCACCCTGGTGTACGGGCACCCTGCTGTGCATTCTGCTATGCGTACTGCGTACTGCATGGAGGGCAGGCATAGGCTGGCGCACGGTGGCACTGGCTGAGTTAGCTAACGCATCCACAACACAAACATCGGCATGTGCCGCCCGCTGCCTTCCTCACTGTGCCTCGCCTTAGCTGCACCGACTGTCCCGTGTCACCCTGCCGCGTGCGCGCACAGCGTGACACTAGCTCGCCGCGGCCCACGGCAAATCTGAGGCTGCCGGAACGCACACGCCGGTGCGTACGCGATTTCGGGCCTGTTTGGTTTGTAGCCATCAAAAGTCTTACTGAAATTTAGTAATGCCCTCATAATTTAGCTATCATTTAGTTTGTTACCAAATTTTTTTGTACTACTAACAAAATTTTGGCAACGCCCCAAATTCATGCACGTTGGCAGGGCAAAATCCGGACGTCGGATTTGCTCGCCCGTGAAATTTGTGAAATTTATGTATGGCCGTGGCTTTGCTTGGTGACATGGCAGCCAGCCATTCATTGCCATTAATGCATGAATAGTTTAATTTACGAGATTCAAATGATCATATTTTTTAAATTAAGATTTTGATATACGATTCAATCAATCGTTGTATTCTTTATTATTTAATCAACAAAACAAGACCACTGTTAGCATATTTTTAATGAAAAAATATGTCATTCAGACCTCACGTGTCATACTCATATTTTTAGTAAATTTTGGCATGGTTAGAATCCAAACACATCAATTTCAGCATTACCCGTGAATTGATATGGATACGATTCAAAGAACATTTTTTTTCTCAGGTTTTGACATTACCTGAGTTTTGATATTACCAAATTTTTAATACAGCTACATGTAGTGTCGTAAACCAAACAGACCATTCATTCCTAGATGCCTGCCCCAACGCGCGCGCGGGCCGCGCTTGTGTTCGGTGGGGACTGATTTTGTTTGGAATCGACGTCGTGCGGTTAGCGCGGTTGGGCCGCAGAGGCCTACTGCGCCATGCGCCGGGCCGATGTCCCCGGCCAACGCGCGTTTGCTACGTTTTGGTTGGGTGGCACGGTGCCGTTGCTGTTGCCTTCGACGTGTGCGCGGAGCTTGGTGGTTTGCGTTGAGCAGGCTCGATAGCGACCGCGGCACCAAGTTTTTGTCTGGCAAATGCGATACAGCTGCTATAGAAGGTCCGAGCCAACGTGTTCAGTTCGAGCGCTGCAGCCCGGTAGTTGTCAGTTACAAGTAACGTGCAGTGAGAAAGTTGAAGCTGAATATGTAGCTGCTGTTAGTTGCTGTAGTTAAATTTTGTGAATGATAACTACTCTTAAGGACTATGGGTTTAATTTTGCTAGTATTTCTCTTTTCTGTGATAACACTTCTGCCATTAATATTGCTAAGAACCATATGCAACACTCTAGGATCAAGCATATAGATATTCGTTATCATTTTCTTAGAGACCATGTCGAGAAAGGTGATATTGTGCTGCACTTTGTGGAGTCCGAGGCTCAACTGGCTGATATCCTCACCAAGCCCTTAGACCCAACTAGGTTTGCCACCTTGAGGAGTGAGTTAGGGGTAATTTATCCCTATGGGTTAGTTTGAGGGGGAGTTCGATCTTTTCTGATCTCACCTCGTTCTTTTGATCTTTTCTTGTTCTTTTTCTGAACTTATTGATCTTTTTGAACTTTTTAGGTTTTTAGGCTTTTTACTGCATCTCATTGTATCATATTGCATTCATATGAAAAATTCAACAAGTGGTATCCAAAAAAAATGCATTGTAATATAAGTTTTTCTTCTTATCTTTTAAAATTGATGAACCTTTGCCTATTACCCTATTACCCTTTGCCTAATACAAGTAACGTGCAGTGAGAAAGCTCGTGTATTGTACGTGTACTTCTGTGTGTATGACAGTGAGTAGGTTATTCGTGTGTTGTGCATCCCGATGTACTCTCTATCTCAAAAGAAATGTAAGTAACACATGGTTGCACCTATAGCAATCCTCGGCCATACAACATACGTACCACGTATCACGTTGAGAGTTTTGAGTATAAATGGCACTGTTAGCCCCGTTTTCAACAAAATTAGCTACTTACGTATTACAAAAAAAAATCACATTTTCACCTTCCATCGAAAGAATCCCATGCCCCCTTGATCTTTCCCCTGTCCCATCTGTTAACTCCATCACCTCGCTGCCTCCATCTGCATGCATGCATAATGACAGTGCACAGAACGGGATTCTTTCCAATTGCCTCGCGGTCGGAGCGAAACACCTGCAGGGCAATAAAAACCGACGACGCGCTAGCTCTCGCTCACATTATGGAATTCATTATCGTTCTTGCGCTATTCACTGAGAACACAGAGAATTGAACTAATTTTTTCGTATTATGTCGTGAATTAAATAGTGTTTAAAGCAATGCATACGACCGTATAAGTACAGTGAGGTCGACATCAAGGCCAGGAAAAATTATTTTCTATTCTTTTGTTGTAATTATTTCAGTCGTAGTTAATTAGTCGTAATTTATTAGTTGTATTTAGTTAATGGTAATGTACTCATAGTTTGTAAGTGCTTAAGTGGTAATTAAATTAGTCGTAATTAAATAGTTGTAGTTAATCAATCATAATTAATTAGTCATAATTAATCAGTGAAAATTAAGTACTAACTAATTTATTAATTAGTCATAATTAATAAACTTAATTAATTTAGTCATTGTTTATTAGTGGTAATTACATTAGTGCAAATAAAGTGGTCGTAATTATGTAGTCATACTTAATTTGTTGGTAGTAATGACTCGTAGTTAATTAGAGGTAATTAAATAATAGTAATTAACTACGATTAATTAATGATGTGTAATTAGTTAGTGTTAATTAATTATTCATAATTAATTTAGTTGGAATTAGTTAGATGTATTGAATTACTCATAAGTAATTTATTGCTAAGTAATCAATTTATTGCTAATTAATTAATTATTCATATTTCATTGCTTACTTGTATGTAATATGTCGTAATTATTTCTATCATGGGTAATTAGTGGCAAATAAATTACTTATGATTAATTAGTATTAATTAGTTTAGTCATGTTCAATTAGTGGTAATAGAAGAAATATTCCCATGTGAGTAGCCGTGTACCGTAAATTAATTAGTGGTAATTAAATGTCATTTTTGTTATATTGTCTACCGTAAATTGGGTTGTCGTGGCTTTAGTGTAACACCCCAGCCGACACACTATATAATTACAGCAAGACAACAATGATAATCATATCCATGGACCACAAAAGAGCAATGCATAATTATGGATCAAGAGATAATAAATAATCAACGGGAATGATAACCAAGTAAATAATCCAAAGTAGCATCAACCAATAAATCCAAATTAATAAAGCAAACAGTCTAGTCCAAATGATGTCCTAAACTTTATTCAACCTCTAACATGTCTAAGTATAAACCAATATTGAATGAAAAGATTATTATGGCGAATGATCATGTGTTGTCCATGTGCTCTACTCTCGATTCTGGCATCCTCGAAGATCACCTAAAGACAACAATAGAGCAAGGGTGAGTCCACGACTCAGCAAACACATCCATAAACAACGAACAATAATAAATCAACCGCATTCAATAACTTCATTATCATCACATGCACTTCTATTAATATTCTCATGATGTTACCTTCCATTTGTTTAACACACAATAATCTCATTTATGAATGCAGCTCTATTCTACATGTCCACATGCACTTCTTTCGCGTATACCGGTATAGCATGAGTGAATGCTCGCGACAACATTCACTCTCAAGCCCGTTCCTCCTCAAGGATCGGGGACCTCCTCCACTCCCGTGGAGTTGTGATCAATCATGATCACCTTCTCTTATGCAAAGATGCTTATGAATGCAAACATGCAAACTCCATCATAAACATCATATCCAACTTTTCATCATGCTTGTCAACAAAGAAATAAACATACCAATTCATTGTTTGCAATTAAATAAAATAAAAGCACAACAATAATGGTAATAGAAGATATAGAGAACAGTGATCGATCAATGATCGCTGTCTACCATGCACTTGCCTTTACTAGTTGCGACGCACAATTTGACTAGCAGATGGCAACAAGTACGACGCCTCTCCTACATTAAATACACAAATCTCAATACAAGCTACAGCATCATAAGAACAACAATCAATCGACATCGCTCCTACACGTCCCCAAATATACCACATTACGCCGGTATCGAAAAGTTACCCATAGCGGTCTTAGTACTAAAACGAACGTAACTTTTGACTCAAAAGTCCAATCACAACAAACCACCCCATTCTGGATTCTTCATAAAAATATCCACATTTTCTTAGATTACAAAGTCTTCTAATTAATTCATCTAACCCTCCTTATTTAGCCCAGAAAGCCGATCTGTCCGCTTCGGAACAGCAGTCTTACTAAATTCATAACTTTTGTTTTACTCAACCAAAATTCGCGTTCTCAGATTCTACAGAATCATTGGACAATTATCTACATCTTTCATGTAGATCAAAAACCCTAATTAGTCTATTTACTATTTTTAATCCGCAGTCTACCACAACGGCGCCGAAAGACGACAACCACAAAAACAGCGGTCTTCCGAAAATCATAACTCGAATTCTACTTGTCCGATTGACATGATTAAATATGCTATAGAAAGATATCGAAATTATCTACAATTAACTAGTAAACGAGATTTCCAAAATTTGCCATTAAGATATCCGAATAAATCGTACAACGGACAGCAGGTTAATCACACTCATTAATCGGCCTCTCTATTAGGAAATTATAAAACCTCACTAATTAATCTAGATTATAATCTCTAATTAAATTAGCAAAACAGAGATAAAAATATAGATCATTACCTGTAGAAGAATGCCAAAAACACTAAATTTTTCCACCCTTCTCTCTCTAGATTAGTCCTTGATCTAATCTCCAATTATGCTTTCGGAGAAGCACTTAAGCGTGATGCACAACCAAGTAGCAGCAGCAGAACGCATAAGCCGGCCGCCCACGCAGTGATTAGGCGGCAGAAGACGCAAATAGGCGGCGGCAAAGGCGACGCTGGCGATCCGCAGCGCAGGCTCGGCGCTGCAGCGTATGAATCGTGATCGGCCGGAACGCAGATCACGCCACAACAAGTCTGCTCTCTGGCGGCAGACGACGCCAGAAAGCAGAGAAGAAGCGGCGGCGATCCACGCGGCCGGAGACACGCAATGACGGCAAACCAATGACAGATGCCAGCAAATCGCGGCGCCAGCGAATCGCCTGGCAGAGGAACGGCCGCGGCTACAAGAAGAGAATGCAAGAAACGAGAAAAAAAAGCGATAGGCGGCGGATGGAAAAAAAAGAATTGGCTAGGGTTTTTTCTAAAATTCCCACAAATCTATTTATAGCTCATAAAAACTCTGAATTATTCTCTTGTCCACAAATTCTTTTTATTTAATTACGCACAAGCCCTTAAGACGTTTTTATGTATACAATTCGATTAATTACGCTCCGACCCTTAAGACGTGATTATTAATATTAATATTATTTTTCAGAGTATTACATTCTACCCCCCTTAACGGAATTCGACCCCGAATTCTACTCGCCGTTCTACTCAAATAAAAACTACACTGCTGAAATTAAACAATAAAATAACACATACCAGACGTGAACAACTCTGGATATTGCTCGCGCATGCGAGACTCCAACTCCCAAGTCGCCTCTCTCTCAGACTGATGCGTCCACAGCACCTTGACGTATACCAACGTCTTGTGCCTCGGCACTCGCTCGACCTCTCCGAATCGCGCCACGGACGCGACTCAACCGTGAGGACTTGCTCAATAGTCACGGCTCTAATGAAATCTTATGCTCTGGATCTCTCAAAACTTTCTCAAGATCGAGGCGTGAAACACATTATGAACTCCACGCATGGACTCGGGAAGGTCCAGCGGTAAGCTAACTTCCCAATTCTTGCAATAATCGGGAGCGGTCCAAGCGTACCTCGGGCTAAGCTTTCCTTTGGTACCGATCGGACAATGCCTTTAGTGGGAGACACTCTCAAAAGCACTGGTCACCCACCGCAAACTCCAAGTCACGCCTCCTCAAATCGGCATAACTTTTCATGCGCTCTGAGTCGCTAATGATTCTCGCCTCACCATGGCCACACGCTCAACGGTCTTGAATCCGGTCAGGACCCAAAATTGCCTTCTCTCCAATCGCATCCCAACAAAGCGGCGATCTGCACTTCCGCCTATAGAGAACCTCAAATGGCGCGGCTCTAATACTGGAATGGTAACTATTATTATAAGCAAACTCTGTAAGTGGTAACTGGTCCTCCCAACTACCCTTCCAAGATAGAACACAAGATCGCAACATGTCCTCCAAAGTCTGAATAGTCCGCCTCGATTGCCCATCATGCTGTGGGTGAAGCGTTGTACTTTCAGCGGTGTGTGCCCAATGCACTCTGCAGACTCTCCCAGAACTTGGAGACAAACTTCGCGTCCCTGTCAGAAATAATGGTCTTTGGCACACCATGCAGTCTTACTATTTCACGCACATATATAGGAGCTAGATCACTCGCTGAATTTGTTGTGCGAATAGGAATGAAGTGTGCAGATTTGCTGAATCGATCCACCACTACCCAAGCGCATCCTTCCCTCAAGGGCGAACGAGGCAACGCCACCACAAAGTCCATAGAGATATCATCCCAAGGCCACTGGGGTACCTCCAAAGGCTGCAACAACCCTGCAGGACGCTTGTGCTCAGCTTTCACTTGCTGACAAACACCACAAGAAGCCACATAATTAGCAATATCCACCTTCATTCTTTTCCACCAAAAATTGCATTTGAGATCTCGATACATCTTAGTCTCACGGGATGAATAGTGTACGGAGTGCGATGTGCCTCCCTCAAAATGTCATCTTTGACCTCCGCCTTTTGTGGTACGCAAAGACGGCCTTTAAACCTCAAAGTACCAAAATCGTCCATGCTAAAATCACTCTCTTTGCCCTCATCCAGACGCTTCCTAACCTCCTGTAATAACCGGTCACTCTGCTGTGCTTCCCGCACACGGTCTGGAATAGCTGACTCAAGAATCAACTGTGTCTCAACATGTGTTGTGCCCGCATAACAATAAGATATTCCCATGCGATCAAAATCAGCAATAAGGCAATCTAGAGTAGCAGGAGTCGCCTTGCGACTAAGAGCATCAGCAACTACATTGGCCTTGCCTAGATGATACTGAATAGTAAGATCGTAATCCTTGATCAACTCCAACCACCTCCTTTGCCTCAAATTCAGATCCTTCTGAGTGAAGATATATTTGAGACTCTTGTGATCTGTGAAAATATCACAAGGCTCGCCGTATAGATAATGCCTCCAAATCTTGAGAGCAAAAACAACCGCAGCCAACTCCAAATCATGAGTGGGATAGTTCTGCTCGTGCTTCTTTAAGCGTCTCGACGCATAAGCAATCACCTTACCGTCTTGCATGAGAACACGGCCAAGACCCACTCGAGACGATCTGAAAAGGCGTGAACCGCTTCACGGCTCGGGAAGAGTGAGAATAGGAGAGGTCACCAACTTGTCCTTCAAAATGCAGCTGCGCCACACTCATCAGTCCTTTGAAATCTCACACCTTTTTGAGTAAGCTGAGACATCGGTTTGGCGATGATAGAGAAATCCTGCACAAAACGCCGATAATAACCAGCCAATCCCAAGAAACTCCTCACCTCCTTCACATTAGTCGGCCTCTTCCAATCCACCACTGTGGATACCTTGCTAGGATCAACAGCAATACCCTGAGGGTTAATCACATGACCCAGAAAACCCACTTCTGAAATCCAGAACTCACACTTCTTCAACTTAGCATAGAATTTGTGCTCTCTCAAAGTATCTAAAACCAGCCTCAAATGACGCTCATGATCCTCATTGGTCTTGGAATAGATAAGAATATCATCAATGAACACCACCACGAAGTCATCTAGATACTCGTGTAACATGTTGTTCATGGTCTCCATAAAAATGGCAGGTGCATTAGTCAACCCAAAGGACATAACTTTATACTCATAATGCCCATACCTGGTGGAGAAAGCAGTCTTCTCTACATCCTGCTCACGCACACGGATTTGATTATACCCTGACTGGAGATCGATCTTGGAGAACACTTGAGCTCCATTCAGCGATCAAACAAGTCCTCAATGCGGGCAATGGATATTTGTTCTTGATTGTGATCGCATTAAGCTTACGGTAATCAATACACATCGCCAACTCCCATCCTTCTTCTTTGTGAGCGAGCAGAGCTCCCCATGGCGATACACTACGCTGATCAAACCTTTAGCCAACAAATCATCCAATTGCTTCTTCAACTCGTCACGAAGCGGACGTGCTAATCGATATGGAGACATCGAGATGGGACGAGTACCCGGAACAAGATCAATGCGAAACTCCACGTCTCGCGCAGTGGCAAACCGGAAGATCGGTGGGAACACATCCGGGTAATCACCGACCACCGGAATCTCCTCAATCTGCGAAGCCACACTAGGTTCTCAAAGAAGAGCTAGAAGAAGCCCGGCCATCGCACGACTGGGAGCATCCACCAACATCGAAGAGAGCGCGAGGCGCACTTCTGAAAGGTCAAAGTCTCCCAGGACGAGTGCGCACAGGCGTTCTCTGAAACGAGGATATCACGGCTCGATAAGAGTGCAACCAATCCATACCCAAGATAACGTCGAGCGGCTCCATTTGAATAACTATCAAATTCGCCGTGAACTTCTCTCCATCAATAACAATAGAACACCGGGACAAGCAGTAGAGCTAGCAATAATACCCCGGGAGAACTAACTAACAACGACCGAGAAATCCATCAGATACTCAAGTTCGCTCTCCTAGCAAACGCCGTCGAGACAAAGCGAAAAGGTAGCCCCCGAATCAAAAGGACTAAAGCATCAAACGAATCCACAAGCAAAGTACACATCACCACGTCGGGACGACCCACGGACTCTGCGATAGGCATGGCGTACCTCCTGTGGCGCCGTGGCGAACGAAGACGACGCCGAAGGCGGCGAGCCCTAACAATCATTGTGGCGGTGCAGTAAAGCGGTCGTGCGACTGAAGCGGTGCCGAAGGTGGCGGCGCCGATAGTACCCTACCGAGGCGCCCAAGTCAAGGAAATGGCATCGTTGGAGGAGCGATCATCATCCGGAAAGATCCTCGGCAGACCCATCAAGAAGAAGATGGCACAGCTCCCACTTGATCACGCTTAGCGGGGTTACGGCGACACACCGCTCCTTGTGACCCGGTCGGCCACACCGACGGCAATCTCCGTCAAGTGCATTTCGGCAGCGCGGTGTCCATCACCGCACTTAAAGCAAAGCATGCCCTTACAGGGACAGACGAAGAGCTGGAGTACTCGCAAAAGGACGAGGCGTCAAGAAGGAACGGCCTCGGCGCTTAGACTGAAAGGCTGCGGTCCTCCTTGAATTTCTTGAAAGCGGGTGTTGAGCAGACCCACTTCCCTCACTAGAGCTCCTCTTCCGTCACCACTGAAGCTACCGATCCACCGAGGCTTGTGCCGCCTTTGTGAGTGCATCTCCAACTCCATGCCTCTAGCTTGCTCCACCACAGCTGTAGTCACAGAGTGGAGTAGCTCCCAACACATGTCTGTACTTCAATTGAGACCCGACGGAACCTCTTGGCTTTACGAAGATCATCGTTCGCTCTTGAAGGGACAAAGCGAACTAAGTTGTTGAACTCACCTCATACTCAAGAATAGACCTCTTCCCCGAGCAAAGGTCGTCAAGGCAACCTCCATCTTCTCAACAAAAGAGTAGGGGTAGAACTTCCCTTGAACCGATCAACAAAGTCCTCCCAAGTGATCGGCCCTTGAGTGGCGGTCCTCAAAGACAACACGCCCTCCCACCAAATATCGCTTGCCCTTTTGGTGAAAGGCTACAAAACGGACCCTCGAGGTGAAGACATCTCCAACGCTCAAAGCGCCTCTCCATGTAGCGCAACCAGTCCATTGCTCGACCGGTGTGCCCAGGCAGTCAAGCGAATCAAACCTCAACCCCATCCACTCGAAGTGTCATCGCGCCTCAGAACCGGTGGATGTGCGACAGAGCAACAACAGATGCCGCGAACAACGAGGCTGCCGGCGCTGTTGACGAAGAGCACGGATCTCTCCCACCAACTCTCTCAAAGAAAGCGGGGTCTCATCTGGACCCCAACCGAGGCGGGTCAGCAAAGAACCCCTCACCATCGACTCATCGCACAGGAGGTGGCTCCACGGAACCTCTTCCGCGGCCCCGACCTCCACGACCGCGGCCACCACGACCACGTCCTCTACCCCTCGGCATAGCTATCAACCACAATCAACAATACACAATGAGTTCAAAGCTCAAAATAAACTCATCCATCAATGAACAACATAACTAAGCGTAAAAACTATATTCGTACCTCTCTCTAACCTACTGTGCACTAGTGTGTCAAATTTTAGGTTAGTTAACCATTAGCAAATTTTAGTTGATTTACTAACGCTAAAACAAATTTTAACAATTTTAGTTTGCCTATGTTGTTAATCTATTCACCACGGACCTAAAGCCCGCCTCGATACCAATCAGTAACACCCATTCAACACCGAGCCTAGAATGCCACCACACTACCCTTTACACTAATAATTATCGACACACTATATAATTACAAACAAGACAACAATGATAATCATATCCATGGACCACAAAAGAGCAATGCATAATTATGGATCAAGAGATAATAAATAATCAACGGGAATGATAACCAAGTAAATAATCCAAAGTAGCATCAACCAATAAATCCAAATTAATAAAGCAAACAGTCTAGTCCAAATGATGTCCTAAACTTTATTCAACCTCTAACATGTCCAAGTATAAACCAATATTGAATGAAAAGATTATTATGGCGAATGATCATGTGTTGTCCATGTGCTCTACTGCTCTCGATTCTGGCATCCTCGAAGATCACCTAAAGACAACAATAGAGCAAGAGTGAGTCCACGACTCAGCAAACACATCCATAAACAACGAACAATAATAAATCAACCGCATTCAATAACTTCATTATCATCACATGCACTTCTATTAATATTCTCATGTCATTACCTTCCATTTGTTTAACACACAATAATCTCATTTATGAATGCGACTCTATTCTACATGTCCACATGCACTTCTTTCACATATATCGCAGATAGCATGAGTGAATGCTCGCGACAACATTCACTCTCAAACCCGTTCCTCCTCAAGGATCGGGGACCTCCTCCACTCCCGTGGAGTTGTGATCAATCATGATCACCTTCTCTTATGCAAAGATGCTTATGAATGCAAACATGCAAACTCCATCATAAACATCATATCCAACTTTTCATCATGCTTGTCAACAAAGAAATAAACATACCAATTCATTGTTTGCAATTAAATAAAATAAAAGCACAACAATAATGGTAATAGAAGATATAGAGAACAGTGATCGATCAATGATCCGCTGTCTACCATGCACTTGCCTTTACTAGTTGCGACGCACAATTTGACTAGCAGATGGCAACAAGTACGACGCCTCTCCTACATTAAATACACAAATCTCAATACAAGCTACAGCATCATAAGAACAACAATCAATCGACATCGCTCCTACACGTCCCCAAATATACCACATTACGCCGGTATCGAAAAGTTACCCATAGCGGTCTTAGTACTAAAACGAACGTAACTTTTGACTCAAAAGTCCAATCACAACAAACCACCCCATTCTGGATTCTTCATAAAAATATCCACATTTTCTTAGATTACAAAGTCTTCTAATTAATTCATCTAACCCTCCTTATTTAGCCCAGAAAGCCGATCTGTCCGCTTCGGAACAGCAGTCTTACTAAATTCATAACTTTTGTTTTACTCGCGTTCTCAGATTCTACAGAATCATTGGACAATTATCTACATCTTTCATGTAGATCAAAAACCCTAATTAGTCTATTTACTATTTTTAATCCATGATCTACCACAACGGCGCGAAAGGCGACAACCACAAAAACAGCGGTCTTCCGAAAATCATAACTCGAATTCTACTTGTCCGATTGACATGATTAAATATGCTATAGAAAGATATCGAAATTATCTACAATTAACTAGTAAACGAGATTTCCAAAATTTGCCATTAAGATATCCGAATAAATCGTACAACGGACAGCAGGTTAATCACACTCATTAATCGGCCTCTCTATTAGGAAATTATAAAACCTCACTAATTAATCTAGATTATAATCTCTAATTAAATTAGCAAAACAGAGATAAAAATATAGATCATTACCTGTAGAAGAATGCCAAAACACTAAATTTTTCCACCCTTCTCTCTCTAGATTAGTCCTTGATCTAATCTCCAATTATGCTTCGGAAGCACTCTAGAAGTGATGCACAACCAAGTAGCAATGAGAACGCCAAGCCGGTGGCCCACGCAGTGATTAGCGGCGGCAAGAAGACGCAGCAGCGGCGGCGGAAGACGCAGCGATCCGCGCCGAGGCTCGGCGCTGGCGGCAGCAGATCGCCGATCGGGCCGGCGCGCAGATCACGCACAACAAAGTCGCTCTCTCTACCGCGACGCGCAGTAAACAAAGCGGCGAGCGGCGATCCTGCCAGCGGAGACACGCAATGACAAAGACCAAGAAGCAGATCGCGGCGCCAGCGGATCGCGCAAAAAGAAGACAGAGAACGGGCCGGTAGCGAGAATGCAAAGAAAAAAAAAAAGAAGCGATAAGCGTGGATGGAAAAAAAGAATTGGCTAGGGTTTTTTCTAAAATTCCCACAAATCTATTTATAGCTCATAAAAACTCTGAATTATTCTCTTGTCCACAAATTCTTTTTATTTAATTACGCACAAGCCCTTAAGACGTTTTTATGTATACAATTCGATTAATTACGCTCCGACCCTTAAGACGTGATTATTAATATTAATATTATTTTTCAGAGTATTACATTTAGGCAATTTCAAACAAGCGAGAGTAGGTAATGTTTTACGGCGATGGTCTCATACGTGTCGGACCCGATGGGTTGGACCTGTCGAGATGCTAGTACAAGGTGGTCCAGACGAAGGGTCTCAATGTGATGAATATTCACGAGCTTAGGAGTTGCATTAGGAGGGAGTTCGACACGGAGATAACGATAAAGAAACTTGTCATCGAGGGGATCACCTGCACGAATAGGAGAGGGCAGGGCGTAGCATGGGGCCAGTACATGCATATTGCTTCCCAGGCCGAGGTGGTGATATACAGGAAGTCGATGGTGCACGTCGATTTCGCACACAGGGTGCCAGGAAACGTTGATGATGTCGGTGCCTCGGGAAGCGGGCAATCGTAGGCGGAGCTTGAAGATGGTAGCAAGGAATGTGATGTTTTGGAGGAAGTGTACGAGAGAAGACTTGCACATAATTTATGCAAAAATGAGGGGGCTGGACTATGGTGGTCGACCCGCATTGGCTGCCACGAGTATCTACCGAGCCAACATCTCGGGTAGGAGTCCGACGAGGACACCGACCCAGGATCGGATGGTAGCAAGGAGGATGCACCCTAGGGTAGTGGTCCGACCAACGGAGTTGTATCATTGGAGGTGTCTTACATGATATCCAAACTTGATGATATCACAGTGTGGTCGCTCGTACTGCCGCAAGAAGAAGGGGCCTAGTTGGAGTTTAATGCTGACACCCTCTTAGTTGGGGTAGCACTTTCACAGTGTGGTCGCTCGTACCCCAGGTTTTGGGGTATTAGTAACACAAAACCCCATATTTTGAGTTTTTTTTAGAAAATCCCAGGTTTTGAGGCATTAGTAACACAAACCCCATGTTTTGAGATTTTTTCTGAAACCTGGGGTTTTCTGAAAATATCTCAAAACGTGGGGTTTTGTGTTACTAATGCCTTAAAACCTGGGGTTTTCTATAATAAAAAATCTCAAAATATGAGGTTTTGTGTTCCTAATGCCCCAAAACCTAGGTTTTTTTTAAATTTACTCTTTTTATTTTGCTTTTATTCATGTATAAAACTATGAATTTGATTACACAAAAATACAAGATTATATTTGTTACAAATTAGTTTCATCATTCGAGGTCTTGAGTAGTTGAGCCCACCCTCATTTTTGAATTCGCCACTGTCTATATTGATTATCTATTACTTGATGACTATTACGTTCTTGAACAGATTTTATTCCCAACCGTGGAATGCCGATCCAACAGGTCATTTGACTAGTAAAATGAGTGTGAGTGTGATGACCTCAAGAATAAACTAGCAAGTGTATCTAGTAAAATGAGCAAATACAGTAAGGAGGCCTAAATTGCATACAAAATTCATTTGACTACATCTTTAGATTGTGCAAGGTATCTCATAGCGCAAGGTGAAGCTTTTCGTGGACACGACGAATCCTCCACTTCCATCAACAAAAGGTAATTTCAAAGAGTTGTTAGATTGGTACAAGGATAAGAAGAAGGAAGTGAAGTATGCATTTGATACAGTTCCCGGGCATGCTGTTATGACATGCAGATATTCAAAAAAAGCTTACCAAAGCTTGCACACAAGAGGTCACGAAAGTGATTAAAGGTGGGATTGGAGATAGGAATTTCGCAGTGCTTATTGACGAGTCTCGAGATGTATCAATAAAGGAGCAAATGGCGGTGATTGTGAGGTTTGTGAATAATCAAGGGAGGGCCATGGAAAGGTTTCTTGCTATCAAGCATATCACAAGTTGTACATCTGCGGCATTGAAGAATACTTTGGTCGGTTTGCTTGATCATCATGGTTTACCTATTTCTAGGATTCGTGGGGCAGGGCTATGATAGAGCTTCAAATATGAGAGGAGAATTTAATGGCTTGTAAAAACTTATTCGGTATGAGAATCAAAATGCTTTCTATGTCCATTGTTTCGCTCACCAGTTACAATTGTGGTTATCACTGTTGCAAGTTGTAGTATAGCTATTGTTGATTTCTTCAACTATGTTCCCCTGATAGTTACGGTTGTTAGTGCATCTTGCAAGGGAAAAGACGCATTGATTGAAAAGCATCATGATATCCTATTGGACAAGTTGGAGAATGGTTTGATATCTGCTGGGAGAGAGCTGCATCAGGAATCTGGCCTAGCTAGACCTGGAGATACTCGGTGGGGCACACATATCAAAACATTGCTTCATATATACCAAATGTGGGTGGTAGTTATGGATGTGTTAGAACTTATAAATGAAGATGCTTGTCAAAACACAAGTCATGGTGGAGCAGCAGTTTTTATGAAAAATATGGAATCCTTTCAATTTGTATTCATCATGTATTTTTTGATAATATTGTTGAGCACAGCAAATGAGCTATCACTTACTTTACTAAGGAAGCATCAAGACATCGTTGAAGCTATGGGCTTGATACAGGATGTGAAAGAACGCTTGTAGTGGGAGCTATTGTTCAACCAAGTCAAAAGCTTTTGTGAGGCATATGGGATTTTTGTGCCAAATATGAATGATGTCATTGGAGTTATAGGTAAATCTGTACGTTGGAAGCATACAGTGACTCAACATCATTATTATAAAGTGGACATTTTCAATGCTGCTCTTGATGCAACTATGAATGAGATGAATCATCGCTTCAATGAAGTTTCCTCGAAGTTATTGGTATGCATATCTCGTCTTGATCCAAGCGACTCATTCTCTAAGTTTAATGTTGATAAGCTTATTCGACTTGATGAGATTTATGCTGATGATTTCCCGGTGGCTGATCGATTTTTGTTAAGAAATCAGCTTCAAATCTTCATTCTCAACATTAGGAGAAGTGAGAAATTTCATGGATGTTATGATATTTCAAAACTTGCTCAATTGATGATTGAAACAAAAAAAATGATAGAACTTTTCCATTGGTATATCGCCTCATCGAGCTGATATTGATCCTTCTAGTGGCAACGACATCTGTTGAGATAATTTTTTTGGCAATGAATATTATCAAAGTAGATTTGCGCAACAAGGTGTCGGATGAGTGACTGAATGATTTGATGGTGTGCTACACCGAGCGGGACATATTTAGATTCATTGATGGTGATAATCTCATAAGAACTTTCCAAGGCATGAAAAATCGCATAATGAATTTACCTCGTGAAAGTCATGATTCAAGCTAGCGACTTAGTGGTATGGTTCTTTTATGTTGAATGTTCATGATCATTTAAGTACAATTTGTTATTGTATCACTAATTTTTCTAATTTTGATGTACAGGTTGTTACCTACTGGAACATATTTACATGTTTTGTGGGATGCGCTTTCCAGTAGCGAGGTACTTTCATTGTATTTCTCTTTTTTTTGTTTGAGTAAATTTTAGAAAACCGTAGGTTTTGGGGTATTAGTAACACAAAACCCCATATTTTGAGTTTTTTCCCCAGAAAATCCCAGGTTTTGAGGTATTAGTAACACAAAACCCCATATTTTAAGATTTTTTTTCTTCTGAAACTTGGGTTTTTTTGAAAAAAAAATCTCAAAATGTGGGGTTTTGTGTTACTAATGCCTTAAAACCTGAGGTTTTCTGAGGAAAAAAAAATCTCAAAATGTGAGGTTTTGTGTTCCTAATGCCTTAAAACCTAGGGTTTTTCAAAATTTACTCTTTTTATTTTGCTTTTATTTATGTATAAAATTATGAATTTGATAACACAAAAATACAAAATTATATTTGTTATAAATTAGTTTCATCATTCGAGATCTTGAGTAGTTGAGCCCACACTCGTTTTTTAATTCGCCACTGTCTATATTGATTATCTGTTACTTGATGACTATTACGTTCTTGAACAGATTTTATTCCCAACCGTGGAATGCCGACCCAACAGGTCATACCCCGTCAGATTTCCACCGGCACGGCGCCGTCTCGACTCTGGGGTAAACAGCACAAGACCCCAACCAGCCGCGCCGCACGTCACCGCCCCGCCCAACTGGCCCCCGTTCCGCGGTATTTCTTTCCTCTCCTCCAAGCAAGCCACCGCCCTCCCATTTATACCTCCGGCGATACACGCATCCCGCACAGACACAAACCAAATCCGAGTATCTGACGCCCAAAAATCAGGAGGAGACCTCTAAAACCTAAGAGAAGGAATCGGAGCACCAAAATTTACATTCTACAACCATGTCGGCGCTGGCGACGGAGGAGGCGGCGGTGGAGGAGCGCCTGCAGGCGCTGCGGCAGAAGCTGGGGAGGAAGCAACACTTCGAGGAGGCCGTCGCCGACCTCGCCGCCACGCTCCGCGACCGATACGCGAACGCCTCCCCCGCCCTCCGCAAATCGGTAAGGGCGACCTCACCCCCACCTGCCCGTACGAGCAGTATTATTTTCGTGTGTCTAGCCTGTCGTGAAGCAGGGAAATATACGCGATGGCTTAGACTTGGTTGTAGAAGGGAAAGGTTGTTGCTTGGTATGATGAATCCAGGAGGGAGGGTTGGGGATCGAAAATTCGATTGGTGTGGAACGGGATCATACGTAGTAGTACGGGCTTGGATTTGTTTCGATTGCAACTGCTAAATTCAGTCATAAGATTTCCGTTAATTAAGCTACAACCACCTGATTTGGTTACAGCATCGACAAACGAACGTTCTGCTTTGCAGCATTCCGCAATAGATGATAGATGTTATAATTTCTGGAGTATTCCGATTACCCAAGCAGCAGAAATTGTATCCCCCTCTAGCCTCTTTCGTCAACTAGGTAAAAGTAGAATTCTTAACCTTATTATTCTGCTGCAGCTATGCGCAGCATCTATTGGCAGCAGCAATCCTTATCTTGCATCCAAAATGATCTTGCCCTAGCCCTCGTGAAGATTGGTGAGAAATCGTCCTTAGGAATAACTCGTCTTCTTGTATCAAAATTGTTTCCTTTTTCTTTTTTAAGACTGGCCATTTCCAAAGAAAAGGTTGAACATACATATAAATTAAGGTGCCAAACACTAAATCATGTCCCAAATGTTTGGATTAATAATTGTTTAACCATGGGTTTGCTCCAAATGAAGTGAAATCAATACATACCGTCAATATTTAAATCTTCTTAAAGTAACATGGTTGAGTCCAACGCAATGTTAGATATGGTATCTGTTGAAAAATTGTATGTCTTTCCTTTTATCCCTGTTGTATGACTTAAGGAATGATCTTCGTAAGATGGGATCATCATGTTTGAGGTGATAAAAGTGGCATCGACAAACTATTTAAAGAGAGTGTTTTTCATGTTCTATATAAAAAAAACATGTGATCATGGGGCTAATATGAGTTAACATCACCAAATTCTTTGGAAGTAAGAAACCAAAATATTGATCTCACCATCCGAAAGGGCAGGGTTATCTGTTATGTGACAGAGAGTAATATGGCTGAGGTGACTTACACGGCTCGATGCACTTAATATTGAAAACATGAAAAAAAAAACTATGCACATGGGCAATCCTCAATTTGCACTCCACATCTCACAAAACCATTGGCCTGGAACACATTATAGTAGGAAAGGAGTTAAAAACATATTTTAACGGAGATATTTGCCGTGGAGAGTATTCATTTTTGTTAGCCTTTCTATCTGCATTATCTCCTGAACTAATTTTGTTAGTACAAATATGCCTGGCACTTTTTTAGTTGAAATTGTTCTTGCGGATTCTTTTTTTTTTTTGCATACTATACAGCAGTGTTGTAAAAAGCGGGCGGAATGGCCGATTAATCGTCCATTTACGCGGAGTCGCCAAACAAAGTGTCACGTATACACGAATCGGAGCACATTTAACATTTGTGAATGCCAAATCGGCCGTATTGCCCGATTAGTCGGCCGTTTCCGTATAATCATCCGCATAATTCGTTTAATTGACCAAATTCAACCCGTTACAACTAGCCCAATAGCATCCCAGTTAGAATCCTAATATACTCAAGCACAAAACACTTGATTCAGAGTATCTGATTCATATATAACTATCACAAAACTAGATTGTTGACAATGATTAGAGTAACTATTCTCTTGTGGTTGTGGGTCATTTTGTGCACTTAAATTTAAACGTAGTTCTCTTGGTCGTCGTCTCGTCGGTGTGTTTAGTCTAATCTATGTGACAATACATGCCTTCAATCTATTGCTTAAACTCGTTGCAAGTCGTACTTTGGTGCAAAACTATAATAGTCCACCGATCAATCTTGTTATCTTTTGAGTTTGTAATGAAGTTATCATGTACAATCGGAGGGTGGTACAAGTTTTTTTTATAGTATTGACAAATGACAATATACTGTGTTCAAATATTTCTGAAACTAGTCTTATCATCAAATATGTGATAACGTTAAATTGTCCGCATAATTCCGATTAATCATCCGTATTCCAATTAATCGCTTGACGGTACCCTATCCGTCCGACAACTGTATTCCGTTTTTTACAACACTGCTATGCAGCCATGTTGTTATTATTTTACTTAATCAATTGCTTTGATTGCTACAGCACGGAATACTATTTTTTCATACTACACTTCTATAAGTGTCATCTCTTTTTCTGCATAGATTATGTTCATTTAGCATATACGGATTACTTTTTTGGCAGATGTATTCTACGGTTTGCCGTGTTGCAACAGTCCTTCAGACTAGATATACTGCACCTGGATTCTGGTGTGCTGGTCTGAACCTCTTCATAGGAACAGAGAAGCTGGTAACTAATCCTTCTGAAAAGGAGCACCTGAAGACCTGCATTTCGAGGGCCCAGGTGCATCTTCATGAAAAAGAAAATGAGGAGTCCATGCCAAGCAACAGAGAAGCAGGTATATCATTAAGAACTAAAAAAGATGCTGTGAAATTTAATAAACATATTGATACTTAGCATGGATATAATTATTGAATTATTGGAAGGCAAATACCTTCACAGCACACTCTGTGCTGGCAATTCCTATATGAAATGACTGATCATCTGGTGGTAGTGGCAAATTGGCAATAAGAACTTAAGCTTGAAATGTCCACAGCTCAACTAGATGGTAGTTATTGGGCGTATCACAGTAAATATTGATAAACGTGTGAGAGTTTTGGTTGTATAATTTTTTGTGTGTGTATTTTGGTTGTATGAATTGTCTATTCTCGAAAGTCTTTACCTTATACATATCTAATTTGCTAATAAGATATTGTTGCTTTTCCCAGACTCTAGATTTCTTTTTGAAGGCCACCTTACTGTGGGACCTGAACCCCCACCTCCAACATGGCTTATTGCCCAGAATTTAGCACAAGAATTGAGCATTTTATCTGAACCTTCTGGAGATCAAAACGGGAACAACAATAGAACAGAGTTTACACCCGAGGAGATGACACCTGCTATAATGAACTTCTTAAACACCATATCAGCTGACAGTGATCTAGAAACTGCTTTGGAAGAATCTCTGCAGGTAGGCATAAATTCTTCATTAGAATCCAATTTCTTTGGTGATTATTTTCCCATCCAAACCATTCTGTGTTAGTTTGTAGACACTACCTGGTCGGTATCTAACCAACCAGAGAAGGTTTACAACTATAGGCTTCTGGTCTTCTTGGTGCTATAGAGAGAAGAACATATTTGATCAATTTGTTGAATATCTTGACCAGTGGTATTGTAAATTAGTTTGTGAATTATCCTTAGCTTAGCGGCTTAGCCTACTGTATTCAAGCTGTACTGTATTCAAGCTGCGCTGAATTTGCTAAAAAGTAGAGCTCATCATGCTTTGATTGACGAGGAATTTTAGTGTCTTTAATTTGGTATTACAATTATAGACTTGATTAAGATCTGCATTCTCAATTTTATAGATCCTTGTTGTTTGCTGAAATGGGAAGGATCTGCTCGTACAATTTATAATTATTACTAGTTTCTAGTTCGGCTGTCGCAAGTCTGTCAAGATTGAGAGTGTGTTTTGTGGTTCCTTTCTAGTTAGTTCAATAAGGTAACAATATTTGAATATTGCTATGGATCTTGAGTGTCGATTTATTATTGTCAGAGTATTATGGTGAATCCCAAGGCACCCCCAGCTTCAAAGGAAGTCGTTGCAAATCTTCCAGTTGTAACTGTTACCGAAGAAGTCATGGTTAGACTGGGCAGCGAGACTCAGTGTGCAGTTTGCCGGGAAAACTTGGTTGTGGATGACAAGATGCAGGAGCTGCCGTGCGAGCATCTTTTCCATCCTCCATGCCTCAAGCCATGGCTGGTAATCTCCTCATAAACCCTACTGACTATGAATCATTTGATAGACTTGAAGTAGTATCATTACGACTCAGTGTAGCCGACCATTGACCAATCGTGATCGTGTTTCTGCAGGACGAGAACAACTCCTGCCCGATCTGCCGGCATGAGCTGAGGACGGACGACCATGTGTATGAGAGCCGCAAAGAGCGCGAGCGAGAAGAGGAGGAAGACAGGAAGGGAGCGGCCAATGCTGTCAGGGGTGGGGAGTTCATGTACATCTGATATCTGAAGGGCAATGGCTATTCGTTCAAAGAGAGTGTAATCGTCCATGAGCTTGTGATCTGCTGTGTCTTACAGTCGTGATACCTGAAATTAAGTATGTATTCTAATTGTCCTCAAATTAATCATGTCGTCAACGTGTCATGCACAATAGAAAAACCTTAGCACAGTTACTATGTGAAACGAATCGATGCGGTCTCCTGGTTCCTGACAACTCAATATGTTATGGACTCAAGAGTCAATACGAAGAAAAGCCTTGGGCTGTCTTTCTCAACGAGCGACGATGCATAGCGGTGATAAGTTGCGTATGTGATTCACTTGCAGGCTCTAGTTATGTTGCCGTAAAGCCCGTTCCTGGACGAGTTGGAAGAGGAACCCCAGAACATTACAGGATGAGAATCATCGCGCTGGACCAGTCTCTTAGCCACTGTTCGCAGTGAATCTACAAGTTATTTTACACAACGAATTTTACAGGCAGACCAGTTAGCAACAGTAGACCTGCGTGTTTAGGGGTTTGACTTCGTTTCTTATTAGATTGATTTTTGTTGGAATGCGGGGAATTTTCACGATTCCTTAGAGAGTGGAACTATTTTCTATGAAATCTCTAGAGAATTTGTGCAAAATTTATGCATTCCCAAGAAAGCCTTATATTTTGTTTGCCGATCTTCAGCTTGTTGATTTTTTTTAAGACAACAAAATGGTGATCGGTCAAAAGCAATAATGTACTGACAGCTTGTTTGGCAACTGTTGAGATGACTAAATAGGGGTTGAATAGGAGCATCTACCATTTTTCACCGCTACGGCATTCAACTTCTTCTTCAATCGAACAGCTATGAAAGCTACAAAGATCGAAGGCACAAGAACACAGCGAAGTCTTGCGTTGAAACCGGAAAACCATAAGGTCAAAGGCCTACGATTGGTCTGGCCGTCTAAAGGCTGGTCCGACCACCGATAGCAGGGCCAGCAGTCCAAAGTGATCTCAAATCGACATTACTTTTGATTCTAATATCCAAATCCATGACATTTCAAACATAGCTCAGCAAAAAGATCAAGAACCTATTACAATCAACGGTTGAGACGATCAAAGCCAAAGTTCCACAAATTTCTTGATCAAGGTGAAGAGGGCACAAAAAAAGGGGAAATCAAAATTTGATCCAAAAGCTTGCTTGTAGGTGGAAAATGGCCAAGATGACCTTAAATCAATTCCCACAAAATCCTAGCAAGCTAGATCACAACAAATAACCCAATCAAAACTGAAGGAACAAAAAAACCCAAAGACATCAAAGAAAGAGCAAAAACAAGATAGAAATTATCTTAGGCAAACTTACTTGGATTGATTTAAAGGATTGTTGGTTTACAGCAACTTCATCATAGAGGACAAAATTCAATATTTTAGTGCACAATCAATCTATCTATCTCAACCCCTAACCTCTTCTATCTCCAAATAATAAATTAGGGTTTCCTAGGCTTAAGTTGGTTGAAGTGCAAATCCTGCACTCCTCCCTTTTATAGTGGAGGCTAGGTCTAGAGAGGAATCCCAAATAGGCACCCGTTAAGTCCACACGTAAACTAGTTTACACTTATGCACGCTTCTCAAAGCGGATGACGAACCGAGACTCCCGAATCTGTCTCTTCGTGATCTCCATCTTCTCTTAACCTAAACCGCTTCTCCTTACGCCACCTTGCGTCGTGGTTTCTCTAAGGTTACCAACCCGATATTTTGGTAAAGATACTAAAATACCCCTTCTCGATCCTTCTCCAAAGGCCGAGTCCAATCAACGTGAAAGCGGTCCCATGCTTCACCATGCGTGGTTCATCAATGACCCTCTTCATGTTGGCAAGTCTCTCCCATCCGACTCCCACTCAAACCAACATAGCATTTGCACTGACCCAAGCCACTTGATGTAACCTGTTGCACCGTACTCTCTGTTTGGGCATTCTTGTCCATCTTGTAGTGCTATGTTTGAGTCCAACCACTTCACCCGGCATCCCCGATCATTCGGACCTTAGCTCTCTTAGCCTAATCCCGAACAACCTCACCGTTGACCGTAGTTGACTCCAAGCCGCATTCACAATAATAAACTAAGAAATCGATTCCAAACACAAGTTCCTCGCAATTTGACCCACGTTAGCCAAAACACACATCATTCAACCGCCGACAAATGGCTAGCAGACCGCTCCAGAATTTTTTCCAAGTCTGGACTATACCTCGACTATACCTCTATGGAAATTTGAAACCCTATCTAGTTTTTTTCCTCGAAACTCCATTTTTCATGAGACTTGGTGCAAACTAACATCCTAACACTCTAACATAAAAGTGTTTTAAAGGATTTTCTAAAATTTCAACCGTTTCAATTGGCCGGTTAGACCGCCACTTTTGGCCAATCTGACCACCACTCTAAGGCCGGTCAGGTCGTCGGCCTCATGCTGGTCAGACCACCCACATGGCCAGTTAGACCGCCTCTTGCCTGACAGTTAACATGACTTCGCTAAAACCGAGATTTTCTCTTAAACACTTCGTCACCATTGTCAATTGTTCAACACACTAAGATTATGATCATCTAGCCACGATCTCCACACCAACAATTAGGAAGGGAATAAGAGTTTAGATGAAGGAGTTTGTAGTGGGATGTGCCATTGGAGGTTGCTTTTTAAGTTCCAATCCCTTGTTTGGTGACAGGGATGAGACATGGTGAGAGATCACTTTATAGCTTTTAAGACATCATAACATAAGTGATGATGAAGAATTCTGTTTCTGTAGAACTCTCAATTCCCATTCCACCTAAATTCCTATGTTCACCATCCAAACAAGAGATTTTACAAACCGTACCTTTTAAATTCCCATTCCATCTCCCCAGTTCTCTCCAATCAAACAAGCTTGGAAGACATTAGTACTTGGCCCGACGGGCCCATCTCACGGAGACGTCACTATCAGATCCTTACAGTGAGACCCACGACCACCCCCGCTCCCCTGACATGACGGCACGTGAGCGGTGAGCCTGAGCCTGAGCCCTCCCTCCCTGGCTGCTGCTCGCTCCATCGTTCGTGACATGCCGAAACGGATCAAGCGGGTGTTTCGCTCCCACGAACTCCAAAACCACCCAAGCACAAAGCACAAAGCCCAAAAAACACACAACCACACCGCCCTTGCACGCTTCCGAATTCCGATCCAACAACGCAACCGAGTGCGTGCGCGCGTCCAAATCCCAATCGCCACCTACGCTGCAGGCTGCACCACACCACCGCCCCAAATTCTACCGCGCGAAAGCAGCAGCAGCACCGACGAATACGCATACTACTCCTACTACTACCCGAAAAGCAGAGCAGAGCATCCGATCGGGCGGAAACAAAAAAACAAACTCCCCAATCCCATTTCCAGCAAAACCCAGCCATCTTTTTTCTTTAATTCCGGGGCTTCCATCCGTCCGCCCTAGCAGTAATGAGGAGGAAAAGAAAACGAAAAGCGCCGAGAAAACAACGCACCAACACATCACAGCATCATCGAGAAAGGAAGCGCGGGCGCGGATGCGAGCAAGCGGCCGAGCGAGCAGAGGCAAAATCCGAGCCCCGAGGGGGGAAAAAAAAAAAATCCCCGGACAGCCTCGAGAAATTTCGCTTGGCGTCCCGTCGCAGCCGTCAAAATCCAATCTTGACGCATCAGTCCCGCTCGGCGCGTATACTGTTCTGGAGTTTGTTTGCGCCTTTGTGCGATAACTATTAGCTTCTGTGGTTGGTGGTTGCTGCTGCTAATTGCTAATGAGCCTGCCTAATCCGCGAATCTTTGCGGCGTACTGTCGCTAAGGAGGCCGTCTGATCCTGATTTGGTTTTTCGTCCGGATTCTTGGATTCGTTCGTTCGTCGCCGGGCTAAGCTTGGTTTGGTTTGGTTGTTCGGCTCGATCGGGATGGATGCGGGGTGGGTTGGGCTCGCGTCCAATTCGCCACCACCACAAGTAGTACGCTCCTCCTTTTTTATTGTTTCCGGAGTGGGATTTGCCTTTGCGTTGCAGTAGCTATTTCCGCAATTGTTAGGGCTCCGCGTTCTCGCCCACTTTACTCTTCTTTTCCCCTTTGCCCCCAAATCGAATCCTCCTCTTCCCCTACGCGTCCGGCGCCGTACGGGCGATCCGAGGTCGTCGATTTCGGCCGTGCCGCCCCCGGTTCGGCCTCAAAATTGCGTCTTGGTATGTTTGGCTGCGCCGATTTGTGGGTTCTTGCTGCGGATTTGGTTGGATTTTGGTGGATTCTTGGTGTGATCTGTTGTTGCTGTTGCAGGGTTCCATGAAGGTGTGAGGGAAATTGGGGGCGCCTGTTTTGCTCCGGCCATGTCGCAAATCCAGAGCTTTTCGCGGGGGAACTGCGTGCTCCTCGCGGTGCTCTGCGGGAAGCACACCGATAAGCGTGCGTCGGGGAGGTCGGGGTCGGAGGCGAAGCGGCTGCGGCCGTCGTACCCGTTCCCTGAGCTCAGCTCGTCGGGGAGACTGGAGGTCAGTTGGTGTTCTCGCTTGATTTGGGGTTGATGGATTTGCATGTGAGCTCAAGAATGGAGCTTTTGAATGCAGGTGCACACGCTGTTCAATCCAACACCTGAGCAGTTCCTCGAGGCGCAGCGGGTGGCGCAGCCCAACTTCTTGTACATCCAAGGGCAGCGGCTGGAGGATGAGAAGGAGATTGGTTCACTCGTCTGGGGGGACGCCGACGTGTCTGATCCACAGGCGTTTGGCTGTCTCATCAGCCCTCCATTCCCCACGATAGTAAGCACCAAGCTTTTATCCAGTGTGCAATGTTACTACTCCCTAGTTGAACGGCTTACAGCTGCAACTTGTAGTGCTATTTGCTGTTAATGGAATGGCAAGCAACATGGCCTGATATACGAATCAGTTCCTACTTGCATGATGGTCCCTGAGATGTTTTTGAGTCAACATTGTAGTTCCATACTGCAATCATGATGTTTGAGGACAGCTGCTGTATGAACCTGCAGTGATCGGTCCAAGCGTGCTTGTTTGATTGTTTGCAATTGCGCAACAATTGCCTGTTACTTGATCAATCTGACAGTTTGTCTTGCACTGCCATGCCACTAGAGTATTATGGGTGTTTTGGTGTCAAATCCTGTTCTGAATATTGCAATATAAGCGCATGCATCTGCTAGTGCAATGTATCTTACAATATAAATATTGTTTTATTTAGATCATGCATTAAATGCTTGTGTAACATTTTCATCATGTAGCCTTTTATTGTCATTGGGCTGTGTGCATCCTTGATGCAGAGGCCGGGAAAGTTTTTCTCTTCCATTATCTAAAAAAAAAATCCTTTTATTGTCCTAATGGCTTTTCCATCTCACTGCATGGCGTGTTGTACAACTTGGTCAATTTGTTTTCGTAAACTGAGTTTCTCTCTAAATTACATTGGACTTTGCTTGTCCTAGCTCTATTTGATTGTTTTTTCTTTGTTTTGTCATGGTTGATGCTAACACTACTGTCCGGTTTTTAACACAGGTTTATCTGGAAGTTCCTATTGGTGAAAAACTCGCCCAAGCAGTTCATTTGAAGGTAGACAGTTTTCCTGCTCAAATTTTGCATCACTTTAAGCAACTAGAGTCTTATTGTCCATTTCTCAGAGTGTAGTTGAAGGAGTTGGCTGCATACAATATTATCTAGTATTTGTTTCGAGTTTCTCCAATTTTGTTCACTTCACTTTGGTTCTACAACAATGTAATCTGCTGGGAGAATATTTTTACAAATATGTGCAGTCTAAAGGTTTTTGCTGTACAGATTCTTCTAGCATCTAAATAAGTACCATCTCTAATTTACTTCTATCACTTAAATGTTGAACAACCAATTATATTGTTTTTCAGTTTGACAGTTTGCCACTCTTTGGAATTCAGTAGTGCTGATGTTTCATTTCAGGGTATTCCATACGTAATATACTGGAGAAATTCATTTTCATCTTATGCAGCATCCCATTTTCGTCATGCGTTGATGTCAGTAGTTCAAAGGTATTGGCATCCCTTTTTCACCTTCCATTAGCATCATATAGCAATGACATTTCATATCTAATAATTTGCCTATGCTTGGATGTAGTTCTGTGAGCCATACATGGGATGCTTTTCAGCTTGCTCATGCATCCTTTCGACTATACTGCGTAAGAAACAATCATGTGCAAAGTGTTAAGCTCGGGCCTCGTCTACTTGGGGATGCTCCAAAGATAAATATAAACCCTCCCGAGAATGAAATGGCTGAGGAAGAAGGTTCTTCTGAAGTGTTTCCAGCTATAAAAATATATGATGACAACATCAGCATGAAATTTCTTCTCTGTGGAGTGCCAAGTGCCCTGGTAAACTTTGATATTTTATGTCGAAATTTTCTTACATATATGTTGTTCCTTCCTTGATTCAACTAATGTACTGATGGTTCTCTCTTCTGCAGGATCCCTGTTTGTTGGGTTCATTAGAAGATGGTCTGAATGCACTTCTGAATATTGAAGTATGGACTAAAGCATAGTAGTTCTACAGTACCTTTTGTGCTCCACTTACTTCCATGTCTGGAACAGACATGATTTCTCAGTCATGGAGCAAACTTTACACCATAGGTACCAGAAACGCGGTTCGTCCGAGTCGCTGTACGGGATTCGGTTCGTAGTTTGCCACTTTTTTTTTTCCAATTTCCACTGCGAACACGAACCCGTACCCTAAACCGGTTTGGGTTCGACGAATCTGGTTCGCGATTCGCGGGGTTTTATAGCGAATCCGGTAACTATGCTTTACACCATTTGCTGTAGAAAAACATGGAGTATAATAATTCTAACCGCAACCTTTTGTTTTAGTTACACTGAGAAGTCTTGGTTAGGAAATTATGATCTCACCTAGGATGCACGGACACGCGTGTCGGACACGGGATTCACCATTTTTTTAAAAATGGCGACACGGGGACACGGCTATATATGTATATATAATAATAATAATAATATATGCATATGTATTATTGAATGTTTTTCTACATTTTTGTCAAACAGAAAGTGTAAAATGTAAAGTGTAAAATACGAATATGTACCTCAAAGATGATCCTCGGTTCCTGGTCTTTTCGGTTATTCATAAATCATAACTTCATATTAAAAAATTTGATTAGTAAATGTAAGTAACAATGTAACATACTAACATGTAGACTTAATTCTTACAATGAAAGTAATTAAGTAGTTAACTAGAGGTTGGAACTCAGGTTCCAGTCCAGGTACAGAGATTCCAATGAGCTGAACAGTGAGAGCAAGGATTGGACATCAATCCAGTTTAGTTTAGTAGAACAAAATACAAACAGTTAGAGAATCAGGTGGAATACGTTAACAGAAAACGCGACAGCACAGGGCAAATCAAATCCATCTTTGTTGATAATACTAGCAGCACTGCTAGCTAGTATTGGAAGCAAGGTGCTGATTCTAATATTAAGGTTCGGTTTGATCAGGCAGTGGCAAATGGCGAGTTTTCTCACTTGTTTGAGGATTGTCATGTGGAGAACGTCATAACGACAACGTCCGATCATTATGCTATCTCCATCTCCTTGTCCTCTCAGAGTGGGGCGGTGGAGCGCCCTCTGGTGCAGCAGGGTTTCCGTTTTGAGGCTATGTGGTTGCCTCCACCGCCCTCTGGTGCAGCAGGGTTTCCGTTTTGAGGCTATGTAGTTGCGTGCACCGGATTATAAGGAGGTGATGGAGAAGGCCTGGGTAGAGGGCAGTGATGGCACACGGTTCATTGGAGTCCATGATGGAGGAAGATGTTGAGAAAAGTGAGCAAAGACAATACAGAGAGAAAGAAGACCTTGTAACGCAATCCGGCAGTGACCTTCCCAGTTGAGGACGGACTTGTAGTAGATGCGGATGTGGGAGAGAAGGCACGACTCTTGCAATCGAGGCAATCCGAGGGGAAGGAAAAGTAGGTATGTGAGAAGAAGAGAGTGAGTAGCTGCCTAATTGGGAAGAGGAGGAGGAGGAGGAGTAGAAGCAGATGGAGATAGTACGTTGAGCTCTAGCAGGATCCACTGCTTGGTGTTGGTGGCGGTGGACCAGTGCAAGCGGAGGTCGGGCTCAAGCACGTTGACCGTCTTCTGCGCCGCCGACTCGCGAGAAGACGCCTTCACCTGGAAACCAGTGCCACCTTCCCCTCGGCACCATCGCCCCACTCCGCTGTTGATCCCCCATGGCCACCCTCCCTAGTAGTCTCATTCGTCTCCCTCTTCGGCGGTGCCACCACCGCCTCCATATCTTTCTCCGATTGGGGCTTTGCTGCCGCTACTCTACGCTGCAAGACGTCACAGGAGGACCAGACCAGAGGGGAGGAAGGTTGAAGACGAGGTCCACGAGGACGCGACGGAGCAGCAGGGTGTCGGGGAGGGAGGGTGGGTCGCCGGGTCGAGGAGCAGGCGACGATGGATGCGCTAATGCTAGGGGGAGGGAGGGGTCGCGGAAAGGCGGGAATGGGGCTAGGTTAACTGTTAAGCCAAATGGGTCGGGTCTTATTTTCATTCGCATCGGGTCGAATGTACTAGGCCCAATTAGCCAATACGTGCCCGATTTTAATTCTTTTTTCGGGGACAAGGCGACATAGATGGATGCGCTAACGCTAGGGGCATCGAGTGAAATCCCAGCAGGCGCCTACATCGAAATTTCGCCGGTGCGAATTCAAATTTTGAAAGGGGAATGGGGGCTAGGGTTAACTGTTAAGCCAAATGAAATTTAAATTTGGAACAATGCAAATATTAATGAGAAAATGCTGCTGTTTTCATTCGAAACCCGTCATTGAACAAACTATTAGCAAATACTTTTTCGGGCTGAATGTACTAGGCCCAATCGAGCAAATAACGATGCAATCCGATTTTAATTCATTTTATTTTGAGAAAGTGTTTCAAGGTACATAAAAGTCCTCATTTATGTTTTAATAGTGCTAAATATACACTAATGTTTCAATACATAATCTAGCATACATGTCGAGTCAAAATTCGTGTCAAAATTTAAAAATTTGCCGTTTTTTTTACCGACACGGACTCACCACGTTCCAGGTGTGTCCATGCGTAGTTGGATCTCACTATGTTAGGTATTATCAAATATGTTTTTCTCAGGGATATGGTGATGTACTGATGTTGTTGCATTTATGTTCTTATTTCAATACTCAGAAGAAGCTGTAATTTGCATTGACAATTGTTCCAAGTAAGGATCCTAGAGCAAAATCTGTTGTGATATGTAACACCAAAACACTGTGCATAATGAAATACTAGATAAGCAACTTCAGTTCATTCTACTTGTAAATAAAATTACAAGAGTAGCAATAAAATACATTCTTTGATCTCTTACTTGAGCTGCCAAAATGAGACTACATTTTAGTTATTATACGGATTCGAAAAATCTGGAAGTTCACAATCCAGCTATTTCTCGGTAAAATGATGCAGACACATAAAACAAGTATGCCATCTTAGATGCTCCCAGATTTGTTTAGCTAATTCTTATTGATCTATCTTTTATACAGCTTTTGTTTGTTCTATTATTCTATTGTTAACATAGCTCTATGTAATGGTTGATTTTATTTTTGGCAGATTCGTGGGAGTAAACTTCAGAACCGAATCAGGTATGTTGAATTGCTGTCTGTTGTAGTTGAAGTTACTTACCTGATACTCTATGCGTAATCCTGTTAGCTGTTCATCCTCAGTTCAGTAGATGTATTATTATTTATTAGCCCTCTTAGTTTATGAAAAAATAAAAATAAAACAAAAAAATGATACTTTTAGAAGTAGATTATTGTTTCATATAAAATGAACCAGTGAACCTTTGTTGGTGGAGCTACTAACTAAAAGTAGAATGTATACTATTTGCGTTGGTACATACAGGAGTTACCCCAATATTGATCATTCATCATATTTGAGAAGCCTTTTTATCTACTGTTTTGTTTTCTGCTGCCAACTGTATCTTTGTCGAAGATTTTTGTTTAGAGCAGAAACTGATTGGGTATTGTTCCTCTGTGGCAGTGCTTCTCCGCCACCTCTTCAAGCTGCGTCTTTACCACGCGGAATGGTTACAATGCGTTGTGATATCACTACTTGCAGTTCTTCTCATGTGTCACTTCTCGTTTCTGGTAGTGCACAAACTTGTTTTGATGACCAGGTACGGATTTCTGCAAACTTGGAGAATTTTTCTTATCTTAACTACGCAAAGTCATATGGTGTTTACCTATCTTTGCAGCTTTTAGAAAGACACATCAAGAATGAAATCATTGAGAAGAGCCAGCTAGTCCATGCTCTCCCAAATAGCGAGGATAAGTTATCATCGACTGAGCCTTTTGCTTCCATGTCCACAGCTTGTGGGGCTTCTACCTTCGAAGTCTGGATGACGCTTCCTAAGTGGGCAGCACAGGTTGGTTTACTACATTGAACACAAGAGATATGCACTGATTAGAATTCCAGGGTGTGCTGATGTGCCTCTTATTTTTTTCATCATCGTTTGGCCACTTTTTATTCTTATGGTCTATTCATGTGGTTGAATTTTGCTACTTGTGCGTAATTCTTTATGTAAAATACTCTACTAATACTGTGCGGTTTATTTCTCCAATATCAATGATCCGTTATAAAAGCAACAAACCTTTTGGCCTTATGAACTTTTTCTAGGCTTCAAGCCTCTAGTCGTCACATATGAATCGATATGAACTCTTTTGACTGAACATTATTTTCTTAATATTTAGGTTCTGAAGCATTTAGCACCAGAAATCTCATACAGGAGCTTAGTTGCACTTGGAATTGGTTGTATAAATGGTACACCTGTTGCTGCATTCGATAGGCGAGATGCAGATCGCCTTCTTTTCTTTTGCACAAGTCAACGCAAAAATTTAGCCACTGAAAATGGTCCGTACTTTCATCTGCCAAGGTGGTCAGCTTCTCTTACCAAGGACAGAACAAAGGTGGGTTCAGAATCAAAACCAAATGTGTTTGGTGCGAATGGAATTTTAGAGGACAAGAAACGTCTGATCCAAGGGTCTTCCTCATTCTCATCCTTCAAGGCAAAGTTGAAGCCTGCGACCATGAGACCCATTCCCCACTCTCGAAAGCAACAAATGCATCCTTTTATGGGTTTCCCTGAAGGTACCATTCATGAAACTAGTCAGGCCAAGCCGAACTTGCCAGTCACCCCACCTGTGAAGCACAATTCAGTGCCTGCTGTTCCAGCAACACATAGAAAATCTACATCAGGGTCGTCGCATACTCAATCAATTATTCAACTGAATCCTCTGCCGATGAAGAAACATGGATGTGATCGGTTGCCTATCCAAATGTGCTCCGAGGTATGCTTCTTGGACCTTCATAAAGGTGAAATGCTTCTATACAATTGCATAATCAGACTAGAATAATGCATATGTTCTTTCACCTTTTGTAGGACGACTTCTTGAAGGATGTCATGCAGTTTTTAATTCAGAGGGGTCACAATCGACTCGTACCTCATGGAGGACTTGCTGAATTTCCTGATGCAATCCTTAATGCAAAGCGCCTTGATCTCTATAACCTGTACAAAGAGGTAATTCTGCACTTTTGCTGGTTTATAAGGAAGTAACGAGGTAGAAAACATGTATTTTGTTGGTTCGCTGTTCCCTGACAAAAGGCTTTGATTTTTCAGGTGGTGTCCAGGGGTGGCTTTTATGTTGGTAATGGTATAAACTGGAAGGGTCAAGTCTTTTCAAAGATGCGTAACCATACGGCAACAAATAGAATGACTGTATGTATTCACTATTCAACTCTAAAGTTTGTTTTCTCATTGTATTTTTTAGCTGTCATGCTGAAGGACAAGGGGGCAACGTGGACCGTCAAGTAGCATAGTGGTGTTGTTGGGTACTAAGTTTATCCTTTGTTGCTGATCCTGGTAAAAATTATTAGTGACTTGAAGGAGCATTGTCTTTCATTCCAAGTTGGAACACGTGCTAGTTTAGTTTTGATCTAGGGTTCATGATAACAATCAACTTTTGTTCTTTTGGGGTTTTTTTAGCATTATTTCCATTAGCTGCCTTTTAAGTTTTAACCAAGTTAGTTTTGCTGCTGCTGATCCAGTGAAATGCCAAATGTGTTCTAATTGTATGCACTTGTCCATATATATTTAGGGTGTTGGGAACACACTGAAAAGGCATTACGAGACGTACTTGTTGGAATATGAGCTGGCGCATGATGACGTGGATGGGGAATGCTGTTTGCTTTGTCACAGGTCCGAGGGCATTCCTTTCAATTATTATGTCTGCTTTGGAGCTCAATTTGTCACAGTGGAATCTAACACCACCTTTTATGTAATTCCAGTAGCGCTCCTGGAGATTGGGTAAATTGTGGTTTATGTGGCGAATGGGCCCACTTTGGTTGTGACAGACGGCAAGGGCTAGGCACTTTCAAGGTAAATACTTCTCTTTGATTCTTTTCCCCCTTTAACCATAGCTTGATCTGACGAGCCGCCTTCTTTACAGGATTATGCAAAGACAGATGGATTGGAATACATCTGCCCCCACTGTAGTCTAGCGAACTATAAGAAGCCTCCCCAAAAAGTAGCTAATGGCTTTGCGAATGCGGTGTCTGTATCACGAAATGTTTAATTATCTTCTTTCTTCCTTGCTTTTTTGCCTTTTTGCCCCGAGTTTCGGGGAGATGAGCCAGTAGAGTAGAGAATAGGCTGATAGAGCGGGGAAGCCTGTAGTGTTGATCTGTATTATTATCCCGGGGGAAGCGTGTAGTATTGATCTGTATTATTATCCCATTAATTTGGTTCAGTGTAGGAGCTTAAGTTTTATATACCATGTAACAGCTGACAACACATGCTACTATAGTAGTTGGTCAGATTAAGTGTAAGCGTCCGCCTGTTGATATAAATTTAGTCCTATCCCCAGTTTCCATTGCCAGACTGCATGGTTCCCATGTCATCCTGGCACAAGATTTGTACTCCATGTCGATTCTGAGAAGCCTAATAGAGTTATATATAGCATTTTGTGCTGAATTGGCTGAAACGAAACCGGTGTCTTGGTGAACATTTGATGGAACAATGCGGAGTGGTAGACTACAGTCAAAATGGAATGCATGACTTATCGTTGATGATTAATTTAGTCAGTTCTGTTGCAAAGTAGAGCCATGGTTGTTATAACTATACAGCTGATAATCCAGCACAATGGAACGTAATAAAAAATCTGGGAGAAGGCTGATAATGCTTAAATCCCATGGGAAACTGTATGCTGGGCATTTCCAGTAGAGCATTAGAAGTTCAAAATATAAGCACGTACAAATATAGCTATATAAGACGATGTTCCATTGTCTTTGTAACGATTTTTGAGATCGATAAAGTACCTACCGGCGTTCTCTCTCTCAAATAAAAGAGAGTTATAAACTCCTCCGCACCAACCATCCTATCAATCAACAAACTGTGGCAGTCTGATTGGAAATCAATGCTGTGAAGAAGGCACAAAGAAATACAGAGTTTGTGGAAATTTTGAGATGCCTTATCAGGGCCCCATCCACCTTTGATCATCTCGATCGTGGATCTCCGCTCGGACGGTTCGCCCGCGCGAAAGCCGTTTTCTTGCTTGATTTTTATACGCAGTCCGGACCGTACAATGGCGCACCGCTCGCAAACTAACACGCGGCGCACGCGTGCGACCCTTTATCAGCCGGCTATCACCCTACTGCCCAGCCAGCAAAAACGGCGACGCGCGCTCGGTCTCCCCGAGCCGCACCAGACGCGCAGCACGCCAGCGCCGCTCGCGTACTCCGTTGGTTCCGTACTCTCGTACAACAAAACCCCGTCCATCACTGCAGAGACCATAAATCCCAAGGTACTGCGCGCGTGCGATTCCCTCGACCCTCTCCTTGCTTAACCTCTTCGTTTGCTCAACGTACGTCCTAGTATCAACTCTTGTAGAGAGAAACTCCAGCAATGCTAGGGAGCTGGTTGGCTCTACGCATCTAGTGCTTTCATCGTTCCTGCACTCGAAAATCCATGTATTAATGCACGGGGGAAAAAGTCAGCGACTTGCATGGAACTAAAATCAAGGTTCTCTCCCTTTTCAAGAGGTGTGTTTAAGCTTGTGTTACAAGTGTGTATGTATAATCCTGCTCAATCTTTGTGATCCTGTAGTTGTCTAATTGCTTTCTAGCAGATAATATACTACAATCTTGGGAAACCCCAGGCTCTTGGTCAGCGACCGATAACTTCCTTTCGTGAGGTTAACATTCTTACGCTCTCCAGATTTTAAGTCCGGAAGATGACAATGCTGTTTCATGTCTAAAATTATTGCCTCCGGGTTCTTTCTTTGTGTGACAATCCAACCCTCCTGCACAGAAATGAAGGTCATACCTTATTCAGGTTGGACTAAATAGTTGAAGTCTGTTTAATATATACTTCTTACAGTTACACACAACTTCATAAAATTAGCTGATCATAAATAGAACAAAACAGTAGTGGACCTTGGAGAAAGGAATGCATTTGTTTTTCACTTCTAGCAGCAAATCTGATAATGACTTCTTTCGATACAATATTTTTTTGACAAAAACTTGAACAACACTGTTTCATGTTAGAATGATCTCCCGTGGAGGCATTTGGCCCAACGGCCAAATGCCTCGCTACCGATCGGGGCATTCACCCATTCATGGTCATTGGGCCCTGTTGCTTAATCGCTATATAAAGAGAGGGTGGGGGCCGGTGGCACGCATCACAAGGTTGAACGGAGCCACAAACCCACCCGGACAAAACCCTAATCCGATCTAAGAGAGGGGGCGCAGCCAGCAACGGGAAGTCCACCGCCGCCTCCACCGACGCGGTCGACCACCGACGGCCACGCCTCGCCGGACACAACACCGCCGCCAAGCTTCGCTCCTCTTCACCGACCGTCGTCACGCTTCTAGCGCAGATCTCAAGGACGATCCGCAATGGCCAACTCGTCATCGTCTACATCGGACGGTATCTCTCTCTTTCTCTCGGTTCTCTCAAACCCAAACAAGAACCCCGGATCCAAAGCAAAAGATCAAAAGAGATCTAACTCTAGATCAAACAATGGTATCGAGCCATGATTGGCTCGGATCCGAGACGGCCAAAAGAAAATCAAAAGAAAGAACCCGAAACCCTAAGAAGGGAAAACCCTAGATCGAAAAGAAATCACTCACCTCTGGTGCGCAGGAGATCGGTCGAGCCGCGGGCTCGCGGCGCGCCCACGCACGCCACCGTCGGTTTGAGCAGATCCGGCCGCTGGCGCTCGGAGAGGCGCCGACACGGAGCCGCTGACGCGGCGCGCTCCTCTCGAGGAGCGCGCGCCGCCAAGAAGAGGATCCATGGCGGCGCCGGCCTTCTTCCCCTCTACCGTTGCTCGCGTCGCCTCGTTTTCTTCCGCCGCTCGCCTCGGGTTTTTCCGCTCGGAGTCGAAGCGAGAGAGAAGGGGAGAGGAAGATATGATTTAGGGTTTCGGGGGCGGCCGCGGCGCGGGGGTTTTGTTCATCCGAAAACGCCGCCGAGCCGTCGGATCAAAATCAAAGGCTGAGATCGAGCGACGCGGAACGAAACGCGCGGATGCGTTGGATTTCAGCCGTCGGATGCGAATCCGACGGTTGAAAATGCATCATGAAAAACCTAACCGGTCAGAGGTCGCCGAGGTCGCGATGCAGAACGCCGTGGGCGAAGCTGCGATAACGAGCCAAATGGCGGTTTGCCTGATAATTTAGTACGGTTTTGAACAGTAAATCCCGAAATTGAATTTAATTTAATTTTCAGAAGTATTTTGAGTGAATTTCAATAGAAGAATTGTATAAAATCTCTGAAAATTTTACACCAACGTGTTATTATTTCCAGAGATTAATTGTGTATAGTTATTATGCTTCTGAATATTGAATTATTTTAGAATAATTACAGTTTCCGCTGCAAAAGTTCAATATAGATAATTCTTTTAATTAAATTCGAACCAACGAGAGAATTTAATTTTTAAGAATTTATTGTGAATTATGATATTGTTATTTTCTGACCAAAGTTGATAATAACAGTATTATAATTTTAATTGATATGCATTGTTTCTATTTCTGCCCAACGGTGATATAGATTTAATGTATAATTATTTTAATTATATGTCATATTATTTTGACCAACGTTGGAAATAAGACATATAATTTTAATGTTACGTTCTCATTTTATTTGATCTACATTTTCAGGAGGATACAACTTGATGAGTTGTATCAGAGAAATACCCACTCTCAAAGGAGATAATTATGGAGAGTGGAAGAAAAAGATAGACTTAGCGTTTATCTTGGCCGAGGTGGATTGGGTCCTCACTACAAGACGACCCAACGAGCCTACGGCACGGTGAGGGGTCAAGCGAGGATGATCTTGCTTGGCGTAAAAGAGAGAGATCATGCTCCCTTACGGATGTCTTATGACCTAGAGCATAAGAATGGACCACAGCCAACAAGAAATGTATGGCTGTGATAAAGAATACGATTGAGCCCACAATTGTGGGCTCAATCGCAGACTGTGACACTGTCACAGAATACCTTGATAAAATAAAGAGTCAGTTTACTGGCTCTTCAAAGACATATGCAACACAGCTGATTAAACAGCTTGTGACAGAGAGGTATTCTGGTGGTGGGATAAGAGAACACATATTGAGGATGAGCAATTTGGCATCCAAGCTTAAACCAATGGATTTGGCACTCAAGGATGAGTTCCTTATTCACTTGATTTTTGCTTCATTGCCAGAACAGTTTGACACTTTTGTTGTCAATTACAATATCTGACCGATAAATGGGACTTAGAAAATGCATAGCTATGTGTGTTCAAGAGGAGGAGAGGTTTAAATCCTCACATGGTGGATCTATCAACTATGTGAAGGATAACAAGAAAAAGAACTTCCACAGTACCTCCTTCTCAAGAAACAAGGAAAAGCATCATCCATCAACCTCAACGAACAAATTTGTTTGTAGACAAAGATCGGTGTCTTCACTGCAAGAAGACAGGACACTACAAGAAGAACTGTCCTGATTACTTAAAGATGATCATGGCAAAGAAAGGTGAGAACATTATTACATTCATAAATGAATGCTTGTATGTACAATATTCAAATCCACTTGGTGGATTGACTCAGAGCAACTGCTCATGTTGCTAATTCCTTCTGAGGATTCCGTTCGACGAGGACTACGCAAAGAAACGAAAGATGCATTAAAGTCGCAAATGGAGTCCAAGCGAAGTTGAAGCCGTTGGCGATCTTTCATTAGAGTTAGCTAATGGCTCCAATCTTTACTTAGAGATGTTCTTTTTGTTCCTCTTTGCAGAGGAATTTGATTAGTGTTTCCAATTTGGATAAAGATGGTTATGATTGTAATTTTGGAAATGGCAAGTCGAAATAATATTTAATAAAGAATGTGTTGGTCTTGCCATATTACAAAATGAACTTTATTTGTTATCATTGTGTGATGATGTGAATGTCGTATGCGATAATGAGAACGTCGCGTAGAAAGTGATTGAATCCTCGTCACTGACGTAAATGTAAAACGAAAGAGAACTCATAATGAATCGTCGAAATTATGGCAATCGTCGTTTAGGCCATATTTGAGGGGAGAATAGAAAGACTAGTTAAGAATGAAATTCTTCCTCTATTAGAGTTCTCAGACTTAGAACAATGCGAGAGAATGCATTAAAGGAAAATATGTAAAGAAAATTAAGAAAGGCGCAAAAAGAAGCACTGGAGTTCTACAAATTGTTCACACAGACATTTGTGGTCCTTTTCCTGTGAAAAGTGTGGATGGTTATGACTCGTTCATAACATTCACAGATGACTACTCCGTTATGGATATATTTATCCAATCAAAGAAAGAAATGAAGCCTTGGATAAATTCAAGATATTTAAGGCTGAAGTTGAAAACCAACACGATTTAAAGATTAAGATAGTTCGATCTGATCGTGGGGGGGAGTACTACGGTCGACATACCCCATATGGACAAGTTCCTGGACCTTTTGCGAGGTTCTTACAGGAAAATAGCATAGTAGCCCAGTATTCTACACCGGCGAACCTCGGCAAAATGGAGTAGTGAAAGACGCAACTGCACTCGATGGATATGGTGCGAAGCATGATGAGCTACTCCACACTCCCATTGAGTTTATGGATGGAGGCGTTAAAACCGCCATTCATATTCTCAATAGAGTGCCTAGTAAGTCGGTGCCCAAAACACTGCATGCGAGTTGTGGATGTGAAGAGTTCCTCACTAAACCACTTACGTGTGTGGGGAGTCTGCTGAGGCTAAAGTATTTAACCCAAACCTTGGGAAGCTAGATCCCAAAAGTGAAGTTGCCATTTCATTGGCTACCTGAAAAGTCAAAAGGTTTTCGTTTCTCTTGTCGACGGATATACAAAGTTTGTAGAAACGAGACACGCTGTCTTCTTAGAGGATGAAATGATGAGGGGAGCATGGTAGCTCGAGAGATTGATCTTGAAGAGAAGCGGGTATATGTGCCCACTCCGATGATTCAAGAGCCACTCTTCTCACTACTCACATCCTTTGCACCGACGGTACAAGATCTTGTGGTGCCAAGACTGTTATTGTTCCTCCCTGTGGCAACATTGAATGAGAATGAGGAACTGTTCTTGAGGATCCTATAGAACCCATTGCCACAAATGAGGGGAGCAACACAGCTGACCTCAAATGAAGAGGCCCAGAAGGTCTCAAAGAGTAAGAAGATCACTATTTCGATGATTATCGATTTATCATCAGAGGAATTTCAAATGGAGGATGACCCCACCTCATTTGAAGAAGCCATGAGAAGCGAAAATTCTTCAAAATGGCTTGAGGCCATGGAAGAGGAAATGAGGTCCATGAAGACTAATAAAGTGCAGGACTTGGAAATTGTTCCTAAAGGAGTCCTAAAGGAGCCAAAACAGTAGGCTGTAAATGGGTCTACAAAACAAAACTCGACTCCCAAGGGAATGTAGAAAGATACAAAGCGCGACTCGTGGCAAAAGGATTTACACAAAGAGAAGGGATTGATTACAATGAGACATTTTCTCCGGTCTCATGTAAAGATTCCTTGTAATCATAATGGCATTAGTAGCACATTATGATTTAGAGTTACATCGATGGATGTAAAGACGGCATTTCTTAATGGGGATTTGGAGGAAAATGTTTACATGGCACAACCGAAAGGTTTTGTCATGGAAGAAAATGAAAGAATGGGATGCCGCCTAAAGAAATCAATTTATGGGTTAAAGCAAGCTTCAAGACAGTGGTACTTGAAGTTTGACAAGACAATAAGAAAATTTGGGTTTAAAGAGAATGTAGAAGACAATCGTGTCTATACAAAGTTTAAAGGCGGAAATTTATCTTCCTAATCTCGTATGTGGATGATATCCTACTAGCTAGTAGTGATGTCATGCGCTCTTGGAGACGAAGAAATTTTTGTCCTCAAACTTTGATATGAAAGATCTTGGTGAAGCTTCGTTCGTTCTAGGGATCAAATTCACCGGATAGAAACAAAGGGATATTGGGACTATCACAAAAGACATATATAGAGAAAGTCTTAAAGAAATTTGGGATGCATAAATGTAGTCCTTCACCGCACCTATAGTCAAGGCGGCAGATATGGGGATTTTCAATGCCCCAGAACCAAGATGAGATCGATCAAATGAAAGCGGTTCCATATGCTCAAATTGTCGGAAGCTTACGGTATGCTCAAGTGTGCACTGCATACGACTTAGCTTTTGTTACTGGGTTACTTGGCGATTCGAGCAATCTCGGAATAGAACATTGAAATTGATAAAGAAAGTCTTGCGTTATTTGCAAGGAACAAAAGGCCTCATGATGACATACGAAGATCGATTTACTCCATATAGTGGGGTATCTGATTCGATTTTGCGGGAGATGATAGAAAGTCGACATCCGGATATGTCTTCACTCTCATTTGGAGGAGCTATATCGTGGAAAAGCTCAAAGCAAACCGTCACTACATCGTCCACAATGTATGCCGAGTTTGTAGCATGTTATGAGGCTACTGAGGCGGTGAACGGCTAAAGAAGTTCATACCCGGTTTAAAAGTGGTTGACGACATCAATAGACCACTTAAGTTGTCTGCGATAATGAACCAAAGAAGAATGTATGCCCACAACAATAAGTCAAGTGGTCTTTGCCAAACACATTGACATAAAGTACTATGTTGTGAAAGATAAAGTTCGGGATCAAATTATAAGTCTTGAGCATATAAGTACTGCAAAGATGTTAGCGGATCCGCTTACTAAAGGCTTACCACCCAACGTGTTGAGAGAACATATAGCGGCATGGGTTTAAGGGAAAGCCTATGATTCTGGACTAAAAGATGGCCCAAAAGATTAAAGTGACTATTTGAGCAGGAGGTGTATTGTAGTCATTGAATCTATCGGCGATTGACCGTGACGATGAGACATGTTCTATACACTAATCTGTGATGGAATAAGTAAAGTCAAAAAGCAATTAAAAGATAAAATATAGAATGAGATCAAGGGGGAGAATGTTAGAATGATCTCCCGTGGAGGCATTTGGCCCAATGACCAAATGCCTCGCTACCGATCGGGGCATTCAGCCCATTCATGGCTGTTGGGCCCCTGTTGCACTGCGCTATATAAAGAGAGGGTGGGGGCCGGTGGCACGCATCACAAGGTTGAACGGAGCCACAAACCCACCCGGACAAAACCCTAATCCGATCTAAGAGAGGGGGCGCAGCCAGCAACGGGAAGTCCACCGCCGCCTCCACCGACGCGGTCGACCACCGACGGCCACGCCTCCGCTCGGGACACAACACCGCCGCCAAGCTTCGCCCCTCTTCACCGACCGTCGCTGCCCTAGCGCAGATCTCAAGGACGATCCGCAATGGCCAACTCGTCATCGTCTACATCGGACGGTATCTCTCTCTTTCTCTCTCGGTTCTCTCAAACCCGAAACAAGAACCCCAGATCCAAAGCAAAAGATCAAAAGAGATCTAACTCTAGATCAAACATTTCAATCTACTATTGCAGTTCATGTGCCATAAGAAGAGCCCGGAGGATTATTGAGTCAATTCCTGGCAGAGACTCTGGTCCATATACTAGCAGTGAGGTATTGTATTGGAATACATGCTAAAGTAGTGTAATATGGATTGTAGAGCATGAATGCACCAACATTCACAAATCACGACTTAACAGGATCAGTATGCTATAATACCTTTTACTTGGTGTCGTATTGTTGTCCTACAAGGATATGTTTTTCCTATCCTATTCTGCATTATATTGTTGGGATTTATCTAACATGATCAGGGAATCAGAAGTTTGTGTGAAGCAGTTGCAGACGGGATCTCTGCAAGAGATGGTTTTCCATCAAGACCAGATGACATTTTTCTGACAGATGGAGTGAGTTCAGCAGTAATACTCCGCACTTCAGAGCTCCATCACATGCACATGATACTTAGTCTATCTAAATATCCTAAACTGGGCTGCTTCTTTCTGCCTCCCCCACCCTTTTCAGGTTAACTGGACTAAAAACGCAAAATAGGAAGATCGGTAAACGATTGCTTATTTTATTACATGCAATAAATAACCAAGTTAATGAATTTCTAGGTACCATATAATCTTACTGAAGATAGTGATTGGGGGCTTGAGATTTTCGAAGTAAAGAGGTGTTTGGAGGAGGCTCGTTCAGCCGGTTTAACTGTTCGAGCTATGGTGGTCATAAATCCCGGCAATCCTAGTGGACAGTTATGCAAACAGATCTTCCTGCATCTTATGTATCTTACAATACCATACGCGTGAATGGGGTAATAAAAACGTTTGTCCAAAATGTTTCTAAAAAAACACTGAAACCCAACATCGAAATCACCAAAAGTTTCTTGTTCAGCATCTGCAACCTCTGTCGTAGGTACTGTCTATCACCAACCAGGAGGAGATAGTGGAATTTTGTCGGAAAGGTCTGGTTATACTTGCCGACGAGGTTCGCACTTGCTGGATGGCAGTATAGTCTGTTTTGTCAATTACATTCACTGTTGACGAAGGCTCGTCAGTAATCCTGCATGCCAAAACTTGTTTTTCGTCAGTCTTCATCAGCAGCTAGTTTCAGAGTTAGTTTTTCAGTTAGAGTCAGTTTTCAATTATGCCTCACGTCTCCCGGCTGAACCGGTTTTGCATGAGCAAGTCAGCAGGGAGATAGCATCTTCAGTTTGTTAGCATCTTCAGTTTGTTAGCCTGCGTGAACTCAGTTTGTTAGCATGTTTTTTGGCTGTTCTGCAGCTATAAATAAGAACCGAAAACACCAAAAGCTGCACATCCTTAGCAGCACAATTGCCTCCAGAGTTCGTGTGTCTTCCCAGTTGCGAGTGTGTGAATTTGAGTTGTCGCCGGGCGAAGCTAACATTTGGTATCGGAGCCCTATGCTCGAGTGCCTGTGATGTCGCGCTCCGGCCATCCTCCGTCACGACGCTCCAACTCAACGCCGCCTGTCGCCGAGCGCACAGAAGCAAGTGGCAGTGGGGCTGACCACAGCGGGAGTAGGGCTGCCCGTGCTGTGCTTGGCGCCGACGACAGTCACGGACGGGACATCGTTGTCCAGCGGGTTGTGAAGGAGGTCGGAGGTGGGGCAGTGTACCCGACCTTGACGCGCACGAACTATGCCGACTGGTGCCTGATGATGAAGGTCATGCTGAAGGCGCGTGGCCTTTGGGACGCAATCAGTCTCGGCGGTGTTCCGGCACAGGAGGACATGATGGCCATGGAGGCGATCCTTCGAGCCGTGCCAACGGAGCTGTAGTCGATGTTGGCAAACAAGAACAGTGCGAAGGAAGCCTGGGACGCGCTGAAAACCATGAAGGTTGGAAATCAGCACGCGCGCAAGGCGAAGCTGCAGAATCTGCGTCGCGAGTTTGAAGACCTCACTTTCCGAGAAGACGAGACCGTCGATGATTTCTCGACGAGACTCGCTGCTCTTGTTAGCAATTTGAGCCTTCTCGGTGATCAGCGCAAGGAGGAGGAGGTGGTGGAAAAGTATTTGCGCGTCGTTCCAGATCGCTTCTCCCAGATCACGCTCTCAATCGAGACACTCCTTGACCTCGAGGAGCTCACGGTTGAGGACGTGACCGGACGGCTCAAGGCCGCGGAGGAATGACTGGATAAGCGGCGCGGTAAGGGCTCAAGCACCGGCGGAGACAAGCTCTATCTCTCGGAGGAGAGCTCAGTGCGCGCAAGCCAAGCAATGGCGCACGCGGGCGTGGCAAGCCTTTCTGTGGTAGGAAAAGCGACGCCGGTGGCCGTGACTCGAAGGCGCCGCAGAGGGACAATTCACAAGACAAGTGCCGAAACTACGGCAAAGTCAGGCACTGGGCACGTGAGTGCCGCCAACCTAGGCGGGGTGACGAGGCACACCTCACGAAGGCCGCCGCCTCCGAGCCTGTTCTGCTGCTGGCGCACGCGATCGCGGTGGCAAAGACTGCCCCAGTTGACATGAACCGTGTCTTCCTCGACGAGCCAAAGCTGCTGGGTCTGCTCAGGAACAACAGCGACCGTCATGATGAAGCTTGGTACCTTGACACAGGTGCCAGCAATCATATGACGGGGCGCCGTGACATCTTCGCCGAGCTAGATACCGGTGTCACCGGGAACGTGAGATTCGGAGATGGCTCCATCGTCACGGTGCAAAGGCGCGGCACAGTGTTGTTCACGTGTAAGAATGGACAACACCGTGCACTCACTGGTGTCTACTTCATCCCTCAACTTCGCTCCGACATCATCAGCCTCGGCCAGCTAGATGAAAATGGGTGCAAAGTGCTGATAGTGCTGATCGAGGACGGAGTGCTGCAGATCCGTGATCGAGACAAGAAGCTGCTTGCGAAGGTAAATCGAGGTCCTAATCGTTTGTTCATATTGGAGCTAGAGCTGGTACGACCGATCTGCCTGGCCGCGCACCAAGACGATGAGGCGTGGCGCTGGCATGCCCGGTTCGGCCACCTCAGCTTCGACAGGCTCCTCAAGCTGGCACGAGGAGGCATGGTACGCGGGTTGCCATCGATCGACCACCCAGAGCAAGTCTGCGACGCGTGTCTCACCGGCAAGCAGCGATGCTGACCGTTCCCCGGGGAGGCGAGGTTCCGTGCCACTGAGCGGATCGACCTTGTTCACGGTGACTTGTGCGGCCCGATATCCCCGGCGACCCACGGCGGCAAGAAGCACTTTCTTCTCTTGGTTGATGACATGGGCAGGTACATGTGGCTGACCCTGCTAGCCTCGAAGAACGATGCACCAGCGACAATTAAGCAATTCAAGGCGAACGTCAAGGTGGAAACCGGGCGGAAACTCCGTGTGCTACGGACTGACCGCGGTGGCGGGTTCAACTCCATCGAGTTCGGCCAGTACTGCGCAGACGAGGGTGTAATGTGACATCTCACAGCGCCGTATTCACCACAGCAGAATGGTGTCGTCGAGAGGCGGAACCAAACTGTGGTGGCAATGGCACGGTGCATGCTCAAGGCGAAGGAGATGCCCAGCGAGTTCTGGGGGGAGCCGGTGACCACTGCGGTGTTCATCTTGAACCGCTTTCTGACGCGTAGTCTCGTGTGCAAAACACCATTCGAGGCATGGCATGGAAGAACGCCAGTGGTTCACTTCATGCGCACGTTCGGCAGCGTGGCGCACATGAAGCTCGTCAAGCCACACCTGCAGAAGCTTGAGGACAGGAGCAGGAAGACGGTGTTCATTGGCTATGAGGCTGGGTCGAAAGCGTATCGTGTCTACGATCCAGTTGCCAACCGCGTTTACATCACGTGTGACGTGGTGTTCGATGAAGCGGCCAAGTGGGACTGGGATCATGACGAAGGCGCGGCGCAGACACTCATCGGCGGGGACATCTTCACGGTGGAGTACGAGATGCAGCAGGGACCGTCACCGGCTGTGGAACCTGTGACTCCACCGCCTCATGACAAGGAACCGTGAACTCCATCGCCCACACATGACGTCGCACCGCAGTCGTCTGACAGGGGAGTCGAGTTCGTCTCCCCGCCTTCCGATGCCTCTGCGATACTCGACGACGAGAACGTCGCGCCATGTCGGTTCCGAACCGTGGAAAATGTGTTGGCCACGGGTCCGGCACTGGAGCTCGACGCCGAGGACCTCCACCTGCTCGCGGCCGAGGAGCCGAGCACCTTCGCTGAGGCAGAGCGCGAGAACTGCTGGTGCGCGGCGATGATCGAGGAGTTGTGGTGCATCGAAGAGAACGAGACATGGGAGCTCGCGGATTTCCCGACTGGCCATCGTTCGATCGGCGTCAAGTGGGTGTTCAAGGTGAAAAAGAATGAGAAGGGGGACATCGTCAAGCACAAAGCCTGGCTGGTCGCAAAAGGATATGTACAACGCCAGGGGATCGACTTCGATGAAGTCTTCGCTCCAGTGGCGCGGATGGAATCAGTGCGCCTGCTTCTAGCCATGGCTGCACATGAAGGCTGGACTGTGCATCACATGGTTGTAAAGTCCGCCTTCCTCAACGGGGAGCTGTCCGAGGAGGTCTATGTAGTGCAGCCGCCCGGCTTCGTCGATGATAACCACTCCGACAAGGTGCTCAAGTTGAAGAAGCCACTGCACGGCATGAGACAGGTTGGAACATCAAGCTGGACATCTGCTTGATTCAGCTCGGGTTCAAGCGAAGCACATCAGAACACGTGGTGTATACTCACGGTGAAGGAGCTCCACGACTCATCGTCGGTGTCTACGTGGATGACCTGATCATCACTGGCCCCATTGAGGACGGCATCGGCAAGTTCAAGGTTGAGATGCACACCTTGTTCAAGATGACTGACCTTGGGTTTCTTTCTTACTACCTCGGCATCGAGGTACACCAGCTCAAGACCGGGATCACCATCTGCCAGGCTGCGTACGCACAAAAGCTTATGGAGAGCAACGACATGGATAGGTGCAATCCGTGCCAAGTCCCCATGGAGGCCACGCTGAAGCTCAGCAAGGAGGGAGTGGGGAAGCCGGTGGATGCCACTCAATATAGGAGCCTCGTGGGAGCGCTGCGCTATCTGGCTCACACCCACCCAGACATCACATATGCCGTGGGCTATGTGAGCCGTTTCATGGCAGCGCCCAAGGAAGACCACCTCGCTGCGGTAAAACACATTTTGCGCTATGTTGCAGGGACAATAGATTTTTGGTGTCTGTACCCAAGGAAGGAGGAGCGGTCTGTACTGATGGGGTTCAGTGACAGTGATATGGTCGGCGACATTGATGATCGCAAAAGCACTTCAGGCGTCCTTTTCTTCCTCAGCCAAAGCCCAATCAGCTGGCAAACTCAGAAGCAAAAGGTTGTGGCGTTGTCTTCGTGCGAGGCAGAATACATCACGGCAACCTGCTTGCCAGGGCATATGGTTGGCGAGGCTGCTGAGCGATCTCACTGGAGAAGCGGCTCAGACAGTTGAACTCAAGATAGACAACATGTCAGCGATCTCACTCTACGGCAACCCGGTATTCCACGACAGGAGCAAACACATAGATACCAGGTATCACTTTATTCGGGATAGCATCAATGCATGGAAGATCAAGGTGAGACACACTAGGACTGAAGAACAGCTCGGGGATATACTAACGAAGTCACTCGGTCGAGTCAGGTTCCATGACCTCCGAGCACGAATGGGAGTTTCTGCAGTTGGTAGAATGCGTCAGGGTTAGGGGGAGAAGTGTTGACGAAGGCTCGTCAGTAATCCTGCATGCCAAAACTTGTTTTTCATCAGTCTTCATCAGCAGCTAGTTTCAGAGTTAGTTTTTCAGTTAGAGTCAGTTTTCAATTATGCCTCACGTCTCCCGGCTGAACCGGTCTTGCATGAGCAAGTCAGCAGGGAGATAGCATCTTCAGTTTGTTAGCATCTTCAGTTTGTTAGCCTGCGTGAACTCAGTTTGTTAGCAGGTTTTTTGGCTGTTTTGCAGCTATAAGTAAGAACCGAAAACACCAAAAGCTGCACAGCCTTAGCAGCACAATTGCCTCCAGAGTTCGTGTGTCTTCCCAGTTGTGAGTGCGTGAATTTGAGTTGTCGCCGGGCGTAGCTAACATTCACTATGTCAACCAAAAAACTCAATAATGGCTATTGATTGTTGATTTGCAGATTAATTATATAAATGCGTATACAGGTATACCAAGTTAACGTCTATGAGGAGAATAAGAAGTGCCATTCTTTCAAGAAAATTGCAAGATCACTTGGGTACGACGACAATGACCTCTCTACGGTATCATACCATTAGGTTTAAATGGGTAAGTCTTCATACATCAAAACACAGTTCATTTTCTCTAGCAAAAAAGCCTTGATTTTTTTTCACTTGTTTTTGAATCTATGCGGAGCCCAGCTAGAGAATGGCTTCAAAATTTTGGTTACTCTCATCATCTGAACTTAGCAGGGTACTATGGAGAATGTGGCAGGAGGGGAGGCTACATGGAGATATGTGGTTTTGAAGCTGATGTAATGGATGAGATTTACAAGGTGTCTTCTCTGACCCTTTGCCCCAACATAGGTGGCCATATTATTACTAGCCTTGTTATGGATCCACCTAAGGTTTGCCCTGCTGTCCTGCCTTTCTTGTATTCATTATAATTTGTTTGTGTTTAATGTATTTTATCCTGAAAGCATTATACAACTACCATCCTTTTGGTGAAATATGTAATCCTGCCCCCAAAAATGTCGTATTTTCTACAGTTACCCCCACCCCTCATATTGACTTGCTACAATTACCCCTTGACCCTGACTATCTCAAGTTTTTCAGAAACAGGAAGGCGCTCCACCTTAACATAATTACATAAGGACATGTGTTTTTTACTAAGTTCATCTTGATATCAGCAGCTAGGATATAGTCTTTTGAGACTTTTGAGGTTGAGAAGGAATACATTCTTTCATCTTTGGTCAAGCGCGCCAAGGTATCCTACATACAAATTGGCATAACTATATCAGCTTTCTTGTTTTTCCATGACAGAGGACGAAACTTTGCATACCTTGAAATACTGCAGGATCGTCTTCTCTTCTTTACAGACTTCGGAGAGTGCATTCAGCAGCTTGGAGGTCGTGACATGCAGCAAAATAGAGGGTGCAATGTACCTCTTCCCACGGCTTCACCTCCCTTCATCTGCGATCAAAGCCGCCGAGTCTTGAGGGCGTTTCTCCTGACATATTCTACGCGCATCGTCTTCTTGACTCCACTGGAATCGCCGGTGTCCCCGGTTCTGGATTTTACTAGGTCAGACTTTTATCAGATGAGAGAAAATAATCTCACCGGTTGTATCTAGTATCTGCAATTCTATTTCTGCAAGTATGCTGTGCTTGCCTGACTTGGCCTGATCTGTTGCAAATGTTGGGGATGCAACAAGGCCTCTGGGACTCATATCCGGTGCACGATTCTCCCAAGCGAAGAAAAGATCACGGTGATGATTCCACGCCTCAAGGCCTTCCATGAATCCTTCATGAATGGGTTCCGCAACTGATGCTGATGCTGATGCTGATGCTGATGCTGCTTCATACAAAAATATATAGTAGTACCACGTAATGTAAATCTGCAGCTGTGTCTCTCTCGCCTGAGCTACAGGCTGGTCCACTCTGACGGAGCTGTCTCTTCTAGTGTAAATATGGCAGTTTTAGCAAGAATTCAGAAATAATTCCAGCATAAATAATAATAATTAAAGTATAATTTCAACAACATATAATTGACAAAAAAATATATATCAGTATGAAATTTCTGCATGTCAATTAAACAGGAGAATATGCTTGAAAGATAGGACATGAAAACATACAAAATTAGTATATTGCTCAGATTTAGGATGTTTTAAGCTTGCTCTCGGATGTAGAGTTGCACAAGATGCAATCTTGACATTTCTCAATACTTTTATCAAGATTCTTTACTAATTAAAAATGATAACAATGGATCAGACTATGAGCTCAGAATTTAATGCTTTACTGATTATATCAAGAATTATCTCAAACAGTAATTTTACTTTTAGTCAATAGATGGTTACATGATTAACAGTGCACAAGTAATCACTTGGTTAACGTATAAACCATTCAGCAAACAGAGCCAAACTATTAGAGATAATATGACAATAGTAAGCAATCCTAGCAGCTCAAGTCTGATTTGTTACCAATTTAATTTCACAATATGACAAAAATCATCACTGAGCAGTAAACCGAACCCACAACATTACAATGCAATATCTCTCAGTACTAGAATTAATCCAATTTCAGATTTAGACTAGCACAACACATATATGCAAAGTAAAGAATTTCTGTAAACAGAAACAAGTCACAAAGCGGATAACAATCCAAGCCATCGAGAAGAACTGGGTAAGGCACGTCGAAAGACGATGTCTCAGAAAACCAAGCGCCTCACTGTGCTGCGCAAAATAGACGAGGTTGACGGAGATACAATGCCGATCTTCACAAATCGGGACACACCGAAGAACAAAGCTAAGGTACAGGAGTATGCCGCACTTGATCACAAGTATGCATTGGCCGAGTGCACCTCACCACCGAGCACCAAGAAACCGAGTACTCCTTCCAGATCAGGATAAAACAGAAACAGTCGAAGACAAGTCCAAGTGCAAGTCCACTACTTACACCCAAATGAGATGGGGGTGCAAGAAGGAACCAACCGGATGCATAGGGAGGAAGCTCCGACCTCACCACTGACGGCAATGATTCAACAGGTAGAGCAGCATATCCAAAAACACCAAATTGAAGCCGAAACGGGAAGAGGAAGAATCAAGATTTGGGGAAAACTTACTCAACTTTTTCGGGGCACAAAAAAGAGAAAGAGTCTTAGGCTTTGAAGAGGAGGAGGAAAGATCAAATAGCGCGGTTGCTACGAACGACCGAGCTCGAGATGCCCGGGCTGCTCGCTCCTCCAGCGCCGCCATCTCCACCATCCCTCCGCCAAAATCGCCCACGCACAAGAGGAAGGAGAACCGAATCCCCTCGATGTGCTTTGGCCGGTTGGAGACAATGTCTCCAACCCTTATCTTCTCTTGCCTCCCACTGATAGGTGGGCCTTGCCACTTTATTTTCTTTTTCCATTTTCTTCTCTTCTCTAATTGAGAAATTGCCAAAATGGCCCTTCAAAAATACAACATCTTCTTGCTCTTGCTTCCCTGCAAATTAAGATTATGTGCCCATGGACCTCCTTGGGTTGTAAGCTGTAACACTTGGCTACATATTAGATGTGCAAACTGGTACACACTTCTTGGTCTTTCATGCATTTGATGTTGTTGTGTACAGCTCATATATATAACAAGGTGAAAGGAAGGGGTTACGCTTTCCGAACACAACCCTACAGGAGGGGCGAAGCCTTCTGTGGTATAGACTATGAGTCCAAGTCGAACATGTAATCGGGGTATACATCTATATCACCGACCTCTTGTAACCCTAATCAGAGAAAAAGAAAGAAACTCCTCATACGGATGGAGCCGCCGTGATTGGGCTCCTGGGGACATAGGCTTTGCTGAACCTCGTACAAGTTCTCGTGTCTCTTATGTGCTTGCTATGACTATTTTCTCGCGCAAAGGGTTTTCGCAGGTTCCAACAATTGGTATCAGAGCAAGGTTGAGATGGTGACACCAGGTGCTAGATTCGAAGTGGTGAAGTTCGACGGGACTAACTTCGGATTGTGGCAGACGAGGGTGAAAGATCTGTTGGAGTAGCAGGGTTGTTCCAAGGGGCTGTGCGAAGCAAAGCTGAAGACGATGGAGGATGATGATTGGGAGGAGTTGAAGGAGCAGGCAGCCGCGATCATATGGTTGTGTCTTTCATATCAGGTCATGTATTATGTGATGGATATGACCTCGCCGAAAAAAATCTGGGACAAGTTGCAGACTCAGTTTATGTCCAAATCCCTGACGAACAAGCTGCATCTGAAGCAGAGGTTGTACGGGCTGAAGATGCAGGAGGGTTTTGTTCTTGCACAACATGTGAATGTCTTCAATCAGGTGATCACTGATCTAGGGCATCTGGAGGTGAAGATCGTAGATGAAGACAACACAATTATTCTATTGTGTTCATTGCCACATTCCTATAAACACTTGGTCATCACTCTGTCATACGAGAAATATACTATCAAGGTTGATGAGATTACCGTGACCCTATTGGCGTATAATCAACAGAAGCTGAATGAGAGGAGAGCTTTCAAGGTGATAGTTTTTATACGAAGGGTGATCGTGGAAGGAAACAAGATAAGGAGAGATCTGGAAGGCGTAAATCCAGATCAAAGTCAAGGAGCAGAAAGAATATCGAGTGCTACGAGTGCAAGTAGATGGAGCATATGAAGAGGGATTGTCAAAAATTGAAAGATCAGAATGGTGGAAAGAGTGATGAGAAAACTGTCAATGTGGCTAGTAAAAATGACTCGGGTAGCAGCGATGCAGATGTTTTGTCAGTTTCAAACGGTCGGTTGATAGATTGATGAATTCTTGATTCGGGGTACTCGTATCACATCACACCTAACAGGGAGTGGTTCACTTCATACAGGTCAGGTAATTTCGGTTCTGTTTACCTTGGTGATGATACATGCCATAGTATTGTCGGGATAGGTGAACTTGAAATTAAGATGTATGATGGTATTATTAGAACAATGTGTGATGTTAGGCATATACCATGGTTGAAAAAGAATATCATCTCTCTAGGCCCCTGAAGGATCTAGACTCGCCATTATGAGTTAATGGAGTGTTTTGGTGATTAATGACAAATCTATCTGTGAGACTAACATTTCTATTATTATATCTATTGTGTAGTCTTATTTGGATGAAAATGTGAAAATCATGGAGGTATGCACTCGACATCATATCCTTTGGGTATATAAAACTTGCGTAGTTCATATATACTCATATTGCTTTATATTCAATTATCCGCAATTGTGTTGTGGGACTATTGTGTGTGCTAAGATCTGTTCAAGGCTTAGTCCCGGAGTCTGAATGATGACATGAAAAAGGAAATGCAAAGATGATAAAAGATCGATATGGTTCAAGGCAAATGAGTCATGCATTGCATTTCGAAAAGCTTTTGGAAGAACTTAAGTGAAAATCGGTATGACCGTATTTGGTAAGTGGTACTACCGATGTGCTGTAGTACCAGAGTTTATTGGGCGGAACTACCGCGTAGCGGTATGACCGCAAATCCTGAGCAGAACTACCGCAACCCGGTCTTTCCGAAAACTAGTTGGCGGTACGTTATTTCCAGAGAGGGTGTTTTTCTGTGTTTCTCGAACCTCTGGAAATCGGTAGTACCACATCTGAGAAATGGTACTACCGGAGTCTAGTTGGCGGTAATACCGCACCTGTCAGAAATGGCTTGTTCAGAAGCATTTAGTGCATGTATATCTTGGTAATTAATGTGGGACTAACATTTTTTATGAGTTGGATGAATAGGTTATGTTCCAGGGTGATGAAAACTTTGGATGACATCATGAGTTGATCGTCATCAAGTCAAGGTTAAAGAAGAAGATGTATCATGTGTTGATGCATAACAAGATCTCGAAGAGGAGATGATCATGAGTTGATCGTCAAGTCAAGAGAAGACCCATCATGTGTTGATGGAGGTCAAGTAAAGGATGCATCATGGGTTGATGCATGTCAAGACAATGACCCATATTTAAAGTGAAGATGTGCGGCATCAAGCTTCAAGAAGATACTCAAGGCAAAGGTATGACTAGCTAGGGCTAAGAATGTGTTCCTAGTCTTTTATCGGTCTTGGTGTTTGGTTGGAAGACCGGATTGCTAGTATAGGATTGCCGTACTATTAAGAGGGGCCTCGTCTAGTAGCTTGAGTCTCATTATGTGTTAATAGCTCAATCTTGCTTGCTCTAGCTCTCCGTGGCATAGTACTATTATTTACGAATGTGTTTTGCAAATGGTTGAGGCTCATGCATTTAACCCTTGTAGTATGTGACTAACTTTTACAAATGTGTTTTGCAAATAGTTAAGTCCATGTACCTACACCTTGTGAAATGATCTAAGTTTGCAAATGTGTTTTTGTTGGACCGAAAAGGCGACTAGAGGGGGTGGTGAATAGGAGCACGCTCACTTTTTCACAAAATATGAATTCAACACAATTTCACTCCAATAGCTATGATGAAGCTATGAAGATCAATATATCGACAAATGGAAGACTAGTATTGAATCCAATTAAAACCCTAAGCAATGTGATAAAAATCGGCAAGAATCAAAGCAACACAAGCATCGGCGGTCGACCTCAGAGTGAACCCGGTCGGACCGATTGTCGGCGGTCGGACCATTATATATCTTGGCGGTCGGACCGCTCCAAATCGGTCGGACCGGTGGTGACGGCGGTCGGACCCGGCGATCTGAACCGATCCAAACAGATAAAATCGGCCCGATGACGAAGTTGCAATTAGGTCTAACTTTTGATTCTCAACTCCAAACTTCACGAAACTTTGCACACACCTTCTCTATGCTATTGAGGACCTATTCCAATCGAATATTATGATAATTCTTGGAACGATCTTGAGCAATTGTCAATTGATTAACAGAAGGTCTAAAACCGGGCAAGAATGAAAACTTGATCCTAAAGCTTGTTCGTGAGAGATTGATGATCAAGATGATGCTAGATAGATTCACACATATCACAGCAAGCTAATTCACATGAAAGAATCAATCACAAACTCGCGGATCAAAGAAAGCCCTAAAAACACGAAATTGAAAGCAAGAACGAAAAGAGACTTATCTCAAGCAAACCTTGCATAGATTGATTTCGTGGTTGATGCTGGATTACATCCACACCATCATGGATCAGTAGACAATCAAAGATCACGAAATTCACCACAAACCATCAAGAGCCCTAGCCTCCACCTCAACTCCCCTAAGCCAATTAGGGTTTCGCAACAAAAGAGGCGAGAGAGAAAAGAGCTAGGTGGTGCAGCCACCACCTCCCCCTATTTATAGTGGAGGCCTAGACTCCTAAGGTTTGACTCCATTGGGCTCCCGTTAAGGCCCACTAACAAACGGGTCACACACGCACGCGCTTGCGCCGTCTTTAACCTTTTGACCTAAACCGCTTCACCATACGTCATGGATTTGCCAATAGGTCACCCTTGTCCATCTTGTGTCACGCTTGAGTCGTTGACCTCACCCGGCATCGTCAATCGTTCTGGACCTCAACTCTCCAAGTCTAGTCCCGATCCTTCGCCGCTGACCGTCGTTGACCACCAAGCAACTTTGCACAACCACGGACAAGCAAACACGATTTTGGGAACAAGTTCTTCACAACTTGACCCATGTTAGTCAAAACATGCATCATGCAAACCATATGCCACGATACCAATGACTTTGACCTAACCAATCAACATCGCCACGAAGTTGGCCGACGTTCAAGTCAATACCGGCCTGACCGCTCCAGGTGAGCCGGTCGGACCGCTCCCTGTGAGCCGGTCGGACCGCCCCTTGGGACTTAGCCGAAATTCAAGCTTCCAAATTCCGAAACCTTCTGGAAATTAAAAACCAATAGAACTTTTTACTGGAGACTCCAAAAATCATGAGACCAAGTGCATTGGGATCCCCTCACTTGCCTACAACACCTATTTTTGGCCCAGCTCGTTTTGAACACTTTTAGGTCACCGCGGTCCGATCGCCCACATGGCCGGTCCGACCGATTTGGGACCGGTCGGACCGCCGTGCAAGGACCGGTCGGACCGCCCCTGTCCAGAATACCTGTAGCTTTGTCGAAAACACGTGAAACTACAAACCGTAAACGCCATTGCTAATTGTCACATCATCCTAAGATCTAGAACATATCCCCATGAAATCCACAGTTTTGTAAATTATTGAGATTCATGCATTTTTTCTTGGCATGGTCTAAGATTGCTTATTGCTATTTCTTTGGACTTAGATCATGGTAGTGGCTCTTTGGAGTTGTACTTTTTGATTTGATCAAATGTGTTTGTGATTAATCAAATAGGTGGGTTGTGTAGCCCTTTTAATAAGCTTTCTATAGAGTCCAAGATCACTCAATTTCAACATCGGAGTCAAAAGTTATGACCTTTTTACCGAGTGTCGTCTGTGCTAAAAATTGTACTACGGTAGTACCGCCCGAGAAAAAAGGAACTACTGCAGAACGGTAGTACCACCCTTTGTACTGCGAGACTACCACACCAAAAATTTTAACGGCTAGTTTTTGAGCCATTAATGCACCCGTACAACCCATGAACAGTAGAAAACGGTAGTACTAGAGTTTGTACAGCGGCACTACCACAAATCCTGATTTTTTGGGATTTCTGCTCCCAACGGCTAGTTTTTGTGTGTGGGCTATAAATACCCAGCTTGGCCGGTTGAGAGACAATCTTTGGCATGCCATTTCACTCACTTGAGCTAGTGTGAGTTTCTCCTCTCAATTGTGCATGTGTTGCACCTTGTGAGCAAGGAGAGAGGTTTCTAGTTGCATGTGTTGCATCTAGAGGTGGATTTCGTATCCACTTGAGCTTGTGCATTCGTTGCACGTGGTGAGAGTCAAGCAAGGGGCTTGGCTTTTTACTCTTCGTGTTTACCGACACCTAGACGGCGTGGAGGCGTCGTGGACCGGTGATCTTCTCAAGAAGCTTGTGAGAAGACCTGGCGTGTTGTGAAGGTTGGAGCTTACCTACCTGGAGTAGGAAAGATCTAACACTAGTGGAATTGATGTGTTTAGCTTAATTCGTGGAGCCGGTCTAATTTGTTTGGGCTTACCTCAACGTGGACTAGGGGAGACCGGCAAGTCTCCGAACACCACGGTAAAACATCATTGTGTCTATTGTGGTTTGTTCTTCTTTGTGCCGTTTACATTCGTTGTATTAAATTGCTTTTATCTTTGTATGATTGCTAGCTTTCTATTGTCATATATTGTTGGTGCACTTAGTGGAAACTAGTTGATTTAGGTTCTAATTGTGCAAAACCAAATTGTTATTAGCTTTCGCATTAGAAATTGGTTTTAACCAAAGAGTTTTTTAAAACCGCATATTCACCCCCCCTCTAGTCGGCCTCCTCGATCTTACAGCCCCGTACTTAATAGTGGTCTTACTTATAAAGTTGATAACGATAAGGAAATCATAAAAATTTGTAAAGATGCACTGACTGTGATGAAGGGTAGGAGAACTGTTGGAAATATTTACATATGGCTAGGGAGCACTGTTGTAGGTGGAGTCAGTTCAGTGGAGTCACATAATGATATGTCAAAACTTTGGCATATGCGGTTGGGCCATCTTAGTGTTCGTGGAATGACGGAATTGCATAAGAGAGACCTATTGGTAGGAATTAAAAGTTGCGAGTTAGGTTTCTCTAAGTTTTGTGTTCTTGGAAAACAATGTAAAGTTAGCTTCTCAAGTGACAAACATGAAACAGAAGGAATACTTGATTACATATACTCTGATGTGTGGGGGGCTACTAGAACACCGTCAACGGGTAGAGCTCAGTATTTTGTTACTTTTATTGCCGATTTTTGCTGCAAGGTGTGGGTGTATTTCATGAAGCAGAAATCTGAAGTGTTTACCAAGTTCAAGCTGTGGAAAGCTGAGGTAGAAAACCAAACATGCAAGAAGGTAAAATATTTGAGATCTGATAATGGTATTGAATATACTGATTCATAGTTTTAAAAATATTGTGAGGAGCATGGTATTCAACGACATTTCACAGTGTGCAATACACCGTAGCAAAACGGTGTGGCGGAAAGGATGAACATGACTATATGTGAACGTGCCAGGTGCTGGAGGTTGAATGAAGGGCTTCCTAAATGTTTCTGGGCAGAGGCTGTGAACATGGCGTGCTATCTCATAAACAGATCATCACGAGCATCTTTGGGTGGTAAGGTTGCAAAGGAGGTATGGATCAGTAATTTAGTTGATTTGACTAATCTAAGAATTTTTGGTTGCCCAGTCTATATGCATATACCAGCTGATGAAAGGTCGAAGCTTGATGCAAAATCAACAAAGTGTATTTTTCTGGGTTTCAAGAAAGGTGTTAAAGGGTACAAGCTTTGGGATCCGACATCGAAGAAGGTGGTGATGAGCGGGGATGTTGTCTTTGATGAGAAATCAATGTTACATCAAAACAAAGAGGAGGTGGCACAAGAGATTGGAGGTTCAGATACATTGCGTGTAGAGTTAGACATAGTTTAAGGACTCAAGATTCACACACTGCCTCCACATTACACTTAAGAGGATTTGCAGAATTTTTAATTGGCAAGAGATAGATAGCGACACACTAATGTGAAAGCTCTAAAGAGATTCAGGTATGAAGACCAGGTTTCATTTGCTATTCTTATTAGTACTACTGATCCAACTAATTTTCAGGAGGCTATTACAAGCCAGGAGAAAGATAGGTGGATAACTACAATGAAAGAAGAAAGGAGTCTTTAAAGAAGAATCAAACTTGGGAGCTTGTTCATCTTCTTGAGGATAAGAAGACCATTTGTTGCAAATGGGTCTACAAGAGAAAGCCTACAGTATCAGAAAAAGAAGGGAAAAAGTGCAACGCTCGATTAGTTGCAAAAGGGTATTCACAAAAGAAGGTGATTGATTGTAACATCCCAAAATTTGGTCTATTTTTTGAAGTTTTAAAAATAAAAATAACCATTTAAATTTTCTGTTAAAGTCAAAGCTTAATCTGGATTTTCTGAAATCAAAAATAATTTAACATGATTAAATGCCAACATCAACAATCATCAAAATTATTTTATTTGGATTCTATGTGTTTTGATATATTTTCTAGATTTTTCTAAAAACATTCTGAGTGCATTTGCTAGTTTTTAATTGCCATTTGTATTTTCTGTAATTTCTAAAAAGAAAAATTAATTTAAAATCTCAGATTTGTCTTTGGGCTGAATTCCTAAACCCTTAGTCCATTTCCTTCTTCAGCTGGCCTAGCCCGCTCGGCCTTTTCCCTCGCTCGGGGCCCACGCTCGCCCGCTCCTTCTTCCTCTAATCAGTGGGTCCCACTGCCACCGTCTTCAATCCTGCCTTCGTCGTCATCGCGCAGCTTCGCCCGCACCACCATTAACGTTCCTTGAGCTTCGTCCGACAACAAGAATCCCAACAAGAAAATATTGGGCGATCGTGTCGTTTTGACCTCCCTTATCTCCCCGCATTCAAATATCTCAAAATTTTATCTCGTATTCCTTTCTATTTCCGACTTTAACTCATGTTCATCTCTGACTCTTCTAGGGTTCCACCACCGATACACCCTCTCAGCCATGCCCCTATCCTATAAATAGCACCCCGAGGTTCGCCTCAGCGCCCTCATCCCAAAACCCCAGCCACCTCGACCCAAGAGCCCTAGCGTCGCCACAACCCAATGTTTTAGGGTTTCGAGTGAGTCTCTTGTTTTTCAAATTGTGCCACCGATGTTGTCGCCTCATCGTCGTCGACCACGCCATCGTCTTCAGTGTCGCCCATGCTACCTCCAGAACCTCTCCACGTCGTCGAAGCCTCATCGGAGCTCAAGTCTGACAATACCCACACCTTCTTCTCCGCTTGAAGCTGGTTGTCGACCACCACCGTCATCCTCAAGCACCCGTAAGTGCACCAACAAGTTCACATTAGCGTCAGCTACACATCGGTACCACTCACCGTCGTTCGCCGTAGACCATCGGAACCCGAGCTCTCACTGTCGATTGTCGACGTGGAGCCCACACATGTTTATATCAAGTACTGTTCATTGTTTTTCAAGTGCACCTGGTCGTAGAAGGTTTTAACTGCACCTGGTCGGAAGGTTTCGATTGCAACTAGTCGAAGGAGGTTCCAAATTACATTTTTCTTTAGATTAGATCTTCCAAAAGCCATATATCTTCATCCGAACTCCGATTGAGCTTATTCAAATATTAAATTCATCTAAATTTGAGCTCTATTTATTTGAGATTTTTAGAGTTTGTTTTCTCTCTGTTATTTATTTATTTGCTTTATTTGCGAGTAGACGTTGATACTTCGTGAAGTTTTGAGCAAGGAGGAGTGCATCAAGATCAAGATCAATCCCAGGATTTATTCCAAGGCAAGTCGGAGTCCTTTGATCATATTGAACCTATGATTTCAAAAGTATATTGTTTTGTACAAATGCATGCTATATTTATACAAATTGTTTTGGGATTAGTTATTATCTGTTATCATTATACCTTCATTGATTATTTGAATGCCATGAATCCTTTGTCACCCTAGCATGGACAATTATAGTTGGACATATTTATATCACCAATATGGGTATCGTACAAATGCTTAGTTCAGCTTAGTTACAACGGGTCATTATCACATGTGTCATAATAATTAGTCATAGCTTAATGAAATATGGAATCGTGGTGGTTTATCGCTGTTGTTAAAATTTGTGTACCATGATAGGGTATGTCATTGGTCTTGGTTAAACAAAATAGTTTTCACTCAGGCGAGCGGTTGTGCAGTGAGGTTGTGGTTTAACACATCGTGGGTTTGTGGTAGACTCTACTGAGTAACTTGTTAAGGACTTAATCTTGTGCGCCATTGAACTGGAACTTTTTGTACAACCATATGCTTGATGGGACGGGCCTAACTTAGCAAGTTGTGGAGTTTTGGCATTGACTACTCAAGTAGTATGTGGGGGGAGGTGTGTATTATTTCTAAAGTCACATCGCTGGACGGCTCGCCACCTCCCTGTCCAACGTTGTGCGTCAACCAACGGTGTGGTTGGGGTGCAGTATGCACAATGAGATAGTCAATTGTTGAGATGTAACCGTTGAAAGGTTTTGTTATGATTGGTGATCGCTACACTGGTTATATCTTGTGGGTAAAGTGTACAACCTATACAGATTGTTAATTGATCTACACGAATAGCTGCGTCTACGGTTATGGACATGTCTGGGGATTTCACATGAGAGATACAATTTATTCATAAAATGAGTTGGAGAGTGAATGAGAAGTTCACTTGATGCATATAATGTTTGTTTAGTGAATGAGTAATTCACTTGGTGGATTGTGTCAATTAGTGAATGGGAGATTCACTTATCATTGGTTTGGTTGGGAAGTGAATGAGTAGTTCATTGGTTGTTTCAAAGAAATTGTTTAGTTATTTATTATTCTTTTCAATTATGTATTTTAATCTATTTATTGTATTTATCGTCGATGCTGCTTTATGCAAGATAACCATACAACTAACTTTTGTTCAAGCCTTGCATGAATACTATTTGCATACATTTCCCACATGACTTGCTGAGTGCTTTATGTACTCATGGCTTACGCCATTGTTGCTCAGTTGAAGAATACCAAGTTGCTCAAGAGTTCTTCGCCCAGGAGTTCCATGAAGGTTTTGCGGATTAGGATGTGTTCTCCACTCGGTTGCCTGCTGGCATGTTGATTAGCCATTTCAAGATCTTCATTCGGCTGTAAGAGTTTATTTGTTTCTTTAGCCCTGCGTGGCAAGTTAAGTAAATGTTGACCATAAGGTCCAGTTGTTGTTGTTGTTGTTGTTGTTGTTGTTATTATTATTATTATTATTATTATTATTTTGAGATCTTTTTAATTAAATCAAATAAATGGATGGTATTTTATCACTATTTCCTGTGTGAGCTTGCTACTAATCTGGGACTAGTTCCAAATACACAGAGGGTTCCTGAATCGTATTTTTGGGTCCCGACATTGGTTGTGATGAGGTATTCTCCCCGGTTGTGAGGCATACTTCTACCAGGACAATTCTTGCACTGGTAGCCAGTTGGGATTTGGACTTGGAACAGATGGATGTGAAATCTACATGGAGCAGCCAGATGGGTTCACTGAATCGAAAAATCCGCACCTGGTATGCAAGTTAAGTCATTGTATGGGTTGAAACAGTCTCCAAGATAGTGGTACAGACATTTTGACTCCTACATGTTGCAGATTGGCTATAGTCGTTGTGAGTATGACTGTTGTGTTTATGTTTGACGCCTTGATGATGGTTCATTTATTTTTCTGCTACTATATGTGGATGATATGCTAATTGCTGCAAAGCACATGTATGATGTGATTAGTTTGAAGTGTTTGCTAAGTTATGAATTTGACATGAAAGACTTAGGGGCAACAACAGATGACATGCTGTATTTTTTTAGAATCACACGGTCACCCCCGGTTCCATTATAAAATGAAACCAAATGTTTGCAGCACTCAGCACTAGGACTGCTCAGTTTTACAGCACAATCCATTACATCCCCAACTTTTCCATTAACTAAGTACTTGGATCACATTACAAACCCCAGTTTTTTCATCTTTTTTTCTTTTAAGCTTTATCCACTTTTTGTTCTGTTGATGTGTCTTCAACTTTGTCTTTACTAGCACCAGGATTCTCCCTCTTCTATCCTCTTTCTCTTCACTGCCATCTTAGGGGGGAGGAGAGGAAATCTTCATCACCAACTTTGAAATACATTGATCCATCTTCTCCCACTATGTAATACCCTGGAATCGAATGGGGTATTTAGAAAAGAAGCCGGGGAGATAAAGTCAACTAAAGAATTAGAATTTTCTGTTTCAACGGGGGGTTTTATGCTTTTCTTCATCAACCTGGGCCGCAGGCTGCGACCCAGGAGGCCCAAGAGGGCAACCGGCCAAGGGGGGGGGGGCGGCCAAAAGGGGGGGGGTGCCTTTCCCCCAACCCTAGCCGCCCCCACCTCCCTCCTTCTCCCTCCCAAGCCGCCACTTCCTCCCTGCCGTGGCGCCTCCCCTGCTGCCCCCTGGTGCTGCCCTCCCCGCCATTTGGTGCTCCTCCTCCTTGTCTTGTTGCTGCACACCCGCTGCCGGCCTCGCGAGGACGAGAGGAGGAGGACAGCACCTGTTCGGCCAATAGAAGGGAAGAAGAGGGTGAGGAGAAGAGAGGTCGTCTTCCCCAAGTGCCCGTTCATCACCTCCCTGCGTTCATCAAGGGTAACAATTGTCGTTCTTTGTTGTTGCCGGTTTGGTAGAGGTGAATTCGATTAAATTTAGTTGGATCGAAATATGTAAGTAATAGATCTGTTCTGTCTAGTATATTACATGGCCAGTTTCGTGGCCTTAGAGGCTGAATCTGAGGTTTTCATCTGCTAGAGTTTTGTAGATTATATTCTTAGCTTTCCATAGCCACCAAGATCACCAGATTCCGATCTACGGTTAAAAAGTTATGCTATAATATTTCCACACTGCCCTGACTGCCTGTCGAGAATGAACTTTTGAATGATATATTTAGTATACTTTACGGTTGCCAGGTGGTGGTGAGCACTGGGGTTAGAGCTTTTCCATCGTCATCCGTCTCTCGGTTAAGGCAAGTACATGGTAGAGTGGTGAACAATGAGTTTTTCACCATGATCATTGATGTTACTTATCATGCTATTTATTATACTTTCATTCGGCTTATTCGTATACATGATATTGATGACCTTGAGTGAATGAGATTATGATATTGAGATAATGAGGAGATATTGAGTTAATGAGATGGATTATGTTGATTAGTAAATAAAGATGTCACATCATTTACATTCACCATGACAAGAGTTGCATGAGCCAGGTCGGTGAGAACGATACATGACTAGTCCGGAGTGCTCTAGATAAAATCCTGCTTCGGTGGGGACTTCACGGGAGTGAAGGATAGAGTGTGTCATCGACGGGTGAACACTCCACTATACTGGTATCAGCTGATGAGATGCATATGAGCATGAGCATATTGGTGTATTCGCATATATGAGTACATTGTTAAATTGTGCAACTTTACATATATGGAATATGGCTTGTTTGTTTGAGAATGAGAATGGCATCAACTAAATGGATGATGATGATAACTTTGATTATGGTTAATAAACTATTGTTTGTGGCTTTATTATTTATTTGCTGAGTCTTGGACTCATTCTTGCTCTATTGTTGATTTTAGGTGATCATTGATGACATTTTACTCAGGAAGGGATAGCGCACTTGGAATCATACACTTCACCCAATTAGTTGATTCATTGGACATGAGAAACTTTTAGAATAACATGCAGATTTATATCTAGGACATGATGGTATTGAATAACCTTAGATGCTTGGTTTATGTTAATATTGGTTTATTATTTTGCTATGCTCCTAGGACTAGTTTATTTATGATTGTCATAGTATTATGCTTGTGTTATTATGACCCGTGGATGGGTTTTAATGTTGATATGCTTGCTGTAATTTAATAGTAAGTTGATGTAAATTAGATGGTTAGAGTAGTTTAGTGGCATTCTGTAACACCCCAGCCCAACACTGAGCCTAGAATGCCACCACACTACACTTTAAACTAATAATTATCAACACCCTATAAAATTACAGCAAGAAAACAATGATAATCATATCTAAAGATCACAAACGAACATGCATAATTATGGTTCAAATGATAATAAGTAATCCAGTGGAATAAAGTCAGGCAAACAGTCCAATATCGCATCAACCAATGAATCCAAATGATTAAAGCAAATAGTCTAATCCAAATGATATCCTAAACATTATTCAATAACTATCATGTCCAAGTGTAAACCAATAATGAATGAAAGATTATCATGGCGAATGATCATGTGTTGTCCATGTGCTCTAATCGCTCTCAACTACGGCATCCTCGAAGATCACCTAAAGACAACAATAGAGCAAGGGTGAGTCCACGACTCAGCAAACACATCGATATACAACGAACAATAATAAATCATCAGCATTCAATAACTTCATTATCATCACAGGTACTTCCATTAATATTCTCAGTCATTAATCTCATTTATGAATGCAACTCTATTCTACATGTCCACATGCACTTCTTTCACAGATATACGGTATAGCGTGAGTGAATGCTCGCGACAACATTCACTCTCAAGCCCGTTCCTCCATAAGGATCGGGGACCTCCTCCACTCCCGTGGAGTTGTGATCAATCAAGATCACCTTCTCTTATGCAAAGATGCTTATGAATGCAAACATGCAACCTCCATCATAAACATCATATCCAACTTTTCATCATGCTTATCAACAAAGATATAAACATACCAATTCATTGTTTGCAATTAAACCAAATAAAAGCACAACAATAATGGTAATAGAAGATAAAGAAAACAGTGATCGATCATTGATCGCTGTCTACCATGCACTTGCCTGTACTAGTTGCGACGCACAATTTGACTCGAAGATGGCAACAAGTACGACGCTTCTCCTACATTAAATACACACGTCTCAATACAAGCTACAGCATCATAGGAATAACAATCAATATACATCGCTCCTACACGTCCCCAAATATCCACGCTACTCCGGTTCCGAAAAGTTACCCATTGCGGTCCGGTTACTGAAAAGAGCGTAACTTTTGACTCGAAAGTCCGATCACCACAAACCAACCCATTCTGGATTCTTTATAAAATTATCCACATTTTCTTAGATTACGAAGACTTCTAATTAAATCATCTAACCCTCCGTATTTAGCTCCGAAAGCCGGTCTGTCCGCTTCGGGACAGCAGCCTTCCAAATTTCATAACTTTTGATTTACTCAACCGAAATACGCGTTCTCAGGTTCTACAGAACCATTGGACAATTATCTACAACTTTCATGTAGATCAAAAACACTAATTAATCTGTTTACTATTTTTAATAACCAATCTACCAAAACAGCGCCGAATAACGACGACCGCAAAAACAGCGGTCTTCCGAAAATCATAACTCGAATTATACTTGTCCGATTGACGTAATAAAATATGCTATAGAAAGATATCGAAATTATTTACAATTAACTAGTAGATAGTATTTCCAAAATTTGCCGTTAAGATGCCCGATTAAATCGAACAACGGAACAGCCGGTTAAACACATCTATTAATCGATACAAAGACTAAAACTAAAGAACCTTCTCTAATTAATCTCAATTATAATCCCTAATTAACAGTGTCTAGTTCGGCACAACCCATTGAAAATCAACCAAGGCAGAACTTCTAATTACCTTCTCAATTGACCGGCTCCGTTACACAGCGCAAAGCAAAGGCGACACTCGGCAAGCGGCAGCGGCAAGACAGCGACTTCGGCTTGGCGCAGTCAAAGCAACAACACCGGGCTCCGGCGCGCGAGTTCAGTGCGGCGGCTTGGTCGGCTCGGTGATCAATAGCGAGCGGCGGCCGCGACCTTAGCTCACGCGCAAAGAACGCACGCAGAATGCACAAGAAGGCGCCTGCGCCCGCATGACACGGCGTCGTGCAAGAAGAACAAAACGACCTCACGCGGCGCATCCGGTGCACTTGGTAGCAAAGCGGCGGTGCGGTGTTAGCGAGTAAGCGGTGATCGGCGTGAAGCTTGGAGGCGGCGCGCGACAAAGAAAAGCGAAGCGATTGGCGGCGGCTGGTTTGGAAAAAGGAAAACTAGGGTTTTCTAGAAAATCCAAGATGTATTTATATAGCTCATAGAAAAATTCCGAAAAATATCTATTTTCACAAATCCCTTTTATTTAATTACGCATAAGCCCTAAAGACGTTTTTAATTATTTATTTATTGATACTATTTAACTAATTACTCTCCGACCCTTAAGACGCGATTATTAATATTATTTTCAGGGTATTACACATTCTAAGCTCAATGTTGGGCTGGGGTGTTACAGTTGGTATCAGAGCGGGCTGTAGGTCCGTGGTGAATAGGTTAGCAAGTTAGGTAACTTAATTTGCTAAAATATGTTAATGGTTAATTAACCTAAAATTTGATACACTGGTGCACAGTAGGATGGGATGGGTCAAGCAATGTATTTTCGTTTCTGTTATGTTGCACTGTTAATCTATGATATGATCTTCTATACTTATGAATTTATGCTATGATTGTCATGAGATGATCTAGTATACTCATAATTGATTATATTGGTTATGAGATATGATGGTTGATGTTGAGAGGTTGAGGTTGTGGTTGTGGCCTTGGGCTTTGCCAGGTTACACCACCGTTCGTGGTATAGGAATAGAGAAGTAGTTACCTCGGTTATCATAGTTATAGGCGTTGAGGGTGAGTTTCTTTAGAAAGGTTGTTTTATTCCTTGAGCTTGAATTTTGGCTAATTCTGGTTATAGTTGCGAATGATGGATTTTTCTTGAGTTAGTGCTTACATTCCAATTGATGAATTTTCGTTGGTCTTTCTTGGTTCCATAAAGCAATTACCAGATCTCATGGTTGCTGATCTATTGTTGTTTTTGTATGAACGTTGGTTATCAGCAAGATTGATCTTTTCATGGGAGTTTTGCCCTTCTTATTGGAAAACATGACTCATTTATTCGCTTAATGTTTTGGATAATGACAGTTTTCGTTTGCAAGCCCTTTACCATGTGGAATCTTTGACCCAGTGAATTTCTTTTGGGTATTTTGAGTGTTGAAGTTGAATGCTTCTCTTGTATGAAAGAAAAAGCTAAGAACTGTTTAGCGATGTCTTGTCGCGGTTGAGTGAGAGACTATAATCAAAGAAATTAGTGGATATGATATGAGTTATCAAATTGGGTCTGTAGTGTGGTGCATAATCGATCTTAACTAAGATCCTTGGAAGGAAGTTGATTACTTTGATGGTGTCTTGTAGTAGTTCTTGATGAACTGTGATTGAGAGTATGGTTATACCCAATTGGAGTCAAAGGAGTTATTAAGAAGTGTGGAATTTTAACGAACTAGTTTGACTATTAAAAATTGTTTAGTTTTCTAAACTTGTTGGGTTATTTGGTTTCAATGGATGAAACTAACTGTGTGGGAAGGGAAAGTCGAGGTGATGCTAGATTAATGTCTTCGTGGATATTAATCTTGGAATTATCTTTCTATGGATACTTAGAATACCTGTGGATCTAGAATTTTTATGGGAGGAGCTCTGGATAGCTCTTCTATATAGAACGATGGGATGGATTTGGTTGTAGTAATGTTGAGACTGCTGAATGATGGAAGATTTCGATTCTTGAAGTTTTATTTTTATTATGAAGTTGTACCAAATTGTGATTATGAGGTGGAATGGTTGAATATGTGTTTGTAATTGTACACGTGATTTCGAAAGGAAAGTATGTAGCATCTAGATTTCTTGATGAAACCAGTTATTAGCAACAATGATTGGAGTGCAACTGTTGTGTGGTGATGTTTGGTGTTAAGCATCTATAAGAGTTGAACTGATGTTATTTAATAGATGGCTTATGCCTACAAGATTGTGCAATCGTCGGATGATAGCATGTCCATAATGAAAGGGTTTTGGTATAACCTTTTTGATTTGTTTAGCAGATCTCCGCTAGAGTAAAGTTATTATAGTGAGGTTGTAAAGTTTTGGTGGACTCTCGATTTGAGGATGAGATGGTAAAGTAGTATGAAACAATTGGGTGAGCCTTTTGTGGGGACGTTATAATGGAAAAGTAGAAGATGATGATTCTTGTTAAGAGTGTATTATTCTTGGTGTTAGTAAGATTGTCAGCAAGTGACTTGTTAGGAAAACATTATTGGTTCTTAAGTGATTAATGTTATTTGGTCTTAAGAGCTCTTCTTATTTGCATTGCCACAGTGACGTTGTAATCAAAAGAAATTATTTTCTTTGCTAAAGGAAAGAGTGTAGTAGAAGTATTTGAGATTGGAGTTAAGTTTTGTACCTTGCAGCTTATTGAAGCGTGCTTAACCTTGTTGGTTGGCCGCATAAGAGTTCCTCAAGTTTCAAAAGTGTAGGACCGGAAAGGCGACTAGAGGGGGTGAATAGGAGCTCAAATAATTTTTTAAGAAACTATTTGATTCAACAAGAATTTGTCTCCTATAGCTATGGTAGCTATGAAGATCAAATAAAACACACCAAAGAAGACTTAGGTTGAATCAATTCCAAACCCGCATGCGAGGCGACAAAAAACACAGATTTGAGTTGAAGAATCAGGATAATCGGAACTACCGCAGGCAAATGAGCGGAACTACCTATAATCGGAACTTCCTCAGTTGAAAGGGCGGAGCTTCCTATAATAGGAACCTCCTCAGTTATAAGGGCGGAACTTCCGATTATCCTGGTACAGTGTGCAGACAGCACTGTTTCAAAACGAAAAACGATCCAACTTTTGATTTATCCAATAAAACTTGACCAAACTTGGTACACACCTTCCTAAGGATATCTGGAATCTAATCCAAGAGGCGATCGTCCAGATCTACGTCAAAGTTTTGATCTTTATCTGTTTTTCCAAAGGAAGGTTCAAAACCAAGCAAAACGAAAAACTTGATCCACCACTTGCTCGTGGGAGATTGATGATCTAGAGGATCTTAGATATATTCCCACACGTCATAGCAAGGTAAAAGAGATGAAGCAATCAATAAAAAATAAAAGGATCAAGGAAGCACCCAAAATCATCAAACAAGAAGGAAGAACACAAGATGACTCATATTTGAGCAATCATCCATAGATTGATTCGATGTGTTTGCTGATTACAGTCTCTCCCTTAAGGAGGACAAGATCTCAATCAATGAGCACGCACTCAACACATCTCCCTTAAAGCCTAAACCTCACCTCTCCTCTCTAAACCCTAAACCCAACTAGGGTTTTGTCTAATGAAGTGCTTAGGGGCTGCTAGGCAACACCCTCTCTATTTATAGGGAGGCTTAGACCTTCTAGAAGATTTCACTTAATGGGCTCCCGTTAAGGCCCAAAACAAACGGGACACGAACACACACACTTTGATTGACCTAAACCGTTAATCATCGCTCCGTCTTGCGCTACAGTTTAGCTAACCGACTCTCAAGGCGGTATTTGGTGAAATGACCAAAATACCCCTTCTCGATCCTTCTCCATGGACTGAGTCCAATCCAGTCGAAGCAATCGCCTACTTCGCCACGTGTAGGTAGATCAACGACTCTTATCATGTCGGCAAGTCTCTCCTGTCCGAATCCCATCGGAACCTCCAAGTCACTTGCACCGACCCCCGCGCCGCTTGATCCAACCAGCTACATCGAACTGCCCGTTCGATCCATCTTGTCCATTCTGCGCCATGCTTGAGTCTTTCGACCTCACCCGACATCCATGATCGTCTTGGACCTAAGCCCTCCAAGCTTAGTCCCGATCCTCCTCGCCGTTGACCGTCGTTGACCTGCAAGCCACCTGCACAGCAATAAACAAAGAAATCGTCTCCGGGAATAAGTTCTTCACAACTTGACCCACGTTAGCTAAAACATGCAATATGCAACACATGCACTAACCCCAAGAACTTGGCCTAACCTAATTTCAAATTTCCAATTTGACCGAAATTGAACCACAATCGGAACTTCCGCCAAGTAATAATAGGAACTACCGGACGTGCGGTAGTTCCTCTCCTAACACTGCGGTCGTTCCGATTATCAGAGAAAAACATAAATTCACAAAAAATTCTTCTCTGGAAAAAAATGTTCCGCCAACAACCGGAACTACCGCCATCTTGAAATCTCGCCAAGTAAAAAGCTGGAACTACCGATTTTCTCGACAATTGCGAATCTGGCGCCTTGCCGGAACTTCCGATTATCTGCACTTCCGAAAAAGAAATTCAACAAACAAACAAGGCAAAATCCAAATATTTCATCACCCTAAGATCATTAGTATATCCCCATAATATCCACAAAAATCAATGCTTTATTTTATTTGGTGAAGTTTGATATTCTCTTCTGGTGGGACTTGTGCCCTTATTTGTGGTCTTATCTCTTGCTTTCCGAGTTCATTGTTTATTGACTATTTCTCTTGGTCTTGTGCTTACTATGAATGACAAATGTTTTTCTAAGTGCTAAAATAATTATTGATATTTGCCTCTTCTTTGAGAAATAAATAGTGGATTTGTTTTACAAAATCTCATAGAGAGTAGGGTGGCAACTGATTGGTGGTAGTTAAGTGAACAATTTTGTGAGGTTCTGGGTTGCTCCATTACCATAGATGATGAGAATTTCATAGCTAATTTTATGGTGATTCAGTTATCTCCATTCGATGTTTTCCTTGGCATGGACTGGTGATTCAGTTACCACGCTAAGATTTGTTGTTTCTGTAAGACCGTGATTTTGCAAGCCCCGTCCAGTGGAGAGTTGGTGTCTTAGGGCAATGCGCCGTCTGATTCCCTTTTTTGTGTTGGCTAGTTTGTTCCCTCGCTGACAAGCATCGATAAATGGATCGCTTTGGTCTATTAGCACGAAGGTAGATTCATCTCCGCGAATCGAGGAGATTCTGATAGTGTGTGAATATCCCGATGTTTTCCCTGCAGAGCTTCCTGAGATGCCTCTAGAGCGGAATGTGGAATTCTGGATTGATCTTAGTCCTGGTATGCCTATTTCTATGTCTCAGTACCATTTGGCACGACCCTTCCAGATGAGTTGAAAAACAATTGGATGATTTGTTATCTAAATGTATGATTCGCCGTAGTATTTCACCTTGGGGAGCGACTCTTCTCTTCATAAGGAAGAAAGATGGCAGTTGGCGTATATGCGTGGATTATTGGGCTCTCAATTAGGCAACAATAAAGAATAAATACCATTTGCCCTGTATTGAGGATCTTTTTGATCAGCTGAAAGGAGCTAAAGTGTTCTCCAAGATTGACCTTCATTCAGGATGCAATTAAATCCGAGTTCAGAGCAGGATATTGAAAAGATTGCTTTCTCTACGAGGTATGGTCATTATGAGTATAAAGTTATGTCTTTTGGACTAATGAATGCACCTACAGTTTTCATGGAAGCAATGAATAACATGCTTCATCGGTATCTTGATGAGTTCGTAGTGGTGTTCATTGATGATATCTTGATCTATTCTAAGACAGAGGAGGAACATGAGCAAAATATGAGGTTAGTTCTTGAGACTTTGAGTTCATCCTCAAACAGATGGTCAGTCCAAGCGCACAATTCAGACACTTGAGGACAAGCTTAGGTCTTGTGTTATGTCTTGGAATAGGAGTTGGGAGGATCACCTAGCTCTGGCAGAGTTTTCCTATACCAATAGTTATCACGCCAGTATTCGAGCTGCACTATTTGAGGTTCTCTATAGGCGTAAGTGTAGATCCCCGTTGTGTTGGGATGCGGTTGGAGAACGAGCAGTTTTGGGTCCCGACTGGGTTCAACAGACTATGTCCAGAGCTAGGTGATCCTCCCAACTCCCTTTCCAAGACTCAAAAATGGATTTGGGCAATCGAGGTTGGAGCCTGGCTAGTATGTTGAAAAGAGAAAGAAATTTCAAAAGAGAAAACATGAAAACTATTTTTAGACTTGGGCGGGTGGAAAGAGTGGTGGATGCATAAGGGAGTACGCAAGGATGGGTATAGGGAAGAACCGCCAAGTCGATTAAGGACCGATTCATGTGATGATATCTCGATCACTAAAATAGTGCAACCACAAGTCTACTATGTGTATAACCTGGCTCACTAATTTGCTCCACCTTAGCGTTACTTCATCATCCGCGAAAGTGGAGTGATTATAATCACAGGAAAACCACTTGGAGGGTGGCGTGGCTATAAGGCACAGGAAAACCACTACGATGCAAGAGGAGGCCTCTGGGGTTATCACCTTGGCAGCAAAACCTTAGCGAGTGCGGTCGTGTTAGGTGGGGGGCATTGTAAAGGCCTTAGGAAGATTTTCTTAGGTCCCATGCCTACGACAGCATGATGAAATTATAAGATAATCGGCTCGTATAAAACTGGAGAGTGTAAACTGTCCGGATAGTTGTGCCCACGATCATGGGCGATTCCGAGAACTTGCTTAATTGCATTTTAAGTTTTACAAAACGATTTATAGATGGGATGAAAAGTCGGGTTGGAACCCGAGGTTTTGAATGTTCCTGGTTGGAGTCAGTGGAAAGTATTGGGTACATACAGCCGCGGGATTCGCAAGGTGGATGTGGTTCGGGATTCACAAGGTGGATGTGGTTCGGGATTTGCGGATAGGTACAGCCTGGAAATTGGCAGGGGGATGCACCCTTGAGCTCAAGGGTGGTGCAGCTGTAGGATTCAAGGGTTTGGCCTCTTGGGATTCGAGGGTGGTATGGAGTTAGGGGGATTGCGACCTAAGTTTCGCCAGGGATGCAGCTAAAGTTTCGTCGGGTGGTATAGCCAGAGAGTCACCAGAGGCATTCAGCTAGGAATTTTAGGGGTAGTCCTACCGGAATTGCCGGATGGTTGTAGCCTTGGGATCACCAGATGGATGTAGCTCTGGAAAATGATATAGCATGAGGTGAATGGAATTGATATCTATGTGTGAATGGATGGAACCTGCGGGCACTATTCTCCACTAGAGGTGGATGGAACATTCACTACTATTATACAAAAACACTGGATTTCATCAAAACCTGTGTTAATTAAAATGCTAGGTCTCATAATTTGCTACTACATAATCTATTTCAATGAGTGGCTTTATGCAAATAAAAGAACCATAAGCCATTTCTTTGATCAGCCTTGCATATTATATAACTGCATTATGTGTGTTGGCCCACGAGTACAGTTGTGTACTCATGCTCACTCAATATTATTATTCAGTAAGTATAAAAGGAGAAGGCTATATGGACACTCATGCGCGTTTGTCAAGACTGGAAAACAAGAAGGTCAAGGACTAGGTCGCGGACCCCAGTCGATTGCCTATAGTTTGGGTTCCACATGGTGGTGTACTTTTATTCTGATTCCGCTGCTGTTCTTTGAAGGGTATTTGGCCTGTCTGGCCATTCCACAAGTCAAAAGCCGTAAGGTATATTTATGTTTTGTTTATTATTATGAAATAGCCTTACATATTCGTGATATGTGATTGATATTCAATGATGTAACTGTGGGCATTAGCTACTGATCCAGGGACTAATATTGTGAACACAGAAGATTTCAAATTTCAAATTTAGGTCCAGAAAAATTTGTTTTCCCCAAACCTCCTGCGAAAAATTGAATCTCTTCTTAGCTTCACCCAATAGATCATTGTGTCACATAGGAAAACAATCTTCTGCTTTGAAATTTCTAGAATCGAACAACTCTCTCTGAATCCAAACGAAAGCAGTAGTGGAGGAAGAGGAGTTTGGAACCTTAGATCTAGGGCGAGCACGTGGCGAGGGGATTTCACACAGTTGACCATGGAAATCCTCCACAACTTCATCATCCTCTAAACAATCATGAAACATGGCTATCTAGGAGTCAGACCTATCTCTGGAACCTATGTGTTCATCATTGCAAAGGGCCTCATTGAAATCGCCACAACAGATCCATGGACCATTCCATTGAGCATGCATGAACCTGACAAAATCCCAGAATTCGTGTCTATGTTCTCTTCTGGGTTCACCATAAACAAAAGTAGCACGCCATGTTGCACTGGACCTCGTTGACACAAGCACATCGATACAATGGGAATTATAATCTTTCAAGGAGATAGTATATGACTGCATCAAAAAAAGTGCAAGGCCGCCACTAAGGTCTACACAACTAACTGCAAAACAAATCGGCTAACCCAGCGACCACATGAAGTTTCAAACTTTATTATCCCTCATCTTAGTTTCAGACAAGAGGAGGAGGGCAGGACGGTAAGTCTTCACTAACTAGCGAAGCTCGCCAACTATCAAGTTTGTCCCCAAACCTCGACAGTTCCAACACAAGAGACTCAATGTGTGTGGCGGGGCTGTTCCACAACCATCGTTAGATCCGCCAATCGAGTTGAAGCATCTGTCAAGTCCTTTTTTAGCTTCTTGTTGGAATCACAGCTTTCCTCCTCACCGTCAGTACCAGGCTGCTCTGTGTCTCCCAAGGCCGTGGTTGTAACTTTCTGCACCACTTTAAGAGCCAAAGAAACTTCTCGTCAATAGCAGGAGCGGAAGTAGAAGAGTCCTTCTACCTATACTTCTTGTGTTGTTTGCGCTTATACCCCATAATGTTCTTCTTGTACTTCTAAACATGGTAAAGATCCTTCCTAGCAGCAGCACTTGTGCGGATCATCACATCAACAGTTTTTGAAACCGGCCTATTAGCAGCGCCTCGGCCATATGTCTTGACTAGCGATGTGTCCTTGTCCAGATCAGCATGCACACCCCGGCTAGAACTAGAGCTTCCAGCCCCTGGTGATTTCGAGTGATTAAAAGTACCACCCGTGGCTCCTTTTGATCATGAGTAGCAGAGCCACAGTCCATAGAAAATGAAATATTACCGGACCGTACACCCGACGAGACCTTCTTGAGTGTAATCAGCACACAGAGACAGTCACTAGAGTACGGTAGCTTCCCATCAACACCCTGTTCCCCCGGCATCGGACATTCCAAGGAGGAATGCCCCAAATGGCTGCACGAGAAGCACTAGAGTGGGAGGCGCTCGTACAAGACATCGTACCAATCTGTCGTCTTCCTACGATTCAAGTAAACATTGTTGCCCCTCAAGAGAGGTTTGTCGACATCCACTTCCACAAGCACACACATGAAACTTCCCTAGCAGCGCCCTTACGCATACATATCTATCTTCTTCACAACGCCGACCTGCTCGGCAAGCATCTTACCCCAATGCTTGGTCATCCAGCCAAGCGGTAGGTTCATGATTCTGACCCATACAACTATCTTATTGAAGATCAACTAGGAGGGTTTAATATTCAAATCATAGATATGAAGCACGACCACGTGCTTGCCTACCATCTAGGGAGATCCCTCCAACACACAAGTTCTATCCGCTCACGAGGCGAGCTCGTGACAAAAGTGTTGTCACCGGCGAGAGCTCATCACTAGGCTCTTCGGATTGCCCCATGCCGGCCTCAGTGCCGATTTGATGGTCTGGATATGGAGAACACTAGGCGACCTTCCTGACGACATCCCAATCCAGATGGGCAAGATCCTCGTCGCTTTCATCCTCCAAGACGACCACCTTGGCCTCCTTCGAAGTAAGGCGAAGGCTCCCCATCAACTTTGCAACATGCTCATCAGATCCGGTGGCCTCCCCATCAGCCGCCGCACTCGCCTTCCCCTTAATTGATCAGATTGGCTCCGTGGGGATGCCGCCCGATCCCGCTCCGGGACTACCGCCGGCCTTATCTCCAACTGCCCCACCGTCCTTTGATCCAACCATCACTGAACACAAGGGTCTCACACACGCACACAACCAAGGGTGGGCGGCAGTCTAGGGAGAGAGAACATTTTTTGATGGAGTTTATGACTAACGGGTTCGAGGGGGGATTTGTTTTCTGTTTGATTGTAGGAAACTTGGGAGTTGAGATTGACAGTCCTAAAGGTAAACACAATTAAGTCTAGCTAATGAGGCTACGTACGTTTAGTCCAATGGTAAGAAACGTGTCGAGGGTTTTAACCCACCAAACCCAAGCCCAGTTAAACCGGGCGATTAAAAGCTGCAGGGCGGGATCTTTTGAAACAGAAAGAAGGTATGTGACCCTGGTTAAAGAGATTGATTTACTCCAACTCGGTGGTGGTTCTTTTATTAACATCCTTATATCGAAAAGTTAGGCTCTACCAATGATCAGCAGAATCAATGTTACGTGCTCATACACAAAGGTTCACTGGTTAAATACGCGAGACACCAGTGAGACACTGCATCTACGGTGCTGTGTTGTCTCCAACAGCACCAAAGTTAATTCACAGAAACATTAAGAAACCTATCTAGATATTATTCAGACAGCACTACGGGAACAGATATGATCCTTCTTTTTTGCCATTACCTGTAGAAACGCTCCTATGTGAAAGCTGATCTTGTTAATGCAGACTGCAGAGGCATTCAGCACATACGTAAAGCCCACAAAGCAAGTAGTTAGATACAAGATCTGGGCCAGTTGATGGCCCGAATGATAGTGAAAAATAAAATAAAAGCTTATGCAAAAGCCACCGGCTAAAACAAGAACCTACGTAACATTTTCGTTTTCAAACGGTGAATAGTATTTACTTTTGAATCTTAGTTTTCAATCGATATTTTAAATTATCGTATATTTTCTAAATCTCTAACTTCTAGCTAAGCTCGGGTTTGTGTTTCAAACCTTTTTTGCAATTCCCAGATTCAAAATCAAAATTTAATTCTGCTTTTTCAATTTTGGGCCCTTTTTCAATTTTGCATCTGCCCTTTTTACTTGGGCCCAGCCCATATTCTGCTTTGAGCCCCAACCCATTCTTTTGGCCGTCCGGCCCATCTCCTCTCCCTTGGCTAGCCCACCTCCCTCTCCTTTTGGCCCAGTTGGCCCAAGCCGCCCTCCTTGCCTCTTTCTTCTCCCCAGGAGTGCCCGAGCTGCTCGTGGCTGTGCTCTGCCTCCGTCTGCGTAGCGCACGCTGCTCCCCTAGCTCCTTGCCACCTCGTGCTCCGCCTGCTCCCTCTGTTGCCTCCACCCATTCCCATGGACTCCAGTGACCCTTTGACTCCGGTGTCCACCGCGCCTGCCATGTCCAGTCACCGCTCCCGTCATCGTGACTACAGTGCCACGCCCTGCCGCCCCGTCACTCCTTCACTTGCCCCAGCCGCCGAAGTCGCCGTTGGAGCCGTCGCCCACGCCGTGCGCAACAGTGAGCCCCTGCCCTGTCGCTTCTTCTCCAGCACTCCCGCACCTGCCTCGGGAAATCGCCGTGCGCTGCCCGCGTGCTGCGCACGTGCACGCGCGCCCTGTGCTCCCACCTCCCCCCGACCTCCCAAGTCGCCGTGCCACCCCCGTCCCGTCGCTCTGCGCTCGCCATGCTGGCCACCTCGGGAACGCACGCCTCCTCAACGGCTCCTCCCCCTGGTGGCTATAAGAAGCCCCGGCGCCTGCCCTTGCTTCTCCCCTCCCCCACCATTCCTCTTCACCTCCACCGAGCAAAGCCGGAGCCGAAGCCCCGTTTTCGGCCACGCCACCTTTCGCCGTGCCCTACCGCCGCGCCGTCGCTCCGGTGAGCCGCTACCCCGGCCGACCCCGTCACGAGGTGCCCCAAGGACCCTGGAAGCATTCCCCAACCTCCCCTCTCCTTCCCCGCCGCCGTGACGCATCGCCGCCGCCGCCCCTTCTCTTCCGCCCCCAGCTGCCGCTGCCCCGCCGATTTGGCCACCCTCAGGCCACCCCGACTCCACCTCTAGCTTCCCCACCTCCAGGCGCCGCCATGCGCGCGCCCCCTTCACCTCCGTGCCACCGTGCCATCGGAACCGTTGCACGCCTCCAAGGCAGTGTTGCCGCCGCCCTGGTGCTTCTCCGGTGTCGCCGCCGCCTCCAGCGGGGTCCTCGTCCTTGTGAGAGCCTGTTTCGCCGGCTTGCCCGCCTCCCCGCGCCACCGCTCGCCAGCGCCGCTACCGCGCCCCAGCCTCCCGAGCCTTCCTCTGTTCTTCCCTCTCTCTGTGAAGCCTTTGTTTACTTGAGCTAATGACATGGATGGCCCACTGTCATATACACTGAGCCATTCCTTCATTTCCTTCTTTGTCTCTTCTAAGTGGACCCACCATGTCATGCCCTCAATGGCATTTTGGTGAAATACCAGAACAGTGAAATCTGAAATAGTGTGAATTTTCCATCATTTCATGTAAAAATCTGACTTCTGGATGATCGTTCTCTCTCATACGGACTTGGATTCCGTTGATTCGTGTTTCTAAAAATTTGTAAATTCAAGATCTTGCTAATGTTGGTCTTGTTTAATTTAGAGTTCATTTATTATCTCTTTTGTATTTATTTGCTCTCTTTGCTTGTTTGTGTTCGTTTTCCGGTACATTCGTCATAATAGGGTTCGAAGAAGCGGAAGATCTCCGAATTGATCAAGCACAAGACTATCAATACTCTCTTACCTTTAACCAAGGCGAGTCGATACTTTGATCATTTTGAGCCTACATTTTATGCAGATTATATTCCTTTAAATTACCAAAAATTGCATGCTTTAATTCTTTAATCAAATGTATATTAAATCTTAAGGTAGTTAAACACTCATTTGTTGATTAATTAATTATTATGTCATCCATTGATAATTGAATCCATTATTCCATATCACCCTAGTAGCTATGTGGTAAATACTAGTATAGGCGAGATAATGGAAGGGCGAGGTAATTTGAAAGGTTACTGTGATGATCACTCAACTACATGACTATGGAATCATGTGGGGTAATGAGTATGATTATCTCTTGTGGGTACAGTGTACAACCTCTGCAGAGTCTAAACTATTTAAACAGCCGTGCCTACGGTCAAAGGCGTACATGGGAACTTAATAGAGTTAGTTCTATTTCAAAAACCTTATGGGTGGTATAAAAATTATGTCGGCTCACCTAGCCTGAGGTTTGGATTTTTCCTGGGTCGTCGTATCCAGTGATGTTAATGCATGGGGGTATCCCCAATAAAAAATAAGCATAAAGGTGGAGATAACCTCTGCTGTTATAAATATTGCACAATTACTCTCTTTAATAAAATGCAATTTAGTTAAAATGGTAAGTGATAGAAATTTGTAATTATAATAATGGAAAACATTGCTTTAGCAAATAAAAGAACCCGAGCCATCCTTGTTAAGCCATGCATGTATATTATTGCATTGTGTATGTTGGCTCGCGAGCATGGAAGTTGTGCTCATTCTCGCTCTTCCCCAAACCCTTCAGATAACGTGGATGGACAAGAAAACGATGAAGAGTAGTCTAGGTCTCGCCTCAGTCTAGTGGACTCGTTCGGTACTTACGTACAACCGATATTATCCAAACCCTTTGTTAATATCAGTCGTACACGGGCTACCCCAGTCGCTTGCCTGTGGAGAGATGAGCTCTACCCCTTTTGCTTCCGCTGTAGTTTACGTTGCTTTCATGTAATGAAATCAATTCGGCATGTTCGGCCCTTATGTAAAACGCGACCCGACATGGTCTATGACACTCTGATGTTTGTAATATATTTGAATGGTTTAGTTCACGCTATATATGAAATGATTTAGCAATGTGCCTGTGAGTGCTATCTATTGATCCAGGGAATAGTACAGTATTTTTACAGAGGATTTGGATTTGCGAAATCCGGGTCTGACACCTATTGTGCACATTCTTTTGATAGGAGGGTCCCTATTGCCGAAAGAAGGTTAATAATGCAAGTTGATATCGAATTGTCTTAGCCCAAGCATTAACATAATAAAACTTGGACAACCTGTTTGGTTCATGCCTAATGCTGCCATAACCTTAAGTAAGTATAGTATACCGCACTTTTGTGGCAACCAAAATATGTGACATTAGTGTGGTAATGTTAGGAAAAAAAATGTGAGACTATGACATGTGTCATAGGGCTAAGAAAGTGTGACAAGCTATATTTGCAGCAATCAACCAAAAATATGTGGCACGTCTAAGGTTAGGCATTGAACCAAACCATCCCTAAATTATACAGAAGAACAGAAGGATCGTCTGTCAAATATGTAGGTTCGGAGTTATATGAAATTTACTTCAAAACTTGTGACATAAATCAAGCATATTTGTCATGACACCGAAGAAGCAGTCGCTATCTTTTAGGCTGTTCCCTCTTTGTAGACCTTGTTCTAGCTGCTTCTAATTTTGTTAGTCGTTTTCTAGCTCTATATAAGATTCCATTTTGGTGCCATTTGTCTCTCCATCAACCATCAAGTTGCTAGATGCCACAGCGTCACCCCCGGCTTCCTTTTGTCAGAATTATTCCACGAGTTTAAGGATTAATCACATACTACGTGCGAACAGTTTTGATATATAGAACTTCTTCACTTTCTTCCATCTAAAATTAACCGGATGGACACAAAACTATAGCAGGTTATTACATGCATGAATTAAGACCTACTTCAACATTTCAACCATCTCATCCTCACCTCGCGATATGCAATTATGGATACATGTTCCCCTTTAATTTGCACCTGAATTACTCATAACTTTGTCTCTTCCCTCACGATGTTTAAGGAGGACATCTCTCCCTATTTTACAAAGAGTTGTAGACTAGTAGTAGCATCTTTGATTCTTGATTGATTTGTGCATCTCCAAGCATGGCTCTCTGCTAGGCTACCGCCAGTAATCTCCTCGGCGCGCCGCGGATCGCCGCCGTCGACCGTGTCCCGTGGTGGTGGTGGTGAGACAGACCTCGCCGCTCCTTCTTGACCATGGCCTCGTGCTCTCTCGCCTCGTCTGTCATCATCTGCTGCCACCGGCACTCCTCGCTGCAAAACCCCTGATCACCCCTGCACAGATTAACACATGCAAACCCCCCAAAATTAGACATGCACCACATGGTCTTACGATGATGTCTCGGTTCAGAGTTCATAAAAGTGTGTCTATGCAAGTACCTGTACATGTACACGTCCTTGTTAGGGCTGAGCTCCCTCCTGCACAGGGAGCAGGCCCTCAGGAAGCTGCAAGGACGACGGTGGCGCGCCGGCGGCCAGACCATATGCTTGAGGACGATGTGGCACTGCCGCGGGTGGCGGTGCTGCTGCTGCTGGTGGTAGATAAGAATCTGTAGCCCGACGACGACGTCGGCGTCTCGCTCTCGCCGCCACCGGCCATGGTTTTGTCCCCCCAGGTGCTGATGAATATCAGTTTTGTTCTTGCCATGGTCAACACCACCCTCCTCCCCTAGATGGAATATGCTTCTCTGGCTCCTTGGAAGCATGGTGCAGTGGAGGAGTAGGGGGGAGGAGGGAGGAGCGGTCACCACTCACCAAGCCTAGCCTGCACTCCGCAGTGGTTTGTAGTGGTGAGAGGTGTGTGACGGGGAGAGGAGTGATGGGTATTTAAAGCCACTTGCTGTCCATAGAAGGGTGGTACAGTAAAAACATGTCGATCGTTTTGAACACAAAAAGACAACTTTGAGGAGCAATTAGTATTGTAATATGTTTATAAAACTTAATGAAATTATAATATTATGAATGTATTTTTGGAGACGAATCTACACATATGATTTCCATGTATCAAATCTAAATATTTAAAAAGATATCAATAGTCTAAGTTTCAAAAGTTTAACTGTATGTACCTCAAAACATCTTTTTTGTGCACTGGACGTAGTATTGCAATTCACTTGTGTAACTGTGTTACCCAACGCCCAACGGGAGGAAAAGAAGAGTATCTGAAACTGGGGCCAGGTGATGTGCTGATGCTGCTGGGGATTTGAGAGCAATGGAGATGCGCTAGCTGCTGATCAATTGGTTTGTGTGGTGAGAAAGCTGACTCCTTTCTTTGCTTTTGTTTTGTTTTTGTAAAGGAAGGCATATGCTTGCCAAAACTGATGGAACAGACAGAACAAGTGAACTGCAGATGAATGAGCACGTTACACTAGTAACTGCAGTGTAGTAACACTTTCGACAGAGCTGTTGCAAGTTACGTCCCTATGGCACAAACAAACAGTGGTGAATGCCTGGAGACCGAACGGATCACATAACACGGCACACGCAGTTAGGCTGCATATTCGTGGCTGCAGAAGGCAAGTGGCAGGTACCAGTGTCTGCCGTGCCAAAGTAACCAGCAGTTTCTTCTTTTCCCCTTATTGACGTTCCAAGTTCCATCTCTCGATCGAAACAGATGACAGGAGCTCTACCTATTCATTTCAAAGAGGAAAAGAGTATTCGTGGATATTACGGGGATATGTCTATAATCTTAGGATGATGTTACAATTAGCAATAATATTATGGGTTTATCGAAACACGTGTTTTGACAAAGTTCAAGTGCTGTCAGGCTCTAGGCGGTTAGATCGGCTGTGTGGCAGTCTGACCGGACACCTTTGGCGGTCAGATCGGTCATGGGCGGCGGTCTGATCGGCCATTAAGTGTCTTTAATTTTGGAGCTGGGCTAAAAATAGAGGGTGTAGGCAAGAAATGAGATTCTCCTACACTTAGTCTCATAATTTTTAGAGCTTCGAGTTAAAAGTTCTATTCGTTTGAAATTTCCAGAGAGGTCTCGGATTTCTAGGGAGGATATTTGGCTAAATCCCTTGTTGGGCGGTCAGACCGGCCAGGTGGCGGTTAGACCAGCCATGGGTGGCAGTCTGACCGGTTTTGACTTGTTCGCCGGCCAGCTTGGCGTCGATGTTTGTTGGTTAGGTCAAGTTAATGGGTTTCAGTGTATATGTGTTACATGATGTATGTTTTGACTAACGTGGGTCAAGCTGTGAAGGACTTATTCCCGGAATCGATTTCTTGGTCTATTGTTGTGCAAGAAGCATGGAGGTCAACGACGGTCAACTGCGAGGATGATCGGGACTAGGTTTTGGAGAGCTGAGGTTCAGAACGATCGAGGATGTCGGGTGAAGTCAGTGGATTCAAGCAAATAGGATTGAAATGTGTGCGTGAGTAAAACTCGTTTGTGTGTGGGCTTAACAGGTGCCCATTAGGGAATACCTTCTAGAAGCTAGCCTCCACTATAAATAGGGGAGGGTGCTGGTTATGCACCTCCCAACCCTTGTATTGAGAAAACCCTAGTTTGTGTTTAGTGAGAGGATAGTGGAGAGGTTAGGGTTCTAGAGGGTTAGATTGATTGTGTGCTCAAATTTTGAGTATTTGTCCTCCATGATCGAGTGGCTATAAACCAACATCTATCTTAAATCAATCCAAGTAAGATTCCTCAAGATGAGTATTTTCTTGTTCTTACTTTCTATTTTGAGATTTTAGGGCTTTCTTTGATCCTTCGGTTTTTATTTGGTTTCTGGCCTGGATCTTGCTTGCTGTGACATATGAGAATGCATCTAGGATCATCTATTACCCACGAGCAAGTTTTTGGATCATATTTTGGTTTTGACTCAGTTTTGAAGCAACCTTCACTTAAACGGAAAAATATCAGAACTTTGGTAATGATCTTCGTGATCGTTGATTGGAATAGGTTCCTAACATCCTAAAGAATGTGTGTTTTAAGTTTCGTGGAGTTTGAAGTTGTAGATCAAAAGTTAGACCAATTTGTGATTTTAAATTCGGACTGATTTTACTGTTTATCGGGCTGGAGGTCAGACCGTCCATGGAGAGGTCAGACCGCTAGGCTGAGAGGTCTGACCGCCCAACTCATTGTGAATTAAGTTTTTGGTAATTTTGAGTGTTTTGCTTCGGGATTTCGATTGGATTCAATACAATTCTTCAGCTATACTTGTACATTGATCTTCATAGCTCTTATATCTATTAGAGTGAAAAACGTGTTGAATCTGATCAAGATGAAAAAGAGATTGTGCTCTATTCAATCCTCCCCCTCTCTGGTTGCCGTTTCGGTCCAACAGTACTATAGACATAAACATCTGTCCCAAGAAGACAAACCTATAATACAAAAACATCTGTCCTAAGAAGACAAACCAAGATAAAGAACACCAATCTATCTCTCACACACACACCCCACACACACAAACAAACATTTTAAGTCCTAGTCTGGAGATCAGTGAGATCCAAGTGCGACAATTGTAGATTCGAACCCTGCTTCCACAACAAGTCCCCCCCAAAAAGCAGACAAGTGCGTTATCACTAGAGAATCAAGACAATCTTAATTGCCAATCCTCATCACACATAATCTAGAGTTTTCTCCTCTAGTGGTATGCATGCATTTTCTTTTCCTACGAGACCGGTGGAAGAATCTGTATGCGCTTTACATTTTATTCGTGGTGTTAATATTCCTGAGAGGTATTTTCCTCATATTCTTTTCTCTTGATTAATTTTGCACTTGCACCTAGCTGCTGGAAGGGGGGATAATTTCCCCAACCCCATGTTTCTCACTAAAACATTAATTGTTCAGAAGTTAGGAGACACTTTGTTATGGAGTGGTAGAAGGAAACACCAAGGGACAGAGACATCGGATTCCAATTCCTACAACACTGAAAAGATGGTGAAAGGAACCAATTATAGCGCAAACACTGTGCGTGAATTGAATCTGGTGGCCTCGCTGGACAACGACTTCACATCCTTTCATTAAGCTTTCTCTTGGAATATATATATATATATATATATATATATATATATATATATATATAGAGAGAGAGAGAGAGAGAGAGAGAGAGACACACACACACACACTGAGCCATTCATCTCTGACCTATTTTTTGTAGAACACCAAATTCTGTCTCGTACCTCTTTGACGATGGCTGGATGCATATTTTCTGAACAGATACTTTTTACATAGGAAGTTGTGTTTTTTGGAAGAAAAAAGAGAGGCAAATATAGAAAGTTCTTCAAAAAGAGACAACTATGAGACTTCAGATACTGCAATAACTAATTTCGTTGCACATTTTATTTGCAAATAAGAGGAAATTTTATGGTGCACCCACTATTATATGGGTCGTTGATTCCGTAAGATCCAACGGATGATACCACTATTACCATTTAGGAGGTAATAGATCACCAATGGCCCTAACAAGGTTAATAAGGACTTTTACTGCATACAAGGAAGGAGAGTAAGGGAGCAAATAATACCATCAATAATTGTCATTTAAAGAGTACATAAGAAAATCGCTATGACGTACGCCAACTAATATTATTGTTTTTTTTTTCTCCTAATGATTCCATGCATTCTCCAAATTCATCATTTTTTTTATCAAGATTCCATGATATTAGAACGGTAGTGTGGGTTGAAAAAAAATGCAAAGCAAAATTTAGAATGACATGTGATTCTAAAAAAACTTACAACTACACATCATGCTTTTCTCTCTTAGTCTTTTATTCAACAATGGCGAAGTTCCCCACAAATAAAAAAAAACAATGGAAAGGGGGGTAAAAGAGCCAAAACGATGAGTGGTTATTTCTACTTTCAAACTTGTAGCACATCAAAAAAATTTAGTTGAGATTAAAAAAACCATGGAATCCTAATAAGGGGTCAGTGGTGCACCTTAAAAGAGCTCTACCAAATTGTAGTAGAAAAGTAGAATGATAGACAGGTTTAGGGATGGTAATTGTGCCCAATTATCCGCGTACCCGCGAGCGAATACACTAATGAATGTGGGTATATGTTTCTTTCTTTGCCCACGGGCATAAAAATAGGCATAATTCATTGCCCATCGGGTAAATGGGCGTGGGTATGGGTAAGCTCCACCCATACCTGCTTCGCTCTATTACCCGTAATCTACCCGCATGTGTAAGAAACTATGTCAGTTTGTATTTTTTTTTTATTAGTTGAACTTGATTAGTTGTCTTGTGGAACATGATATGTGTATTGTGATGAACTTTATTAGTTGTTGAATGTGTGATGCACTATTGATGTGTGAATTATGATGAATTTGATGTGTGCATTGTTCGCAGGTAACGAGCATGCCCTCGGGCGATAGATACCCCCGGGTGATGATGTATTATTCGCGGGTAAACGGGTATGCCCGCGGGCGACACGTATGGGCGAGGTTTTTCGCCCATCGTCCTTCGTGGGCATGCCCGCAGGCGACAAGTATGGGTGAGGTTTTTCGCCCATCATCCTCGTGGGCATGCTCACGAACGACAAGTATGAGCGAGCGCTACCCGTACCCGTTGCACCCAATTACCATCCCTAGTCAGGTTGTCTTGTTTCAAAGAGAAATGTCCAGATGAGCTACTTTGCACAAGTACGACGAAAGAAAGAAAGATCATACAAGATCAAGCTTACGCTGACTTGAGAACAGAGATGCTACAAGGCTAACATGAGGATTAAATTGAACAAGTGTTTCTTTCAAAAGAGAGAGAGAGAGAGAGTTTGAACATGGGCCGTCCCTTTTATTTTACTTTTCCTTATCTTCCTTCACATATTTCGAAGTGCTTTGGTTCATTCGCAAAGAGATGAAGAAATGACGCACCAACCGATTCCCAGTCCTTTCCAGCTTTTCTCTTCTGCTGGCGGCGGGTGCCATGCATGGACCATCCGTGCTATGCCTTGAATCAATCTTGATGCAGCCAGGTTAGTTGATGAGGGAGCACACAGCACGAATCCCCAACTCCTACACAACAATTTTGTTAGTATTTGATTCTGCTTATGCATATATGGTCGTTTAAACAAGTTGAGTTCACTGCTAGCTAGCTAGTAATTTGGTCACTGTTCAGTAGGTGCAAGTGCAACACTGCAGGAAACACCAAGTTGTCACAGGATGTACTGAAAGCAAGTCCATGCAGTGTGGTGGCAACAATTGGAAAAGCTCGCGCGAATCTCCTTCACCTTTTCTTTTTGGCCGAACACGGAAAGCTGCACCGCAAGCTCTTGCTTGTACTTATACAACTGGACGATGCAGACTTGAAGCAGGAATTTGTAGGCCACACAATCGACAGTGAAAATACTATATTATTCATTGGATTAGTAGATAGTATTCATATGCATATTGCTAAATTAATTTATACATAGCGTAAAATCATACCATTCGTTAATTTAACACATCAAAGTTTATATAAACTGCTTCGGATCAAATTTTACAATAAGGGCCGAACATGCTAAATGATTACATCACAAAAGTAACAGAAGCAAAAGGGGTGAGAGCACATCTCTCCACAGACAAGTGATTAGGGAAACCTATGTACGTCCGATATTATCCGAAACCTCAGACAATATAGGACGCACACAAGACTGAGGCGAGATCTAGACTAAAAGAACTAACTACTCTTCAGTGACTGCTGGGCCTCCAACTTCTGGATCCTCGTAGTAGTCGAAAGCTCCAAGGGTTTTCTGCTTCTGAGGGTTTTGGGGGAGAGCGAGGATGAGCACAACTTCCGTGCTCGCGAGCCAACACACAAAATGTAGTAATATACCTGCAAGGCTTAACAAGGATAGCTTGGGTTCTTTTATTTACTAAAGCAATGTTTTCAATATCATATTTACAAATTCCTATCACTTAGCATTTTAACCTATTTGCATTTTATTAACAGAGTAATTGTGCAATAATTGATAACAGCAGAGGTTCCCTCTATCAGAAACTCTACCTTATGCTTCTTTTAACTGGGGTTACCCCCATATAATAACAACACTGGATACGACGATCCAGGAAAATCCAAACCTCAGGCTAGGTGAGCCAACTGGTTTGTAGACCATCCACAAATCTTAGGCTATGCGAGCCGACCTGGTTTGTAGGATCAAAAATGCGACTAGAGGGGGGTGAATAGGAGCTCAAATACTTTTTCGCTTAAGAGATTAGATTCAACATGAATCTCACTCCAATAGCCATGAGAGCTATGAAGATCAATAGATAAGCACAGCAGAAGACTTACTTTGAAACTACTCCAACCCCTCAAAGCAAAAACCAGAAATCACATAGTTGTGTTGAATAATCAGGACAATCGGAACTACCACAGGCAAACAGACGGAACTACCTATAATCGGAACTATCATAGGATAAGGGCGGAACTACCTTTTATCCTGGAGCAACACGACAACGAAAACCAAAATTGGCACAACTTTTGATCCGTTTGGCCAAACTCAACGAAACTTGAAACAAAGCTTCACTATAAGGTTAAGAACCTATTTCAATCAAAGATTAAGCATATTCATGACAAAGTTTCAACATTTTTCAATTTGAACGAAGTTTGGTTCAAAACCGAGTAAAAAGCAAAACTTGATCAAAATCTTGCTCGTGGGTAAATAATGACCAAGATGATCTTAGATGCACTCCCACATGTCACTGCAACCTAGATCACCACAAAAACTCGGAGGGAAACCAACAAGACTCCAAAATCACAAAATCATCAAAGAGAGCAAGAACATGAACAAACTCATCTTAGGGAACCTTACTTGGATTGATTCATGATCAAGAGATGTTTATAGCCTCTCCATCCTGGAGGACACAACTCAAACAAAGAGCATACAATCACTTCAACTCTAGAACCCTGGACTCTCCATTTCCTCTTCTAGGCCTAACAACACAAGTTAGGGTTTTGCATGTATGAGACTTGGGGGCTGTAGGACAGCACCCTCTACTATTTATAGGGAGGCCTGGCTTCTAGAAGACAATACCCATTGGGCACCCGTTAAGCCCACTCACAAACGGGTTGAATTCACGCACGTATTTTAAAGCGTTGTCTTCATCACTTCTTGACCTAAACCACTTTTCATTGCGTCGTCTTGCGCCGCAGTTTAGCTAAGAGGTTACCAATGCGGTATTTGGTGAAATTACCAAAATACCCCTTCTCGATCCTTCTTCGCAGACCGAGTCCAATCTTGGTGAAGCAAACGCCTACTTCGCCATGTGTAGGTTAATCTATGGCTCTTACCATGTCAGTAAGTCGCTCCCGTCCGGCTCGCACCGGAACCTCCATGGCACTTGCACCGACCCGCGCTGCTTGATCCAACCCGTCGCACCGAACTGCTCGTTCGGTCATCCTTGTCCATTCTGCGCATCATACTTGAGTCCAATGACTTCACCCGGCATCCTCGATCGCTCTGAACCTCAGCTCTCCAAGCTTAGTCCCGATCATCCTTGCCGTTGACCGTCGTTGACCACCAAGCGTCCTGCACAACAATAGACAAGAAAATCGATTCCGGGAATAAGTTATTCACAACTTGACCCACGTTAGTCAAAACAAGCATTATGCAACACATATGCACTGTACCCATGATCTTGACCTAACCCAAATACAAAAATCTAATTTGGCGAATTTGAATCACAATCGGAACTACCGCCAAGTAAACCGGAACTACCGGACTTGCGGTAGTACCGCTCCCAAAACTGTGATTGTACCGATTCTCGGAGAAACACAAACAAACCCACAAAATTCCTTCTCTGGAAAAAATATTCCGCGAACAACCGATACTACCGCCAAGTAAAAAAACAAAACTTTTGATTTTTCTGACAATTGCGGTAGTACCGCGCCTTGCATGCCGGAACTACCAATTATTCTGACACTTGCTGAAAACAGGAATTTTGATAAACTTTCAAAGCAAATTTTAATTGTCTCATCATCCTAAGATCGTGAGCATATCCCCATGATATCCACAATCTCCCCGTTGATGAACATATTGGTAATTTCACAAAAGTGTAAGTTTTTAAGATTTGAAAGTAAAAGAACTCACGTTATCGCGTAAAGGCACAACTTGGTCTAAAATCAAGAAAATGCAAAGGAAGTGACCAAGTTGGCTTCAGAAGAGTATCAGCAAGTGAGATAAGGCAGAAGGAGGCAAGAAAACTGCAATTTCCAGAGAAGCATCAAAAATCTCACTTAAGTTCCATATGAAAGAACAATTGTTCAATTTGACCTTTGATCATTGTGAGGATCAAAAAATTGCAATTCAAATTCAGAAAAAGCAATAAGATCATAAGAATGCACATGAGATGCTCCCCCTGTCTATGATCAACATTTTTCATAAAATATTCCTTTTTCCAAATTCTCCCTATTCCATTTTTACCAATCTTTCTCCCCCTTTGACAATGGATTCATCAAGGTGCATGGAAGAAGATAGAGCATGAATGAGATGGAATGACTACAATTAATGCATTTTTAAAAAAGGAGCCATGAAAATTATCCGAGAGGACTAAAAAGTATTACACCAAGCCATATTATGTAAAAAAACTATTTTCACCATGGCAAATCATAGATAGCAGAGCTAAAACCATATGGAACTATAATCTGAGAGTAAATGGAAGCATAGCATGACAAGGTGCTCAAGATCATAGTTTAGCCAAAGTTATCCAAAAATGGGTCAAGCCATGGCAAAAATCTAAATGGAGCCAAGAAGCTATAAATGAGTCAATTTAGAGTGTTATGAGTTTGCACTTGAAATTTTAGCACATGTAGCATTTGCTCAGAATTTAAATCTTGGTTTTATCTTAGTAAAGTAAGTCCTGGACTAGGAGCCATCCACAACTGCCTCCTAAGCTTCAATCATTTCTCAAAATTTGTTTTCTTAGCTTTGTGCTAGATCTCAAGTCTTGCCGCGACCATCCCAAGCAATGAGCTTAAAGGAGTGATCTAGGTTATCCAAAACTCCCCCTGAGTTCGTACCTAGTGCAATGGCAAGCCGTCTCATGAAGAAGAATTGGTGAAATCAATTTTTTCGCACAGAAGAATTCATTTATCATTTTCTTGACTTGGCTCAAAAAAACTAGCATAGCTTGATTAAAAGCTCAAATCAGGTTCAAGACTCAACTTAGCCTATTTGACATGGCAAGAATCAAAGAAGGATCACTAGAGCAAAACTAGTCACAAGATCAAACAAGTCATGTTTTACTTCAAGTTTCTCCCATTTAATAGCACTAGCATGGCAAAAGCTAAGCTATACATGAAAAGCCATGATAAATTTAGCAAACTAACACAAGACATGACAGGGTATAATGCAGGAGTTCATGTCACACAAGGATAATGATCAAGGCTCCGTGATCTTATATTACAATTCAAGTTGCTGATATTAAAATACAATATGGTACAATGAATGCAAAAGATCAAACTTCCTCTCAAAATAGACCAAGAGGACTAACAACCCCCAATTCTCCCCGCAAAAAAGCAAATCGAGAGGAATCAAGAGCCTTAGTGAAAATAGCTGCAACCTGCTACTCGGACTCTACAAAGTGAAGCACAACATCACCCTTCTCTACATAGTCTCTAAGGAAGTGATATCTGATGTCAATGTGCTTGGTTCTAGAGTGTTGCACTGGTTTTTAGCAATATTTATGGCACTAGTGTTGTCGCAGAAAAGAGGAACACTAGCTAAGGACAACCCATAGTCCCGCAGAGTAGACAAGAGAAAAAGAACCTGAGAGCAACTACTAGCTGCAGCCACATACTCTGCCTCGGCAGTGGATTGTGCAACAGAGGACTGCTTCCTAGATGACCAAGAGATAAGAGTTGTGCCTAAGAAATGACAAGTGCTAGAAGTACTCTTCCTATCTACTCTACACCTTGCAAAATCAACATCAGAAAAAGCCCGAATGGAGAGAGAAGAATCAGAAGAAAACCAGAGTCCAAAATCAAGAGTGTCCTGAAGGTACCTGAAAATGTGACGCACTGCTTGACGGTGTGAGGCACGTGGGGAAGCCTGAAATCGAGCACACAGACACACAACAAACTATATGTCCGGCCTCGACGCCGTGAGGTAGAGGAGAGAGCCAATCATGCTGCGATACTCCTTCTAGTCCACGGGCTCTCCATCCTCATCAGGATCCAGCACGGTAGAAGTGGCAATGGGAGTAGACATCGGCTTGCTGCTTCCCATGTCGAAACGTCGAAGAATTTGTGTACTTGCTTTGATGAATGAAGGTAACTTCTTTGAGTTGCTTGACTTGAAGACCAAGGAAGAATGTCAGCTCACCCATCATACTCATTTTGAATTCCCTGCTCATTGAATCTAAAAATCTGGATACCAAAGCATGAGAAGAACCACCGAATATGGTGTCATCCACATAAATCTGAACCAGTTAGAAATCACTACCATGCCTGAGAGTTAACAAGGTTTTATCCACTATTCCCATTTTGAACTCATTCTTAAGCAAGAAACTCTTAAACTTATCATCCCAAGCTCTAGGGGCTTGTTTCAATCCACACAAGGCTTTAGAGAGCTTAAACACGTGGTTTAGGAACTAATGATTTTCAAAACCAGGGGTTGCTTGACATAGACCTCTTCTTCTATGAAACCAGACTTAAAGCGTCTGCAACTACATTGGCCTTACTAGGATGGTAATTTATTCCAAGATTATAATACTTTATTAACTCCAACCATCTTCTCTACCACATGTTCAGGTCAGACTAAGTGAAAATATACTTCAGCCTCTTATGATCTGTGTATACTTCACAGCAATTATCGATAAGGTCATGACGCCAAATCTTCAAAGCATGCACTACGACAGCTAGTTCCAGATCATAGGTAGGGTAGTTCTATTAATGAGGCCTCAATTGCCTTGACGCATAGCGACAGCTCTTCCTTCTTGCATCAGGATGTAGCCTAATCCTTGGCGTGACGTGTCACAGTAGATATCAAAATCTTTACGAATATCTGGCAGAATTAGCACTGGGTTGAAGTCAAACGCATCTTCAATTCTTGAAAATTTTCTTCACAAGCTGGGGTCTAAGTGAACTTCTTCTCCTTCTTCAACGACTGCGTAAGAGGCTTAGTAATCGTTGAGAATCCTTCGTTGAAGCAGCGATAATATCCCACCATTCCTAAGAAACTGTGAATCTGAGTAATAGTCTTGGGCTGCTCCCATTGTAGCACTACTTTAACTTTACCGGGGTCAACTACTTCTCCTTCAGCTGTCATCACATGACCAAGGAAATCACACTTGCTGAACTTAGCATATAGCTGATGCTCTCTGAGTTTCTCCATGATTAACCTCAGGTGGTCTTCATGTTCTTCTTCTGACTTCGAATAAACCAAAATATCATCAATGAACACAACTATAAACTTGTCAGAATATTCAATGAAAACTATATTCATCATGTTCATAAAATAGGCAGGGACATTGTTAGACCAAAGGACATGACTAAGAATTCATAATGTACATACCGTGTCGAGAAAGAAATCTTTGGTATATCCTTCGGTCAAATCTTCAACTGATGGTAACCTGAGTGCAGATCAATCTTTGGGAACACTCTGGCTCCTTTCATCTGATCAAACAAATCATCGATTCGAGGCAATGGAAACTTGTTCTTGATGGTGACTTCATTAAGAGCATGATAATCGATGCACATTCTCATACTTCTATCCTTCTTCTTGACAAACAAAATTGGCGCTCCCCAAGGCGATGAACTAGGTCTCACAAAACCTTTCTCAAAAAGTTCTTCAATCTGTTTCTTCATTTCTACTAACTCATCGGTGGGCATCCGATATGGTCCCTTAAAGATTGGTGCTATTCCCAGTACTAGATTGTAACACCCTGGCTATTCAGAAGCCAAGATGCCACTAAAAACCTAACATACAACTATGAAGCGAAATAATTTACACAAATCTCATTTAAAAGAACAACATGACTGTTCCAAAACCTTATTAGGAACAATTACTGAATCCAATTAAGTGAAGAAAACACAATTAACTTGGTGGCGACGATTCCCCTTCTCCTCTCTTCCTCCTCCTCTTGGCCGGCCACCATACGCGAGAACCGCCGCCCGGGGACAGCAGCAGGAGGGATCGGCAGGAGCACTCGACGTCAGGGGAGGAGAAGCACCACCACCAGGGAGGGGTGGCAGTAGGGGAGGCACCAGGATGGGGAGGGGGCCGGCGGCTTGGAGGGTGGAGAGAGGGGGAGAGGGGCGGCTAGGGTTGGGGGAGGTGCCCCCCTTTTGGCCGGTTGGCCCTCATGGGCCTCCTGGGTCGCGGCCCGCGGCCCAGGTTGGTGAGAAAAACCAGAAAGCCCCCCGCCGAAATAGGAATTTCCTATTCTTTAACTATCTTTTCCCTCCCCGGCTTAAATTCTAATTACTCGATTCGATTCCGGGGTATTACATAGATCGATGACAAACTTGATGTCACGATCTGGTGGCATTCCTAGTAATTCTTTTGGAAACACATCTGGATATTCTTTGACAATAGGTACATAGTCCAATGCAATGGTATTCAGGCTATTGATTACCAGATGTCCATCATGCACTGAGGTGGCTAGGAACTACACCTTGTTACCATTAGTATCCTCGACTGTTACGCCTCTTCGGCCACAATCTAGCACAATCTTGTGCTTTGTTAACCAATCCATGTCAAGAATGACATCTAAGGTTTGGGTGTCTAAGACAATAAGGTTAGCTAGAAACTCAACTCCATCTATGAGTAACTTAGCTCCTAAACATCCTACTTTAGAACTTAATTCTGTTCCAATCGACTGGACTAATAGAGTATGCTCAAGATGCATGACTTTCAAATTGTTCTTGGTAGCAAAAACTCTAGAAACAAAAGAATGCGAAGCCCCAGAATCAAACAAAACTGATGCAGGTACTGAGCAAACCATAAACTTACCCAGTACGATGTTGGGTACTTCCTGGGCTCCTTTTAGAGCGATGTGGTTTACACAGCCTCTAACCACAGACTGTGGTGCTCCTCTAGATTGACCAGCAACTTGAAAAGCTCCTTGATTGTTGCTCGGTGCTAGCGTCTTGGCAGGTGTAGCTCCAAGGTTGAATCGTACTGGAGTCATGGTTCCCTTCTGAGGACAATGGTTGGCGAAGTGTTCTGGCTGACGGTAGGTATAACAAACTCTTGGTCCATTCTGTTGATTGCTTCCTAGGTTGGGGTTGACTGTCGTAGGGTTGCGGAAATTTTGAGCAGCTGGCTGAGGTTGGTGCAAGCGTCCTGAAAGAGTTTTGTGAAGGAAAACGAGTGAACTGCTAGGGAACTGTTCTCGCTTTCTGCTAAGCTTGGTGATTCATTTGCTGAGCCATTCTACGCTTACGGTTGTCCTCCTAATCTTTGCGCTTATCCTCAAGAATCAAAGCTTAATTGACTAGCTCCTATAAATCTGGAAATGTATGGGCGATCAAGCCGACTAGTAATCCAGTATTCAGTCCTTTCATAAAATGACTCTGATGAGCCATATCAGTGGCGACAACTTCCGTGGTATAGCGGCAAGCTGAGAGAATTTATTGAGATAGTCAGTCACTGATATGCCTCCTTACTTGAGGGCACAAAATTCATCTTTCTTCTGATCGATAATTCCTTCTGGCACATGATACTAGCAAAAAGTTATTGAAAACTCTTCCCATGTGATGTTTTGTGGCGTCTCATGCGTGGCACAGAAATTTTCCCACCATTCGGCAACGATGCCTTCCATCTGGTGAGTGGCATAGAGGACATTCTCATGATCCCTGCATTGGGTGATCAACATCTTTCTTTCGATGACACGAAGCCAATCATCGGCTTCAACTGGTGAGACACTCCCAGAAAAAGTAGGGAGTCGGGTCCTCATGAACTCAGCTAGCTTGGATGGTCCAAGATGACTATGGTTGACTGGCGTTGCATTGTTGTTGTTATTATGATTATTGTTCATATTTTGAAACTGATTCATTATTATGTACATCATTTGCATCTGAGCTGCCATGAATGCTCCAAAATTTTGCAAATAAAATGGAGGTGCTTGCGGCGGGACTGCTCCTGCTGGTGTTTACTCATCTCTTCTGACACAGGGGTTCCTGAACCACTAGTAGAAGCATGATGGGTCTGAACCATCCGGCGAAAGCTCCATGGGCTAGATAAGGTAGCAAGCACAAGATAAGTTAAGAACTAATCGAGGGATAGATTAAACCCAACAAACACAACTTCAAGAAACCAACTGAAATACTTATATTAATAAGGTATTATCATGGCTGCAACAAATGCCTAAGGGCCTTTGCAGCTCATACTCACACACAAAAAAACCAACGATCCTAACACACAAACTACCGTATAAAGGGCGACACTTCTAATCTTAACAGACGCGGCTCACACACACTGAGCCTCAACTGACTTAACCTAAACTGAGCGAACTACACGATGAGAAAGCCTCCATAGCCATGACGGTGCTCCCGCCTATTATAGACCTGGAATTGCGCGGGCATCCTTGCAAACTGGTCTTGGTGCCCCTGTAACTGGTGCAGCAGGAACGGGTGTCCCTGGTGCAGGCACAATTGGCTCCTCCGGTACTTCAGGCTCTGCCGGCTCCTCTGGAGCTTCTTCCGGGTCTTCCTCTGCATCTTCTTCTTCAAGGTCTTCCTCTCTAGGATCCTCCTCATGCTCATGCTAACCGTAGAGAGCTTCCTCTAGTATGACGATCCTTTCTTCCGCCATCTGCAGAGTCTCGTAGACGCACTCTAACTCTATGGCGGTCAACTCCAAGGATTCTTCCTAAGCGGTTGTAAACTGGGCAAGATGCACCACAGTGGCGTTGCCCACTTCATCCGTAGACAAGTGACACGCAGGAGGTCCACTACGGAGGCACGGGGATGGTAGCGGAAGACCGTGTCTTGAATCTCGCGAGAGTAGATGTTGCAGATCCTTAAGATAGCGAGACACGAAGACTCTTGAATTGCTTCGGTCCAGACAATCCTCCGAATTGAGATGTTGAGAGGGCGGCTGGCCCTAGCGTCTCTCCTGGCATAGATAGTCAAATGGCAGATCACTCCACGGCTTCGGTCGTTCACCATCCAATTCGTACCCCTATACATCGGGTGGTCGAATTCCCTAAGCACTTGCAACAGATTCCAAAGCTCTGCGGCAAGTCCTCCCTTGCGCTCACCATAGTTCTGGAAACGCAGCATCTGTCAAGACACACAAGAGGGTAAGAACCAAATTAAAACAGCAGGGAGAGGAAAATTTCAGCAATAGTTGAGTCAAAAAAGATACAAGATGAGTTAAGCAATTCATTAATCTTGCCAGTTAATTTTTCTATAGAAAATAATTTGGACACTCTAAAGACGGCCAATCTAGCTAAGGTCAAGACCTACAGTCAGTATGACTCCGATACCACCTCTGTCGGGACCCAAAAATGTAATTATGGACCCTCTATGTATAATGCACTAGTCCAGAATCACGCTAGTGCACATAGTGTCAACACAGATAAATATCGATCCAAACAAAATGAAATAATAGAATAAACGAATATTTTGAATAACAAATAACTGTTGTGACCTTATGGTCTGGTTTTACATTTATTAAGCCTCGCAGGGCTGGCAATAATTAAATAAGCAGCGGAACAAAATAACTTCAGTGGAAACCCATTGATTCACCACAGGCAACCGACTGAGATCAAAACCTAGCGATCAGCACCTTTGTAGAACTCTTCCTCAAAAGCGAGCGAAGACTCCTCCACTTCTGTTGATTAATTATAGCAAGCATGATTACACAACCGTACTCGCAAGTCATATCACAGAATGCAATGTATACATGATGGCTTGTTCCAAAGGAATTGCTTCTGTGGTTCTTTTGCAGAAATGTAACATTTGAAGTTGAATGTGAATAATAGATTAAAACATAATTCAAAACAAATAGACAATATTAGTTTAACAGTTGTTTTCACAAAGAATACAAAGCCTAATGAAATTATGCACACATCCATATGACTTAGATCACACAGCTCCATTCCCAAGTGTTTTTTGAAAATCTAACTCTCGTGTGAAATCCCCGAGCATGTCCATGACCGCGGACGTGGCTATTCGAATAGATTAATTTAACACTTTGCAGAGGTTGTACACTTTACCCACATGGTATAATCAGTGTTGCAAGCACTAATCATAACAAAACCTTTCAGAAACTTTATCTCAAACGTTGACACTCCCGGTGTGCTTTACCGCCGGTACTACTAACCCACTAAGAAAGCTAATCCGACATACACCATTGAACAGGGAAATGATGAACCGTCCCGCGATGTGATCTACCTGGTAGTCCACACCTCCACCCATCACCGAGCTCCTAAGCTACAACCTGAGTAATCAATGTTGAGACTTCGTAACCTACTAAGTTAAGCCCATCCCACCAGGCATGTGGTTGTACGAAAGACCCGGTTCAATGGCACACAAAGTTAAATCCTTATTTTACCAAGGCAATACTTCCAATTTCTAACTATGCCACAAAGATTAACGTTCCTATTCACAAAGCTCTACCATATCACTTGGTATCCACCACTTACCTCAGTCTAAATCCTTTCCCACCCTGTTGGTTAAGTGCAACACATGCTATCACAAACTAATAACACATAGCACACAGTTTTGACACAAAGTTTCATAATCACTTAGTCAGATTCATATTTGCAATCACATGAAACGATGACTCGTAGCATGACTAAGCAATCTACTCGCATCTAACCAACCCGTGTTGGTGCTACGATAATACAAACTTAATAATGAACCAATCTACGGTGATAAAATATTATGACATAACATTAGACAAGATATATATAAACAAATTAGATAATAATTAAACCCAAAAAATTTAAATAAGTACTTGAAGTAAATGCATTAATTGGGTTCAATATAATCAAAGATAAAACTTACCTTGGAATAGATCCTGGTATTGGTATTGATCTTGATGCACTCCTTCTTCTTCAAAATTCTCCAAAGAATCAACGTCTACTTTCAAACGAAGTAAATAAACAAAATAAATAAATAATAGAATTAAAAAACTCCAAAAATTAAATAAAAATGTCATATAAATAGATCTTGAATTTAGATGAATTTAGAAATTTGAATAAGCTCAATCGGAGTTCGGATGAAGAAGATATGGCTTTTGGAAGATCAACCCCTATGAATTAACCTAAAAGGAATTTCTAGAATATCCGAATTAATCTTCTATTGAAAAATCATATTATGACATCAGCAAGGATTTTCCAGCTGAAAGAGAAATAAAATAAAACCTCACATGTGGGACCCACATGTCATTGACATGGCTCACGGTGGACAAGGTCTACCTAGCTCTGGACCTACGGTGGTTTTGGATCTGCCACGCACGTGCGCACATGGCTGCCGACACAGCGCCACGCAGGACGATACGCACATGTAGAAGGCTGAGCAGCTGCAAATGTGGTGTCACACGTCAGATGGATGGCGACGAGGCTTGGGAACCAATGGTTCTGACGATAGATGACGGCTCGTCGGCGGTGTGTGGTACCAACAGATAGCTAAGGCTATTGCGAACACATTGGCGCACTCACGGGCACAAGAGGATGATTGAACTGGGAGGCGGTGAGCTTTGAGCGGTGGAGAGCTATGGGTATTGTTGGACGAAGTCTTGGCGATGCTTTGGCAGTGGGGAAAGGTTTGGGAGGTAGCCCAGGCAACGCTGATCACGACGGTGCAGACCACGACCATAGGACATTGATGAAGACGCTGCAATTCAAAGAAAACGAACTCCACCCGAAAAACCCTAAAATCTAGAGTGCGGCGATGCTAGAGTTTAAGGGGCGCAGCGGCTTGGGGTTTCGAGGTAAGGGGAACAGGGTGAACCCTAGGGGGATATTTATATGTTGAGGGCGAGACGGGATAAGGAAACCCTAAATCGTGTTCATTTCGGACTCTTTGGTTTTTAGAGATATGATACAATTTGGGATTTGATTTTAACAGAAACAGATGTGGAAAGGATAGAGATTAAGTTTGGTACGACTCCCTAGGATCTTTTAGTTGGAGATTAGATTTTGTCGGACGAAGCTCAAGCTTCAACAATGGCGATCGAACGTGGAGCTCACGCGGAGACGAAGGCAAAGGTGGAAGGAAGTCCTGACGTGTGGACCCCACACGTCAGTGAAGACTCGTGGGCATGCACGACCAGACCTGGCGAAAAGCCACACGGACCCACCGATCAGCGAGAACAGGAGGCGCGCACGTTCGAACATTATTCATATTAAATGGTTTTGCTACTAAAAGTCCATGTTAAACTTTAATTAAAATTCAAATAAATCTCAAGGGTGAATTTTCCAACTACTAACTATTCAAAAGATTTTTAAAGCTCAGAAAATTGGGATGTTACAGTCTGCGGCCACTTGACTGAAGGCGATGCTAGAGGCGGTGAAATGTGTTGAGCCATCATGTAGTCCACCACTTGCCTTGTGGTTGCCTCCACCATGGCCTTGTAGTTAGGGGCGTCGAGCACCCCAGAGGCAATGGTTGGCCCCAGAGCTTCAATGACACGTCATGCTTCTTGCCTTGGGCAAGACACCACGTCGGTCGGTGCGAGGAAAGTGGGTATGCTTGGCAGCCCAAGGATCCGCGGGACATTGTTTGCCCCAGGGTGAACAGTCCCAATCTCCCAAGATAGCACGCACCTCGGGCTCCTCCGGAGAGTGGATGGGTAATCTACGGGCTCCTTGCGCTTTGGAGCCAAAGGAGGACTTGTAGACTTGGAGTACTTCTTGGTAGGAGCTGTAGCCTTTCGTCAATCTGCTATGTCGCTCCCCACGGACGGCACCAATGTTGACGGAGTTGAAGCCAAACATGAGTGAGGGGGCGGACGTCGATCGTGTTACGGGCCGGCGTCCACGAGGGTAAGAATGACGTGAGAGTTTATAAAGGTTTGGGGGTCCGAGAGGACCTCCCTATTCTTGTCTTGTTAGGGAATGCGGCAAGGCTACGATAGCACAAACAAAATTTTACCGCGCAACCAAGGAACCACCACTAGAAATAGATCACGAGATTACCGCTAGACGCGCTGACTCGTAGCGGAAGTAGAGTCATCGTAGCGAGTTGATGCAGTCGTAGTCGTACTCACGACACATCTCCTCCTTCGAGTGGTCGTACTCGCCGCGCGTCTGCTCCTCCGAGTGGTCGTACTCACCACGCGTCTGCTCCTTCGAGTGGTCGCCACGAGTTGCGGATCGTCCTAGTGCTGATGCTTCGCAACAACACCTTCCAGGTATCCACACGTATGGGCAGGATCACCACGCGCTAGAGTGCTAGCACCGCAGCGTGGTTGAGAAGGCGTGGCAATTAGGGTTTCGGGAGTTCTTCCAAAGATCATCCTCTGCCCTCACCCTATGCCACCACCCCTCTTTATATAGGCATCCATGATGGGTCTCGAACTTGAGGCCCATTAGGAACTCGTGGCCTATACGAATTCAGATCACCATCCAAAACAGATCCTAGCCCTTTAAGTGTGCGACCCTACAGATTCATGTGTAATTGGTTATGACTCAGAAACTCTTTTCCGACCACCAGTCGTTAAGCGGTACCTAGCAGCACATAACGATTCCCAAAAACACATAGAAAAGCGGACGAACCTTGATGTAATATGATCTATGATCAGGTCCTCATCACTAACGATTAGTTCATATCTCCATACGACCATATCGTATTTGGTCCCGACCAGCTCGTAACTCCTTACGACCAGGTTCTTACAATTCTATGATTACGTTCGACTAGTCTACGACTAGTATGTATCTCCATACGACTGGTCCGTAACTAATCGAACTAAGTGACCTACTCATGCATTCTTCCTTTGCCTCACAATGTCTGGTTGAACTCCAGGTGAGGTGTTGTGTCATCCATGGACTGTTCAATACTTTCTCGATCGAGTATCGGATAACTTCATGTGGTCGACACTTAGACCACTAGTGGCATGGCCATGCACTTTCTTTATCCGATCACCACGAGGGGCCCAGAGACATCTCTCCTGTTATGTAAGGAGGGGCAAATCCCATCTCGACCAGTCACATCCCTCCGCATATTTCATAGCATACCTGAAAGCTACCTTTATAACTACCCAGTTACGAGTAGCATTTGACAACCCCTAAGAGTGCTATTATACATGTAGGGAACCATGCTGATCTTAGGTCTAAGGATTATACATCATCATTACTTGACACCAACTAATGACACAAAGATTCATAACAATCTCAATAGTGTCTCAATGATGGGTCTATCCAGCCCTATGTTCTCTAACATGAGCTCACATTATTGATTCGATATCCCTATATCCATATCCGGTGAAACAAGGTCATCAATCAATACATGTGCTAGTCATAGAGTCACTGGTGTTCCGACCAGTAACCTCCGACCAGGGATACATTTAGAATGACATCATATAAGTTAAAGTGTTCCACCAATAAGTCACATACTTATGGATCTATAACAAATGATTCATTCAAGGAACACGATAACATATTATCAAAATCATGAACATAATGAAATATCATCATCTCTATGATTGCCTCTAGGGCATATTTCCAACAGTCTCCCACTTGCACTAGAGTCAATCATTTAAGTATCTAATACCGATAGCTCTTGTATACGCCTCATGCTTTGGCTGTGGGAGAGGCTTAGTCAACGGATCAGTAACATTTGAATCCGTATGAATTTTGCATATCTTAACATCTCCTCTATCGACTAGTTTGCGAATGAGATGATAACGATTGAGTATGTGTTTGGACTTCTGATGGGATCTCGGCTCCTTAGCCTGCGCAATGGCTCCATTATTGTCACAATAGAGATCCAATGGGCACAAGACACTCGGAACTACACCCAACTCAGCAATGAAATTTCTTATCCAAACACCTTCCTTTGCAGCTTCAAAAGCCACAATGTACTCGGCCTCCGTCGTAGAATCAGCAGCCGTTTCTTGCTTGGAACTTTTCCAGCTCATTGCTCCTCCATTCAGAATGAATACAAAACCAGATTGCGAACGATAATCATCTTTGTCGGTTTGGAGGCTTGCATCGGTGTAACCCTTTACAATGAGCTCTTCTTCACCGCCATAAACTAGGAATACATCCTTAGTTCTTCTCAAGTACTTAAGAATGTTTTTCACCGCTGTCCAGTGACCTTCACCGGGATCAGCCTGGTACCTGCTCGTAACACTTAGAGCATATGATACATCTGGTCGGGTACAAATCATGGCATACATAATAGATCCAATGGCCAAAGCATATAGAATGCTATTCATACGATCTCGCTCATCAGTGGTCGAAGGACACTGACGCTTGCTAAGACTTATGTCATGTGACATAGGCAAGAACCATTTCTTGGCATCATGCATGTTGAACCGATTCATCACCTTGTCAATGTAAGTACTTTGGTATAATCCAATTAGCCTTTTTGATCTAACTCTATATATCTTTATTCCCAAGATATATGCTGCCTCTCCCAGGTCTTTCATAGAAAAACTATTTTTCAATGATGCCTTAACGGAATCCAGCATAGGAATATCATTCCCAATCAATAATATGTCATCCACATATAAGATTATAGGATTACAAGTGCGCTCCCACTAACCTTCATGTAAACACAAGGCTCTTCTTTGTTCTTGACGAAACCAAATATTTTGATTTCCTCATCAAAACGCAAATTCCAACTCCGAGATGCTTGCTTCAACCCATAAATGGATTTCTGAAGTTTGCACACTTTACTAGCATTCTTTGGATCTACAAAACTGTCAGGTTGTGTCATGTACACATCCTCACTTAGGTTTACATTAAGGAAAGCCGTTTTGACATACATCTGCCATATCAAATAATCAAAACATGCAGCAATAGCTAGAATGATCCAAATAGATTTAAGCATCGCTACTGGTAAGAAAGTCTCATCGTAGTCAACTCCTTGAACTTGTCGAAACCCTTTTGCGACAAGTCGAGCTTTATGAATGTGAACATTTCCATTGATATCAATCTTTTTCTTATAGATCCATTTGCACTCAATGGTTTTAACACCATCAAGTGGATCGACCAGGTTCCAAACCAGATTGACACTCATAGATTCTATCTCGGACTTCATGGCTCCAAGCCATTTCTCAGAGTCTGGGTCCATCATCGCTTCCTTATAAGTTTTAGGCTCATCATTATTCAACAATAATACGTCATGCCTATACCTTATAGGCAATTGACGTGGCATTTTAGATCTACGTGGGGCTGATGTCTCATCTATAGGTTCAACAACACTTTGTTCAACAAAACTATCGGCGCCCCGGGTATCACACAACCCCGAGACCCTCTGTGCATACCATACAACAATGTAACTGACGAAGCAGACAAAGTAATATTAGTTAACGGAAAAAGACCTTATGGTCAAGTTCTTACAAAAGTCGCCTCACAGGGCTTAGCAATAACAGAGTTCTTGCAGCGGAAATCCAAAATATGTGGAGCCCAATCGACATGCCCACACGCAATCGAGTGGAGGACGTGACCTAGTTCGCGAAGTCTTCAAAGTAGCATTCCTCGTAGAACTCAATATTTCCTGATTCTTCTGCTGGGACTGATCAACAAAGGGTATAAAGCCGTGAGTACATAAAGTACTCAACAAGTCGTAGAGAAATGTATGCACATAGTATTCATGCAAGGCTTAAGCAAGGATGGCTTTATGGTTAATTTGCAGAAAGCAAGTTTAACAGTAAATACAATAATTAGATTGCAGAGCAGGAGTTTAAAAGAATAATACATAAATAACCAAGTCCTTTGAAACAAATAGTGAACCTCCCATTCACTTTCCAACCAATCCAACCAAACCTTTCCATCGAACCAATACCACATTTTTGAAAATGCTACCCCTTGCGTGAAAGAATTCAGGCATGTCCATAACCGGGGACACGGCTATTCGAATAGATTTTTAACACTATGCAGAGGTTGTACAGCTCTACTCATAAGAGATAAATCACTCGTACTGTCCGCTCACACACTTCCGAGGTGTGCGACTAAGTGATTATCACAAGGCCTTTACAAAGGTCCATTTTGCCTCGGTTCTGCTCGCTAAGGTTTCGCCCTCACGCCCCCCTTGCGCCTTTCCCATCCAAAACAGAACCGACTCAAAACTTCCCTAATTATTTGGCCAGTCCGTCCCATACCGGATTTGTGGTTGCACGGTGTGACCCAGATTAATGGCGTACAAGGTTAAGTCCTTAGTTGCCTGCTCAGACGAGACTTTCCGCATCCCAATGTGCCTCACGCACCCACCTTCACCACCGTCCACAAGCCCGAGCATAAATCATTTTTGGGTTCATCCCGACCAAATGGCAATCCCTGCCATGGTTCCACAACTTTTAATAAAAGTGGCCTCACACCACAGTTCCATAATGTCATTTGTCAAGTTCATTCATCCTTTGAGCATGTGATCGCAAATCCCACGGTAGCTAAAGCAAAGCTAAGCAATAATACGCGTCTATGTTGGTAATACAAATATCCAACTAGTAATTAACCATCCTAAGGTGTTCATGGATATATGTCATTCAAGGAGACATTTCATTTTCAATTTATCAAGGAGGCATAATGGCAATTTGGTAATTATCTACTCCCAAAACCATTTCCTTATAAAACTAGCCATGCATGTTAATTCAAAATAATATACTTTTGCAAAATAGGTACAACATGATCAAAGGCCTACAACTTGCCTTCGTTGACGAGGAGCGGGTCTTCGATCGTCGGGTCGATGAAATCTTCCGGAACGCCGGAATCTACACGTGTGAAAAGAGTACAAATAAATAAAACAGCACCAAATGAACCCCAAAAATTGAAAAACTAGAACCAAATGAAAGGGGCTGATTTTATATGAACATAGAAATTTGGATCACCCAAATCGGAGTTCGGATGTGAAAGTTATAGCCGAAAGAAGTTTCAAATCACATGAAACGATAGAATTAGGGTTTTTTTTTGGAATTTTTGGGAAATATTTTACAGCTGAAAAATCAGGTTTTGACGTCAGCGGCCACGTGGCACCGAATGGGCAGCCACACGGGCGAAACGTGCTAACGTAGTCTTGACCTGGCACGACGCAGAGCCACGCCGACCGAGCGGCACAAGACGAAGACCGACGGCCGCGGCAGAGAGAGGTAGCAGCGGCCGGAGGCGGCAGTGCCACAATGGAGGGGGCACTTCGGGGGACCAGGCGTGCACCCTTTGGGTAGGGATGAGCAGGGCGCGGCGCGCGAGGGAGAGAGGCGGCGGCGCGAGAGAGAGAGGCGGCGGAGGAGGTCAAAAATGCGACGGCGAATCTGAGGGGCGGCCGGAGGCGAGAAGGAGGAAGGAGCGCGGAGAAGAGAGATGAGAAGGGGCGGGCCGAGGCACGCTTAAGGAGGTGGAGGAGTGTCACGGGGGCGAGGCGAGGGGCGCGGCGGCGAGGCGGCTGGCAGCAGCAGGCCGGCAGAGCCCTGGGAAGGAGAAAGTGGAGCGGGGGCCGAGGAGTTGACGCAGAGGGAGGCGCGCGGCGGCCGATCGAGGTGGTGGCGGGATTCGCGGCAGCGCACGGCAGTGAGGGTGCGGGAGAGAGAGAAGACGCGAGGAGGGAGAAACCGCGCGGGGAAGAAGGGGAAATAGGGGGCGGAAGAAGCGCCGTCCGATTTTGATCGGACGGTGGAAGGAAAGGGGAAGGCGGCGAGCAGAGGCGCGGATGAAGATCCGACGGCGGGGGGCGAAGGGGCGCGGCAGATCGGGGCCGACGGTTGCCGTCGGACGCACGGCGCGAGCGCAAGACGGAAGTCGGGCCATGAGCACTGGCCGAAGCAGAAGGAGGCGGGCCACGGGAGAGAGGCCGGGCCGGTGAATAGGGACTGTGCCGAAGAGATTCGGCCCACAAACAGTGAAGGGGATTTTATGGGATTTTTGATTTTCAAAATTCAAACAAATACAAAGGCAATTTAGAAAATAGCAAATAGAGTCCAAAAATTCTAGAAAAATTCGCAGAAATTCCATGAATTACTCTAGACTTACTAAAAATACTTTTAACTTTAATTTTTCTTTTTCTTTTACAAATAAATTAATTTTTAATTTCGGGCAAAAAGGAAAATCAATTTCTAAAATCCAATAAATCCAAGAAAACACTTAAAATAATAATTTTGATTTTAAATACTAGAAAACTCAATTTAAACCAACTTCAATTTAATTCAAGTTTAATTAATTCATATTAAACTACCTGATTCTAAAATTCCCAATTAAGCTTTTGGCAATTAAAAGCAAATAGTTGTTGTTTAAAATTATTGAAAATTCAAAAACTCTGAAAAAGCGGGATGCTACAATCACTATGGAGCCTTTTCATGCGTTTCTCACTGATTTAACCCCAACGACAATGCCAAATAAAAGTGGAATTCATATCAGTCACCCGAAACCTCTTTGCATTAACATTATTGATGGGTGCATCATTAAGATTCAAAATAAACAACCCGTTCAAAACGGTAGCATAGCCATAAAATATTTCATTCAAAAATATAGAGCAACCATTATTCTCTATAATGAACTTATAACCCTCTGCCATCAAACATGATGCAGAGGTGATATTTCTACTTATGGTTGGAACGTAATAACAATTATTTAGTTCCATAATAAATCCTGAAGGCAATACTAGTGGCAAAGTCCCGACGGCTAATGCAGCAACTCTTGCTTTATCCCCGACGCGAAGATCCATGTCACCCCTTGTTAATCTCCTACTCCTTGTTAGACTTTGAATCGAATTGCAAATATGAGCAACCGATCCGGTATCAAATACCCACGAGTTAACATAAGAATCAACAAGAAAAACATCTATAACAATAGTACGTGAAGTGGAAGGTTTAGTCCCACCATTCTTTTTAGATCAGCTAGGTATTTCTTGCAGTTCCTCTTCCAGTGGCCTGTCTCCTTGCAGTAAAAGCATTCATTCTCTTGAGTCGGGCCGGACTTGGTCTTGGGTTTAGGCTTGATAGCTCGGATCCCATCCGAAGCCTTGCCCTTACCTTTGACCCAAGTCTTAGCCTTCTTCTTGAAGCTAGTACTCTTTTGCACAATCATAACATGACTGTTGCTTTTCTTAATGCTGTCATCTGCAGTCTTAAGCATCATATGCAGTTCGGTGAGTTTCTTGTCTGAGCCATTCATATGAAAAGTCATAATGAACTGCCATAGCTTGCAGGAAGCGAAGCAAGAATCAAATCTGTAGCCAACTCTTGACTAAGTGGAAAACCAAGTTTTTCAAGCTCTTTGTGTAACCAACCATCTTGATCACGTGAGGGCTCACCGGACTACCCTCATTTAGCTTACACCAAAACAGTTTCTTTGAGATCTCGTATCTCTCAGTTCTTGCTTGTGTCTCAAACATGCCTTTTGAGCGTCACGATCATATCGTAGGCCTCAATGTTCTTAAACTGCTTCTGAAGGTCTGAGTTCATTGCAGCAAGTATGAGACAGCTAACATCAAGGGACTCATCACATGCCCTTTTATAGGCTATTTTGAGAGCAGCAGCAGCATTCTCAGCAGGCATATTAGGAATTGGTTCCTCTAGAGCATGTTCCTTTTTATCTTGCCTAAGAACAATTCTCAGGTTGCGGGACCAATCCACAAAATTTGTTCCATTCAGTTTTTCCTTATCAAGAATCGAACGTAAAGCAAAACTGGATATAGGTACAGTAGTTGGTGCCATGATCTACAACAGAAATATGCAAAACTAAGACATATGTTCAAGAAAAGTAACTTCTATTAAACGATTTAATGAAGATACTCCCACTGAATACCATATCCCTCTTATGACATTTAGTGATTCAAGACACACAATCAGTTAATCTACTAGTGAGCTTTGGCATCACTGCTAGAAGATTAGTGAATATGGTAAGCAACCCTTTGCTAATCATATCTCTATATGACTCTTGTTGTTGGGTAGCATCTCTATGCTCCGGCACCCAACCCTATGCCCCAAGGTCCATAACCGTTATGATGACCTTGTCAAGTAAAACCAATACTTGCGTGTAAGTGTCCGACACAAACCCATCTAGTCAAGGAATATTAATGGCACTCTACTTTAGCAAGACCTACCATCAAAATACAAGATTATAGATGGTGCAGCTAATGGGAGGGCATCAAATTTACTTAATATTATCGCAGGGAAATTTACTTCTACCATGTTAAAAGCGTAACAAGCAATTAAATAACATGCATATAAATCAATGAACATGAATATAATGGCATTCACAGACAATCAAATTGCATTGTGATATAGTATCAACCTTCCTTATGGTGATCTCCATCCCCAAGCATCATGTTCGCCATGTCTCCAAGTTGCCAACACCTCCAAGTACTCCCACTAAGCCATTACTCCTAACAGCACTAGGGATAAAATACAAGGAGTAAATTAGCACCATAAGTCAATACGCAGGCCGTTATACAAATATAGACAGCCTTGGGTTGCAATAAATATGACACGCAGGTCATGAACATTACACACATGCATGCATCTCATACATCACGGAATAGCAATGTAACGGGCAACAAGAACACACACTAAACAAAAGCGCGGTCCGATTACCCAGCAGGCAGGGTTCGAAGGGGCAGCGCTCCTCGCTGGTCGAGGGCAGCGCGCTCGAAAACTTTTCCGGAACATGAATCTTATTCACGAAACCGAGTCTTGGAAATCATCAGATTAATCATATTAACCCTATTCCGAACCGATCTGACTATTGCCTTAATACGACCACACGCTGCGGCATACTCCGATGGCGGAATTCCAACCGGTAGGAGTATCATGCAATGTGATCGTGAACAAGCGCAATAAAACATCTGGTACTATTCGATCGTAACTCGATTCAATCAATCCACATTGATCTTCGTGTGCTCCAATGGATTTATGATCACTGTCTGCCCCGATGACGGAAACCGACCGGTAGAGACAAGTCATGATACGACCATGCAAGAACGATCATGGAATAACGAATAAGAAACCCATTTTACCACCAAAAAGCATGGACGATCAAATCGACCAGCAGAAACAGAAATAGATCACATCTATAACTGCCACATATCACAATATGTGACCAATCCGAATCTAAAACTAGACGGCATGGCTCTGATACCACTGTTGGGTAACGCGGCAAGGCTACGATAGCACAAACAAAATTTTACCACGTAACCAAGGAACCACCTCTAGAAATAGATCACGAGATTACCGCTAGACGCGCCGACTCGTAGCGGAAGTAGAGTCGTCGTAGCGAGTTGATGCAGTCGTAGTCGTACTCACGACGCATCTCCTCCTTCGAGTGGTCGTACTTTTGCTCCTCTGAGTGGTCGTACTCACCACGCGTCTGCTCCTCCGAGTGGTCGCCACGAGTTGTGGATCGTCCTAGTGCTGATGCTTCACAACAACACCTCCGAGGTATCCACACGTACGGGGCAGGATCACCATGCGCTAGAGTGCTAGCACCGGCAGCGTGGTTGAGAAGGCGTGGCAATTAGGGTTTCGGGAGTTCTTCCAAAGATCATCCTCTTCCCTCACCCTATGCACCCGCCCCTCTTTATATAGGCATCCATGATGGGTCTCAAACTTGAGGCCCATTAGGAACTCGTGGCCTATACGAATTCGAATCACCATCCAAAACAGATCCTAGCCCTTTAAGTGTGCGACCCTACAGGTTCATGTGTAATTGGTTATGACTCAGAAACTCTTTTCCGACCACCAGTCGTTAGCGGTACCTAGTAGCACATAACGATTCCCAAAAACACATAGAAAAGCGGACGAACCTTGATGTAATATGATCTATGATCAGGTTCTCATCACTAACGATTAGTTCATATCTCCATACGACCATATCGTATTTGGTCCCGACCAGCTCGTAACTCCTTACGACCAGGTTCTTACAATTCTATGATTACGTTCGACTAGTCTACGACCAGTATGTATCTCCATACGACTGGTCCGTAACTAATCGAACTAAGTGACCTACTCATGCATTCTCCCTTTGCCTCACAATGTCTGGTTGAACTCCAGGTGAGGTGTTGTGTCATCCATGGACTGTTCAATACTTTCTCGATCGAGTATCGGATAACTTCATGTGGTCGACACTTAGACCACTAGTGGCATGGCCATGCACTTTCTTTATCCGATCACCACGAGGGGCCCAGAGACATCTCTCCTGTTATATAAGGAGGGGCAAATTCCATCTCAACAGTCACATCCCTCTGCATATTTCATAGCATACCTAAAAGCTACATTTATAACTACCCAGTTACGAGTAGCGTTTGGCAACCCCTAAGAGTGCTATTACACATGTAGGGAACCATACTGATCTCAGGTCTAAAGAATATACATCATCATTACTTGAGACCAACTAATGACATAAAGATTCATAACAATCTCAATAGTATCTCAATGATGGGTCTATCCAGCCCTATGTTCTCTAACATGAGCTCACATTATTGATTAGATATCCCTATATCCATGACCGGTGAAACAAGGTCATCAATCAATATATGTGCTAGTCATAGAGTCATTGGTGTTCCGAACAGTGACCTCCGACCAGGGATACATTTAGAATGACATCATATAAGTTAAAGAGTTCCACCAACAAGTCACATACTTATTGATCTATAACAAATGATTCATTCAAGGAACACGATAACATATTATCAAAATCATGAATATAATGAAATATCATCATCTATATGATTGCCTCTAGGGCATATTTCCAACATGTTTGTGGCCTATGGGGGGTTCGAGGGTTCCTCCCGGAGGCACACATGTTGTCTTACTTTCTTATATTCCTTGAGAGCTCTCCTCTCAAATGAGAGATACATGGGGTATTTATAGGCACTTGGGCAAGTACATATGACCACAATACCCCTTTGGGGATAGCTACTATATGAGTACAAGTGAGGGATACAATCGGCCTTTGTAAGGTAATTACATTTCTTGATCCGTTAAGCAGGTGTTAACTTTGTGGAGTGGGTCCCACCGGTGAAGGGATGAATTATTCTTCAAATTCAACTCTAACAAATGAAGACAAATCAAACGATTGTTTTTATTTTGAAAATTTTCAAAAGGTTCCAAAATTTTTGGATGTTACACCTGACGCCTGCTTGATGGCCTACCTGGCCATTCTGTACAAGCACCTCTCCGGGCGTGCGCTGGCAAATGCTGTGGAGGGGCACTGTACTAACATTGTCCTACATCCTCCGCCTGACATTATGCCAAGGCACGTATTGGCAACATTCTGCCATTTGGACGTCCTCCTCCGTCACGTCATCCGTGTCGTCTCCAGCTTCTAGCGAGCTAACCTCGCTATCGATGTGGTCTACTAGAACGACGTTGCACGTCTCTTGGAGGATTACCGTCACTTCGACTGCTTCATCAAGGTGGCGAGCGACCGAGTCTACCTTGCCAAGACCTCCGAGCAAGGGAAGAGAGCCTATGGGCACATTTTGACTTGATTCTTCAGTCGGAGCGTCTTTGAGTGACACTTGAACAAGCGCGTCAGCGGGTGGATGTATTTCGGGCTTCGTTCGTTAATCCCAAACCGTTCGATGCCGACAATGTCGCCTACGAAGTTTTGAAGAAGGAGATAGCACGCTACCTTCGCAACTAGATTTTTTTTGATTATTTAGGTTTCTACTTTTTGTAATCTTTGTAAGAAGCGATTCGCCACGCTGTTTGGCCATATATAAATATAAAATCAAAAAACCCAGTTGAATTTGTATTTACTGTCTACGATGAAAACCGTTTTCTGCGTGACATGTTTTATGTTACTACCTTCACGATATATCCATATTGAATTTGTGTTTACCATCTACGGTGGAACCGTTTAATATCTACGATGAAACCATTTACTATTCTATAAATGCATGTTTACTTCATTGGACCTACTGGGTACCCCCAACACAATTACCTTACAATATAGCTAGGGTTTACTATCCTGACGCTAACTTTTTACTGTAAAAAAAGATATTGCAAAAAGCGATGGTAAAAAAGGAAGCCGATTACTGTGTACGATGTTAAGTTTTACTAAATGACATAGGAGCTCAGAAAAAATGCATCCCCCCTGAAAATGCAGTAAAAAAGATACGCATACTATTGTTACGAAACCTGATATTTACCGTTGAATCGAGACCCTCGCGGTGCGGATGTTTCTGGGCCGTCTCTGCAATTGGTGGGCCGGCCGTATGGGATTGCGCATGCGCGCGTCACACCTAGCCTGGGTTGCGCGCAGTGAGCCCCTAGGCGTAGAATAACTATTCTATGTTCGACTACAAAATTATATATATATATATATATAATATTTCTACTCCTGGGAGTAGTTACTCCCTATTCCGTATCTCACAACGTAGAGAGTATTTTGCGCAATCGAGAGTATGTATGCGCAGTATACGAGTATATAAGACTACTTATGTTGTATTTACACCTTTTTAAGGGTGGTATGTATAATTTTTTAGACATACTCCTTTTTATATGCGAATATAAAAATATTTACAAAATATGATAAAAACAATGGACTCTCTTGCAAATTTTTCATGTGGTTCGCATTGAAGTATCTTATAATTAGTATATGAGTATACCCAAAGTGATAAATGAGTATGTCAAGTTCTTTTAGGTGGTATATCAGAGGTGGGAGTAACTACTCCCGGGAGTAGAAAGTATTAATCATATATCTTATAATCATTATTGGAGTATGCTCAAATAGATAAAGAGGTATCATCATACGATTCAAATAGTATATGAGAAGCGGGAGTACGTACTCCCATGAGTACTATATCATTTTCCTATATGCTTTGAGTTTTACACTTCTTCTTATCTGATGAATTGAGTTTAAATTTATTATGAATATTCCTTTAGAATATAACGGGTTTACCGTATTGCCGTATTTTCTTGGTACATAATATTATTTTTTTTGTCTTTATTTTTCTCAATCTCTCAAAGTATATGTTAGATTTTGAATTATATGATGGTAATATGAGTTATTAAGTCTTTCAAAAATAATTACAGTGATAAAAATAAATAAATAATACATAAATAATTTACTGTAATTCATGAATAATAAAGTTAGAAATGAAAAAAAAAACTGTTTTAAGCCGAGGTGACGATCGAATCTTGTATTGAAAAGACAGCCATTTTTGCTACAGCAGCCCCCACCTTTCCCGCTCTCTCCTAAAACTGTCGACAAACTGGGGAAGACGGCGGCGAACACAGGTCACCCTGTTCTTATCCCCTCCCCCAACCCCAACACCGCTAGAAGGTGGTAATAAATCTTCGTCTTTTTAATAGAAAAAAACTGTTAACGTCATTCCTTTGTGTTCATGCTCACCACTAATCAGTGTGATTTACTTCTCCGCGTGCCTCGAATCATGATTCAGCGGAGTTCGATTTGGATTCTGGCGGTTGGGAGGCGGAATATGACGACGATGATTCAAGCGATCCGGAGGATTTGACGGAAGATTGCAAAAGAGGCGGTTTTGAGCATATCCAAATCCATCGTGTCCCTTGCCACTTCTATTGGTAACATGACCGATTTTCCGCCTATCTGGTTTTATGCCTTCAATTCTTAGTTAGTTAAATTAATAAGTTTGTCTATGGCATGGTGATTCCGTTACCCGCCTTGCACAGATGGGAGCCCTCTATTTGCTTGCACGGGGACAGTGGTTGATCAAACGTGGATTCTCACCACTGCTACTCTGGTTAGGAAACCCAACAATGACTACGAGGCTTATCAAGGGGACGACATTAAGGTCAACACATCAGCATTATTCTTATCTGTTTTTTATGCCTCGACTTTCTCCTCGTTGATGTGGATATATAGCTTGGTTTTAATTTGTTGGCTTCCAGATTGAAGTGCTTCTGCATAACAGAAAGGTTACCGAGGGATGCTTAGCAATGTGCAACTTACAGTATAATATTGCTGTTGTCACTATTGAGTCGCATATGGATCTTCCCATGGTGACGATCAATGACTTTCCTGGCTACTATCCCTTGCTGCCTAGTCCTGTGGTAGCCGTAGGTCGGGACTTCAAATCACGGGATTTACTGATGAGATGTGGGAAAATGGTTCGTAAAAGTAGCAAGTTGGGACTGCAACGAGCTTGTAGTCTGCACTTGTCCTGTAAGTAAGGTAAAAGACTAACTTATACATCACAAAGCTCACAATGAGGAATGATGTGAATATGAATGAGACTCCATTGCAGTGTTTAAAAAGAAGGATGTGAGGCCAATTAATTGCAACCGCCTTATTAAATTTGGTGGTGCTTAAACTGTCATACAGTGTTTTGAAATTTTGTAGAGCATTTAGTGGTCTTGAAAGATTGAGCTGCCGATACATTAGATTAATTGGGCAATTTTTGTGATTAACCACTAAGATTAATTCAATTTAGTTTGTGAGAAAGCATAGAAGTACTGGTCTAATATTATTAATCAATTACAAGTCATGAATTAATAGTAGTGTTATGATGTATAGCATTTGTACCATACAAATAAAGTATTAAGTGTAGAATACAAGCATCACCTAATTTGCTTTATGGCATTACCCTCACAATTTACTACTTCCAAATTCTACTTGATCATGCTTTCTTTTTCTGTCTAGATGTATCCTAAGTAGCAACCTATGTTATGTTCATAGTATTATATTTCTAAAATGGAAAGTTAAGTTGGTAATAAGCATGCGTGATATTTCTCATGGTGCTATGAGTTAAAAAAAAAATTCTCACAAGTTGCATACTAGTGGTAGCATAATCATTATCTTACAAGTAAATTGTTTTTTAGTACATTGTGAACATTTGTGCATGTATAATTATGATTGCATAATTGTCCATTCAGTTTCAATTAACGGACACATAATGCTTAATCATTCAGTGTGTATCCTGTCTGTCTGGTAAACACGTTCTCTATTTTACCACACCGCTCCACAAGTGGATGAATATCAGGGTTTCAGCTGATTTAGACCATGATTATATGATGCAGAGTGGTTGAATATCAGGTTTTCATCTGATTTGGACCATCAACCATGATTGTATGATTATATGATACCAATGCCATTGCTAGTGTTCTAAAAACAAGTCTACTAGGCTGTATACAAGTAACGGGTGTCCTACCTGTTAGTCGATTATACCGCATAATTGGGCCGATTATGCCGCATAATAGACCGATTATGCAGTATAATCACTACTAGGTGGGGTGACCTGTCGAGTACCTGTTACCGATTTTTTAGAACCTTGGCCATTGCTAAAGGCTAAACCCATGTCACTATGCTGAAAGAGCAACTTGCACGCGTGGCCATCATGCGCATCAAACTGCCGACTTCAAAGGGAACTGAAATCCATGATATGGTCAAAACTACTACTATAAAGCTATCCAGATGAAAGGAACTCGATGTGCTGTCAGTGGAGGAGAAACTGCAGTAGACCTCTTACATCGAGCTATGACAACTGAACAAATGTTGTAGTATCCACGCAAAAACGAACTCCTTGCACTTAAATCCTTCATCTCGAACGGAAATTGGAGAAAAACCTTCACTTTCAAACAAAACTCTAGAGAGTATCATGCTAGCTACCATCAGGGTGTCATCAAATTCTTGAGAATTAATGTTGCTTCTCATCAGTGGATAGTGCCACAGGCATCTTGTTGATCCCAAAAGAGCGTTGTCTAAATCGAGCTGTGATACAACAACTCACATCTTGACTTGCCATAGAGAAAACCTATTGTCTCGATCCAACAACAGAAGATCATACTTGAGAAACGCCATGTGGAAGAAATCCTCAACTTGCTAGCACAATTTCATGTGTATGTTACAATATTGATATTGCTACGAACAACTTTTTTCGATAATGGAAGATAAAACTCTCCTGGCCTCTGCACTAAGGATGCACACAACCTAGTTTATTACAGAGTTTAAAGTACCAAAATAACCAAACAATGTAAAGGTGGCTCAAAGCCTTACAACCAAATGATGTCTGGAAATTAAACTCAATCATTACAAATCATGTGACTAAACCGCCACCCATAAATGTTGAAGATTTGCTTCGCCACATACTCCAACCTGGCGCTTCCGGCCAACATGGACTCCTTCTGGGTCGGTTTCTGCAGAATTGCCCAAGCACTCAGCCAGTGCCCACTCAATAAGATAACATGCAAGGGATAGTGGTAATCTTTTTATCAAAAACTACATCATTTCGACATAACCAAATAGACCAACATAAGACACTAGCTCCTACTAGGAGTTGTGTCTTTAAAATTTTTGGAATACCGGCTAACCAATTCCCAAACATGTTGGCTATACTTACAGGAGGAGATAAATTAAACGCACATTGAAAATCCCACCATGCAAGACGTGCAAAGGGGCAGTCAATAAAAAGATGTTGAATTGTTTCATCTTTAATACAGAAACAACACCTTTTGCTTCCCCTCTAATTTCTTTTGAGCAGGTTATCTTTAGGTAATACTAGCCCTCTTTTGAGGTACTATAGGAATATTTTTACTTTTAATGGAATTTTAATTAACCAAAAAAAATTCTAATGGGGCTTGATAATTTCCAGTTAGTGCCACATATAAAGATTGTACCGAAAAAAGTCCAAACTTATTCAAATTCCACTTGAAAATATCTTTTTGAGAGCTCAATTGTAAATTGGTAATTCTCAAAATTAACTCATTCCAAGCATGTAACATAGGCCCAACAATAGATCTTCGAAAAGAAATATTTAGAGGAGCCGATCTCAGAATATTTGCTACTGTATCATCCTTTTTCCTCACCACATTATAAAGGATTGGATATTGTCTTTTCAATGGAGTCTCCTAACCAAATATCTTCCTAAAATCTAGTTTACATTCCATTTTTAACCTGGAATGAACCAAAGCGAAAAAATTGATCTTTAATTTTCATTAGACCTGACCAAAAATGGGAAGCCCTAGGCTTGTTAACCACCTGCGAAAGACTTCTCACCCAAATATTTTCTTGTTAGCAAAGTTTGCCATACCCCTTCTTCATTAAGCAACTTAAACAACTATTTTCCTAATAAACTTTTGTTTTTTATGTCTAAGTTAGCTTTTGGGTGAGAAAGCTAATGTCAAGCAAATGCCTAGCTCAAAGTCAATACATATGGAAGCCAAAAGCGGTGTTGAGGTGCTTACTCTTTGGGTGTACACACTATACTCTATTTAGCAAGCTTATATTATCATTTGGCTTTGCTCGATTTAATATGACATGTCCACTAACCTCGGCACATGATGATACAATTGTTATGGATGATGTTGATATAAACGGCCTCGTGACGCTATTGCAATAGTTTTGGTAGCATGACGAAATCTAGATCTATGTAGTACTTGCCAATTTAAAATATAGTTTTGAGTACCTCTCTAGGAACCTTGTTAATTTAAAAAATCAAATAACATAAACATAGGTAGATACTACTTAAAAGCGTAAAAGCATTCATTAAATGAAAAGCCTACAAAGATAGTAAAGTTAAGAAGTACTAATCGCTTATATTTTCCACTGCCAAGAAAATCTAGATACCTCTCTTTTCCTTTCCAAGTACTAATCGTCCACTAAGTTTCTTTCCAACTGTTAAGTTTCTTTTTAACTCTATCTTCAACCCCTTTCCAATCACAATTCCTTAATTTTGTGAAATGAATTAGAATACCTAAGTACCTAAAAGGGAAGGCACCCACTTCATAACCAAATAACTGAGTATATTGCGATTCAACTTCTTTAGCATTGCCAAAACAAGAAATCTTGCTCTTGTGGAAATTAATCTTTAAACCTGATAATTGTTCAAAGACACATAAAATAAGTTTGAGATTTTTTGCTTATTCTATATCATTATTCAAGAAGAGGATAGTGTCATCAGCATACTGTAGCCTATCATCAAGCAAGTGAGGAACTACCCCCGATATTAGACCTTCTTCTTTAGCTCTTGAAATAAAGATGGTAAGCATGTCCACAACAAATTTAAAAAGAATTGGGGACATAGGATCGTCTTGCCTAAGACCCTTCTATATTTGAAAAAAAAAGAACCAAAATCATCATTGAATTTTATTCCAACACTCCCTCCCTTAACGAAATTTTCCACATAGGAACACCACTTAGTTAAAGTCTTTCATCCTCAAAGTTTGGAGTAAAAAACGACCATTTTACTTTGTCGTGAGATTTCTTAAAATCGACTTTGAACACCATCCCATTCAATTTTTCTTTATGTAGCTCATGCATTGCTACGAACAACTAGTAGTCTTCTTCGTGTGGACGTAGCAAAGCTCTTTGAAAACTCCTGGTAGGGTTGTTGTGTGCACTTAGCAAACTCGATGGAAATTAAAAATGAGAACAAGCAACGAACGGATTCGCTTGTCTCCTCGATTTCGATGCTCGGCAGCTGTACCTTGCGACTCGGGTTTCGATGCCTTCTGATTTATTTCCGCTAGCTGCCTCGAGTCTCCAACTGGGAAATGAAAACAACGCTTGCTCCGCTTCGGATTCATCGAGACGCTGATGCACTGAAAAACTGACTCGTCGAGCTGACAAATTTTTTCGGATCGAATCTTACGTGCTCTGATACTCTTTGTTATAAAACGCATGATAAATATAGCATGAACAAAAAAACCAGAGACACGAATTTTACATAAAAAAATTTATGAAAAAATCACAAACACACAAAGGCGGAAATGACTATTTGGGGAGAAATTATAAACACGGAGAACATATATAGGTTTGGGAATAGGAGTCCCTAACGGAGAAGAAAACCGAGCCAGAGTCGGTTGCGCCATTCGACGTGTCGTCTGGCGCCGGTTGCCTCATGTGCCGTGTCCGGCGAAGACATGATGACAAATTTGTATCATACTTTAACACATGATATATTGGAGCTAAAGCCTTCGATACAATCTGCTAATTATCTTGTTACTACACTTGGGCATCTCAAAGTTCACATAAGTTAGTTGCATAACCATTTTGGTCAGAATTTTTGCAATTTACGGTATTGTACAGTTGAGTAATATTCATTTTTTCCAGCTGCTTTCACTTTTTGGCCTTGGGCATTTTTTTCGCATGACTTGTTTAGACTTTATAGCTTCCTTAGGTTTCAATTTTGTTGGGGCAGGTCGGCAGTCGCAAGTCAAATCGTGTGAGATGATTTTGTCCAGTTAATGATGGCAGAATTTAGGAAAAAGGAAAATGCACCATACCACTGTTTCTTTCGAACAATTTCATATTCCCACCCGTACCATGTTTTTGGCAAGATATCACATTTACTTCTTAGTGTGGATTCCTACCTAAAGTATGTGGATTGTGAATTGAAGTGCTACATGGTATATACATGAGAGTAAACATAAAATGTTTTCTCTCTTTGCATGATGATAAAGATATTCGAGAGAGCTCAAGTGTCTCGTTTGTATTCTGTAGATTTTTAACCATGGCCATCTGAGCGGCTTGAGCCCTTCTCTTCGCCTCAGTCACTTGCATCCAGCTTTCTTTATTTTATGCCTTCTGCATTTGTTGTGGTTCCAATCCAGAACAAAAGTTATTCCAGATTCCTTATGATTTTAGATGCATATGTAGGGAAGCAAAGTCCCAATTCTTTTTTTTTTTACTATTAGAACGATTCTCTCCAATAAAACTATCCAATGTTAGGTTTGTTTGGGCAAAACTCTTCTGTAATTTGCACTGTGCTGGTGTTGTAGATATTGTAGATAATGACATCACCCAAACAGTCCCACATATGCATGGCCATTACATGCTCTATTTCTATGGTGTTGCAAGGTTTGTGAGGCTCTAAGCTGTCGCATCGTCCATAGCATCACAATTTCCCAACTCACATAGGACACGGTAACCAATAGGGAAATTTGGGATTTTGTAGGCAATTAGATAATTTGGTGGCTTAAATGGACAGATAGGTCTCATCGTACTATTTTACTATGTCCACTAATGTCTGTTTACTCCTTTCCATTGTATCTTTAATCACCACTAGCTAGGTTTCGAGTCGCCTCTGACTATAAAATTAAATGTAAATAACACAGCCTCCTCCCTTTAAACGAGGGGCACTTTTGGTTCTGTGCATGCTTCAAACAGTTTTATCTTCTCCATATTACCATATCTCTAGAGTCAATATTTATGTGAGGTGGATGCCTTACTTAAAGTAATGGTGATATTTTGCCAAAAAGTGAAGTTAAGGTGGGGATTTGCTATTCGCCAAAAGTATAGTTGAGTAGTTCTCGAGAAAAAGGGGTTAGTACAGTTGAGTATGGTGCCTTTTCCTCTTTAAAAAATGAATTTGGCTTCTTGCCCCCTCTACCTCCTTTGGGTGCATCAACTTACCAAATAAACCTTGTAGATTTCTGAAGCATTACCAGGAAATTGTGGAGGTGTTGAGATTGGTGATATCATCTCTCAATTGGATGGAGTTGTTCTCAACTCTGTAGCACAGGTATTATTATTGTTGTGAATCTCTAGCACTTTTTGCATGTCAGTTTTCAAGACTACAGTTCTGTGTACACATCTTAGAAATATAATGAAGACAAAACCAACGTTTGCTATCACCCTTTCTAAACCTTGTCATAAAGTCACAGAATTGCTCGAAAAGTATCACAGAAATATATCTTGATGTCACTTTGTTTGGCATTTCATAACTCCAACTCATGCTAGTTCATCCATGTTTGCATAATGATTCTTCATAGTAATAAAATTATCCCCATTCTGTCATCTACTGATGTCTTTATAAGCCCCTAGCTCCTCTCTTCATGCCCACCTTGCTTACTCTCCTATCCACTCGGGTTGGAGAATTTGAACATATTTCTGTGGTATTTTGCTGTGACAACTAGATCGCACTCTCTGGAACTCGATCATATATACTCGTGTTTTATTTTGCATTCTCAGTTTACTGGGATATTTCTAAATAAAGTGGAGGCAGCAAGCAGTATGCAGAAGACTGTGATCCTCCAGGTTAGTCTTGGTAACCAAAGTAGTCGTTGTAATTCTGTTCCTTTGTTAATACTTTTCTTTCTATGTATGGTTAAGCAGGCAGTCGTACACAGACCCAAAGATTGCACTACGTTTGTTGCAATGCTGAATGTACGGGAGCTTGCCCCTGGTGAATGCGACATTTCCTTCAATAACAGGTTTTTCTTCAGAATGTACTCAAGACTTGTTCGTTTTTTTTATGTTCTATTGATGATTGACGTTGAGATTTGTTTAAACCGTAGATGGACATTGCCGTGAAAGAAGCAAGATTTTGATTTTGGTGCTTAACAGTTGCACTGCTGACATAATTGGATGGTGGAACAGGGCCATGTAGGCTATGGGATCTATGCAGGCTTTCAGAGTGTTACTCTTTTCTCCGCTTGCATATTTATGCATCCAGCAAGCCTCCTCTAACACAATTTAACTTGATGATCTTGCTCGGAGAGCAATATGAGCAGCGCTGTGAGTGTCATGAATAGGATAACCAAATAGTCTGGGCTTCGGTATAGGCTGCGGATGTAATGATGAATTATTTTCCTTACCTTTGCCTTTTATCCTGGTGGAACACTGAAGGATGGAACACTACTGGGCCGAATACGAAGCCTAGTTGTTGACCTTTTGATAGGATCGTTACCCGGGGTGTAGAGCAGCCCATCAGTCCACCAAGAATACAACGGTGCGGACGGATCGTAAATTGTGTCAATGGTTTAAAAGTTTACAAAAGAATGTTCAAAACCTATCTAATTTGAGTGGACCTTTGTGTTACGTGTAGGTGATTATCGTTAGATAAGATCTCATCGGAATCGTATTCCGTTCAAAAGCTACAAATAAAGCTAGCCACATGACTACCCAAGAGAGAGAGAGAAAAAAAGACCTAATTGTTTACCAACTTAAAGTCCTAATCAAATCGGATATTACCTACAATTTGTTATTAGACGTGTACCTTGGATTGGCTAGTATTGCATGTCTGCTATTCTTATATATACGATCTATGTATTTGTGTGTAAAATCTGACTATGTATTCGTAGATGAGGGTAATCACATCTACTCTGGATTCAAGAAAAGAAAATATAGAATAAGATATGGGATAGTCAATATCCGACCATAGTCGATGTGATTGCACCCGTCCCTCTAGCTGCCCCTGTTTAATTCTCTTCCATGCTGAGAAAAATGGCTAAGTGGCTCGTCCGCATGTCAGATTTTCTAATCACCGAGGGCCCATATGTCATACAGACATTAACTAATAATTACTGTTATCTAACTACGGTTATCCTAATTACCTAGCCCTACACATCAGGGACTCTACCGAGAGGAAAAAGGAATTGAGTAGGTAGCCATGGTTGAGCCTTGGGCGACCTCGGCACCGGCAGAGGGGGCTCCGACGACCACTAAAGACCCCAAAATGGGTTGCAGGGTCCACGGCGATCCTAAAGGTGGCGCTACTGTGAACGTTGGCAATTACTGTTGGCGGCTTAAAACTTGGAAAGTAAGGCTCAAACTACCATCTACGTGCTAAGGTGAAGCTAAACGTGCGCTCGGTGCTCTAGAGAAGAGCTATCCATGGCGGCCTACGGTGGCGCGGCATGTTGATGCAGCGTGGATACTATATGGTCATCTAGGTTCTACACTAACTATCCTACCAGTTTTTTGAGATGAAGAAGCCTACTGGAAGGAAAGATCTCACCTAGAAGCCAAGCGAGGAAGGAGATTGAGTGCGACAGCGAGGATGCATGCTCCAAGCCGATGAAGAGGCGTCACGATGACTCTAGTGCATGGCAAGGAAGAAGAGTGTGCACATTAGAGATAGGAGGTCAAGGCGACCAACATGCACGAGACAAAGGTTGCGGAAGGACACATCGACGGCCTGGCTGCTCCGGCTAGCTCTGTAGACGGCGACAGTGTTCCTTCCCGTCTGTGAGGAAACGAGCATAGAGGAGGCTAGCATTAGGAAGAGGAAGTCAAGGCGGCCACCGTACACAAGAAGATGAGGATGAAGATTCACTCTAGCGACTAGAAATCAATGGCGAAGTCGATGGCCGGAATTGGGGAGGATAACTGGCGTGGTTCGATTTCTTTTTCACCCGAGGCGTAGAGGAGGGGAAAAAGTAGGGGGAAACATAAAGGAAGATGGCGACGCGCTCAACTACGGTTTTTATAGGCGGGAACAGATGAGGACGAACGTGGCAAGGCGCGAGCACTCGAGCGGAGCAAAATGCAGGGCCTAGCGCATGGATGGGACGAAGTCGCAGCGGTACGAGAGGCTCGAGGCGCGATTACAGTGCTCGAGGTGGGCTAACACGACTCTGGATCGTGCGGCTCATGTACGGCGCAATAGGCGAGAGAGGGCGAGATGAGCTGGCGCGCGGGTAAGAAGCATAGTGATCTCCCCAGGTAGCCTGATAGGTAGGGTCAGGGCCAACATGTCGGTGAGAGTAAGTGCGAGAGAGAGTGTCCGACCCCAGGCGTCGAATACCCGAAGTTCTCGTGTATGTACCGTACTAGTTCTATGATCACTGGCTAGTACACACATCCACAACATTGATAATTACATCCATTCAATATACATACAACATGAAACAAATATAGGACTTTAAACTTAAGCGTTTGCATGACAAGTATATATTACATGGCCAACTGGCCAAATTAAAACACAAGTATCAATAGTAATAGCAAAAGCATAGCAAGTAAAACCCAAAAGTCCAGCGGTGTATCCATCCATATCCTTAGGCAACCGTCAAGGACCAAACTCTAGCAAGTCCCGTCCCCGGACCCTCTGGTACCGGGAGTGAAAAAAGTGTCATATGGAATCGGCTCATCCTCATACACTGATCAACAATTTAAGTAAGATTGAGTACATTTTGTACTCAGCAAGACTTGAAGTGTATCGCAACATAATTATAAATGTAAGGCTAACAAAGGATGAGGCTCTACAGTACAAGTTATTTTCAGCATTAAGCAAGTTTAATTTACAATATTGATATGTAGTATTTTACAACAGAAATTTTAAAGAGCAATTGACATATAATGAAATAGCAAGTATGTAACTTAACAATAGTGGACTCACAACCCTCCTCAGCTGTGATCAACCTTTCATTCTCAGCCATAGACATGGCGCTCACACCAACTAACCATCCCAACATTTTTCAACAAACTATTTTTGCAAAAATCAAGACTATACCCGACGAAACAACGCTTAGCACGCTCATGGCCGCGAGCATAGCTATTTAAGTAGATTTACACTCTGCAGAGGTTTACAAATTTACCCAAGAAGAGGGAGCAAGACGAAAGCTCCTCCGGTGGTGACAAGGGCAGCGGCAGTGGTGGTGACAACCGTTACCGCGGCAAGCCGCGTGGCAATGGGCGCGGCAAAGGCGGTGTGGATATCGTGGGGATATGTGTATGATCTTAGAGTGATGAGTCAATTGGCAATGGCGTTGTTGGTTTGACGAATCTAGCGTTTTCGGAAAACTTCTGTGCTGTTAGGTCATTGGCGGTCCGACCGGCCAAGCCGCCGGTCAGACCGGCCGTGTGACAGTCCGACCGGCAATGCTTGCCGGTCCGACCGGCCACAGTTGATGATGGAGTTTGGGGCTAGGCCAAAAATAGGTTGTGTAGGCATGAGAGGGGAGTCTCTTGGATGTGGTCACATATTTTTTGGAGCTCCCAGTCAAAAGTTCTATCCATTGGAAAATTCCATAGAGCTTGCGGATTTTCAAGTTGAAATTTGGCTAAGTCTTTTGGGGCGGTCCGACCGCCGTTATGGAATCGGTCCGACCGCTGGGAAATCGGTCCGACCGGCATGGTAGGGCGATCCGACCGGCTTCCACTTGGACTTCGGCCATTTTGGCATTGTTGTGTTTTCGCTGTGTTTAATGCATGAGTTTCAATGCTTTATTATTGCATATTGCATTGTTGAGCTAATGTGGGTCAAGTTGTGAAGAACTTGTTCCTGGAGACGATTTCTTTGTCTATTGCTGTGCAGGTGGCTTGCAGGTCAACGACGTCAACGGCGAGGAGAATCAGGACTAAGCTTGGAGAGCTGAGGTCCAGAACGATCATGGATGTCGGGCGGAGTCGTGTGACTCAAGCATGGTGCAGAATGGACAAGATGGATCAAATGGACAGTTCATTACAGCTGGTTGGATCAAGCGGTGTGGGGGTCGGTGCAAGTGCCTTGGAGGTTCCGATGGGATTCGGACGGGAGAGACTTGTCGACATGATGAGAGCCGCTGATCAACCTACACATGGTGAAGCAGGCGATTGCTTCAACGGATGTGTGTGTGTGTATCCCATCTGTGTTGGGCCTTAATGGGAGCCCATGAGAGAAACCCTAGCCACCCTATAAATAGAAGGGGAAGATGAAAAAAACCCCAAGCACTCATTTAGCAAAAACCTAAGTTTTCTAGGGTTTGGAGAGGAGGGGAGAGGCTAGGGTTTAGAGAGAAAATCTTTGGTGTGCTCTTTGATTGAGCTCTTATCCTCCTTGAGGGAGTGGCTTTGACAAGTAACATCTTGAATCAATCAATCTATGGATGTTTGTTCAAGGATGAAGTCTCATTTGTTTTCTTCTCTCTTTTGATGATTTTGGTGCTTCCTTGATCCGAGTGTTTATGCTTGGTCTCTTGACCGATTTTACCTTGCTATGATGTGTGGGAGTACTCCTAGAATCATCTAGATCATCAATCCCCACAAGCAAGTTTTGGATCAAGATTTTTATATTTCTAGGTTTTAAACACTTCTTTGGTAAAACCTAAAGAGATTGATTCTTTGAAGTGGATCTAGACGATCGTCGCTAGAAATAGGTCTCAGATATCCTTAGGGAGGTGTGCTCCAAATTTGATCAAGTTTCATTTGTTGAATCAAAAGTTGGACCAATTTTTGTTTTGGATTTGGGCATTGTGCGTTGCCTCTGGACTAAATCGTTCTGACCGATTTTTCACCGCCAGTCCGACCGCCCGACAGTCAGACCGCCAATTGATCGTCGTTCCGACCGCCAGGCAGTCAGACCGCCAGCTCTACACCGGTCCAACTGGCCAAGTGAGATCAATTCTCCTTTATTGAGTCTTGTGGTTAAGGGGGTAATCGGATTCAGCACAAGGCTTCCTCTGTGCATTTACTGATATTCTTAGCTTTCATAGCTAAAGGAGAAAAGTGCGTGTTGAATTTGATTAAGGTAAAAAATCGAGAAAGCGCCTATTCACCCCCCCTCTAGTTGCCTTTACGGTCCTACAAGTGGTATCAGAGCCCGTTAGCTCTTCTCATAGATCTTAACCGGTCTTTGGAGCCATGGCGACTGACAAGTATTCAACCAAACCACATATTTTTTATGTAGTTGATTTTACTTATTGGAAGGCCCGAATGCAAGCCTACATCGAGGCATAAGGGCACGCAATTTGACTTATGGTAAAAAATCCTTATGTCGTGCCAGCCGATGACGATGTGATCACTCCAGATGTGGAGGCCAACAGCAAGGCTCGGAATTTTTTGATCCAAGGCCTTAGTCGATCGGAGTTTGAGTGTGTCGCTCATTTGCGGTCTGCTCATGAGATCTGGCGGACTCTTTGTGATTATCACGAGGGCTCCACTGCGATCAAGGAAGTGAGACATAACCAACTCAAGAAAATATACTCCAAGATCGAATAAAGACCTGGTGAGTCTTTAGATGAGTTGTGGGGAAGATTTTCTAAGATTCTTCATGATCTTCGTGCTGTTGACCTCGTCTTCACTGAGTTAGAAAATGCACGTGTAGGACCGTAAAGGCGACTAGGGGGGTGAATAGGCGCTTTCTCGATTTCTTCGCCTTAATCAAATTCAACACGAACTTTACTCCTTTAGCTATGAAAGCTAAGAAGATCGAAGAAGCCGATGAGGAAGCCTTGTTTGAATTCGATAACCCTCAACCACAAGACACAAATGTGGAGAATTGATCTCATTTGTGCAGTTCAGGCAGCTTTGGCGGTCTGACCGGCTACCAAAGGGCGGTCCGACCGATTTAAATCGGTTCAACCGGCCGTTAACGGGCGGTCTGAATGCTGGCGGTTTGACCGCCGTATAAAAATCGGTCCGACCGATTTAGTCCAGAACCGAAACTCAATGCCCAAATCCAAAACGAAATTTGGTCCAACTTTTGATTCAACCAATGAAACTTGACCAAATTTGGTGCACACCTCCCTAAGGATATTAGAGACCTATTTCTAGCGACGATCCTTCAGATCCACTTCACAGAAACGATCTCTGACGATTTTACCAAAGAAGTGCACAAACCCTAGAAATATGAAAATCTTGATTCAAGACTTGCTTGTGGGGGTTGATGATCTAGATGATTCTAGGAGTATTCCCACACATCAAAGCAAGATAAAATAGGTCAAGAGACCAAGCTTAAACACTTGAATCAAGGAGGCACCAAACTCATCAAAAAGAGAGAAGAACATAAAAGAGACAATCGATCTCTTAAGCAAGCATCACAAGATTGATTGATCTCACAAGATGCTTACAAAGCCACTCCCTCAAGGAGGACAAGAGCTCACACAAAGAGCACACACACAACCTTCCTCTCCTCTCTTCTCCAAACCCTAACCCTAGAAAAAGACTTGGAGAGACAAAATGAATGCTTGGGGTTTTACATCTCCCCCTTTCTATTTATAAGAGAGGACTAGGGTTTCCACTAATGGGCTCCCATGAAGGCCCACACACACATGGGACCCACTCACACATATCTGTTGAGGCACTCGCCTGCTTCACCACATGTAGGTTGATCAGCGGCTATCATCACGTCGACAAGTTCCTCCCGTCCGAATCCCATCGGAACCTCCCAGGGACTTGCACCGCCTGATCCAACCAGCTGCACCGAACTACCCGTTCGATCCATCTTGCCCATTCTGCACCATGCTTGAGTCACACGACCTCACCCGGCATTCATGATCGTTCTGGACCTCAGCTCTCCAAGCGTAGTCCCGATCCACCTCACCGTTGACGTCGTTGACCTGCAAGCCACCTGCACAGCAATAGACAAACAAATCGTCTCCGGGAACAAGTTCTTCACAACTTGACCCACGTTAGTTCCACAATGCAATATGCAACAATAAAGCATTGAAGTTCATACAATAAACACAATCAAAATACATCAATGCCAAAATGGCTAACTTTCAAGTGATCGGCGGTCTAACCGGCCCACACAGCCGGTCCGACCGATTTCAGGCCGGTCGGACCGATTCCATAACGGCGGTCGGACCGCCCGAAATGACTTAGCCAAAATTCCATCTCGAAAATCCGAAACCTTCTGGAATTTTCAAATAAATAGAACTTTTGACTGGGAGCTCCAAAAATTATGTGACCACATCCAGGAGACTCCCCTCACTTGCCTACACAACCTATTTTTGGCCTAGCCCCAAATACCATCAACACCATTTGGCGGTCAGACCTTTCCACTGGCCGGTCTGGCCGCCAGTGACCTGACAGCACTGGAGCAAACCAAAACGCGAGAAATTGTAAACCAACAAAGCAATTGCCAATTGACTCATCATTCTAAGATCGTGCACATATCCTCACGATATCCACAGCACGCCAACTTTTGGGTGCTCTTGATGTGAAAGTATGGGGGATAAAAATCACTTCCATCAATGACAACACTGTCATGAGTGAGCTTACCATGGATAAGCTATACTCGAGATTGAAGACGCATGAGATTGATTTTATCTCGCGTCTCCCCAAGACAGAGTCGATGGCTTTAGTAGTCGACCAATCTAAGGGTAGCTCTTCTGATTCTTTGGATGTTAACTCATCGGGTTTTTCTTTATCAGCTTTGCATTCTTTGAGCGATGAGCAATTTGAGAAACTACCTGAAGATGATTTAGCCCTCCTATCCACCAAATTCACGAGAGCTTACAATAAGGTGAGGAACAGGAGGAGAGGTGGCCCTATCACTTGCTTTGAATGTGGTGAGCCAAACCACATTCTCTCTAGGTGCCCCAAGCTGAAGGGTAAGGAGGAGAAGGAGTCACGAAGGCATCCTCAAGCGAGGGATGCAAAACCCAAGAAGACAAACTATCACAAGTTTGTCAACCGGATCCTTGCCGCTCTTGAGAATGTGAACATGAGCGATGTGGACTCGGAGACGGAGGACGACGATAGTGACTCCCATGGCAAGAAGAAGGCTCATGACTTCACCGGCATGTGTTTCATGGCCAAGAACATCCACGACACTGACTCCTCCAATGACGAGGATCCTTTCAGCGATCCCGATGAGGTATGCCCTTCGCTTGCTGATATGAAAAGGGCTTTGGTGCTTGTTGAACAGAAATTGCATAAGCAAGCTAAAATAATTAAGAAACAGGACACTATGATTGATAATTTGAACCTAGAAGTTGTTAGGCTCAAATCCATTAATCCTGATGATATTTGTGATTCATGCTCTAGCTTGCTTAAAGAATTGACTAGCTTAAAATCTACTCATTCCTCTGTAGTGAATCAATTAAAAGATACTCTTGATGAACTAGAATCTCTCAAGTCTAGTTCTGTTTCCATAGATGCCATTTTCTCTTGATGTGACTGCTTTGGATGCTATTCCTTTATCTTGCTCAAACTGTGCTTTGCTTGAATTAAAATTGGATAGCGCCTTGAAAGAAGTGCAAAATTTGATGCTAGTCACACTTGCTCTCATTGTAAGAATAACAGGATTAAAATGCAAGAGATGACAGAAATAGTTATGTACTCTAGATCTGCTTCATATGAAAATTGTCCTAAGCTCGCAATTGAGATTGAAGCTCTAAACAAGACTCTAGAAGAAAAAGCTAAAATTGAAAAATCATGTCTTTTACTGCTTCTAAGAAAGTTATTGATTCTACCTCTTGTGTCTTGAATGCTGAAGTTGAAACAATTGTTGGTAAGATACAAGAGGCTCTTAGAGTTAAATTTAAGGAGCAGTTGAATAGGATTAAGGATTCCTATTGTGTGTCTTGTGAGGCTTTGAAAGTGGAAATGGCTCTTCTTAAGAGTAAGCATGGTGAGGCAATCACGTCAAGAAAGTGCACTAGATGTGAGGATTTAGCCAAAGAGAATGATTACCTCAAAGTGACTCTTGAGAGGTTTTCTAGTGGGAAAAAGAAACTCAACATGATTCTTGACCAATCCAAAGTGAGTGTGAAAAATAGTGGCTTAGGTTTTAATCTCCTAGAGCATTCCAAGAATCACCCACCTAAGATTGCAAGAGTTGTGAAAAGTGGTCTGTTTGAGGTAGAACCTACTAAGCCATCCAAGGTTGTTTTCAAATCTGCGGGTTTTGCTCAAACTCTTTCTAGCAAGAAAGGTGCTTCTGTTTCACCAGTACATACCCCTCAAAAGGTCAAGTATCATTGCACTTTCTGCAAGAAAGATGGCCACACTGTTGAGTTTTGCTTCCAGAGAGCAAAGATTGAGAGAAAAGAGAGGATGAGTGCTTTGAGAACCATTAGAGGAGTCCCTTCACCTGCTGTAGTCTCTAGAGCCAGGCAGCTTGTTTTTCGTACTACATATAGGCCTAGGTTTGTAGAGAACTTTGTTGACTCTTTTGGTGGGTCAAGGCAGCGATCTGGTTTAGGATATCGTGAGAAGAGACCACGGGTAGCATCTAGACAGGGGGAGTATCGATCTTTTGGTAGATCGTTTCAGAGAGGTCTAGGTGGTTCTCGTGTGCATTCTTATGATTTTGTTCCTGATCATTTTTCTGTTGCTTCTACTGTTATTCCCAGGCATCGTGCATCTCAGTACTGGATTCCTAGATCTTTTATCACTAACCCCAGTACTGAGGCACATATGTTTTCTGCTTGTGCTTTTTAGGTCCGTCGTGCGAGGAAGGAGGACATATGGCTTGTTGAATCCGGGTGTTCTCGACATATATTCTAGCATCCATGAACAACACATATATTCATAATATAGCAAATATGAACAATCACTCATGAATAATCTACCACTAACTGTACTTACCTCAACCATGCGAAGATGGAAGGCGCGAAGAGGACGCTGCCCCCGGAACCAATCCCTCACCTGAATTAATTTAACAAGCACTCTAAGATAGCAATTCTAGACAAAAACAAAGCTAGAAGCAAATACGAACTCGCTATAATCTCTAGCGCAATCCCAACTCCAAAATCCTAAATATCGATATGTCCCCTCGACAAACAATCATAATATAAAATTCATAACTTTTTGACCAGAGATACAAATGAGGTGTTCTTGGACTTTCTGAAAAGCTTATAAAATTCCCCACCTAAACTTAGTTGATGAGCTTTCCTGATTCGGTCATCTTCTACCTTTACCAAACTGATTAACCGAACATATATTTCACATCAGGGTTTTTGGACAGCGGTACTTAATCCAACATAACTTTCAGTAAACAAGGCCAAATTCTATGGTCTTGAGCTTTCTGTAAATCTTATTAAAACATCTACAACATTTATTATGGTGAGATCCCCTAATTAATCCATTAACTATTCGCTAATGACCGATTACTAATATATGTCAGAATTAAGACAGAACTGCAGAACAGCAGCGCTACGAAAATCATATTTCCCAATCCGCTCATCCAAACGACCTGAATCAATACTCTACGGAAATCTAGCGACGTCGCCCACAACTCTCTAGGAGGCGCCCTGGTTGGAATCCTCCGTTTACTTCCCCAAAATGTACGATCTCTATCGACTGCCAGAATCGATATGCTAACGGTATCGCCTAATCATGAAAATAAACACCAATCTAACGAGGTTAGGAGCGTTACCCTTGGAGACATGCTAGCCCGATGAGCTCCCAGCGAGGTGCTCCTCCCTCTCTTCCTTTCCCCCCTTCTTTCTCCATGGCCGGGCACCACTGTGAGGGATTGGCGACCCTGGGAGATGGCAGCACGAGGAGGGGCGGCAGGGGCACTCGACTGTGGGGGAGATGGGGTGCCCAAGACCAGGGAGGGGCTGCAACAGGGTGGGGAGGGGCGGCAGCTTGGTGGGGAGGGGAGGGGGCGGCCGGGTAGGGGTGAAGGGGAGGAAGAAAAGGCGGCTAGGGTTTTGGGGGGAGGCACCCCCCTTATGGCCGCCCCCCCTTGGGCCTCCTGGGCCGTGGGCCGCGGCCCAGGTTGGCGTGAATTTATGAGATCCCCTAATTAATCCATTAACTATTCGCTAATGACCGATTACTAATATATGTCAGAATTAAGACAAAACTGCAGAACAGCAGCGCTACGAAAATCATATTTCCCAATCCGCTCATCCAAACGACCTGAATCAATACTCTATGGAAATCTAGCGACGTCGCCCACAACTCTCTAGGAGGCGCCCTGGTTGGAATCCTCCGTTTACTTCCCCAAAATTTACGATCTCTATCGACTGCCAGAATCGATATGCTAACGGTATCGCCTAATCACGAAAATAAACACCAATCTAACGAGGTTAGGAGCGTTACCCTTGGAGACATGCTAGCCCGATGAGCTCCCAGCGAGGTGCTCCTCCCTCTCTTCCTTTCCCCCCTTCTTTCTCCATGGCCGGGCACCACTGTGAGGGATTGGCGACCCTGGGAGACGGCAGCACGAGGAAGGGCGGAAGGGGCACTCGACTGTGGGGGAGATGGGGTGCCCAAGACCAGGGAGGGGCTGCAACAGGGTAGGGAGGGGAGGGGGCGGCCGGGTAGGGGTGAAGGGGGAGGAAGAAAAGGCGACTAGGGTTTTGGGGGGAGGCACCCCCTTATGGTCGCCCCCCTTGGGCCTCCTGGGCAGCGGGCCACGGCCCAGGTTGGCGGGAATTTGTGGAAGCCCCTCCAGCCCTCTTAAAATTTCATTCTTTAATTGGTTTTTCTCCTTCCGAATTCTTTTCTAATTGCCCGATTAAATTTAGGGGTATTACACTACTCCCGGGAGTAGAACTTGACATACTCCTTTATCACATTGGATATACTCATATACTAATTATAAGATACTCCAATGCAAATCACACTAAAAATTTGCAAGAGAGTCCATAATTTTTAGCATATTTTGTAAATACCTTCATATTCGCACATAAAAAGGAGTGTGCCTAAAAAATTGTACATACAACATCTAAAAAGGTGTAAATACCACATAAGTGGTCTTATATACCCGTATACTACACATGCATATCTCTCGGTGGATTAATACCTTCTACTCTCGGGTGTAGTTACTCCCACCTCTGATATATCACATAAAAGAACTTGATATACTCTTTTATCACTTTAGGTATACTCCTATACTAATTATAAGATACTCTAATGCGATCCACATGAAAAATTTGCAAGAAAGTCCATAGTTTTAGCATATTTTGTAAATACTTTCATATTTACACATAAAAAGGAGTATGTCTAAAAAATTATACATATCACCTCTGAAAAGGTGTAAATACCACCTAAGTAGTCTTATATACTCGTATACTATACATATATACTCTCGGTTGCACAAGATACTATCTACGTTGTGAGATACAAAATATGGAGTAATTACTCCTAGGAGTAGAAAAAAAAACTTACTCCCACTCCCTACGTTGTGAGATACGAAATAGGGAGTAACTACTCTCGCGATAGAGAGAGAGAGAAGGGAAATATCCCTTCTTGCCCCTGCTTTTCGTTGAGAGAGAGACATTTAGTTATATTTTTATAGATACACAACATTGACTTAGTCTCCCACTCCCTACGTTGTGAGAGAAATAGAGAACTACTCTCGCGATATATATATATATATATATATATATATATATATATATATATATATATAGAGAGAGAGAGAGAGAGAGAGAGAGAGAAGGGAAATATCCCTTCTTGCCCCTACTTTTCGTTGAGAGAGAGACATTTAGTTATATTTTTATAGATACACAACATTGACTTAGTCTATACATACGTATGACTTTCCCTAAAACATTCTGAGTATTGCCGACGACCTTAAGCGACGGAGCACCCCTTGGGATATAGCAGCTTTGTCATATGCAAATGACAAAATACCCTGGACATAATACAAAAGGTAAGAGAAAAGGTCAATGTGTAGATGAAGAGTAGGCCAGATGTTAGCTGCTTCGTGAGATTATCATTCATAGGTGGGCCCACGGGGCTAACGCTTGAGTCCCACATGTAAGTCTCCCAGGCTCACATGCCTTAGAAAGACCCTCTAGAGGAGGAGTTGGGCAGCACCCCATGCACTATACGCGAATCCAAAGTGGTGGCACGTGAGGCACCCTACCTACCTAGGTGGAGTGAGCGTGCAACCAAATATTGGTGAAGATTTGGTTAATGTATTGTAGTCCCTACTTAGTGTTGGATCTAAAACTAAAATTTAGAATGAGTGCTAAAGGGTACCTATGATTAAGTCGGAGGTAGTGTGTGCATCAGCCCCAACTGCCCCTACTCCTACCATGAAACTCTTACTAAAGCAGTGGTGGAGGGGTATCATAGGTATCGATCTCTATCTCTACTACTTAAAAGAAGGAATTGGTGGCGGTTCGTTCTCCCATCATCAATCACGTCCATCAGATCAACCATCAATCAACGGTTCGGATTAACTCACAGCAAGCACTAAACCCTCAAAGTTTTAACTTATGAATGGCACTAGGGAGATTGGTAAGCTATAACAACATATTCTATACCAAAAATAATTTTTCGTTGCAACGCATGGACACATGACTAGTAGGTACTCAATAGTGTAACTATATATGATTATATTGAAGTAAATGCAAACTTCTAGAAAAAATTCAAATGTTGCCAGAGAGGTTTTTTCTAAACAAAACATTAGAATAACTAATTAAAGAATCAAGAAAATTATAGTAGAATATAAATAGTTTCTGGATGTTGCCACTTGTCATATATTCCTCACTATCCTCCATGTCATCCAAAGTAAATAAATGTAAGAGAAGAGAAGAGTGTTATAGCAGTTTGAGATAGATAGCCATCTAACAAAGTGTCTTCTGTTGTAGGTTGTATTAGTGTTTGTGTAATTATATATCTGTGCATTACAAGAAAGCATAGCCATCTAAACAACTGTAGTATTATTCGTAATGTAACTTTCTAAGTACTTAGTTTATTGTTAAATAATGATTTTGAATATGGTTACCTGGCTGCAAAACGTGCAAAAATTGCAACGGTTTTGCTTTGACTTATGGTCAGCCTAAGTTTTAATAATGCACTAATTAATTAAAAAAGTAACAAACCTTGCTAGAGAGTGGGTGTACTACTGTAGTGTGATCTAGTACACTCACATATATTTGCTATTTTTAGAAGAAGAGAGAATTATAAATTTCAAGGAGATTTTGCTGTTTGGTTTGAAGCCTCAACTAGCCTTACTAAAATTTGGTAATACCTGAAAGAATTAGCCAGCATTTAATTTGAAGCCAAAATTTGGTAATTTGAAGAAATCTAACTCGACGCACGGTTAATCCATGTATGGCCAAATAACTCACTCTAATTTTAACGTTACGAAATTTTAGTATAACCATGATTCAAATTAATACCTTTTATTTGCCTAGGTTTTAGCGTTGTCCGAGTTTTAACGTTGCCATTTTAATTTAGCACACTGGTGTGAGAACCAAACAACCATTGTACGAAGGTCGAAATCATTTTTTCGCCACGACAGGGACAAGAGCCGAATAACTCCAGAAAAACACGACCAAGGAAGTGAGAACTGAGAACTGAGCCGCTGGGACGTTCCGTCCCGTTGCCCAGCAATGACGGCCGGCCCCCGCATGCACACTCGCCACCAATGCAACGAGGGGCGCCACGCGGTCGTTGCCCGCCTTCATCCCAGGAGGCCCCCTCCCGCCCACAAAAAAAAACGCCCCTCCAACTGACCCGCGGGCCCGGCGCCCTCCTGCCCCCACCGCCCTCCCCCGCGCCACCCGCGCCGTACACGTTGCTCTCACTGACACTCCCGCCACGCAACCATCCGAACCCACGTGCCAGTGAGTGAACCCGTGGGCCTGCCTGGTGATATAGCGACGGGCTGCAAGAGCTTTTCGCTCAAAAAGCCGGAAAGCCTTCCCTTCCGTCGACGTCGCGTTTACCCTTCTCCCAATCCGCTCCGCCTCTCTCCACCACCACCACCACCACCACCACCGCTTCCGCCGCCTCCGTTTCCGTTTCCCACCGTAGCAGCTTCTGGAAGCGCGTGGCCTCGCCGTAGACTCCGCTGATGCTTCTCCGCCCCGTCTCCTCCCCGCCTCCTCCCCACCTCCCCTCCGCCGCCGTTCGCCGGAGCGCTGCCCCCGCGACCGCGTCCTTCTTCCTCATACTCCGGAGCCGCCAGCGACGGCGCCGCCGACCGTACCCTCTCCTGCGCGCCTCCCTCTCCGATCTCCTCGCCAACCTTCCTGCCTCGCTCGCGCTCGTCGGCCCCGTCGCGGTCGCCGCGGCGGCGGCGGTTGCGTCTTCCCTCTCCTCCTCCTCCTATTTTCGCCGCAGCCTCCCGCCGCCGTACCCCGACTCGGATTACGGCGAGGCGTGCGGGGATGTCGCCGGCGAGTGGATCCTCTTCACCAGCCCGACGCCGTTCAACCGATGCGTGCTGCTGCGGTGCCCGTCGGTGTCGTTCGAGGACGGGGGCGTGCTGCTCGACGGCGTCAACGAGCGGCTGCTCACCGAGGAGCGGCACTACGTGAACCTGAGCCGCGGCTGCATCCCCGCGGCGCGCGGCGGGGATGATGCCGGCGATATATTCTATCAGAGGATTTGCATCCCCTCGGAGGATGGCGGTGTGATCGCTCTTGATTGGCCTGACAATTTGGATTTGGATAAGGAGCATGGGCTTGATTCCACGGTATTTATTGTGCCCGGGACGCCTGAGGGGAGCATGGAGAGGGGCATCAAGATGTTCGTGCTGGATGCACTGAAGAATGGCTACTTCCCCATTGTGGTGAATCCCAGAGGGTGTGGCGGGTCACCACTTACTACGCCAAGGTGAAATTCAGCACTTATTTCTTTCTTAGTCTAAAATTTTCACATTACGGATGCTTATATGGTACCATAGCTAGAGTAGATGATTAGCATTTAGCAGTCAGAAACAGTTCTATATGAGCAAAACTAGAAGCTTGTTATTACTCGTAAGTGTTCACGGATTGATATTTCGTAATTCACTTTTCCCAATTTTTGTTGCTTGTGTTTGTTAGACCTAAATATCCGTAAGTCCATGCTACATCTGTATTAGTAACTGTTGTCCATTCTGATGTCTGGTTAGACAAATTATTGTTTATACAACCTAGTGGTTGTTAGTACTGAAGTGTAACAACAAGTTAGTACAAAAGTTTAGAGTAGCAGGTGAGTGTTATTGCTGGAGAATAACACAGATTCATTTTGGAATGGTAGAAACTGTGATTGAACTGTATGTGGTAATGACCATACTTGTAGTTTTCGTAGTGTATCATCTTTTGAGTAACCATTTTAGACAAAGTGCATCATTTACTAATTCAATCACTTAGTTGACTAATAAATTCTAACGGGAGATAGCAAAGGCTTGTTGTCTGGACAAAAGTTAGAAATTTTCTTACTGTTCTTACTGAAAAAGGTCGGAAGTGTCGAAAATTGAAGTTTTTGGTAGCAGAAATGGATCAATGAGTGCACATAATTGAGCTTCAAATGTTCCCTGTAGCAAATGTTTTCAGTATGGCTTTGGCAAGAAAATTTCGGACAGTGTAGTCAAGCATAAGTGTTAGCTCGCCTCTTACCTGTTATTCTACTAAGCCATTAGTAATCATAGTTGAGATTTGTGATACTGGAAATTATTGTAATTTGGGAACTCCAGGGACCTCTATCGTGACCACTTGTGCACTCTAGTACTGTTGTTTTAATGCTCCCCTTTTATTCAGTAACATCGTTGCATTAGTGTACCTATTCATGCTTGTACATATGTTTTGAGGTGTGGCTGTGATGGATATCTGTTATAAAATTGTAGGGCTTCTAAACTACCTGCTTATGTAGGTTATTTACAGCGGCTGACAGTGATGATATCTGCACAGCAATACGCTTTATAAACAGTAAAAGGCCTTGGACAACACTGATGGGTGTTGGATGGGGATATGGTGCCAATATGCTGACAAAGTACCTTGTGGAAGTTGGAGAGTCTACTCCTATTACTGCTGCTGTTTGTATTGACAATCCTTTCGACCTACAAGAAGCAACAAGATTGTTTCCTCATCGTATCGCTCTTGATCGAAAGCTCACGGCTGGCTTGGTCGATATTCTGCGTTCCAATAAGGTTGTGACCCCATCGTGATCTCCAAAAATTGTCCCCCTTTTCTCATGCTCTTGCATATGTTCACATGCGCACAATCTAACATGTGCACGTGTGCACCCATCAATTCACAGAACAAGTGCAGAGTCATTGTAGTAAATAGCTGGTGCTAGTATCTCTTTTTAGCATTCCCTGTAAATAGAACAAGGATCTAAGAAGTTGAATAACCAGCAGCTCCTGAAATGGACTCAATAATTCACTGCATTTGCAAGGTCTTTCTTTTCCATGGAAGGGCATTTAGCCCAAGATAACTGATGTTTTATTCTTTCAGGAACTCTTCCAAGGAAAAGCTAAAGACTTTGATGTTCAAAAGGCTTTATCAGCCAATTCTTTGCGTGACTTTGATGGAGCAATATCCATGGTTTCCCATGGGTTTGCTACTGTTGACGACTTCTATTCGGAAAATAGCACAAGGCTGTCAGTTGCCCATGTGAAAATACCTGTACTATTTATACAGGTATAATTCTTAACTATAGTTAATATAAGCAATGGTATACATTAGTTAACTTGTCATTTACATATCATATTAATTGCAATGATAGGATATCCAAATAATAAACTCCCATCTTATGCTGAATCTAGTTTGATGCCTTGTCAACACCGTCTTTCTGGTTATCTAATTTTGAAGCCATATCTTGCAGAGTGATGATGGGACTGTGCCACTTCTTTCAGTACCACGCAGTTCAATATCAGAAAATCCTTTTACAAGCCTTCTCCTTTGTTCTTGTGTACATTCCACTGTCTTCACCTTTGAGAGATATGCTGTATTATGGTGCCACAATATTGCCTTAGAGGTATATATTTTCATTTTCTTTATTTGACTCCCAATGGAGGCATTCTTGTACCACTTCAAACAGGAGTAGACATGCATATTTTCTAATCTTCCAACAAGATTTATATACAAAAAATCCATCAATGGGCATTTTTCAAAGTAGCTGGTGGACAGTTATCAACATTCCACCTCCCTCTCTCTCTCCCTGTGTGTGTGTGTGCACATGCTCAATTATAATCTGCCCAACCAGATCTCCCGCAACTGTTTGGCCCTTTTTTCCTCCACTAGTAGGGGTTATTTAATTGTTAAGGGTTAGATGCACTTATGATCTATTGTAAGCAGTTGCATTGAATAGTTGCTCGCAGCAGTATATAGAATTTAACATTCTTATGCATCGCTCCTGTAATTGCTACTTTCATGTTGTGCATTTTTCACATTAAATTGTTATTTGCATTTATGCAGTGGCTGTCAGGAGTGGAGTTTGCACTTTTGAAGGGTCGCCATCCACTTATTAAAGATTTGGACATCACTATTAACCCATCCAAAGGTCTAACATTTGTTGAACCCCAAACGAATGATAGGAAGGTTCCAATAGTCAATAATTTTCGTCAGCAATCTCAATTTATTTTGCATAATAATGTTCCACATGGAATAAATGGGCTGCTGGTTGATTCCGCAAAAGGATATTCTGGTGTTCAAAACAAAGAAAATGTGCAGTTAAAAGATAATGGTGATGTACATAGGGTAAGCAAAGATTCAGATGTAGAAGAGTCAGAAGTGAGTTCTGAAGATGTTGACAAAGGTCATGTACTACAATCAGCAACTGTCGTGATGAATATGCTGGATGCTACAATGCCTGGTACTCTGGATGATGATCAGAAGAAGAAGGTAGAGAAGACTTAGCAAACATTGTTATTTGCTTTTCCTGAAGTTCATATATCTACTTATTCCTCAGTCCTAAAGAAATGTGTTGGCCTAGCTCCTAATTTTGTTGTATTTTTTATTTAGGCTTTACACTCTTTTTACAAATTAATTCGTTATAATAAGCTTAGTGTCAATTGTCAAGCCACTTAATTTAAAGTGTTCTTTTTTTCACTCTTTTGCGTTTTATGCTGTGTGTTAGATATACATGGAGTGAATGTTGGATACTTGGATATTTCTACAAGAAAGGGCATTTGAGCATGCAAACTTCATATGAAATGAAAATTTTCCTTTAATCCTTTTATGCGTATACTGCACCATAGGTTTCTTTCAAGTCCAAATGGAAAAAATCAAAATCCTCGGCGCATTATCGCATTTTATTTCCAGAAATATAGGCCACTAATTCTGATAAACATCTTAAAAGCTTTTTTCTCATGCTCAGTGTTTAATTTATTTGGGTTGTAATTATTGGAAATCTTTTCAGCACTTGAGCAGACTCCGACCCAACTAATTACCGTCAACTCACAATAAATTTGAGATATATTTCCAACTCATTTAAACTGAAGCTTCTAGCTGTTTGAATGCTTCATCCATCTAGATGGATTTGGGGTGACAGTGGTAGCTTTTCTGCTAAGTTGAATGTTTAGATTACCTGCATCTCCGCAAAATAATATCATCCTAAATAAGAGAACAGATATTGTTTAGAAAATAAAAGCATGTTTTCTTTTTCTGGAAAGGTACAGAATTGCATGCTATCGTCTTGTGAATCATACGCCAAGCTGCTTACATTTATTTTCTTGTCATAAGGTTCTGGAAGCAGTTGAACAAGGTGAATCTCTGGTGAAAGCTCTAGAAGAAGCTGTACCTGAAGATGTGCGTGGAAAACTCACAACTTCTGTGACTGAAATTTTACAATCCAAACGAGAAAATTTCAGTTTAGATGCATTGAAGCGACTTGGCTGGACTAATGCAAGATCAACCACCAGGATAGCAGTCCAAGAAAAGATCAAAGATTCAGATCAGGAAAGTGGGCTGAAGGATGCCAAAATGAATGATAAGAACAGAAGTGTTGCAACCATTGGTGAGGGCGAACAAAAAGATACTAATTTGACCTCAAACGACAATAATCCTGGAGAAGGCATCGAGTTATCGCAAGGAAAGCCTTCCCAAACTTCTGGGCCTGTTGGAGCTGGAACAGAAATGGGAAGTGAACAAACTCAACCCAATAAATCAGAGAAAGCAAACTCTGGTACAAATCAAGGCAGTGAAGAGCAGCATAGAACCGATCAGGGCAATGAAACAGCTCCAAAGCACATTTCCGATGATCAATCAACGGCCAGCTCAAACGGGGCTCCTAGAGAGCGAGCGCAGTCGCCAGATGCTACAGTAGATCAGAATGCACAGTCTCATGCGATAGAAAAGGAAGGTGATGCAGTTCGTGCCAATGAAGATACGGCTGCACATAATTTTACTGATCAAAGTATGCAAGCCTCTAAAACAGAAGAATCTAAACCTCCCCAAATCGATGTGACACAGGCCTTAGACGCCTTAACTGGATTTGATGACTCGACTCAAATGGCTGTCAACAGTGTATTTGGAGTTCTCGAAAATATGATTGACCAGTTTGAAAAACAACATGATTCTGAGAACGGGGATAATTCTGATGGAACTACTGATGAACCTTCTGTGGATGGGATGGAGTCTCAAGTGACAGGTGATATGGACAGAGAGTTAAGTGGAAAAAACATAAATCCATCATCTTATCAACCAGAAAACAACATTTCTGGAAGAGTTCATTCAATCATGTCTGAGGGTCACACTTTTGGTGAGAGAAATTCCAATTCAAGCATAGTTTCATCTGCTAAAGGAAAGATAAGAAATTATCAAAGATATAGAGCTGATAACTATGTGGATGCTGATGTTACAAAGCAGGCAAGTGGCTTACCTGACCATTTATTGGATATAGCTGTCAACTCTTACTTGAAGGCACAGTATGCATTGTACCTTCGTGAATTTCTTTCTACACAATTGCAACTCAAATCACCAGATTTGAATTCAGCAACCGATCTTTTCCTCGATCCACAAGAGGGTAAATGGAAAATAGCAGATCAAATGACCAATGTGCACGATGAAATTTCTAAATATGACAAACATAGCGGCATCACGGAAGAGATCGAACATGCTCGTTCCTCCCAAGCACCATCTAGAACAGACGATGTTATTGAGCCACCCTACTTGGTTATGGCAAGTTTTCTGGACTCTAGAAACAAGACAAATGAACGGAACAATAAAGTAGCAACCAGGTTACCTGATAATGCTTTCAGAGAGACACTCACATGCTTCATTAGAGATGAATTGGAAAATGCCCTCAAAATTGAAGTTGGTCGCAAACTAGGGATAACAAACACTGAGCAACTTGAAAGAAGTCTTGCACGTGATGTGGAGCGACTTGCTGCTCAAGTTTCTAGAACTATTGTGTTTGACAGTGAGTTATACTCAGCGGCTTGTGTGCAAAGGAATCCAACAACTGTCAAATTTGGTACGACTCGGGGACAAAATGTTGTTGAAGCTGTATCAACTGCAGTTCAGCAATCTCATGATCTGAGAAACATTCTTCCAGTAGGTGTCATAGTTGGTGTAACTTTAGCATCTTTGAGAAATTACTTCCATGTTGGTGTGTCTAAGCATGATGACCAGATGAAAGCCACTGTCAAGTCAGGAATTTTAAATGAGGATCTAATTGTTCAGGATACTGGCAAAGAAAATACAGATAATCCTTACTCAAAAAGAGAAGCAAATGCAGATAAACTTTCCCTAGAAAAAGAAGCAAATGCAGATAATCCTTCCTCAGAAAAAGAAGCAAATACAGTTAAACATATCGAGAAAACTAGTGGACACAAACAGCAGAAGATGACGAGGTCAAAGGGTCAAGGTATGATGGTTGGGGCTGTAACAGCTGCCCTAGGTGCTTCCGCTTTTGTAGCACATCATCAAGTAAGTAAATTAATGCCCCAAAGTTTCGTTCTTATTAGTAATTTCCATTGTGCCATATTGCGTAGCTGCTATTGCCTATTTTGTTTATCAATCCTTCTGGTCATGTTTAAAATTAGCTGGATGAGATAAACAAAACATATTTCTACATTTTTCTTTTAGCATTTAATTTTTCTTGCACGAAACACATGGGTTTTGGAGTCAGCCCAGCTTTTTGGTTGAACTAAATGTCTAGTAAAGTATCAGGTAATAGTTCCCACTTGTAATAAGTCCAAGAGTGCACAGGATTCCATTCTTATAACAGATACTTACATTCCCCATTACACTAAAATAGATGCCAGCTGCGTATTTGAATTATTCGTAATTCCTAATTCATGTTGTTGGAAGTTGGAACATTAGTGTTTTAACATGTTTTTCTAGCAATACATAACTTTGTTTATATTTCAGCAAAATAAGGTTGAAAACGGTGATAGCACCACCACGACCTATCAGCATAAGCTTGACGAAACTGCACAGGAAAAGAGCCAGAACAACTTAATGAGCAGCTTTGCTGGGAAAGCCCTATCTGTTGCAGCTCCCGTAGTACCCACAAAGGACGATGGTGAAGTTGATCATGAAAGGTCTGTTTAATGTTACTGTTGTTTTGTTCCCATTTCATTTCTCCTTTTCTCTCTCATTGTATTCTCTTGAATACTCTTACCACATCCAACTTTTACAAGCAGGCTCGTTGCAGTTCTAGCTGAACTAGGACAAAAAGGTGGGATTTTGAGGTTTGTGGGGAAAATTGCTCTACTCTGGGGAGGTATTCGTGGTGCTATGAGCTTGACCGATAGGCTTATCTCATTCTTACATATCAGTGAACGTCCCTTATTTCAGAGGTTAGTCCTTCAAAGTTCTAATTCATACCAGAAAAAAACATTCAAACAGAGGGGGAAAATATAATTCAAATGGTGTGTCTTATCAAATGGATTATGTTAGGAGGATATGAAATTCTTAAAAATGATTTGCACTGCCTTTGTTCTCGTTTGCAAGCAGCATGATTTGTCAGTACGAGGTTCTGCATGATGTGTGAGTGAAATCTGGAGATTATATATAATTTGGTTATGTACAACGTATCCTAGAACTTAGATAAAATGGTGATGTGTTAAGAAAACAAATATGATGCCAACGTAGTAAGCGGAAACCAGGGATAGAAATCCCGGCCACCAGTGGGCGGCGGGATTTGAAATCCCGGCTGGTTTTTCCGGAGTTTGCAAATTCAAATTTCAAATTTCGGTTGATTTTTAAACGAAATTCGACCGGTTTTTTCCCGGGAAAACCGGTAACCGGCCGCCGGCCGGGAATTGTGCCGGGAACGGTTTTTCTATCCATGGCGGAAACTACTTTGGGCCTAGATAAATTAGAGTTCTTCTAAAAAACGAAGATACACAGTGAACTAATGCAATTTCACGGCGTTATAAAACTATGACAGTTATGTTTCTATCAAAACATACTGTGACTTTTTTGTTACTTCTTCCCCTCCCTGAACTAGTTTTGCATGGCATGTTTCCTGATGCCATCCATGTAGCTAGAGGTGGTTAGCCATAGTCTCTCTATCTTGCCTTTTGGCTGATAGCATATAAATGCCTGATGTCTCTCTGGAAATGTCATCAGATGTAACCAATATTTAACAAGTTCTAGATGCTTCTGTTTCAGACACTAGCTTGAATAGTGTGTTTCACTGTTTTGATTTTGTTAGTATTCAGCTAATTGTTTCCTCATTTATACTAGGGTTGGAGGTTTTTCATTTCTTTTATTCCTTTTTTATGGGTACTGGAGAAGGAGTTAACCATTGGTTCAGCCAACAGCTTTTGCATGTTTTGCATGTCGTGTAGTTGCACTTCTAAAGAAAGGGGGCTGATGACCATTTGTTTCATACATCAAACAGTCAGAAATTTATGTTTTATTTTATAAGCTATAAAAGTATTCAGAGTAATATCAATGAGTGGCGCCTTCTCAAGCAGTAGTTTACTTGAAACCTGGTTGGGTTGATTTAGTTCTCTTAGTGTAAGTGTTATGTGAATACTGTTCTTGTCCCTTTATGTACTAGTTTGGTGAAATTTCTGTTGCGTAGTCATATTAAATACGTATACCTTTTCCTGGTGATTTCCTGTTATCAGGTTGTCCTTGACTTATGCCTTTTTCTCATTCTTAGGATAATGGGATTTTCCTTCATGGTACTTGTTCTATGGTCTCCTGTTGTGATCCCTCTACTGCCAACACTTGTTCAAAGTTGGACAATAAGTGCTTCAACAGGAATTGTTGGATATGCTTGCATTGTTGGACTGTATGTATCTATAATGATACTTGTCATGCTATGGGGCAAAAGAATACGTGGCTACGACAATCCAGTTGAGCAATATGGGATGAATCTTGCATCTACATCAAGGGTATAAACTGTCTTCCCTATGCAACCTTACTTGGTCTTGTGTAGAAGGGTTTGTAGAACACACACACACACACACACACACACACACACACACACACATATATATATATATAACAAACATATCTAGTTCTAATAGGTAATTCAGTACTAAGGTGCTAATATCAATCTTGGAACGTTGGATCTGAATTGAACAACCAAGATTAATGCGGGCTCTCACGTCCCACCTCTAAGCCATTTAATCACCTTGCATGCTCCCACCTCCAATGCGCTTTCATTAATGTGTCTTCATTAAACACCCTGCATGCTCCCACCTCCAACGGTCAAGATCTAGATCCAACGATCAAGATTGATATTAGCACCTTAGCACTGAATTACCCATTAGCACTAGATATGTTCCTATATATAATAATAATAATAACTTACCTTTGATTCCAGGTGCGGGAATTTTTTCAAGGTCTTGTTGGAGGTGTAACTGTTGTTGGGTTGGTGCATTCAATAAGCATTTTACTCGGTTTTGCAACTTTTCGAGCAGGGTCATATTCAATCTTAGCTAGACCCTTTGATCTTCTCAAGTCTTCTAGTAATGTATTCTTGCTAGCTCTTAGAGGGTTTGTCACAGCCACTAGCATTGCCATGGTGGAAGAAGTGGTTTTCAGATCATGGCTTGCAGAAGAAATTGCTGTTGATCTTGGTTACTACAATGCCATCCTGATATCTGGACTTGTTTTTTCTCTAATTCACCGGTATGTCCATTCTGGCCACTATCCCTTCTATTATTTCACTACTTTACTTAACACATGGTTCATGTTACTGCTGGTAAATTCTCGAGGCATTCATCACTAGATTTGGGATCTAAAACCCATTGAGCGACTGACTGATTTAAGAGTCAATACCAATGACACTGGCAGGTGTGACCTGGTGGTGGGGTGGGTGTGGGGGAGGGGGAAAGAGCACAAAGGAGGGAGGGGAGGGTAGTGGCAGGAAACAGAATGGGTTGAGCAAACATATTTAATTTATGGTTAGTGGGCTGTAGAAGGGTTCAATCCTAGCAGTGCTATATTGCTGTAGAATCAAGCATGATTTCGCCCCATTAACAAACAAGCTAGTTACTTTTCTGTAGTGGCCTTAGATATTGCTAATTTTTGAAAAAAAGTTGAGGATACATGTATTCATGGGTTGATTTATGTTTTTTTTAATATATACAAGCATGATTCAGTTGTGTAAGCACCAAAAAATGTTGACCTCCCTACAAATGAATGGCAGGTCTCTAACTTCAATACCTGGTTTCTTGCTACTTTCACTAGTGCTTTTTGGACTCAAAACAAAGAACGCAAGGGAAGCTCAATGGGTTCAGTAAACATATTTAGTTTATGGTTAGTGGGCTGTAGAAGGGTTCAATCCTAGCAATGCTATATTGCTGTAAAATCAAGCATGATTTCGCCCCATTAACAAACAAGCTAGTTACTTTTCTGTAGTGGCCTTAGATATTACTAATTTTTTTTAAAAGTCAAGCATACAAGTATTCGTGGGTTGATTTATGTTTTTTAATATACAAGCATGATTCAGTTGTGTAAGCACCAAAAAATGTTGACCTCCCTACAAATGAATGGCAGGTCTCTACCTTCAATACCTGGTTTCTTGCTACTTTCACTAGTGCTTTTTGGACTCAAACAAAGAACGCAAGGGAAGCTCGCTGCACCTATTGGCCTGCGCTCTGGAATCATGACTGCTAGTTATCTAATACAAAACAGTGGCATTATTACATCCAAACCTGAAACTCCATTCTGGATGATTAGCACCTACCATCTTCATCATTTTGATGGTGTAATTGGCTTAAGTATCTGGGCTCTACTTGCTATCCTTTTCTTCCCTCAAAAACCCGTTCAGAGGGATACTTCTGTGTCGTGAGAATCAGAAAAGAAAAAAAGAACTCTTTGAGTCTTGACATATAACTAGTGAGGTGAGCTTCATCAAAAACGTCATCTCTGTAAAAAGTCTATGTCAGCGATGAAGGGCTTCTCTAGAATACCACGTTAAACTGCAGCTCAAATTTCTGATGCATTGCAACTTGCTGGCTGCGGAAAGGAAGCAGAGGGTTAGCTCTTTGTCTACATTGAGTGAGAGGTACCACTGAATGCAATGGCTTTGGGGCTGTCGCTGGGGTATCTGGCCTTCATGCTTGGTAAATTTGTATACTACCCTTTTCTGGACTGTATGGATCAACTTGTAATCTTCCAGGTTATAAGATTACCTCCATACAGGGATAATTTCTTCCATTCATTATACGGTACGTATCTTAACTACTATTAAACTTTATTTGTAGTGTGCTTAATTGTTAATTCCCTTCACTGTTACTGTTCATGCAGGTGGGAAAGAATAAACTAACCAAGTTGTTGGATATGCTCAGGGAGAGAAACTAGCACATATTGGTTACCATTTTAACCATAAGTATGTTGCGCAGAGTTATCTGACTTTGTTCTATAGTTCATACTAATTACTTGACTTGTAGATTTGGTCAGTACATCATCTAGTCTATTTTGTTTTGAATCTTCGGACACAAGCATACCCAAGTTTTGAGGCAGCAATTTTTACCCAACAAATACTGTACTTAGAAAATAGATCCAGGGCATAGTTAGCTTATGCCACCTACAGTTATGTATTTTTCCCCCTCTCCTCTATTCGCTGATAGTGTAATGTTACTCCCATGTACAGAAATTTTTTTATTGAGATTTTCAAGGAAAATAGACATGTTACCCATGTATGATACTTCTATGCTCTTTGGCTAACATGTTGTGCAGATTTTTTTTTTTAAAAAAAACTGAATCATGCAGAAATTATTGTCTCTTATTTCAACAATATTTTCTCATCTATTGCTTCAACAAGGAAAATACTTTCTGTTGTTCTCTTCTTAATGCAGTGACGCACAAATTTTTTTGCGTGTTCTTGAAAAACAAATTTTTTTTCTGATCATATTTTTTGGTGTTCATCTGGGTTCTGAATCTGTAAATTATGTAAGTAGCAAAGCAATCTGGCGAAGGAGAGCCTGAATCCAGCTAGAGTAGAGATGATGCCTAGCGAGCGGGATTAATTCTTTTCTATTTTTTTAATTTGCCCCCTGCTGTCACCTTAATTGCAAAATAGTTTCTTTATCTTGAAATTTACAAATATAGCCTCCTCACGAGCGCGAAAGCACCTGAGACTGACACATGGCTCATCATGCGGTCGGGGAGCGCGAAAAGAACGTGGCCAGCCGGCCACCTTCCGCGCCACTGGACCGCAGGATGTCGCCGACAACTTTTCATGCTACCTGAGCGCATGAGGTCGGCGGCATTCCGCGCCGCCCAAGCGCAGCATGCAACGGCTTCCGTGGTCCCCGGTCGATGCCCTCCTCCCGCCACTCGGCAACCGTGGACTTTCGGACCACTTGCGCGCCCTTCCTCGCCTGGCACGCATTTGCCCGCCGACCTCCCAGCCTCCCTGACGTTGCTGCGCTCTGCCACGCGCCTGGCCGCCCGATTCTTGGCCCCGAGTGGCGTTGGCGCCGAATTTGGCACGTGTCCGCTCGTTCGTTGCTCGGCCCCTTGCAGTCGGCATTAAAACACACCGAAGTTGGAGGCAAAGACCTCATTTTCATTTCTTGTGCCTGAGCCACGAACGAGAGACCGGGAGAGAGGCATAGCAAAGAAGGGAGTAATAGAGGCCGCAGAAGACGTTAATTTTTTAGTGGCTTTGGGAATTTGAAGGTTGTGCAATTGCATAAGTTGTAGGTCGGCTTGCGAGCATCAAAAAAATGTAATTTTCATCCACATGCTACTATAGTTTTAGCAAGATGATTAGCATATACTTAGCTTAGTGGTCCCAAAATTACTATGTAAGTACACATGCAAGTAGCGTAATTATTTTTATTACCGTAATGGTTTCTCGATAGTGTAGAATGTGTTAGGTTATCATGCTTAGTTCACATATATGTTATGTTTAGTTCCTGTGGATGGCATTGTTTAATTAGTTGTGGTAATGTCGTCTTAGTCACGAGAATAATGTGTGTGGTGTTATTTGATCGTTACTTTAGCACGGTTAAGTAGTACATTTTGAATCCATATAAATGTACGAATTATCTGAACTGTGGATGTTGTGCATTATTTTGATCGTACGCAGACTATTCGTCATATACATTAAGAAATTAAAATACCTAGTATGTTAGGGGGAAAAATATTACGCAATGTGTAGTACGTAGACTCCCTGGAAAAAATATTACTCTCTACCAGCGTCATATACATTACGAAATGCAAAACGCCCAAAAAACGATTCCCTAGAATATTCTCTATTTTGTAATTTTCAGTATTTTCTTTCCAATCGATCTTTTGATCGCTCGTTCTCCATCGTCTAAGCACGGAATCCAATGATTCAAGTTTCTAAATTCATCTAAAATTCTAATCTTCCTTCTAGTATATGTTTTTTCTGTGATTTTACTGTATTTATTTATTTGTGTTTCTCGTTTTGCGTGTAGAACCCATTGTCATCTTCTTTGAACATGTTGATTAAAGACTTATTCGTGTCCTATAGTAATGGTCTCGTGCTGCAAAGCTTCTGCACGGACTACCCCGACCGCAGGTAGGTTTGACACGCCGAGCTACAGGTAGCTGGTAATGAAATCGCATTTCAGTGCACACCACTATTCTGCTTCTCATTATGCCGTAACCACGTCTCTTTTCCCACCGCAGTCTCCGTCGCGCCTATGTGACTTCAGCTAGTGGATCGACGACAAGATCCACCCCTACAACATGTGGATGCTGCTGTCACGGAAGAGATGGGCCAGGGAGGACTGCGAGGGTCGTGAATGGCATCTCGAAGAGTTGCAGACTGAGATGGAGGAGAAGAGGCGGCAGAGGCTACACAAGGAGCAGGAGTGTGAGCATGCTAGGCGACGCGAGACCGAGAGGGCGCATAAGAGGGCTATTACGATGAAAACTAAGGCGCAAGGTGAAGAGTACAACGCCGAGCTGGGCCGCAAGGGCAAATGACCACGTTCCACGCAGTAGTTCGATCATCTTCGTTCATATGTCCCATGTATTTGTAATTCTCTAAAGACATGCATGTACCGTCTTTGGTTTGTTTGTTTGCATGCTATGTAACCCCCTTGTCGTATCAACTGTCATGTTGTTATCGTTGCATCATTTTCTCCAAAGTTCTCCACTGTGTATGAACTCCCTAGCGTATCGCAATATCACTTACCTTCCTACTTACGAATCATTGCTATCTTAATCGTCCTCACAAAATTCTTTAGAAATTTACCGCACGACAACAACATACGACGATCACAAAATGTTATTACGAGTCTAACAGATTTCGTACCCAAATCACAAAATATTATGCATACAGGGTCCGGATGCTTCTGTCCTTGTGTACCGTAGTAGTAGCGAGGTTGACAGAAGCAATTGTTCAAACCATCATGCGCATGCTTCCTCCTTATTTTTTTTTACAGAACTCGGTGCCCACATTTACTCCTGATTTTTTTAAAAAAAAATTCTAGAATCATACTTCTTCCGAAACTTTATTTACAAACTTCGGTGCCCATATTTCTTTACAATGTTTTTTTTTACAAATATCAGTATCCATGTTTCTTCCTGATCATTGAAACCCTAATCGGAATCGGCGAAACGCTAATTGGAACGACGAAAAAGCCCTAACCGGCTGAAATGAAACCCTAACCGGCCCCTAGTTCCTGCGCTCGGGCGGCGCGGAATGCCGCCAGCCTCATGCGCTCGGGTGCGCGCGGAAAGTTACCCGCGAGATCGGACGGTGCCTGCGACGCCACGTGGCCTGGCTTCTCCATAGCAGGAAAGGTCCGGCCGCGCCGTGGGCCTCGTGGCGAAAGTGCGAAACCATCAGCTCGTGTTCGTTCGCTCCCACTCCCCGGGTCGCCTCACCTCGCCTCCTCCGCTTCCAGCCTTCCCACGGCAGCGGCGGCGGCTCACCTCCGCTACTCCCCACTCACTGCCTATCCACTAAAACCCCGTGCCCTCCTTCCTCCTCACGCCCGCCGCTACACCCACGGGACCAAAGCTGCCAGGAGCCTCTCCTGCCGTCTCCGCCCCATTGCCACGGGGGAGGCCTTACCTACGGAGAACTCCAGCCACATCTTCCCGCCCCGTGCGGCCGCCGCCCGCTCGCCGTCATCAAGTTCCTCGTCGGCGCCGTCCCTGAGGTCACCTACGGGTTGGTGGAATCCATCCATGGTTCGGGGGTGGAACCGTACTCGCAGTAATCCACGATCGCTTCGGTGCGGAAAAAAATTACTGATTTGCGTTGGGTCGCGTGGTTGGTTGCAGTCACCTGCTGGAGCTCCTGGCGCACGTGGGCTTCCTCGTGGTATCCGTGCCGTACAACGTCACCTTCGACCACGAGGCGGCCGTGCGGGAGGTCTTCGAGAGGTTCCACGGCTGCTACGACGCGCTCCTCGCCTCAGGGCTGCCGGAGGCCGGGCTGAGCGCGCTGGACATCGCAGAGCTCCCGCTCTACGCGGTTGGTCACAGATGATCTGAGCATGGAGTGTCGCACGCCACCAGTTCGATGCTTTGCCATAGAGCAAATTTGAAGCTTTGTTTTGTTGACATTATTCTTTAACTATTCTTCAATGGGTTGCAGCAACGGTGCGCTGCTTCAGCTGTTGGTGGGGAGCTACTTCTCAGAAAAGATACCAAACGTTCGCATAAATACCTGTTCTCTTGAATGATTTGGGAGAATAAGGAGACAAAGTTTGAATTCCTAACTTTTGTGTATAATTCCTTGATAATAATGCTTAGTGTTTTAATTCTTCTTCTTTCTGGTTGGATTCTGATCATTCTAGGCTAATGCCATTGTTTCATTCAAGTTCAACAATAGGCCGGCTTCAGAGGCTGTTCCTTACTTTGAGCGGGTAAAAATCTTGTGCTTTCTAGCACATCGCATTGTTGTTACCTTATGGTGAATGGGAGTAACTATGCTGCTCCACGCCTTATTGTTTCGAACTAACTGGAATAGATCCCAATTTTGCTAAATTGAAGAAGAAACAAAAATGAAGTCTTGATCATTTAGCGCCTATTTTCAGCCTGAACATTTGATATCTTCGTAACTGGTATACTGAAGTATGACAATACGATAGATTCTTTTGTTTGTGTTTGCATAAGTTTACGAAGTTTTGAAGAAAGTATATTTTGGCATTCTACAAACTTGCCCAACTTGGCAGGCGATTCTCTTTGTTCCCTGCATTGGGACTTATGCTGCCAAGTAGCTGACCATGACTAACTGGCACGGAAATCAAACTAAACTTTTGAAGTTAGCTTAAGGATTAGGAGAACAATTAATTCTGAACTTTATAAGATCCTGTGAACTGTGCACATGTGTACCATACCTTCAATCCCTTCCTAACCCACATTCAACCCCCCATTCCCACATGCTCAATTTTCCTTGTGCGAAAAACACACATATTCCCTGATATTGCACTGCAGCCACTGCTGGTATGTTGTGGTTGTTGGTTGGATATGGGTCCAAAGACCGAGGGTAGGGCACTCGTCCTTATCTAACCGCTAGTAGGGCTTTTCCCTATCGAAATAGTGAGGTTCTGAGGCTTGATTAGCCAGGGAGGCGAGGGATTGCCCTCCAAGCTCATCCGGAACTTTTCCCGACGAATAAGGAGTCTCTGATCTTTAGCCAACCGATTAGGGACTAACTTCGTTTATTTCTTTGCTTCCTAATAATGGGAAACCTATCAATCCATCTAATTTTTCCAACTATTAAAAATAACCTTCCTAATAAATAAGATCTTATTCCTAACAATTATTAGATAGGTAAGGAACTCCAAAATAATCTACCTAACCAACTATTATTTATTCTAGGAAACCAATCGACACGCATGGAAAATAACATGCTACAGTACCAATGGTACTGTCCGCTCGCCTGCTATGCAGCCTCGTGCCTTTCTCCATAAGTGGTGCCCACGGTTGAAGTCATTGGTGGTCCCATGTTGACAAGAGTATCCGGTACTGGCGTCGATTCGCTTGAGAGCAGATTAGCGACACTCCGACGTATAGCGCCCAAGAAAGAAACACCTTAGCATGTTGTGGCGTTGAAGAAGGCGTCGGCGGCATGGGCAACCGACATGGGGTAGCAGTTACGCCCTTACTGCCCTGGAGCGTGACGATAGTGGGAAGGATGCGATGGCGGCGTTGTCCTCTCAGTTGTTGCGCTCTGCATTGCCTATAGCACAACATCGGTCGGTCGTGTGGAAAATATCGCTGCTGGACAGCGGCATCCTTCCTCCAGCGGTGCCGCACCGGGGGTGCAACCAAGGGCAGCGATGCACACTGGGGTGGCGTTGGTGGCGCCATTGAGAAAGGTGACGGTAGCGCTGTCATTGGCGCTACCGCCATTGCAATGACACGCGATATCTCTTCCTGCCCCCTTCAACTTGACCATCAATGCCCACGTTTCTTGGAGGATAGCTATCATGTTGTCAATTGAGGTCATTATCTTTTCTTTGCTAGCCTTCAACATGGCGAAGGGAGATAGTTCGGCACTAGAAGCCATGGTGGGTGGATTTGATACCAAATGTTGTGGTCGTTGGTTGGATATGGGTCCGAAGACCGAGGGTAGGGTACTCGCCCTTATCTAATCTCCAGCAGGGCTCTTCCCTGTCGAGGTAGCGAGGCTCTGAGGCCTAATTAGCTAGAGAGGCAAGGGATCGTTCTCCAAGCTCGTCCGGGGCTCTTCCCGACGAATTAGGAGACTCTGATCTTTAGCCAACCGGTTAGGGATTAACTTTGTTTATTTATTTGCTTTCTGATAATGGATACATGCTATCCCTTTTATAGGGGCGGCCCGACTTGACCCCTAAGAAAGAATCTATAAGGAAACCTATCAATCCAGTCCAATCTTTCCGACTATTATAAATAACATTCCTAATAAATAAGACCTTATTCCTAACAATAACTAGATAGATAAAGAATCCTAAAGTAACTAACACAAGGAAAACAGTGTGCTACAGTATAAGGTTCTTTTCACACGCGCTACAGTACCCCTGTGGTACTGTTCACGCGCCTGCTAGCTATTCCATACTGTGAAGCCCATAACAGGCATGTGTTTGGTTGGGCCGAGGTTTTGTGTTGGGGGGATGAGATGAGTTCTACACAGTATTGTGTGTTGAACTACAGCTAGCTATTCCATACTGTGAAGTCCAGAGCGCCAAAAAGCCAGGATCAATTATTTTGGTTCAGATATGAGACTAGCAGATTCATCCAGAACCTATTTACACTTCATAAGTTGTTATCAATTAAAACGAATAACTTATTAGGCTATGGCAAGGTGTCTGAGGAACATGTACAAAGTACAATGCTACTTGATACTTCATTTCCAACATACATTTTATGTTCAGAACTGGTTTCAGTCCTGAGACGTTATATTCTTAGTTTATTACCTTATGCTCTCGCCTCCTGTTTTTTTTTTGTTATTCTCTCTCCTTAATAGTAAATTTGTTTTATGCAGATAGGCCCCCTTTTTAGTTAACTAATGCCTATGATGGAGGCATCATCTATCTACTTGTCATGTGGGGCATTCCATATACGCGAAGGAAGAAGACAATGCTGACTACTGCACCTGGGAGTTCGGATCCGGCAACTTCAGCAAGTATTGAACCTGTGTCGGATATGGAACATGCTGTCTTTTAGTTTCCTTTGCAAACATAGCTAATTACGGAAGTTGTAACAGATTAGCTTTCCAATACGAATTCAATTCTTAGTCTACTTTGTTAGGAGCTCTCTATTTAAAGGAGAGAATCACTTTATTTACAAGCAAGCAAGAATATCGAAAATCCTCATCATCCGCCTCTTCTCACGCTCGCATTTGTTCGTTCCTCTTTTCACCAAAGTCTCGGCCGGGCGGCTCTGTACCTGCAGCGCGCATCCGCGCCTCCGAGGCCTTGGTCGTCGTCCGATCCCAAAGACACGCCTACAACTGCGTTCCAATCCATCTTCGTCACGCCCAACCCCGACAACTTGGTATCGATTTTCTTCGCGCCATCAATCATGTCGATGGGGACAACATGGAAGCTCTTAGCAAGAAGCTAGATGCCTTATTTCAGCAGATGGAAGCAGATCGCTTGAAGTTGCATGACAAGATCGATAATCTCTCTGGCTCAATCCGAGATATTGATCAGCAACAACGAGCACACCATGTTGCGATCACCCGTTTGGAGCACGGGCGCAACAACCAACCAGGCGATTTCGATCAGGAGACAATCACCGATACACGTTTCAGAGCAACCACTGGCATCCTTCCCAATCCTCGTCGACCACCGCATGTGTCACCAGCCGCGTCGGTTCTGGAGTTACGCCATGCAGAGCAAGAAGGACCAGGGGCTCTCCGCTCGCCGGCCGATGGTCCATATGCTGGTCGAGGGAGTGTACCTCGGTTCTATAAACTGAATTTTCCAATGTTCGACGGGCAAGACGATCCATTGCCGTGGCTGAACCGTTGCGATCAGTTTTTCCGGGGTCAGCAGACAATGGAGGAGGATAAAGTTTGGCTGGCCACGTTCCATATGACGGGATCAGCTCAGCTATGGTACCACCGCTTGGAGCGTGACACCGGCACACCTTCATGGCGTCGCTTTGTCGAACTTGTGAACACTCGCTTTGGACCTCCGTTACGAACCAATTCGCTGGGCGAACTCATTGCTATCCGTAAGCAAGGCACCGTCCGTGAATTCTCCGACCAGTTTCTCGCTCTGTTGTGCCGTACCGACCCACTGACGGAACGCCAACAAGTTCAAATCTTTACTGCCGGTCTCGGCCAACCGTTACAAACGGATGTGGAATTGCAAGCCCCGCAGTCATTGGAATCAGCTATGAGTTTAGCGCAAGCTTATGAACGCCGCTCGCAGCTCGCCGTGGCCACGCCTCCAATAAACGCGCGCCGACCGTGGCGTCCTGGCGGCACACCCACAACAGCTTTTGGCACCGGTCCAGCCAACGAACCAGTGACAGCCGCACTTCCCTCAACAGGTAGCTTACCTCGTCGCACCCTCTCTCCGGCCGAGCTCGAACGACGCCGAGCACAGGGTCTGTGCTACCGCTGTGATGAAAAATTTGTCGCTGGCCATCGGTGCAAACGGCTCTTCGTCATCGAAGTGCAACCGGACATAGAAAGCGACGAAGAGTGCCCACTGGCCGACAGCGAACCCGAAATCTCCTTGGCAGCGCTTACTGGAATTCAGCCACGTTCGGGACAGACTATGCGTCTACGCGTCGAGATTGGCAATAGCACCTTCGTGGATCTCCTCGACTCCGGTTCAACTCATAATTTTATCGCCAACGATGTTGTGGCTTCCACCGGCGTCGTCATGCGCCCGCGCTCTGGATTAAGCATCACCGTCGCCAACGGCGATCGCGTCACGAGCTTGGGGGTCTGCCAAGCCATGACCATCTGCATCGACAAGGAGGAATTCACACTGGATTGCTATGCTATGCCGCTTGATGGGTTTGATGTGATTTTAGGGGTACAATGGCTTGGTACTCTCGGCCCCATCACGTGGGATTTCTCAGCCATGACTATGTCGTTCGCTCGCCACGGAAGACGCATCACATGGACCGGCCTACCTATGGCCCCTCGCATGAGCCAGGCCTTTGCATGCTCTGAAACGACACTTCTGGAGGATCTTCTCGCCGACTTTCCTGATTTGTTTGTGGAACCACATGGTTTACCACCCGCCCGCGAGATCTCCCATCACATTCACCTCAAGAAAGGTACCGATGCCATTGCAGTTCGTCCATACCGCTATGCACAATTGCAGAAAGACGAGCTAGAACGTCAGTGTACAGATATGCTTCAACAAGGAACCATCCGCCGTAGTTCCTCAGCCTTCTCGTCACCGGTCTTATTGGTCAAGAAGCGAGATGGTACTTGGCGTTTTTGTGTGGATTATCGCAACCTCAACGACAAAACGATCAAAGATAAGTTTCCTATTCCGATCGTTGATGAGTTACTTGATGAGCTTCGGGGTGCAATTTTTTTTACCAAATTGGACTTACATTCTGGATATCATCAAGTATTGATGCATCTTCGACATCGAAGACCGCTTCCGTACACATCGTGGTCTTTTGAATTTCTTGTCATGCCATTTGGTCTTACTAACGCTCAAGCCACATTCCAAGCTCTTATGAATACCGTGCTTCTGGACTTTCTTCTAGCTATGTCTTGGTTTTCTTCGACGATATCCTCATTTATAGCCCTACTTGGTCAGCACATTTACGGCATCTTCGCACGGTACTACAACGCCTTCAACATCATCGCTTGTTTTTAAAACAATCCAAGTGTTCTTTTGGAGAAACATCGGTGGCATATTTAGGCCACGTTGTTTCGGCAGAAGGTGTGGCGGTTGACAATGCCAAAATCAGTGCCATCTCCACATGGCCAACTCCGTCCTCAGTAAGGGCGCTCCGTGGTTTTCTTGGTTTGGCCGGGTATTACCGCAAGTTCATTCGTAATTTTGGTACTATTGCGAATCCCCTTACTAAGTTGCTTAAAAGGGAGGCTTTTCTTTGGACGTCAGAAGCTCAGGATGCTTTTTTGTGCCTAAAATCAGCCTTAACACAGGCTCCCGTATTGCAATTACCGAACTTTCATGGAGATTTTATTGTTGAGTGCGATGCCTCAGGTTCTGGTTTCGGTGCTGTCTTACATCAAGGTACTGGAGCTGTGGCATTTTTCAGTCGTTCCATTGCACCAAGACATGCTTCCCTAGCAGCCTATGAACGGGAATTAATCGGACTCGTTCAAGCGGTTCGTCATTGGAGACCTTATTTGTGGGGGCGCCGCTTTGTGGTACGTACTGACCATTATAGTTTGAAGTTTTTGCTTGATCAACGTCTCTCAACAATTCCTCAACATCAATGGGTCAGTAAACTCTTGGGTTATGATTTTTCTGTTGAATATAAACCGGGCAATTTAAATGTCGTAGCCGATTCTTTGTCCAGAAGAGATGCTGCGCTCCAGCCAAGTTCTTTTGCTCTGTCATCACCGTTTTTTTCTTTGTTTGATGACTTATCCATCCATGCAAACACTTCAGTCGGCCATAGCATCCGGTCAACAGCATGCTTCATGGGCTATTATTGATGGTTTGGTTACGTTTCACAACCGAGTGTATGTGCCGGTTACATCTGCTTTGTTGCCTTCTATTATTCAGTTAGCTCATGGAACAGGCCACGAAGGTATTCAAAAAACTCTTCACCGTCTGCGGGCAGATTTTCATGTGCCACATGCTCGAGCAGTTGTTCAAGATTACATACGCGCTTGTGATGTTTGTCAACGCAATAAAAGCGAACAATTGCATCCGGCCGGATTGCTTCAACCATTGGAAGTACCTTCTACTATTTGGACCGACATATCAATGGATTTTATTGAAGGGCTTCCTCGGATTCATGGTAAAACAATCATTCTTACGATTGTGGATCGTTTTTCCAAATATGCTCATTTTTTGCCTTTGGCTCATCCATACACGGCATATTCGGTTGCTCAAGTGTTTTTTAGTGAGATTGTTCGTCTCCATGGTATTCCGACATCTATTGTCAGTGATCGCGATACAGTTTTCACAAGCTCTTTTTGGTCGGAACTTTTTCGTTTAGCCGGTGTTAAGCTTAACATCAGTTCTGCTTTTCATCCGCAATCAGATGGCCAATCAGAAGTGGTAAATAAGATCATTGTTATGTATCTCCGTTGCCTTACAGGGGACCGCCCTAAACAATGGCTCCGTTGGTTACCATGGGCTGAGTATTGTTATAATACATCTTTTCAAACCTCGCTTCGAACTTCACCGTTTAAAGTGGTTTATGGCCGAGATCCACCAACATTGCGCACTTATCAACCAAGGACCAGCAAGCTACCGGCTGTAGACCAACTTTTACAGGAAAGGGATGCTTTCTTGATTGATATTCGTGATCGTCTACTTCTCGCCCAACAAACCTATAAACGGCATTACGACAAAAGTCATCGAGAGCTGGAATTTTCGGAAGGGCAATGGGTGTGGCTTCGTTTACACAAACGGCCTATCGCTTCGTTATCACAATCTATTCAAAGCAAATTGGGACCCCGTTATTTTGGACCTTATCAAATTATGTAGAAGGTGGGTTCTGTGGCTTATCGCTTACAATTACCTGCGAGTGCAAAGATCCATAATGTTTTTCATGTGAGTCTGTTAAAACCATTTATTGGTCCATCGCCATCCTCACCCCCGCCCCTACCGATAATGTTACATGGTCGTGTTTGTCCTGTACCGGCCAAAGTGCTTAAATCGCGCTTAGCTCGTGACCACCTTCAAATATTGGTCCAATGGGAAAATGTACCCGAAACAAGTGCTTCATGGGAAGAGTTGGAGCAATTTCAAAAACTGTATCCATTATTTAAGCTCGAGGACGAGCTATTTTCAAAGGAGGGGAGAGATGTCATGTGGGGCATTCCATATACGCGAAGGAAGAAGACAATGCTGACTACTGCACCTGGGAGTTCGGATCCGGCAACTTCAGCAAGTATTGAACCTGTGTCGGATATGGAACAGGCTGTCTTTTAGTTTCCTTTGCAAACATAGCTAATTACGGAAGTTGTAACAGATTAGCTTTCCAATACGAATTCAATTCTTAGTCTACTTTGTTAGGAGCTCTCTATTTAAAGGAGAGAATCACTTTATTTACAAGCAAGCAAGAATATCAGAAAATCCTCATCATCTGCCTCTTCTCACGTCTGCATCTGTTCGTTCCTCTTTTCACCAAAGTCTCGGCCGCGCGGCTCTGTCACCACGGCGCCGCATCCGCGCCTCCGAGGCCTTGGTCGTCGTCCGATCCCAGCACACAGCTACAACCTGCGTTCCAATCCATCTTCGTCTACGTCCAACCCTGACACTACTCTGGCCAGAAATGCATCAGGTGATTGTTCATTTACAGCTTACCTTTATATGATATTTATCGATTAGAAATTAAGTTTCATGGAAAAAAATGTGGTTTACAGCTGACCCTCCATATCGAGCCTGGTAACTTTACCGAGGTTGATGGTAAATCTAGTTCTTAGTTATGGTTTATTAGCTTCCATAGTTCCAGTGCTTCATGATATTGCATTGTTGTTGCTATGCCTCATGATCTTCCGTAATTTTCTGGACATGTTAGAAATGTGTCCAAACATTTGTTTAATGGAAGGGTTACAACAAAGACAAACTTGCTCAAAATGCTCATAGACTGTTTATAGTATGATGTGATGTCATGACTTTGTAGGAGATGCGTGGATTGCCCTATTTGATTTAGTTGGAGGTTTGATACGGGAGTATGATCAAGAAGTTGTGGTATCCCTGAGCAAATTTGTTGATCAGTTACCCTCAGTAATGAATCAGGTACTACATGATTCTTAGTTCTTTCGTTATATAACTGTGCTTCTACAACATGTTTGGTCCATAGATACCATTTTTATCCTGAAGATATATGTTTCCCGTGTTATTTACATGTAAAAAGGTGTATCTGAATTCAAACCAACACCACCTGAAAACTGTGAATTCTGCAAGAATTCCTACAGCGTACCTAATACATTATTGGTAGAGCGGACGGACTTGCATTTACTTGTGCTAACCTTTACCTATTCTAATTTAGTATTTACTAATATTCCATATATATACTGTAGTTGAAATTCAGCATTGACGCTATTGACGATACAGACATAGTTGAAGACATCTTGAGACCCTGGGTGGAATCAATTGGTGGGCAAATAAAGGTCATACTGTCAGGAACGCATCTAACTATGTATACAGGTACTGCTGGTCATGTTTGTCATCTGAAAATTGTATGATGCATCATATGCAGTCATATAGAACTCTGCAACATTTGTGTAAGACCCATCCCGATAGGGTCATTCACCAGTCACCACCAATAGTCTCTAACTTGGTGCTAGCACTAGAAATGGTAGTAAACAAGCAGATGTTTGTAGATGAACAATGAATCTAGCCATTGGGCATTCTTGGAATCACTGAATCATATCAAAGACAACTTCTTCGTTTTTATCTGCATTACCATTTCTCTACGCAGCATTAGTATTCATGTGTGCTGTGCCAGGCACTAACTACAGCTGTACTACAGGATGTGAAATGGCAGGTTGGTTCATAATACACTCCAGCAGATGCTCTTGCCCAGGGTTTGAAATCATTGGCTCTCAATAAAACTAGGGTCCTCTCAAGAACTATTGCTGATTGGTTTAGATCCCTTTAATTTTTGAGTTACCTTATACATCCATTGAAGTTCAGAATGCTGCTTACAAAGGTATGTAGTACTGTATCTAGAATTCATAAATAGTCGATTCACAACCATTCGCAGACTTTTACACCTTTGTTTAACTTCTGTGGTGTAAAGACCGAGGACGATTGCTTGCATCACTCACGCACTTACCACATTGGAGATCTTTTTACACACCTCAAAGCTGCAGAAATTGATGTAGAATCAATAGTACGATCTGGTTTTCATTCAGTTAACAGTGGCTCATGCATCAGAAATTTTTTGTTGGTTCCCACTTTGCTGATGCAGTCGGCTGGGGGTTGCCACTGCGAGGAGACATCGGAGTACAAAGTAGTACCTAAGAGCGACTCATTTGGGCTGAGTTGAGTTGGTCATGCATGCTCACCCACAGGCCGTACTACTACCACTATCTGATCAAGATTGGGAGATTGGGGCCAAGTGTTTGGACTCTAGTCACAGCCTATGCAATGCATTTAACCCAAAGTCCAAAAAAACAATGATTCTATCTCAGGTATGGCACCAGCAAGGCCGAATTGGCCGTATATATCTTGCAGCACGCACGCAAGCCTGTCTGTGCGTTGCACGGCCTTCTGCTGGTTGGCATTGTACACTAAAAACATGTGTAGATTGTCATGTTGTATTTTCTGGATATACCTGACAATCTCATTGTGTAGCTCAAACATTTGGACAGTTTTGGGTATTTGGTTTGTTGATGATGCTTGTAGTAGTAGCCGGTTCTGTATTGACACCCATGCATATGCTGCAACAAGCCCTGGCTGCTGACTTCGGAACTGGGACGTGGGAATTTAATGGGAATCTTTTTGTATGAATTTGCGGAACTGGGACTTTGCGAAATTCTTCTGTTCCAAACAGGCCTGGCTAGCTTTATTTGATTTTTTTTGTATGAATTTTTGGAACTGGGACTTTGCGAAATTCTTCTGTTCCAAACAGGCCTGACTAGCTTTATGTAAAAACTAGCTGGTGTTTTTTGGTTTCCAGGAATACGCAAAGTCTAAACAATCTGTGTGCACGCAAGAATGATAGTATGATACAAATGCAACAGCTGTGAATTATTGATGAACAGATCCGGTTCGAAAAAACTCGATAAAAAGTACCGGTGTCTAGTCCTAAGCCGACCAAATCCCAGAGAAAAATCTGCCCAGTTCAGGATCTGCTGGGATTGGTATCTCAGCACTCCAGTCAAATCACGATGCAAACCATAGCCAACTTTTTTCTTCCGCCATCAGTGGTGGCCTAAAAACACGAAGGCTTAGCCATACTTTGTGAAAACGACAGGGCATCCTAAAAGGCTACCGCGTACCCCATGTACCAATATCAATGCACGTCCAGCTTGTAAAGATCTTGCTTTTCCTTGCATGCATGCTTTGCCGAACCAAATTAAAAGCCATCACAGCTCACAGCTGAAACCGTAAGTACATTTCCTGTATAGTAAGAGTATCTTTAGTGTATTGAACTGATGTGGATTCAAAGTTATGAATTGAGCTTATTTTTCTTAAATGTATTGAACCGATTCCTACTGATAAATAGGACACACGTTACATTAAAAAATAATAAAATAATATCTTCTCTCAAACGCACTCTCTCCTATGTAGTTGTTTAATGCTTTGAATCAGCTCCTAAGTAGAGGCCGGTTCTATGCATTTTTCTTGTTGGAATTGACTCCTCCAATGTATTGAATCGATTCAATTTTTTTCTCTCTCCTCGTTGAACCGGTTAAAACACGACGTTGAGATGATCTAATATACGGTATTCTCCTTGTATGTACGTGCCCGTTTTACACTGGTATGTATGTATGTATGTAGTGCATGCACGGGCCAGTGGGACTTTTGTCGGGGCCTCGTAACTTGTGCCGTGTGCACGCTCGCCTCTGACGCGCATCGGCGAATCACAGCTCAGATTATAGGTATATCGTCGATCCGGGACCAAATTTCCGGCGAGGACAAGCTCCAGCAAGCCACTGTCAGACCAAGGCTTGGACGCACGCACGCACGCACGTATCTGCATGCATGCATGCGGCTGCGTCCGTCCGTCGCATGCGATCGAAAAGGTAGGCTCTGCCGCTGACGAGACGCCCGTACCACCTTGCATGTTGGCACGGCCTCAGAGGACGCGCGCGGCCGCATCGCATGGAGGTACACGACCTGCCGGCGGTCGGCATGCAGAAGCTGTTGCGCACGGAGAGATCGATCTTAAGTCACCGGCGGTTCGCGGCAACGATCGACGAACGTGCATGGTACGTTGCGTTGCAACGGCATGGGGCAAACATGCACTTGGTGTCTCTGAGATACTCGAAATAATTTACTTCTTGTCTCGTGATATCGTGCCCATGGATCACGGATGCATGGCATGAAAGCTAGAAACTCCACGCTTCCCTCTGCTAAGTTATTTAATGGGATTCGATAAATATCAGCCAGTTCTTTTCTGTACAAAAAAAAACGTTCAAATTTTGAGCCATTCGATATGTATATCTGGTGATAAACAATTTTCATCGTTATCGGAGAGTTGGGGGAGTTGCCCTTTTTGTTTTGCAAAAGTTGGCATGCTGTTAGAAGACAGGTGATCTGACCGGCCTAGTGGTGCCGGTGCAGGCTTAGGGTAAATGGACACCAAACAATGGTGTGGGCAGTGGCGAAGCCAGGATGAAAACAGAGATAGTGCTCATGTGTCGAAACTAACGTAAGATAAGCATACCAAAACATGCACCTACCGGTCTGTTGCTATCCAAATGCATACGTATATAGAATGCAAACAAAGTGAAATCAACAAATACAATAATTGAAGTACCTGGCTAATGGAAGGTGTGTCCTAAATATCCGTAAATATATGAGCACCAACACATAGATTTAAAATATCAAGTTTAGTGATACAATAGTAAATGATGAATACTTATAAACATAAAATAGAAAACGAAACATACCACTAAGGCACTACATTTGATTACGATGCAATTTCACCCTATGATTTTTCATGTCTTGAAAGCGTCGAATGATTCTTTTATTACCAAGGCTTCTAAATATCTCTTATTTAGTGTAACACACCATCAAGTCATTGAGTCATTTATCAGCTACCTTTCTACACAAATCTGTCTTGATAATCTTCATTGATGAGAAGATTCTTTCAACTGATGTCGTTGGTACTGGAAAGATCAATGCCAGCTCGATAAGGCGATAGACCAATGTGAAAGTTCTATTTTTTTCATGTTTCCACCATCTTTTGAGCGAACTTGGCAAGATCACGACATTAATGAAATTATTCACTTCTCCAAACATTAAGAATGAAGGTTTTAAGTTGATTTCTTAACAATAAATGGTCAGCTATGGTGAAATCCGCATCATAAATCTCAGCAAGTCGAACAAGCTTATCAACATCAAACTTAGAGAAGGAGTCGTTGGACCAAGACAAGACATGCATATCAATAACTCTGAAGAAACTTCATTGAAACGATGATCCATCTCTGTTATAATGGCATCAACAGCAACAATAAAAATGTCAACATGGTAATAATGAAGGTGAGTCACCTTATGCTTTTGGTGTGCAAATTTACCCTTAACTCCGATGTGATCATCCATATTTGGGACATTAATCTCATTTGTCTCACAAAAGCTTTTGACTTGGTTGAACAATGGCTCCCACTTATTGTCCCTCATGTCTTGCAAACACGCTTTGACATCCACAATCAAACCCATAGCTTCAATAATGTCTTGATCCTTCTTTTTTTTTCAAAGAAAGTGATAACTCATGTGTAATGCTCAACAAGTCTTTTAAGAAAGGCATGATGAATACAAATTCAAAACTTACCATCTTTTGTATCAAACCTACTGCTCCACCATGACCTGAAGGGAATGATGCATCTTCACATATCATCTCTCACCCCAAGAATTGATTCCCACATTTGGTATATACGAAGAAATGTTTTTAGATGTGAGGCCCATCTAGTATCTCTAGGTCTAGCTAGGCCAGTTTCCATATTCAAGCATGTTCCAGTTGAAAGCACACCATTCTCCAATTTCTCCAATAAGACTTCCTGCACTCATAGTGGTCACTATCAAAGGAACATAGTTGAAGAAATCAACAATAGCTCCACGACAGTGACAACCACTAACTGCAATCAGTGAACGAAACAATGGACATAGAAAGCATACAGATTCTCATTCCGTATTAATCTTTGCAAGCCATTAAATTCTCCTCTCATATTTGAAGCTCCATCATAACTCTGCCTACGTAGCCTAGAAATTGATAGATCATGCTTAGCAAGCAAACCAACCACAACTTCCTTCAATGCACCTAATGTATACAAAGTGACATGCTTAATACCAAGAACCTTTCCATGATCTTCCCTTCTTTATTCACAAACCTACATGACATGAATCATGCAAATTTAGAATAGTAGAACAAAACCACAACACACAAATCATAAATGGTATGACTAAAAAACATAACAGAGATCTTCTTCAGAAACTGACTCTGAACAAAAACTGAACAGAATACTGACTCCTTCAGACCTACCAAAAACAAAAAAAAACAAAAAATGTACGTGGCTCGTAGGCTGCAGAGATCAGCAATGGGTTGAGGAGAGATCGTGGCCACGAGCTCAACAATGTGGACGATGACATCGTGAGGAAAAGCGATGGCGATCGCCGACCTCCTCACCTTTGTCCTTGCCGTCATGCTCCGCGTCCTCACCATGGCGTACGTATTCAATATCATGCATGCTCACGATGGCGCGTGATGGTCATTCTTCTAAAACGTCGAAGAGACGCATCATAACGTCGGCGCGCGAGACGAAGAGACGCATCGCGCGGGAGTCGAAAGATTGAATTATCACAGAATGTTATATTAAGAAAACTGTCTGTGATGAGCCCTCCAGCTTCAGTGGTAAACATAGGAAAAGGAGCGTCAATCGTATTTATGAAAAATAATTCCTGAAAAGATGATGATGCTTTGGTTACCAATAATTTATTAGGAGCGGATTCTAATTAATAAATCCTATCTGCCGGACTTCCGTCTTTATTCGTTAATTTAATCTTGCCACAAGTTGTTAAACCTATCAGAAGAGCACGCAGAACTAAGGAAAAATCACTCACAAACTTCTCATCTTTTCTTACTTCTATTTCTTCTTAAAGTTCTCATCTTCCTACCCTTCTAGCCAGTAAGACAAAATTCACGAAACAAATTGACTTTTCGACCACCGTGCATTGAAAGAACAAAATCCATGGATGATCATCAATCGACTACTCCAATTTAGGTGGTTAGAAAGTCAATTTGGTCTATGGATTTGAAGTCTTCAAGAAATTGGTAGAAGATCATATCCCTATGATTATGTGAGCACTTCACTGTTTATGATGTGTAACTTCCGATTGATTGATCACGTGAAGTTACACATGTACAGAACAAGGTGTCTACCGGATTACATATCTTTTGCTTTCTTCTGTTGGGGAAATCTGCTTCAATTTGACCACTTTAAACGATCAATTGGCTTGATCAGGAGTGGTCGGAATCGGCTAATCAGTTGTTTCTAATTACAGACGGTTCTAATAAATAACCATATGTGAATTTAGTAGTATCACAGACGGTTTTTGTTCAGAACCATCCGTAATACTTTATAGACGGTCTTTAATATGAACTGTCTGTGATATTTAGTAATATCACAGACAGTTCTTGTTCATAACCGTTTGTGATACTTCACAGACGGTTTTCAACACGAACCGTCTGTGATATCACTTCTTCACATACGGTTTTTAGCGCAGTCAGTAACACATTAACGTCTGTGATATCACTTCTTCACATACGGTTTTTAGCGTAGTCAGTAACACAGACGGTCGCTAAACCAAAATCGTATGCGATTGTATTTAAAACAAACGGTTTTGGTCAACCTTTTGTGATGAAGCGCCCAGTATTAGCATTTTTGTAGTAGTGGGATAGTTCACATAGCTCACATGCAACCACTACAATTATTTAATTCACTTTGTGATAAGAACTTATAATCTAGTGCGATGATAGTTCCTTTAGGATTCAATAGGCTTGATAAATTCTGGACGATTGGTTTGAGACTTGATTTATTTATTCAATAGACTCATTATGGACTATTTATTAAATATTGGTTCATTATTCCGTATTGCTGTCCGGTGCTTAATTTGATTCTTATGATTATCATGTCGCGTTTAATGCTTCTATTGCGTCCTGTGAATGGATATTATTTTTTATACGTTTGCTGAAAATTATTATAATATATTGTTTAAATCAGTAGTTAGTATAGTTTCATCGCATTCCGGTGGCAGCACGAGACCAGGATATTACGTACAATCGTAGACTCATGAGTCGTGACCTCGCCCCCGCACCAGGTGGTTAACGTTTTATCATTATTCTGTCCTCCACGTACGATCCCTTTTTGAATGATTCGTGCAAGATAGCAATTGCGCTGTTTCGGATGAGTTGGTCGGTGACATTATAGGATGCCAAAATACATGTATTACTGCAGCATGTCGTGCATGTTCGTTCAGCAGTTAGCTAGTGGTGGTCAAATAATTGCCTAGGTAGGGTACACGTGGGCCACTATTACACTTATCGTTAGATTCAGAACATGTACAAATCAGATGCACGTTCTCAGCTGGATCCTAACCGTAGCTACAGGCACTACTGTCTACTTCCATATATATATTCATGCATGTAACGTGCATGCTAAATAATCGTCTAATCCTCCCACGCTTTTAATTTGCTTCAAATTCAACTCGCTCGATCGCTCTACTCCTCTATTCTGCATCCAATCTGTAATAATTCAAATCAAAGCATTATCTGAATCGATTCGGAAATACACACATCATCAGAAGTTTGTATGTATATATAGCACGTACGTACTACTCATTTAAAAGATCGAGTTCACCTTGCACGTACGTACGGCACGATGGATCGGCGCGTTTGGCTCCGTCACAACTTCCGAGGATGTACGAAGTAAACCATGGAGATTCAAGGCTCGAACCTCCGGTACAGGGAGAACTGCTGTCACCCATGCATGATAAATTGCTTCGTCTCTCACTGCACCAACCGAGTAGTGGAGTCAGTGTACCACCCCACATGTGCATGCCCAAACTGCCGCCTGTCCATATACCACCGCACTGTAGCACGTGCGAGCTAGTACGCTAACCATATATATAACTAATTTTTTTTTCTTTGCCTCGGAATTCTTGCCCGAGACCCACTGATTAATTATTGATTACGTACTCCCCTCGGAGCACAAAATACGATCTATTGTGTGTCACCGTCGGAATTAATTAATTAATGTGCAAGCAGCTAATTAAATTATTTACGTTTTGAATGACAACATTAATTTTCTAATAATATTTTGATTGGTCTGATACGAAAATGATGCATAGTAATTAATACTTTCGTAATACTATAATTCTATTAAGTTTTGATCGGCAAAGTCGTGTTTTAAAGCGAGAGCTAGCGACACTTCCTTTTACCCAGGGGAGTAGTAATATATAGCGTTCGATTTCATCAGTGGCACAACAAAGCTAAATTAGGACGCCCCTCACCGAACATATATATGGATGCATGGGACAAGTGTTGCAATACTAGTGATCCACCCACGTACATGCGTACACGTATACGCATGCACCCATAAATATATACAAGCACGTCAAATCAAATGCCGTATCTAATCTTGTAATCGATTCTATCCAGAACGTAACGAGAATCAAATCCCGGCCGGCCGCGACCCTACCGATCGATGGCGAGATGGATCGTACGTGCTCAGGCTTAGTTAGTCCGTAATTGATGCTCCCTTTGACCACTGTCATCCCTGTGTCCGCCGAACAAACGGCCGGCGATCTCGGCTTGTTTTGAATTCATCTGCACGTGCTGCAGTAACCTTTTCACTGCATGCGTGCAGTACTACTACTGAACGATGCACGCCCTGTGGGCATGTGGGTAGCTATTACTGCTCATTGCCGATCGATCCGTCCGTTGCTAGCCAGCTAGTTCGGTTCATGATCGACACGCCATGCATGCACGGATGATCAAAGTCGTTACATGACATATATACGTGCATGCATATGTACGTGCATGTCGATCATCGACACAACGACCGACGGATCGAAAAATTAGGGAACAAAAGTTTGAGCGAATCATGCTGCGTACGTGTACACTAGTGTTCGTCTCATCAACTGATCACTGCACACGGGAATCATGACTTGGAAGGAAACCAAAAGACAAGTTAATTAGCACAAGAGAAAATCAACTTCGCTAGCTAGCTAGCGAGTACGTACGTAGTTGCATCTCACATGCATGCGTCCTCCTGCCTGGTCCTGACTCGTAAGCTGATGGCAATTAAACGAAACGACGAAGCATCACCAAGGACATCTGCATCACATGCGCGCATAACCGAGATCGACCATTAATAAGCTTAACAACCTCGTCTCGTCTCAGCGAAAAAAGCATCGATCTCTACTGGCCGGTCGATCGGCCGGTGCGGTGCGGTGCGTGAAATGAATCATGGAGCAGGATCGATCGGGCGTTGCACGCAAGTTGTTAGAATAGCACGCGTGGTACGTACCATGCGTACGTGCGTACGCTCGAGCGCCGAGGCAAACATCACGCATGCATTCGTGCAGAGGCCGGCCGGCGTCGCACGTCGTTCGTACGTACGTCGCTGCAAGTTGCGCGCTGCGATCGATCGAGAGCTAGCGCCGCGCCGGAAAACTCGGCGTGATGCGTACAGAAGAATGAATGTGCATGCGCACGTCGCGCGCGTCTGTGCCCTCCTGCATGCGTCGCCGCGCGCGGCATTGATGAATACCGACGCCGTACGTGAAATAAACGTGGGCTGCCGGCCGGCCGGCCGGGGCGGCGGGGCCGAACGAACGCTGTATGTATATAGGAGAATTCCGCCATCGGTACGTTGAGCGATTCAGAAGTGACGACGGTGTGTGGATTTGTCACGGTTTTGCACTTCAAATTTTTTTCTTCTCTTGTGCAATACACGACTAAACATGTGAGGTTGAGGTGACTAGTATACGGCAAATCTAACAGAAGTATTTCTCATGAGATATAGAGTTCGAGTACCAACCTTTGTAAGAGTTCACACATTTTTTATACTTTATTTATGTAGCTCACTCGTGGTAGCGACGACGATGCTAAACGTCTCTACAATAGCGTAGCGATATGGAAAAACGTCACTACTATATTAAGAAAACGTCTCCAGGTCGGTTTGTGTTGTAGTGAGAAAAATGTGTTAGTGGGGAAAGAACTTAAACCCAACGATACTTCTACGTGGTAATTTGCGCTATTTTAGGTTTTTTTTTAAAGGCTCAACAGAGGGCCAAAACGCTCATGACCTCCCCGGGATAGATAGAATAGGGAGAGGGTAGTGGTTACATATATAGAGCGCTAAGTAATTACACCCACGAGCTGAGAAAACCAAGGAGGGTACCCTCGCACCTTTTAGAGTGCAATGCGCCCTCGTTGAAGGATTGGAGAGTGGCGGACCTTGCCCCACTTAAAATAAATGTAATTTTGTTTCTCACCTGGCACTTTGCTGTCTTTACATTTCGATACAACCGTGATTAGCTATTCCATGCTTAGTTTTTAAGCGAGGCACTAATTAACGACATGAAAGCATGCCTTTGTCGTTTCCTTCAGCAGTTTGCTGCGTTATGATTAATCAAGACCCCTAAGTAATCAATGTATAATCACCAATCAATTGATAATTAGTCCCCCATTCCAAACACATGTCTTTATAGCTTTCAAATTTTATTTCTGAAATACATATCATTCTACAATTTCGAGATAATATTTACCATCTTTCCTTTACATACCCTTCCTATTTATCATTGCTAAGGTTATTTACTGCTATGGACTATAGTATAACACACCATCCAAAAGTAATAATTAAGCTAATAAAGGGGAGATAATATAATCTTTTATATTTATGTATTGGTTGTAGTGCAAAATGCTAGAATGACATCTGTTGAGAAAAAAAAAAGGAGGGAGTAGTCCTTAATTGCTCGGACATATATTGGGCTTCCTCCCCTCTCCTAAATTCCCCAAAATTGAATACTCGCTAAATGGTCTAATCATCATTACTCAAACAGTATTTTCATTTTCTTCATACTACGCCCATGTACAATTAAACGAGAACTGTACATAGATATACAAAAGAAATTTTCCAACGATTTAATAAACTATTCTATATAGCAAAACCCTCCATTTTGTATTTATACACATACATATGGTATATCAATGTTTTTTTTATAAAAAAACAATTATCATAAGGAGGGCACTTGGTATTCCCCCATGATTGCAATGGTTCATGCATGTCATTTTGCGGGAATCAAATCCACTAGTACTAGGTAACAAGAAGGCAACATAATTTTTTGATTTGACGAACACGTACACCCTCAGCTACTCTTCCAATGCTAGATAATTGTGAAGCTCGAGACCAAATATCTGTAATAAAAAAAAACTGTCCTTGGAGGCTGGGAAGAATCTAAAAGGACCCCTAGATGCCTTTGTCAAATCAATCGAATAGCTAGCTCGATCGCTAAGAGCCAGATTAATTGGAACAGGATAGGGCAAACAGTGATGCATGGCTAGCTCCTGTTGCTGCCTAGCTTGTTTGACCATTCTTGTGGTTGGACTCCCTAGGATTCTTTAAAGAAAGATCATCGGCCGGTTTAGCTTATAAATTTTCAGTTTTCGTTTGGCAGGTGAACTGACAAATGAACCAAGTACTGCACACACTTCTGTCACACTTTTTTTTCCGACTGACAAGAACCAAATACTAGTTTGCGAACTGACAAGAACCAAATACTAGTTTGCGAAGACAGTAATTAACTAGCGCAATTGATGCATGTAACTAGGGTTGCAACATTGTCTTATCTTTTTTCTTCTTTGGATTGATTCGTGACATTATAATTTATAAATGGGAAGTTTGTCTCCTGTTATCTGACGCTGCAAACGGTGGTTGCATGCCTCATATAGAGAACGGAGAATCTATTTGGTGTTCAGAACTAACGACCTTTGCGAACTGATGAATCGGCACTGCCGTTGGAAGTATGAACCGTACAGCGTCTACAAACTTTTTGGACAGCTGGGTTGCAGATGCAATCTATGCTAGTACGTGCCACGAAAGTCTGAATCAGCAAGGGAATAATGGAGGGGGAGAGTCTGCAGATATAGAACCAAGGTGGTACTAACGTACGAGGGACAAAATTATGCAATCCTAGAAGATGATAAGCACTGCATTCTCGATCGATTCTGGCTTGACTGACGGCATACTATTTACATGTATGATCGACATGGTAACGGAACATGCGGCGCATAAGAATCTTATTTCCAGCAAACAATCAAACATAAATCAGGGAATTTGATCGAGATTACTTGGCTAATCATATTGTGATGTCTGGATAGATGCTGCCTTTAATTATCGGTGTTTTATGATGGACCAATAGTCTACTCTCTTCGTGTTTGAAATCCGGTTCAACTCTCATGATTTTTTTTAGAGTCGACTTTCATGACTGTTTAACGGATAGAACAGAACACGACCTCTATTTCATTTTGGTTCGAAAAGAATGATGTCGTAAGAGGTCAAAATATGTCTACCATCATTAAGTGGGATTAAGGGTGAAAACGGGTCGGATACGGATGGATATTGCTCTTCTGGTATCCTAACTTGTATTTTTTTTTACCTTGCATTCGGAGTCAGATACGTACATCTCGAATATGGATTTTTCGGGATACGGGCATGAGGCGAATGCGGATTGGATTCAAATCGGTCATAGATAACTTGACGGATAGTGTACACGTAAATGAAAAATATAATTTCACCGATAAAAGTGTCAAATATACCACCTATTAAAGAATTATTTATCCTACTTAACAACATAAATATAATCAAATGTAAATTCATATTATATATTAGTCAATGACTAGAAACAATACAAGATATTAGAAGATATTGATGTTTATCGGATATCTATTTCGCTGATTTACCATATATCATATAAAATACGGATACAGACCGAACATTGTTCTTCTCGTATCCTAACCCATATTTTTACTCCGGATTCGGAGTCAGATACGGATACCCCCGAATATGGATTTATTGAGATATGGGCATGAGAAAGATGCAGATCAGATTCAAATCAGTCATGCATGGATAACTTGACGGATAATGTACACATGAAGAAAAGATGTAACTTCACCGACGAAAGTGTCAAATTATACTACCTACTAGAGAATTATTTAGTCTACTTAACAATATAAACATAATCAAATATAAATTCATATTATATATTAGTCAGTGACTAGAAAATCATAAAGGATATTAGAAGATATTGATGTTTATCGGATATCATATAAAATACGGATATAGATCGAATATTGCTCTTCTCATATCTTAACCCATATGCCATGAGATTTTTCGGATACGGATAATATCGGATGCGGACCGGGACTAAAAAATAGTACTCTGGCCGATTTGTTTTTCTGGTTACGGTATCGGATCGGGCGAAAACTCTCCGCTCGTTTTCATCCCTAAGTGGGAGCTTTCCTCTAAAGAAGTATTTAAGAAAATTGACTAGCTAGGTAAGCTGGTTAAGAATTTTCCATGGCATTTTTTTTTTCAAAAAACATGCACAATTTCTTGAGGCATGCACGCTCTGCACATACAGAAAAGTTCGACAGCTATTCGTGCAATGACCACCGATGTACATATCTTATTCCATCAGAATTCACCTCGCGGATATGCACATATTGCAATCCGGCAGAATTCACCATTCAACCGATATGCAACAAGGTTCCACTCACTCATGGACCACTCGTCGCATAACATAATTATCGCATCAGATGGAAATAATAATCCTAGATATGAAAAACAAAGCGCAAAACAATTAAATGAGAATTCCTAAGTACTTCCAGCCGTTGTCACCACAACGTTGAACACCAGCCCACCATTTCTCTCTCTCTCTCTCTCTCTCTCTCCCTCCCTCTCTTTTGGCCTGCCCCGAGGCCAACCGGAGAGAAAGATATTCATACACTAGTAGTGTACCGTGCGTTGCAACGGAACTGCAAAAAGAGTGATATATATCAACTGACGAAATCCTAAGCCGTATAATAAATATTATTTTTCTTTCACAGACATATAAACATAAATATTAGCCTCGTTTATTGCATCACCTACTATTACACCCAGAAATTAAAATTTTGAACTCATAGATTATTTATATTTAAAAGTTGATGTTGATGCTAACTTTCCTCTCCGGCGTGCTGCCTATTTCCAGTCATTACCGGTTGACAAGAAAGAGGGTTATGCGTCTATGGCTATCTTCTTCCACACTGAACCCAAGCCACGACTTGGTTCTCATTACCATTGGTTCTTTGAACTCTTGCCATACACATTGCGGCGAGGAGGTGGGGGTTGGGGGAGGAGGCGCTGGCAATGTCGCGGTGGTAAGCAAGGAGGATGTGGCGATGCTTGCTCAGCCAGCGCGGAGCAGGAGACAACGGTAGCGTAGGGGAGGATTAGGATGAAGAGGATACGGTGCGGTGAATTTGAGATGACGACGTGGCAAGGGAATGACGTCTTCATCTCTGCCTCGTCCTTGTGCGCTATCGCTACCTCCCCTCTTTTTCCCGCCACCACCGCTTCTCCTCCCCCCTTCCCTCCCAGTGCCTTCTCCCGTCTCTAACGCTGCCTCCCCTCTCGCTACCCCCTCCTGTCACTGGTGTTACCTCCTCGTGCCACCTTTTCCTACACTGTCAGGTTTCCTCATTTTTGTGCACACTGCCGTTGCAACCCGCAAACTAAGTGTCCGAAGGGGGCGGGATCTCTAAGGCACGAAGCGAATGCCGAACAAGCGCAAGTGACGAATTACGGTGCGAGACAGGAAGGAGTGGGACGGTGACAAATTTTGATATATACATATGAAGAAGTAGGACAACGACGGTTTAGGTGATTTCACGCGCACAAGAAAAAGAACATTATCCCGCTACACAGAAACAAAAATTTATTAGTTAAGATAAAATAAATTATACATGCATCGTTCACACGTCCGCGCCACTCACCACGTCCAGACAAAGCGGCCAGTTGCCTCCCTACTGTTGCTCGTCGGGCCCACACGCCAGGTTTTTGTGTCCCCGACACCTGGCCCCACCTCCCCCGTACCCATACTCCCTTCTATATAAGTGCCCCACCTCTCCACCTTACGCCATTACCTCCTCCACGCCTCTCTCTCTGAACTGCTCTCCCTCTCCCTCTCCCTCTCTAAAGGTCTAAATTTCTCTCCGTCTCTCTCTCTAAAGCTCTAAAGCTCTAAATTTCTCTCTCTACTTATTGACCGGGAGGGCGCGCGCGGCGGGGCTATGGCGAAGGGCGGGCTGAGCAAGCTCAAGTACATGATCAAGCGGTGGCATTCGTCGAGCCGGATCTCGCGCACGCCGTCGGGGGGCTCGGCGGGATCGGCGCGCTCGCACGGCGGCGGAGCCGGCGGGGAGGACTCGTGGCGGCGTAGCATGGTCAGCAGCGGCGGGGCGGGCTCGGTGTCGTTCCACGGCGCGGACGGCGTGCCACCGGGCCTCCACCCGGTGTACGTCGGCAAGTCGCGCCGCCGCTACCTCATCGCCGCCGACCTCGTCGGTCACCCGCTGTTCCAGACACTCGTCGACCGCTCCAGCGGTGGCGTGGGCGGGGCAGGCACCGGCGGCACCGTCGTCGGCTGCGAGGTCGTGCTGTTCGAGCACCTCCTCTGGATGCTCGAGAACGGCGACCCGCAGCCCGAGTCGCTCGACGAGCTCGTCGAGTACTACGCGTGTTGACCGGCCGCCTACCTCGGAGACAATGCCGGCGGCGGCGGCGGCGCCGAGCTCGCCGGATCGGAGGCCTCTAGAAGGGGTAATTTGGTAATCCGGTTTCTTTCTTTCTTTAAGGTTAGGGGTAGAGTTGTAATATACGCCGATCGACTCGAGCGCCGAGGGCGAGTGAGTAATTAAAATGTGTGGAGATTTAGTTAACCTTGGGGTATTTGTGGTAATTTGGAGATTAACAGTGTCATTACCGTCCGCCCAAGATGATGCTCTTTTGGGGCAGTTAATTAATTGTCTAATGCTTGATGTAATAGCTTCTTGATTCTTCTTCTTTTCCTGTTTCTTCTTTTCTTTTTCAAATAAGATTCTAGGTATCAATGTATCCACATGTACATTTCCATCAATGTATAAAGTTCATGCATGCTCATTTCTCTTCTGCAATATATTCTTTTTAAATTGTTCTTCGGAGATTTTTTTTTAATGTTCTTTTGATATTCTTGGCTGACAGCTAGTTTGGGGGCATATTCAGCTGGGTCATGCTGACAAAATTACCACACCATGGTGTCATATTTACTTCACAAGTGGGTATAAAACCTTGTCATTGTAACCATGTATGCTAATCTGCAATGCTTGAGGTTCTTTCAAAGTAGTTGGTGAATGGCTGGAATACAAAATGGAGTTCAGGTCTTCAGAGACCAAGAACCAGAGTTGAATAGGTTCATGAACCAAAATTAACACAATCAAATACCAGAGACCAGGGTAAGTTTAAATTTTGACAAGCCCAAAGGTAACAAAAATCAGGATTATAGAGACTAAGAACACTGAAAGTTGGTGGAACAATCATATATTTTTACCCTGTCCCACAAAGACAACACACGGCTGGATTGTTCATAAGACCAAAAAAAGCAACTTTGATCAAACTCAATGATTAATTAACCATTATGTGCATGCACAAAGCAACATAACTTCATTGGAAAAGTACCAAGACTCATAAAATTAACTTCCGTATTTTAATAGGAGGGTTTAAGTAGGAGTTTGGTGCAGAATTAGATGAGTTCAAGTCCTGGCTGTCATGGCCTTTTTTTTCTTCCTCCCTTTTGCCTGGTGTGTAAGCATGCTTACACTTCTGCGCTTAATCCCCTTGATTGACTGGATGATGACAACCTTTTCGACATGCATTTGGTAGGTAAGGGAAAGCATTTGGTCCCCTGAAATCGTTGGACCATGCATACTAAGTTAATTATGCTCTAAATTATGGTAAACTCTTCTTCAGAATGGGTTTATCTGGTTAACACGACCATCTTCAGACTCAGCAACCGACGGTTGCCATATCGGTTGGCTAAATTGTACTATACTTCACAGTATTCTTACCATCAATAATCCATGATTCCTGCCTTTTAATTTAACACTAGAATAGATAAACCGGCCATGCTCTAACTCAGATTTACAGGACATAGCAACGAAGAGCAATTCACTGCAAAGTACTGCATGTCAGTTCCAAATGGAACCTGAGCTCGACAAGCAAACAAGAAACCCTATTTGTGGCATTCTGGATCATCTCCGTCCCCAACCCTCCGGTGTTATCGCTCCGTTCAGAAATATATAATATTTTAGAAAATATGTAGTCAAATATTCTTAGCTCTAACCACTAATATATAAAAAGCTATTGGTATTGGTCATGTGAAAATCACATCATTAGATTAGCCATGAAAAATATTTTTATAATATAAATATTTTATATTATTTTATAAATATATTTATATAAAAAATAATGACCAAAGTTGTATATTATAGACCATATCGATGTCTAAAACGACATGAATTCTTGAACAAAGGGGCATTAATTACTAATGCAAATTAGGAGTAGTTAAATGTTGATGCCAATGATTAATGTGGTGGGACTGGATCAATAAAGCAAGGGGGCGACTAGCGCTCGGCCGTACGGTGAGCGCTAGCGTCGTACAATACAAAAAGGGTCAAAAAAAAATGTTACCGCAACAACAACACGATTCGAACGCTACATGAAACAAAATTCATCTTGCGACATTAAAAAAATCTCTGGAAAAAATCTCATTCTCAATCATTTGTTACCACAACACTAAAAAATACGGTACCCAACATCTCAAATTACCTACTGAAACAAAAAAAATTCTATAACTACAACATTGTAAGATCGAGGTGGCCGACTAGAGGGGGGTGAATAGGCGGTTTTTAAAAATCTATCGGGCTAAACCAATATATAAATACGGAAGCTAATAGCGAATTGGTTTTGCACAATTAAAACCTAAATCAACTAGGCTCAACTAAGTGCACCGACAATACAAGAGAGCAATCATACAATGATATATAAGCAATTAAAGCAAGAATGTAAATTGCTCAAAGTAAAGCACAAGTAAACACAAGATGACACGATTATGTTTTACCGTGGTGTTCGGAGACTTGCCGGTCTCCCCTAATCCACGTTGAGGTAAGCCCAACCCGCGTTGGACCGGCTCCTCAAATGAGCACACACCTCCGAGGCAAGTCCAACACTTGGACCGGTTCCAAACCGAACCAACACCTCGCTCAACTATGGTTGCTCTTCCTCCACTCCGGAGATGGAGAGCACCAAACCACTCACAACCGTCGGGCCTTCTCACAAGCTTCTTGAGAAGGTCACCGAGCACGACGCCTCCACGCCGTCTAGGTGTCGGCAAACACCAAGAGTAACAAATCCGAACTTTCACTTGAACTAATCAAGTGTCAACGCTCACGTGGATACACAATCCACTACCTAAGGCAACACATGCACTTAGGGTTTGCTCTTTAATCTCACCAAGTGCAACACATGCACAAAAGAGAATAGAGACTTGCTCTTAGCTCAAAGAATAAGTGTATCACTTAACAATAGCACCAGCAACCTCTCCCAACCGGCCAAGGTGTCTATATATAGCCCACACACAAAAACTAGCCGTTGGGAGAAGATTCCATCAAAACAGCCAGGGCGGTCGGACCGCCAACCAATGGCGGTCGGACGCTTCATCGCCAACGGCTAGAAAAGTAGCCGTTGGGCCTTGGCGATCGACCGCCATGCACGGCGGTCGGACCGCCGATATCGGTCCGACCGCCGTCTTTGGCGGTCCGGCCGCCGTCGCGAAATTGGCTAAGTCCCAAAAAGGGAGCTCTCTGGAAAAACCGTTCCGCTCGAACTCCGGAACTTCCTCACCGCGGAAGTTTCGATTTTTACAACAGCGGAACTTCCGCACAAGGAAATCGGTTCAAGTATAATCGGTCGGACCAGTAGCACTGCCGGTCGGACCGATTTGCCCCGATCCGACCGGTGACCACTGCCGATCCGACCGGCGGTTCACGAATCCAACTCAATTGCTCTACTTCAAATGGCAAAACACATTAGCTCATTTGAATGCAATCTTCGACAAGGTTTCAAAGATGATATTCTCGATGAGGTTACAAAACACATTTGCTAACCCTTAGAATACTCATCACAAGGAATAAGGTACATGGACTTACACCATTTGCAAAACGCATTTGCAAACTTAAGTCACATGCTACAAGGGTTATGCATGAGCCTCGATTATTTGCAAAACACATTCGCAAATAAATAGCATCATGCCTAGATGAGCTAGAGCAAATATAATGAGCTATCAACACATGACTAACTCAAACTACTAGTTAAGACCCCTCTTAATAGTACGGCAACCTATACTAGCAATCCGGTCTTCCAACCAAACACCAAGACCGGTAAAAGACTAGGAACACATCCTTAGCCCTAGCTAGTCATACCTTTGCCTTGCATCTTCTTGAAGCTTGATGGCGCACATCAACACTTCAAGTCCGGGTCTTTAACTTTGACACTCATCAACTCATGATGATTTCTTCACCGGGATCTTGTCTTGAACATCATCAACACATGATGATTTCTCCATCCCGAGTCTTCACATGCATCAACACATGATGCAATCCTTCACTTGACCTCCATCAACACATGATGGGTCTTCTCTTGTCTTGATGATCAACTCATGATCATCTCTTCTTGATAAGCATCAACTCATGATGCATCATTTACACCAAGCTCTTGACTTGATGATCAACTCATGATCATCCCAAGTCTTCATCATCTGGAACATAACACGTATATCCAACTCATGGAAAATGTTAGTTCCACAATGTGATCATCATTAATTACCACACCATACCATTAACTCATAATGGTGGGACAAGATACCTCAATCTTTCCTCTTTGGTAATTGATGATAACCATAAATTTTCATAAATTTAATGATGATAAATGAGAGAACAATTGAGTATATAAACTACACAAGTTATATATACTCTAACATGAGTATACAAGAACTACACAAGTTCTATATACTCATAACATGAGTATATACGAACTATACAAGTTTTGTATACTCAAAGGTTTTGTTTCAACGTAAAGATCCTTAGTATATGTCGAAAATGGAATATGGATCAATACTAATGAAACCACAAAGTATAGGATAAAACTCCCCCTAAATGTGTGCATACACAAATGTGTAATAAGGTCATATGCACATATTCAAGTTTAACTTAAGGTTGAGTTCAATCCTATATTTTGGATCAGAAATGCAACAATATATAAGATTGAGATGTCGATTGCATACCTCGTTGTATTTCACCTTTATATCCAAACGAGACTACACAAAGATAATACTTGATAAAAGAGTTAGTCTCATATTTGGATTTGTCATTAATCACCAAAACAATCCATTAACTCATAATGGCGGGTCTAGATCTTTCAATCTCCCCCTTTTTGGTGATTGATGACAAATCCATTATCAATAACAACATTTGGATATTCATAGACATAAGATAAGAATTTAAACTAATGAACTATGTCTATGCATCATATGAGGTGAAATATAAAGCATTAAACAAAATGCATATGAAAACATTCTCCCCCTTACACAGCTAATGCATTCCTTTTCCCTCTTTTGGCATGTCTAAACAAATCAAACATCCAAATGAAGAATATTGATAAAAACATTCTCCCCCTTTTGGCATAAATCACCCAAAAGCACAAGATAAAGCTTAGCCAAAAGGAGTATTTGCAAAACGATACCACTTGCAAAAAAAATGAGGTTAGTCACAAAAAGTATGAATTGAACTTATATGACCAAGGTGGAATTTTGTTCTCAAGATGTGAGAGGAGAAACAAAGATAGGTTACAAACCTATTGATCATAACAATCTCCCATTTTAAATCAAAACATTGAGAACCACTTGAAATGATAGTTGAAACATATTCAACTAACCTCCCCTTTTGAAAAGAAATATAGATAACCTCTCTTTTTAACAATTTTCATAAACTATGTTGAGAGAACATAAAGAACAATGCTTGAGAGAGATTTTTATAAAAATTTGTGAATTTCTCTTGTAAAGAGGACATCCACATTGGAGACAAGAAGATATAATCAACCACAAATATATTCATTCATAATCACATCTCATCCACATCTCATGCAAACATAAATCATGACATAAAAATCACATTCTCACACAGAGTAGCAAAAGATAGCATAGCCACAATGAGAGTCATACAACCAAGTAGTCATAAAAGATATTACAATTTTTGTGCATACAAGGTCTAATGACCTAAATAAAACAAACGGCTACTACTCGGCGGGAGGATCACGAGAGGATGAAGGTGGTCTCCTCGCCAAAAGAAAGAGGAAGGTGAGGTCCACGTCCGGATCGTTGATAATAAAGAGGCGCTGCTGCTTTGGAAGGCGATGAAATCTGCTTTCAGAATCTGTCATCTGGAGCGAGTGCATCAAACTGGATGTGGTAGCGACCTCAAACTCATCCAATCGAGAAAATGCGGTGCTGAAAAGCCTCTGAGATGAGCGAATCGATCCACACTCGGTGAAGATTAAGCATCATTGCTAGGGCAGGTCTTGAGCACAGGGATCCCGAGAGGAGGAGCCCTGTCACGATCTTGAGGAGGTGGAGGTGGAGCCACTGGGCGGGAGGAGCGGGAGGAGCATTTGGAGCGGGAGGAGGAGGGCGTCCACAGGTCTGTATTCTTTATGTTCTATGTCACAGGAGTATTGAATTCAATTATGCTCTTGATAAGCCTCATTATGTAGGGAGCATAATAAATACTCTTAGTCTTGTCTCCCTTGGAGGTGTCAATCTCTCTGAAAATAAGATCTATGACATCAGGCGAGTGCCCTCCATAATGTCTTGAATCGCATTCCATGCCCTCCCATGAATTTCATCATTATTCCCACTCCTAGGGAAGAATGATGATCTCATGATCTGTTAATAATACTAGGGAGGAAGGAGTCTGTCACCTTACATAAGAATGAGGATTATTACGATCATAGAACTCATCTATTTGAGCAAGGTTTGGGGTTCTGCAAATGGATCCTTACACCCTTGACTCCTTCAAACCTAAGGCATCCATGAACCGCTTTCTTGTAGCCTTTAATTTTCTATGCCCGATCATCCAAACTAGCTTGTCGTGTCAGGAGACACGAAAGCTGTTGCATAAAAGCGTCGATGACTTTTGAATGAAAATGCGATTCGGAGAAACCAAGGTATCCAAACCTACATATTTGAAAAGTCTGTAAAGTCCATTGTAGGTTGGATTCTGTGCCAGGTAGTTCCATTTGACAAATCTATGATTAGCAAATTTTTTCTTCGCATAGATGAGCTTGAATACATCTTCTTTGAAACTTGGTGTGGAACATACCCATTGTTGCGATTCGAGAAGCGTCTTGATCAACATGTCTCAATATTGTATATTCTTCACTTCTTAACCTTGAGACATCAAGACCAAAGAATTGAGACTCATCTGGAGCGTCCTCATTATCATCTTCATCCTCCTCAACATCATTTCCAGCGTTCTCATCAAAGTCATTGTCGCTGCCGTTGTTATCCGAACTTGATTCCTCTACTTCTTCCATAGAAGCGTCCTCAATGTCGTCCTCAACTGGAGCTTTCCTCCGGATGAAGAAGGAGAAGGAGAAGGAGGGTCCACCGAACGATCGCCGCAGCGCTTGTTCGGCATAGCTCCTGGGAAGACAATCAAAGGATCAATCAAGGAATAATGGATAATAAACTTATGAATACACAATGGTGCCATCATGCTTTACGGACACAGGCGATCATTGCTATCCACGGCGGTCGGATCGCCACGGAGGCGATCCGACCGCCATTGTGGCGCGGTCGGATCGCCATCGAGGCGGTCCGATCGCCATGTGGCACCGGTCGGACCGCGGTTACGAGAACCGATGAGATGAACTTTGTGATTTTCACAAGTTTTCATCATTCAAGCAATGGCATCAAGTGCATTCATTTGTCTATTCAAAACTACTTGCAGGACAAAGCTTTGCCACAAAATCTAGTGAACAAGATAGGATTTTGACAAACCCTAGAATTTGGGGCAAATCACAAAATGAGAGTAATGCAAGTAGATCGAGGATGCTTCTTGGCTCTAATGAAGAGGAGTAACACAGGATGCCTCCTTGAAGAGAAGGAGAGCCAAAAATCCGAAAGTTTGCAAGTTCTTCCTCACCTAGGGTTCCAAAATGTGGGAGAGATAGCCCATCAATCCACAAAGTAATTGGAGGGAATGGAAGAGGAGATGAGGGAGAGCAAGTAGATACCTTGAATCCCCAAATGGACGGCCGGAGGAGGAGATCCGAAGGGGAGAAGTAGCTGTCGACTTGAGAGAGGAGAGAAGAAGAAGAACACGGTTTGGGGAGAAAGGTGGAGAGAGAGAGAAGCTCTCGGGTGAAGTGTTTTTATGCCCTTCACGCAAAACCGGTCTGACAGCCAAGACCAACGCCGGATCGGACCGGTGGGATTCTGATCGGACTGCCAAGCAGAGGCAGTCGGACCAGGAACACTGGCCGACACTGATTTGATGAGAGGAGAGGAAAAGAGAGATTTGTTGTATTTTACTCCAAATTTTTGCACAAACAATCAAATAAACATCTTTGGAGTATTTCCGACTTATATAGCCCATAATAATAAAATTTAAAATAGTTTTTATAAATTTAGCTTTTGGTTTTCGGAAATGAAATATATTTCCAAGAACTTTCAATCAAAACATGCAAAAAGAGCAAATGAAGAATTTTAAAGCATCCAATTGCATGTATGAGTCATAAATACCATTATGAACATATTCATATGAAGAATTTTGGTTCATATGGAAAAACTCACTTAAGTGCTAGATAGTGACCACTTAGGTCATAGTAGTATTTTGGACGAGTTTGAAAATCAAAAATCTTTTTCTAGGTTGATCTTTTGAAAATCCTTTGAATACCAAAAATATTTAGAATAACTAACTCTAGGATTTTTCTTTTGTCAAGATTTTCAAATTCCTTTTAGAATAGATTTTACACAAAAATCTAGTTTTGGTCAAAAACAAGATACTATAATGTAAGATTTTGGACATAAACTCATTTTCACTTAAAATAGGTTTTTCTAAAGCCAAAACCTTTGGTAAATATTTGAAAAGCATTTGTATACCTTTTGCAACTAATTTTTCAAAGAATTACTAATAATCATGAATTTTTTTGACTTTTGGCTAAAAGGCTTATTTTTGAAAAGCAATACTAGCACTTAATTTATTTGGGCACATTTAGGGATGTGATATACATGGCTATGATTTAGCACTCCCCCTTAATGTGCCACTACAACTTGCTCAAGATATTAATAATGAACATAGAGCAAGAACACCCCCTTTAAAATAATTTTCATGAAATGCAACCTACACAAGGCAAAAGGGGCTAGATACTTCAATGTAAGTACTTGTTACCGAAATGGCATTGGCTTATGATACGACATGATTATCCTTAGGCTTGGCTCCAATTTCGCATATGGTGATCCGTCCACCTCTTCATATGAGCCAAACATCCAATGCCTTTCCAAGTACCTATTCATCATTTAAGCACTTTGGTACCCAAAACTTGGTTGGGTCCACGAATGTTAGTCACAATAGATTTGGGCACCCAAATGGCCCTCACAATAGTTTTAGGAGAACTAACATTCCTAGCAAACACATTGCCATTAATATCCTTCCTAAGCAAATAATGATCATTATAAATAATGGGCTTAGAAGTGATACCTTTGGGACAATCCTTACTCATATGTCCCTTTTCCCGGCAATTGTAGCAAGTTCGAAGTTTGTATTCATCTTTTACCTTCTTTACTTGCTCCTTGCCGGTTTGCCTCTTCTTTGATGACAATTTCTTGTCATTCACTTTGTTTTGGCACACGGAGGCGAAGTGGCCCTTTCCATTGCATCCATGGCACTTGACATTCTTCGTGTGTCTTGCATTGTGCCTAGTCTTGTTTGTCTCCTTCTTCTTAGGAGTGAAGCCAATTCCACTCTTATCTTGCAAGCGTCTTTGCTTGCTCAATATATCGTCAAGAGTGGTCTTCCCTTTTAGACCTCTTTCCAAGTCATTCTTCAATTTGTTAACTTGGACCTTGAGCTCTTTGTTTTCCTCTACAATGTTAGTATTGCAAGATATCGAGGAAATAGGAGCATCTACTTTTGAGCAACAAGGCATATCAATTAAATCCTCACATGAGGTGGATACACTAACCTTAGATGAAATGCATGAGGTAGAAGCTATACATGGCAAATCATCTAATAAATTACATTCAATGCCTATATCCACCTTAGAGCTATTTAAATTATTTAGGAGGAGAGCTTCATGTTCATCTTTTAGAACATCATAATCATTTTGAAGAGAGACATACTCTTTCTTCAAAACTTTGAATTTTAATTTCTACTTTCCTAAATATTCATTGAGCTCTTCTAGCATATCCATCAACTCATCATATGAAGGCTCATCGTTGTTATTTACCTCATTATTACCTTTAGCCATGAAGCATTGAGTTGATGTGGAGGAGTCCTCATTTTCGTTGTCGGAGCTTGAAGTTGAGCATTCTTCTTCCGACATCCATTCTTGTGTGCAATCATCACTAGTTGAAGTGGACAATTCATATTGATCTTGAATATATGTCCACATCTCATGAGCGTTCTTGAGATTGCATACCTTGTCAAATATATCTACGCTCAAAGCACTAAATAAGGCGTTAGTAGCTTGAGCGTCGAGATGTAAGCATTTCTCTTCCTCAATGGTTGGAGCAAAATGATCCAATGGAGGAGAAAAGCCTACATCTACAATCCGCCATATTTTTGGACTCATGGCCCCAAAATAACAAGACATGCGGATTTTCCATTGAGCATAATTTGTGCCATCAAATAGAGGTGCTTCACCTAGGTGCACTAAATCTCTAGTTGCCATCCTTTACTCTCTAGACGGTTAAGTCTAATAAATGAGAGACCAAGCTCTGATACCACTTGTAAGATCGAGGTGGCCGACTAGAGGGGGGTGAATAGGCGGTTTTTAAAAATCTATCGGGCTAAACCAATATATAAATGCGGAAGCTAATAGCGAATTGGTTTTGCACAATTAAAACCTAAATCAACTAGGCTCAACTAAGTGCACCGACAATACAAGAGAGCAATCATACAATGATATATAAGCAATTAAAGCAAGAATGTAAATTGCTCAAAGTAAAGCACAAGTAAACACAAGATGACACGATTATGGTTTACCGTGGTGTTCAGAGACTTGCCGGTCTCTCCTAATCCACGTTGAGGTAAGCCCAACCCGCGTTGGACCGGCTCCTCAAATGAGCACACACCTCCGAGGCAAGTCCAACACTTGGACCGGTTCCAAACCGAACCAACACCTCGCTCAACTATGGTTGCTCTTCCTCCACTCCGGAGATGGCGAGCACCAAACCACTCACAACCGTCGGGCCTTCTCACAAGCTTCTTGAGAAGGTCACCGAGCACGACGCCTCCACGCCGTCTAGGTGTCGGCAAACACCAAGAGTAACAAATCCGAACTTTCACTTGAACTAATCAAGTGTCAACGCTCACGTGGATACACAATCCACTACCTAAGGCAACACATGCACTTAGGGTTTGCTCTCTAATCTCACCAAGTGCAACACATGCACAAAAGAGAATAGAGACTTGCTCTTAGCTCAAAGAATAAGTGTATCACTTAACAATAGCACCAGCAACCTCTCCCAACCGGCCAAGGTGTCTATATATAGCCCACACACAAAAACTAGCCGTTGGGAGAAGATTCCATCAAAACGACCCGGTAGTCGGACCGCCAACCAATGGCGGTCGGACGCTATCATGCGCCTAGAAAAGTAGCCGTTGGGCCTTGGTGATCGACCGCCATGCATCGCCGTTCGGACCGCCGGTATATCGGTCCGACCGCCCGTCTTGGCGGTCCGACCGCCGTCGCGAAATTGGCTAAGTCCCAAAAGGAGCTCTCGGAAAAACCGTTCGCTCGAACTCCGAACTTCCTCACCGCGGAAGTTTCGATTTTACAACAATGAACTTCCGCACAAGGAAATCGGTTCAAGTATAATCGGTCGACCGCGCCAGAGCACACGGTCGGACCGATTTGCCACCGATCCGACCGGTGACCTTGCCGGTCCGACCGGGTTCACGAATCAACTCCAATTGCTCTACTTCAAATGGCAAAACACATTAGCTCATTTGAATGCAATCTTCGACAAGGTTTCAAAGATGATATTCTCGATGAGGTTACAAAACACATTTGCTAACCCTTAGAATACTCATCACAAGGAATAAGGTACATGGACTTACACCATTTGCAAAACGCATTTGCAAACTTAAGTCACATGCTACAAGGGTTATGCATGAGCCTCGATTATTTGCAAAACACATTCGCAAATAAATAGCATCATGCCTAGATGAGCTAGAGCAAATATAATGAGCTATCAACACATGACTAACTCAAACTACTAGTTAAGACCCCTCTTAATAGTACGGCAACCTATACTAGCAATCCGGTCTTGCAACCAAACACCAAGACCGGTAAAAGACTAGGAACACGTCCTTAGCCCTAGCTAGTCATACCTTTGCCTTGCATCTTCTTGAAGCTTGATGACGCACATCAACACTTCAAGTCCGGGTCTTTAACTTTGACACTCATCAACTCATGATGATTTCTTCACCGGGATCTTGTCTTGAACATCATCAACACATGATGATTTCTCCATCCCGAGTCTTCACATGCATCAACACATGATGCAATCCTTCACTTGACCTCCATCAACACATGATGGGTCTTCTCTTGTCTTGATGATCAACTCATGATCATCTCTTCTTGATAAGCATCAACTCATGATGCATCATTTACACCAAGCTCTTGACTTGATGATCAACTCATGATCATCCCAAGTCTTCATCATCTGGAACATAACACTGTATATCCAACTCATGGAAAATGTTAGTTCCACAATGTGATCATCATTAATTACCACACCATACCATTAACTCATAATGGTGGGACAAGATACCTCAATCTTTCCTCTTTGGTAATTGATGATAACCATAAATTTTCATAAATTTAATGATGATAAATGAGAGAACAATTGAGTATATAAACTACAAAAGTTATATATACTCTAACATGAGTATACAAGAACTACACAAGTTCTATATACTCATAACATGAGTATATCTGAACTATACAAGTTTTGTATACTCAAAGGTTTTGTTTCAACGTAAAGATCCTTAGTATATGTGGAAAATGGAATATGGATCAATACTAATGAAACCACAAAGTATAGGGTAAAACTCCCCCTAAATGTGTGCATACACAAATGTGTAATAAGGTCATATGCACATATTCAAGTTTAACTTAAGGTTGAGTTCAATCCTATATTTTGGATCCGAGAAATGCAACAATATATAAGATTGAGATGTCGATTGCATACCTCGTTGTATTTCACCTTTATATCCAAATGAGACTACACAAAGATAATACTTGATAAAAGAGTTAGTCTCATATTTGGATTTGTCATTAATCACCAAAACAATCCATTAACTCATAATGGCGGGTCTAGATCTTTCAAACATGCAACATTTTTTAGGGTACATACAACACCTGCAAAAACCACCAGTGTCACCCTCAATGATGGCGCCGCGAGGGGCACGTGAGGCGCCCGAGGGGCTTGTTAACGCCATGGGGTGGAGCTCAGGCTCAGGGATGGTCGATGGCGCCATGGTCAAAGTGTATACAGGGATATGGCATATTGAAGCATAACATATATCAAAACTACACACAACGAAGTTTCTACTCTAGAGTCCCAAATTTTAAAATACACTAGCCATTGGATAGACTTTGGCTAAAATTCATTAGGTTAGAAAATACCATTAGTAGTGCATATTGCTTAATCAAATTAATCAGTTTGGAAAATATACATGCAGATGCATTCTCAATTACAGGTGTTGAACAAGTTCTTTATTTTTGGCATTCTGGATCTCAAGATATTATTATCAAATCAAGAACTCTTAAACTCATAATGCTTTGTTCAATCTAGCAACAAGGACTGATTACATGTTACGATAACACCGCATACTTTAGCATGTGAATTTATGATAACACCTACATTAAACCAAACAAGCACCGAACAAAAATCACCGCATCCCACGGACCAAGCACCAAATTAACAAGACTATACTAGTTCGAGTTCGGGATGTGCTAACATGTTAGCTTGAGCTCTAATGATGATAGAAACAACTCCCAGATCAAGCATCCGAAAAAATTTCACTGCATCCCACTAGGTCAAGCACCCGAACAAATCACCCCTCTGTTCATCACAAATCGATACACGCTAGGGCGGCAGGGGAAGAGGAAGGAGACAAAGGGAGTAGGGAGGACAAGGGGCGACAGGCAGCGACCTTACCTTCACGAAGTCGACCGGTGGTGCTTGGGAAATGGCGGCGAAGAAGGCGGGAGCAGCGGCCTCTAGGGTTTCAGGGTGGGCGGCTCTCGTGTGCTCTTGGTGGCACACTTTGGGGCCTGTGGCAATGCAGTCGAGGACCAGCAGGGGCGAACACGGGGGGCCAGAGGCGGTGCAGTCGAGGACCAGAGGAGGGGGCGCACACGAGGACCAGCGGAGGTGCGCTGTAATCGCCTTATCGCGGCGGAACTAAACGAAAATGACCGGGGTTCACTACTTCATGGTACATATAACAATATATATAATTTTTCAAGCAATACTATATTAAATAGCAATTTTGGCTGCAAGAGACCAGAAGTTAGGCTCAACCGGGTGCACAACTTTTGAATTAAGGAGTGCACGCATAGTATATATATGATAATATCTACTTAATTTTTTGGGACCGGTGTCTGTGACTGGGTGGACTAATGCCTCCGCCCGCTTATCGCCAGGCTTGGCGGGAGGAGATGAGGACATGAGGAAAGTTGAAGAGTGCAGGGAGGTCGCGGTGGGATTTCTTTGTAGGGTAGTTCGATGCCATTTGCGGGTAAAATCATCCAACTTTAAGAGTTATTTTCGTTTCTGCAAGGTTGGATTTCCATAAGAATCTGCGGGAATACTGCTTCTCCTTGCTAGTTCATTTTTGAGATAGCTCTTCGCGAGAAGGAGAATCTGATGGTTTTGAGAAGCTGAGTGTTTGGTACTGCTCCACGAGATCCAAACGAAAATCTAAGAGTAGGAGCTGTACCAAACAGGGTTTAAATTGCCTATGTAAAAGTGGCAAGATTAGTTTGTTGTCAAAATTACTTTTTGGCACATTGTGCTTCGAATTGCGCTACCAACAAAATGTGACCGCACGTACGTAGATCATTGGTTAAAGAGACACGTCTCAAGTACCGTAGAAAGCCATCATCGATTTACGATATGAAAAGTAACTTCGCTGCACAATTAGTATCAGACTTCATTTGTTAACAGTACACCCGGCAGCTTGTACTTTGGCAATCTTGTAGCATTAAATCAAGTGTCAATTAGGAGGTCCTACTAAAGATCGATCTGCACCATTGACAAACACATCATCCTTAATATGGGATCATAATTCTGATAGTAACAAAAATGCTGCATGTTGGCGGCTAATTATAGTCGAGGGCGGAGGGCCTGCTAAGAAGAACGGATGCACAGTGCTGATTTATTTTCCTTGCGAACAAACGCACATGGTTTGTGTATGTGAGCTACACTAACCATGACTAGCTAGCTGGTTTTCCGATGCGGTTCTCTGGGATTGCGACGCTGTAGTGGCGGCCAACTTATGCGTGGTACTAGTATCTCTCTCAAACAGCTAAGGACGTGGATAATACTGGAGAGAGAGAGAGATGAGCATTCTGACTCGGCATTACATCGGCTTGTTGATATATCGTACGACCATCTCATGACGATGCTTATTATATATTAATTGCGCGCGGCGCGGTGGCAAACGTAAGAGCCGGTGATCAAGGGAGAGGAATATGTTGGAATTAAATGGGCTAAGTTCATATTATAATATTTAATTTAATTCCTGATAAATTTCAAAAGCTCATATGTTTGTGCTAAATTGTTTAGTCCCATATGGACAATTGAAGGGGAGTTGCACCTGTTTATAAGGTGGAACGTGAGACCTCTTCTTGTGGAATTGGAGAGAGCCAAGAGACAACACACGCGCGCTCGCTCGCCTCGCCGTGCGTGCGTGTCAGGTTTTTGGGGAGCGTTCGCGCGACTGCTCGCTGCTACGTCTACATCATCAACGCTCTGCTACGTTCTACATCAACTGCCTGCTACTACATTCTACATCAACCATACTACTACTACTACCACTACGTCATGACGAACGACGTAATCATCAAGAACACTACTGCATCTTCCTCTGAATCTGGGTATGCCTATATCTTTCTTGTTACTTGTTTTGCTTTATTGTTAATTGTTGTCATGAACACTGAGATAGAATTGCTAGCTTCTGTTCTTCTAGAATTTGAATCTGGTATTCCTGTAGTGTTCTTTGTGATCTGCTTTATGCATTTATTTCATCTATTATATTTCTGAATTAAAATAATTCGAAAAATACTTATATACTCAACAGAATATATGAGTATGGAAAGTATGGGTCTGTGGTTATGTCCATAAACAGCAAGTCATGTTATAAAAAGGTAGTTGGGAGTTGTGGAAATATGTATATCGATTCAGCTATACACATAAGGAAAGGGATTATCAACTAACAGGGAAGGGATTATCTAATTTGTGTGGAACGGGAAACAGACATGAATGACTGAACATGCGAGTAAAGGTCATGTAACAGGATCTAGTTCTTGCTTTTCTTATCCGCACGGCCCTTTTCTACAAGCTCAGAAATGGACATCTTGTCAGCTAATGTACGCGGTGAGATACAAAGCAAATGCAATTTGTAAGGAGGTGTTGTATACAAGTTCAAATAAAGTGCAAGAGATCACTGCGTTAGCAGGGAACTGGCAGTGACTGCAAGCAGAAGGAAATAATAAATTAGTATTCTACTTGTTCGGGGCTGAATGAGCTTAGCATGTGCTGAGCTGATGTATCCTGAGTGCTACTATGGATACATAGTACAATACAAAAGTACAATTGTATTCATGTGAAGCAGGACAATAATGCATGAAAAATTACAGAAATACCAAGAATTAACCAAAACATATTAGTACTCATAACCCAAGCACCTATATCATAGTCACCGAGAAGTCAAAAATAGTCATCTAACAGAAAGAGGCATAAACAGATTGACCCTGTGCCCTCTCACCTAACATGAGTGAGTTCATCACATATGACGGCAGTCTTTGAACTGTGAAAATCTCTGTAGCAGCAAAGAAAATGGAAAAAAAAAAACATATTCCCCACATGTTCAACCATGGAAACATACCAAAGCACTGACAACTGAGATAAGCACATGCAAGCACACCAGCGCCTGCGCATGGCCATGCCAATCCGGTGCTCTTGAAATAGAAAGCACAATTAGGAATGGCCAATCAAAATGAATCAACAGCTGAGATATGACACTGTATCTAACCACGAAGGGTTGTGATTAGCACAATATGAGTAGCATATTAGCGCACTAATTATCCCTCATAAAAACTAACAAATAACATAAGATACAATCTGTCATACACAACACATAACAAAAGGCACATATAATGTTCATAGGTATTGGAGGAATCGTAGAACGGTAGACAGATAATAATTCAGTCCAGACATGCGCCTCCTCTGCTGTCCTGTTCTCATCCACCAATGTTCATCCTTTTTGTACAGAGTTGAGTCCAGACACTGCAAGGTAAATAACATTATTTTTTATCAATTTGAAAGAGATGCAATTCTTACTTTGAAAGGCTCTAGGCCATTTATCTGGAGCTTACATTTCTTCGCAGCATAATGGTATGATTGACTTTTGCAACAAACAGATTGGGAAATGAGTAGAGTTACTAATCTACTGCAAGTCATAAAGGGGGAAAAACCCTTCCCTTGATAAGATAACCTTGAAAGTAGCTACAGAACTGAATTCAAATCATGGCATGTACCCCCATACTTTAGAACAAGAAAACATGTACTAATCATTGCCACTGTAAGTATAACTACATAACGTTATAAATAGGTAGGCAAAATAACTAATAACACCTTATGCTTTTCAAAAGAAGGCATATCCTTGACACAGTTAGTCAATGGAAACCGGCAGACTGAAGCAACTATTCAGTCAGGTTTTCAAATAGCACAAACATAGATATGTATAACCATACATTGGTCACGTCTAAAGAGATGGATATGTTGATTAACGACCATGCCTAAAATGAGAGGCTCTACGGCCATACATTGGCCTTATCCTTAGAAAAAATATTAGCTTAGTCATATCTAAATCATTTGTTAGACCATGTGAACTGGTCGTAGATTTTATGATGATGAATAATTAACGTTCGAGTTGCATCGACATTTGCGTTTGTGAAAGTTTCGGTTGTTAGAATTACCAGTGTGAGTGGTCGGATCATGCCTTGTATCAGGTGGTCTAATCGGTGATACTTGATGATCCTTTTCGACTGGACTCAGAGTGTTGTAATTACGAGTACTATAGCTCCGGATGTCGAATGATATAGTTCAGAGTACTGTAGCTCCGAGTAATGTATCTATGAGTATTGTAGCTCCGAGTGCCGAGTGATCTGATTGAGTCTTGTAGCTCTGAGTCGAAGTTATAAATTTTCGAATCTTGTAGATCCGAGTCTTGAGTGGTAGAGCTCCGAGTAATGTACTTAGTCGTAAGTCGAGGTGTGTAACGAGTACGAAGTACAGTCAGAGTTTCATGGTCGAAGGTCGGGAAGCTACAGTGCATAGTCGGTCGAAGCTACAGTGACTGGTCAATGGTCCAATGCTACAGTGACTAGTCGATATGCGAAGCTACAGTTACTGGTCGATATGCGAAGCTACAGTGCTTGGTCGATAGTCGAAAGCTACAGTGTCTGGTCGATGGTCGAAGCTACAGTGACTGGTCGATGGTCCAATGCTACAATGACTGGTCGATATGCGAAGCTACAGTGACTGTCGATGGTCGAAGCTACAATGCTTGGTCGATAGTCGAAAGCTACAGTGTCTGGTCGATAGATTGTAGTCGTAGGTTTCGTGATCGGTAGTCGCGGGCTTCGTGATCGGTAGTCGTGGACATCGTGTTCGATAGTCGTAGGCTTTGCGATAAGTGGTCGTAGGCTTCAAGTGCTTCAATACTTATTTTCTTCGAGTACCTTGAGTACTCGAGTCTGGTTGGCCAGCGGTATGACCAGCATATACACAGCGGTACGACCGATTTTACAAACTGGTCTCGAGTTGTGTTCTGAAAGTGGGAAATTAAGGTTGTGGTTGATTTGGCTCGTGTTTATTGATAGATGTGAGTATGTTATGCATGTGTGAACTGCTATGGGTCAAATTGGAGAACTTGTGCCAAGAAAAAGTTATTTGATCTTTGCACGTGCAGGTTGAGCGTGGAGATTGTCATGGTCGATGATGAGGAAGACCAGAACTAGGATGGGGAATTCCAAGGTTCAGGTGGTCGTGGATGTCGCAAGGTGGTCGTGCTTATGCTGGGGCACATGGAGATCAAAGGTGAATGCATGATGCGTGGTGAAGCTCTGAAGGTGTCGTCTTGGAGGCTTATACGCGTGAAGAGTTATGGAAGACATTCATAACTGGAAGGTTTCGAGATATTAGAAAACCCGGGATTTGAGGGGTTTCGGGTTCCATAATTTTTTGAAGAGATAGGATTACGTGTCCGTGTTGATAAGGACACGGTTTAGCGCACTAGCATATAAAGGCCGAAGAGGTTAAGAGTAATATGGGACTTTAGAGGCTTTTTGCGGCGGTTTTCGGTAGAGAGTTTTTCAGTGTTTTCATGCTAGGGTTTGAGGGGTGCCGTGAAAGCACTTTGTAGCCATAGAACATGTTTGAGAAATAATGGATGACATCTACTCAAGAAAGATTAGTCATCGCCTACTGCATGTTCTTCTGTCTTCAACTAGTTCATGTGTTGATCAGTCTTTGACTTGTTCTTGTCCATCGTATTCGATCTGTTCTTGTTCTTTGCAGTGCGTAAATCTCCCGAGCCGGAGGGTGAAAGAAAATTGATAGTTGAATCCTTTCAAGTAGGTGACTGCAACTCCTTCAACCAGATCGACTTCGCCTTCTTCGATCACGTGTTGTGTTGTTCACTGGTTATCGATAATAGCATCGACTGGCAGAACTGATCAGAGTAGTTTCGATCACTTCGATGAGGAGACAAACTCGTACGATTACATTGCATTCGGTTGTCGGTTGAATCCAACACAAACTCTCTTTGGTAATTCGAAAAGAAGGCACTACAATCATTCACCCCCCTCCTCTGATTGTCATATCCGATCCTACAAGTGGTATGAGAGTGAGGTTGCTATAGCGTCAGAGAGGTATGTGAATCGTCCTCCCATGCTAGATGGTTCTGTTTTTTCTTTCTGGAAGTGTCGTATGCAAGCTTATATTGAGACTCAAGATAATGATGCTTGGAATAAGGTTGCTTGACCATATGAGGTTCCGATTACTATTACTAATATAAATAAAATAAATATTGATTTAAATGCTCAAGCTTGTAACTTGCTATTTCAAAGGATTTCTCACAAAGAATTTGATCGTGTAGCTCATTTAATTCCGCCCACTTAATATGAAAAACTCATTGCGATTATCATGAAGGAACCACTAAAATTAAGAAAGCGCGCAAAAATCTTAATCAAAAAGAATATTCTTATTTTGCTATGAAGGCTGGTGAAGCTATTGATATTTTTTTGCTCGGTTTGAAAAATATTGAGTAATTTATGTGGTGTCAATGTCATTCCTACTGATGAAGATAATGCAACTAAAATTTTGATATCTTTAGGCTCTGAGTGGTTGATGGTTGTCACAACTATCAATCAAACTATCGATCTAAATACTTTAACCATGGATGATCTTTTCTCTAGATTGAAAACCTATGAGATGGAAGTTGTGACTAACCTTGTGCAGGTTGCTTCGTCGAATTCATTTTATGTGTCTTCTTTGTCTTCTTTTTCAGAAGAACAGTTTGAACAGCTCCCTGAAGAGGATTTGGTGTTGATGTCCTCACGAGTATACAAAGCACTCAACAACATGAGGATGAGGAAGCGAGGTGGCATGTCAAGTTTGATATGAGTGTAGCGAGCCAAACCACATTAATATGAAGTGTCCCGAGCTCAAGGGGAAGGTGATCAAGCAAGATAATAATTATCGTCGTTGGCCATTCAAGAACAACAACACTATGGGTTGCAATTTCCGTAAGAAATTTGCTGAAAATGTTCTTTCTGCTATCAAGCATCTTGATTTGAGTGATGTGGAATATGGAAGTTGTGACGATGATGACCACGACAAAGGTCATGCTAAAGGTAAGAGGAAGAACAACGATGACTTCACAGGTATCTACTTCATGGCGAAAAATGACAACAACGACGATGATGACAGTGATCCTGATGAGGTAAGAAGAGTTGGGAGTCATTTTTGTAATTGCTATAATTCCTTTTTGCTTGAGAGTAGAGCGATGGGGGGATTTATCTTCGGTGACGAATGATCAATTTTATAAAACAAGGAATAAATTGGGCACATGAGATGAAGAGACGCATTAGGGACGAGACGAAGAGACGCATCGGTGAGCCAAAGCGGCATTGATGCGTTTAAGAGATACATATCGCAGACACTTCCAACCACAACTCATTTGTGATACGTAATTATCACAGACGGTTTGTAGTTAGAAGTGTATATGAATTATCACAGACAGTTATAATTAAAAATCGTCTGTTATGAATGCTATTATCATAGATGGTTATTAATAAGAACCATCTGTGAATTATTACAGACGGTGCTTATTAAAAACTATCTGTGATAATAATGTATCACGAACGGTTCTAACCATCGCTAGTAATATAGATGGTCACACTTGTAAAACCGTCTGTGATAATTACAACACTGATGGTTCTGGGGAACTGTCTGTGATGAGGCGTCTAGTATAACCCTTTTTTGTAGTAGTGATATCTAGTGATTAGAGTAGAGGAAAATGTAGCCATTGATGGATAATTACAGTAATTAAGAGTTGTTTGATCGAGACCTTAGTGGCTGGCTCGCGATAGAATGCACACGTGCGTGCATGTTAGCGTACACCGAAGGTGAATCCATGACAAACTAGGAGATATATAGAATCTGGTAGCATCGGAGAATTCTTATTCTTTTTTGTCTCAGTCACAGGCCGGAGAATTTGCAGCCGCATGTTTCCACAAAGAAAAAGTCATTTTACACCCACTGAACTCTTCCGAAAGTTTGGAAAACAACTCTAAACTAAAAAAAAATAGACACCCGACCCCCCCCCCTCAACTATCAATATCGTTTGTTTTACCACCTTTGAGTCCATTCCACTCTGATTTTAAGTCGACGTGAATCGACATGGCGATGGTTTTTGACAAGTGAGCTAGTTTTAAGTGACATGGCATCTAGTCATCACAGTCAACAAATAAAAATATAGTGGGCCCACATGTCATCCTCCATCTCCTATTCTCCTTTTTCCTCACCTCTCTCTCACCCATCTCCACAAGCTCTCACAGTGCCAGGTGGGCGTGCCATCATGACTAAGCATGTTCTTGTTGGCGGCCTGTGGCGAGAACCCGGCCATGCGACCGGCCGAGACAATGGTGAGGATGTGAAGGGAGGTCCTCCCCAACCCTCGTCTAGAAGTCCTCCCCCGCTTACGCCGCCTCCGACAAGGCCGACGGCTTCCTCACCCTCAACTGGTGCGACTCAGCCCCCGCCCTCTCCGCGCTCGCACATGCCTCCTTCGCCCTCCACCACCGCCTCCCTCTATGGTGCCTCTGCCTATGGCTTCCACCCCGTCCACACCCTCTCCATCCGCCTCACCTCCCAACCTAGAGCAGCCTCCCCCCACCCGCTCGTCCCTTCTTGGGTCAACCCCTCCGCCTCCGCCGGCGAGATTTCTCAAGAAGAGCAGTAAGCGTGGAGTATCAACTGCAAGCACGACCGACGCGTGATGCTGTGGGAGTCCGACATGGGCAACACCTGGTACGACGTCACGCGGTATGTCTACACGATGCCCAACGATGACCACGCCGAGAGAAGGTAGATCAGAGTGGGTGGCCAACCTCCTCCACTGGGATCCTCTCACTCTAAACCATCTTCCTCCACCCCGGCCGTCGTGCCTCCGATCATGGTTTGCTCTCCCCTGCCTCATCTATCTTTGTCGACGCCCATGCTGAATCCCTTGATCGTGCACCACCACCCTTGACCGCGAGTCGTGCCACCTCCTCCACCGGAATCTAGGCAGTGGCGTAGCTGGCCATGGGCCACGCCTTGAACTGGCCCAGCTGATTTCGGGCCCAAATCGTTTTTTGCTTAATTTTAAAAGAAAATAATATGGCATTTTGATCCTGGGCCTCGGGCCATTGCCTCGGCGGCCCGAGGCCCAGCTCCACCTCTGGATCTAGGGGATGGTTGGTGAGATATGTGCCATCTCTGCAATGGTCGCTGGGAGCGGTGACTAGATCTAGGGGAGGAGGTCGGATGGGAGGCGGCCATGGCCGTTGGGAGAGAGAGAAGAGAGGAAAAAGATGAAGTTCGGGAGGAGGAAGGAGGTGATTTGACCGATGAGGTGGCAAAATGCAATGACATAGATGCTAACGTAAATGGCATATCAGCAAAACCAAGGTGGTTTTGGTTGAGGAAGTAAATTAAGCGGTTTTGAGAGTTGTAGATTGTCGCGTGTCCGGTTTCCTAATTCTGGATTGATTGTGTTGTACTTTCTTAAGAGTTTAGTCGTGTAAAATGAACTTTTTGTTCATAAACTATCTTCTCTCTCGCGCGTTCTCTGAGCGACTAGCAGTGAAGTAAAGCAATTGTGCAAGCTAGCTAAAGTACGTAGTTCCCTCTTCCACACAACACATGTATGCACTACGGAGAACAGATAAAACCGACGATCGCCAATTTTATTAGCGGGCCCACACCGACCGTCACGGTATATTATTTTAGTCACGGAATAGTATCCCTCGGCAAAATTTGAATTTTCTTGACGGTTCTATTATAACCATCGACAAAATATGTGGTCCGACATAATCAAGAACTACTCGGACACAAGAAGTTCACCGCCAAATGATTACGTAACATTGTTAATACACACATTAATTTACATCCGATATTTTTGTTGCATACTTCATGGGTGGAGTCTTGGGCTGTGCATGGATGGGTTTGAGTGTCCATTAGTGTTAGCTTGATTATTTACCATCTATTTTTGTGCATTTCAATCATGTGGTGCGAATTGTCACGGATGTATGATCGATTAACAATGATGAAATAATATGGATGTGTATCATGATTTATCTTAATGTATATGTTTGCAATTAATTGAATTGATAGGAGACATCTTGAAGTTGATCAAAATAGCTACAAAGCCAAAATCTAACCTTGTAAAGTTTCCAAATATAGATGCTTTTCAGAAGATCGGTGAAGAACCACCACCGGAGATGCTACTGCGTGAAACATCTGCACAATCACATGTAAGAATACTTATCAACTAAAATTATTACCAATGCTACAAACAATATCTTATGAAAGTTATAAGGTTGTCCAAGCGTCTCATTTGGAGGACTAATTTGGACTAGATACTAATACTTTTGATTGTGTCGAGTGACAACAAGCGGTCTGTGATGGCGAGTGGACTCATGTTGAGTGTTCTATCACATGGGCTTAACCTCCCATTTAGTTATATGTTCATGGTAAGGTGGCAATGGCCTTGTCTGGAATTTTTGTCCACGCGTGCAACTATTTTTTTTAAAAACAGGCTTGTCATAGATTTCAATTGCTCCACTCTTCTTTTAGCAATTATAATGGTTCTAATTGTGCTTAGGCATACTCATAATGGTAGTGTTCGATTGGGTTGTTTTAGCTCTTCTGTTAGCACTTCTAATGGTCTTATTTGTGCTAAGGCAGACTATGATGTCGATCGAAGTGGGATATGTCTTAAGAGTTTCTTAGCAAATGAATTTGTATACGTGATTATTGGTTTGTATTAATTTGCCGTTCTTGCTATCGACATCATTGAATACGTATGTGTGGTATAATATGTTCATGTCCTCGTACATCTTATCCCTGCATCTATGATGAGTTATTCTGATTACTTTCCACCTTTCATTAGTTATCTTTGTCCCCCCCAAATACCGTTGTATGATGTGCTTCAATACTCATAATGTTGGCCTCTATTCACCTTACAGGAAGGGGCCAGGACTGGAACTGGATCCTCCCATGTGGGCTCAGCACCGGATGAGAATGTCATTGATGGCAACGATGCTAACAATGATGGCGACAAGCGAAATCTCGACATTAATGGCGGCAACAACCATGATGCCAACAACATCGACGCGGCAGATACAACTAATTTGTCTTCATGATCTTTGATGACTTGCTAGCTCTTTTGAATAGTTGAACATACTATTGCTGCACTTTTAGATGGACTTATATTACTTGTATGTGACATTAGTCCTTTAGGTGTATTGTGGTAGTACTGGACTTTTAGATATCTTTTTATGTGGATTACGATGTTGCTTTCTGCAAGTGAACCTTATGGATGGTATTGTGCTTGAAATGATAAGCTTGAACTTCTTATTTGTGTATGGGGGCATGGATGTGTATTTTGATGATGTATGGATGTGTATTGTGGATTACTTATGATGCATGGATGTGGATTGTGGATTTATAATATAGATATGTATGAAAATGTGATCAATCGAGAATTTTTGCTAATGGGATGTCAGAATTACATTTTTCGGACGGGTAAAACAACTGTCAGCAAAATTCGTTTTATGCACGGTTCAAAACTGTCAAGTTTAATTTTGTTGACGGTTCTTACCCGTCAGCAAAATTCATTTTATGCACGGTCCAAAACCGTCAAGTTTAATTTTGTTGATGGTTCTTACCCGTCAGCAAAATTTATTTTATGCACGGTCCAAAACCGTCAAGTTTCATTTTGTTGACGGTTCTTACCCCATCAGCAAAATTCATTTTATGCACAGTTCCGAAAACCGTCAAGGTTAATTTTGTTGACGGTTCTTACCCGTCAGCAAAAATCATTTTCTTGACGGTTCTAAAAACCGTCAAGTTTAATTTTGTTGACGGTTATTACCCGTTAGCAAAATGTATTTTCTTGACGGTTCAACAAACCGTCAGCAAAATATGAAAAAAACCGTCAGCAAATATTTTCTTAACGGTTAACCGTCAGATAAATTGGACATCCCTGACCACCTAGACCTGAGGGTATTTTTCTGACGGTTAACCGTCAGGAAAATTAAACCTGACGGTTTTTCCTATTTTGCTGACGGTTTTAAACCGTGAGAAAATACCTGTTTTATGATAGTGATGTATTTGTACGCATGCAGCCGGAAAGTCTACGCATAAGAATTCGACGTGTTACTGACTTCTCTCTGCCTGATCATGAGTAGCATCTGATTAACACAGTGTGCTAGAATTGCTTGGGCGCGCGCACATTTAGTTACGATTGAACCGTCGCGGTAGCGGTACAGGGTATGCGTGTTCATGTGCCGTGACGGACCATGTACAAGCAGCGCGGAACACGGGCGGCGCGATAAGAACGTGCCGCGCGGGCGATGCCTCCGTATGCATGCAGCATGGCACCGGCCGTCGCTCCCGGCCGCGGCTCGCGCGGGCGCGCGGGCGGCCACACCATCCCGGCATCCCGCCCCGCCCCGGCCGAGCGAGAGCTAGCGTACGACGTCCGCGGGCGGGGGGCCCTGCGTCCGGCACCAGCTAGCTAGCAGCTCCACATGCGCGGCCCGCCCTCGCGACGTCGCACATACCACCCCGCGTACGACGTCGTCTCATGGGCGCGGCCACAGTGCCGCTGCGGCTGCTTCCCGTAATACGTACAGTCGTGACGTCTACGCCATTGCATTAATGCCGGCTCCCTCGCTAGTAGGTCGCATGTGTGCCGCGGTGTGTGCATGTCGGGGCATGCAGCAGACTAGTTAACGGATCGAGAGCTAGCTAGCTTTATCAAATCGCGGCGCATGCGGTCAATCGTGAGAGGCCGCAAACAGTTAACTTTTGTCGAGAACTCCTGCTCGGTTCCATTCATGCATGAGCTCTTCGATCAATTAACTTGGAGCTGTTATTGCTTGTGTACCAATGGAAGTGGTCACAAAATGGCGTGGTACGTACCAGTGTACTACACAAAAGGGACTAGTAGCCAGCCCTCTCCCAATTTTAAAGTGGGGTGTGTAGGCATCTTCTAGGTGTTTTGTCCCCAAAAATCATTTAAATTTTTAACCATGGGACAGATGTCATATCTCCGCACTCCTGTGTAAGTGTAATTAATTCCTCTTTCTCATGCAACACTAACCCTAGCCCCTGTGTCACCGCCCTCTCCTTCGATTCCATGGCCAGAGGCGCCAGTACCGGTCCGTCGTTAGCCACCCTAATTATATTTTTGGGGCTTGGGTGAACCCAAATCATAACCCGGTGAATCTAAGCCCTAATCTCCCGTTACCGGTGACGAGGATTTTTTACTAGGTCAACATTTTCAGTTAAAATCAGAGTCTCTGTCAAAACAGATCCACATATCATAGGCTCACTCTATAACAGTTACGAATCTAAGACCAATTTAAGTCATGAAACGATCAGTTGTGGACATCACACGACCAGATATATGGTTTTGAACCATCCTCGACCAACAAACCAGTCGGAAGACATGACAATTCCCCACATAACTAACATGGGAGCGTTTATTGACGTATCTAGCAGCTTACGACAGTTGATTAAGAAATACGGCGGTTGAAAACTCAACATAGGGCGTGCATGAAGATAAGAGGCGACTTTAGTGTCATTAACTGCCACCCTTTCAATAGTTATAAAAGGGGTAGCCCACATGTCCTGTAATATCATGTTCATCATTCAACATCTTCATTACGCTACGATCATCTGATCAATTCTGTAACATCCTCGTTGTATTCCTATATATTCATTGTGTCTACAGCAATAAAATATCTTCGTTTAGTTTATGCTCTTGTATCATTTTCCCGAATAAACTCGACAGTGGATCCCGTGTCCTAGTCGGAGACAAAGAAGACGCCGTAGAGAGCACGAATTGTCACACTGGTCGAAATATCAGTTTTTTCTCTTTTTCAAAAAGAAGACAGCTCTACAGTTGACAGTCGAGATAGACGGTACATCATCACACATGCATGCACCAGACGAACATGACGCGTGCAGAAGTGCAGATCATATGACGCGATGCGCCGATCGATCTCGGGCCGGCCGGCATACGGAATTCCTGCAGCTACACGATACTGTCGAATCCCTGGGGGCATGCGCCTTCACTCCGAATCTGCAACAACTACCCTTTGCCATGGGCATTCAATTCCCCCACGAGGATGCGCAGCGGCAACCGAAACCAAACAGCCAAGAATGGATTCACAAATCACAGGCCTAGGACGTGGCCGCTGCAGGTTTTTATCTTTTTACTACCATATCAGTACTTGTTAATCTTGGGTACGAATGTGGTACGATCTACAACTGGGAACTATACTGCATGGAGTAAATTATTGAACAAGTGTAAACAATTATCATACTGTATACTACTTCATTGAAGAAGATTTAGGCCACATCTGGGATAGGACTTAAGTAGCCTGGTGGCTTTATTTGGGCTTTTAAACAGGCTAGCCTCCCCCCATAGACTAGTCATCAAATGCGATGAGTTGTTTTTTTTTTTTACCAAGGTATAGAGTTTTGGCCAGGCCAGCACAGGCCGTGAGCCCATCAGAACTCAGAAATCGAACGAAAAGACGCAGGTGGGCCGTGGGCGGGACGGACGCGATGGAAAGTGCACGCAACCGGACCCCGACGCGACCTGCAGGGGCGGCGCGGGTGTTGTGGCAAGGTCGGTGTTGCACGCAAACGAAAAATCTTCTAATGATTTTTTTTTTTGAGTTTGTATCTAAGATTTTAATTGCTACAAGTGTGTATGGCTTGCAAAATAAATTTTAGTAACAAGCAAATCTCCAATAAGTATTTTGTTTTTTTTTGTCTTGGTATAGTAACAAATCCATCTTCTTTCTTCATCGTCTATTCTCCGTATCACCTAAATACTAATATATTCATCGTTTACTAACTAACAAGGAGATGAACTATCCTAAATACTCCTGGGTTATGCATACACAGAAAATATGTTACGTTGCACGCAAGGTCGGTCCGGAATTTAAGGCTTGCAATGGTTGCCGCCGTAGGTAAGGTCGACAGGAATACAGGATAGCGTAAAGGTAACACGTGTCAGGTCAATGACGAGCATTCGATGCGGTCAGCCTTGCTTGCCCGCCCGCCCAGCCAGCCGGACAAATTAAGGATTGCAGGATTGGGGCAAATTATTTGTGGTCAAACACAGGGAGATCGCGAGATGCTAGCTAGCTGATAGCGAAAATAAAACGCTGAGGTGAGATAGGATAAACAAATGACACGCCAGAGACATGCGTAATTGTTTTCTAGTTTCAAAGTTCTCCAATCAGTGAGAGGTATGTTGATAATTAAACATACAAAAACAGGACAAATTAGAGAACGTTGGCAACACAAGAAAACTCCAATTCGTTCCAACTCACTGAACTCCGACCTTGTGTACTTTGACAAACAGATCAAGCTAAGCTAGTTCAACAAAGCCGAAGGAATCAATTGTTGGAAATATTGGTAATATTTTAATTTTAAATTTTATTATAAGGTAAATATCACAAATAACTAGAGATACATAAAGTAATGCTAACAGCAGACAACTCATTGTACTTCTAAGCATACACAATAATAGAATTATAACAAAGTAGTTTGGTCGCACAACCAATTTACAGTCGGACTTGATGAAAAATAGGAAGCAGCGCATGCTCGATGCAGTGCATAACGTAGATGAAACAGCGCATCGAGCGATCACGCAGATACGCTGTTTAGAAACCTTATTGTCGTTCCATGCAGGTGAACTCTACAACAAAGGTTCGAAGATATCCACTCACATTTCTTCCCCGGTGCACGCCGAGGAGAAGTGACGGCTCGGTACGACAACACAACACACCAACACAGATAAAACAGAGAGGAAGCAAAAATAATGAGAGGAAAACGACTTGTGTTTTGGTATGGATGTCCCCAAAACCTTTTAAGGTCGAGATAATTACTCTCTAGTAACTGTATAATAAAGCACATAATTAACCACTGGTAATTGCTAATTGAAAAATTAATTCTTGGTAATTAAGCAGTGTTTATCGGCTCCTAACTATACCCTAGTCTACGGCTCTGACCAGAGATCACACTGGTCTTCTGGAACAATGTAGTTGACCAGTATCAAAGGAGAGAAAGAAATTCACGATCAGCAAAAGAAATGTTTCACGACACATTCACGATCGCAAGTGACAAGAATATACGTGTAGACGTGTCACTTTAGCTATAGTCCTCCTCATGTCACTCATAACATGTGTCGCATGTTTCAAAAGGTGACAAGAACTCCACCTTATAAATTGTTATCCAACTACCTATCAAGATAATATGTGACTAAACCATGTATACTTTGAATTTTAAGAAGTGAATAGGCCTTTACACTTATAATCCCAATTCTAACATCAATACCATTACAAACTACATTAATTAACAACCAATTACTTCTCGACTAGTTTTACATATCAATTTAATTCAATTCTTGTGATCTTATATAGAGGTCTTTTTCTTCAAAAGTAAAATAGAAAAGTGACAACATCGCACAGCATTACAAACCCCATCTACGAAGTACGATGAATCGATGATGCTGGCTCTAGCCCCGTGGCCCGGTTCCCTTCTGCAAAAATGCAAACACATTCCAAACACTGTTACAAACGAATCCATCACAATTAATCGATTAGTACATCGTTTTGCTAAACAGCGTTAGGGGGCTAATTAATCACGTAGCGTACCGTCGACGTCGTCGCCGCCGGCGAGGCCGTTGTCGTGGCGCTCGACGCACTGGAGAATGTACTTAAAGGTCTCGGTCTCGCAGGGGATGGCGAGCGCGCCCTCGTGCCGGAACCCGAACTCCTCCTCGGCCTTCTCCAGCAGCAGCCGGAACACGGGGTGCCCCAGGTAGCTCGTCGGGATCACGAACCGCCGCTGCTCCGGCCCCACGTACACCGGGCAGTACCCCCTCGGCACGTCCGGCGGCGGCTCCGGGCTGTGGCAGCTCTCGTCGTCCGAGTCCGCTGTCACCGTCCTCCTCAGCCGCCGCAGCACGAACGGCGGGATCGACGCCCCCATTTCCGGCGCCTACGGCAAATCCTCCTCGGCATAGCCCTCTTCGTCGTCTCCCCTGGACCCCAGCGCCATGGTCTGCCACTTGTGCAGCAGTTCCCGCAGCCGCACGATCTGCTTGATGCCCGTCGCCACCTTCGCGCCGTCGTCGCCCATTAAGTACGTACGCACACGGCACCGTACACCTTCAGACCATCACAGAGTGATGGCTTTCTTGGATCTTGAGATGGAATTAATGCTCGGAGATGCAACAATAAACGATTGAGAGGATGCCATGCACGAATTAATGGAGGTGATTATATAATCAAGTCGTACTCGTACGCGGCAGAGGTAACATGGCGGCATAAAATTAGATTCCGTTGCCGATTATTAAAAGCGGGCGACTGAAGCATAGTCGGTTGATTTTTTTTTAAAATCACAGTTGTTTTTCGGACTCCATGGCTCCAAGATTCGTGCAAACTACCCTAATCATAATCCTCACCCCTGGGCTCCCTCACTCCCTCACCGTACCCTGCACCGCCTCCCACTGCCTCTCCGACGCCGACGAGCCCCGCTGACGAGCACCTCCCCTGCTATTCTCCTCCCCCGCCCCGCCTCTCCAGCCTCCCGCCGCCTCCTAACCACTTCGGTCTTGTTGCCTCTGCCGACCTACACCGCCCTCCTTCTCGCCGGCGTTCGGTGCCGCCACCGGTCTACCGTCACCCTAGCCCCCCTCTAAGCCATGGGGTACCAGTGAACTTTAACCCTAACTCGGTGCCACCGTTCGGATGGAGTAAAAGAAGAGGACCTTGAATCGTGGATCTCTACATGCGATCCAAAGGTAAGTACATTGACTTAAACTTTTTTGATTTTGAGGCGACTGTAGACTAGCAAAACCGTTATTAAAAGAGCTTGATTAGCTAAGCGCGGCGCGCCGCTCAAGAATACCTTGTTTGATCCATCCGGCTAGATTTGTTCAGACATTTGGGTGGCAAGCTAGGCAGCAAAAAAAAAAAAAGGCGATATGTAATAATTGTTGCCTTGCAAGCTAAGCAGGAATATCAATTCCGGATTTTAGGTAGCTTAATTAGCACGGGACTCAAGTAGTGTACACACTATCTTTTCTGCACTGGAACAAAAGCTGGAAACTAATATCAGGCCAGAACTTTATGCCCGTTTACACAAGAACATGCTTGCATGATTGTGTTTGATCGATGCCAGGTTAGAACATGATTACGCCGGTGCATCTATGGACCAAAAAGTACAGTAAAATATAGACCGGGGTACGTACGTATTTCCTGTGATTTGAGTCCTCTTTTTTTGGTGACCCGACATGGCAAGAGCAGAACCCCCAAAACACTGATCGCTGCTCTGACCTCTTGAAACAATTAATGCTTAAGCGCTAACAATAACTAATGGCTTGGGTGGCAGATTAGTAAGAAGGATGTTTCAACTTCACATTGCTTAATTAACGAGCCAAGCAGCCGGTAACACAGCAGCATCACAGACCGTTAAATATTCAGACACTCTGAATTTGATCGGCCTCCTGTTGTTTATGCCATAAGTGCATAAGGGAACAATCTTAACTTACTACATAGGCCAAGTACGTGGCCTGAACTTTTGCACAGATCATGCTAGATCTTCAGATAAGGCCAGAGGCATCGCTTGGAAAGCCGGCTGCGGTAACGTGCGAGCGCATGACTGACGGGCTAGCCTGCACGGGAAATGTACACGAAACGCAAGCCGCTTCTCCCAGGTATCACATGAGATCTTGACATGTCGCATGCTTGCGTTGCATGCTCCATGAAAAGTGACGAGCTGATCTGTAAAAGTTTGGAGAAGTTTTGCGTAATGAACTCAGATCAGTTCAATTCAATTTATACTCAAAACATGTACAAGAGATTCAGTCGGTTACAATAGAGATAACTGAATTTGCTATCTCCATGACTTTGTACAGTACGACCAAATACAAGCTACAGTCAGCGCTACCTCTAACTAACAGAACTTCAGATATTCAGGTTAGCGATAGAATCTGATCTATAACTTCAGAGTCCTTGCGCATTGATCAATCTTGTTTAACATGATCGGGCCAACTGATTAAGCACCAAGGGGAAAGAAAAGCTAGTGAGCCATGTGATCTAGGGAGATCGGTGGTACGATTGGTACGGCTCGGTTTCTTCTTCATTGTCGGTGGTTAATTTGTTTACGATCGACCGTAATGGATAACTGGTGCAGTTCCAGCCAAGGTGTTTACGTGTTTCGTCCAAAATGGCCAAGGTTGTATAGCCTTTTTCAGAAGTTTTCTAATTAATGTTGCTCGAGGTTGTTTTGAATGTTGTTTCTGCATGTATAGCTATGTAAGGCAAGTCCCATGGAATTTTTTGTGCGTATTGGCACTTTTGCACGTGGTATTTGCAGGAATATCCGGCTCCAAACTTTTTTTTTTTGCAAAGATAGCATCATTCCCGCATAGCCGCCGTGCGAAAACCCCCTCCCGCCGCCATGTCGCGCATTCCCGAACAGCCGCCGTGCGGGAACACCCACGTCACTTCGTTCCCTCACGGCCGCCGTGATATTCCTATAAATATCGCGTGCAAAAATGTCAATACGGAAAAAAAAATTCTGTCCTCTGTATATAGCTAGGGCCTCCAGCTAGATTGGTTTCTTTTTATCAGTGTGAAACCTTGTCGGCTATCTTCCTAACAGGCTAATTGTATGGTGCGTAAAAATGAGATCACAGACGAGCATAAATAGTACCCTATTCCTATTACAGCCGGATCCAAACAGGGCTGCTTGGCCCATGAAGGAATCTAGCCCTTTCAGGCCCTGAAACTTTGGATGAGGGTAAGACGCTAACCGATCCAAACTAGGCCCATGGTTGCATTCTATTGGGCCTGGCCCAAACCGGTGCAGTGCTGCATAACTGGCACACCTGATTCCTCTAAAAAAACCTGGCACACCTGATTAATTGTGTGGGCACAAGTTCATGCGAACTGCTACATGCAAATGTTCCTTTTGTGAAACGGTGATGTTACTGTATGATCCAACGTTACTACTAGTATTAGATATATGCAGGTTGAGACTTGAGACACGGGTTAATGTATCATCACGGGATGACGCAGCACATGCATGTGTGCCCCTTGTAACGGCGAGAAATTAACTCATGCAAGCGTAACTGCATGCCACCAAACAGTTCGGCGATCGGCATGCTGCCCCTGCCCGCTCTCTCTCTGCACTGCAGCACATGCACATCGATCGATCGCAACAACTCCAGACTCCAACATGTCCCGGCCATTAATCCTTCCGTTGCTCGTCCCAGTCCTGCTAGTACATCTCTGTAGCGCCATATCTACCGCATGGTCCTCGTCCACTGCCGCCGTGGCCGAGGTGACCAGCTTGCAGCGTCCACTCCATCTGCAAGGTGGCCACGCTGCCGGCGCCGGCTGCGGGGGAACAGCAGCAGCTGCCGCGTCGCGGGTGGAGAGCTGCACGGGCGACATCGTCAGGTCGTTCTTCGGCATCCGCGGCAGCGAGCTCTGCTGCCGCGCGCTGGAAACGGTCGGCGCCGGGTGCTACCGCGCGATGTTCTCCGGTTCTCCGTTCGCCGATCTCTACCCGGCCATCGTCGGCAACGTCTGCGGCCTCGGCGTGGCTCCTAGCCCCGGCGCATGAGGGAGAGGCTAACTAATACTATATGAATTATAGCGTCGTCCGTTGCAAATTCAGCTTGGATAGTTCATTTTGCTACATTTTTTCTGCTGCTGTGTGCGACTGACAAACCAACGTATACGATTGAGAATAAATGATATTTTGGACACTTGGTATGGCCCAGGAATCAGATCCTCGGATCCTTGTCATCCTCCTCAAACGCCACTGCAAAATCAAGTGCCATCTCAAGTTACAAATTTAGTAAGTTACCACCAGAATAACTCTACAGATCTAATCATGCAAGAACGCGGCAGTTCACGCCAATAGACCTAATTACATCTACAACCACAACAGATTCCGCGAGCCCTAGGCACACTTGAAGTGCAGATCCTTTGGAAACCCGTCCCGAACAGCGCAAACCCAAGCCTAGTGGAAAGAGGCAGGGTTGGTTACCGGCGTAGGAGTTGGTGACGCCGACATGGTCGCGGGATGAGGTGCTGACTGCTGAGGAAGACGCCGACGACGCGCTTGCGGTTATAGTGGTCGACGATGCTGAGAAGCACCAGTGGATGCACCACCACCCGCTCCAGCGTCCGCCCCGGAAGCTGCGCCACTAACAAAAGCCACAAGCCGGAGGAAAATACTTCACACACTAAAATTTTTGTAGTGCATACGTACTACGAGATGATCTCAACATTTGTGGTTCCTAACACCTAATCCTACCCATGAACTACACCAACTACCCTTGATCTACACCAGCAAGCCAGGTTGGGTTGGGGCAGTTTCTTGTGGGTTGAAAATAGAACAATGCCACCTGAGCAAGAAATTACCCCCAAATGCCACGTATAAAAGCAGGGCCCAGGCAAACCCTTTCCCCCTCCCCAACTGACCATCCTCTAAACGTGCGAGCCAAGCGGCCACCGCACCGCGCAGGCACCCTTTCACCCCAGCTAGCGAGTGTCTCTAGCGTTGGCACGTCGATCATCGTCGGAGCACCTCTGGTCCTGGAGCCCCTCGTCTTGCACCATCGAAGCCCCTAGGCGGCGCCTGCCCCCACCTCCTCCCGCCGGTGCCGCCCTTCGCCTCGACAGACGCATCTTCCCTTTTACCTAGCCTTGATCGAATCCAGAAATTTGAACACTATTAGTCCTGTTAGACCATCGAAATTCCTAAGGTAGACCTCGTAGCATCAAAATTTCAATTTAAACCTCTTTATACCGCCTCTGCGATGGCGGCAACAACACTTCTCTCTTATTGTGTGACGCGGTGCGGCGCCATGGCGACAACTTAGCTGCTACCGTCCCCCACCGCAATAGGCGGCGGGTGCTGCGCGCCAACCCCATGGCGGCCGGTGGTGGGGCACCTGCAGCTACGAGCCACGCGCGGTCGGTCTGACGCGCGCACGCCCGCCCTGGCATCCTGCGTGCGCACGCGCTGCATAGCCACCCCAGCCTCGTCTGTCCGTGGCCTTACTTGCCCTCGCATTATTAGAAAAATAGGGACGAAAGGGGGACACAAATTTTTTACATGAAAAACCCTTGCGGAAAAAAAACCACAGGTGCCAACCCGCGATGATCACTATATGAGGAGTGTTTACAAATCGCAGGGGATTACAATGAGGCGTCAACTCTTCCCGTGCGGCTTACAAAAGGTATATAAAAGGGTACAAGACTTAGAGTCTAAGTAGGAAACTTATCCGTTAATATGGAAACTAATCCGGACTTATCCATATTAGATAATTCGGATCACGATATCAACAATCTCCACCTTGAGACAAATTTTCTCTTGTAGCATAATGAAAAATCATCAATCACCAGAATAACCCTACAATAAAATAAAAATCACCGTGAGTCAATTAGTCTGTAGGACTAAACTGTCATACCAACTAAGCTTGAGCAAAGCTCAAACTTAGTAACAGGAACTGTCTTTACCATCATATCAGCTGGATTATCATGAGAATCTTGCACACCTTAACATCACCTTGAGCAATAACACCTCGAATAAAGTGATATCTCACATCAATATGCTTTGTTCTCTCATGGAACATCTGATCTTTTGTAAGGCATATAGCACTCTATCACAAAATATAGTAGTGCAAGAATTATCTCTACAAAACTCAGTGTACAAATATCTCAACCAAATAGCTTCTTTACAAGCTTCGGAAATAACCATATATTATGCTTCAGTGGTAGATAAGGCTACAATAGTTTGCAAACTTGCCTTCTAGCTAACAGTACAATCACCGATAGTGAAAGCATAACCTGTGAGAGACCTCTTCTTGTCCAAATCACCAGCATAATCAGAGTCAACATAACCAACAAGTTCATCTCTAGAATTCCCAAACTGCAAACGAGCATTAGAAGTGCCATGCAAATACCTGAAAATCCACTGAACTGCTTTCCAATGCTCTTTTCCAGGATTAGCCATGTATCTACTAACAACACTCAGTGCATGTGATAAATCAGGACGAGAACAAACCATGGCATACATAAGAGAACCAACTGCACTGGAACATGGAACTCTAGACAGGTACTCAATATCATAATCTGACTCAGGACATAAAGTTGAAGATAATCTGATATGCGAAGCTAATGGAGTACTCACTGGTTTTGCATCATGCATTTTAAAACAACGAAGAACCTTCTCAATATAACCTTGTTGACTAAGGTATAACTTTCCAGATTTTCTCTCTCTAATAATCTCCATGCCAAGAATTTTCTTTGTTGCACCTAGGTCTTTCATCTCAAATTCATTACTTAATTGTACTTTCAGTTTTGTTATTTCTGACTTATCTTTTGTAGCAATCAACATATCATCAACATATAGAAATAAATAAATAGCTAAGCCATTAATAACCTTTAAATAAACACAACTATCATAATTAGACCGCTTAAAATCATGAGAGAGCATAAAAGAGTCAAATCTCTTGTACCATTGCCTTGAAGATTGCTTCAAACCATAAAGAGATTTTTTTTAAATCTACAAATAAGATGTTCTTTTTCAGGAATAACAAAACCCTCAGGTTGGTCCATATAAATGTCTTCTTCTAACTCCCCATGCAAGAATGCAGTTTTAACATCTAATTGCTCAAGTTCATAATCATGCATAGCAACAATACTGAGTAAAGTGCGAATAGAACTATGCTTCAGAACTGAAGAAAAGACATCATTAAAACCAATACATGGAATCTGACTATAACCTTTAGCAACCAACCTTGCTTTATACCTTCTGGTTCAGTAGGAGAAATACCTTCTTTTCTTCTGAAAATCCACTTGCAATGAACAGACTTCTTCTCCTTTGGCAATTTCACTAGGTCCCAAGTGCCATTCTTTTCAAGTGACTCCATCTCATTATGCATAGCAGTTATCCACTTATTACAATCAGTGGAGTCAATAGCCTCAGAGTATGATGAAGATTCTGCATTACCTTCAATTTCTTCTGCTACACTCAAAGCATAAGCAACAATATTAGCTTCTACAATCAACCTCTTGGGTGGATTAATCCCCCTCCTAGGTCATCAAGCGCAATAGACCGTTATGGTGGTGGTCAACAATAAGAGGATTCTCAACAACAGGTACATCATGAACAATACTATTTTCATTATCTGATGTGTTATTTGAACCAACAAAATGATCCACCTAAATACTTGAATTCTGCTCACTATCAAAAGGAACATTAATAGGCAGTTTATCATGAAGTATATTAGATTCATTAAAGATAATGTTTCTTCTAATCACAACCTTATTTATTTCAGAATTCTACAACTTGTATCCTTTAACACTAGATTTATAACCAAGAAAGATGCACTTAACAACTCTAGGCTTTAATTTTCCATTATCAATATGAGCATAAGCAGTACAACCAAATTTTTTTAATTATGCATAATTTGTTAGAGAACCAGACCATACCTCAATTGGAGTCTTTTTTCAATTGCAATAGAGTGTGACCGATTAATTAGATAGCAAGTAGTGGAAGTGGCTTCAGCCCAAAAACGTCTATGCAAACCTGCATTAGACAACATGCAACGGGCCTTGGAAATGATGGTCCTGTTCATACGCTCAGCTACACCGTTTTGTTGAGGGGTATGGGGAACGGTGTAGTGCCTGAAAATGCATTCAGTCTTGCAATATGATTCAAATTCATTAGAACATAATTACATCCCATTATCAGTGCAAAGTTTCTTTACCTTCTTTTCAGTTTGCCTTTCAACTATAGTCTTCCACTCTTTAAATGCTGAAAATGCTTCTAACTTATGCTTCAAGAAATAAGGCCACACTCTTCAAGAGTAATCATCAATAATTGTTAACATATAGCTAGCACCTCCTAGCGATGTCTTGCTAAATGACTCCCATAAATCAAAATGCACATAATCTAAAGTACCTTCTGTAGTATGAACTGAAGTATTGAATCTCACCCTCTTGTGTTTGCCAAACACACAATACTCATAAAATCTTAGCTTGCCGATGCTATGTCCATCAAGAAGTCCTCTCTTGCTCAATTCTGCCAAACCAATTTCACTCATATGCACAAGACGCATATGCCAAAGATTAGTAGCATCAGAATCAGATAATACACTTGAAATTACAGCAACATTACCTGATATTGTAGTAGCTTGCAGATGATACAGATTGGCAGTCTTAATATCAACTTTCATCACAACAAGAGAGCCTTATGATACCTTTAAAACTCCACCTTCACCTGAATACTTGTACCCTTTAGCATCAAGAATACTCAAAGAGATAAGATTCCTTTTCAAATTTGAAATATGCCTCACATACATTATAGTTACGATAATACCATCAAACATCTTGATCTGAACTGAACCAATTCCTGCAACCTTACAAGATGAGTTATCACCTATCAATACAGTACCACCTTCAACAGGTTCATAGGTGGCAAACCAGTCCCTATTAGGACACATATGAAAGGTATAGGCAGAATCAAGAATCCATTCATCATTGGTCTTAGCACATCCAGCAAGGCAACAAGAATTTCTCCATCGGTACTATCATCAGCAATAAGAGATGCTTTACCTTCATCATCTGGTTTACCTTTTGGCTTATAATAGCCAGCTCTCTTTTCTTTATTCTGTAGCTTCCAGCATTCAGAGATGTCGTGCCCACTTTTCTTGTAATATTTACACGACTTGTACTTGCCTCTTGATTTCGACTGGTTCTTGTAGCCGTTCGAACTTTTGTCTCGAGATCCATTGTGTGGATATCGTGAGGATATATGCACGATCTCAGGATGATGAGTCAATTGGCAATGGCGTTGTTGGTTTGCAAAATCTCGCGTTTTCGGGTTTGCTCGAGTTTGTCGGACCACGGCGATCGGCCGGCGATGTCGGCGGTCGGACCGCCCGTGGAGGAGTCCGGCCGCCATGGTGGCGGTCCGACCATCATATTAAAATTGGTTTTGGGAGCTGAGCCAAAAATAGGTTGTGCAGGCAAGTGAGGGGAGTCTCATGGGGTAGAGGCCACGTCTGTACCAGGAGCACCACTTCGCATACAGCGACAACATCCACCTGAGCAGATGATTGGGGATCTTCAAGAGTGAGTCACTCGCTCGGGTTTATTTCTCCTGATTCTCATGCACATTACGCTTTTGTCGCTTCTTTTGAACCCGAGATATCACTCATGCTTTATCGATGCCTCTTGGGTCAATGCCATGCATGAAGAGCTTGACAATTTCGAGAGAAACAAAGTCTAGTTTTTGGTTGAGCGACCTTCGATTCTCATGTTATTGGAACAAAATGGGTTTTTAAAAATAAGCAAAGTGAGGATGGATTGGTTGTTCGCAATAAGGCTAGACTTGTAGCTCAAGGTTATTCCCAGGTAGAGGGCTTAGACTTTGAGGAGACCTTTGCTCCAGTAGCTAGATTGGAGGTCATTCGCATTCTTTTAGCATTTGCAACATCCAAAGGTTTCAAGCTTTTTCAAATGGATGTTAAAAGTGCTTTCTTGAATAGCTTCATAGAAGAAGAGGTCTTTGTCAAGCAACCTCACGGTTTTGAAAATCAAAATTCCCAAATCATATTTTTAAACTCTCTAAAGCCCTGTATGGATTGAAACAAGCTCCTAGAGCTTGGTATGACAGGCTTAAGAGTTTCTTGCTTAAAAATGATTTCAAAATGGGAATGGTTGATAAAACCTTATTCACTCTCAGGCATGGCAGTGATTTCTTGTTGGTTCAGATTTATGTGGATGATATCATTTTGATGGTTCTTCTCATGCTTTGGTGTCTAGATTTTCAGATTCGATGGCGTGAGTTTGAGATGAGCATGATGGGAGAGTGACATTCTTCCTTGGTCTTCAAATCAAGCAAGCTGAAAGAAGGCACTTTCGTTCACGAGTAAGTATACAAAGGACCTTCTTGCGCTTCAATATGGGAAGCGATGGGCCAATGTCTACTCCCATTGCTACAACCACCGTCTTTGGACCACGATGAGGATGGAGAGTCCGTGGACGGAAGAGTACCGCGATATGATTGGCTCCCTCCTCTATCTTCTGATCGAGGCCGGACATACAATTCGCCGTATGTACATGCGCTCGATTGAGCTTCCTCGTACTTCTCATCGTCAAGCGATGCGTCGCATATTGGTATCTTCAAGATACGCTTGACTTTGGACTCGGTATTCTTCTTCTTGGCTCTTTCAATTCGAGCATTTTACGATCTTGATTTCGCGGGTGTAGAGTTGATAGGAAGAGTACTACGGCACTTGTCATTTCTTAGGCACATCTCTTGTTTCTTGGTCTTCTAAGCAGGTCTTACATTGCCTGATCTGGTGAGGCGAGTATGTAGCCGCATGATGCATTGCTCTCGGTGTCTCTGGATTTTATCCACTGCGGGACTATGGGTTATCTTTGGGAAGTGTTCCTCTTTCAGTGACAACATACGCCATTAATATTGCCAAAAACCAGTGCAACATTCGGGACTAAACACATTGACATTCGATTTCATTTTACGAGAGACCATGTTGAGAAAGGTGATGTTGTGCTTCACTTTGTAGAGTCGAGCAAGCGACTTGCGAGATATTTTCACTAAGACTCTTGACTCTTCGCGTTTCTTTGCTTTGCGGGGAGAGTTAGGGGTTATTAGTCCTATTGGGCTGCTTTTGAGAGGAAGTTGTTCTTTTTGCATTCATTGTATCATAATGCATGTTTCAATTCATTTGTCTTGCATTGTATAATAAAATTAGTGGAGCTTTGATTATTATCCTTGTATGACTTGATTTCATCTTCTATACCTTGTCATATCAAGTGATAGTCGCTAGACTTCTTTTATGGCTCTTCGTGTTTAGCTTAGCTTTTGCCTTGCTAGCTTTATATCTGTGAGCAATTTGAATCAAATCATGTCTTGTTGGATCTTGTGACTAGTTTTGCTCTAGTGATCCTCTTATGACTCTCGCCATGTCTTACAGGTTGAATTGAGTCTTGAACTTATTCTGAGTTGAAAAATGAGCTTTTTATCTTATTAAGTCAAGCAAATGAAAAATGAGATTTTACGTGCGAAAAAGCGATCTCACCAATCCTTTCTCATGAGGCGGCTTGCCATTGCACTAGGCATGAACTCGGGGAGTTTTGGATGACCTAGATCATTCTTTTAAGCTTATCGCTTGAGATGATCGCGGCAAGGCTTGAGATCTAGCACAACAAAAAGGGGAGAAAAAGAATTTTTGCCCAAAAGGGCTAAGTGCTTGAGCTTTGCTTCAAAAGAATTCCCTTAATGCTCAAAATGCCTCAATTCCTGTTTTGAGTCTCTTCTTACTTATAGACATGGCTTGACTCATTTTTGGTTGCTTGGAGTGAATCTATGATATTGAGCAACATTTCATGATTTTAATTATGTTAATCTCGATTCTTTGCTATCTTGGTTTTAGCTTTAAAGTACATGTTCTGCCATGATTGAATATAGCGTCTACTCTTTATATGGCTTGGTATAATACTTGTACTGTCTTCTTGCATAATGGTCATGGCTCCTTTTTACTAAAGTTCAAAAATAAAGTCATTCCTTCATGCTCTTTCTTTTTCATGCATCTTGATGAATTCATTGTCAAAGGGGGAGAAAGATTGTGAAGAAAATGCTGTTGGAGCTTTTGGTTTCATACTTAAGGTTTAATATATAAGAACTTCATAAAATAAAAAATTGAACCTTTTGAAAATTTGTGATCATAGTGAGTTAAGTTTTATGGTTCTATTGCCTTTTTCTGATTTCATTTGCAATTGAAGAATACTCACAATGATCAAAGGTCAAATAGAAAAATTGCTTTTCATTTGGACCTAAGTGAGATTTTTGGCTACTTTCTGGAAATTGAATCCTTTGGTGCTTTCATTGCCTTATCTCACCTGCCTATACTATTCTGAAGCCAGCTTGGTCGGTTCCTAAGCCTTTTCTTGCTTATGGACCAAGTTGTGCCTTTATGCGAAAACGACGAATTTTTACTTTTCATTTCGAAAAACCACATTTTCTTGAAAATTGCCAATGTGTTCATCAAGGGGGAGATTGTGGATATCGTGAGGATATGTGCACGATCTCAGGATGATGAGTCAATTGGCAATGGCGTTGTTGGTTTGCAAAATCTCGCGTTTTCGGGTTTGATTCATCTTTGTCGGACCACAGTGATCGGACCGGCGTTCTGAAGCGGTCGAGACCGCCGGTGGAACGATCCGGCCGGCGATGGTGGCGGTCGGACCGGCACGACCTAAATTTGGATTTTGGGGCTAATCCAAAAATAGGTTGTGTAGGCAAGTGAGGAGTCTCTGGATGTGGTCCCATCATTTTGGAGCTCCGGTCAAAAGTTCTATTCGTTTGAAAATTCCGGAAGGTTTGAATTTTGAGTTGAAAATTTGGCTAAGTCTTTTGGACCGGTCCGAGCCGCCGTTGTGGGAGCGGTCCGGCCAACATGAAATCGGTCGGGCCGGCCAATGAAATGATCGGGCCGGCTAATGGCTTTAAGGTTAGCCAAGTGTTGCATTGAGTTGGTTTTGATTGTGTTATTATATGAACTTCAATGCTTTATTGTTGTATATTGCATTGCGGGGTGGCGTGGGTCAAGTTGTGAAGAACTTGTTCCGGAAGCGGTTTGTTTGTCTATTCTTTGTGCGGTGGCTTGCGGTCAGCGGCGTCAGCGGTGAGTGGATCGGGACTACGCTTGGAGAGTGAGGTCGAGCGATCGGGGATACTGCGGGTGGTCGTGTGACACAAGCATGGTGCGAGATGGACAAGATGGATCGAACGGGTGGTTCGACATATTTAGTTGGATCGGCGGTGCGGATATTGGTGCGAGTCTCGGGAGGTTCGATGGGATTCGGACAAGAGAGGCTTAGCGGCGATGAGAACCGTGATCAACCTACACGTGGTGAAGCGGCGATTGCTTCAAGAGTTTTTTGTGTGTGGGTCCCATGTGTAAGTGACCCCAAAAAGGAAACCCTAGCTCTCTAGTATAAATAGGAAGGGGGGAGATGGAAAACTAAGCCAAGCATTCATTTTAGCCCCTTCTTCCTTTTCTAGGGTTTGGAGGAGAGGAGAGGAGAACTAGGGTTTGGAGTGTGCTCCTTGTTGAGCTCTTGCCCTCCTTGTTGGAGAGGCTTTGTAAGCATCGTGTGTACTCGAACAATCTTGTGATGCTCAATTGAAAGATCGTTTGCTCCCTTTTGTGTTCTTCTCCTTTTTGGATGTTTTTGGTGCTTCCTTGATTCAAAGGTTCATACTTGGTCTCTTGGCTTACTTTATCTTGCTTTGATATGTGGGATTACTCCTAGAGTCATCTAGATCATCAACCCCCCACAAGCAAGTCTTGAATCAAGATTTTCATATTTCTAGGGTTTGTGCACTTCTTTGGTAAAATCTCGAGAGATCGATTCTGCGAAGTGGATCTGACGGATCGTCGCTAGAAATAGGTCTCTAATATCATTAGGGAGGTGTGCTCGAAATTTGGTCAAGTTTTATTGGTTGAATCAAAAGTTGGATCAAATTTCGTTTTGGATTTGGGTGGAGTTTTTCAGTACTGGACTCTACCGGTCCGGCCGGTCCTTCAACGGTGGTCGGACCGCGTGTTTTCGAGCCATTGGTTTCTGGGTCGAACGTATCCACCGGTCCGACCGCCGATTAGGCTGCCGGTCGGACCCATTGGTTGACCGTCGGTCCGATCGCCCGTGGTAGCGGTCGAGACCGCCAAGATATCGATGAGAACGGTGAGTTCTTTTCTCCGTTTGTGTCATTATGGTTGAGGGCTTATCAAATCCAACACAAGGTTTCCGTTGTGTGCTTCTTGATCTTCTTAGCTTTCATAGCTAAAGGAGTAAAGTTCGTGTTGGTTTTGATTTAGGCGAGAAAGTTTTGAAAGCGCCTATTCACCCCTAGTCGCCTTTCGGTCCTACAATTCCCCTAGTCGCTTCGGTCCTCAAGGTATCGGCTTAGCTCTTTCATAGATCTTACGGCTGGAGCCATGGTGACAAGTACTCAACAAGCCACACATTTTGAGGAGTTGACTTTGCATCGGAAGGCTGATGCGCATATATCGAGCTCAAGCGCTATTTGGCTTAGGTGAAAACCCTTATGTCGTGCAGATGCGATATGATCACTCGATGTGAGGACAAGGCTCGATTACTTGATCCAAGGCCTTAGTCGATCGAGTTTGGCGTGTTGCTCACTGCGTCGCTCATGAGATCGGAGGACCTTTGTGACTATCACGAAGGTCATGCGATCAAGGAAGTGAGAACATAAGGTTTACTCTAAGATCGAGCAAAGGCGTGAGTCTTGGATGAGCCGGGAAGATTCTAAGATTCTTCATGATCTCCGTTGACTTGGTATTACGAAATGCCCCACTCGGTGCTCTTGATGGGTCGAATGATCACTTCCATCAATGACAACCATGAGTGAGCTTACCATGGATAAGCTTTACTCGAGGTTGAAGCGCATGAGATTGATTTTATCTCGCGTCTCCCCAAGACGAGTCGATGGCATTAGTGGTCGACAAATCCAAGGGTTGTTCTTCGATTCTCTTGATTGTAGCTCATCCGGTTTTCATTATCGCTTTACATTCTTTAGCGATGAGCAACTTGAGAAATTGCCGAGGATGACTTAGCCCTCCTTTCCACCAAATTCACAAGAGCGTACAACAAAGTGAGGAATAGGAGGAGAAGTGGACCTATCACGTGCTTGAATGTGGTGAGCCCAACCACATTCGCTCCAGTGCCCCAAGCTAAAGGGCAAGGAGGAGAAGGAGACACGAAGACATCCCGGAGAGGATGCTAATCCCAAGAAGACAAACTATCGCAAGTTTGTCGGTAGGGTCCTTGCCGCTCTAGAGAAGTCAATATGAGCGATGTGGACTCGGAAGCGGAGGGACGACGAGTGACTCTGTGGCAAGAAGAAGGCACATGACTTCACGGTATGTGTTTCATGGCCAAGAACACCACGACAGACTCCTCCAACGATGAGGATCCTTTAGTGATCCGATGAGGTATGCCCTTCTAGTCTTGACATGAAAAGGACTTTGGTGCTTCTTGAGGAAATTGCATAAGCAAGTAAAAATGATTAAGAAGCAGGACATTATGATTGATAATTTGAACCTAGAAGTTGTTAGACTTAAATCTATTAATCCTGACGATATTTGTGATTCCTGCACTAGCTTACTTAAAGATTTGACAAGCTTGAAATCTGCTCATTCTTCTGTTACAAATCAACTAAAAGATGCTCTCGATGAACTAGAATCTCTCAAGTCTAGTTACGCTTGTAGATGCTATTTCACTTGATGATGCGCCATGGAAGCTATCCCTTTAACTTGCTCAAATTGTGCTTTGTTAGAATTAAAACTGGATAGCTCCTTAAAAGAATTGTAAAAGTTTGATGCTAGTCACACATGCTCTCATTGTAAGAATAATATGATTAAAATGCAAGAGATGACAGAAATGCTGATTTACTCTAGAGTTGCATCTTGTGAAAATTGTCCCAAGCTTACAATTGAGATTGAAGCCTTAAACAAGACTCTTGAAGAAAAGGCGAAAATTGAAAGATCCATGTCTTTTACTGCTTCTAAGAAAGTTATTGATTCTAACTCTTGTGTTTTGAATGCTGAAGTTGAAACCATGATTAATCAGATTTAAGAGGCATTTAGAGTCAAGTTTAAGGAGCAGTTGAATAGGATTCAGGAATCCTATTGTGTGTCTTGTGAGGCCTTCAAAGTGGAAGTGACCCTTCTTAAGAGTAAGAGAAATGAGGTAATCAAGTCTAGCAAGTGCACTAGATGTGAGGGTTTAATGAAAGAGAATGATTACCTCAAGGTGACTCTTGAGAAGTTTTCAAGTGGGAAAAAGAAACTCAACATGATTCTTGATCAATCCAAAGTGAGCGTGAAAAATAGTGGTCTAGGTTTCAATCCTAGAGTATTCCAAGAAAAACCCACCTAGGATTGCTAGAGTTGTGAAGAATGGTGCTTTGAGCTAGAACCTCCTAAGCCATCAGGGTTATTTTCAAATCTGTTGGTTTTGCTCAAACTCTTACGGCAAGAAAGGTGCTTTCACTCATTCGCATGGACCTCTCACAAGGTCCGAGTATCATTGCACCTTCGCAAGAAAGAGAGCCATCTTGTTGAGTTACCTTGGAGAGCAAAACTTGAGAGAAAAGAGAGGATGAGCGTCCTGAAATCCATTAGAGGAGTCCTTCTCCATTGTAGTCTCTAGAGCTAGGCGACTGTTATCGCAACACATATAGGCCTAGATTTGTAGAGAACTTTGTAGACTCTTTTGGTGGGTCTAGGCGCATGTTGGATTAGGACATCGTGAGGAGAGACACGGGTAGCATCTAGGCAGGGAGTGTCGATCTTTTGGTAGATCGTTTGGAGAGGTCTAGGTGGTTCTCATGTGCATCCTTATGATTTTATTCCGATCATGTTTACGCTATTTCTCTGCTGCTCCCGGACATCGTGCTTCTCGATCTGGATTCCTAGATCATTTATCACTAACCCGATCTTGAGGCACGGATGTTTTCGATTGTGCTTTTAGGTCCGTCGTGCGAGGAAGGAGGACATATGGCTTGTTGACTCGGGTGTTCTCGACATATGGCCGGAGATTCTAGATGGTTCTCCTCCTCACACGGGCATCCGAAAGCGAATTGATTACCTTTGGGGATGCTTCTACGACGGATGCGCAAAGACTGTCTGGCGTCAACGACAAGTTCATACTTAAAGCGTCACTTTGGTAAGTAAGGTTAGGTATAATCTTCTATCTGTTCTCGTGCTTGATGAGGTCTAGAAGTGAGGTTTAAGCGTGGTGAGTGTAGAGTTCTAGATTCCTCGGGTGAGCTTGTTTTTAGATCTCGAGTTTGAGAAGATCTTACGTGCAAATTTCAGATTTCTTGACTTCGATCCTAGGTGTCTTGTAGCCTCGATTCTCATGATCTTGTTTTGTGGCATCGTAGACTTGGACATATAGGCTTTGATCATTTGTCTAGAGTCGGTTGCAAGGACTTGATTAGAGGTTTGCCTAGGTGAAGGTCATTAGAGATCTTGTGTGCTCACCACGAGACATGGTAAGATGGTGTCGCTTCCACCCACCTCTTACTTTGGTAATGGTGATGGACGGACGACTTCTTCACTTAGACACGGTTGGTCCTTCTAGAGTTCGATCACGGTGGGAAATGGTATGTCTTGGTGGTTGTGGATGATTACTCCGGTATTCATGGGTTTATTTTCTTGCTTCTAAGGACGAAGCATTTGGATTCTTTAGAGATTTGGTCCTTAGAATTCTTTGTTGATATACCGGAGCTTTGAGAGCCATTAGGAGTGACAATGGGACGAATTCAAGAATTCTTCTTTTCTACCTTACCTGATTGGGGAATTGAGCATCGTTTTCTTCTCCTAGAGTTCCCAGAGAATGGTGTGGTAGAAAGGAAGAACAGAACCCTTGTAGAGATGGCTCGAACCATGCTAGATGAGCATTCTACTCCTAGGAGATTTTGAATGAGGCGATCTCTCTGATTGTTATATCTCCAATAGGGTTTTCTTGAGATCTGTGGTTGGGAAGACCTCTTATGAACTTAGATTTGGTCATTCTCCCAAAGTCTCTCATTTCAAGATTTTTGGTTGCAAGTGCTTCATTCCTAAACATGGCAACCTGGATAAATTTGAGTCTAGATGCTTTGATGGCATATTTCTTGGATATCCTGCTCATTCTCGTGGCTATCGTGTCTTTAATGTTGATACTAACACAATTGTTGAGACTTGCGAAGTCACTTTTGATGAGGCTAGTCCTGATACTAGACCCGATGCTTGGTACAGGATTCAAATTCAAGGAAGCATCTTCGTCGATGATGACTCTGAGGATGAAGAACCAAACCATCCTCCAGCTACCTCTGAGAGGGGTGGAGAGCCTGCTACTGCTACTTCAGTGTCAGCTGAGCAGCCTCCTCCTATCCCCACCGACGATCTGAGTGACTCTGTTCCTACCTCCACAACTCATGAGGTAGAGGCCACTTCTGCACCAGGAGCACCTCTTCGCATACAACGACAACATCCACCTGAGCAGATGATTGGGGATCTTCAAGAGCGAGTCACTCGCTCCAGGTTTATTTCTCCTGATTCTCATGCACATTCTGCTTTTGTCGCTTCTTTTGAACCCCGAGATATCACCCATGCTTTATCTGATGCCTCTTGGGTCAATGCCATGCATGAAGAGCTTGAGAACTTTGAAAGAAACAAAGTCTGGACTTTAGTTGAGCGACCTTCTGATTCTCATGTTATTGGAACAAAATGGGTTTTTAAAAATAAGCAAAGTGAGGATGGATTGGTTGTTCGCAATAAGGCTAGACTTGTAGCTCAAGGTTATTCCCAGGTAGAGGGCTTAGACTTTGAAGAGACCTTTGCTCCTGTAGCCAGATTGGAGGCCATTCGCATTCTTTTAGCATTTGCAACATCCAAGGGTTTCAAGCTTTTTCAAATGGATGTTAAAAGTGCTTTCTTGAATGGTCCATAGAAGAAGAGGTCTTTGTCAAGCAACCTCCGGTTTTGAAAATCAAAATTCTCAAACCATGTTTTTAAACTCTCTAAAGCCCTCAGATGGATTGAAACAAGCTCCTAGAGCTTGGTATGACAGCTTAAGAGTTTCTGCTTGAAAATAATTTCAAAATAGGAATGGTTGATAAAACCTTGTTCACTCTCAAGCATGGCGTGATTTCTTGTTGGTTCGATTTATGTGGATGATATTATTTTGGTGGTTCTTCTCATGCTTTGGTGTCCAGTTTTGATTCGATGAGCGTGAGTTTGAGATGAGCATGATGGGAGTGACATTCTTCCTTGGCCTACAAATCAAGCAACGAAAGAAGGCACCTTCGTTCACGAGTAAGTATACAAAGGACCTTCTTGGCGCTTCAATATGGGAAGCGATGAGGCCAATGTCTACTCCCATTGCTACAACCACCGTCTTTGGACCACGATGAGGATGGAGAGTCCGTGGACCGGAAGAGTCGCAGTATGATTGGCTCCTCCTCTATTTACATAGTCGAGGCCGGACATACACATTGCGTATGTCGTGCGCTCGCTTCAGCTTCCTCGTGCTTCTCATCGTCAAGCAGATCGTCGATATTCGGTACCTTCAAGATACGCTTGACTTTGGACTCGTATTCTTCTTCTTCTCTCTCAATTCGAGCATTTTCGATCTTGACTTTCGGGGTGTAGAGTGGATAGGAAGAGTACTTCGGCACTTGTCATTTCTTGGGCACATCTCTTGTTTCTTGGTCTTCTAGAAAGCAGTCTTACATGCCTGATCTCGGAGGCCGAGTATGTAGTGCCGCCGTATGGCTGCTCTCGGTTCTCTGGATTTTATCCACTGCTGGGACTATGGGTTATCTTTGGGAAGTGTTCCTCTTTTAGGACAACACTTCGCAATTAATATTGCCAAAACCCAGTGCAACATTCCGGACTAAACACATTGATATTCAATTTCATTTTTAAGAGACCATGTTGAGAAAGGTGATGTTGTGCTTCACTTTGTAGAGTCCGAGCAACGACTTGCGATATTTTCACTAAAGCTCTTGATTCCTCTCGTTCTTTGCTTGCTGGGAGAGTTAGGGTTATTAGTTCTATTGGGCTGTTTGAGGGGAAGTTGTTCTTTTGCATTCATTGTATCATAATGCATATTTCAATTCATTTGTCTTGCATTGTTTGATAAAAGTTTTGGAGCTTTGATCTTTATCCTTGTATGACTTGATTTCATATTCTATACCTTGTCATATCAAGTGTTAGTCTGCTAGACTTCTTTTATGGCTCTTCTTGTTCACTTAGTTTTGCCTTGCTAGCTTTGTATCGTGAGCAATTGAATCAAATCATATCTTGTTGGATCTTGTGACTAGTTTTGCTCTAGTGATCCTCTTATGATTCTTGCCATGTCAAATAGGTTGAATTGAGTCTTGAACTTATTTTGAGATGAAAATGAGCTTTTATCTTATTAAGTCAAGCAAATGAAAATGAGATTTTACGTGCGAAAAACGATCTCATCAATCCTTTCTCATAAGACGGCTTGCCATTGCACTAGGCATGAACTCGGGGAGTTTTGGATGACCTAGATCATTCTTTTAAGCTTATCGCTTGAGATGGTGCGGCAAGGCTTGAGATCTAGCACGAAAAAAATCCTTTTAAGAAAATGCTCAAAAGGCTAAGTGCTTGAGTTTTGCTTCAAAAATATTATCTTAATGCTCAAAATGCCTCAGTTCTTGTTGAGTCTCTTTTACTTATAGACATGGCTTGACTCATTTGTAGTTGCTAGTTGTGAAACTATGATATTGAGCAACCTTTCATGGTTTTAATTCTATTAATCTCAGTCAACTGCTATCTTGGTTTTAGCTTTGCAGTACATGATTTGCCATGATTGAATATAGCGTCTACTCTTTTTATGGCTTGGTATAATACTTGTTATGTCTACATGTATAATGGTTATGGCTCCTTTTTACTAAAGTTCAAAAATAAAGTCATTCCTGCATGCTCTTTCTTTTCCCATGCATCTTGATGAATTCATTGTCAAAGGGGGAGAAAGATTGTGAAGAAAATGCTTTTGGAGCTTTTGGTTTCATACTTAAGGTTTAATATAAAAGAACTTCATAAAATAAAAATTGAACCTTTTGAAAATTTGTGATCATAGTGAGTTAAGTCTTTTGGTTCTATTGCCTTTTCCTGATTTCATTTGCAATTGAAGAAAACTCACAATGATCAAAGGTCAAATAGAACAATTGTCTTTCATTTGGACCTAAGTGAGATTTTTGGCTACTTTACGAAATTGAATCCGTTTGTGCGTTCATTGCTTTATCTCACTTGCTTATACTATTCAAGCCGCTTGGTTTCCTAGGCTTTTTCTTGCTTATGGACCAAGTTGTGCCTTTATGCAAAACGGCGAAGTTTTTACTTTTCATTTGAAAACCACATTTTCTTGATAATTGCCAATGTGTTCATCAAGGGGAGATTGTGGATATCGTGAGGATATGTGCACGATCTCGGGATGATGAGTCAATTGGCAATGGCGTTGTTGGTTTGCAAAATCTCGCGTTTGGGTTTGCTCAAAGTCGTCGGACCACGGGTCGGCCGGTTGTCGGCGGTCGGACCGCGTGGAGGAGTCCGACCGCCATGGTGGCCTGTCCGACCGCCATTTTGAAGATTGGTTTTGGAGTTGAGCCAAAATAGGTTGTGTAGGCAAGTGAGAGTCTCCGGATGTGGTCCCATCATTTTGGAGCTCCAGTCAAAAGTTCTATTGAGTTGAAAATTCGAAGGTTTGAATTTCACGCTGAATTTTGCTAAGTCTTTTGACCGGTCGACGCATTGTGGGAGCGGTCCGACGCTGAATCGGTCGACCGGCCTTGTGGGCGGCGACCGCATTGACTGGAGGTTAGCCAAGTTTGCATTGAGTTTATTTGAATGTGTTTTATGTATGGTGTTCAATGCTTTATTGTTGTATATTGCATTGGAGCTAACGTGGGTCAAGTTGTGAAGAACTTGTTCCAAAGCGGTTTGTTTGTCTATTCTTTGCGGTGGTCTTGAGTCAACGGCGTCAGCGGTGAATGGATCGGGACTACGCTTGGAGAGCCGAGGTCGAGCGATCATAGATACCGGGTGAGGTCGTGTGACTCAAGCATGGTGCAGGATGGGCAAGATGGATCGAACGGGTGGTTCGGTGCAGCTGGTTGGATCAGGTGGTGCGGATATCGGTGCGAGTCTCGGAGGTTTCGATGGGATTCGGACAAGAGAGGCTTGCGCGCTGATGAGAACCACGATCAACCTACACGTGGTGAAGCGGGATTGCTTCAATAGTTTGTGTGTGTGGGTCCCATGTGTAAGTGGTCCCAAAAGTGAAACCCTAGCTCTCTAGTATAAATAGAAAGGGGGGAGATGGAAAACCCCCTTAAGCACTCATTTGGCATTCTTCCTCATTTTCTAGGCTTTGGAGGAGAGGAGAGGAGAAGCTAGGGTTTGGAGTGTGCTCCTTGTGTGAGCTCTTGCCCTCCTTGTTGGAGAGGCTTTGTAAGCATCTAGTGTGATCAAACAATCTTGTGATGCTTAATTGAAAGATCATTTACTCCTTTGTGTTCTTCTCCTTTTGGATGATTTTGGTGCTTCCTTGATTCAAAGGTTCATGCTTGGTCCGTTGGACTATTTTATCTTGCTTGGATGTGTGGGGATACTCCTAGAGTCATCTAGATCATCAACCCCCCCCACGAGCAAGTCTTGAATCAAGATTTTCATATTTCTAGGGTTTGTGCACTTCTTTGTTAAATCCTTGAGATCGATTCTGCGAAGTGGATCGAAGGATCGTCGCTAGAAATAGGTCTCTAATATCATTAGGGAGGTGTGCTCGAAATTTGGTCAAGTTTCATTGGTTGAATCAAAAGTTGGATCAAATTTCATTTTGGATTTGGGTTGAGTTTTATTCTGGTGAACCGGTCAGACCGGTGTTACCAGTGGTCCGACCGCCGTTATCAGACATTGATCTTGCGGTCGAACCGCTGCCACCGGTCCGACCTTGATTAGTTGCTTGGTCGGACATTGGTTGACCGTCGGTCCACGCTGTGGTAGCGGTCGACCCGATAGCCGATTGAGCAGTGAGTTCTTTTCTCCATTTGTGTCGTGTGGTTGAGGGTTTATCAAATCCAACACAAGGCTTCCATTGTCGCTTCTCGATCTTCTTAGCTCTCATAGCTAAAGGAGTAAAGTTCGTGTTGTATTTGATTTAGGCGAGAAAGTTTAGAAAGCGCCTATTCACCCCCCCTAGTCGCCTTACGGTCCTACATTGTGTCGTGTGGTCATCGGGTTATCGAATTCAGCATAAGGCTTCCCTTGTGCTTCTTGATCTTCTTAGCTTTCATAGCTAAAGGAGAAAAGTTCGTGTTGAATTTGATTTAGGCGAGAAAGTTGAGAAATCGCCTATTCACCCCCCTAGTCGCCTTTCCGGTCCTACACATTGTTTGTGTTCTTCTCCTTTTGCCTGTCACGAATAAACAAGTCTTTTCCTTGTGAGCTTGAATTTTCAGAAGGTACCAGCTGTTTCATCTTCTCCTCAACATGCAAAGCTTCATACACTTCATTAAGCGTGAGAGTATCTCTACTATGTTATTAACTTTAAACCCCACAAGAACACCAAACAACTTGAGTTCTGGTTTATATGCAAGGATGGTCTCACCGTAGAACTTGACATCAAGGAATGGTTGGTTGCTGATACATGAGCCACTTTCTAGTCAGAGTACCTGCGCGTCCATGCCACTTTTTGAACATAGTGACATTCTTGTTGGGTTTAAAGACAATTACATGCTTGTAATTAGTAACTTCAACTTCAGTTCCACTTCTATTATTTACGAGGCCGTGATTTAGGCGGATTCTACAAAGCATTTAGAGGATTGGCACGAAGCAAATCACATACTCTAATGTGTCGAGTTCGATGAAGTAGGTGTGGTTTCTCCTCACATTTAGGATGAGCGCCAAGGAGCAAGCTAGCTAGTGAATTGGACCTCGGGTTAGCTAATAAGGGACTATGATATATATATATATATATATATATATATATATATATATATATATATATATATGAAATCGGTTTTAAAGGCACAAGGACCACTACTTGGAGACTTTATAGAAATATCATCATAGGCGGTTTGTAGATGAAACCGTCTGATGACCCCATATATTGACCCATAAACTCGATGACTCATGAAACCATCTTTGAAAACCTTTTATGTAGTAGTGATAACATTATGAGAGATCTCTACGTCGATTAAAAATCAAAGGTCGAGATCAATTGATCGATGTTTCGCTAAGTAAATATTGTTCTTTGCTACATTTGTTGATACAGTACTATCCGACATAAAAAATATTATTCACACAATGAACCTTGGACTAGTACTCTGGGTGGAGAAATGAGAGTGCATGTTGTAATGTTTGTTGGTCGAGATACCACATGGAGTGGATATTTACGGCTTGTGCCAATGGATTATTTATCTATGTATCAGCATGACTTGTGAAGCTTTAATTCTTGAACCAATTCTAGACTTGATTTTGGAAACTCCAAAGTGCTCTAGTAAGCCGATTCCGTAATGTTAAGAATCTCATGTTTGTGTTTGTTACATTTACCATGCTTGTCGTAGCGAGGACACCAAGGGTGCCTCGCACCCTATGATCGTGAGAATACCGATTACCTTGTTAGGGATACTATACATATATAGACCAAGTCCATGTAGTGTATCTTGACAAATGTCACAGACCCCTCTCAATACATTGTGAGTGCAAGAAGATAAATGTCCCTTATTGGCCCTATAAATGAGGCCCCAAGGGCATGTACAATGAGGGGCTCTCATTTTCTCTCATTCACACATCCATAATGCCATATCATACAAATGTGTCTCGGCTCTTCTCCTCTTGGTTCTCTCATGACTAAAGGTACTCTCGTACCCATTATCTAGCATTTTCTTGCTCGACAGAAGCTACGCATGAGAGGAGATGAAGACACCTCCACAACAACGAAGCACACCTTGGTAGAAGGTGATCAGTGAAGCCCACATTCGCTCAAAGCTAATCCACATCGAGCAAATAGGGCCACAGATGGCTCAAAACCAACCCGGTAAGCCTCGAAGCACAAATGGGGAAGCCGAGTCGTAAAGCCCCCTCCACACCCGGCGCTTCACCACTACTTCCTCCTTTCTTCATTCCGGTTTCTTCGTCAAATAAGTCTCCTTTGGTGCCTCGCCCGACCTGCCTCACGGTCCCTCAGCCCCCTTTCCCTTTGGCTCGGCACCCTCGCGATGGTTCCGACCTTAGGGTCCCCTTAGCCCCGTCGCCCCGTCGACCTCGCTCGTGCGCGCCCAACCCACAGCGCTCCGTCGGATCCTCGCATCGCACCCTCCTCGGACTCGCCACCTCCGACCTTGGGCCCCTCGCCCCACGGCTCGCCCCTCGGCGCCCGGCCCCTTCACCTCTGGCCTCGGGCCACCTCGGGCGCGGCTGCTCCGGCTCCATAGCCACCGACGCCGCGGCCACCTCGGCACCAGAATGGGACAGGGTCGCTACGTCCTCGCCGCACCCGTGCGGGCTCGGCCTCAGCAGGCTCGAAGCCATTCTACCGCCGTTCGGCCGTGAGACCATCCTACAAGTTCATTTTACCCAAAACACTTCTCCTTCCTCTACTCGGCATATCATCTAAGTGTGTCTCTGGCTCTTCTCTCCTTCTCCTTCGATTCTCTCATGATTAAAAGGCATCCCGTATTTATTGTCTAACCTTCCTGAAGTGTGGTTATGCCTGCCATCTTTGCGGTCTATCAACCGCTATAAGCTGATGTATTACTTTTGCAACTAGGCTGGTTTTTTAATGGAAAACTACAGGTTTCATATTCTGCGTGTCTCAGAATCGATCCATGGGAAACGAAGCGTTCTTTATCCACCATCGATTCCCATAATTCGATGAAAAAAGCAATGTCTGAAGCTGGAGGGTCCAATCCGCTGTAGGCACACACACATAAGCGCCTAAATATCTCTCAATCACACAAGTCACAGTCACTGACTCACTGTATGTACTAATGTACATGAAGTGACACCGTGATCGTCTCAGAGGAAAAGAAGGGCAATAAAAAAAAAGTGCCAGCGCAAAAGCGTACCAAAATATACTTCCAGCCACTATTTCATCTCCTGCTCCTTCGTAGCCACTTATCGGCGACCACGATAAGCTAATCAAGCGAGCTGTCCTCGAAGGAATTAAAAAACAAACCTCCTAAACCCTATGTTCTTCTATGATTGCTTTATCCTTTCCCTTTTTCTCTCTTTTTTGCGATTTTTTCCGGGTAATTTTTGCTTTTGTCGGAGCTTTACCTGATCCAAACACGATTGACGTTACTTCCTCCAATGCGAATTAAGTTAGGTGGTAACTAGGGTAACCTCCTGTCTCCATTGAACATATTCTGAAATCCACTAACAACACATGAACTGTATGGTATAGTACCTGGTATTTTCTACTACTTAAAAATTAGAATTGATGGCGTCTGTCCTCCTCACCTTTCACAAACATTCGATGCCGCAGGTGGGCCAACTGGCAGCTATCACGTTTCCTGCCTCACGATCGTCTAATCAATTCTTACCTATTCTCTGCTCAATACAGTTGCCTCCACGTCTCCCTCGCCTTGATCAAGCGTTGACCCCCGCTCTCATACACCTTGGGAGCTTCTTGTCTACCCCATCATTGGAAATATGTCCTAGAGGCAATCATAAAGATGATTATATTTTAATATGTTTATAACAATGGATAATATGCTATCTTGTTCATAGAATAATATCAATAATATTTATTATCAAGTATGTAACTTGATTGTGAAACTCTATATTTCTGTGATGATTATTCTTAAACGTTCCCTGGTCGGAAACATACGAGAACACATATGAATATACTAGCATATGTATTGGTTGATGACTATGTTTAACAAGTCATGGATATGGAGATATAAAACCAATAATATTGACACATGTTAGAGAACATGGTGTTAGAAAAGACCCACCTTGAGACCTTTGTTGAGATTGTTATGATTCAATGTATCATTAGTTGGTCTCAAGCAATGATGATGTATAATCCTCGGACTGAGATCGAGAATGGTTTCTACATATGTAGTAGCACTCTTAGGGTTGCCAAATGCTACTAGAATGGCGGTAGTTATAAAGGTAGCTTTGGTGCTATGAAATATGCGGAGGGGTTGGTGAATATGAGTTTGCCCCTCCTAACATAATAGGCCGATGTCTCGGGCCTTGTTGTGGTCGGATAAAAAAGTGCATGGCCATACCACTAGTGGTCGAAGTGTCGACCACATGAAGTTATTCGACACTTGATGCAAAGTATTGAGCAGTCCATGGATGATACAAAATCTCACCTAGAGTTCAACCGGACATCGTGAGGCAAAGGGGTATACGAGAAGGTATTTTAGTTCGATCGGATATGGACTAGTCATTATGGAATCAGGCCTTATTGTAACAACCAATCCATCCTCACTTTGATTATTTTTAAAAACCCATTTTGTTCCAATAACATGAGAATCGAAGGTCGCTCAACTAAAGTCCGGACTTTGTTTCTTTCAAAATTCTCAAGCTCTTCATGCATGGCATTGACCCAAGAGGCATCGGATAAAGCATGGGTGATATCTCGGGGTTCAAAAGAAGCGACAAAAGCGTAATGTGCATGAGAATCGGGAGAAATAAACACGAGCGAGTGACTCGCTCTTGTAGATCCCCAATCATCCGCTCGGGTGGATGTTGTTCTTGAATGCGAAGAGGTGCTCCCAGTGCGTATGGCCTCTACCCCATGAGTTGTGGAGGTAGGAACAGAGCCACTCGGATCGTCGGTGGGGATAGGAGGAGGTCGCCGGTGACATCAAGTAGTAGTAGCGAGCTCTCCACCCTCTCGAAGTAGCGGAGGATGGTTTGGTTCTTCATCCTCGAGTCATCATCGACGAAGATGCTTCCTTGAATTTCGTGAACCTGTACCAAGCATCGGGTCTAGTACTGTGACTAGCCTCATCAAAAGTGACTTCGCAAGTCTCAACAATTTTGTTAGTATCAACATTAAAAACACGATAGCCACGAGAATGAGCGGGATATCCAAGAAATATGCCATCAAAGCATCTAGACTCAAATTTATCAAGGTTGCCATGTTTAAGAATGAAGCACTTGCAACCAAAAATCTTGAAATGAGAGACTTTGGGAGAATGACCAAATCTAAGCTCATAAGAGGTCTTCCCAACCACAGATCTCAAGAAAACCCTATTGGAGATATAACAAGCAAAGAGAGATTGCCTCATTAAAATCTCCTAGAGTAGAATGCTCATCTAACATGGTCCGAGCCATCTCTACAAGGGTTCTGTTCTTCCTTTCTACAACACCATTCTCATTGGGAACTCTAGGAGAAGAAAAGCGATGCTCAATTCCCTATCGGTCGAGAAGGTAGAAAAGAAGAATTCTTGAACTCATCCCATTGTCACTCCTAATGGCTTTTAAAGCTCGGGTATATCAACAAAGAATTCTAAGGACCAAATCTCTAAAGAATCCAAATGCTTCGTCCTTAGAAGCAAGAAAGTAAACCCATGAATACCGGAGTAATCATCCACAACCACCAAGACATACCATTTCCCACCGGTGATCAACTCTAGAAGGACCAATCAGATCTAAGTGAAGAAGTCGTCCGGTCCATCATCATTACCAAAGTAAGAGGTGGGTGGGAAGCGGACACCATCTTACCATGTCTGAGGTGAGCACACAAGATCTCTAATGACCTTCACCTAGGCAAACCTCTAATCAAGTCCTTGCAACCGACTCTAGACAAATGCTCAAAACCTATATGCCCAAGTCTACGATGCCACAAAACAAGGTCATGAGAATCGAGGCTACAAGACACCTAGGACGGAAATCAAGAGATCTTGAAATTAGCACAAAAGATCTTCTCAAACTGGAGATCTTAAAACAAGCCCACCAGAGGAATCTAGAACACTACACTCTCCACTTTTAAACCTCACTTCTAGACCCTCATCAAGCAGCTGAGAAACAGATAGAAGATTATACATCAGCTTACTTACCAAAGCGACGTCTTTAAGCATGAACTTGTCGTTGACGCACACATTGCCCTTTGCAGTCACGGTCCCGGTAGAAGCATCCCCAAAGGTAATCAATTCGTTGCCGGATGCACGTGTGAGGGAGGAGAACCATTTAGAATCCCCGGTCATATGTCGAGAACACCCGGAGTCAACAAGCCATATGTCCTCCTTCCTCGCACGACGGACCTAAAAGCACAATCGAAAACATCCGTGCCTCAAGATCGGGTTAGTGATAAATGATCTAGGAATCCAAAGATCGAGAAGCACGATGTCTGGGAGCAGCAGTAGAAATAGCAGAAACATGATCAGGAATAAAATCATAAGGATGCACATGAGAACCACCTAGACCTCTCCGAAACGATCTACCAAAAGATCGATACTCCCCCTGTCTAGGTGCTACCCGTGGTCTCTCCTCACGATGTCCTAATCCAACCCGCTGCCTAGACCCACCAAAAGAGTCTACAAGGTTCTCTACAAATCTAGGCCTATATGTGTTGCGATAAACAGGCTGCCTAGCTCTAGAGACTACGCTTGGAGAGGGGACTCCTCTAATGGATCTCAGGACGCTCATCCTCTCTTTTCTCTCAAGTTTTACTCTCCGGAAGCAGAACTCAACAGTATGGCCTTCTTTCTTGCAGAAGGTGCAATGGTACTGGACCTTTTGTGAGGTCTGTACAGAATGAGTGAAAGCACCTTTCTTGCCAGAAAGAGTTTGAGCAAAACCAGCGGATTTGAAAACAACCCCGGATGGCTTGAGAGGTTCTAGCTCAAACAGACAATTCTTCACAACTCTAGCAATCCTAGGAGGGTTTTTCTTGGAATGCTCTAGGGGATTGAAACCGAGACCACTATTTTTCACGCTCACCTTGGATTGATCAAGAATCATGTTGAGTTTCTTTTTCCCACTTGAAAACTTCTCAAGAGTCACCTTGAGATAATCATTCTCTTTCATTAAACCCTCACATCTAGTGCACTTGCTAGACTTGATTACCTCACTGTGCTTACTCTTAAGAAGGGACACTTCCACTTTGAAGGCCTCACAAGACACACAATATGATTCTTTAATCCTATTCAACTGCTCCTTAAATTTGACTCTAAATGCCTCTTGAATCTGACTAATCATGGTTTCAACTTCAGCATTCAAAACACAAGAGTTAGAATCAATGACTTTCTTGGAAGCAGTAAAAGACATGGATCTTTCAATTTTAGCCTTTTCTTCAAGAGTCTTGTTTAGGGCTTCAATCTCAATTGTAAGCTTGGGACAATTTTCACAAGATGCAACTCTAGAGTAAACTAGCATTTCTGTCATCTCTTGCATCTTAATCCTATTATTCTTACAATGAGAGCATGTGTGACTAGCATCAAATTTTTGCAATTCTTTTAGAGAGCTATCCAGTTTTAATTCCAGCAAAGCACAATTTGAGCAAGTTAAAGGGATAGCTTCCATGGCAGTGACATCAAGTGAAATGGCATCTAAGCAAGCAGAACTAGACTTGAGTGATTCTAGTTCATCGAGAGCATCTTTTAGTTGATTAGTAACAGAGGAATGAGGAGATTTCAGGCTTGTTAAATCTTTAAGCAAGCTAGTGCAGGAATCACAAATATTTTCAGGATTGATAGATTTAAGCCTAACAACTTCTAGGTTCAAATTATCAATCATAATATCCTGCTTCTTAATCAATTTTATTTGCTTATGCAATTTCGCTAAAGAAGCACCAAAGCCCTTTTCATATCGGCAATTGAAGGGCATACCTCATCAGGATCACTAAAAGGATCCTCGTCGTTGGAGGAGTCGCTGTCGTGGCTGTTCTTGGCCATGAAACACATGCCTGTGAAGTCATGCGCCTTCTTCTTGCCACGAGAGTCACTCTCATCGTCCTCCGTTTCCGAGTTCACATCGCTCATATTTACATTCTCTAGAGCGGCAGGACCCTACCGACAAACTTGCGATAGTTTGTCTTCTTGGGTTTAGCATCCTCTCCCGGGATGTCTTCGTGACTCCTTCTCCTCCTTGCCCTTTAGCTTGGGGCACCTGGAGCGAATGTGGTTTGGCTCACCACATTCGAAGCACGTGATAGGTCCACTTCTCCTCCTATTCCTCACCTTGTTGTACGCTCTTGTGAATTTGGTGGATAGGAGGGCTAAGTCATCCTCGGGTAATTTCTCAAGTTGCTCATCGCTTAAAGAATGTAAAGCAGATAATGAAAAACCAGATGAGCTACAATCAAGAGAATCAGAAGAACAACTCTTGGATTTGTCGACCACTAATGCCACCGACTCTGTCTTGGGGAGACGTGAGATAAAATCAATCTCATGCATCTTCAACCTCGAGTAAAGCTTATCCATGGTAAGCTTACTCATGATAGTGTTGTCATTGATGGAAGTGATCTTCATTCCACAGACCTTCACATCAAGAGCACCCAAAAGCTGGTGTGCATTTTCAGACTCACAAAATACCAAGTCAATAAATACGGAGATCATGAAGAATCTTAGAGAATCTTCCCACACTCATCCAAAGACTCACCGTGCCTTTGCTCGATCTTAGAGTAAACCTTTGAGTCGGTTGTCTCACTTCCTTGATCGCGATGGACCCTTCGTGATAGTCACAAAGTGTCCGCCGGATCTCATGAGCGACCGCAAGTGAGCAACACGCTCAAACTCGGATCGACTAAGGCCTTGGATCAAGTAATTCCGAGCCTTCTTTGTTGGCCTCCACATCCGAGTGATCATATCGTCATCGGTGACACGACATAAGGGTTTTTCACCTTAAGCCAAATAAGCGTGCCCTTGAGCCTCGATATATGCTTGCATACGAGCCTTCCAAAGATACAAAGTCAACTCCTCAAAAATGTGTGGCTTGGTTGAGTACTTGTCACGCCATGGCTCCAAAGACCGGTTAAGATCTATGAGAAGAGCTAACCACTCGATACCACTTGTAGGACCGTAAAGGCGACTAGGGGGGTGAATAGGCGCTTTCTCAACTTTCTCGCCTAAATCAAATTCAACACGAACTTTACTTCTTTAGCTATGAAAGCTAAGAAGATCGATAGTTTACGATGGAAGCCTTGTGCTGAATTCGATAACCCCGATGACCACACGACACAAACGTGGAGACTTAATCTCAAAGGGCAGATCTGGGCACAGGCGGTCTGACCGGCTACCACGGGCGGTCTGACCGTCGGTCAACCAATGATCTCGACCAAGCAACTAATCGGGCGGTCGGACGGTCGACAATGTTCGACCTAAGAAGATAAATGATCGAAAACACGGGCGGTCGGACCGCCGTTGCAACACCGGTCTGACCGGTTCAGTCCAGAACTGAAAAACTCAACCCAAATCCAAAACGAAATTTGATCCAACTTTTGATTCAACCAATGAATCTTGACCAAATTTCGAGCACACCTCCCTAATGATATTAGAGACCTATTTCTAGCGACGATCCTTCAGATCCACTTCGCAGAATCGACCTCTCAAGGATTTAACAAAGAAGTGCACAAACCCTAGAATTATGAAGATCTTGATTCAAGACTTGCTCGTGGGGTTGATGATCTAGATGACTCTAGGAGTATCCCCACACATCAAAGCAAGATAAAATAGTCCAAGGGACCAAGCATAAACCTTTGAATCAAGGAAGCACCAAAATCATCCAAAAAGGGAGAAGAACACAAAGGGAGCAAATGATCTTTCAATTAAGCATCACAAGATTATTTGATCACACTAGATGCTTACAAAGCCTCTCCAACAAGGAGGGCAAGAGCTCACACAAGGAGCACACTCCAAACCCTAGCTTCTCCTCTCCTCTCCTCCAAACCCTAGAAAATGAGGAAGAATGCCAAATGAGTGCTTAAGAGAGTTTTCCATCTCCCCCTTTCTATTTATACTAGAGAGCTAGGGTTTCACTTTTGGGACCACTTACACATGGGACCCACACACATAACTATTGAAGCAATCGCCTGCTTCACCACATGTAGGTTGATCAGCGGTTCTCATCACGTCGCCAAGCCTCTCTTGTCCGAATCCCATCGGAACCTCCCAGAGACTCGCACCGATATCCGCACCACCTGATCCAACCAGCTGTACCGAACTACCCGTCCGATCCATCTTGCCCATTCTGCACCATGCTTGGGTCACACGACCTCACCCGGTATCCATGATCGTTCTGGACCTCAGCTTTCCAAGCGTAGTCCCGATCCACTCACCGTTGACGTCGTTGACCTGCAAGCCACCTGCACAGCAATAGACAAACAAACCGTTTCCGGGAACAAGTTCTTCACAACTTGACCCACGTTAGCTCCGCAATGCAATATACAACAATAAAGCATTGAACTTCATACATAAAACCAATTCAAATCAACTCAATGCCAACTTGGCTAACCTCCAAGTCATTGCCGGTCTGACCGCCCCACAAGGCCGGTCCGACCGATTTCAGGCCGGTCGGACCGCTCCCACAACGGCGGTCAGACCGGTCAAAAAGACTTAGCCAAAATTCCAGCGTGAAAATCCGAAACCTTATGGAATTTTCAACTCAATAGAACTTTTGACTGGGAGCTCCAAAAATGATGGGACCACATCCAGGAGACTCCCCTCACTTGCCTACACAACCTATTTTTGGATTAGCTCCAAAACCACTTTTGAAAATCGGCCTGACCGCCACCATGGCCGGTCGGACCTCTCCACAAGCGCGGTCGATCCCTTCACGCCGGTCGGACCGCTGTGGTCTAACGACTTTGAAGCAAACCAAAACGCGAGATTTTGCAAACCAACAATGTCATTGCCAATTGACTCATCATCCTGAGATCGTGCACATATCCTCACGATATCCACAGTTGTTGCTCTTAAAACAGCCTATAAAAAGGCATGTGATGAGTCCCTTGATGTAAGCTATCTCATGCTTGCTACCATAAACTCAGACCTTCAGAAGCAGTTTGAGAATATTGAGGCCTACGATATGATTTTGGCGCTCAAAGGCATGTTTGAGACACAAGCAAGAACTGAGAGATATGAGATCTCAAAGAAATTGTTTGGGAGTAAGCTAGCTGAGGGTAGTCCGGTGAGCCTACATGTGATCAAAATGGTTGGTTACACACAGAGCTTGAGAAAACTTAGTTTTCCACTTAGTCAAGAGTTGGCTACAAATTTGATTCTTACTTCGCTTCCTACAAGCTATGGGCAGTTCATTCTGAACTTCCATATGAATGACTTAGACAAGAATCTCACCGAACTGGATATGATGCTCAAGACTGCAGAGGATAATATTAAGAAAAGCAACCGTCACGTGATGATGGTGCAAAAGAGTACAAGCTTCAATAAGAAGGCTAAGACTTGGGTCAAAGGTAAGGGCAAGGCTAAAGTTTCGGATGGAATCCAAGCTAACAAGCCTAAACCCAAGACTAAGTCCGGCCGAACTCAAGAGAGTGAATGCTTTTACTGCAAGGAGCCAGGCCATTGGAAGAGGAACTGCAAGAAATACCTGGCTGATCTGAAAAAGAATGGTGGGCCTAAACCTTCCACTTCATGTATTTATGTTGTAGATGTTTTTATTGCTGATTCTTCTGTTAGCTCTTGGGTATTTGATACCGGGTCGGTTGCTCATATTTGCAATTTGATGCAGAGTCTAACAATGAGTAGGAGAATTGCAAAGGGCGAGATGGATCTTCGCGTCTGGAATAAAGTAAGGGTTGTTGCATTAGCCGTCGGGACTTTGCCATTACTTTTGCCCTCATGATTTATTATAGAATTAAATAATTGTTATTATGTTCCAGCCATAAGTAGAAACATCATCTCTGTCTCATGTTTGATGCTAGAGGGTTATAAATTCATTATTGAGAACAATTGTTGTTCTATATTTTTGAATAAAATGTTTTATGGCTATGCTCTTATTTGGAACGGGTTGTTTGTTCTAAATCTCTATGATGCACCTATCTATAATATTAATGTAAAGAGGCTTCGGCCTAATGATATGAATTCTACTTTTATTTGGCTTTGTCATTTGGGTCGCATAAGTGAGAAACGTATCAAGAAGCTCCATGATGATGGAATTATAAAGTCATTTGATTTGGAATCATTTGAAACGTGCTAATCTTGCCTACTTGGAAAGATGACCAAAACACCTTTCACTGGTCGGAATGAGAGGGCGTCCGACTTGTTGGCACTCATACATACTGATGTATGTGGACCAATGAGCACGGCAGCTAGAGGTGGTTTTCAATACTTTATTACTTTCACCGATGACTATAGTAGATATGGATATATCTATTTAATGAGGCACAAGTCGAAATCCTTTGAAAAGTTCAAGGAGTTCCAGAGTGAGTTACAGAATCAACTTGGCAAGACAATAAAATCCTTACAATCTGATCGCGGAGGTGAATTTTTGAGCCATGAATTTGGTGATCATTTGAAGCAATACGGAATTGTTCCACAGCTTACACCACTGGGCACTCCACAATGGAATGGGGTGTCGAGCGGTGTAATCGAACCTTGTTGGACATGGTTCGATCGATGATGAGTCAATCAGATCTGCCATTGTATTTTTGGGGTTACGCTCTGAAAACTACAGCTTTCACTTTAAATAGGGTACCATCTAAATTAGTAGATAAGACACCATATGAGACATGGACTGGGAAGAGTCCTAGCTTGTCTTTTCTAAAGATTTGGGGATGTGATGTCTATGTTAAACGTTTGACGTCTGATAAATTCACATCTAAGTCAGATAAATGCTTCTTTATAGGATATCCTAGGGAAACCAAAGGATATTATTTCTACAACCGGGAAGAAGGTAAAGTATTTGTTGCCCGAAATAGTATCTTTTTGGAGAAAGAGTTTCTTTCAAAAGAAGTCAGTGGGACAAAGATGCAACTCGAAGAAATTCGGGAAACGTCTGAAAGTGTTTCAACTCCTACTGAACCTCTACAGGATGAACAAAATATTGTTGAACCTGTTGATGAGGCATCAGCCCCACGTAGATCTAAAAGGCCATGTCAACTACCTATAAGGTATGGGTATGACGTATTATTATTGAATAATGATGAGCCTAAGACTTATGAGGAAGCGATGATGGATCCAGACTCTGAGAAATGGCTTGGGCCAATGAAATCTGAGATAGACTCCATGAGAGACAATCAGGTTTAGAACCTAGTCGATCCACTTGATGGTGTTAAAACCATTGAGTGCAAATGAATCTACAAGAAAAAGATTGACATGGATGAAAATGTTCACATTCATAAAGCTCGACTAGTCGCAAAAGGGTTTCGACAAGTTGAAGGAGTTGACTATGATGAGACTTTCTCACCAGTAGCGATGCTTAAATCTATACGGATCATTCTAGCTATTGCTGCATATTTCGACTGTGAGATATGACAGATGGATGTCAAAGCGGCTTTCCTTAATGGAAACCTAAGTGGGGATGTGTACATGACACAACCTGAAAGTTTTGTCGATCCAAATAATGCTAGTAAAGTGTGCAAACTTTAGAAATCTATTTATGGGTTGAAGCAAGCATCTCGGAGTTGGAATTTACGTTTTGATGAGGAAATAAAAATGTTTGGTTTCGTCAAAAACAAAGAAGAACCATGTGTTTACATGAAGGTTAGTGGGAGCACACTTGTAATTCTAATCTTATATGTAGATGACATATTATTGATTGGGAATGACATTCCTATGCTGGAATCCGTTAAGGCATCATTGAAAAATAGTTTTTCTATGAAGGACCTAGGAGAGGCAGCATATATCTTAGAGATAAAGATTTATAGAGATAGATCAAGAAGGCTAATTGGATTAAGCCAAAGTACTTATATTGACAAGGTGTTGATTCGGTCCAGCATGCAGAATGCCAAGAAAGGGTTCTTGCCTATGTCACATAGCATAAGTCTTAGCAAGAGTCGGTGTCCTTTGACAACTGATTAGCGAGACCATATGAATGGTATTCCATATGCTTCGGCTATTGGATCTATCATGTATGCCATGATATGTACTCGACCAGATGTATCATATGCTCTAAGTGTTACAAGCAGATACCAAGCTGATCCCGGTGAAGGTCACTGGACAGCTGTGAAAAATATTCTTAAGTACTTGAGAAGGACTAAGGATGTGTTCCTAGTTTATGGCGGTGATGAAGAGCTCGTTGTAAGTGGTTACACCGATGCAAGCTTGCAAACCGACAAAGATGATTATCGTTTGAAATCTGGTTTTGTATCCATTTTGAAAGGAGGAGCAGTGAGCTTGAAAAGTTTCAAGCAAGATACGGTTGCTGATTCTATGATGGAGGCCGAGTACATTGCAGCTTCTGAAGCTGCGAAAGAAGGTGTTTGGATAAGAAATTGCATTGCTGAGTTGGGTGTGGTTTCGAGTGCATCGAACCCAATGGATCTCTATTGTGACAATAATGGAGCCATTGCACAGGCTAAGGAGCCTATATCCCATCAGAAGTCCAAGCATATATTTAGGCGTTATCATCTTATTCGCGAGTTGGTGGATAGAGGAGATGTTAAGATATGCAAAGTTCATACGAATTTAAATGTTGCTGATCCATTGACAAAGCCTCTCACACAGCCTAATCATGAGGCGCACACAAGGGCTATCGGTATTAGATACCTAAATGATTGACTCTAGTGCAAGTGGGAGACTGTTGGAAATATGCCATAGAGGTAATAATAAAAATGATTATATTTCAATATGTTCATAACATTGGATAATATGTTATCTTGTTCATAGAATAATATCAGTAATATTTGTTATCAAGTATGTGACTTGATTGTGAAACTCTATATTTCTGTGATGATTATTCTTAAACGTTCCCTGGTCGGAAACATATGAGAACACATATGAATAGACTAACATATGTATTGGTTGATGACTATGTTTCACAAGTCATGGATATGGAGATATCAAACCAATAATATGGACACATGTTAGAGAACATGGTGTTGGAAAAGACCCACCTTGAGACACTGTTGAGATTGTTATGATTCAATGTATCATTAGTTGGTCTCAAGCAATGATGATGTATAATCCTAAGACCTGAGATCAGCATGATTTTCTACATATGTAGTAGCACTCTTAGGGGTTGCCAAATGCTACTCGTAACTGGGTAGTTATAAAGGTAGCTTTTGGGTATGCTATTAAATATGTGGAGGGATTTGACTGGTCAGATATGGGATTGCCCCTCCTAATATAACAGGAGAGATATCTCTGGGCCACTCGTTGTGGTTGGATAAAGAAAGTGCATGGTCATGCCACTAATGGTCGAAGTGTCGGCCACATGAAGTTATTCGACACTTGATCGAGAAAGTATTGAACAGTCCATGGATGATACAAAATCTCACTTGGAGTTCAACCAGACATCGTGAGGCAAAGGGAGTATACACGAGAAGGTATTTTAGTTCGATCAGATACGGACTAGTCGTATGGAGATACGGCCGGTGGTGTAAATTGGTCGAACATGGTCACTAAGTGGTCGAAACCTGGTCGTAAGGAGTTACGAATTGGTCGAGACCAAATATGAACTGGTCGTATAGATATACGAGCTGGTCGTTAGTGATATGTACATGGTCGTAGATCATATTGCATTAAGGTTCGTCTGATACATTCTATGTGTGTTTAGGAATTGTTATGCGCTGCTAGGTACCGCTGACGACTAGTGGTTGGAAAAAGAGTTTCCGAGTTGCAACCGATTACACATGAACTTATAGGGTCGCATACTTAAAGGGCTGGGATTTAATTTGGATGGTGATCTGAATTCTTTTAGGCCTCGAGTTCGTAATGGGCCTCAAGTTCAAGATTCATCATGGATGTCTATAAATAGAGGGGCGGTGGCAAGGGGTGGGATGACGATCTTCTGAAGAACTTCCCAAAACCCTAATAGCTACGCCTTCCTCAACCACGCTGCCGCTGCTAGCACTCCAGCGCGTGGTGTCCCTGTCCCGTACGTGTAGATACCTTGGAGGTGTTGTTGTGAAGCATCAGCACTAGGACGATCCGCAACTCACTATATCTACTTGGAGGAACAGACGCGCGGCATGTACATCTACTTGGAGGAGCAGGCGCGTACCGAGTACGACTACTCGTAGGAGAAGTTGCGCGGCGAGTACGACCACTCGGAGAAGAAGACACGCGGCGAGTACGACTACGACCGCATCATCTCGCTACATCGACTCTACTTCCGCTACAAGTTGGCGCGTCTAGTGGTAATCTCGTGATTTATTACTAGTGGAGGTTCCTTGGTTGTATAGTAAAAAATTTATTTTGTGCTATCGTAGACTTCTCGCGATCCTTCAATCACCCCTTCCTCTTAGTTAAAATCATGCAGACTTGTAGGCGGCCTATCGCGCCTTCGCCTCCAATGCCGCTCTCGCGTTCGCCACTCTGCCCTCTCTCCTAACCGACATGTTCCCCATCGCCGTCACCGCCACCTAGCGCAGCGCTCGCTATCTCCCCACCATGCGTGCTGACGATGACGAGAGGAGGAGGAAGGCGACATCACCCCATGGACGCCACACATGCAGTTCGCGATGCCATGCTCCGCGTTGCTGATGCCTGCCTCGACGCCTTCCTCTCCAGCGTCGCTGCCGATTTGTACCCGGTTTTGCTCTCGTCGAGCTCGGCCACGGCTTTCACCGACCGGAGACGCCCTGTCGCTGCCGCCTGGAAGGTGTCAGATAGTATGCTGCAAAGAGGCCCAACTTGAACGGTCTGTTACGATCTTGCTTGATTCTGTTTTTGTTGTTGTTACAACTAACCTTATTAGGATATATTTTTCCAATTGAAAGCCGAGATCGCTTGCTATATAAGCTCAGAGAATTGAACTTAGATGACATTTGCACCATTGCTCATTCGCATTGGAGGTGAGTCTAATTTATACATTGCTTTGGATATTTATGTTCAGATCTTCTCTCATGTGCAACCTTATCTTCTCTTTGCAGTAGCCATGTTTCTCGTAATTGGATCCAATCAGTGTTCCATCTAGCCCAATAACCTCATTTTCCCTAACTGGTTTTCTATCGCACCATTGCTCATTCAGTACAACAGTACTGAGGTGACAAGACCATATATATGTTGCCACTTTTTATGTTGCAACAACCAAACATGCAATGTCATGCTATTTAAACCATCTATGGTTTGTGTCTTCCATTGGTTTACAATCCATTGTTTCACTTGATCGCAGAAATTTCTGATTACAGAACAATGGATCAATTTCAAAAAGTTACTTTATTCGAGATATGCATGCAAATAATCCCATATAGTTATTTAATTTTATGCTCATATAGTACAATATAGGATGTCAATGCTATTATAGTGTGGTGTGCACCCCATAGTTTCATTCTTGGTCAAAACTGTAGATATATATGTTAGATTCCCCTTGTGAATATCGTAATCCTCAGTGCATTGTAATCTGTAGGTTCCTTATACTCTCCATATGTGAAAGAAAATAGTCATTGAAAGTTCTTACATTAGTCTTGATTGCAAACTGTGAGAGGCATCCTTGCAAAAGTGCTATAAATACTTGAGGTTTTGTTGAAGCATAAAGCGGAGTTTTTTTTTTGCTATGGTAAACAAGGTTTATTTTATCAACTGGAGTAATCTAGATTGGGCATTACAGGTTATTGTTTGTTCTAAAAATTGTACAGAATAATATCCATGACACTTGTTTTGCTAAAGATGTGGGTTGATGTGATAATAGTCAACGGCCATACTGTTTTTGCGATTTGTTCTCCCATATTGTAGGACCGGAAAGGCGACTAGAGGGGGGTGAATAAGAGCTCAAACACTTTTTAAGAAACTATTTGATTCAAGAAGAATTTGACTCCTATAGCTGTGGTAGCTATGAAGATCAAATAAAACACACCAAAGAAGACTTGGGTTGAATCAATTTCAAACCCCCATGCAAGACGACAGAAAACACAGATTTGAGTTGAAGAATCAGGATAATCGGAACTACCTCAGGCAAATGAGCGGAACTACCTATAATCGGAACTTACTCAGTTGAAAGGGCGGAACTTCCTATAATCGAAACTTCCTCAGTTATAAGGGGGGAGTTTTCGATTATCCTGGAACAGTGTGCAGACAGCACTGTTTCAAAACGAAAAATGATCCAATTTTTGATTTATCCAATGAAACTTGACCAAACTTGGTACACACCTTCCTAAGGATATATGGAATCTAATCCAAGAGGCGATCGTCCAGATCTACGTCAAAGTTTTGATCTTTCTCTGTTTTTCTAAAGGAAGGTTCAAAACTGAGCAAAACGAAAAACTTGATCCATCACTTGCTCGTGGGAGATTGATGATCTAGAGGATCTTAGATGTATTCCCACACGTCATAGCAAGGTAAAAGAGATGAAGAAATCAATCAAAAACAACAGGATCAAGGAAGCACTTAAAACTATCAAAAGAGAAGAAAGAACACAAAGAGCCTCATCTTTGAACAATCATCCATGGATTGATTTGTGATGTTTGCTGATTACAGCCTCTCCATCAAGGAGGACAAGATCTCAATCCATGAGCATACACATCCAACACAACTCTCTAGAGCCTAAGCCTCTCCTCTTCTCTCTTGGCCCTAAACTCCACTTAGGGTTTTACAAATGAAGTACTTAGGGGCTGCTAAGCAGCACCCTCTCTATTTATAGGGAGGCTTAGACCTTCTAGAAGATTTCACTTAATGGGAGATATTTCTCCATGGACGGTATTTGGTGAAATGACCAAAATACCCCTTCTCGATCCTTCTCCATGGACGGAGTCCAATCCAGTCGAAGCAATCGCCTGCTTCGCCACGTGTAGGTAGATCAACGGCTCTTATCATGTCGGCAAGTCTCTCCCGTCCGAATCCCATCGGAACCTCCAAGTCACTTACACCGACCCCCGCGCCGCTTGATCCAACCAGCTGCATCGAACTGCCCGTTCGATCCATCTTGTCCATTCTGCGCCATGTTGAGTCTTTCGACCTCACCCGGCATCCATGATCGTCTTGGACCTAAGCCCTCCAAGCTTAGTCCCGATCCTCCTCGCCGTTGACCGTCGTTGACCTGCAAGCCACCTGCACAGCAATAAACAAAGAAATCGTCTATGGGAACAAGTTCTTCACAACTTGACCCACGTTAGCTAAAACATGCAATATGCAACACATATGCACTGACCCCAAGAACTTGGCCTAACCCAATTTCAAATTTCCAATTTGACCGAAATTGAACCACAATCGGAACTTCCGCCAGTAATAATCGGAACTACGGACGTGCGGTAGTTCCGCCCTAACATGATGGCGTTCGATTCTGAGAAAAAGCAAATTCACACAAAAATCCTTCTTCGGAAAAAACGTTCCGCCAACAACCGAAACTACCACCATGCGAAGTATCGCCAAGTAAAACCGAACTACCGATTTTCTCGACAATTGCGAAGTACGCGCCTTGCACGGAACTTCCGATTATCCTGACACTTGCTGAAAACAGAAATTCGACAAACCAATAAGGCAAAATCCAAATGTTTCATCATCCTAAGATCATGAGTATATCCCCATGATATCCACACATATATATCTGATTCTTCTCATTTTGATAGCCATAATGAACATGTAATTAGCAGTGGTGTAGTTTGTTACATTCCCCTGGTTATAGGAGACAATACAAAAGCAAATATGGAATGTCAAACTTACTCATCATGATATGACCTCATGTTGTTGATCTGTTTCAACTTCATTCTTAAATTTCATTAATCCACAATATTTCCTCACCTATTCTAAACGAACTATGCTTGCTTACTGTGTGATGATTTATAATACTTATTATATTTTCCATGTTGTAACACTCCATGCTATATAACGACCGGGAGATCAACAATTCAATGTTGCTACAGGTCAAATACGATGATTTGATCAGAGGAATAATGAAGGCGATCTAATACCAATTTACTATATTCATCAAGTTTCAAAGGCAACCGTTTATCATACACATTGCTTCCTTGATCAAACTATGACCAATATACATCTTCATCAAGTTTCAATCTACATGTTATTTCGGTACTTGACTATTAAGGTTTCAAATTCAGCTGTCTCAATTCCCTGCATAATTTCAATCTGTACGTTGTCTGTCTTCTCAATTCCTTACGTAAAATTCAATCTGTTGAGTTGCAGAATGACATGACCTAAGTATTGCCTACGGCGTTTGATCACGACCCTATTGCTCCATCATACGAAAGCCTTCGAGGTAAGCATGAAAATTGAGGCAACTTAATCTGCATTTTCCGAAATTCTTGAATACTAAATTCCTTGATCAATTTGCATTGTGTGTTCCAAATTCTTGAAATGAAGCCTCTTCATGTTTGGGCTCTACAGTGTGCAATTACATATCACGCTTTATAACCAAACTATCTATGGATTTGTTTTTCTTCTCAACAATAGACAAATTATGTTCGCACATTCCCACTTCTTTTATTCTTATGCAGTTTTGTTTCATTTGTTTGGTTTGCGTTCTAAAACAAATAACACTGCATATGAGGCAGTCAATGAATAACCATTTGGATTCAAAAGGTAGAATATTATTTTAACTCTTTAACCACCATGTGATAGATGAACTACCATTTTTTAATGCTGCACTAAAACAAATAACACTGCACATGAGGCAATCAATGATGCATGTTCAACTTAGGCTTGGTGATGAGGTGGTTGTGCTGGTTGTAGCACATGGTGGCGAGGCCGAACATAGCAGCAGAGGCACGACACGCCACATCGAAGCTCGATTGAATGAGGAAGCGAAGACGAGGGCACAGCGGAGGCATAACGCGAGTGGAAGCAAAGCTCGACTCGTGTCATGTAACACGAGTGGCAACGAAACTCGGCCGGTGTTGTGGCACAGATCCCGACAATAACACTCAACATACTTAAGGCATATTTAGACAATTTTTTTTAAATTTTTTTTAGATTTTAATCCATTGCAAAATATGAACATTCAACTAGTTTTACGTGAAAGAGCGGTACACGAATCTTGCCCAAGATTTAAAAAGCTCATGGTTTATCACCGAAGCTAAGGTAACCTAAAGTGAAACATGACACGACACAATTGAATCTTCTCGGGAATAGAGTACCTATACTATTGGGTGTGTATGAAACAATGAATTGGTACGAGCACCCGGCTATATGCCTGCAAGGCTACATGTTACTGCAGTAGGTGCTTTATCTTCTTCATGCTAGTTCCAGAAGACAGCGTATCTTGATCATGTATTTATTGTATACAAAGAATATAATACGGAGTACAAAATTAGCTATAACTAATTTTCTGTGGTATTGAAATATAAAATTATACTGAGTCCTGTGGTGTTTCTCTCTCCATTGATGTAGACATGTATGTTTATCTAGATTACCATAATTGAGCCGGTTGCTAATTTGAACTCTGCTAGGTCACAACTCAATTTTCAATGGAGTGCATTTTCCTCCTCCACGCAAGGATTTTGTCCAAGGGGTACATGCGTGACCACTTAAGAGTGTGTTTGATTACTTACACTAAGTAGTAATGGAACCACATCATCCTATATGATATGATAGAAATTTATAAAATATTTTTTTTAGATACTGGGCCATCTTATTTATATATGAAAAACTCATAGTAAAAACCATTCCTTACGACCAAGCTATAGGTCCAAAAATGATACCACTCTTAGTCGTTACTAAATGGAAATACTTGAAACTTTTGCCAATCGTTTGCCTAGTCCAACGAACCTATGTATCATTCAGATCATATTAGTGTATATATCTAGCTAATTAGGATAGTTTAGTTCGCATCAATATGTTATCTGTGTGGTCTTAGGATTTGATATGCGATCGTTCTGTTATCGGGTTCGGGTATGAAAATCAGCTATGGTCAAATTTCGGTAGGGGTCGTTGTAGTGCTGGACACTTGTGCAATCTTTTAGACCCTAACAAAAATCTTTCAAAATCTTTTTCTGAGAACAGCACACATGCACTTATTGTAGTGTACTTATCTGCTCTACTGTATCACAACACAATGATGCCATGAGCCTTAACTGGAGAGCTCTAGAATTTTCCAAATCGCTGTGTCCGCGTAGGAATAATGTCTCACCAGTCATCACGCCCCTCGTCCGCATCCAACGGATTAAAAGCGCCATTAGCTTTATCTTAACTGCGGTCGTAATAACACGTAGGCCCCACTACGTGGCGTGCCAGACTTGGCTTTAAGCAGTGGATCTTATCTTCTCCGCGGAAACTGGTGGTGACGTGGGCCCCGGGCCGGTCAAATACCCACCAAAATTTTATGTATTTAAATTTTACAGTAGCTCGGGAGGCTGGGTTGTTAGGCTCAAGCCGAGCCAAAGTCCGGCTTCGCTACGCCCGGCTCGGCTCGGCTCGGCTCGGTCAAAGAGAGCTCAGCTAATGCTACTGTATACGACTATACGTAGGTGGCCAGGCGATAGCCGATAGGGGATCACAATTCCACACAAGAGTTCCTTCCGGACTTGGCCGTTTGTGTCGCTCTTTCGAACCTGACAAACTGAGGCTCTAATTAGCTGACATTATTAGAGTAATAAGTGTGTATGCAATATGTTCTTATTGTAGGCACGTGCAGTCAAAATAGCATACTGTACATCGTCACTCCACCTCTGCGTAGGTAGAAGAACGATATGCAACATGCCATATGCATATAGATATTTACACGCACAACTTTTCGGCTGCGCTTTAAGTTTTTACCATGGATACAATTAATTAGTCGTGTATTTACCTTAGTCTTTAACATGGTATGCACTGTTGGATTAATTTCGGCCAACTGGCAACTAAGAAATTAAAGGGAGTAATAACCCACACGCACCCCTAATCGGAGGCTCTACCAACATTATTTGGTCCAGGTCCCGTTCACCGAGCGCTATATAAAAGGAGGGTCTCGGCAGGCTTTTCTCATATGAGTCAAGGCCACAAACCCTAATATATCCGATCTATTACGAACGCTCAGGTGTACGAAGACCGACGGCCACTGAACCACCGCCGCCACTTCGACATCACGTTTCCTCAAGCCGATGTACCGACGCCATCTTCTGTGCCGATCCCGACCGATCCTAAGATCCGATAACATCTTCATCTTCGAGTATGTCTCACGCTTCCGTATTAAAGTCTCAGATTGGGTGTTTATCTATGTGCTAAGTTTAATCATATTTAAATTAAAGTTATTACCCTAAATTTTAGCATACATGCAGTAGCTAGGAGAAACCTTGGCTGGCTCTTGGGCACGATGACGCTCGACCACCAACACGAGCCGGCCGAGCTGAACCCGGAAGGCCGGGAGAAGAAAAAGAATGTGACAATCCAAAATTACACACGCCCTCCAAATATCTCGCCTAAATGATCTCTCCACCCCCAAACTACTATATAAAACTCCCCCTTGCTCCCTCCAACAATGAAGGAACATACACTTCACAACACACCTCGGGGCCAGGGTAAGCCCCTCTCTCCTCGTCTCCAAGAACAAGTGAAAAGAACAAACCAAAGAAACGGAGGAAGGGAAGAAGCTAGCTAGATTTAAGCAAAAACACAACGGCTCTAACGCGCACACGCTGTACGTAAACGCGCAGGTTACGGCGCGCGGGTGTATGCATGGGACTTCTTGACCAGCTGTGGGACGACACGGTGGCCGGACCGCGCCCGGACACCGGCCTCGGCAAGCTCCGCAAGTACTCCTCTTTCTCCCCCTCCTCCTCCCCCTCCACGGCGTCCGCTGCAGCTGCCGCGGCGACCGCGGCTGTGTCGCCGGCCGAGGTGCCGGTGACGCGCAGCATCACCATCCTCCGCCCGCCGGCGCTGTCCGTGTCTTCGCCAGGCAGCGAGTCCAGCTCCGCGCCGTCGTCCCCCGCCAGCGTCCCGGACTCCCCCTTCGGCACAGGTGGCTTTGCCTTTATCATCCGTCCTTTCCTTCATCAGTCTTTTGCAGTTTCTTCTTCTTTTTTGGCCTTTAATTTCAGCTTCTGGCACAACAACAAAAATATTAACTATACATAGGATATGATAGAACTACAGATCAGTACAAGCCTGACATGCATGATATCTATCTATCGTCTTGTTGCAGCAGCAACACCTAAGGGAGAGAGCTGGAAGAAGCTGCGCCGGAAAGCCAGGATGGCCAACGGCATGGACGCCGGCGCCGGCACACCGAGAAGCCCGACCGTCTACGACTGGTGCGTTGCCCGTAAATTAAATAGCCCCACTTACTCTCTGTTACCTTAAAATTTTGTCAAAAAAATTACTTCACATTTTGTCGTATGGTAACAATTACCCTTGCAATTATGAGCACGTCTGAACATATATTATACAATAACCAACATGATGTTACATGCAAAGATAAAATACAAAGACTCAGAATCTTGTTTGGCTTTGATCCAAATCTAAACGATGAATACAACAAAGCAGGGTGGTGATCAGTTCGCTCGACCGGTGAAGCAGCTGCAAACTGAAAGATGGAACACAAGACGACTCCTCTTTCAGCTTGTCCGAGTATGTTCAGTTATGTACTTTCTGTTGTAAATCTCTGCGTGAGATGATGCTGGTTTTGTAGCTAAGGATGTAGGCGTGCATGTGCATCACCATGTAGATCGATGTACGTAGTGAGCTACTCTTAGCTGAAGGGAGAGTACGTACATACGGAACCTGTACGAGATGACCTGATGAGACGAGTACGGTAGTAGTATGTACGTAGTCCTAGCTTTATGTTTTTTCGAGAAAAGAAGTTCTCCCCTGCTTTGTATAACATGGACAGCATGCACTACTGCAGTGTAAAAAAAAGTGCACAATAACGCATGGCCAAGTGTTCTGAATCTCCACTACTAAGACCCTCTATCAGGTATCTTGTCATGGTTGTTGATAAATAGTACCCATAATTTGCCCGATCACAATCCTGATGTCAGATCGATGAGAAATTTATCTGAAATTTCAATGTTACTGTGCTCTTTGTACAGTCAAGGTCAAAAGGATGTGTTCTCGATGTTTGATAGCTCATAAATATCTGCAAGTGACGCCATGCCTACAAGCAAAAAAAATTTGCTAGAATTTTCGTGGCTCGTTAACCACGACGAAAATTCTAGCAAAAAAATCGGAGACAACGCTGACACTAACGAGAACCTTCACATGCACCCGGAGTTGAGGAATTCGGCCTCTTTCTTTAGAAGACGACGACTCTTTGTGAACAGTTAATATACGATATCGGAGATGTGACAGAGCGTACACCACACACGTACGTCTACCGTACACGCCATTACATTAAAGAGTAGGGAGTATTTTCTGCCAAAATTCGAAACACGTACTGCTGCTCACCGTGCTGCCGTGCAATCCGTGGCGTTGGTAACAGTTGATGCACGGCACGGATGGTCCAGAGCGAGAGGTTGCTGTCCCATTGATCCGTGCACGCACGCGATCTGGCGCTGCGCGGATGGTTCAGCCGTGGGCCACCTGTCAATCTCTCCAACTTGCTGCTTCCTATGGTCGCCTCGTGTCCCCCATTTTTAACCAGTTGGGCCCCGCCCGCGCCCGCTGAGGACGCGTACCCCCGTATCCCCGCAGTAACTAACCACTGCAAGACGTACGGTAGACGTGCACTGGACTTTATATAGATCCTACAATCGTCAGCTGGTAAAATAGTAAACTCGCTGCGGTATTTTTCTTTTGTCATCGTCATCTTTTCTGCAATATTTTTTTTTCATAATGCTACTGTTAAGTACTATAGCAACAAACTCGTATTACTGTTGATACAATACGTCCGCGGCCTGGGCAGTTCGGCTGCGTCGCTGGGCTGCCAGCCGGCGTGTGAGGGAGGGGCTTGGGTGATTGATTACTGGATGATGGGCTTCTTCACATGAAACCAGTGAACCACACCAGTTGAATTAGGTTAGCTAGAAGCTTACGAAACAAGGTAGCCATTTCCCCCCCTTTACAAGAGCAAATATCTACGAAGTCTCGGTAAAAAGGAGCAATAATTATAAGATGTAGAGGACTTGGGTCGAATCGAAAGACTAATACACGAGTAACGAATACTTTTCTCTACCCCAGCTCCTACAATTTCACCAGGTACACACCTACAATTTCACCGGGTACACACGTTCATTTCCTATCCAACTATCAACTTTGCTCCATTAAAAGTCTGTTTGGCACGTCTGCAGTTTTTTTCGAAACGGCTTCCAGTTAAGTTGAACAGCTGAACTGAAGAAGTTTGGTATTTGATTATCTCGACTTTTAAGTAACCTGTCTACAGCTTCTGAAATGATAAATATTTAAAATAATTCTGAGACAAATAATAGTTTGTTTGATGTCGTTTAACGACAATTGACGGCAATTGACGATAATTAACAACAACTAACAACAATTGATGACAATTAACGTCAATTGATGACAATTGATAATAATTAACGGTAATTAACGATAATTATCATAATTAATAACAATTAACACAATTGACAGCAATTAACACAATTAACCGGAATTAACGCAATAGAATGTGTGTGGCTTTGTTTGCTATAGTTTGCAACTCAATATCGTGCTGAAGTTTGCACTTGCCGAAAAAGTATATTTGGGAAGAAGATGGTTAGAGCATACGGGTTTTACAATAACACAGATAGGACGACAACATATTAATCTATCCAAGTGAAAAGATGACCCATAGAATGCTCCATGATGCCGATAAGCTTCAGAATTCAGAATGGCAATACTGATGCAAAGATCAAGTACAATTAAAGAGTGACCAAGTCTGTTGAGCAACTCAAATGACTACAAAAGGAACTCTGTTCAACAGGTGACCCTGGAAATATAAACGAGCATTCGGAGGATTCAGAAATCAGGCCCATTCTTTCTAGTAGCATCAGGCAAAGCTTTTATGCCATCATGATAAGAGGAAACCACCTCGGTCAAATACAACTTCGGAAATTCCTTTCTCCAAGCAAAACTTGGACCAATTTAACTGCACCCGGGGAATACAGATCATAAATTTTAAATTCTATATCTAGAACATACACAAGAAATGTTTGTTCTTTTTATCCAATTCTTTTTGGGAATAAATGGTACTTTCAGTAAAGTTTTTGAATCATGTTATTTAGAATCACAATGATTGAAAATATTAAATATCACATAGTAAAGGAACGAACGGTGAGATGGGCCGGCACAGAGAAAAACAGGTACTGGAATTGTTTACTCCTTGGAGCACGAGAGGGACAAGATCAATCTGTTTTTCTACTTGCGCCTCCTGGAATAAGTAGGATTCAGGCACATCTCAAAATCCTCAAACAAGAGACTATCATGTAAGTTGTAGGCTCTAAAAATTGGCTACAACTGGGGGCGTATACATGCTACTAAATTAGTTTGACATCGATCCTATAGTACAACAATCCATACAAAGTTTTCTTTAATTGATGACAGAGAAAGAGGATGCTAAGTTTAGTTTTCCTTTCTCAATCTGAAACACTGACATACATTCAGAAATACAGAGCAAGAATCATGCAAAATTCCTAATCAACAGCGAATTGTTTGATGGATTTGTTCAAAAACAGTACTCCAATTGCATGATGGGGGGCCTCCAAATTAACCCTGACCACTACAAGTATCGTAGCACACCCATAATTAAATTCTATATATGGAGTTCAATTCTAAGGCTAGTGACATACATATATACTTGAAACAACAGTGCTCTAAATTGTTCGATTTGATCTGCTCGTCACATAAGCAAAATCTCCTCACCTTGGAGGTGCGCGGCGGCAGAGGGAGAGGAGGGGCCCTGGAGGTCGGCGACGGCGTCCGTGACGGCGGCGTAGGAACTCCCTCTCTGGTGACAACGACGGTGAGGAGGCGCTTGACGATAGGGGAGATGGCGCCGCGGAGGAGGCCGCGGGCTACTGGGCTGGGGCGTGGCAGTGGAGAGGGGAGGCGAGGAGGCGGTGTGGCATCAAGAGGAGGGGAGGGGGCGGCACCGCTCGAGGGAGGACGACGGTGCGTGGGAGGCGGCGACTGGGAGGAGGAGAAGGGGAGTGGGGCAGCGCCACTCGAGAGAGGAGGAGAACAAGGGTGGCGGGGAGGCACCGCTCGGGGGAGGAGGAGAAGAGGTGAGGGGGCACCGCTCGGGGGAGGAGGAGGAGAACAGGGGCGGGCTGGGGCAGCGAAGCGGGAGAGAGGAGGAGGGCGTTGGCAATGCTAGGGTTCGGGGGAGGTTGATGATTTCGATTTTTATTCTATTCGATGGTAAAAGAGGGTAATAACTGTAGGAATTAATACGGGCTGAGCCCAGTTTTTAATTCTATTTAATTCCTAGAGAATCTCAAAGGCCCATGTGCACGTGCTAAAATTGATTAGTCCCACATGGAGAGTTGAAGGGGAGTTACACCACTTTATAAGGTGGAACGTGGTAGCCCCCTTGTGGAATTGGAGGAGGCCAACACACACACGCGCTCGCTTGCCGAGCCGAGCCGAGTGCGGTACGGGCGCGTGCGCGTTGTAAGATCGAGGTGGCCGACTAGAGGGGGTGAATAGACGGTTTTTAAAAATTCTTTCGGCTCTAAACCAATATATAATACGGAAGCTAATAGCAATTGGTTTTGCACAATTAAAACCTAAATCAACTAGGCTTCCCTAAGTGCACCAACAATAAAAAAGAGCAATCATACAATGATATATAAGCAATTAAAGCTTGTAATGTAAATTGCTTAAAGTAAAACACAAGTAAAAACAAGATGGACATAATTATGTTTTACTGTGGTGTTCGGAGACTTGCCGGTCTCCCCTAATCCACGTTGAGGTAAGCCCAACCACGTTGGACCGGCTCCACTAATTAAACCAACACCTCCGAGGTAAGTCCAACCACTTGGACCGGTTCCAAACCGAACTAACACCTCGCTCCACTATGGTTGCTCTTCCTCCACTCCGGAGATGGCGAGCACCAAACCACTCACAAACACACCGGGTCTTCTCACAAGCTTCTTGAGAAGATCACCGCGCACGACGCCTCCACGCCATCTAGGTGTCGACAAACACCAAGAGTAACAAATCCAAACTTTCACTTGAACTAATCAAGTGTCAACGCTCACGTGGATACACAATCCACTACCTAAGACAACAAATGCACTTAGGGTTTACTCTCCAAGCTCACCAAGTGCAACACATACACATAAGAGAGGAGAGGCTTGCTCTTAACTCAAGAATGAGTATAGCACTCAACAATAGCACCAGCAACCTCTCCCAACCGGCCAAGGTGGATATATATAGCCGACACATAAAAACTAGCCGTTGGAAGAAGATTCCCACAAATCAGCATAGGGCCGGTCTGACCGCCAACCAATGGCCGGTCGACCGCCCCATGCGCCAACGGCTAGAAAACTAGCCATTGGGCCTTCGGCCGGTCGAACCGCCATGCAATGGCCGGTCGACCGCCGCCAAATCGGTCAGACCGCCGCAGCTGGCCGGTCCGACCGCCCGATGGAAATTTGGCTAAGTCCCAAAACGGGCACTCTCTGGATAAACGTTCCACACCAATCCCGGAACTTCCTCACATCAGAAGTTCCGTTTTCTCAACAGCTGAACTTCCGGACAGAGAATCCAAGTCAAAGGAAATCGGTCCGACCGCCCAACACATGGTGGTTCGATCGATTGGCCACCGGTCAGACCGGTACACACCGGTGGTCTGACCGGCAGACCACAGAAGCAAAACACATTTGCTTCACATCAAATGGCGAAACACATTCGCTCATTTGAGTACAATTCCAACAAGGTTACAAGATGATATTCTCAGCTAGTTGCAAAACACATTTGCCAACATTTTAGAATACTCATCACAAGGAATAAGGTACATGGACTTACACCATTTGCAAAACACATTTACAAACTTAAGTCACATGCTACAAGGGTTACGCATGAGCCTCGACTATTTGTAAAACACATTCGCAAATAAATAACATTATGCCTAGATGAGCTAGAGCAACCATATTGAGCTATCAATACATGACTAACTCAAACTACTAGTTAATACCCCTCTTAATAGTACGGCAATCCTATACTAGCAATCCGGTCTTCCAACCAAACACCAAGACCGGTAAAAGACTAGGAACACATTCTTAGCCCTAGCTAATCATACCTTTGGCTTGCAACTTCTTGAAGCTTGATGACGCACATCAACACTTCAAGTCCGGGTCATTAACTTGACAATCATCAACGCATGATGATCCTTTGCTTGACCTCCATCAACACATGACGGGTCTTCTCTTGTCTTGAAGATCAACTCATGATCATCTTTTCTTGATAAGCATCAACTCATGATGCATTCTTTACACCAAGCTCTTGACTTGATGATCAACTCATGATCATTTCAAGTCTTCATCATCTTGGAACATAACCTATACATCCAACTCATGGAAAATGTTAGTTCCACAATATGATTATCATTAATTACCACACTATATCATTAACTCATAATGGTGGGACAAGATACCTCAATCTTTCCCTCTTTGGTAATTGATGATAACCATTTCAAACACAAATAAATTTGATTTGATAAAGGTAACACGGCGTGAGTATATATGAACTACACAAGTTACATATACTCACGACATGAGTATGTAAGAACTACACAAGTTCTATTTACTTAAAACATGAGTATAAAAAAACTACACAAGTTCTATATACTCAAACGGATATGTTTCAAAGTAAAGATCCGGAATATATGTGAAAAATGGAATATGGATCAATACTAATGAAACTACAAAATATAGAACAAAGCTCCCCCTAAATGTGTGCATACACTAATGTGTAAAGAAAACATATGCACATATTCAAGATATACTTATGGTGGAGTTCTTCCTATATTTTGGATCCGAGGAATACAACTTTATATAAGAGTGCAAGTTGAATGCATACCTCGTTTGAATTTCACTTTTATATCAAAATGAGACTACACATGGTAATACTAAACAAGAGAGTTAGTCTCACAATTAGATTTGTCATTAATCACTAAAATACTCCACTCATAATGGCGGGTCTAGATCTTTCACGCGTGCGCGCAGGCACGTCGGGTGCGGGTGCGTTTTTCTTTATCTATTCGAAAAACGCGCCCCACTCAAACTAATGGCATTAACGAACGTTGGTTACCAGTGAGTTATGGCTGCGGTTTGCACTGGTTGATGGCAACCGTTTCCTCTGGTCTCTGTCTCTTCGTTTTTGGCTTTTATCTATTACAGGAACATAGATCTATTCGTGTTCTATTGCTTTTCCAATCGACTCCCACGAGAGACTAAGAAGCATTCTCAGTCTGTGGCTGTTGTGACTGGTGATCTCCATCCTGGCGAGTCGCGTGTACGATCGAACCGGGAGAGCAGGCCTCCGGAACCCCCGTCCTTGAAGGTTTTCACGAGCGAGGACGAATAAGGTTTTTGGGGAGCGTTCGCGCGACTGCTCGCTACTCCGTCTTCATCCGATCGCCGCTTCGGATCCTCTGCTTCATCTGCGCGACTACTACCACAACGTCCACTACGCCATGGCGAACGACGATCTCACCAACACTACCGCTGCTTCTGCTCCGTCTACTGGTTCTGGGTATAGCAATCTCTTACTTGTTGTTTGTTTAACATTATTTTGTGTTGTTATCTTGAACACTGAGATAGGAATACAACTTTCTGTTCTTCTGGAAATTAGTATAACTATGGTGTTCATGTCTGTTTGCTTTATGAAAAAGTCTAGAGTATTGTCCATGATTTATCTAGTATATTTCTGGATTAAAGTACTTCAAAAAATGCTTATTTATTCAACAATAACTTGTGAACTTGAGGGGCAAAGTTGGAAGGGGTGGTGGGAAGTCGCGGGAAGCTGCCTTGCTGCGGCTTTCCGTTTTCGGCCTTTTCATATATATATAACGCAGTTTCCGGCTTTCGAGAAAGCTGATGGAAAAAACTAGGGATGAAAACGGATCGGATCGTTTCCGACCGATTCAAACGGAAATGGATTCGGATTGTCTCGAATCGGATATTTCTCGGATAATTTTCGGATCGGAAACGAATTCGGATTTTTTTTGTCGAAAACGGAAACGAATACGCTAGGCATGCCATCCGGCGGATACGGATACGAATAAGGATTATTCGGATAAGTCCAAGTTCGTATATCTGGATTTCGGCCCAAAAGAAGAGGATTTCAGTCCAAAAGAGAAAATAAGATTTTAATTGATTTCCAAATTTTAGAAAATGCAACAAATCAAATAGACTTTTAGAAAATAGAAAATAAAATTTAAAAAAATTCTGAAAAAAATCAAAAAAATTCCTTGAATTATTTTGAACTTAATAAAATTAATTCCAAGTTAAAGTTTATTTTTATTTTTGCACATAAATTATTATTAATTTCTAAAAAAAAGGAAAAACCTTTTTAAAATCCAAAAAATTCAAGAAATTAATATATTTTTTCCCCATTTTCACTTTAAATCCAAGATAAAACCCAGAAATATCAATAAATTTTATTTTTGACCTTGAAAACTAGAAAATTAAATAATTGACTTTATTTTTTTATATTATTCTTTTTAACTAAGAAAACTCTTTTAAATCTCAGAAAATCCAATAAAATAATAACTTTATTAATTTTATTTTTGGTAACATACTTTGGGGTGTTACAGTCGTTTGTATATAAATTAACCATCCAGCCTGATCAATGTTAGTGTGAACTAAGTTTTATGTATGTGATGAACTAAGTGTGAATGTGTGATAAATTGTGACTTTGTGAGTTTTGACTTATGAGCTAAATATGATAAACTAAGTGGTATGTTTGTGATGGACTAGTTAATGCATCTTGCTCGTGCAAATGTTATGTATAGTTGCTAAAAATATGAATAATTCATGAATGTTTGCATCAAATAAACTAATTATAAGTTTTTGTTAATTTTTGGCATGCAATTTAAGGGTTTCCATGTTTCGAAAAATATCCGCGATCGTATTCGTTTCAATTCGTATTCACTCCGTATTCGTATTGTGTTCGTATCCGATCCGGAAAAAAATTGAAAACAAATATAGCAGGGTCATTATCCATCCGTATCCGATCCGTTTTCATCCCTAGAAAAAAAACCCCTCGTTTGGAATAGCTTTCGGCTTTTTCGGGCGAAAAGCCGAAACACAGACCCTAACACTGACCGTCACGGGTGTTGAGAACAAAACATGGGATTACGTCGCTGGATTACATCGCTGATAGTTTTGATCAAAGCTTTTGGCAGCCAATTCGGGGACGTAGCTCATATGGTAGAGCGCTCGCTTCGCATGCGAGAGGCACGGGGTTCGATTCCCTGCGTCTCCATCTTAATTTTTGTGTTTTTGCTCGGTTGGTCAGCAATTCAACGTCGTTTGGTTGGAAGATTTCGCTTCCAATCTGGTTCATTAGGAGTTTTGGTTGACTAGATTGATTAGATAGGAGCAATGGAGCATGCTGCTTCGTTATAGCCGTCAAGGTAAATCGCATACAGACCGCAGGGACTGACGGGGACTGACGAGGCACGACCCATCTCGGCATGTGGTTAGATGGGTCGTATTGTATCACTCACATGCTGGAAAGGCGGCCCGTCAGCTGTTCTTGCCGGGCCGGCAAGAGCTTGTTTAGCCTGGCGGGCTAAGTCTGACCCATTTAGCCTGTTTGATCTGACTGAACCAAAAAATCCAAAAAAAAAAGAAAAAATTATGTAGAATTCAGAAATAGATATTAAAATTGAAAAAATATATGAGATAATCATATTGAAAATGCAATAAAGAGCTTTATTAATATCCAATTGGCTGTCTCGTTAAAATCTTCGCCAAGTAAAAACTCAAAATGAGAAAATTTTGACAAAGGAAAAAGAGTACAGTCTATAGCTCTACATACATGATATATCTTTGTTCTACTTCTATGTGTCGATGTTATTATCTAAGTAAAGATTTTCGAACACCTCCGACAACTCTGGATTTTCCATAGAGTGCTGTGTTCGTGAATCAGCTTGTTCCCAGTCCTTCACAGTTAGAAGTATCTCCACCATCTCACTTGTGAGACTTGTTCTTCTCTCCAATATTCTTCCAGAAAAACTAAAAATAGACTCAGAGGAACCCGTGCAGATAGGAACAGTTAACACATCATGTGCAAGTATGGATAACATGAGATATGTTAACTTATAGGCTTGCCACCATTGCAAAATTTTAAAGCCTTCTAAGTTAAAATCCACCGTATAGCTGTCTAGATAGGTGGATAGTTTCCCGCTCCTTGTGGGTCTTGGCTAAGCAACCTGTGATGTAGAAGAAGAAGACCTGGACTTAGAGGAAGAGCCACCAAAAGATCTTGCCCTACATATTTGTCTTGCTACTTGAGGCGGGGGCTACTGGAGGTCGTTGCAAGGGAACTCCCCCGATCTTATTTTTATACCTTTTGGTAAATCTCGTATAACCGAGAATGAACTTATGCAAAATAGTCACTATAGTCTAGTCATGTATCATCACTAAGAAGTTCAAGTACACTACCAAATGCATCAAGTTTACCTATAGAATCTAAAATAAATGCAAATGCATATAGGTAAGAGATTTCTCTCCAATATTTAAGTCATTTTCATACATTTCAATTGAGTAGCAATCTGTAAAATACTATGCATAATGATAGGAGATGTTGGATAGTAGATAGTGGACAAAGCAACAGTTGCCTCATAAAAAATATATATAAATGATAGTATCTTCTCAACAACGAACCAATATTGGTCAGTCAATGTTGGACCGAAACGACGACTAGAGGGGGTGAATAGGAGCACAATATCTTTTTCGCAAAGATCGGATTCAATATGATTTTTTACTCCAATAGCTATGTGAGCTATGAAGATCAATATACAAGCACAACAGAAATCTTATGTTGAATCCAATCTAAACTCCGGAGCAAAACAACCAAAACTCGTTTTTCAAGTAATTGGCGGCCTGACCTCTATGTTAATGGCAGTCGGACCGGTCACCTTGGGCAGTCGGACCTCCAGCCTGATGAACAGTGAAATCAGAACGAAAAATGAAGTTGCAAATAGATATAACTTTTGATCTACAGCTCCAAACTCGATGAAACTTGGATCACACCTTCTCTAGGATACCAGGAACATATTTCAATCAAAGATAGTAAAGATCCTTGGCAAAGTTCCGATCTTTTCCCGTTTGAGTGAAGGATGATTCAAAACCGAGTCAAAATGAAAACTAGATCCAAAACCTTGCTCGTGTGTTAGAGATGATCCTATATGATATCCCACATGTCACAGCAAGCAAGATTAGGGGCAGAAACCGAAGGAAAACTTGAGAATCAAAGACGGCCCCAAAATCACCAAATAGAGAGCAAGAACGAAAAGCGACTCATCTCAAGAAAACTTCCATAGATTGATTTGTGATTGTTCCTGGTTTACAACCACTCCAACATAGAGGACAAAACTCAATACATGAGCACACAATCAATTTTGTCTTTAAGAATTCTAACCTCTCCACTCTCTATTCTCAAAAACAAAACTAGGGTTTCCAAATAAACAAAAGGATTGAGGGAGGTGCTCAGCACGCTCCCATATTTATAGTGGAGGCTAACATTCTAGAAGAGTTCCTATTGGGCACCCGTTAAGCCCACACACAAACGGGTTTAACTCATATACGCATTTTAAAGCGTCGTCTTCATCTTCTCTTGACCTAAACCGCTTCTCCTTGCGTCGTCTTGCGCGCGGTTTAGCTAAAAGCAAACAAGGCGGTATTTTAGTGATATTACCAAAATACCCCTTCTCGATCCTTCTCCGAAGACCGAGTCCAATCTTCATGAAGCAATCCCATGCTTCGCCACGTGTAGGTTGATCAACGGCTCTCATCATGTCGGCAAGTCTCTCCCATCAGGCTCCCACCGAAACCACCATGGCACTTGCACCGACCCCCGCGCCGCTTGATGCAACCCGTCACACCGATCTCCCCTTTCGGTCATCCTTGTCCATTTTGCGCCACGCTCGAATCCAATGACTTCATCCGGTATCGTCGATCGTTCTGAACCTCAGCTCTCCAAGACTAGTCCCGATCATCCTCGCCGTTGACCATCGTTGACCTCCAACCAACCTGCATAACAATAGACCAAGAAATCGATTCTGGGAATAAGTTCTTCGCAACTTGACCCACGTTAGTCAAAACATGCATCATGCAACACATATGCACTGAAACTCATGAACTTGACTCAATCAATAAACATCGTCGCTACAAAAGCCGACGAACCAAGTGAAAACCGGTCAGACCTCCATTCAATGGCCGGTCTGACCGCCCTCTGGCCAGTCTGACCGCCGCCTTGGCCGGTCAGACCGCCCAGTAGGGACTTAGCTGATTTTCAACCCCTGGAAACCGAAAGCTCTCTTGAAATTTCAAACGAATAGAACTTTTGACTGAAGACTCCAAAAATTATGAGACCAAGTGCAATATAATCCCTCTCTTGCATACACCTCTATTTTTGGCCCAGCTCTAAAATCCACTTTCTATATTAGCCGGTCCGACCACCGCCCATGGCCAGTCGGACCACTACTGGCCGGTCTGACCGCCCTCTGGCCAGTTTGAACGCCTCCTTGGCCGGTCAGACCGCCAAAGGCCTGACAAAACTGAAACTTGTCAAAAACGCGTGAATCGACAAACCTTTAACGCCATTGCCAATTGTAACATCATCCTAAGATCATGAGCATATCCCCATGATATCCACAGTCAACAATGGACTACCGTCAGTGCTATGATAGTGCGTTTGAATAAAAATAGAAAAAATACTCTTGTATTGTAAAAGACTCTTAAGCATGAGTTAAGTAGAGTTCCACCTTACCTCCATGTCCAAACCAAACTTTCTTGAATATACACCCATCGCCATGCAGAAGTTCTTATATTGTGTTATCCTTACGTTAGAATTATTCAAGAAAGAAATCACATCGTGAAAAGCTTTAATATACGGATTCAACCTCTTCAAACCACATTTGACTATAAGATTGATAATATGATAAGCGCATCATTGATGTAGCAAAAGGAATCGACGTATATACTCAACACTGGAGTAAGAATGTCCATGGCCCTAGAGTTTGAAGCGGTGTTGTCCTATCAAAATTCTCTCACACTCCCGATGTAGACGGTCTCGACCTCTTTACTCCGGTTGTCGTGGAGCCTGATGACAGAACTCCTCCTTCCGGTGAAACCTCCGGTTGGCTTGAGGCAGCCGCAACCGTCTCCATGAATGCAATTTTCTCCAGTGAAAGTCTGTAATCACAAAGAGCAAAGCTGTTGTAAGGATTGTCCATAATGAAAACTACAAAATCAAAACTAACACTATTATTACTTTCATCTTAGCATAAAAAGCACTAGCAATCAAGTATGCAAAAAATATTAGTGTACCTCTTTCGCTGATTTGCTACCGAAAATTGAAATTTTATAATTTTAGCATTTTTTTAAAATTTTGCCAAATTTGCTCAACACGAATTTGAATTTGCACAACAGAATTTCAAAAAGAGAATGGAGTGAAGGGGTGATGGATGAGGGGAGGTATGGTGCCTATTTATAGGATTTTTTGGGGATTTTTTTGCTATTTTTTATAACCCAAATGATAAAAAAATGACCACAAAATGGGTAGAAATTGCCCAACGGCCCATTTTCGTCGATCTATACTGTGATAGGCACAGCTGTAAGATAGAGGAGGCACAACTTCTTTGGCTAAAACCGATTTCTAATGTGAAAGCTAATAACAATACGGTTTTGCACAATTAAAGCCTAAATCAACTAGTCTTTACTAAGTGCACCAACAACATAATACTATTGATAATGATATCAATCATTCAAAGATATGTAAGAAATTTACTATAGGGAATGTAAATTGCACAAAGTAAAGCACAAGAAGAACAAACCACAAAAACACGATGTTGTTTTACTGTGGTGTTCGGAGACTTGTCGGTCTCCCTTAATCCACGTTGAGGTAAGCCCAAACTACTTTGGAGTAGCTCCACGAATTAAGCCAAACACCTCCGAGGTAAGTCCAACCACTTGGACCGGCTCCAACACGAACTAACACCTCGATCCATTCGGGGTTGCTCTTCCTCCACTCCGGAGATGACGACCACCAAACCACTCACAACCGCTCGAGTCTTCTCACAACCTTCTTTGAGAAGATCACCGACGCATCTCCTCCAAGCGTCTAGGTGTCGGCAAACACAAAGAGTAACAAGTCGAGGGTGCTCACTTTAACAAATCAAGTGTCTAAGTTCAAGTGGATACACAATCCACTACCTAATGCAACACATGCACTTAGGGTTTGCTCTCTAAGCTCACTAGGTGCAACACATACACATAAGAGAGGAGAGGACTTACTCTTTGCTCAAGGGAATGAATATCACCAGCAACCACACGCCCACAACCGGCCAGGTGGGTATTTATATCACACACACAAAAACTAACCATTGGGGAAAAGATGGTGAAAAAAATCAGCATTGGCGGTAGTAACGCTGTTCATCGGCCGATACTACCGTACCTCCACTGACGCACAGTAATGGCTATAACAGACCTCAGAACTAGTCGTTGGAAATACAGCGCGGTACTACCGATGTTGATCATGCGGTAGTTCCGCACTCCGGTCATACCGAAACACAAGGGCATTACGACCGCTTCCACTTGAGGTCTGAAAACAGTCCTCTCTGTAAATAACATATCGCTTCACAAATCTCGGTTAAACCGGGTTGCGGTAGTTCCGCTCAATGATCTCCGGTACTACCTCACTTTCAAGAGAGCAAATAAACTCCAAAAATGCATCTATCTGGAAAACACGTACCGCAGGGATTACGGTCATACCTCTTTGCGGTAGTTCCACCATAAGAACTCCAGTCATATCGCAGAGCAGTAGTACCGCCAACATAACGTCGGTACTACCGACTTTTCTGAGAAAAGCGGCAGTTGACATTTCGCTTCAAATCAATTTGCAAAACATATTTGCCAAATTGATACGCGATGCAAACAAGTGTTAAAGGTAAGATTCTCAACAAGTTTTAAAACACATTTGACAACCTTTAAGATGGACGCCACAAGGAATAAATTACATGGACTTAAGCCATTTGCAAAATACATTCGCAAACTAAAGTCACCTGCTAAAAGGATTATGCATGAGTCTCAACTATTTGAAAAACACATTCGCAAACATCGGCAACATGCCACAAGGAGTAGGTGCAGGGACTTCAGCCATTTGCAAATTATAGTCTCATGCTACAAAGATTAATGCAAGAGCTTCAACTATTTACAAAACATATTCGTAAATAATAGCACCATGCATAGATGAGCTAGAGCAAGCACAATGAGCTATCAACACATGACTAATTCAAGATACTAGTTAAGACCCCTCTTAATAGTACGACAAACTATACTAGCAATCCGGTCTCTAACCAAACACGAAGACCGGTAAAAAACTAGGAACACATCCTTTGCCTTGGCAACATACCTGTGTCTTGCACATCTACTTGAAGCTTGATGACACACATCTCCACTTCAAGATTGGGTCATTGACTTGATAATCATCAACACATGATGATTTTCTTTACTTCAAGTTCTTGACTTGAATATGCATCAACCCATGATGCACTCTTTCACTTGACCTCTATCAACACATGATGGGTTTTCATTTGACTTGATGATCAACTCATGATCATCTCCTCTTCTTAAACATCATCAACACACGATGATTTCCTTTTCTTCAAGATCTTCATACGCATCAACATATGATGTATCTTCTTCTTAAACCTTGACTTGATGACGATAAACTCATGATGTCATCCCAAGTCATCATCATCATGGAACATAGTCTATTCATCTAACTCATAGAAAATGTTAGTTCTATAATATGATTATCATTAATTACCACAACATATCATTAACTCATAATGGTAGAACAAGATACTTCAATCTTTCCCTCTTTGGTAATTGATAATAACTACTTCAATTGCAAATAATTGAATGTAGATAAATATGATTATATATGAACTACACAATTTTTATATACTCAAAGGATATGTTTTAAAGTATAAATCCTTAATATGTGTGGATAAAGAAATATGGATCAATATTAATAAAACCACAAAAAATAGAGTGAACTTCTCCTATATGTGTGCATACACAAATGTGTAATAAGAACATATGCACATATTCAAGTTAGACTTTTGGTGGAGTTCAACCTATATTTTGGAGTCGAGGAATGCAACAATATATAAGAATACATGATTTTCACCTTTATATCCAAATAAGACTACACAATAGGTATATCAACAAAAGTGTTAGTCTCACATATATATTTGTAATTAATCACTAAAATACTCTATTAACTCATAATGGCGGGTCTAGTTTCTTTAACAGCCCACGAGGTCGCTCGGCCTGCCCCGCTGCCCGCGCCCCTTCTTCTCCGCAAGCCCCCTGCCCGCCCGTGCCGCGTGCGACACTACGCAGTGTTGCACTGCCGCTTCGCCTCCCTGCCTCCCTCCGCCCTGCCGCCGGCGTCGGCTCCCTCCTCGTCGCGCCGCCTCCCCTCGCATCCCGCACCAAGCCGCCACCTCGCCGCATGGCCCATACCGCCTCCTCACCACACGCCCTACACCGCCTCCTTGCCTCCTAGCCGTACGGCCCGCAGGCCCCGCACTGCCTCCCCACCTCCTCGTTGCTCGTCCCGCTCTGCCTCCTCACCTCCGCGTGGCCGCGCCGCACCGCACGGCGGTGACGGTGCACACACCGCCTCCTCTCTGGCTCCAGCACCGCCTCCTTGTCCTCACCGCTGTTGAGCCGCCTCGCCGCACAGCCCGCACGGCCTTCTCGCCTCCGCGCGGCTGCGCCATCGGTCGTTCTTACTCTCCTCCTCCTCCCGGACCTCCCACGCTGCCCTTCTTCCTTCGCACTGGCGCCGCCCCGCGCACTCCCGGCTCTGGCTGCTGGTGGTGGGCGGTGGCTCTCCCTTGGGTCAGATGGGTCATGCTGGGCTCACCGTGCTCGTACCATGCCAGGGTGATGATCCAAGCACGACCCGGACCATCGTGTTGTGCTGACCCGGCCTATGAACAGTGTGGGCCATGCCATGATTGGTTGAAAGCATCTAGACCCCTAAAAATTATTTTGATAGTTAATGATAATATTTGAATATGGAACTAACTTGTTTATTAAGTATTTACAAGGTTTGATTCCAGTGGTGAATACAACAATTTGGACATGCATGCTAATGGTTCAAAGTCAAGGTACAAGTGTCTAGGATCCTTTTTGCTTTTATCGATCTATGGTGAAAAGGATGGAACACCAGATTATAAGTTAAATACCGTACTATTAAGAGGAATCATGTCCAGTAGCTTGATAGCATGTTCTTGTCAAAAATTGATCAATCTAGGCTCATGCATGCACTCAGAACTTATTTTAAAAGCCAATCTTGTTTTCTGATAATAATCGGTAGTACCGACGTGTTGTCGGCGGAACTACCGCACTGCGGTATGACAAGCGTTCCCATGGCGGAACTACCACAGCTTAGATGAACCGGAAAACTTGCGGTACGTATTTTTCAGAGAGACACTCTTTGAGTTTTATTTGCTCTATTGGTAGTGCGGTAGTACCGGTGTTCTTTGAGTGGAACTACCACAAGTCGGTTGTACCGAGCAAAAGGGTGGAACATTTTTTACAGAATGGTGCTTTTTCGAGTTTGTTTGCTATTTTGCAAGTGCAGTACTACCGTTGTGCTTTCCACAGAACTACCGCATCTCGGTGCAACCGAAGAATTCAAGCGGTACATTATTTCCAGTATGCGGTGTTTTTGGGACTCCAAGGAAATCGATCGTACCGCCATAAGTTGAGCGAAACTACCGATAATACGAACTACCACATGATCAATGGCGGTATTACCGCACCAAGTTTCTAACGGCTCCTTCGGACGCATTAAATGCCTCTGCGATGGCCGTTGCTGTGCTGACGTTGAAGGTGTGGTAGTACAGGCCATTGCATGGCGGTACTACTGATTCCGTTGATTTTTTCTTCTAATTTTGGCCTCTAACGGTCGTATTTGCTTGTGAGGGGGTATAAATACTCCCCCACCAGCTCTAGAACAGAGTGAGAAGACTCCATTGAACATCTTTGAGCCTAGAGCATTCACTCTACACCTCATTTCCTCTTGTTGCATTCATTGTGAGGTAGTTGAGCAAAAATCAAGTGCATTCATTCTAGATTGATCCATAGCACTTGATTGCCGTCAAGCGAAGTTCGGGATTCATTACTCTTGGTGTTTGTAGACACCTAGATGGCTTGGTGAGAGCTTGCGTGGTGATCTTTTCAAGAAGATTGTGAAGAGATCCGGCGCCAATTATGAGTGGTTCGGTGTTCACCATCTCGGAGAGGAGGAAGAACAACAACAAGTAAAATCGAGGGAATGCTTAATTCGTGGAGTCGGCTTGATTAGGTCAAGCTTCCTCAACGTGGACTAGTGAAGATCGATAAATCTTCGATACCACGGGAAAAACTTTCTTGTCTTCATTGTGGTTAATTCTTGTCCTTATTTATCACATTTATAATTGTAGCATTTATCTTGTGGTAGGAAGTCTTGTTAAGATTATCTTGCTTAGTTTCATAAATTAGTTGAAAGTTTTAAAAACCTCCTATTCACCCCGCTCTAGTCGGTTATCCTTGATCCTACAAGTGGTATAAGAGCTTGGTCTCTCTAATTTTAGACTTAACCGTCTAGAAGAGAAAGGATGGCTAGTGAGGGAATATCAATAGGCAAGGCTCCTTTATTTGATGTAATAAATTATGCTTATGGGAAAATTAGAGTGTCAATTTATTTAAAGGCCATGAGCCCAAGCATATAGAGAATTGTTAGTGAGGGTTTCGTTATAGCACTTGATCCAACACACCCCATAGATCTTGGGGAATGAAACTCCCACCTCAATGCCCAAGCGATGAACACTCTATTTGGAGCTTTAAATGCGGATGAGTTAAATCGAGCGAGCAACCTTGAAACTGCTCATGAGATATGGACTACGCTGTCGGAAATTCATGAGGGCACATCCACAGTTAAACAAGTCAAATTGCATAGGCTTCGGATCAAATACGAGATATTTACAATGTTACCTTAAGAAAATATCACCGAGATATATTCTTGTAATATTCTGAAAATCATATTAATAGCAATAATAATAATAAGTTAAGTAATTAAAGAATTTAGGGTTTTTGCGTAATTAAATAAAAGGGACTTATGAAAATAGAATTTTCGGTTTTTTTGTGAGCTGTATAAATAGTGGTGGAATTATTTTAGAAAACCCTAGCCACTTTTTCCCAAGCCAGCCGCCAGTTTTTTCTTTTCTCTGAAATGCCGCCACTAGTCCTCGCCGCCACGTATGCTACAGGCTACGCCTTGATTGCTTTCTCTGCGCCGCCGCTTTGCCTTGTCTTCGCGCTGCTTGGGCCCCGAGCCGAGGCCGGCGCTCACGAGGTCGCTCTGCCGATCCGACCAAAGCCGACGCTAAGTCTTTGCCGCGTGAAATTTCTTGGTCTTCTTATTGCCGATTCTTTGCGCTTGATCGAATCCAGTCTTTGCTTTGTCTTGATTCTTTTATTGGACTTCTTCTTGCCGGTTGCGTCATTGCTTGTCTGTTTGTCGCGGCATTCTTTGTTCATTTATTCTTGAAGACGGCTGTACCTTTATCTTCTTGCCGTGTGTGCTCGCCTCGCTTGAAAGCCGACCAAATGACTCTTTGCCGCGTGTGCGTCGACGTCGTCGTGTGGAGGTTTGATACATGTTCTCTCTGTTTTGCTATGTTAATTAGAGATTATAATTGAGGATAATTAGAGAAGGTTCTATAGTTTTAGTCAAAGTGCCGAGTAATAGATCCGTTTAGCCTGTCGTTCCGTGTACGATTTATTCGGGTATCTTAATGACAAATTTTGGAAATCTCATCTACTAGTTAATCGTAGATAATTTCGATATCTTTCTATAGCATATTTTATCATGTCAATCGGACAAGTAGACTTCGAGATATGATTTTCGGAAGCCTGCTGTTTTTAGGGTTATCGTCTTCCGGCGCTGTTTTGGTAGATCGGTTACTAAAAATAGTAAATAGCCTAATTAGAGTTTTTGATCTACATGAAAGTTGTAGATAATTGTCCAATGGTTCTGTAGAATCTGAGAACGCGAATTTTGGTTGAGTAAAACAAAAGTTATGAATTTAGTAAGACCGCTGTTCCGAAGCGGACAGATCGGCTTTCTGGGCTAAATACGGATGGTTAGATGATTTAATTAGAAGACTGTGTAATCTAAGAAAATGTGGATAATTTTATAAATAATCCAGAATGGGGTGGTTTGTGGTGATCGGACTTTCGAGTCAAAAGTTACGCTCTTTTTAGTAACCGGACAGCTATGGGTAACTTTTCGGTACCGGCGTAACGTGGTATATTTGGGGACGTGTAGGAGCGATGTCGATTGATTGTTGTTCTTATGATGCTGTAGCTTGTATTGAGATTTGTGTATCTAATGTAGGAGAGGCGTCGTACTTGTTGCCATCTGCTAGCCAAATTGTGCGTCGCAACTAGTAAATGCAAGTGCATGGTAAACAGCGATCAATGATTGATCACTGTGATTCTTTATCTTTCAGTACCATTATTGTTGTGCTTTTATTTTATTTTAATTGCAAGCAATGGAATGGTATGAATTTATATTGTTAATGGACATGATGGAAAGTTGGATATGATGTTTATGATGGAGTTTGCATTTTCATACATAAGCATCTTTGCATATGAGAAGGTGATCATGATTGATCACAACTCCACGGGAGTGGAGGAGGTCCCCGATCCTTATGGAGGAACGGGCTTGAGAGTGAATGTTGTCGCGAGCATTCACTCATGCTATACCGGTATACGTGAAAGAAGTGCATGTGGACATGTAGAATAGAGTTGCATTCATAAATGAGAATATTGTGTGTTAAACTGCATGAGAATATTAATGGAAGTACCTGTGATGATAATGAAGTTATTGAATGCTGATGATTTATTATTGTTCGTTGTTTATGAATGTGTTTGCTGAGTCGTGGACTCACCCTTGCTCTATTGTTGTCTTTAGGTGATCTTCGAGGATGCCGTAACTGAGAGCGAGTAGGACACATGGACAACACATGATCATTCGCCATAATAATATTTTCATTCACATTTGGATTACTCTTGGACATGTTAGTTATTGAATAAAGTTTAGGACATCATTTGGACTAGACTATTTGCTTTATTAATTTGGATTCATTGGTTGATGCTACTTTGGATTATTTACCTGGCTATCATTCCCATTGATTATTTATTATCGTTTGAACCATATTTATGCATGTCCTTCTTGTGGTCCATTGATATGATTATCATTGTCTCCTTGCTGTAAATTATAGTGTGTCGATAATTATTAGTTTAAAGTGTAGTGTGGTGGCATTCTAGGCTCAGTGTTGGGCTAGGGTGTTACAATTCTAGACTCAATAACATTGTAAATGAACTCAAAGGTCTTGGCACTAACTTGCTTGATATTGATATTGTGCGCAAGATGCTTAGTACTCTACCCAATAAATATGAGATGTTGGTGACGCTATTTCTCAACTCTCCCGAGTTGCCAAGAATGACATCAACTGGGCTCTTGGGCAATCTCATCACAAATGAGCTCTACAAGAAAGATAAGGACGAACTTTTGGAGTCAACTTCATTGAGAAAGAAAATTACCGCTTTCAAGGCTAAAGCGGAATCAAGTGGCGAAGAGGATGAAGATGAAGATTTCAAAGAAGAATTTGCTCTCCTTATGAGGAGAATGAAAAAATTTATGAGGAGACGCCCACATCGAAACTTCAATTTTGACAAGATAAAAAAATGGGCAATCCTCCAATAATAACAGGCGTTATAGCAATATTCATTGCTATGAATGCGATGAGAAGGGGCACATTGCCTCTCATTGCCATAACAAGAAGGATGACAAGGGAAAATCATCAAGGAAGAAAGAATACAATGGTAAGAAGAAGCTTTTCAAAAAGATTCACAAAGATTGCAAGAATGAAGCTCATGTTTGGGAATGAGATTCCGATAAAGAATATTCGAATTCCGACTCAAACTCCGACGTTGAAGGATCCTTCAAGAAAAGAGGGCTTGTCGGCATCGCCATCAAGGAGGCTCCATCACTATTCTCCGCTCCTACTTGCCTTATGGCAAAAGGAGATAATATAAATTCTTTTGATGATGATAATCCTTCTTATGATGGGCTTATGGATATATTAGAAGAATTAAATGAATATCTTGGAAAAAAATACAAAATTTAAGGTCTTAAAGAAAGAACATATTTCTCTCAAAGATTTGTATAAGGAGCTAAAGGAAGCTCATGACTTGCTTATCCAAGAACAATCAAGTAAAACATGCACTAGTATTGGAATTACTTGTGATATTCTTGATAAAATGCATAGTGTAAAAATTATTAAAACTAGTACATCCACTTCATGTGATGATTTACTTGCCATGCCATGTTGCTCCATTTTTTATTCTAAGCATAAAAATATTAAATCATGTGATGCAAAGCTTGTTGTCGACAACAATGAGCTAAACGAGTAAGTAACCAAGCTAACAAAAAGTTTGGAATGGTGCTTCAAGGGTAAGGCCTTCATTGATAAGTTTTTGAGTGAGCAAATGTGTTCATTCAACAAAGAAGTACTTGGGTATATGCCCAAAAAGGTAAGAAATCGGCAAACAAACCTGCAAGGTTTGTTAAGCAAAATGGCAAATATTGCTATAAGTGCCAGGAAATAGGATATGCGCAACAAAATTATCCTATTGGCAAGGATCCATTCGTTGGTTTGTATGATTCTTGTTATATGCTCAAGAAAACTAAGGATGGACCCAAATGAATGTGGGTACATAAAAGAACTTGATATTCTTTTGTAGGTGAACTACAAAACGGTGGAAGACATTGGGTGCTCGATAGCGGTTGCACTCGATACATGACCAGAGACTGAAACATGTTCACCACTTTTGAGAATGAGGCGGGTAATGAAAAGATTATCTTTGGTGACAATAGCAAAGGAAAGGTAATTGGTTTAGGTAAAATGGCTATCTCAAATAACCTTTCTATTTCTAATGTGTCTTTAGTAGAAACACTAAACTTTAACTTGCTATCCGTTGCTCAATTGTATGATCTTGGATTAAATTGCTCATTCTCTAGAGATGATGTAATCATTTTAAAAGAAAATAAAAATGAATTGGCTTTCAAAGGATTTAGATTTGAAAATCTTTACTTGGTAGATTTTTGTTCAAACGATTCTTGCTTAAAAACTTGTTTAATTGCAAAAACGTCTTTGGGCTGGTTATGGCATAGAAGACTAGGTCATGTGGGCATGATCCAACTCAAAAAAAATCAAACATGACTTAGTGGTTGTCTTGAAGTATGTAAGGTTTGAGAAAAAAAGATTATGTAGTGCTTGCCAAGCCGGAAAGCAAGTCGTAAATTCTCATCCTTCCAAAAGTATCATGTCCACTTCTAGGCTATTAGAGCTCTTACACATGGATTTGTTTGGGCCAACAACCTATAAGAGCATCGGGGGCAATTGCTATTATTTGGTCATTGTAGATGATTACTCAAGATATACATGTGTATTTTTTCTACATGACAAGGCCGAAGCCTTCGACATTTTCAAAAACTTTGCAAAAAGGGATCAAAATGAATTTGATTTTAAAATTAAGAAAATTCATAGTGATAATGGTTCCGAGATCATAACACAAAAATTGATAATTGTTGTGAAGAACTTGCAATAAAGCATGAATTTTCAACAACCTACACTCCGGAGCAAAATGGAGTTGTAGAAAGGAAAAATCAAACATTAATTGAAGTGGCTAGGACAATGCTTGATGAAGACAATACTTCCGATAGTTTTTGGGTGGAATCTATTAACACTATTTGTTATGCCATAAATCGTCTTTATTTGCATAGGGTGTTCGCCTTTTAAAATTTGCAAGTCGATGCGATGTTGGTTTCTTGCTTAGCTATTCGTCAAATAGCAAAGTTTATCGTGTTTTTAATAAAGCTAGTGGTATAGTTGAAGAAAGATATGATGTCCAATTTGATGAAACTAACGGCTCTCAAGAAGAGCAAGATGATTTGGATGATGTAGGTAATGAATCCTTGAGGGAAGAAATGAAGAACATGCAAATTAGAGACATCAAACCGAAAGAAGATCCAAATGGTCCATCATTTTCCACACAACTCAAACCTCCTACCACTTCGTCTACAAATCAAGTTGACATTATAGAAGAAGATATCAAGGAAGATAATCAACTATCCAACTTACCACCAAGAGTTCACAATGCTATAGCAAAAGATCATCCAATAGACCAAATATTGGGTGACGTGAGTAAGGGCGTTCAAACTCGTTCTCGTGTTGCTTCGTTTTGTGAACATTACTCTTTTGTTTTTTTGTTGAACCAAAATATATAGATGAAACACTAGCAGATCCGGATTGGGTGAACGCAATGCATGAAGAATTAAACAACTTCACCCGAAACGATGTTTGGACAATGGAGGAGAGACCCAATGAGCATAATGTGATTGGCACAAAATGGGTCTTCCGCAACAAACAAAATAAAAATGGAGTTGTGGTAAGAAACAAGGAAAGATTAGTTGCTCAAGGGTATACTCAAGTAGAGGGTTTAGACTATGATGAAACTTTTGCACCCGTGGCTAGGCTTAAGTCTATACGTATATTGCTTGCCTTTGCATCAAACTTTGATATTAAGTTATTTCAAATGGATGTTAACAGTGCTTTCTTAAATGGTAAAATAACCAAACTTGTACAACCTCCGGGTTTTGAAGATCCTAAGAATCCTAATCATGTGTATAAACTCTCCAAGGCGATGTATGGCTCAAAGCAAGCTCCTAGAGTGTTGTATGAGCGCATTCGAGATTTTTTACTCTCAAAATGATTCAAAATTGGGAAGGTTGATACAACTCTCTTTACTAAAACAATTAATAATGATTTCTTTGTATGTCAAATTTATGTTGATGATATCATATTTGGGTCTACTAACCAAGATTTTTGCAAAGAGTTTGGCAATATGATGTCCAGGGAGTTTGAAATGTCTATGATCGGAGAGCTAAGCTATTTTCTTGGACTTCAAATCAAACAACTCAAGGATGGCACATTTATAAGTCAAATGAAGTACATAAAGGACTTATTCAAGAAGTTTGACATGAAAGATGCAAAACCCATCAAGACTCTAATGACACCCAAAGGTCATCTTGACCTTAATGAGGGAGGTAAATCGGTAGATTTAAAGCTTTATAGATCTATGATTTGTAGTTTGCTTTATCTTACCGCATCTAGGCCCGATATCATGTTTAGCGTTTGCATGTGTGCACGTTTTCAAGCAAGTCCTAAAGAATGTCATGTGATGGTCGTAAAAAGAATTTTAAGATATTTGAAGTATTCCTCTAGTATTGGCTTATGGTATGCTAAAGGTGCAAAATTTGATTTAATTGGATATTCGGATTCTGATTATGCGGGATGTAAAGTGGATAGAAAAAGCACCTCCGGAAGTTGCGAATTTTTAGGAAGATCTTTAGTTTCAAGGTCTTCCAAGAAACAAAACTCCATAGCCCTTTCCACCGCCGAAGCCGAATATGTATCCGCTGGAAGTTGTTGTGCACAATTATTATGGATGAGGCAAACTCTGATGAATTATGGTATAAAATTTGATAAGATGCCTCTTTTGTGTGATAATGACAATGCTGTGAAAATAGCTAGCAATCCAGTCGAACACTCAAGAACCAAACATATAGATATACGCCACCATTTCTTGAGAGATCATGTAAGCAAAGGTGATATTGAGATTAGTCATATTAGGACTGAAGATCAATTAGCGAACATTTTCACCAAGCCACTAGATGAAGGTCGTTTTTGCAAATTGAAGAATATATTAAACATCATAGACTATTCTAATGTTGCTTGATTTCATGCCTCATGCACATTGTTACTCTTTAGTGATTTTTGAAGCTTTCAAGAAAAATATTTTCATTTTTTTTAAAAGTAGGGGAGATATATGTTGATTAAACTTATGTTCTCAGATAGACATTAGTCTCTAGAATGCATAATGATCCTGAATGATACTTATTTGATTGCAAAACTAAGGATCATTTGCATATTTATCAAAATCCAATCTTTACTCCCTAAGTTCCAGAATTTTTGTAACTACCGGAATATATGCCACAGTACTACCGAGCTGTGGTACTACCGGCGCGTAGTCAACGGTACTACCGTACCCCGGTACTACAGGCGTATAATCTGCGGTACTATCACATCCGTTATATACAGGCATTAATTGCTCTCTCTCGGGTCTTTATCTCTTCTATCTCTCCCGAGCGGACCTATTGCACCTCTTCATTTTCTCTCTCTCTCTCTCTCCCGGTTCATCTCTCCCTCACCAAGAGCATTCAAATCTCCACAAAAAATCCTCAAATCCCCTCGGGTTTTCGACGATTCCGATTGATCTCTTGCATCCTTAGGGTTCCTCTCCCTCGATTCTCAAGGTAAAATCCTTATCAATCCTCTTTTTTTCCTTGTATTCAAACCCTAGGTCTCAAATTAGGGAAAATTTATAACGTGGATAATTTTGTGCGATTCTTTTGGGCAAAAGTGCAAATTCAGTGTCCTATGATGTCTATGCATCTATTTCATGGATTCAATCCATAAAAACCACTGAAAAATCGACTAGATTGCATGCCCTAAGATCGGTTCTGGAAACGCAGTACTACCACTTGTCGTGCGTGGAACTACCGCGGTGCAGTCGTACCGGCCAGTAAACGGCGGTACTTCCACATCCCGGTACTACCGACACTTGAACGATGGTACTACCAATTTTCCTAACAAAACAGAAAGATCACTCCATTCAAAATTAAACCTAGTTTTGTTGATCTATTGTTACTTTTGTAATCCATTTACTCTACTTGAAGATGCCAAGAACAAGGATCGCCACCCACAAATCCTATGGCCGTTCAAGAGGTCAAAGCTCCTCTTCCTCTCAACCTCCTGCAGCACATGGCTTTGATCCAGCTGAAGAAAAGCTAGAAGCTCGTCAAAAGAGAAGAGAAGATCACGGCAAAGGTCCTGCATCAAATGAAACTGAGAGTAGTTCATCAGAAGCAGACACTGAGGAAGCTCTTGCATCAGATGATGATATGGGAGAACTAACTGAGCAGTAGATAAAGTTGAGGACTATCACAGCAGATGAGTACGCCATAATGCGTCATCAAAACCAGTTTGTCCTTCCAATGTCATCTCAAAATCCTAAATTTCACACTAGCTTCCAAGAGTTGGTCTATGAGCAGTTGCATGGACAAAATAAAGAGTTTGCTGACCACAAATGGGTTAATTGGCCACATTTGAATACCTTGGATAAATATGAAGGAACATATTGTCTTTTTCAGAGAGCCGAGATTCATGATCTAGTCACACTCAAGTACGACTATGATGAAGAAATAATCAGACAGTTTTATGATACTCTGTATATATCTCTAGAGTTCAATTATCTGGCATGGATGACAGGGACCGCTTATCTGGATTGCTCATGGAGTGAGTTTGAGCTTGCCTTGAGAACAGAGTCGGGAAACTATGAGAAGATATATGACAGGCTCGCTCTTCTGGTTCCCGCCTGGACTGAGTACTACGATATAAATACCAGATTTGTTCAAGGAAATATAGGAGGTCTCCTACCTATCCCAAGCCTAGTCAACTAGATAATCAACCACACAATTCTCCCCAAGAGCGAAAACTTTGATGCCATTAGAGGGCATGCCTGGAATATTATAGATCATATCATGCATGAAAGAAAGTTTGATATGATTGATGTCATCATTTGGGAGATTGCGTCGTCTAAGAATGATCGAGTTAAGAGGATTAGCTATGCACCATACATCATGGCTTTGATCATTCGAAAGAATGGGTATAGTGGAGGTTTGGGATCAGTCCACAAGCCATACAAGCCACGTAAGGGACCTCCCATACCTCCAGATGTTCGTGCACAGAATCCTCCAATGGAGGCTGCACAAGAAGCTACACCAGAAGAAGGCCAAGTCTCACTTGCTTAGATCTATTCGACCATTATGGAGATTAAGAACACTCAACAAGAGATGCGAACCTCTCAGCAAAGAATTTCAATTAGAAACCAACAATAGGCTAGCGGTTTTGTCAGAGAGTGTGACAGCACTGGAACAAGCCATATTGACTCCAAACCGGTATGGAAGACGCTGTCTCCACACGCCTCCTAGAAGTACTCAAGATCCGGTTGAGTGACCTTTTTGGTACTTTGGTGCCAAAGGGGGGGGGGGTAGTTTGGGAGGAAGATAGTTTGGCTAAGTTGGGCTACTAGTTATATTATGCTATCTTGGATTCTTGTAATAGTATAGTATAAACTTTGTCGTATTGTTTGTTAAAACTTGGTACTCTATATATCTCTTGTTGTCTTTGGTATCATGATTTGAAATGTTGATCACTCTACCTTTCCTTCACGTATATGTGCTTGCAAATTCTTTTCAATTTATATGCACATCTTTAGGGGGAGCTTTCTTTGTAATAACCTTTACAAGCGAATAATTATCATACTCACCTATGCTTATTGCAAGAACTATTTTCATCATAACAAGAATATACAACTTCTCATAACAAGTGGTATATTCATCCTTCTCTTTTTAATTGGGTTGTCATCAATTACCAAAAATGGGGAGATTGAAAGCATCTAGGCCCCTAAAAATTATTTTAGTAATTAATGACAATATATGAATATGTGACTAACTTGTTTATTGAGTATTTACAAGGTTTGATTCCAGTGGTGAATACAACAATTTGGACATGCATGCTAAAGGTTCAAAGTCAAAGTACAAGTAGTCTAGGATCATTTTTGTTTTTACCGGTCTAAGGTGAAAAGGGTGGAAGACCGGATTATAGGTTAAATATCGTACTATTAAGAGGGATCATGTCTAGTAGCTTGATAGCATGTTCTTGTGGAAAATGGATCAATCTAGGATTATACATGCACTCAGAACTTATTTTAAAAGCCAATCTTGTTTGCTGATAATAATCGGTAGTACCAATGTGTTGTCGACGGAACTACCGCACCGCGGTATGACCGGCGTTCCCATGGCGGAACTACCACAGCTCAGATGAACCGAAAACTTGCGGTACATATTTTCTAGAGAGACACTTGTTGAGTTTTATTTGCTCTCTTGGAAGTGCGGTAGTACCAGCGTTCTTTGAGCGGAACTACCGCAAGTCGGTTGTACCGAGCAAAAGGGCGAAACATTTTTTACAGAATGGTGCTTTTCCAAGTTTGTTTGCTGTTTTGCAAGTGCGGTACTACCGTTGTGCTTTCCGCGAAACTACCGCATCTCGGTGCAACCGAGGAATTCAAGCGGTACGTTATTTCCAGTATGCGGTGTTTTTGGGACTCCAAGGAAATCGGTCGTACCGCCATAAGTTGAGCGGAACTTCCGATAATCGGAACTACCATATGATTAATGGCGGTAGTACCGCACCAAGTTTCCAACGACTCCTTTAGACGCATTAAATGCCTCTAAGATAGCCGTTGTTGTGCTGATGTTGGAGGTGCGGTAGTACCGACCATTGCATGGCGGTACTACTGATTCTACTAATTTTTTTCTTCTAATTTTGGCTTCCAACGGCCGTATTTGCTTTGGGGGTATAAATACCCCCCCACTAGCTCTAGGACAGAGTTAGAAGACTCCATTGAATATCTTTGAGCCTAGAGCATTCACTCTACACCTTATTCAGTCTTATTGCATTCATTGTGAGGTAGTTAAGAAAAAATCAAGTGTATTCATTCTAGATTGATCTATAGCACTTGATTGCCGTCAAGTGAAGTTCGTGATTCATTACTCTTGGTGTTTGTCGACACCTAGACGGCTTGGCGAGAGCTTGCATGGTGATATCTTAAAGAAGATTGTGGAGAGGCCCGGCTCCAATTGTAAGTGGTTTGGTGTTCACCATCTCCGGTGAGGAGGAAGAACAACCACAAGTGAAATCGAGGGAATGCTTAATTCGTGGAGTCAGCTTGATTAGGTCAAGCTTCCTCAACGTGGACTAGTGAAGATAGACAAATCTTCGATACTACGGAAAAAACTTCGTTGTCTTCAATGTGGTTAATGCTTGTCCTTATTTACCGCATTTACAATTGTAGCATTTATCTTGTGATAGGAAGTCTTTGTTAAGATTATCTTGCTTAGTTTCATAAATTAGTTGAAAGTTTTAAAAACCTCCTATTCACTCCCCCTCTAGTCGGTTATCCTTGATTCTACAAGTGGTATCAGATGGTCTCTCTAATTTTAGAGACATCTCTCCTTGCTCACAAGGTGCAACACATGCACAATTGAGAGGAGAACCTCACACTAGCTCAAGTGAGTGAAATTGGATGCTAAAGATTCTCTCTCAACCGACCAAGGTGGGTATTTATAGTCCACACACAAAAACTAGCAGTTGAGAGCAGAAATACAAAAAAATCTAGATTTACGGTAGTACCGCAGTACAAACTCCGGTACTACCATTTTTTACTGTTTATCGGTCGCACGGGTGCATTAACAGCTCGAAAATTAGCCGTTAAAGTTTTTAGTGCAGTAGTATCGCGGTACAAAGGGCGGTACTACTGTTCTACGATAGTGTCTCTCTTCTCGGGCGGTATTTCCGCAGTCTAATTTTAGTAGAGACGACACTCGGTAAAAATATCATAACTTTTAACTTCGATGTCGGAATTGAGTGATCTTGGGCTCCATGGAAAGCTTATTCAGAGGGCTACACAACCCACCTATTTGATTGATCTCAAACACATATGATCAAATCAAAAGTACAACTCCAAAGGGTCACTACCATGGTCTAAATCCAAAGAAATAGCAACATGCAATCTTAGACTATGCCAAGGGAAAATGCATGAATCCCAACAATTTACAAAACACATTTGTAAACTTAGATCATGCCACAAGGAGTAGGTACATGGACTTGAACCATTTGCAAAATACATTAGTAAAGTATAGTCACATGCTACAATGATTAAATGCATGAGCCTCGACTATTTGCAAAACACATTTGCAAATAATAGCATCATGCCACAGTGAGCTAGAGTAAGCGAGATTGAGCTATTAACACATGATGAGACTCAAGCTACTAGACAAGACTCATCTTAATAGTACGGCAAACCTATACTAGCAATCCGGTCTTCCAAACAAACACAAATATCAGTAAAAGACTAGGAACACATCTTTAGCCCTAGCTTGTCATACCTTTGCCTTGAGCATCTTCTTGAAGCTCGATGACACACATCTTCACTTCAAGTCCGGATCATCGTTTTGATATGCTTCAACACATGATGCATTCTCTTCTCGAACCTTGACTTGATGATAATCAACTCATGATGTTATCCGAAGTTTCCATTACCATAGAACATAACCTATTCATCAAACTCACGAAAAATGTTAGTCCCATAATAATTAATATTAATTACCTAGATATACCTGCATTAAATGCTTCTAAACAAGCTATTGCAGAAAGGTGCGGTACTACCGCTGTTGATCATGCAGTAGTTCCGCTCTCCAGTCATACCGAACACAAGGGCGATACTACCGCTTCACTTTGAGGTCCAAAACATGCACTCACTGTAAATAACGTATCGCTCACTAAATCTCGGCTACACTGGTTACGGTAGCTCCGCTCAGGATTTGCGTTCATACCGCGACGCGGTAGTTCTGCCAAATAAACTATGGTACTACCGCACATCGGTAGTACCGCTTACCAAATGCGGTCATACCGATTTTCATTAAAATTCTTTCAGAACCTTTTCGAAATGCAATGTATGACTCCTTTGTCTTGAGCCATGTCGATCTTTTATCATCTTTGTATTTCCTTTTTATGTTATCATTCAAACACCGGGACTAAGCCTTGAAAACATATTAGCACACACATTAGTCCCGCACCATGATTGTTATTAATTACCACAATATACCATTAACTCATAATGGTGGATCAAGATACTCCAATCTTTTCCTCTTTGGTAACTGATGACAACCATCACAATTGAAAACAATTGAATGTAAGATCATATGAGTATATATGAACTACACAAGTTTTGTATACTCATTTGATATGTTTCAAATTAAAGATCCTTAATATATATGGATAAAGAAATATGAATCAATACTAATGAAACCAAAAAACATAGAGTGAACTCTCCCTAAATGTGTATATACACAAATGTGTAATAAAAATATATGCACATATTCAAGTTAAACTTTTAGTGAAGTTTAACCTATATTTTGGATCCAAGTAATGCAATAAGATATAATAATATGATATCGAATGCATACCTCCATGATTTTCTTCTTTTTATCCAAATAAAACTACACAATAAGTATATCAATCAAAGTGTACACAATAAGTATATCAATCAAAGTGTTAATCTCATATATAGATTTATCATTAATTACTAAAATACTCATCATAATGACAAATCTAGATTTTTCACCTAACACGTACAACTCATTTAGCCCGCTATAATCGCACAACGGCATTCGTACACTCTAGATTTCGGCCCGTCCGACCGGTGCAAAAGCAATGGATTTTGTTGGGCCTCCTGGCCCAACCGCTCGGCCCGTGCTTCCGATTCTGTTCTCCGGTTGAACTCTTGCAAGGCTCCAACCAAAGCGAAGCCGCACTCCTCTCCTTTCGTCACCTGCGCTGACCCTCCCAATTCGCACCACGAATCTGCTTCTACCGCCGCGTCTGTCTCGCTTTTTTTCCCCGCGGGTGCAGATGCTGTTGAGGATCTCCCGCCTCGGCGCCCATGTCCTGAACCAGGCGAGGCCAGGTGGTCTCTCCCATCTCTCCACCGTCTCGCCGCGATTCCATTCACTGCTGTGTTTTCCCCCTTCCAGTTAGAACGCGAGGGCTTTGGATGTGTGATTCTGAGTTGCTCACCAGTTGTTCCGTGGTTTTACTGATGATAACTTGGGGGACTCTGTCAAGTTCGTGTTCAGCTGAACATGGTACGGCGCTGGATTTTGAATCCAGATCATTCGGATGCGAAACACACCAAAATTCTACTTTCGAGTGTCGGAGTGTGTGGGGATAGGATGGGGATTAGTTGTTCAACATCTGGGAGCAAATGTGAGGTGCTTTGATGAAGTAGCGGTAGCACCAAGGGGATAGCGTCGGTTGTGGCATACTGGTTTCCTGTTGTTTGGTTACTCATAGTTAACGTTAACTCTGACGGTGGGCAGGCAGGCACTAGCTTGTGGTTTTTTGTATTTTCCATGGGATTGACGCGGTAGAGTGCTTGCTAATTCATTTCCAAGAGAATTGATGCGATGTCTCATCGTGTACCCTGATTTTTGGATAATAATAAATCATGCAACTAAGATTGGCCTTCGCAATGGCCATATTTTATTCGTCGCAGTAAAACGTAATGTCTGTTTATCTGATTTTGAGGTAATTCATTGTATAGGAGCTATTCGACTAAGTAGCAGTTCTTGTTTTATGTTTGGACCTGCGTTTTGAAAGAAATGTAGTTACTATAGGCATCTTTGATCTGATGTCTGGTAACTCGGATGCACTTTACAATAGTAAAGACCGTACAGTTGAACTAGCATTCTGATATCTAAGTTCGTAAGGACTTTTATTTGTACTTGCTTCCGAAGTTAAAAACGCTTCATGCCTTCATGTCCCTTTTGATTTTGTGACCAGTGCTTGAAGTAGATTTCAAGAGAATGCTTTGTTTCAGACTGGCATGTTTGACAGTTTGGTGACCACCTTTTCTCCATGTGCTCTGACTCAATTCTTCTGAGCTTACTTACCAGGTCAAAGTTCGGTAACTTCAAGGAACCATGAAGTAGAAGCCATTAGATCTTATATGAACCATGTGGTTAGTTCTCTCTTCTTACTTATATTTCTTGATCTCCTTATTATCTATTAGAATTTGTACCTCAAATGTTGCATTGGCAAAAATTCACTTCTTTTATTTTCTTTCGCAGGTACTTTTCCTATTTGATTGTGGATTTCTGGATTTTCGTAACATTTATTGCCAACTTATACAAAAGATATTCCATAGTTTCTGCAAATTGTCAATTTGTTATGTCCTTTAAGCATTTGTAACTGGATCTCTAACCTCCAGAACTTATTTCATCATTTGGAGTGTTAATGGAATATAGGTTACATACGTAGCAGATGTAGGTATATATGAAGGTGTGCAGAAATACAAATGTTTTGCATGTGCCCAACTTTTATATATTCTTGTGTGATTTAAAATGCAAAATATTATGTAGAGCAATTGGAAATAACTTCGTTAAAATATGGAATAACAAAAGAAATGCTCTACAGGGGAAGTATTTCTTCTGTTCCGCCACAAATGCTGAAGCCAGTGACAGAAGCAATGAACCGGAGGCTAAGTAAGTTTTTTTACTGTTGATGCACCAGTGAGCTATTACTGTGACATAGCATAAAACATTGAAATAATAAAATGTTTTCATGTAAGTTTTTTTACTGTTGATGTACCAGTGAGCTATTACTCTGACATAGCATAAAACATTGAAATAATAAAATGTTTTCATGTAAGGTTAATATTGTTAATTTTGTAATATAGCAGATTACCTCTTTTTAACATTTTTGTAACAATAAAATGTTTTCATGTAAGGATGCATCTCTGCACCATTAAGGGTGTCTATCCATTGTAATTATATTTTAGATGATGGCTGAGCGAACCTAAGTTACATAATAAATCTAGGGCATGGATGTAATGTATTGTAAAGACACAAACCAAATGTACTACTACTGCCAGCGCCAGGTAATATCTCTCCAAGATGGATAATGTTGCAAGTACCACTCGAGAGTAGGATGAACTTAAATATATCCCATTTCCATTCAACTCCTTTAGCTAACCTGCCTTGATTTTGAACTTAGTTTACTAGGTTAGTTAACCAGCCTGAGTTTTGTCTAATCAGGAGAGAGAGAGAGAGAGAGAGCTTATTTAATTCTGCCCCTTTTGCACATTTGTATAATGTTGTCTCTTTGTCCATATCAGATTTCCACTTGCTGAATGGGTAGAGTAATAGTCTGATAGAGACACCTGATTAGAGAAACAAACAAAGTAGAAGGGCGAGTTTAGACAAAATTTGGGATATAGGGGGTGCAATTAGACAATATTTAAGTAGATGGGCTCAATTGATTAAAAGTGAATCATATTCCCGTTTCCAAATTGACTGTCAAAATTTTCTGTAAGTACCTACACAACGTAGCATTTGATCACCTAGAAGCCATCAGTCTTCTTTGAGTGACTATACTATTGCCATTCATATGGTTCCATTGGACTCGACATGGTTGTTGGGCCCCTCTGCATGTTGTTGATGTTTACATCCGCTGCCAGCATCAAAATCAAAATGTGATGTATGGACACGGCAAGGAGGCAGCGAGTCCGTGTCGGACACGGACATGGCTTGGATATGTATTTTTTCCACGTGTCTGGAAATTGCCAAGCGAAAAAAAGGAAATTTATTTTGGACACGTATTGGACACAGCTTGACACAAACTGGACACGGCCCCACCCATTTACATGTGATGGCCCAACAACACCACCCTTAACCCTAGAACTTGCCCTCTCCCATACCTCTCCCTGTCCTCCCAAATGCAGCCGCCTCCATTCTCTCCCGCACGCTTTGCATCTCTAAACAACCCTTTCCAGCAAGGCAGCAATGACGACCTCCCTGCTCCGGCGAACGATGGTTGTCTCCCTTCTCCTGCGAGCAGCAATGCGAGTGACGCGATGGTTCACTAGATCAGATCGCTGCCCCTGTCTGTGCCCCTCTCTGTGCCCCTCTCGAGTCACTCCCTTTTCCTCAGCAGCTCCTGCCATTTTTTAGAAAATGGCGAATCCACGCATGTCCGTGTCCGTGCATCGTAGGTTATGGTAGCCACTAGCCAGCCTCTTGCAGTGCCTACCTCCTCCAAGCGTTGTTTAAGGTAGACTTCCTCCAAGCTGCAGAGCGTCCATTCCATATCTTGTCCAATGTGAGTGCAATTGATCCTCACCGAACACCACCGGTCGCTTCATGCAAGTATGTTTTGTGATTATAGTTGATCCTTTTCAGTTTTGAACACCATCAGCCCCCCTGCAAATGTCTATTCCATATCATGTATGGTATTGGGCATTAGCTTAATTTAACAAGAAAAGGTTGTGATTTGCAGCACATTATATGTGATTTACATCTATATCCAGAATTTCAAGAAAAGTTTATGGCAGTTTTACCAGTTTGCCTCAATTATCACAAACATAGGGTATTTGTTTGAGGTCTATTTGTTTTACATACCTGCTTATTTAAGCTTCTCTTCCCGTCATATTTGTGGTTTTAACTTTTAAGGATCAAATACATTACATGTTCCATTGATTTAGGAACTTAATCTGAAAGTCAGAATTTGATGACCTTTTCTCTTGGGTTGTTTTTATGTTTTCTATCCGATGACTCATGCATCCTTTCGGTTCTGAAATTCATATTGTTTTATCCTACTCTTGGCACTTCAGTATCAATAACTGGAATTTACTTTGCAGGATATCTGTGACTTTTGTAGATAAGGATGGCGAGGAAAAGCTTGTTAAAGTTCCTATTGGAATGTCAATGCTAGAGGTTGCTCATGAGAACGACATAGACCTTGAAGGTCTTTTTCAATGCCGCTTTTTAATGTTTACTCATTCTGGTTTAAATCTAGTACATAGTGAGTACTTTGAGTGATGCTTGTACTTGGCTAGTTGACTTACATGTGCTTCCTTGGAATCACTTTTTATTAGCTAAAGGAACTTATTATTGATTTATTTTGTCAAATTTATCTTTAGATACCTTATCACGGCACCTTACCATTCTGTCATTGTACACCTCCTTTTATCTGTCAACCTATTGCTATTTTCGTTTAAATTCTGCGTCATGTTGGTTTAAAGTACAAAAAGAATTTCCTAACTGTACTTCAGATATATATCTGAATTTCTTGTTGTTTTGTCATGATTACCAGGAGCGTGTGAGGGCTCTCTTGCATGTTCTACATGTCATGTGATTGTAACGGTATGACGTTTTATATACAGTTAATTATTAAGTCTTCAATGAATTAAGACAGTTAATGTGTAGTTTGATAATAGTCATCTTCAGGATGTAGACTACTATAACAAATTGGAAGATCATGTGGATGAAGAAAATGATATGCTGGACCTTGCATTCGGGATTACAGAGACGTATGCAAATCTTATTTATGAATCATACAAAACTTATTACTTCGATTGAACTAACTCCATCTCGTTATTTCAGATCACGCCTTGGTTGCCAAGTAATTGCAAGCCCTGAGCTTGATGGCATACGATTGGCACTGCCAGCAGCTACCGGAAATTTTGCTGTTGATGGGTATGTTGCGAAATTACACTGACCACGGCACTAAGATCATGAAAGGCACATGTTGGATACCTACTCAGTTTTGAAGAATATGAGATATAGTTATTTGTTATTTTCATCTTGTAATATCCTCGATATTGAATTTGTGCATTACTTTTCCTTCTCTATTTTTTGGTGAGATGGCAAATATTGTCAACTTGCTTTGCCAAACACATAGTGACCAAGAAAGTGGGTCGACCCGGGTCGAGGAACACCACTTTTCCTTCTAAATTACATAGGAATGGTGTACTCGGGTCGATGAATCCGGTACGTGGAACGCAACATCGACCCGCGATCACTGTGGCTAACAACGCTTGTAACATTCATTACAAAATGCAGTGCTCATTGAAATATGAGCAACTTTTTACTAAGAAAATATATCGTCACTTTAGTTCCATCATTCCGTGTTCTTTTCTTTTTATTTTTTTCTGATCATTTCATTTGTAGGCCAATGCTTGAATGTATCTCAGTGGCATCTGCTGCTATGTTTGCCTAACTTTCTAACCTTATTATGGATCGGTTGTTAGCAGTAAATGATGTTTGCTATTTCAATAACTCGAGCTTGACCTAGTAGAAGTCATAAACAATAGTTATCATCATGTTTGTCATATGAAATGTCAAATGTTTGAAAACATCAGCTTTTGCTGAATATAAGTTTTGTTGATGTTATGAGATGATGAAAACCACATTGGGTGGCAGTTTGGGGTGAGAACTGTGCATATTAGCTAACCATGTACAATTGCTTTCAAAAAGAGTAGGTTGTCATCCATTATCCAGGAAATCTTAGAAAGGAGATATGATCCATTCATTCTTAAGTTGAGTTCCTAAACTGTTTCTGTTGAATATCCAATTAAGATAGGTGCAATGGTTATTGAGTAGTGTGGTGGTATCATAGAAATGTTACTCCACAATTCGAAGTGATTGCATCAACAATGTTCTATGATTGTTTTGCAAGTGCGACATACAGACCTGGAGAAGTGGAGATGAGTTGTTTTACTAACTACAATCACTTTAGTGATATTCAAGTAAGCGACAGGAGTTATTGTCATAACTGAAACAACTATCTAGTACTTTCCTAGTAAACCCATAAGATCGGTGCTTCTTTTCATTGTGTTCTCCCTTCTGCAAAATCAATGGCCCTTTCTTTTTTGTTTACCTCTTAGTTATGATTTTTATATCATAGTCATAGCCCATTTGGAAAATCTTACTGCTACTAAAAGGTGAGCCATACAAGTGCATAAGTGAAATGTTTTCTTGGTAGACATGCTTTGATGCAAACAAAGTACCCTCCTGAAGCGGGCAAATTCTTCAATTGTTATTGGTAATCATCGTTGAACCAAAAACTACATCTAAATTAACAAATATAATGTCTAAGCCCAATTCTCCAGTACTCAAGAATCATGGCAGCCACATCTGGAGGCCCTAGTGAGCAGGGTTGCTCCCTGTCGTTGTTTTCGATTGAGAAAATATCGGATTGAATCGTCTCTTCCATGAGTGCTGCTATTTCTTTTCCAGGTGCCGACATCTAAAGTCCTCACCTACCAGCTGAAGTCTCTTTCGCGATGCCAAATTGTTGGTGTCATATTTTGCATCTCTTTCTCTTCTGGCTGCTATTGCAGCCTGCTTTTCATCCTTCAGATTTATGTCCCATGGTCAGAGTTTGCGATGTTGACATATGCAAGATTTTGCCATTTCATATGAATGTTGCTCATAATGGTGCGTGAGCATTACTATCGCTGACAGCATCCCAAATTGTGGATGGACATGCTTGATTTTATATGTATGCACGGGTTGATTTCAATTGTGCCTTGTCATGTACTTCGAGTATTGTTTATTGCACTGTTGACTTGACTGACTAATATTCTGGCACTGTTTATGTCAATCTCATCTAGAAGCGATTCCTTTATCTGGTATTTTGCTGCGTGTAGCTAGAAAAGTGATTACACATATATTGGTTTGGCCTTTAGCAAGTTACAAGGCTTTTATGAATTTTTGTTACTATGCTCAGGTATGGGCAGTACTAACAATTTTGTTTCTTGCTAGTTCTGTTTTGTCATTTGAAACAGTTAGAAATTTCGAGTTTTCTGATGTTTTTGTATTTGCAATTTTGCATATGTTCCATCTCCGTGCTGCTGCACTCCCATCTGGAGTTGGTTTCATCGTTCCTGTTTCATCGAGTGTTAAAAGTTGGTTAGGGACAGGAGAACTACCATTGCATACTTTTTGCAGAGACTGCAATGTCAGCTCACTATAATGTGATTTGAGAAATACTATCCGGGAGCGTTCTGTCATTACCAACTGGTGAAGAGGTACAATCAATTTGATTTGCCAATTTACGGTGGCCGGCAAGAGGTGCTGGTACAGCGTCAGTGATGTGGCAAAAGGGTAAGACTAGAAGGAGGGGTGTTTTCTTTTGGATAAAAGTGTAATACTCCCTCCGTTTCGTAATATAACTTTATAAGCGGTTCTTGGCATGAGAATTAAAACATATTTAGAGTTTTGGTCTTGTTATACACACTTCAGAGTTCCTATCTGGGGCTAAGCTTTACAGTGCTATACTGGGCAGGTGTTCTTGTACTCCGAACAAATATACTTGCAATTAGTTTTTCTATACCTGAAATCCATTTTATTTTGGTAACGTGGCGATCGTTTATTATCTATGAAACGTGTGGGATTCCATTCGGTTGCAAACTCGCATTCGTCTCCAGCTTGTCGACTGCTGTGCCCTGTTTAGGCTGGCCCTTGAGCCGCCAGAATCTAAGAATGACTAAATATTCTCTGAACAGGTTACGATTGTTTATGTTTTTTATTTGCAGCAACACCTCCTGTTAAGCTACTACACAACTATTCCTTCAGTAGTGACGGCCAACATGACTCTTCTTTTTTTGAAAAAAAAACGTGTAGGCAAAAGGTTTACCTACAGATTTGATTATGTTATGGCTAATCTAACGGTGGTGGTGTGAGGTAACACAAATGTCCTTTGCAACGGTAGGGCTTGTCCCTGTCGAGGAACTGTCGCTGGTGAGTCCAGTTCGAACGATCTCTTTGTAGACAAATGTAGAATCATATTAAGAAATGCAATAACAAATAGTAGATTAAACACACAGAGAGACAGATGTAGAGGGTAATCTTCTCTTTTATTCATTCATCAAGCGATCAACTTTTTACAATGACTAGCACTCCCTATTTATAGTCTATAGACTTTGCTAGGGTTTTGGATAGGGTGCTGTCGACGATCAAATCACCGAACTTACAAATATATATAAAAAACTGAGGAAAAATGACACATATCTCCTGGAAAGGAATGATGCTGCTCTTTATTGCTATGAACTGGCTATTACAAGGAGTGCCTGTAATCTAGACCAAAGGCTAATCCTAATAACACTAGAGCGCAATGCTTGCTATGACTTTACAATCTAATCAGCTGGTTGTCTTCTGAGAGTGATTCCCCAATCGATCTGTAGGACCGGAAAGGCGACTAGGGGGGGTGAATAGGCGCTTTCAAAACTTTCTCACCTAAATCAAAACCAACACGTACTTTACTCCTTTAGCTATGAAAGCTAAGAAGTTTAGTGAGCACACAACGGAAGCCTTGTGTTGAATTTGATAATCCCCTCAAGCACACGACACAAAAGGAGAAAAGAACTCAATGTTCTTCCTTTGGACACGGCGGTCGACCGGCTACCACGCAGTGATCGGACCGACGGTCAAGGAGCGATCGGCCAAGCAACTATCCGTGGTCGGACCGGTGGGCAGCCGGTTCGACCCGGCAAACCAATGATCGAAAACAGGCGGTCGAACCGCCGTTGAAGGGCCGGTCGGACCGGTAGAGTCCAGAACTGTAATGAAAAACTCCACCCAAATCCAAAACGAAATTTGATCCAACTTTTGATTCAACCAATAAAACTTGACCAAATTTCTAGCACACCTTCCTAAAGATATTAGAGACCTATTTCTAGCGACGATCGGTCAGATCCACTTCGCAAAAATGATCTCTTGAGATTTTACCAAAGAGGTGCACAAACCCTAGAAATGAGGAAATCTTGATTCAAGACTTGCTTGTGGGGGTTTGATGATCTAGATGACTCTAGTAGTAATCCCACACATCAAAGCAAGGTAAAGTAGGCCAAGAGACCAAGCATGAACCTTTGAATCAAGGAAGCACCAAAAACATCCAAAAGAGAGAAGAACACAAAGGGAGCAATTGATCTTTCAATTAAGCATCACAAGATTGTTCATCCACAATAGATGCTTACAAAGCCTCTCCACCAAGGAGGGCAAGAGCTCAACAAGGAGCACACTCCAAACCCTAGTTTTCCTCTCCTCTCCTCCAAACCCTAGAAAAAGGAAGAAGGGGGCTAAATGAATGCTTGCTTAGGTTTTCCACCTCTCCCCTTCCTATTTATACTAGAGAGCTAGGGTTTCCCTTTTTGGGTCTCTTACACATGGGACCCACACACAAATAACTATTGAAGCAATCGCCTGCTTCACCACGTGTAGGTTGATCAGCGGTTCTCATCGACGCCAAGCCTCTCTTGTCCGAATCCCATCGGAACCTCCCAGAGACTCGCACCGATATCCACACCGCTTTGATCCAACCGGTGCATCGAACCACCGTTCGATCCATCTTGTCCATTCGCACCATGCTTGAGTCACACGACCTCCCCGGTATCCCCGATCGTTACGGACCTCGGCTCTCCAAGCGTAGTCGATCCACTCACCGTTGACGCCGTTGACACGCAAGCCACCGCATGACAATAGACAAACAAACCGTTCCGGAACAAGTTCTTCACAACTTGACCCACGTCGTTCCAATGCGATATACATCAATAAAGCATTGAAGTTCAGAGAATCACACACTCAAAATCAACTCAATGCAACACTTGGCTTTCCTCCAAGTATTGCCCGATCAGCTTTGCCCTTGGGCGGTCCGCCGATTCATCTTGATCGGACCGCTCCCACAACGGCGGTCGGACCGGTCCAAAGGACTTAGCCAAAATTCAAGCGAGAAATTCGAAACCTTCGGAAATTTCAATCGAATAGAACTTTTGGTGGATCTCCAAAAATGATGGGACCACATCCAGAGACTCCTCACTTGCCTACACAACCTATTTTGGCCCACTCCAAAACACAACTTTCAAGGGAGCGGTCGGACCGGTCACCATGGCGGTCGGATTGCTCCACGGGCGGTCCGACCGCCTGCAAGACAACCGGTCGACCGCGATGCTTTGTGACCTTGGAGCAAACCCGAAAACGCGAGAATTTGCAAACCAATGACGCCATTGCCAATTGACTCATCATCCTGAGATCGTGCACATATCCTCACGATATCCACAATCTCCCCTTGATGAACACATTGGCAATTTTCAAGAAAATGTGGTTTTCAAAATGAAAAGTAAAAACTCGCCGTTTAGCATAAAGGCACAACTTGGTCCATAAGCAACAAAAAGCCTAGGAACCACCAAGTGGCTTCGAATAGTGTAAGCAAGTGAGATAAGGCATTGAAGGCACAAAAGGATTCAATTTCCAGAAAGTAGCCAAAAATCTCACTTAGGTCCAAATGAAAGACACATTGTTCTATTAGACCTTTGATCATTGTGAGTATCCTTCAATTGCAAATCAAATAAGATAAGACAATGAAATCCAGAAACTCAACTCACCATGATCACAGATTTTCAAAAGGTTCAAAATTTTTATTTTATGAAGTTCTTTTATATTAAACCTTGAGTATGAAACCAAAAGCTCCAACATTAAACATTTTCTTCACAATCTTTCTCCCCCTTTGACAATGAATTCATCAAGATGCATGAAAAAGAAAGAGCATGAGGGAATGACTTTATTTTTAAACTTTAGTGAGAAGGAGCCATGACCATTATACATGAAGACAGTACAAGAATTATACCAAGCCATATAAAGAGTAGACGCTATATTCAATCATGGCAAAACGTGTACTGCAAAGCTAAAACCAAGATAGCGACAATCGAGATTGTGAAATTAAAATCATGAAAGGTTGTTCAAAATCATAGATTCACTCAAAGCAACCAAAAATGAGTCAAGCCATGTCTATAAGTAAAAGGAGACTCAAAACAAGAATTGAGGCATTTTGAGCTTTAAGAAAATTCTTTTGAAGCAAAGCTCAAGCACTTAGCCCTCTTTGGGCAATTTCTCTTTTTCTTTCTCCCTTTTTTTGCTGTGCTAGATCTCAAGCCTTGCCGCGACCATCTCAAGCGATAAGCTTAAAAGAATGATCTAGGTCATCCAAAACTCCCCCTGAGTTCATGCCTAGTGCAATGGCAAGCCGTCTCATGAGAAAGGATTGGTGAGATCAGTTTTTTCGCACATAAAATCTCATTTTTCATTTGCTTGACTTAATAAGATAAAAAGCTCATTTTCAACTCCAGAATAAGTTCAAGACTCAATTCAACTTGTAAGACATGGCGAGAATCATAAGCGGATCACTAGAGCAAAACTAGTCACAAGATCCAACAAGACATGATTTGATTCAAGTTTCTCACAGATATAAAGCTAGCAAGTCAAAAGCTAAGCCACACACGAAGAGCCATAAAAGAGGTCTAGCAGACTATCACTCGATATGACAAGGTATAGAATATGAGAACAAGTCATACAAAGATAATAATCAAAGCTCCACGATTTTATTACACAATGCAAGACAAATGAAATGAAACATGCATTATGATACAATGAATGCAAAAGAGCAACTTCCCCTCAAAACAGCCCAATAGGACTAATAACCCCTAACTCTCCCATAAGCGACAAAGAAACGAAGAGTCAAGAGCCTTAGTGAAAATATCGCAAGTCGTTGCTCGGACTCTACAAAATGAAGCACAACATCACCTTTCTCAACATGGTCTCTCGAAAATGAAATCGAATGTCAATGTGTTTAGTCTGGAATGTTGCTTTGGGTTTTGGCAATATTAATTGCGAAGTGTTGTCACGAAAGAGGAACACTTCCCAAAGATAACCCATAGTCTCGCGGCGTGGACAAAATCCGAGAACACGAGAGCGACCATCGCGGCGGCTACATACTCGGCCTCGGTGTGGATCATGCAATGTAAGACCATTTTCGGAAGACCAAGAAACAAGTGATGTGCCCAAGAAATGACAAGTGCCAGAAGTACTCTTCCTATCAACTCTACACCGTGAAATCGGATCGAAAATGCTCGAATTGAAAGAGCGAAGAAGAAGAATACGAGTCCAAAATCAAGCGTATCTTGAAGATACACGAAGATGCGCGTCTGACTTGCGATGAGAAGCACGAGGAAGCTCGAAATCGGCGCACGGACATACGGCGAATTGTATGTCCGGCCTCGTATTTGTAAGATAGAGGAGGAGCCAATCATCTGCGGTACTCTTACGGTCCACGGACTCTCCATCCTCATCGTGGTCCAAAGACGGTGGTTGTTGCAATGGGAGTAGACATTGGCCTACCGCTTCCCATATTGAAGCGCCGAAGAAGGTCCTTTGTATACTTACTCTGGTGGACGAAGGTGCCTTCTTTCAGTTGCTTGATTTGAAGACCAAGGAAGAATGTCAGCTCTCCCATCATGCTCATCTCGAATTCACTGCTCATAGAATCGAAAATCTAGACACCAAAGCATGAGAGGAACCACGAAAATAATATCATCCACATATATTTGAACCAACAAGAAATCAACGCCATGCACGAGAGTGAACAAGGTTTTATCAACCATTCCCATTTTGAAATCATTTTCAAGCAAGAAACTCTTAAGCTGTCATACCAAGCTCTAGGAGCTTGTTTCAATCCATCTGAGGCTTTAGAGAGTTTAAAAACATGGTTTGGGAATTTTTGATTTTCAAACCCAGGAGGTTGCTTGACAAAGACCTCTTCTTCTATGAAGCCATTCAAGAAAGCACTTTTAACATCCATTTGAAAAAGCTTGAAACCCTTGGATGTTGCAAATGCTAAAAGAATGCGAATGGCCTCCAATCTAGCTCTTGGAGCAAAAGTCTCCTCAAAGTCTAAGCCCTCTACAGGAATAACCTTGAGCAACAAGTCTAGCCTTATTGCGAACAACCAATCCATCCTCACTTTGCTTATTTTTAAAACCCATTTTGTTCCAATAACATGAGAATCGGAAGGTCGCTCAACTAAAAACCAGACTTTGTTTCTTTCAAAATTTTCAAGCTCTTCATGCATGGCATTGACCCAAGAGGCATCAGATAAGGCATGGGTGATATCTCGGGGTTCAAAAGAAGCGACAAAAGCAGAATGTGCATGGGAATCAGAAGAAATAAACACAGGCGAGTGACTCGCTCTTGAAGATCCCCAATCATCATTCGGGAGGATGTTGTCATTGAATGCGAAGAGGTGCTCTGGTGCGTATGGCCTCTACCCCATGAGTTGTGGAGGTAGGAGCAGAGCCACTCGGATCGTCGGTGGGGATAGGAGGCGTTTGCTCGGTGATCTTGAAGTAGTAGTAGCGGGCTCTCCACCCTCTCGAGGTAGCAGGAGGATGGTTTGGGTCTTCATCCTCAGAATCATCATCGACGAAGATGCTTTCTTGGGTTTCAGAAACCTGTGTACCTGAAGCATCGGGTCTAGTACCAGGACTAGCCTCATCAAAAGTGACTTCGCAAGTCTCAACAATTTTGTTAGTATCAACATTAAAAACACGATAGCCACGAGAATGAGCGGGATATCCAAGAAATATGCCATCAAAACATCTAGACTCAAATTTATCAAGATTTCCATGTTTAAGAATGAAGCACTTGCAACCAAAAATCTTGAAATGAGAGACCTTGGGAGAATGACCAAATCTAAGCTCATAAGAAGTCTTCCCAACCACGATCTTAAGAAAACCCTATTGGAGATATAACAAGCGAGAGAGATCGCCTCATTCAAAATCTCCTAGGAGTAGAATGCTCATCTAGCATGGTCCGAGCCATCTCTACAAGGGTTCATTCTTCCTTTCTACAACACCATTCTGTTTGAGGAACTCTAGGAGAAGAAAAGCGATGCTCAATTCCCTATCAGTGAGAAGGTAGAAAAGAAGAATTCTTGAACTCTGTCCCATTATCACTCCTAATGGCTCTCAAAGCTCCGGGTATATCAACAAAGCAATTCTAAGGACCAAATCTTTAAAGAATCCAAATGCTTCGTCCTTAGAAGTAAGAAAATAAACCCATGAGTACCTGGAGTAATCATCCACAACCACAAGCACATACCATTTCCCACCAGCTGACTGAACTCTAGAAGGACCAACTGTATCTAAGTGAAGAAGCTGTCCAGGTCCATCAGTCATTACCAAAGTAAGAGGTGGGTGGGAAGCGGACACCATCTTACCATGTCTGAGGAGAGCATACAAGATCTCTGTGACCTTGACCTAGGCAAACCTCTAATCAAGTCCTTGCAACCGACTCTAGACAAATGATCAAAACCTATATGCCCAAGTCTACGATGCCACAAAACAAGGTCATGAGAATCAGAGGCCACAAGACACCTAGGACTAGAAGCAGAAGAAATCTTGAAATTTGCACGAAAATCTTCTCAAATCTGGAGATCTCAAAAACAAGCTCACCGAGGAATCTAGAACTCTGCACTCACCTCTCTTAAACCTCACTTCTAGACCCTCATCAAGCGGTGAGAAGCAGATAGAAGATTATACCTCGACTTACTCACCAAAGCGACGTCTTTTAGCATGAACTTGTCGTTGACGCCGCAGGTGCCCTTTGCGATCCACGGTCCCAGAGAAGCATCCCCAAATGTAATCAATTCATTGCGGATGCACGTGTGAGGAGGAGAACCATCTAGAATCTCCGGTCATATGTCGAGAACACCCGAGTCAACAAGCCACTTGTCCTCCTTCCTCGCACGACGGACCTAAAAGGCACAATCGAAAACACCGTGCCTCGATCTTGGGGTTAGTGATAAATGAACGAGGAATCCAGTACTGAGAAGCACGATGTCTGGGAGCAGCAGTAGAAATAGCTGAAACATGATCAGGAATAAAATCATAAGAATGCACATGAGAACCACCTAGACCTCTCCGAAACGATCTACCAAAAGATCGATACTCCCCCTGTCTAGGTGCTACCCGGTGTCTCTCCTCACGATGTCCTAATCCAACATCTTTGCCTAGACCCATCAAAAGAGTCTACAATGTTCTCTACAAATCTAGGCCTATGTGTGGTGCGATAAACAGGCTGCCTAGCTCTAGAGACTACATCTGGAGAAGGGACTCCTCTAATGGATCTTAGGACGCTCATCCTCTCTTTTCTCTCAAGTTTTGCTCTCCGGAAGCAGAACTCAACAGTATGGCCTTCTTTCTTACAGAAGGTGCAATGATACTGGACCTTTTGAGGGTGCATGCATGAATGAGTGAAAGCACCTTTCTTGCGAGAAAGAGTTTGAGCAAAACCACCGGATTTGAAAACAACCGGATGGCTTAGGAGGTTCTAGCTCAAACAAACCATTCTTCACAACTCTAGCAATCTTAGGTGGGTTTTTCTTGGAATGCTCTAGGGGGTTGAAACCTAGACCACTATTTTTCACGCTCACCTTGGATTGATCAAGAATCATGTTGAGTTTCTTTTTCCCACTTGAAAATTTCTCAAGAGTCACCTTGAGGTAATCATTCTCTTTCATTAACTCCTCACATCTAGTACACTTGCTAGACTTGATTACCTCATTGCGCTTACTCTTAAGAAGGGCCACTTCCACTTTGAAGGCCTCACAAGACACACAATAGGATTCCTGAATCCTACTCAACTGCTTCTTAAACTTGATTCTAAAAGCCTCTTGCATCGACTAACCATGGTTTCAACTTGACATTCAAAACACAAGAGTTAGAATCAATAACCTTTTAGAAGCGATAAAGACATGGATCTTTCAATTTTAGCCTTTTCTTCCGGGTCTTGTTTAAGGCTTCAATCTCAATTGTAAGCTTGGGACAATTTTCACAAGATGCAACTCTAGAGTAAATCAATGTTTCATCATCTCTTGCATCTTAATCCTATTATCCTTACAATGAGAGCATGTGTGACTAGCATCAAACTTTTGCAATTCTTTTAAGGAACTATCCAATTTTAATTCTAGCAAAGCACAATTAGAGCAAGTTAAAGGATAGCTTCCATGGCGGTCACATCAAGAGGAATGACATCTAAACAAGCAGATCTAGACTTGAAAGATTCTAGTTCATCGAGAGCATCTTTTAGTTGATTTGTGACGAGAGGAATGAGCGATTTCAAGCTTGTCAAATCTTTAAGCAAGCTAGTGCGGGAATCACAAATATCGCAGGATTGATAGATTTAAGCCTAACAACTTCAAGATTTAAATTATCAATCATAATGTCACGCTTCCTAATCATTTTACTTGCTTATGCAATTTACATTCAAACAAGCACCAAAGCCCTTTTCATATCGCAATAGAAGGGCATACCTCATCGGGATCACTAAAAGGATCCTCATCTTTGGAGGAATCATTGTCGTGGTCGTTCTTGGCCATGAAACACATGGGTGAAGTCATGCGCCTTCTTCTTGCCACGAGAATCACTCTCGTCGTCCTCCGCTTCCGAGTCCACATCGCTCATATTTACATTCTCAAGAGCGGCAAGGACCGGTGACAAACTTCCGATAGTTTGTCTTCTTGGGTTTGCATCCTCTCACGGGATGTCTTCTTGTCTCCTTCTCCTCCTTGCCCTTTAGCTTGGGGCACTTGGAGCGAATGTGGTTTGGCTCACCACATTCAAGCACGTGATAGGTCCACCTCCTCCTATTTCTCACCTTGTTATGCGCTCTTGTGAATTTGGTGGAAAGGAGGGCTAAGTCATCCTCGGGCAATTTCTCAAGTTGCTCATCACTCAAAGAATGTAAGCGAGATAATGAAAAGCCGATGAGCTACAATCAAGAGAATCGGAAGAGCAACCCTTGGATTTGTCGACCACTAAAGCCATCGACTCTGTCTTGGGAGAGGCGAGATAAAGTCAATCTCATGCGTCTTCAACCTCGAGTAGAGCTTATCCATGGTAAGCTCACTCATGTGATGTTGTCATTGATGGAAGTGATCTTCATACCCCTGACCTTCACATCAAGAGCACCCGAAGTGGCGTGCATTTTCGGACTCGAAAATATCAAGTCAACAGTAGCGGAGATCATGAAGAATTTTAGAGAATCTTCCCCAGCTCATCCAAAGACTCACGGGCCTTTGTTCGATCTTGAGTAAACCTTTTGAGTGGTTACATCTCACTTCCTTGATCGCGATGGACCCTTCGTGATAATCACAAAGTGTCGCGGATCTCGTGAGCGAACCGCAAGTGAGCAACACGCTCAAACTCGGATCGACTAAGGCCTTGGATCAAATAATTCGAGCCTTCTTGTTGGCCTCCACATCCGAGTGATCGTATCGTCATCGGCTGGCACGACATAAGGGTTTTTCACCTTTAGCCAAATAGCGTGCCCTTGAGCCTCGATATACGCTTGCATACGAGCCTTCCAGTATGCAAAGTCAACTCCCTCAAAATGTGTGGCTTGGTTGAGTACTTGTCAGTCGCCATGGCTCCAAAGACCGGTTAAGATCTATAGAAGAGAGCTAACCGGCTCTGATACCACTTGTAGGACCGGAAAGGCGACTAGGGGGGGTGAATAGGCGCTTTCAAAACTTTCTCACCTAAATCAAAACCAACACGTACTTTACTCCTTTAGCTATGAAAGCTAAGAAGTTTAGTGAGCACACAACGGAAGCCTTGTGTTGAATTTGATAATCCCCTCAAGCACACGACACAAAAGGAGAAAAGAACTCAATGTTCTTCTTTCGACACAGGCGGTCGGACCGGCTACCACAGCGGTCGGACCGACGGTCAAGGAGCGGTCGGCCAAGCAACTATCCAATGGTCGGACCGGTGGGCACGGTTCGACCCGGCAAACCAATGATCGAAACACACGGCGGTCGAACCGCCGTTGAAGGGCCGGTCGGACCGGTAGAGTCGATCTTGAAAAACTCCACCCAAATCCAAAACGAAATTTGATCCAACTTTTGATTCAACCAATAAAACTTGACCAAATTTCTAGCACACCTTCCTAAAGATATTGGAGACCTATTTCTAGCGACGATCGGTCGGATCCACTTCAAAAACGATCTCTTGAGATTTTACCAAAGAGGTGCACAAACCCTAGAAATGAGGAAATCTTGATTCAAGACTTGCTTGTGGGGTTTGATGATCTAGATGACTCTAGTAGTAATCCCACACATCAAAGCAAGGTAAAGTAGGCCAAGAGACCAAGCATGAACCTTTGAATCAAGGAAGCACCAAAAACATCCAAAAGAGAGAAGAACACAAAGGAGCAATTGATCTTTCAATTAAGCATCACAAGATTGTTCATCCACAATAGATGCTTACAAAGCCTCTCCACCAAGGAGGGCAAGAGCTCAACAAGGAGCACACTCCAAACCCTAGTTTTCCTCTCCTCTCCTCCAAACCCTAGAAAAAGGAAGAAGGGGCTAAATGAATGCTTGCTTAGGTTTTCCACCTCTCCCTTCCTATTTATACTAGAGAGCTAGGGTTTCCCTTTTGGGTCTCTTACACATGGGACCCACACACAAATAACTATTGAAGCAATCGCTTCGCTTCACCACGTGTAGGTTGATCACGGTTCTCATCGACGCCAAGCCTCTCTTGTCCGAATCCCATCGGAACCTCCCGCAGACTCGCACCGATATCCACACCTTTGATCCAACGGTATGCACGAACCACCGTTCGATCCATCTTGTCCATTCTCGCACCATGCTTGAGTCACACGACCTCACCGGTATCCCGATCGCTCGGACCTCGGCTCTCCAAGCGTAGTCCCGATCCACTCACCGTTGACGCCGTTGACACGCAAGCCACCGCACGACAATAGACAAACAAACCGCTTCCGGAACAAGTTCTTCACAACTTGACCCACGTCGGTTCCGCAATGCGATATACATCAATAAAGCATTGAAGTTCGAGAGAATCACACACTCAAAATCAACTCAATGCAACACTTGGCTTTCCTCCAGTGATCGCCGGTCCGATCAGCCCCACGGGGCGGTCCGACCGATTCATGTTGATCGGACCGCTCCCACAACGGCGGTCGGACCGGTCCAAAGGACTTAGCCAAAATTCAAGCGAGAAATTCGAAACCTTCTGGAAATTTCAATCGAATAGAACTTTTGACTGGGATCTCCAAAAATGATGGGACCACATCCAGGAGACTCCCCTCACTTGCCTACACAACCTATTTTTGGCCCAGCTCCAAAAACACAACTTTCAAGGAGCGGTCGGACCGGTCACCATGGCGGTCGGATTGCTCCGCGGGCGGTCCGACCGCCTCAAGACAACCGGTCGAGACCGCCGATGCTTCGACGACCTTGGAGCAAACCCAAACGCGAGAATTTGCAAACCAATGACGCCATTGCCAATTGACTCATCATCCTGAGATCGTGCACATATCCTCACGATATCCACACGATCATATCTTGGTCCTCTCCACCTTCCGAGGTCCACCTTATGTAGTTGATGAAGTGTTGGCAGTTATCCTTGGAGAGACGCCTGTTGAGAAGTGACACGTCTGATCGGAGAGAGGTGGCAGTTGATAATGTATCAACTGTTGTGCGGTTATATGTCAGTGAGCCATTAACCGTATTTCCAGTGTCTTAGAGTTATGTAGCGTCGCGTGGTATGGAATATACAACACATGTTCCATTCATCACAAGGTAAAAAATATACCTGGAGTTAGATCCAGATACTAGTTCAAAACTTTGTGAGTATTTGACTGGTCGGAGACTAGGTTAGGAACCTTGTCCGACCAGGTTATGTTTTGTGTAACCTCTTGAACCCTTACGACCAGTGAAGTCGTTGGCCTTAGGGGTTATGACCATGAAGACGTATGGTCTCTATCTATCAAATAATAAATAGAGGTTTTAATCCTCGTTAGCTAGCCCCCGAACTTTAAATGAATTGGTCGTGTGGACGCTTTCTCACGATGAAGTTGTATCGGGCAGACCCCTCATTAAATGTCGTGGTACTCGAGGTGGTTTGTATTCATTTTTAAAGTTGAGGAATTGCCTTAGAAGTTGAAAAAAGCTTCTTTGTCCGCTGGTTAAAAAAGATTTTTGTCCATTGGACTCTCCCGAAAGCGGTTACAGGGTTGTGGCTATAAAAACCCCTTAGCGCTGAGTGTTAGGGTTTCTACGCCTTTTTGCTTTCCTCTCCATCTTCCAAAAAATCATCTCCGATCACCTTTGAATTCTTCACCCGAAAGAAATCACCATGTTGGATCTCATCACCAACTGGTCAACTTCCGATCCGAGTGAGAAGAAACTGGAAAGTTTGGAGAAGGTTGGATTACTACCCGACAGAAGTCTGATCCCATGGAGATCAGCAATCGGGAGCATTCTCCAAGTGGTGAGGATGGAGAAATTTCGGTATTCCTCGCATACATTGAATGTGGCTTCAAACTCCCAGTTCACTCCTTTCTTTCCCAAGTTCTGGAGTACTATGGAGTGGAACTGATTAATCTGGCCCCCAATGCGATAGCCAACCTCAGCATCTTCGTTTACCTTTGTGAAGCGTACTTGGGAATTCCAACAACTTTGGATCTCTTCAAGTACTACTACAAACTGGCAAATCCGAAGAAGACCACCAGTACACCTGGAGAGTGTACCTTGCGTCTCCATGACGAAAAGGCTGATGAGTATATTTTTATGTACTCCAAATCTTCGTGGTCGTCATGGAAAAAGAGTTGGTGTTATATGAAGATTACGCAGGGCGATGGCCTTTATTACAGCGGTAAGAAGGCTGTCGAGAACCTGCGATGGCGTTCCTCCTCGAAGAAGGAGGGGAAAATTGAGAGATAGGTTGATGCTATCCATCTCCTGAGTGTCAGGGGTTTAACCTCCTGGCACGTGGTAAGTGACTTTTCCATGCGGAGGATTAGTTCTTTGAAGGCCAAAGCTCATTCGATGCTCTCGTACATTGGTCGTGATGATGCGACTAGGGACTCTAGGGAAGGTAGATCCCAGTTAAATCCGACCAGTATACCTTTCTGGTTAATTACTTTCATAACCCTAAGACCTCTTTTTTATTACAACCTTGTCTTCTGATGAGATCAGAAGTCGGATCAAGATGATCTGCGCTGGAGAGCCTAACGAAAAGACTAGTTTTCCTCTGATCTTAGCGGTTACTACCGCCGAAGAGAGGGTTGAGAGACTCCGGGTAAGCATGTTAATTATTTTTCATCTTTATAATCTATTCCGATCGGTGTTTACCTAAAAATCCTCTTTGATATGTAGTCGGTTGGTATGAGAATTGATGAGGCCACGGAAACATGTGAGCCAATTGACGAACCGACCTATCTTACGATCACTAGGGATCGTGATTGTGTAGAGGTAGGTAACCGAAGGAAGTACTTTTCGTTTAGATGAAAAGATATGGTCATCACTCGACTAACTTTGTTTGTTAATCCAGGCGGTAGTCGTTGAGTCCCATACAGTTGCTCAAGAATTGCCAACGGCTGTTGAGGCAACTGCTTTGGTGACCAACGAACCTACACCTTCTGATCCAACGATCAGCTATTCTACTCTCGATTAGTTGGTCGAAAGTATTACATCTGATCTTCCATTAGAGGATGTAGAGGGTGCAACCAACCCTACTAGTTCAAAACTGTTAAAATTAGTTGAAAAGAAAAGAAAAGCAAGCGCTACGGACTTCAAGCCAGCGCGCTACAGAGTCAAGGTAAAGAAGATGACCAGGTATGTTTAAAATGAAATAATCATATGAATGCATACCTATTATATTCTTGGTGAACTCTGAACTTCCTTTCTTTTGTGTAGATCTACAGGAGTTCCAGTCGTTTCCGGCCAGGTCATTCCAACAGGTCAGGTGATCGAGGGCACCTCCGACCAGGGCTTTCCTAGGTAAGAAATCCTGAGGAGGAGGTGGTTAGGGGAGCCCCCGAGCTTGCTTCAGTGCCGGAATATGGTTTGGATCCTGTGGTGATTATTACTCCATCAGTGGAGGTAGGCATTTCTGCAGATCCACAACATACTCCGATCTCTGCAAGCAACTCCTACCAAACTAACAAGTTTCTTTTCTCTCCTCGATTTATCGAGGATAAGGAGCTTGATGAAACTTAGAGGAGAGTGTCAGATCGTCTTGCAAAGGCAAATCCTGATAAACATTTTGCCGATTATAATGACGTGGCAATTCAAGTAAGTGCCTTCAACCATTCTTATAGTTCTCTTTGAAGTTTATTAGAAACTTGAAGAAGAAATGCTATCTATGTAGCATATGGTTGAAAACTTTGCTGTGATCGGAGGCCTGACCGAGCGAATAAAAATCCTAGAGCGGAAACACTCCGAATTAGAAAGTAAAAAACTTCCCTACTTAACTCTTTCTTCTTTATGTCTTCGTTTTTCACTTTTAATTATTCTCCCTTATCATATTTGATAGATTTAGAGAAAATAAAAGAAGAAGCTATGGCGAAAAGGCCAGAAGACTAAAGCTTGAAGAAGAGAATCAAGCTAAGAACCGGTCGATTGAAGACTTGACGACCAGAAATAAAGAAATCTTGGAAAATTCTAACAAAATGGCCGAAGGTAATTAGTCGTAAACTTGACTTAATATCTCTTCTAATCCTTCTTGCCTAATACTTGTTTTGCTTATACAAAACAAGATCAAGCATTAACCAAAGCAAAGAAAGCTTTGGAATTTGGGCAAAACAAGGGGGCAGCACTCATGCTTAATCTCGACTTAAAGATCAATGCACTTAATAAAATGATCTTTGATATGGGATCAGGATCGAAGTTGCCCTCCTTGAGTGATCCAATGGAAAAGGTAAATTACCTTGGCCACCTTTTGAAGGACCTAAAGGGCTTGCTCAAGACTATAAGAGAGAATTATGCCCGATCCGTAAAAGAATCTATTGCTAGTGTAGTTAGTCTTGCTTTGGCAAAACTGAAGGCATCCGACCCCTCTACTAATCTTCAAGCTATTGAAGAAGATTTCAACTGCTTGCCTGAGGAGGTGACCAAGTTTCTCAAGGAAGTAAAACCTCTTGGAGACAAGGTTGCAGAAGAAATAGATGTCAGATCTCCATCAAGTAGTGATTAGATGGGCAATCTCTAGTAGTAAGAAACCTGCAAAAAGAGAGTATGCAAAATGTGTAAAACTTACCTCTATCTTATCAATGAAATCTTTTGTTCATCCGGTCGACTTATGGATATTCATATATTACCTAGCCCCCGACTGTTTTATAGTAGAAGAACTTTAATATACAAGCAGTAGGCCAAGAATATGAACTTAAGTCTCAACCATTGTTTGAAAGTTTGTACCAATCATTGAAAAACTGATCGTGATAATACTAGGAAACCTTTTTTGGTCGAAACCAATGCTACGTTTCGACTAGTCGTAAATCTGTTTTTCGTAATCAAAGTACTTACTAAGACAATATATGGTCGGAAGAAAAAAGAGACTTTCCTGGATAAGAGAAAAATTATATGCAAAAACATATATAATAAAAGATAAGCGGTTTTATTTCTATATAGTACTCAACGCTGGTCGGAATGAACCGCTAAGAAATGAAGATATAATGTATATCTCGCAATACGTGCTCATGCTCTAGTCCGACTGGCAGCGAGGATAGTAGGAAAAGGACCGTCGCTAGGAAGCTCCTTCTAGTGGGCGGAACCACGTGCGAAAAAGGAGAGACTTCGACTAGGAGGTTTTCTGTGTCCCGACCAGTAGCCAAGCAAGAGTAGAACATATTTTTTTTAAAATAATATAATCTTCATAATCTTAAACACATGAACCGCGTCGACCAGATTTAGGTACCATCATATAAATAACATCACTTACTTCTTTGAATTTAATTAACATTTCTTAAATTTAAAGGAAATGAAATGAAATGAAATTTAAACGAAAAACTTACGCAGTTGATCAATGTTCCAAGAGTTGGACAAAACTCTGCCGTCGAACATGGCTAATCGTACTGAGCCTAGTCGGGTGACTTCGACCACAGTGTAAGGACTTTCCCACTTGGGAGAAAGTTTATTGCGATTTACTTGGCTTTGAATTTTTCTGAGAACCAGATCACCTGTAGCTAGGCTGCGAGGCTGCACCTTACGGTTGTGGTACCTTCGCATGACTTGTTGATAGATTGCCGAACGTATCAAGGCTTGGTTTCGTCGTTCTTCAAGGAAATTGATATCGTCGAGTCGTCGTTCCTCCTGATCGTTTACATTAAAATAATCAGTACGAGCAAAGCCAATTTTTAATTCGGAGGAAGCATGGATTCGGCTCCATAGACTAAAAAGAATGGTATTTCGCCGATCGCATGACTGGTCATGGTTCGAACAGCCCATAAGACAGAAGGAAGTTCTTGAACCCAAGCTCCTGACCGCTTTATTAGCTGGTCGAATACTCGGCGTTTGACCCCCTGCATTATGATACTATTGGCACACTCAACTGCCCCCATTGCTTTGTGGATGAGCAACAGAGCCGAAATGGACTTTTATTCCAAGCTCATCGCAGAATTCCTGGAAACTGCCGCTTGAAAATTGAGTACCGTTATCTGTGATTATACGACTGAGTACACCAAATTGCGTAATCACATTTTTTTGTCAATAATCTCTTAGCAGCCTCAGTTGTAGTTTTAACAACTGGCTCGGCTTCAATCCATTTTGTAAACGTGTCAATCAGGACGAAAAGGAATTCGAAGCCCCGGTGCTCTTGGGAATGGTCCCAGAATGTCTAGTCCTAGGTTGCAAAAGGCCAAGAAAGAGGAATTGTTTGCAAAGCTTGTGCCGGCTGATGTACTTGTCGGCTATGAAACTGACATTGTACGCACTTCATCACGAGCTCTTTTGCATCATGAAGGGCAATTGGCCAATAGTATCCTTGCTTGAAGGCTTTATCGACCAATATTCTGTAGGAATGACGTGCTTCACAGACTCCTCCATGAATTTCGGTTAACAACTTAATACCATCCGAGCAAGATATGCATCTCATCAACACTCCATGAGATCCTCGTTTATACAAGGTACGTTCGATTAGAGTGTATGATTTGGTTTTTCGTGCTATACGATCGGCCTCTACATCATCTTCTGGAATTAGGTCATGCTGAAGATAATTGTAGATCGATGTCATCCAATATCTACTCTGATCGTCACCGATCTGTGGAGCATCTATGTTATCAGAATCAATAGGCATGACCTGATGTTTATCATTGATGTTCTCAGAATTTTCGACCATCGAGGGTGAATCGAGTTGCTCAAGAAAAACTCCGGGCGGGACGATTGACCTTGTGGAGGCCATCTGTGCCAACTGGTATGCTATAAAGTTTTCCTTTCTAGGAATGTGTTGGATATGAAAACCGAAGAAATACTTTTTGAGTTTCTGTACTTTTGCCAGATAAGACGACATCTTGGTACTTGAGCATTGATACTCTTTCTCTACTTGATTCACTACTAGTTGAGAATCGCCCTTCACTAGCAATTTGCGAATCCCGAGCGAATGAGCTGCTCGAAGTCCTGCTAGTAAACCTTCATATTCCACCACATTGTTTGTAGCGAGAAAGTTAAACTGGATAGCGTACTCAATGTGTTCACCTGTAGGGGATATCAAGATGACTCCAGCCCCCGATCGTTTAAGCATCAAAGAACCGTCAAACTACATTGTTCACTCATCGTGGCGCTCGTACTCTGGTTCCTGCTTAGATTCAGGGTTTGTCCATTCGGCAATGAATTGTGCTATTGCCTGAGACTTTATTGTTGTTTATGAGATGAAATGGAGGTCGAATGTCCCTAGTTCAACCGCCCATTTCGCTATTCGTCCTGAAGATTCCCTATTTCCAAGGACTTGACCAAGGGGATACCCAGTGGATACGACCACTTTGTGGGCTTGAAAGTAATGCCTTAGTTTCTTTGAAGCCATAAGGAGACCATAGAGCAGTTTTTGTACCTGTGGGTATCTTTTCTTTGGTCCATGTAAGACTTCGCTTACGTAATACACTGGTCGTTGGACGTTTTTACGTTCTACGACAAGTACACTGCTGACAGTTTGCGGCGTTGCAGCCACATAAATCAGCAATATTTCTTCAGGTCTCAGAGATACTAAGACCGGGGCACTCGTAAGGTACTCTTTGAGCTTTTCAAAGGCATCATTGGCCTCCTTTGTCCACTCGAAACTTCCGTTCTTCCGAAGAAGCCTAAAGAAAGGTAATCTTTTTTCACATAACCTGGCTATGAAACAGCATAGCACTGCCATACAGCCAGTTAGTTTTTGAACTTCTTTCTTTGTGGTTGGAGGGCGCATCTGGTTGATGGCCGATATCTTCGCATGATTTGCTTCGATACCTCTACCCGAAACTAGGAAACCGAGAAGCTTTCCAACGGAAACTCCGAACACACATTTCTCTGGATTTAACTTGAGGTTATTTCTTCTCAGGTTGTTGAAAGTCTCTTGTAAGTCAAGAATGTGATCGCCAGCATTGATGCTCTTCACAACTAAATCATCAACATAGGCTTCCAGATTTCGACCTATCTATGGGCTAAAGGTTTTCTGCATCAATCTTTGAAAAGTTGCACCAATATTTTTGAGACCAAAAGGCATCATAACATAACAGTAAGTGCCATATGGAGTGATGAAGGAAGTTTTCTCTTCATCTTATTTACTCATGTTAATCTGGTGGAACCCTGAATACGCATCTAAAAAACTTAATAATTCACGCCCGGAGGTGGAATCTACAAGTTGATCAATGCGGGGAAGAGGAAAGTCATCCTTCGGACAAGCTTTATTCAGATCTGTGAAGTCTATACACATTCGTCATTTTCCATTATTTTTTCTAACCATTGCAGGGTTGGCGAGCCATTGAGGGTGATGGACTTCACGAATAAATCCATCATTGAGAAGTTTTTCAACCTCTGACTGGATCGCTTCTTTCCGATCAGGCGCAAAGCGCCTTAATTTCTGTTTGACTGGTTTTTTGTCAGGCTAGAGAGCTAGCCTGTGCTCGATCACCTCCCTGGGGACTCCGGGCATGTTAGACGCCTGCCAAGCGTATACGTCCTGGTTTGCTCAGAGGAAGTAGACGAGTGACTCTTCCTATTTTAGGTTGAGTCCTTCGACCAGCACCTTTGAGATAGACTCGTCAGTGTCTCCTGACTTGACATTTCCCGGAGGAACGCCTTGTCGAGAAATACTTATTTTGTCTGGTCGGACGGCTTGGGTGTCACCCTTGGTCTGGAGCGTTTGACCTGCATTGTAGTTGAGTCAGCGTTTCTGATCGAAAGTTCATCGACCAGTTCTAAAGACCTCCGATAGCATGCATAAGCCATTTTCTGCTCTCCTCGAACCATGATAACACCTTTTGGTCCTGGCATCTTTAAGCTTTGATAACCGTAATGTGTGGCTATCAGAAATTTTGCTAGAGCCGGACGACCAAGGATGCAGTTATATGTGGTTTCAAAATCAACCACGTCAATCAAAACCTTTTCTGTTCAGAAGTTGTCAGGGCTTCCGAACGTAACTGATAAGGACATCTGTCCTATCGGTTTAGCGGTAGAACCAGGGACTATGCCATGGAAGGCATATTTTACCTGTTTCACCTTGGATCTAGGAACCTGCATTTCTTCTAATGCTCCCGAAAATAAAATATTTAAAGAACTACCACCATCTATCAATACTCGATTGACCTTGCAATTATTAATAGTTGGTTCAACTATAATAGGAAACCTACCTGGTCGAGTCGACGGAACGGTGCAGTCTTCTTTGGCGAAGGATATTACCGTGTCTGACCACCTTGATGGTTTGATGGCGATCGAAGACTCCACAAGGTGGACCTCCCGCTCCATGGCCTTCAGATGACGCCGTGAGTCGTATGACGAAGATCCCCCAAAGATCATGCTGACCGTATGTTGAGGTTCTTGGTACTCCATCTCTTCGTCGCCATCCTTGTCCTTCTTGGAGCTTGTCTCCCCTAATTCTTGTATTGAGGGAAGAGGGTCTTTACCTGCATAGTAATCCTCTAACTTCTTTTGCCAAGCACGGCAGGTGCGTAAATCATGCCCTGCCTGTTGATGAAGTGGGCACCACTTCTTATTCTTCTTAAACCTATCGGTCGGATTTGTTGCCTTGCCTCGACCGGTATAATCTCTCTTACCTTTGGTAATATTATCTGAGACTGCTAGGACTTCATTATCATCTATCTCGCGGTGTTTCTTCTTCTTGAGAACCTTTTTATGCTTCTTTTCTAGCTTCTCTAAACCAGGTCAAGGGTTTTATCTTTTTGATATATGACTTCACTCCATTCAACCGCTTCACTAGCGACTGCGTACCTATCAGCCATCTCAAAAAGCTCAGCGGTTGTTCGTGGAGGGTTCATGGCAGTATCCTCTGTAAATCACCGATTCTTTAAACCTGCCTTGAAAGCTTGAATTACAGAAGACTCTGCAATCTCTAGTATTGAGTTACGAACCTGGCTAAACACTCTTGATATATTGACGAAGAGTCTCTTTTGGGTTTTGTCGGATCCGATGGAGGTCATCCTCCTTTCCAGGGCGGTCGTACGTACCCTGGAAATTTACAATCAAAAGATAGCAGAGTTGTTCCCAAGTGTAGATTGATTCGACCGGCTAGTTGAGCAACCAGGACTGGGCAGATCCCTCCAGTACCGTAGGTAAGTAGTTGGCCATTACATTTTCATCACCACCCGCAGCTCTGATGGCGGTAGTATAAATCTGGAGAAATTCCAGTGGGTTCTGGGACCCATTGAACCTATCCATGTTGGCCGATCGAAACCTATTAGGCCAACGCACGGCCTGGAGCCCTGCGGAGAAAGCTCGACAGCCCTTAACTGACTCATGGTGTCTTCTTTGAAAAGGTGACAGATTGTGATCGGTCGGAGACCGGTTCCTTAAATTAGAAAACCGGGCTCCAGTGTTCCGATCTGATCATGGGCGTTAAGATGACGCCCTTGATCGCCTGCTCGGCCTAGACGATGTCGCAGATCATCGGGGCCAAGCGAATAACCCTCTCGACGAGGGAAAGGTGTGGTTGTTTGAAATAACATCCTTCCTTCATGACTTGTTGATCGAAATCGTCGAGGAGGTATTGGTATCGATCGATTCCCAACATACCTATAGTGCCCTCTGCTGAGGGAGAAACGTTGGGACGAAGTCATAGTTTGACTTTGTCTTTGTCCCGTGTGTTCTGATGCGCTTCCGACGTTGCGGTTTGTTGAAGGATTTCCGATACCTGTCCCATCAACTGGACAAAACCTAAAGCTCCTGCCAGAGCAGGGTTAGTATTATTTAAAATATTCTGAATACGCTGCAGGTTTTGTACCGTCACTGAAGGTCTCGGAGGATTCATTGAGGTTGTTGGCGTTCGTAGATCTGAACCTTCTCTTGACCTTGCGCCTGGTCCCCTCCGACCCATCATCCTTGGTGGGGCAGAAACAGGTGTATTAACTGATGGACGTCCATCAGTTCTGTTGCCTTTGGTAAGTGGTGCTTGATTGCCTGTGCCATTTCTATCAGTACGTGGTGGCGAGGCAGTGTGTGCAGGACCGTACACGGCATTACAATCAGTATTTCCGATCGCATTGACCTCTTATTTCCAGCAGCGATCCTCCGGAGAACTTCCACTGTAACCAGTGGAGAGCTCCTCAGTGCTTCTACCAGAGCCTTCCACGATGGAGACCAGTTGGAGATGAGCACCTCTTGAGGTCTTCGTGGCGAACTTAGCCTGACCCTGCGGATTGTCGATCGTATACTGAGTCTTATTGTTCTCACTCGGCCTATAACCGGTGAGTGTTTCATCAACATTGTTACCAGATGTCGGTTGGCTCCTGGAATCTCCAGAAGTCGTTGGTGAGTACCTGTCAGCCATGATTGTATCGAGAATGTATGGATTCTCGGAATTCAGGGATACAGATTCATCACCTTTTTCACCGGTAAGAAGGATCGGGCTTGGAGAGATTTTCGGATGCTCTGAACTGGTCAGAGAGTCCTGTCCCTCGGGAAGCACTACTTGTCGCAGTGGTGCATCCCCATCCATCCGCTCGACCTCGCTGCCGTTAGCGACCTACGAACTGGCAGATGAGGAAGATGATGACATCCAATCTTCTTGCATGGCCTGAATGCCAGGCTTCCATGTCGAAATTACAGTAGTCATCCAAATCGAACTAGTTCTCCTCGTCCCAAGTTTCTGCCATAGTCGCATGAGCGATTATGAAAGGTGGGCGAGGATGTGATGAGCAAATAACTTCTTCAAGAGAATTGCGCCTTCTTCCCCACGGACGGCGCTAGCTGTCGACGATCAAATCACCGAACTTACAAATATATAAAAAAAACAGAGGAAAAATGGCACGTATCTCCTGAAAAGTAATGAGGCTCCTCTTTATTGCTATGAACTGGCTATTACAATGAGTGCTTGTAATCTAGACCAAAGCCTAATCCTAATAACACTGGAGCGCAATGCTTGCTATGACTTTGCAATCTAATCGACTGGTTGTCTTCTGAGAGTGATTCCCCAATCGATCCTATCTTGGTCCTTCTCTCCACCTTCCGAGGTCCACCTTATGTAGTTGATGAAGTGTTGGCAGCTATCCTTGGAGAGATGTATGTTGAGAAGTGACGCGTCTGATTGGAGAGAGGTGGCAGTTGATAATGTATCAACTACTGTGCGGTTATATGTCAATGAGCCATTAACCGTATTTCCTGTGTCTTAGAATTATGTAGCGTCGTGTGGTATGGAATACACAACACATGTTCCATTCGTCACACGGTAAAGAATATACCTAGAGTCAGATCCAGATACCAGTTCAAAGTTTTGTGAGTATTTGACTAGTCGGAGACTAGGTTAGGAACCTTGCTCGACCAGGTTATGTTTTGTGTAACCTCTGGAACCCTTACGACCAGTGAGGTCGTTAGCCTTAAGGTTTACGACCATGAAGACATATGGTCTCTATCTATTAAATAATAAATAGAGGTTTTAATCCTCGTAAGGCGCCCACCTATGGGCCGGCTGCTGGGCCAAACCAATGGTTTCTTTAATAACCAAAGTTGTGCCCATCGGGAGTATAATTGTGGCCCTTCCTGAGCCTATTATACAAGTATCGCTACCTGGGATTGTCGTAAGACTACCAACATTCTTGCTGATTGACTGAGAAATTTTTTTCATCTCTCTCAAGATGGTATTCATTGTGCCGCTATGCGCTAAGCACACTTCCTCCATAGGGCGTCACACACGTTCTGATACTTCAAATACCAAAACATAACTTGCTATTATAAATACGAAAAATTAAGCCTTGCAGGACTTATCATAAGAATTTAATGCTTTGCTCTCCCAGAGCTTACAACCATTATTCAAAGTATAAAATAATTCAATGTTCTGGCTCAATATGCTCCATGGCGATCTTCTTCTCTTGGGCAACTACAACTGCGGCCGTTGTAATCTCCAAGGAGGGGTGATAGGGGCTGCTCCAGGGCTATCCACATCCATAAGTGCAACTAATGGTTGTGTATCCTCTGTGCCTACAATGGCGAGGTGTGTATCATGCTGTTCTTTGCCCTTCTTCTTAGACTGGAAAGCGTCAATAACGTGCGACCCACGACCTTATCCTTCTTGCCCAACTCCTTTGTGAGAGGCTTCCTCACCTTGTAGCTGCTAGCATTGGCTTCATGGCCAACATTGCTACTAGGCATATGTGAGATGTAGTTCTTCCTTAGAATATCATCTTGAGTTTCCGCAACTTGCATGATGTTAATCAATTCAGCATACTCCTTGTAGCCGTCTTGACGATAGTTGCGTGCAGATTACACCGCATTCGAGTGAAAGCTAGAGAGAGTCTTCTCAATCTTTTGCTCATCTGTGATTACCTTACCACAGAGTTGAAGACTGATACAAATTCTGGCCATGCAGTTCCAGCTCTTCGAACTCCTAGTTCGCGATTCCAATCATCTACATATTTATACAAAAAGTTCAAAAGATTACTGCTGGTAATTTGCATAAAATAGTTGCAAAAATTCTCATAATTATTTTTGAATTCCTAGTTCGTGATCCCGTATTTTCTATGCATTTTTCATGATTTACTACTATTTTTAGTGATTAAAAGCAATATAAACAATCATAGATAATCAAAACAATAAATACAATACATATATTGCATATAAATAATATTAACAAAGTTAAACATGCTTTAAATGCTAAAAAAGGATTCAAAATTGAATTCCCAAGGCCATTTTCTGCTGGAATATGAATTTTGGTGAATTATGTAATTTTCAGGGGCTAAAGTGCTAATTTTAAGTTATGAGAATTTTTTTCATGCAATTCTCGGAAAAACCGAGGGGTTTTCTGCAAGAATTCCTTATCCACAAAAAATTATCATAATTTTTAGAATTATGTGGATTTATTTACAAAATTTAGGATTTTTTTCTCCCTTTTTTTCTTTCGGAATTCTCTTGGGCTAGCTTGGTACTTTCTTTCGGTCCGTTTGCCTTTTCCGGCCTGCTTAGCCCAAATCAGTCGGGTCAAATGGGCAGGGGAGGGGAAGGGTTTCCCTGCCCTGTTCCCATGAGTGGCGGTGGCTCCAGGCGGAGGCGCTGTGGGCGCAATCGTGAGAGCCAGGCACCTGGTGCGGGGCTGGGTTCAGCTGGCTAGAGCGGTGTTGGGGTGTGGTACGGCGGGGGTGCGGGGTCATGCGAGGTGCGGCCTTGCGAGCGGTGGCCAGCATGCTTGAGTGAGCACTGGAGTGCGACATTCGAGCGGCGGGAGGGGCGCGGAGGTTGCGGCGCCAAAGAGGCTGGTGGAAGGCGCGCGGTTGTGCGTCCAATGCGATGGCCGTGTGGGGTCGCCCGCCGGAGACAGAGCCAACGTGCTTTCTCGTTTGCGCCACGCGGTGCGGCTTCACGGCGACGTGCACACATGGGTCAGAGCGGTGCGGCGCGTCGGCTTCGAGCCGGTTCAATGTCGTGCGGCGCAGCTTCGCACGAGATGTCGGCGGGGCGTCATGGAGGTGTGAGACGTCTCCTGACAGCAGTGCGTGTGCAGGTGCATCTGCGGCTTCGCGCGGGCTGCAGGGCAGTGGCGATTCATGCAGATGGCCGACTACTTCATACACGTGCGGTGGCCTGGTGGCTTCAGGCCAGAGTTGGAGGGCTGGTGCGGGCAGCGCAAGGGCCACGTGCAGGAGGTGCAAGGGGCGGCCATGCTCGTGCGGAGGTGGCAGCGGCAGCGTCGGTTCCTATGCGGAGGCAGCGGAGGCGGATGCACATACAGGCTGTGGCTGGTGTGCATGCAGCGCGGTAGAACCCGTGCAGGGGCACACGACGGCTTCGGGCACAATGAGGTCGGCGGTGTTAGGCGACTAGCGGCTCGCCGGTGCTTTGGCCCCTGTTTTTTCTTTGGGCGGCGGCAAATGGCTGGGTGGCGTGGGGCCAAACGGTGGCGCACTACGGGCGTAGGCGGCCGGGGAAGCATGGCGCGGCGACCGGGTGGGCTTGCGGAGGCGGTGGTCGTGCGGGGCCCAGGGGTGCGGTGCAGGTGGCGACACAGGTCCAGGCTGGGCGCAGGTGGTGCTTCGGGGCGATGACTAGGGGTGGATAACAAGCTGGCCCGACTCGGCTCGGCTCGGCTCGTTGAGGCTCGTAAAGAAAATGAGCTCAGCTCGGCTCGACTCGTTAAGCTAACGAGCAAAATACCAGGCTCGGCTCGGCTCGGCTCATTAAGCTAACGAGCAAAATACCAGGCTCGGTTCGGCTCGTTAAAAAACTCGAACTCGACTCGTTAGGCTCGTTATCAATAAAAATTAATGCAGTCCATCTCTATTAATCAATGATCATGCTACCACCACCATGCACCATCTCTGTTATGCAATTAACCCGTTATAGCATGTGAAAATGCTTGATTTATTCTGAAGCCACTAACAGAATGCTTGATTCATTCTGAAGCCATTAAACATATGTCACTTTGTATTATAGGCAAAGCTACCATTCATTCTGAAGCCACTAACAGGGCGGGCGGGCGGTGGTCTGCGGGGGCGGGTGAATCAAGGAAGGAACTGGAAGGCCAAGCGCACGAGCCCCGAACTGCCGAGCATTAGGGATGAGAGACTTAGGGAGTTAGGGTTGCGCCGAGCAAAGTGGCCAGTGGGCTGCGCCTGGAACTGGCTAGTGGGCTGCCTGGCGGTCAATCGAGATGGCTTGGAACTCTAGATGACTGGTGAGTGAACAAGCTAAACGAGTTAATGGGCAACTCGCGAGCTAGCTCGGCTCGGCTCGTTAAGAAAACGAGCTAAATTGTCGGCTCAGCTTAGCTCGTTAAGGGACCGAGTTTGAGCTGAGTCGAGCCGAGCCCTTAATGAGTCGAGCTAGCTCGTGAGTTTCGAGCTTTTTTTTCACCCCTAGCGATGACCATGTACGAGAAAAAAATGTGTACTTTCATGCAATGAGGTGTGCAATCTACTATTTACTGTTCATTATTCATGTGTCGATCTGCAGTGCAATCAATATCCTCTCTTTCATGTAATCTACCAATCAGCTTGGCTGGCAACTTCAAGTCGGCTCGCGGTAGATTAGAGTGGATTTGCACCGTAGAAAATAATCTAGAAAGCAACAATTGCGGAATTGAAAGTGATCTAGAAAATGCGATTCGATCTATGAGTGTCGTGCTACGACGGTTACCTTTCGATCCGAGTAGAGTAGGCCTAGAGGTAGGTCGGAGTCGATCGTGTTGATAACGTGTTGAGGAACCGTCGTTGACGAGTTCAGCCCGAATGGTCACCTCGTAGAGAAACGTAGAATCACATCAAGCAATGCAAGAATAAATAGTAGATTTTACTCATAGAGAGACAAAGATGTAGGTGGTATTCTTCTCCTTTATTCCTTCATCAAGCGATCAATCTTTTACAATGACTAGTACCCCCTATTTATAGTCTACAGACACTGCTAGGGTTTTGGATGCGGCGCCCACCCATGGGCCGGCTGCTGGGCCAAGCCCACGGTTTCCCAACAGTCCCAAACCGAAGTATGGCTCTAATTTGATTGAAGGTTGACTGAAGTAAAATCTTTATTGATCTTCTCCGCAGAGCCGACCTCTCTTTATCGATGAGAGATGAGAAGCTCTCCTAACAAGACGTACTAATTATAAACTATCTATAACTCCCCTACAACTTCCTAATCAATCTTGTCTATCTATAGCTTATATACTAATAACCGAAATAGACTCCTTGTCGTAGCTACTTCCTAATAGAGCGTCGCAAACTAGTCTTTACCTAGTTGGACTCCCGTCAGCTGTAGCGGTCACTGCGTTGCCGATAAGAACTCAACGTGCCACTGGAGTCTCCAAACTGGACAATCTCGACGTTGATGTCGCTGGACTGGATACAGCAGATCGACGTTGTTGTTGATATGTTTGTCCTACAAATACGTCCACAACATTTCCACCCTCATTGCGAAACAACTTGTTCTCGAGCTGGAATGTAGGATAACGATCCTTAAATGATATTAACTTCTCCCAAGTAGCATCTGCAATAGCACATCCGGTCCATTGCACCAAGAGTTCCCAAACGCCACGATTAAGATGGGCATGCACAATGCGGCTAGGAGCTGGAACCAAATGACCATGAAGAAAATCAGGAAGACTCGCAATATCAGAAGGAGGTGTGCCTTCAAATTTCGTAAGTAATGCAACAAGGAAGACATTGTGTTGGACCGAAAAGGTGTCTAGAGGGGGGGGTGAATAGGAGCACGCTCACTTTTTCAAAAATAATAGATTCAATAAGATTTTACTCCAATAGCTATGGAAGCTATAAAGATCAATATACCAGTACAGTGGAAGACTAGTATTGAATCCAATTTAACCCCCCGAAGCAAAACCACAAAAATCAACACAAGCTAAAAAACTAAGTGTTGGGCGGTCTGACCGCTAGGTCAATGGCGGTCGGACCGCTCACCCCTAGCGGTCGGACCGGTGACCTTGGGCGGTCTGACCGCCGGCCTGATGAACAGATCAAACAGCCCGAAAAACAAAGTTGCAAATAGATGTAACTTTTGATCTGCAACTCCAAACTCAATGAAACTTGGAACACACCTTCTCTATGATGTCAGGAACCTATTCTAATCGAAGATTGTGAAAATTCTTAGAAGAATTACAATCTTTTTTCGTTTGAGATGAGGATGGTTCAAAACCGAGTCAAAACGAAAACTAGATCCAAAATCTTCCTCGTGGGTGATTGATGATCAAGATAATCCTAGATATATTCCCACATGTCACAGAAAGCTAGATTATGTGAAGAAATCAAGTAAAAACTCATGGATCAAAGAAAGACTCAAAATCATCAAATAGAGAGAAGGAAAGCAAAGAGACAAAACTTTGATCAAACTTTCCTTGGATTGATTTGATATGATTTGGGTTTACAGCTACTCCATCAATGGAGGACAATCCTCAATCCAAGAGAACGAGAATCAAATCAAAACTCTCTAGAACCCTAACCTCCACAAAACCTCTCCCTAAGCAAATTACGGTTTTAAAACAATAAAAGGGTTGAAGAGGGGTGCAGCCACCTTCCTCCTCTATTTATAGTGGAGACTTAGACCTTCTAGAAGTTTACTCAATTGGGCTCCCGTTAAGGCCCAAAACAAACGGGTCACACACGCACGCATTTTAAAGCGCTGTCTTTATCGCCTCTTGACCTAAGCAGCTTCACCTTGCGCCATCTTGTGCCGCGGGTTGGCCAATGGGTCACCCTTGTCCATTCTGCACCACACTTGAGTTCATTGACCTCACCCGGCATCGTCGATCGTTCTGGACCTCAGCTCTCCAAGCCTAGTCCCGATCATCCTCGCCATTGACCGTCGTTGACCACCAAGCAACCTGCACACCAATAGACAAGCAAATCGAATAGGGGAACAAGTTCTTCACAAATTGACCCATGTTAGTCAAAACATGCATCATGCAATACATATGCACTGAAACTCATGACTTTGACCTAACAACCAAACGTCGCCGCCACGAAGGATGACGATCCATGTGAAAACATGTCAAATCGCCCACCCTGGCCGGTCTGACCGCCAGCCGGGACTTAGCCAAATTCAGCCCCTGAAAATCCGAAACCTACTGGAATTTTCAAACGAATAGAACTTTTGACTGGAGACTCTAAAAATTATGAGACCAAGTGCAATAGAATCCCCTCTCTTGCCTACAACCTCTATTTTTAGCCCAGCCCTAAAAACCATATTTTGTATTTGGCCGGTTCGACCGCCACTAAGGCCGGTCGGACTGCCACTGGCCGGTCCGACCGCCCAGGTGGCGGTCGTCGACCGCCCTCTGGCGGTCGACCGATCATGCTTTTCCGTGGTCGGACCACGAAGGCCTGACAAAGACGGTTCTTTGCCAAAAATACATGAAACAACAAACCTTTAATGCCATTGCCAATTGTCACATCATTCTAAGATGAGGAGCATATCCCAATGATATCCACAATCTCCCCCTTGATGAACACATTGGCAATAATCCAGAAAATGTAATTTGGAGGTTTGAAAAGTAAAATACTTTCGTTTTCACATACAGGCACAACTTGGTCCATAAGCAAGAGAGAGCAATGAAAATGACCAAGCTAGCATCAGAATAGCATAGGCAAGTGAGATAAGGCAAAAGAAAGCATAAAAACTTTAAATTCCAGAAAAGAGTAAAAAATCTCACTTAAGGTCCATATGAAAGAACAATTGTTCAATCGACCTTTGATCACCGTGAGGATTATGAAATGCAATTCAAGTTCATAAAAGGCAATAAGACGACAAGAATGCAATTCAAATGCTCCCCCTCACTATGATCCTCAGATTTCAGAAAATTTCAAATTCTCCAATTTTCTCCCCCTTTTAAACATTTTTGTATCTTCTCCCCTTTATACAACATTGAAATATGTTATCCCCCTTTGACAATGAAGTCATCAAGGAATCACGCATTCCTCTCGTCCAAAGATAACAAATGCAGAATGGAGAAAGAAGCATAAGAAGGAGTTTGCATGAAGTGCAATGGAGTAGCTTCATTTTTGTATTTTTTAATTTTTGATTACAAGAAACTCTGGATATTACCCAAAAGAACAAGCTAGCATTTCTAATATTGCACAAACAACATATCAAGCCTAACAGCGCTAGCAAGATCATGATAAGACATATATATCAAAGCTAAGCTCGAAGGCTAAATAAAAGCAATAAATTTGATCAATTTAAGCAAAGCTTCAAATTTAGCAAGTTCATCAACAGAGATCCTAAAATGATACTGGTCATGTCAAAATGTCAAAGTGAGATCAAAAAGCTAACAATGAGACAATCAGGTCATGAATTGAATCATTTTGCATATGGAAGTTGACTAATGGTCTAACTTAGTGACAAGATCCTAAACTAGAAGCCATCCACAAACTCATCCTAAGCTTCGACCAGAAGTTGATTAAAGGTATATCTTAGTGAAGAAGATCCTGGACTAGGAGCCATCCACAAACTCTTCCTAAGCTTCTACCAGGGCGACAAATCTTGAGGTTCATGTCAGTTCTGACACGCAATCCCCATGAGATCATCTAGATCATCAAACTATCTCCAAGTTCATGTCTTTGACATGCAGTCTCGTAAGAGTAGTTTGGCACAATTTAAGTATAAGACAATCTTAAAATTTGATTTATCATGTTTCACAAGAGCAGTTTTAGATTCTTAAGAACACAAGAAGCTCAAATAATGGTCAATTTTAGATTCAAGAGCTAACAAAACAATTCTAACAGGGCCAATGTCCCAAAAGGAGCACTAATTACGCAACTAGCTATAACATCTACAAATTGCAGTTTTTAGTTTGAGTTATTTTAGAATTCTAGCTCATACAGCAAAGACTTAGCTATATATGTGAAAGCATGATAATTCTAGCAAGTCAAAGAACTAGACATGGTATTGAGTAAGAATTGAAATACTAAAGCTCCTAAGGGTAATAAGCAAAGCTTCATTAATTTTAAAAGATAAGCAGAAAAGCTTATATTACAATGCATCTTTTTGGATTTTTCATATGAATGCTATATGATACAATGAGATGCAATAAAACTCAAAAAGCCTAAAAAGTTCAAAAAGATCAACAAGTTCAGAAAAGAATAAGGAAAGATCAGAAGAACAAGGCAAGATCAAAAAAGATCGAACTCCCCCTCAAACCAACACATAGGGATAAATTACCCCTAACTCACTCCTCAAGGTGGCAAATCTTGTTGGGTCTAAAGGCTTGGTGAGGATATCAGTCAGTTGAGCCTCGGACTCCACGAAGTGCAGCACAATATCACCCTTTTCGATATGGTCTCTAAGAAAGTGAAAGCGAATGTCTATGTGCATGGTCCTAGAATGTTGCACAGGGTTCTTAGCAATATTAATGGCAGAAGTGTTATCACAGAAAAGAGGAACACTAGTAAAATTTAACACATAGTCCTTAAGGGTGGATACCATTTACAAAATCTGACTACAGCAACTAGCAGCAGCTACATATTCAGCTTCAGCAGTAGATTGTGTAACAGAGCACTGCTTCCTAGAAGACCAAGAGACAAGAAAAGTGCCTAGGAAGTGACAAGTGCTTGAGGTACTCTTCCTATCTAGCCGACAGCCCGCAAAATCAGAATCAGAAAACCCTCGAATGGACAAAGACGAAGAACAGGAATACTAAATGCCATACAAGAGGGTAGAGTGTAAATACCTGAATATACGCTTAACGGCTTGGCGATGGGAAGCTCTCGGAGACGCCTGAAACCTCGCACAGAGGCAGACCGTGAAGTGGATGTCCGGTCTTGAGGCCGTCAGGTACAGGAGGGAGCCGATCATGCTGTGGTACTCGCGTTGATCCACGGCTTCTCCTTCCTCATCTGGATCCAAAACTGTCAAAGTCGCCATGGGAATGGCGATCGGCTTGCAGTCACCCATGTCGAAGCGTTTGAGCAGGTCCTTAGTGTACTTCGTCTGATGGATGAAGATCCCTTCCTTGCATTGCTTGATTTGAAGCCCCAAAAAGTAATTGAGCTCTTCCATCATAGTCATTTCAAATTCCCTGGACATAGTCTCAAAAAAGCTGAAAACAAGAGCATGAGAAGAACCACCAAAGATAATATCATTAACATAAATCTGAGCAAGTAGGAAGTCATTACCACACCTAAAAACGAACAAAGTCTTGTCTACCTTACCCATCTCAAAGTCATTCTTAAGCAAAAAGGTCTTAAGTCTATCATACCAGGCTCTTGGGGCTTGCTTAAGACCATGCAGGGCTTTGGATAGCTTGAACACATGATGTGGGTTCTTGGGATTCTCAAAGCCTGGGGGTTGCCTAACATACACTTTCTCCTCTATGTAACCATTTAAAAAGACACTCTTAACATCCATCTGATATAATCTAAAGCCTTTAGATGCAGTAAATGCAAGCAGAATACGAATGTCTTCTAGTCTAGCAACAGGAGCAAAGGTCTCATCAAAATCTAACCCCTCAACTTGGCTAAAACCCTGAGCTACCAACCTAGCCTTGTTTCTAATAACAGAACTATCCTCATTTTGTTTGTTTTTGAAAACCCAGCGGGTTCCTATAACATTATGGCCACTAGGAGGTTCTAATAGGTTCTAAACCTTGTTCCTCTTAAAATTTTCTAACTCCTCATGCATGGCATTAACCCAGCTAGAATCCAATAAAGCATGTGATATATCGCGAGGTTCAAAAGAAGCAACAAAAGCAGAATAAGAGTAGAGGTTTGGATCATGATACCTGGAGCGAGTGACTCGCTCATAGACAGTACCTATCAACTGATCCGGAGGGTGCTGCCTTTGAATGTGAAGCGGCACACCTGGAGTGGAAAGCATCTCTTTGACCTCCACAGGTACTGCTGATGATGAAGATGCAGCAGGAGCCTCATCCGAAGGCGAAGTAGTCACATCAGGTTCTTGTGCTGGAATAGGAGCGTCAACAGCATCAGGTGGAAGAACATCATCGAGTCCATCATCTTCCTCTATAAATATGCTCTCTGTCACCTGTGTATCACCTGAAATATCTGATCTAGCTCCATGGCTAGTCTCATCAAAAGTGACATTGCATGTCTCCTGAACAAGGTTAGTTTCAGCATTAAAAACCCAAAAACCCCTCGAATACGCATGATAACCCAGAAATAAACCATCAAAAGTTCTTGACTCAAATTTATCTAGGTTTCTTATCTTGAGAATAAAACACTTGGATCCAAAGACTGAAAGTGCGAGACAGAGGGTTTTCTACAAAATCGAAGCTCATAAGGAGTCTTGCCCAAAGACGGTCTAAAAAAGACACGATTTGCAATATGGCAAGCAGTAGAAATAGCTTCAGCCCAAAATGTGCTATACTCATCTAGCATCGTCCTAGCCATCTTGACTAAGGTCATGTTCTTTCTTTCCACAACGCCATTTTGTTGAGGGACGTGTGGAGAAGAGAACTGATGCTCAATTCCACGCTCAGCACAAAAGGAAGCAAAAGAGGCATTCTTGAACTCCGTGCCATTGTCACTGCGGATCGCTCTCAAGGCACCGGGAAGTTCAAAAGCCAAACGAAGAACAAGATCATGATAATGATCAAAAGCTTCATCCTTCGAAGCAAGAAAGAACCCCCAAGTGTATTTAGAAAAATTATCGACTATGACAAGAATGTACCATTTTCCACGAACTTACCGAACCCTAGCAGGACCAACAGTATCCATATGAAGCAACTGTCCCGGTCCTTCATGAAGGGTTACGGGTAAGCGCTACGATAACACAAAACAAAAAATTACTGCGCAGCCAAGGAACATCCGCAAGTAATAGATCACGAGATTACCGCTAGACGCACCGACTCGAAGCGGAAGTAAAGTCGATATAGCGAATAGATGCGGTCGTAGTCGTAGTCGTACTCGCCGCGCGACTGCTCCTTTGAGTAGTCGTACTCGATTTGCGTCTGCTCCTCTGAGTAGTCGAACTCGCCTCGCAACTTCTTCTCCTGTTCCGGTGATCGTCACGAGTTGTAGATCGTCCTAGTGTTGATGCTTCACAACAGCACCTCCGAGGTATCCACACATACAGGGTAGGAACACCGCGCACTGGTGTGCTAGCACCGGCAACGTGGTTGAGGATGGCGTGGCTATTAGGGTTTCGGGAGTTCTCCAAAAACCGTTGTCGACCCTATGCCACCGCCTCTCTTTATATAGGCATCCATGATGGGTCTCTTACTCGAGGCCCATTAGGAACTCATATCCTATACGAATTTGGATCACCATCCAAATCAAATCCCCAGCCCCTTAAGTGTGCGACCCTACAGGTTCTTGTGCGATTGGTTGTGACTCAGAAACTCTTTTTCGACCACTAGTCGTCAGCGGCACCTAGCAGCACGTAACGATTCCCAAGTACACAAAGAATATATCAGACGAACCTTAACGTAATATGATCTATGATCAGGTCCTCAACACTTACGACCAGTTCGTATCTCTATACGACCAGTCTGTGATTATGTTCGACCAGTCTACAACCAGATCGCATCTCCATACGACCAGTCCGTAACTGATCAAACTAAGTGACCTACTCATGCATTCTCCCTTTGCCTCACGATGTCTGGTTGAACTCCAGGTGAGATATGGTGTCATCCATGGATGTTCAATACTTTCTCGATCGAGTGTCGGATAACTTCATGTGGTCGACACTTCGACCACTAGTGGCATGGCCATGCACTTTCTTTATCCGATCACGAGGGGCCCTAGAGACATCTTGAAGGACCGAAATGGCAACAGAGGGGGGGGTGAATGGTGCCTTAAAATTAAGAGCTCCCCTTTTAATGTATTTAAACAAGATCTACAAAACCCTCTCAAGAAGAGTATCACAAAATCAGAGAACTAAAACAAGTTTCATTCTGTTCTGTTCTGTCAAAAATCGGAAGATCCGATTCTACCCGGCGGTAGTTCCGCACTCCGGTAGTTCCGGGGTAAGTGCGGAAGTTCCGCTATGATAGTTCGCCTTGGACAATCGGAAGTTCGATTGTCCCGATCAAGAACAAGCGCTCGGGTTTTTCCCAAAAATCCAAAGTGCTAAATCTTGAATGCTCTTCTCTGGTCAAGTTTCACAGGACATCATCCTAAGCAACATCTTGACCTCATGGAGAAGAATCGCAAACAAAGATTCAACAAACAAGCCAAAATCGGTTTCTTGAAGAAGGGCAAGAGAGACCAAAACCCACGATAAACAAGATTCTCGATTCTTAGTTCATGAAACTTTGAGGATGCATTAGCAATATTAAAGCGACTCTAGATATCAAGTTTCAAGCTATTTCATAGGGCGAATCAAAAGATGCATCAAAACCTAAATATTCAACAAGAGCAGGGGCGGAATAAGAGAGGCACAAATGAGTAATCAAAACTTCAGAGTTTCATTGATAGAATCAAGAGATTACAGAGGAAACACAGAGGAAAGATTACATAAGATTTCAGATCATACTCTCCCTCTCAACAAGCTCTCAAATAAAGCAAAACAAATCCTTTTCTAGAGCTAACCTAATTTTCTCTCAAAAGATCTAACCCTAACTCCAGGGTTCTCCCCTATTTATAGCCTTTGCTAATGGGCCTCCAACCCATTAAGCCCGCTACACCCGAGCGGAACCGCCTCCACTTTTGCGCTTTGCGAAAAGACCCTTCGCCCCTTGCGCACCTACGGAAGCCTCCCGTACACCTTGTTGTGCACGACTCGTAACCGCTTCAAGATTCACGCCGTCTTCGACACATCCCGACCGTTCTGACCTCAACGCCTCCTGCGCCTAGTCCGGTCCACGTGTCTCGCCACGACTTCATCTTGATGCCTGCGATCAACACGAGACAAAAACACATCACATAGCATTGCACAATATCATAGCATCAACAATTGTATAAGACTCAAACTCATACAAAATCAAAATCACAAAATAATCTTCTACGCGATTACGGACACAATCGGAAGTTCGCGCTTACCACAATGAAGTTCCGATTTCGGCTATCCGCACTGTCGGGAATATCGGAAGTTCGCGCTCAACAACTGCGGTACTTCCGATATCCGAACAACCGACTTTCGGATATTTAATTCCGATTAGATATCTTAGAGAACACACAATGTCGAATTTTCGGACACTCCGCTACCTTGTGCGGAATTTCCGATTTCCTTGGTAGAGAGCAAAACCGGATAAATCGGAAGTTCCTTTTTCCAACACGGTAGTTCAGATTAATCGGAACTTCCGCTCCATACAGCAGGTAGTTCGATTTCCTGACTTCGACCGAAGCAGTCCAAACCAAAACCTCAACTCTCAATCTAATCAACACACTTGTCAAATACTCATCACTCAGTGGAGGACCTCTCACATGGTCTCTCAATCTCCCCTTGATGAGTATATTGACAATGCGAAAAAGCATAAGATGAGTTTGAGATTACAGTCAACCAAGGTCTAAACAAGTGCAATTAAGCTCAAGACCAAGTTGACAAAAGAGAAAGACTTGAGATGAGATGAAAGAGCAATTTTCGCACAAAACTCAAGGCTTTTCTTGAAGGCTTTTTCTCACAATCATTCTCCCCCTTTGGCAATAAAATCATCAATATGTAGAAAATGGAGGAAAAGACTATATGATGTTCATTTTAAGCATTAGGAGCCATGTAGATTATCCAAAATGACTATTAGAGTATTACACCAAGCCATAACACAGAAGAATGCTATCAAGATCATGACAATCGATGTATAGAAGAGCTAAGGCAGAAAGTCCATAATCGATTAATGATCCAATTCTTTAGCAGGTCAAATAAGTCAAGTTTGAGGTCTAGCTAAAGATATCCAAAGATGATGCAAGCCATGTCAAATAATCTAAATTGAACCAAGAAGACTCATACTGAACAGTTTAGAGTGCTACCAGTTGAAGAAGGACTCATTTTATCCAGAACTTGGTCTCTTTGATGATAAGCAATTTTAGCATATTTTTCTTTTTCTGAAGACTTTATACGGTTTTATCTCAGTAAAGCAAGCTCTGGACTAGGTGCCATCCACAACTGCCTCCTTAGCTTCAACCATTTTTTTTAGCCATGTGCTAGATCCCAAGCCTTATCGACCACTCCAAGCAAGAGACTTAAGGAGGTGATCTTAGGTCATCAAGGCTCCCCCGAGTTCATGCCTAGTGCAATGGCAAGCCGTCTCATGAGAAAGATTTGGTGAGATCGGTTTTTCGCACAAAGAGATCATTTTGCTTTTGAAGTTTTTAGACCGTGATTAGAGATAAGTCATATTTCTTAACAAGCGACATAGCTTACTCAAAAGTTCAAAGGAGATTCAGGACTCAACTCAGCCTACTTGACATGGTGAAAATCATAAAGGATAGTTTCAACCAGACTAGTCTCAAGAGCTATCATGACAAGATTTTAATTCAAGTTTAGCATTTTTAAATACCTTAGCATGGCAAAGACTAAACTACACATAAAAAGTCATGATAGATCTAGCGGTTTAGCATAAATCATGGCAAGATGTAAAATAGTGAAAGCAGATCATAAGGGATAATAAACAAGGCTCCATTTGATTATCATGCAATGCTTGATGAAATACACAAAAATCGATTCCCTTGAGAATGAGATGCATCTTTTAATTGAGTTGAGTTATGACAAAATTAAGAGTATGGAATAACCAAGAATAACTCCCCCCAACCAAAGGAACAAAAGCGAGAATCGATAAGAAAAATAGAAAAGGCGATCCTTTAGAGCATAGAAAAGATATAGAAAACTATCGCTCAGACAGGTTCTTATCTACCCCATATGATTCTAGGACTATCGGTGATCAACTCTTACACTAAGAGCAAACAACATCCTGTCTACCCAAGGGTGGCAGACCCTGCTAGAACCTATAAGAAGTGAGTAAGCTCTACTTAGAGAAGGAAGAACGGCTAATAAGCGACATCCTAGAAGCACAAGACAAGAAGTAGCAGTCAAAGCAATTTGGCAAGAGAACATTCTAACCTATCTTTGGAAGGACTTCGACCCAAAATATTAAAAGAAATGCAACCAGAAAGGAGTAAGCGTATAATATAGTATAATATAATACAGTAGTAGCACAAAGCTCCCCCTCACGTGATCCGTAAGGACAAACCACTCAAGCTCTCCCATGCAGAGTGAAAACCGAGAGCATCCGGAGGCTTAGTGAAGATATCATAGCTGGTGCTCACTCTCCTGGCTGGAGCACAATGTCACCCTTCTCTACATGGTCTCGAAGAAAGTGATATCGATATCAATATGCTTGGTCGAGAATGTTGCCTTTGGGTTCTTGGCAATGCAAATCGCAGGCGTGTTATCACGAGAAGAGTGGAGCGGATCGATAGATAGCGAAATCCTGCGGTCGAGACCATCAAAGCACTTGGCTCTGACATCGGCTGCGACAGCGTGCTCGGCCTCTGCGGTGGATTGCGCAACCGGATTGCTTCCTCGGCGACCGGAGGCGAGAGAAGTGCCAATGAATTGGCAAGTGCGGAAGTGCTCTTCCTATCTATCCTCTGACCGACAAAGTCGCATCGGAGAAAGCTCTAAGAGATAGACAAGAAGAGGAAGAGTACGGATGCCATAGTCAATGGTAGCTCGAAGGTACCGAAGATCGTTTCACCGCTTTGTCGATGAGATCTGCGAGGAGAAGCTGGCGAGCACAAAGACACACGAGAAAAATGTATATGCGGTCTCGAGGTGTGAGGTACAAGAGAGAGCCAATCATGCTCTGAATTCCTTTTGGTCAGCGGGTTCGCCGTCTTCATACGGATCGAGAGTTGTAGATGCCATTGGAGTTGATCTTGGCTTTCCATCATTCATGTCGAAGCGCAGGAGGTCTCGAGTGTATTTGCCTTGATGAAGAAAGGTACCCTCCCAAGTCTGTTTGATTTGGAAGCCAAGGAAGAAACTCAACTCGCCCATCATGCTCATTTCAAACTCCGAGCTCATGACATCGGAAAACTGGGAAACGAGAGCATGCGAGGAGCCGCCAAAGATAATGTCATCCACATAAATCTGGACGAGCAGAAGATCAGTGCCTAGACGGCGGATGAACAAGGTCTTGTCAATTTTACCCATCTCAAAACCATGGCTCAGCAGATAGGACTTAAGCCTTTCATACCAAGCTCTGGGAGCCTGCTTGAGTCCATACAAAGCTTTGGAAAGCCTGTAGACATGGTTAAGGTATTTGGGGTTCTCGAAACCAGGAGGCTGTCTGACATAGACTTCTTCCTCAATAAGGCCATTGAGAAAGGCACTCTTGACATCCATCTGGTAAAGCTTGAAACCCTTAGAAGCTGCAAAGGCAAGCAGGATTCTAATGGCTTCAAGTCTAGCTACAGGGGCAAAGGTCTCTTCGAAATCTAGACCCTCAACTTGAGAGTACCCCTGAGCTACCAGCCTAGCCTTGTTTCGAATGACTAACCCATCTTCACTTTGTTTGTTTTTGAACACCCATTTGGTCCCAATGATATTGTGACCTTGAGGGGGCTCAACAAGGGACCAGACCTTGTTCCTTTCAAAGTTTTCCAATTCCTCGTGCATGGCGTTAGTCCATGACTCATCAGAAAGAGCATGATAAACGTCTTTAGGCTCAAATGAGGCAACAAAGCGAGAATGGAGCAGAATAGAGACATGCAGTTTTGAGCAGTGACTCGCTCAAAGAGATCTCAATTATCTGCTCTGAAGGATGGTCCTTTTGAATGTGTCTTGGAGGTCGAGGTGAGATGAAGAAGTGGCCTCTACCTCATGATCGGATGAGATAGGAGCAGAGCCACTAGCTTGAGAAGAAGCGAAGGTAAGGTGATCTCCTCGAGTGCGGTGGAAGAAGGCACCTCAAGAGGAGGAGGAAGAAGCTGGGTCGAGTAGACAACCTTCATCTCCGTCTTCCTCTTCGTCCACAAAGATGGACTCGATTGCTCTAAAGAACACGAGATATCGGGCCTAGTCCCGGTGGCCTCATCGAAGGTCACCTCCTGAGTCTCTAACAATTTACTAGACTCATGATTCCGGACTCTATAGGCACGAGAAGAAGTAGAGTAACCCGGAAAGATCCCATCACAAGATCGTGACTCGAACTTATCTAGGTTCCCGGACTTGAGAATAAAACACTTGCAACCAAACACACGAAAATGCGAGGCCGGGTTTTCGCCCATATCTCAACTCATAAGAAGTGCGATGCAAGAGTGCAGAAGAAAAAAACTGTTAGAAACATGACAAGCGATAGCAATTGCCTCACCAAAACTTCCTAGGTGTAGAGTACTCATCAAGCATCGTCACAGCCATCTCGACCAAGATGCGGTTCTTCCTCTCCTAGCGCCATTTTGTTGGGGATGTATGGAGGCAGGCGGTGCTCTACACTGTCTCACCACAAAACTCTCAAAGTAGGAATTCTTGAACTCGGTGCCATTATCGGTCTGGTGCTCGTAATGCACACGGGAGCTCAGCAGAAAGCCTACTAAAAGACCACGAAAAGAGTAAGCGTCTCATCCTTGAGGCTAAGAAAAACACCCAAGAATACCTCGAGAAGTCATCGACCACGACAAGTGCGTACCACTTCCTCCTCATTGCCTCTGGTGGTCCTCTGTGTCCATATGGGCGATTGACACAGTGCATCTGTCATAGTCCTTTATGGCGGAGGATGTGAAGCGGCAACCATTTTACCGTGCGGCAAGGAGCACAAACAAGATCCTTGACCATTTTGAGTTTGGCAAACCACGAATGAGATCGTGGCGCTAACTCGGTCGGATGATCAAATCCTATATGACCAAGTCTCCTATGCGAGAAAGTCAAATCACGGGATTGAAGCAATTAAACATCGGAGAGGATCACGGAAGATCCGGAAAAATCAGCACGAAAGATCCTCCCATATCGAGAAATCCATAAACTAGACTACAGAAGAATCAAGAATTTTGCAATTGTTTTCTTAAAGCTCACCTCGAAACCGTCATCGGTGGTGAGAGGCGAAAGCGATTATCTGCGACTTACTTACTAAGGCAACATCTTTTAAAATAAAGAATCATTAATGCTCACAGTACCTTTAGCGATGGCGCCCAAATGAAGCATCTCAGAAGGTGATCGTCTCATCACACGGAGCACGGGCTGGGAAGAAAACCAGCGAGAATCTCGGTCATATGGCGTGAACAACCGAGTCTACAATCCGGACCTTTCCTTCCCGGCCGGCGACCACGAGTCAAGCAGTAAAGTCTCGATCTTGGGGTGAATCAGCGATGATTTTGGCACCCAATCTTGAGTAACACGGCGAGCAGATGAAGTAGTCACGCAAAGGCGACCTCTATCTACCCTCGCTCTCTGTCACTCATCAAGTCAAAAGATCTCGACTGTTCTTTGGATCCATTGCTATGGGAGAGCGAGTCGAAGTGCGATAACATCTTGATCTCGCCATGGTAGCTATCTCGAAAGGAAAAGCGAGATCTACCCTCGGGACGGCGAGAGATTCGACCAACGGGAGCATGAGGGCAATCGAAAACTTCGGAAAAACCAAGTCCTCGATCTTGCCCAAAATTATCGGATGGAACGAACCTAGACCTCATGTTGGTCTTAGGTGCACTCAAGATCAGGGGTGACCACAGAATGTGCCTAAGAAACTCAACACGGTCTCTACGCGCGATCTTGGCGCGCTGAAGCAATGATCAACTAAATGTCCATCTTTACGGCGAGAAAGTGCAATGATACCATCGCCGAGGGCGAAGCTGCGGGTGGAATCACCTTCTTTGTCGAAATCCTTTGAACAAAACCCGTGACTTAAAATTGACTTTCTCGATCCCTGGGCTTAGTTTTGATCACACACAGTGCTATGGTTTTGAGCACGCGGTGGATGCTTCCTCATATCCTCACGGATATCATATCCTAGACCACGATTAAATCTGCAAATTTTAGATTTGTCTAGAATGAGATTGAGCTTCTTCTTGCCTCCTACAAACCTCTCGAGAGTGTTCATAAGATCTTGATACTCCCGAAAAGAGAGGTGCAAGAAGAAGCGGGGGAAGAAGAGGCAATGAAGGTAAGGGGCGGAAGAAGAACCAACAACGAGAGGAAAGATTGGCTTGTGCACGCACGACCGACTTTGAAACGATCCTCTGCTATGATTGGTTCACGTTGCTAGGCGTCTCTACCAAACCCTTAGACTTCTTCCCAAACACACACAATACAAGCGGATGATTGTGTCTCTAGAAGGTCCTTAGTTAGCTTCACATTTTTCATCCAAGGCAACCAAATCACATTTTAGTTTATAACAATGATTGCATGGTGAGCTAACAAGGTCCTTAGAAGCATCTTGAGCCAATTTATTCTTGTGATCAATCATTTCTTGAAGCGCTTGAATCTGATTCTAGTTAATGATTAACTTAGGTCGGTTTAAACAAGAAACAATAGGCTCTAGTAGCGCGACTTGAAATTCAACAATTTTGTGATCTGCCGTTTTAGGTTCATCTTGAGATTATTACAATTTTCACAAGTTTGGCAGATCAAGCAACAAGGTATAAAGACCTCTAAGCGAATTGTCCTTAACCTCACATGAGGTGCAAGCGATAGCCTCAACAGTAGTGGATGAAGGAGGTGCTACCCTACTCATCTCTAATTCACAAGAAGGCTAATGTTCTCTACCTTAATCATGTCAAGTTCGGAGGACACACTATCATGTAAGGTCCTTAGTTTATCCATATCATCAATCAAAGCACGGCATGTGTCACATTCATCACGGGAGGGAGCGGATGTAAGTAAAGTAAGCTCCGTGATAGTCTAGCTACTTCCTTCTCCAACCCGGCACACTTAGCCTAGACTTAGCATGGAATCTACCTAGCTTAAGAAAAGCATCATTAAAATGGTCATAAGTGGGACTAACCTCATCGAGTCGGATCGGCTCATTGTCGCTCGATTCGCCCAGGGCCATGAAGCACATCTTGGGAGAAGTTGCCGTCGTCCTTGGGATCATGATCGTCCTTCCCATCATCGTCCTCCACCCCTCCACCTCATTTGGTGTCCGGTTAAATCGAGGCGGTGAGGACTCGATGGAGCGACTTCTTTGCCTTCCCAAAGTTGCGGAACTTCTTCTTGCCTTGATCAGTCTTTGAGGGCTTCGTGTTGCGGTTCTTGTCGATGTAGTCGTTCTTGCTTGGACCGCCATAGTCACCTTTGCCCTTCCCAAGCTTGGGACGGTTTGCTCGGATGTGGTTGGGGCCACCACACTCGAAACAAATCACAGGACCTCCTCTTTTACCATCCCTCCTCCTCTTGTAAGCATGGGAAAACTTCCGAGCTAGGAGGGCTAGTGTTCATCCTCAAAATTGCTCTAGCGATCATCGGTTATGTCACGAGAGAGCGCTAGGGAGAACCCGTGTCGACTCGAGAAGAAGATCCGAAGTGGGATCGGTGACTAAAGCAATCATTGTGACTTGACCTTGAGAGACAATGTCAATCTCGTGAGTCTTGAGGCGCGAGTAAAGCGCATCAAGAGTCGAGTCGAGAGGTCCGTGCTATCTTTGATGGTAGTCACTTTCATCTACCAAACACGAAGATCAAGTCTGACAAGCATCGTCGGCGTTATCCGAGTCGGGTATGTAAGACCGACCGCTCGAAGGTTGCTCAAAATCTTGTGAAAGCGAAAAGCACTCGTCAAGAGATTCGCGACAAGCATCTCAAATTCTTGTATTCACGCAGGCTGGTCTTGTCTAACCGTCTTAATCGAGTGGTGCCCTCATGGTATGCATCGAGGTCACCCGGATGTAATAAGCGAAATCAAATGAGAAATACGATCAAACTCATACCTTAAACTCACGAATGATTATGTTCCTTGCCTTAGCATTTGCCTCAACATCGGCCATATTTCCGGCATTGATGTTCTCATCGGCGGGAACATCAAATCTAACCTTCACCTTTCTCGGATGGCATACCCACGAGCACGGATGTAAGTTTCCATTCGGCTCTTCGGAAGGGTAATCGGACCATCAAAAATTGGAGGCTTGGTGGAATACTTGTCGTTGCCATGGCTCAACCGACCGGTTAAGATCTATCAAGAAGAGCTAACAAGCTCGATACCAATTGAAGGACCGAAATGGCAAGAGAGGGGGTGAATGGTGCCTTAAAATTAAGAGCTCCCCTTTTAATGTATTTAAACAAGATCTACAAAACCCTCTCAAGAAGAGTATCACAAAATCAGAGAACTAAAACAAGTTTCATTACATTACATCAAAAATCGGAAGATCCGATTCTACCGTGATGAGTTCCGCACTCCGGTAGTTCGGGGTAAGTGCGGAAGTTCCGCTCATGATAGTCCATTGGACAATCGGAAGTTCGATTGTCTGACAAAAACGATCGCTCGGGTTTTCCCAAAAATCCAAAGTGCTAAATCTTGAATGCTCTTCTCTGGTCAAGTTTCACAGGACATCATCCTAAGCAACATCTTGACCTCATGGAGAAGAATCGCAAACAAAGATTCAACAAACAAGCCAAAATCGGATTTCTTGAAGAAGGGCAAGAGAGACCAAAACCCACGATAAACAAGATTCTCGATTCTTAGTTCATGAAACTTTGAGGATGCATTAGCAATATTAAAGCGACTCTAGATATCAAGTTTCAAGCTATTTCATAGGACGAATCAAAAGATGCATCAAAACCTAAATATTCAACAAGAACAGGACGGGAATAAGAGAGGCACAAATGAGTAATCAAAACTTGAGTTTCATTGATAGAATCAAGAGATTACGAGAGGAAACACAGAGGAAAGATTACATAAGATTTGAGATCATACTCTCCTCTCAACAAGCTCTCAAATAAAGCAAAACAAATCCTTTTCTAGAGCTAACCTAATTTTCTCTCAAAAGATCTAACCCTAACTCGGGGTTCTCCCTATTTATAGCCTTTGCTAATGGGCCTCCAACCCATTAAGCCCGCTACACCGACGGAACCGCCTCCACTTTTGCGCTTGCGAAAAGACCCTTCGCCCTTGCGCACCTTACGGAAGCCTCCGTACACCTTGTTGTGCACGACTCGTAACGCTTCAAGATTCACGCCGTCTTGACACATCCCGACCGTTCGACCTCAACGCCTCCTGCGCCTAGTCCGGTCCACGTGTCTCGCCACGACTTCATCTTGATGCCTGCGATCAACACAGACAAAAACACATCACATAGCATTGCACAATATCATAGCATCAACAATTGTATAAGACTCAAACTCATACAAAATCAAAATCACAAAATAATCTTCTACGCGATTACGGACACAATCGGAAGTTCGCACTTACCACGGCGGAAGTTCCGATTTCGAATTTATCCAAGATTTGTCGGGAATATCGGAAGTTCGCGCTCAACAACTGCGGTACTTCGATATCGAACAACCGACTTTCGGATATTTAATTCCGATTAGATATCTTAGAGAACACACAATGTCGAATTTTTGGACACTCGCTACCCTTGTGCGGAAGTTCCGATTTCCTTGGTAGAGAGCAAAACCGGATAAATCGGAAGTTCCTTTTTCAACACCGGTAGTTCGATTAATCGGAACTTCCGCTCCATACAGTGGTACTTCCGATTTCCCGACTTCAATGAAGCAGTCCAAACCGAAAACCTCAACTCTCAATCTAATCAACACACTTGTCAAATACTCATCACTCAGAGTGGAGGACCTCTCACATGGTCTCTCACATCTCTCCTGTTATGCAAGGAGGGGCAAATCCCATCTCGACCAGTCACATCCCTCCGCATGTTTCATAGCATACCCGAAAGCTACCTTTATAACTACCCAGTTACGGAGTAGCATTTGGTAACCCCTAAGAGTACTATTACACATGTAGGGAACCATGCTGTTCTCAGGTCTAAGGATTATACATCATCATTACTTGAGACCAACAAATGACACATAGATTCATAACAATCTCAATAGTGTCTCAATGATGGGTCTATCCAGCTCCATGTTCTCTAACATGTACTCACATTACTGATTTGATATCTCTATATCTATGACCGGTGAAACATGACCATCAATCAATACATGTGTTGGTCGTAGAGTCACGGTTGTTCCGACCAATGACATTCGACCAGGGATACATTTAGAATGATATCATATAAGTTAATGAGTTTCACCAACAAGTCACGTACTCATTGATCTATAACTAATGATTCATTCAAGGAACAAGATAACATATTATCCAATATCATGAACATAAGGAAATACAATCATCTTTATGATTGCCTCTAGGGCATATTTCCAACAGTCTCCCACTTGCACTAGAGACAATCATTTAAGTATCTAATACTGATAGCTCTTGTGTGCGCCTCATGCTTAGGCTGCGGAAGAGGCTTAGTCAACGGATCAGCAATATTCGAATCTGTAGGAACTTTGCATATCTTAACATCTCCTCTATCGACCAGTTCGCGAATGAGATGGTAACGCCTGAGTATGTGTTTGGATTTCTGATGGGATCTCGGCTCCTTAGCCTACGCAATGGCTCCATTATTGTCACAATAGAGATCCAATGGGCATGTATATACTTCTTTTATATATGAAAAAGGGTATATAGCAAAAAATAAAGGACTCCAATGAAATTTTTTCAATCAAGTCGCATTGGAGTATCTTATAATTGGTATTTAAGTATACTGAAAATGATAAAGAAGTATAATATATTTATTTAAGTGGTATATTCGATGCGGGAGTATGTACTCCCGGGAGTACGTACTCCCGCTTCTCATATACTACTTAAATCGTATAATGATACATCTTTATCTATTTGAGCATACTCCAATAATGATTATAAGATACCTCAAAGTGAGTTCTATGATATATATATATATATATAGATATATATATATATATAGAGAGAGAGAGAGAGGTGTATCAGATCCTGCCATTAACCAACCACTAGCATCACAAATTAAACCAAAAGATGTTGCCACTATGGGCATGCTGGAAAGGAAAAAAGATGAGGGCTCAAAACAGAGTTTGGTGTTAACTCACTCAAAAGGGTGTAAATTACAGGGTATATCCGGTGCATCTCACCTTTGTTATGTTTAGATTTATATAGGACATGTATTAGTTTCAAATTTAGCTGATGTGTGTGTGTGTGTGTATGAGTCGAAGAAACTATTGCCTTGACATTCTCGCTGTGTCTCGGTACACCGTTTACATAAATCAAAATGTGGAACACGTGGCTTTCTACAATTTCAAAGTCTTTCCATACAAATATGATGAGGAGAATGTTGAAAATGCTCAACTCGCTATAAACTTGTACAAATGAGTTATTTTATTCCTTATAACTTCAAAAAAGTCAATTCTACTCTTGACCTACTCAACGGAAACGGATCCTCTAGAAGAACAGTGATATACATTAGAGTTTTTGTCTCTGCCGTCCAATTCAAATCGAACGGTGGTGCATACCAAACGCTACAATAGCAAATAATACAGTAAATTGCTACAGTAGGCATTGCCCATCAAGGCGCCCACATGTCCTTTAACTTTATGTTGGCAATGAATACTATAGTACATCAACTGTTTGATCCTTAGTTTTAACTAATAGAATGATTTTGTTGTCCACTTCAACTGCTAATTCATTTGTCAACATGGAATAGGAATATAAAAAAGAAAAAGAAAATAAATCTCAACTAACCCTTAAAATTTATCACTGATATATCTTTGTCACATCTCGCCTTACTTCGTAGTCAACAAAATTTAGTGTTCACCCTGCACCGATGAATTCTGGATTTTTCCCGGCGGCTAAAAACCGATATCCACATGACATTCTCAGGATGGCTATGGTATTGTAAGTCTAAATTTGTTCATCTTATATACAATTTATTATTTATGAACAATATTTGTACTACTCTCGCCTGCTCCTCCAATTAGGAGGGAGGTGCAGGTGGAAGAAGCTGACAATTAGTGTTAATTAACCAAACTTGATAGCAATGCATCCAAGGCCAATTAACATCTCAAATCATAGGGGGATGCCTAGGTTACAGGCGGTCATTAACATAAAGCAAAGCTGTTGGCATTTCTCTTTCAACCCACACGTATTTTCCACAAAATTTAACAGTTATATGTCCAATTATCATAAATTTGTCGAAAACGAAATACATCATGTGCTGTGTAGACATTAGCCATGTCTTCAAATACTACAAAATCATAAATGATTTATGATACAATTCCAGTTGGTCAATAAGGTAAAACACTAGATGGACGTCTAATAGGAGTTCTCCTTTCAAACTAACCTGATGGGTGACCTTGACATGACATGCAAGAATCAGCAGTAGCGATCTTTTCAGAGATTGGCCTTCAACTAGCTTAATCAAACGCTGTCCTTTTTTAACCCTAAAACCATTATTAGTAATAGATTAAGGGACGGGGATTGATTATGTAGCATGCTTAGTCATGTGTGGCTACAAATGCCGACCAACTACCGATTTGCTTGTGAGTATATACTTTGTGGTTTTGAAAGAAGCAAGCAAATGGTAATAACACTTACCCATCCATAGTGTGATCTTTCTAGTATAAGGACATGCTGTACTAACAGTTGGGTTTTTGGGATTTGCAAGTACTACCATGATGAGGGGTGCATCTATACTTTCACCAAAGAAGACTTTATAAACATTACCTACACAGCTACACTTATAGATGCTTTGATTCACATCAATCCTCGGATTATTCATGTGTTAGAATCTGTGTATTTTTCTCTAGGGGCATGCAATTAGAAACTCTTTAATTGGTTCTTCAAATTTACAAATGAACAAGGACAAATGGACAATCCCTTTCAGGTGATGCTCAAACTAATTATAAGTACATTGACAGTATTAACCAAAGAGTGGAAATTGAAGAGAAGATGAGACATCCACTAGTGTATATCTAATAATCCTTATGAGTTCTACACGTATGCTTTCACCTACTGACTTTGATATACATGTACTTAGCTTCACCTACCACCTCATCTATACCGAACCTAAGATATCAGCAACTCGATCGGCAGCCTAAGAAAAAGCATACAATAATGCGGTAATACAAACAAAAAAAAAGGAAGATTCAAACGAGGATATGCATTGCTTTAGCTTTCTTCACACACTCAACCATTGGATCCCCTATTTATCAGTCCAATTCTTCAATGGCATCTAGAAGCCTGTCAATTTGTCATCCTCAATTCGCAGTTGATGGTGACACATTTCTCTGTATTTCATCAGTTTTACACATTATTAATTAGTTCAGTGCTCACTTGTTTATTTGAAAACCATGTCAGTAGTGTGGCACCTACAATAGGATTGGTTTCCCGGCCATTATGCCGGCCGGCTTGGCACACTGTCTCCTTGTCGGCCCCTGCTGTGGTTTGCATCTGGAAAATGGGACAGATTGCTAAATTTTGCATTGCCGGTAGACACCGGCAGAAGAAAGTGTCCTCCATTAAAACACAGGGAAGCTTAATTGCCTCATCAGCAAAGAAGTTGATAGATACGTGTTTGTACTTTGTAGTGTTGTGCTTAATAAGTTAATAGACATGCTTGAAATTAAGTACTTCCATTTGATCTTTGATATGGCGATTTCCTGACTTGCAGGTCATTGCACAATGACTGCTCACACAATGAACCAGCAAACTACACGTAAACAAAAGTTTGCATAGCATTTTAGGTTACGAGATGCGCGTGATTTTTATTTAGTCTCTGAAACTTACCGTGCCTTTAACTAGCTAGGACTGCCACTATCTGATTAGTTGGAGATCATCATGTGGTACTGATGTAAAGGTGAAGGCAGGAAGGCGATGCAACGCCCGTGCAGTTATCGTCCCGTGCAGTTATCGTCCATAGGCTTTCCCTGTCCATCATCAGTCATTCTCAGTGCCGTCCACAGTTTCTTGCTCTCCCTCCTCCGCCCGGCCACCTGTCACCTAACACACGTGTGTGATGTAGAGAGGGAGAGACTATTAGAGGATGCAAGTTGATCCGGTAGTGCTGGCTAAATAGACAGCACGGCGCGATCACGACCTGGCACGACCCATATAAGAATCATGTCGTGTTGGGTCTGGGTGATGATCTAAACACGTCTTAAAGGGTGGTCGTGCTGTGCCACACTAGCACGAGCCCATTTGGCCCGTCGAGCCGTACACGGCACACTTAACGCAACCACTTAGCCTGGAAAAATAAAAGAAAAAGTTAGAAAAATTCAAAAAAAATAGAAAAATATGTAGAATTCATAAATACATATGAAAGTTCTAAAAAATAAGACAAGAATGTTGAAAATGTAATAAAGAGTTTTATTAATATTGAAATGATTGCCTCGTTGAAACCTTTACTAGGTAAAAATTCAACATGTGTTGGACCGTAAAGGCGACTAGAGGGGGGGTGAATAGGAGCACGCTCACTTTTTCACAAATTATGAACTCAATACAATTTCACTCCAGTAGCTATTAGAAAGCTATGAAGATCAATATACCAAGATCTGTTGAAGACTAGTATTGAATCCAATTAAACCCCTAAGCAATGTGACAATACTCAAGAAGAATCGAAGCAACACAAATCTTGGCGGTCGACCTCAGATCTTGAACCGGTCGGACCGATTGCGGCGGTCGGACCATTGTTATCTTGGCGGTCGGACCGCTCCAAATCGGTCGGACCGGTGGTGATCAGCGATCGGACCGGCGATCTGAACCGATCCAAGCGAGAAAATCGGCCGATGGCGAAGTTGCAATTAGGTCTAACTTTTGATTCTCAACTCCAAACTTCACGAAACTTTGCACACACCTTCTCTATGCTATTGAGGACCTATTCCAATCGAATATTATGATAATTCTTGGAGCGATCTTGAGCAATTGTCAATTGATTAACAGAAGGTCTAAAACAGGGCAAGAACAAAACTTGATCCTAATGCTTGTTCGTGAGTGATTGATGATCAAGATGATGCTAGATAGATTCACACATATCACAGCAAGCTAATTCACGTGAAAGAATCAATCACAAACTCGCGGATCAAAGAAAGTTCTAAAAACACGAAATTGAATGCAAGAACGAAAAGAGACTTATCTCAAGCAAACCTTGCATAGATTGATTTCGTGATTGATGCTGGATTACATCCACACCATCATGGATCAGAGACAATCAAGGATCACGAAATTCTCCTCAAACCATGAAAAGCCCTAGCCTCCACCTCAACTCCCTAAAGACAATTAGGGTTTTGAAACATAAAAGGCGAGAGAGAGAGGTGCAACCACCACCTCCTCCTATTTATAGTGGAGGCCTAGACTCCTAGGGTTTGACTCAATTGGGCTCCGTTAAGGCCCACTAATAAGCGGGTCACACACGCACGCCGCAAAGCGCCGTCTTTAACTTTTGACCTAAACCGCTTCACCATGCGTCATGGATTTGCCAATAGGTCACCCTTGTCCATCTTGTGTCACGCTTGAGTCGTTGACCTCACCCGCATCGTCGATCGTTCGACCTCAACTCTTCAAGTCTAGTCCCGATTCTCCTCGCCGTTGACCGTCGTTGACCACCAAGCTACCGCACAACCACGATAAGAAAACACGATTCGGGAACAAGTTCTTCACAACTTGACCCATGTTAGTCAAAACATGCATCATGCAAATCATATGCCATGAAACCAATGACTTTGACCTAACAAAACAACATCGCCACGGTTGGTCGTCGTTCAAGTAGAAACCGGTCCGACCGCTCGGGTGAGCCGGTCGGACCGCCCTTGGCGGTCGGACCGCTCCCTCGTGAGCCGTCGGACCGCCCTTGGGACTTAGCCGAAATTCATACTCCCAAAATCCAAACCTTCGGAAATTAAAACGAATAGAACTTCTTCTTGGAGACTCCAAAATTATGAGACCAAGTGCATTGGGATCCCTCACTTGCCTACAATACCTATTTTTGGCCCACTCGTTTGAACACTTTTAGGTCACCGCCGGTCCGACCGCCACATGGCCGGTCCGACCGATTTGGGACCGATCGGACCGCCGATGCAAGGACGGTCGGACCGCCGCCCGAATACTTGTAGCTTTGTCGAAAACACGTGAAACTACAAACCGTAAACGCCATTGCCAATTGTCACATCATCCTAAGATCTGTAACATATTCCCATGAATTCCACAATCTCCCCCTTGATGAACACATTGGCAATTATCCAGAAAATGTAAGTAAGAGGTTTGAAAACGAGTTTACTCGCAGTTTTCGCACAAAGGCACAACTTGGTCCATAAGCAAGAAAAAGCAATGAAAATGACCAAGCTGGCATCAGAATAGTATAGGCATGTGAGACAAGGCAAAAGAAGGCACAAAAACTTTGATTTCCAGAAAAGGGTCAAAATTCTCACAAGAGGTCCATATGAAAGAACAATTGTTCAATTGACCTATGATCATTGTGAGTATAAAAGAATGCAATTCAAGTTCAGAATATTCAATAAGACAATAAGAATGCAACTCAAGAACTCCCCCTCACTATGATCCTCAATTTTCAAATTTTCAGTTTCTCCCCTTTGTATAAACTTCTCCCCCAATAAAGAAATATCTTCTTATTAACACATCTTCTTCTCATTTAACACATCTTCTCCCCCTTTGACAATGGATTCATCAAGGAATCACGCTTTCCTCCCATCCAGAGATAATAAATGTAGAATAAAGGAAGAAGTATAAACAAAAGAAGCATAAAGAGGAATATGCATGAAGTGCAATGGAGTGGCTTCAATTTTTGTATTTTTCAATTTTTGATTACAAGAAGCTTTGGAGATTACCCAAAAGAACAAGCTAGTATCTCTAATATTGCACAAACAAAGATATCAAGCTGACAAACGCTAGCAAGATCATGGTAAGACATATATATCAAAGCTAAGCACAAAGGCTCAAAAGTAAAGCGAGAGATTTGATCAATTTAAGCAACGCTTCAAATTCAAACAAGTTCATCAACAGGATCCTAAAGTGAAATTGGCCATGTCAAAATGTCACAAAGTGAGATCAAAAATCTAACAAAGACCACATTAAGAGTCAATCAAGTCCGTATTGAATCATTTTACTCAATATTTTGTAAACGCCCATTTGTCAACATTTTTCTCATTTGCATTGAATATTGAAGTTGACTAATGATCTAACTTAGTGACAAGATCCTGTACTAGGAGCCATCCACAAACTCATCCTAAGCTTCGACCAAAAGTTGATTAAAGGTATATCTTAGTAAAGAAGATCCTGGACTAGGAGCCATCCACAAACTCTTTCTAAGCTTCTACCGGGCGACAAATCTTGAGGTTCATGTCATTTCGACAAGCGGTCCCCATGAGATCGTCGGTTCATCAAACTATCTCCAAGTTCATGTCATTTGACAAGCGGTCTCGTAAGAATAGTTTGGCACAATTTAAGCATAAGACAATCTTGATTTTCATTTTTCACATGAGCGGTTTAGAATCTCAAGAACACAAAAGCTCAAGTAATGGTCAATTTTAGATCAAAGAGCTAACAAAGCAATTCTGACAGGGCCAATGTCACAAGAGGAGCACTAATTGCGCAACTCGCTAAAACATCCACAAATTGCAATTTCTTAGTTTGAGTTGTTTAAAAGGTTCTAGCTCATATAGCAAAGACTTAGCTACACATGTAAAAGCATGATAATTCTAGCAAGTCAAAGAACTAGACATGACATTGAGCAAGAATTGAAATACAAAAGCTCTAAAGGGTAATAGGCAAAGCTTCATCAATTTTTAAAGATAAGCAGAAAAACTTATATTACAATGCATTTTTTTGGATTTTTCATACCATTTGTTGTAACCACTTGTTGGAGTTTTCATATGAATGCAATATGACACAATGAGATGCAATTAAAAAGCCTAAAAACCTAAAAAGTTCGAAAAGATCACTAAGTTCAGAAAAAGAACAATAAAAGATCAAAAGAACAAGGAAAGATAAGAAAAAAAATCAAACTCCCCCTCAAACCAACCCATAAGGATAAATTACCCCTAACTCGCTTCTTAAGGAGGAAAATCTGGTTTGATCTAAAGGCTTGGTAAGAATATCTGCCAATTGAGCTTCGGACTCTACGAAGTGCATCACAATATCACCTTTTTCAACATGATCTTTAAGGAAGTGAAAGCGAATGTCTATGTGCTTAGTCCTAGAATGTTGCACTGGGTTTTTAGCAATATTAATAGCAGAAGTGTTATCACAGAAAAGAGGAACACTAGCAAAGTTTAACCCATAATCTTTCAAAGTGGACGTCATCCACAAAATCAGCTACAAAGAACTAGCAATGACTACATACTCCACCTCAGAAGATGGATTGTGCCACGTAAGACCGCTTAGAAGACCAAGATACAAGAGAAGTGCCTAGAAGTGACATGTGCACGAGGTACTCTTCCTATCTAACCGATGACCCTTAAAATCGAATCGAAAAACCTCTAATGGACAAAGTCAAGAGCGGGAATACCAAATGCCATATAAGAGGGTAGAGTGTAAATACGAATATGCGCTTAACGGCTTGGCGATGGGAAGTTCTTGAGACGCTCAAATCTTGCACAAAGGCATACCGTGAAGTGAATGTCCGGTCTCGAGGCCGTCAAATACGAAGGAGCCGATCATGTTGCGGTACTCGCGTTGATCCACGACTTCTCCTTCCTCATCCGGATCCAACACCTTGAGGTTGCCATGGGAGTGGAAATTGGCTTGCGATCACCCATGTTGAAGCGTTTGAGTAGATCTTTAGTGTACTTCGTCGATGGATGAAAGTTCCTTCCTTGCATTGCTTGATTTGAAGTCCCAAAAGTAATTAAGCTCTCCCATCATACTCATCTCAAATTCCTGGACATAGTGTCGGAAAAGTCGAAACAAGAGCATTAGAGGAACCACCAAAGATAATATCATCCACATAAATTTGAGCAAGCGTGAAGTCATTGTCACGCCTAAGAATAAATAGGGTTTTATCCACTTTACCCATCTCAAAATTATTTTTAAGCAAGAAGGTCTTAAGTCTATCATACCAGGCTCTAGGGGCTTGTTTAAGACCATACAATGCTTTAGATAGCTTGAAAACACGATTTGGATATTTAGGATCCTCAAAACCAGGGGGTTGCTTAACATACACTTCCTCATCTATGAAACCATTTAAAAAGGCACTTTTAACATCCATCTGATATAATTTAAAACCTTTTGATGCAGCAAATGCAAGCGGAATGCGAATAGCTTCTAGTCTAGCAACAGAGCAAATGTCTCATCAAAATCTAACCCTCAACTTGGCTGAAACCCTGAGCTACCAATCTGGCCTTATTTCTAACCACATAACCATCCTCACCTTGTTTATTCTTAAACACCCAACGGGTTCCTATAACATTATGACCACTAGGAGGTTCTACTAGGTTCCAAACTTTGTTTCTTTCAAAATTCTCTAACTCCTCATGCATGGCATTTACCCAACTAGAATCAGATAAAGCATGTGATATATCGCGGGGTTCAAAAGAAGCAACAAAAGCTGAATGAGAGTAGAGATTTGGATCATTATACCTGGAGCGAGTGACTCGCTCATGTAGATTACCTATTATCTGTTCCGGAGGATGCTGTCTTTGAATGCGAGTGGAGCGCCGGGTGAGATCTGGTTTCTTCGACCTCCGCAGTGCTGCTGATGATGAAGATGCAGCAGAGCCTCAATCGAAGGTGAAGTAGACGAGCGAGTTCTTGTATCAATATGGGCGCTTCAAGAGCGCAGATGAAGGAATGATATTAGCCGTCCTCATCTTCCTCCACAAAAATGCTCTCACACTGTAAATCATCTGCAGCAATAGATCTAGCTCGTGGCTAGTCTCATCAAAAGTGACATTACAAGTCTCTGAATAATGTTAGTCTCGATATTAAAAACCGAAAACCCTCGAATGAGCGGGATAACCTGAAATATCCCATCAAAAGTTCTTGATTCAAATTTATCTAAATTGCATGTCTTAAGAATAAAACATTTTAATCCAAAAACTCGAAAATGCGAAACAGAGGGTTTTCTACCAAAACGAAGCTCATAAGGAGTCTTGCCTAAAGAAGGTCTCAAAAGACACGATTTGCAATATGGCAAGCAAGATAGCAATAGCTTCGCCCAAAATCTCCTCGGTGTGTTATACTCGTCTAGCATCGTCCTAGCCATTTCGACCAAGGTCCTATTCTTCCTTTCCACCACGCCATTTTGTTGAGGGACGTGCGAGAGGAGAAGCGATGCTCAATACCACGCCAAAGACAAAAAGAAGCAAAAGAAGCATTTTTGAACTCCGTACCATTATCATTGCGAATCGCTCTCAAAGCACCAGAAGCTCGAAGCCAAACGAAGAACAAGGTCATGAAAATAACCAAAAGCTTCATCTTTTGAAGTAAGAAAGAACACCCAAGTATATCTAGAAAGATCATCGACTATGACAAGAATATACCATTTTCCACCGATCGATCGGACTCTGGCAGACCAACAGTATCCATATGAAGCAAGCGCGTCCCGTCCGTCACCATAACCATAGTCACAAAATGGTGTGAGGCGGCAACTTGTTTGCCATGCCTACTGGCGCACATACAACATCCTTGCGACTTTGAGTTTGGGCAAACCTCTCATGAGATCAAGGTTGCTAACTCGTGTCGATGATCAAAACTAATGTGCCCCAAACGTCGATGCCAAAGCCGTAAATCAAGAAGATGTAAGCAAACATTTAAGAGATCCAAAGAAGAGATTTCGAAAAATCAGCTCCAAAATTCTACCAACTCTAGAGATTCCAAACACAAGCTCACCAAGAGAATCAAGCACACGACAAGCATTTTTTAAAAAGCATCTCATAGCCATCATCAAGAAGTCGAGATACGGAAAGGAAATTATACCTAAGCTTGTCCACAAGAGCGACATCCTTTAGAATGAATTTATTGTTTACCCTAATTGATCTTGTTCCTTCAATTCGCCCTTGTGTATCATCTCCAAAGGTGATGAAGTCACCACCTGTTGCCCGCGTGAAAGAGGTGAACCATTTTGAGTTTCCGGTCATGTGGCGTGAACATCCGGAGTCAACGAACCACGTGTTCTTCCCCTTTCCGCGGTAATCCCTGAAAATCAAGGAACAAAAGAACGATGTGTCTCAATACTGGGGTTAGATAAACAAGATTTAGGAATCCAGAGATTGAGACACACGTCTGCAAGGAGTATACAAACCGAAGTACTATCCTTGATTTCATCTAACATTCGGTTATGAGCAATGTTTAAATTAACATGAGACTTAAACTGTCCATGGGTGGTCTCGATCGGCGTTGTCTTTGGCGGTCATACCGCGACCAAAACAGTCGAGCCGGTGACCACCGGTGTCGACCTTGATCGATAAACATTAGAATTAGGATATCTAGAAAATAATGATTTGCATGAGAGAAAATCCTAATCCAGTTTATTCTTTTCGGTGTTAGCATGTCTCATAGAAGCTCTAGGTTGCATGAATGAAATTCTATCAAAATTTTTCCTATCATTTTTCAACCTACGCCAATGTAATTCAATCAAGTGCCCACCTTTCTTGCAATAAGTGCAATGGTATTTGGTACCACTAGAAGAAGCACCATTTGAATTAATACAAGGTTGAGCAAAGCTGCATATTTAAAAGATGTTTTTGCAGGTTGGGTTTTGAATTCAATTAAACCTTTTTCCAAGACTTGAATGACTTTTGGGTTTGAATTTTCTTGAAAAGAATTGAATCCTAAACCTTGCTTCTTATAAGGAGTTTTAGACTTGTCAAGAATCATGTTTAATTGTTTCTTACCTTTAGAAAATTTCTCTAATGTATCATGAAGGTAAGCATTTTCTTTCTCAAGTTAACACAAGCATCACAAGTTTTATTCATAGATTTCTCCTTATACGAAGCAATTTCAAGCTTAAGAGCGGAACATGAAGCACAAGTAGTATTTTCAATATTATCCTTAAGCTTAGCATATTTGACTCTAGCAGCTTCTAAGATATCTTTAATTTCACGTTCCTTTTCTAAACATGAAGTGCAAGGGCTAGATTCAAATACATCAAAAGCAATCAATTTACTAGATTCTAAACATTTTTCACAAGGAGCACTTTTAATTTCATTTAGTTCAGATCTAGCATTCTCAAGTTGTTGTACGTAAATATTATAAATGATTGTAACTTGGTAATTTCAATGCATAGCATGACAAGATAAACATTCATCAGGTTCAAGAGTCTTAGCATTTTTAAGCTCTACTTTTAGTTTGTTAATCTTTGACTCTAATTTCTTATTCTTTGTCATGACAAATTCTAGCGCTTCATCTTGACTAAGCAATTGCTCAACTATAGAATCATATTTAGCAGAAAGCTCATCATAAGAAAAAGATACCTCATTATCATCAATGTCGTCCGTGTCAGCCATGAAGCACATGCCAGTGAAGTCTTTGGCCTTCCCTTTCTTTTTGCCTTGAGGGATCTCCTCCTCCTTGTCCTCCTCACTCCCGGTATCCACATCGCTCAAGGATTGATCCTCAAAAGCGGCAAGGACCCGGTGAGCAGCCTTCACAAGCTTATTAGCCTCATACCTTGATTTGTTGAAAGGAGGCTTCTTCCAAGTAGCTTTCCTTCCTTATGATTGCTCTTACCTTTCACTTGGGGCAATTTGTCGGATATGATTGAGCTCACCACATTCATAGCATGTCACAGGACCACCTCTCTTTTGTTTCTCACATTATTGTAGGCCGTGTGAATTTTTTAGCTAGAAGAGCTAACTCTTTCAGAATACTTTCAAGCTCCTCTTCATGAATAGCGATAAACAAGCAAATGAAAATCCGTAAGAAGATTCAAAAGAGTCATCAAAAGCCTTTTGAGAGGATCGCTACCAAAGCTAAATTATCTTTCTTGGGATGATCAACTCTTTTAATTTCATGAGTCTTGAGTTTACTATAAAGCAATTCTAAAGTAAGACTTGAAAGATCAACATTTTCCTCTATAGCAAGAGCCTTCATCTCCCACTCCTTGGTGTTGATTGCGGCCAAGAGATGAGTGGCATTTTCAGATTGAGAATATTCAATATCAACGACTTTCATTTGATTAATTACTTTATTAAAGCGATCGAAAATGTCATCGATGCTCTCTCCAGACGCATCTCGAATTTATTGTATTCACGCTTGTAAACCTGTTTGACGACCTTTTTGATTTGGGACGAACCTCATGATATGTTTCGAGAGTGTTCCAAATTTCGTCTGCAGATTGAAAGATTACAAATTCTGTCATATTCTTGTCTACCAAGTGCACCATATAAAAGATTCTTAGCCTTATTGTTGTTAGCCAAAAGAATTGCGAAGCGTGTGTAGCAATTTCAGAATAACCAATGGGCTCTAACAACATCCCAAATAGCTTGTCCTCGCTCTCAAGAAAGACGCGCATACGATTCTTCCAATAGGCATAGTCGTGCCCATCGAAGATATGCGATTTAGTAGAAAACTTATCCATCGCCAAAGTTGGTGGACCGGTTAAGATCAAGATTGAACTAACCTGGGCTCGATACCACTTGTTGGACCGTAAAGGCGACTAGAGGGGGTGAATAGGAGCACGCCACTTTTTCACAAATTATGAACTCAATACAATTTCACTCCAGTAGCTATTAGAAAGCTATGAAGATCAATATACCAATCTGTTGGAAGACTAGTATTGAATCCAATTAAACCCCTAAGCAATGTGACAATAATCGGCAAGAATCAAAGCAACACAAATCTTGGCGGTCCGACCTCATCTTGAACGGTCGGACCGATTGCGGGCGGTCGGACCATTTATTATCTTGGCGGTCGGACCGCTCCAAATCGGTCGGACCGGTGGTGACGGGCGGTCGGACCGCGATCTACGAACCGATCCAAACAATAAAATCACCGATGACGAAGTTGCAATTAGGTCTAACTTTTGATTCTCAACTCCAAACTTCACGAAACTTTGCACACACCTTCTCTATGCTATTGAGGACCTATTCCAATCGAATATTATGATAATTCTTGGAACGATCTTGAGCAATTGTCAATTGATTAACAGAAGGTCTAAAACCGGGCAAGAACAAAAACTTGATCCTAATGCTTGTTCGTGAGTGATTGATGATCAAGATGATGCTAGATAGATTCACACATATCACAGCAAGCTAATTCACGTGAAAGAATCAATCACAAACTCGCGGATCAAAGAAAGTTCTAAAAACACGAAATTGAAAGCAAGAACGAAAAGAGACTTATCTCAAGCAAACCTTGCATAGATTGATTTCGTGATTGATGCTGGATTACATCCACACCATCATGGATCAGTAGACAATCAAGGATCACGAAATTCTCCTCAAACCATGAAAAGCCCTAGCCTCCACCTCAACTCCCCTAAAGACAATTAGGGTTTTGAAACATAAAAAGGCGAGAGAGAGAGGGGTGCAACTACCACCTCCTCCTATTTATAGTGGAGGCCTAGACTCCTAGGGTTTGACTCAATTGGGCTCCCGTTAAGGCCCACTAACAAACGGGTCACACACGCACGCTTCGCAAAGCGCCGTCTTTAACTTTTTGACCTAAACCGCTTCACCATGCGTCATGGATTTGCCAATAGGTCACCTTTGTCCATCTTGTGTCACGCTTGAGTCGTTGACTCACCCGCATCGTCGATCGCTCGACCTCAACTCTTCAAGTCTAGTCCCGATTCTCCTCGCCGTTGACCGTCGTTGACCACCAAGCTACCTGCACAACCACAGACAAGAAAACATGTATTCGGGAACAAGTTCTTCACAACTTGACCCATGTTAGTCAAAACATGCATCATGCAAATCATATGCCATGAAACCAATGACTTTGACCTAACAAAACAACATCGCCACGGTTGGTCGTCGTTCAAGTAGAAAGCGGTCGACCGCTCCCGAGGTGAGCGGTCGGACCGCTTTGGCCGGCCGGACCGCTCCTCAATGAGCTTGTCGGACCGCCTATGGGACTTAGCCGAAATTCATACTCCCAAAATCCAAACCTTCGGAAATTAAAACGAATAGAACTTCTTCTTGGAGACTCCAAAATTATGAGACCAAGTGCATTGGGATCCCTCACTTGCCTACAACACCTATTTTTGGCCCACTGTTTTGAACACTTTTAGGTCACCGCCGGTCCGATCGCTTCACATGGCGGTCCGACCGATTTGGGACCGATCGGACCGCCGTGCAAGGACCGGTCGGACCGCCCCTGTCCAGAATACTTGTAGCTTTGTCGAAAACACGTGAAACTACAAACCGTAAACGCCATTGCCAATTGTCACATCATCCTAAGATCTGTAACATATTCACATGAATTCCACAACATGAGAAAACATTAGCAAATGGAAAAGAGTACAACATATAGCTCTACATACATCTTTGTTCTAAGCGTCATTGTCGAGGTACAGATTTTTGAACACGTCCGACAAATCTGTATTTTGTACAGAGTGTTGTGTACGCGAATCAGCTTGTTCCTAGTACTTCATGGTTAGAAGTATCTCAACCATCTCACTCGTGAGACGTGTTCCTCTCTCCTCCAATATTCTTTCAAAAAACTGAAAGCAAACCCAGAGAAAACCATCGAGACGGGATCAGTTAACACATCACGTACAAGTATAGATAGCACGGAATATGTTAACTTATGGGCATGCCACTATTGCAAAATTTCAAAGCATTTTGAGTTGAAATCCACTGTATCACTGTCCAGATAGGTGGATAGTTCCCCACTCCTTAGGGTTATTCTTGGTTGCAGACGACGTTGTAAAAGAAGATCACTTGGATCTGGTGGAAGAGCCACCAAAGATCTTGCCCCACATATTTATCTTGCTACTTGGGGCGGGGGCTACTGGAGGTCGTTGCAAGCGGACTCATCAGAACTTATTTTCATACCTTTGGTAAACCTTGTGTAATCGAGAACAAACTTCTGCAAAATTGTTAGTATAGTATAGCCCTATAGCATCAATAAGAAGACCAAGAACATTAGCAAATGCTTTAATTTTACCTCTAGAATACAAAACAAATACAAATGCATATAGGAACGGGATTTCTCTCCAATATTTAAGGTATTTAGTTTTCATAGCAACAATAGCCTCGCGTAAAACTAAGTCATTTTCATACATTTTCAAATCAGTAGAAATCTCTAAAATACTATGCACAATGATAAGAGATGTTGGATAGTAGATAGTGGACAAAGCAACAGTGGCCTTATAAACAAATTAAAACATGTAGTATCTTATCAACAATGAACCAATGCTGCTCAATCAATAGTATACTATTGTCAGTGCTCTCATAGTGCGTTTGAATAGAAACAGAAAAAGTGCTCTTATATGGTAAAAGTGTCGGACCCGGATTTTCTAAGCCCGAATCCTCTGTGGAAATATTGTGCTACTCCCAGGATCACTAGGTAGCACTCAAAGGCACATTGCTAAATCAATTCATACAAGGTGTAATTTAAGACATTTAATATATTACAATCTTCAGAGTAACGTAGACCATGTCGGGTCAAGTTTTACAAAAGGCCAGGCAGGTCAAATTGATTACATTACATAAAAGCATCGTAACTACAGCGGAAGCAAAAAGGGTAGAGCTCATCTCTCCACAGGCAGGCGACTGGGGTAACCTGTGTACGACGGATATTACCCAAGGGGTTGGATAATATCTGCTGTACGCAAGTGCCGAACGAGTCCACTTAGACTGAGGCAAGATCTAGACTATAGACTAGACTACTTTTCATCATTTCCTTGTCCGTCGACTTCTGGGTCTTCGTAGTATGCGTAGTCCCCTTGATCACAACTTCCGTGCTCGCGAGCCAACACACAAGATATAATAATATACATGCATGGCTTCACAAGGGTGGCTCGGGTTCTTTTATTTGCTAAAGCAATATTTTCAATAATCATAATTACAAATTCTTATGACTTAGCATTTTAAACAAATTACATTTCATTAAAGAGAGTAAGTGCAATATTAAATAACAGTAGAGGTTCCCTCCATCGAAAACTCTACACATGCATCATTTAATTGGAGCTACCTCCGCTCCTCCATACCACTAAGCTCGGCGGCTCAGGAAAAATCCAACATTAGGCTAGATGAGCCGACCCGGTTGTCATACCACTCACAAAGGTTTTTGAAATAGAACTAACTCAAGTTAAGTTCTCATGTCCACCTTTGACCGTGGGCACGGCTGTTTAAACAGTTTAGACTCTGCAGAGGTTGTACACTGTACCCACAAGAGATAATCATACTCATTACCCCCACATGATTTCGTAGTCATGTAATTGAGCGATCGTCACAGTAACCTTTCAAACTACCTCGCCCCTTCCGTCATCTCACTCATATGGACCACACCCATAAGTTGTGTGAGATGTTCACCACAACGACTAACGCAGCTGGCAACTTCACCCTACCACAGAGTCCCTTTCAAGCCGATCGCAACACGCGCTTGCACGTTCCCACTCACCGACCAGTGGGATGACATCCATGGTTTAATAATTTTACTAAGCCAAGTTGCACTTTTCAAACTTCTGGTTGTACTTATTTTACATGAGAGGTCATGACAAGATTAAGTTCTTAATTCATCCAGGCGGTTCATACCACCTACCAACCACTCTCGTGCACGACGGCGCCCACCACTCTTTCCATCCGCCCAGATGTGGACTAGCAAGTTGTTTATGGTTTTGGGGAGGAAAAGACAATTATCATAACACGCCAGTCATTTACCCATAATGATTGCCCAAAATAACTTTCATGATTAAAAGATGATGATCATGACATTTATTGTTCCGGTACTTAAGCAAGACTAGCATGTCGCTTAAGTACAAGCTATGCTAGTATTTACCACATATTTACTAGGGTGACATGGAATAATGGATTCAATTATTAAGGATGGATTATAATTAATTAATCATCAAATGAGTGTTTAACTACCTTAAACTTTAACATACATTTGATTACAGAATTAAATCATGCAATTTTGATATTTTAAATTGTTGGACCGAAATGGCGACTAGAGGGGGGGTGAATAGGAGTACGATCTCTTTTTCACAAAGATCGAATTCAACACGATTTTCACTCCGATAGCTATGAGAGTTATGAAGATCAATATCCAAGCACAGCAGAAGTCTTGTATTGAATCCAATCTAAACCCCGGAGTAAAACAACCAAAATCAACCAAAACTCAATTTTCAAGTGTTGGGCGGTCTGACCTCTATGTCAATGGCGGTCGGACCGGTCACATTGGGCAGTCGAACCAGTCACTAGTGGCGGTCTGACCTCCAGCCTGATGAACAGTAAAATCATCCCGAAAATGAAGTTGTAAATAGGTCTAACTTGTAACACACCTTCTCTAGAATATCAGGAACCTATTCCAATCAAAGATCATGAAGATCCTTGGTAAAGTTCTGACTTTTTTCCGTTCGAGTGAAGGATGGCTCAAAACCGAGTCAAAACGAAAACTAGATTCAAAACCTTGCTCGTGGGTTAGAGATGATCCTAGATGAGTTCCCACAAGTCACAGCAAGCAAGATTAGGGGCAGAAACCAAAGGAAAACTTGAGAATCAAAGACGGCCCCAAAATCACAAAATTGAGAGCAAAAACGAAAAGAGACTCATCTCAAGAAAAATTGCATAGATTGATTTGTGATTGTTGCTGGTTTACAGTCACTCCATCACAGAGGACAAAACTCAATACATGAGCACACAATCAATCTCCTCTTAAAGAATCCTAACCTCTCCACTCCCTAATCTCAAAAACAAAACTAGGGTTTCAAATAAGCAAGAGGATCAAGGAGGTGCTACAGCACCCTCCCATATTTATAGTGGGGGCTAACCTTCTAGAAGAGTTTCCTATTGGGCACCCGTTAAGCCCACACACAAACGGGTTTAACACACGTACGCATTTTAAAGTGTCGTCTTCATCTTCTCTTGACCTAAACCGCTTCTCCTTGCGTCGTCTTGCGCCGCGGTTTATCCAAAAGCAATCAAGGCGGTATTTTAGTGATATTACCAAAATACCCCTTCTCGATCCTTCTCCAAAGATCGAGTCTAATCTTCATGAAGCAATCCTATGCTTCGCCACGTGTAGGTTGATCAACGGCTCTCATCATGTTGGCAAGTCTCTCCCATCCGGCTCCCACCGAAACCACCATGGCACTTAGACCGACCCCCGCGCCGCTTGATGCAACCCGTCGCACCGAACTTCCCGTTCGGTCATCCTTGTCCATTTTGCGCAATGCTCGAATCCAAGGACTTCATTCGGCATCATTGATCTTCTGAACCTCAGCTCTCCAAGCCTAGTCCCGATCATCCTCGCAGTTAACCGTCATTGACCTCCGAGCAACCTGCACAACAATAGACCAAGAAATCGATTCCGAGAACAAGTTCTTCGTAACTAGACCCACGTTAGTCAAAACTTGCATAATGCAGCACATATGCACTAAAAACCATGAACTTGACCTAACAAACAAACATCGCTGCCAAAATGGCGACGAACAAGTGAAAATCAGTCAGACCGCCACCCAAGGGCCGGTCTGACCGCCCAGCTAGGGACTTAGCCAAATTTCACACCTTGAAATCCGAAACCTCTCTGAAAATTTCAAATTAATAGATCTTTTGACTGGAAGCTCCAAAAATTATGAGACCAAGTGTATGAGAATCCCCTCTCTTGCCTACACCCTCTATTTTTGGCCCAGCTCTAAATTCGACCAAACATAACTGACCGGTCCGACCGCCGCCTATGGTCGGTCTGACCACTAGGGGTGGCCAGTCAGACCGCCACTGGCCGGTCTGACCACCGCCCTAACCATTCAGACCGCCTAAGACCTGACAGCACGGAGATTTTGCCAAAAATGCGTGATTTGACAAACCTTTAAAGCCATTGCCAATTGTAATATCATCCTAAGATCATGGGCAAATTCCCACAATATCCACATAAATAAATATCATTTGCATAAAATATAGGCTCAAAATGATCAATGTATTAACTCACCTTGGTTAAAAGCAGTAGGGTCTTGGTATTCTTGAGCTTGATCGAAGTGGACGTCTCCTGCGTCTTCGAACCCAAATCGGACGAATGTATCGGAAAAGGCACAACAGCAAAGAGAGTAAATAAATACAAAACCCATAACAAATGAACTATAAATTAAACAAGATCAGTGCCATTAGTAAGATCTTGAATTTAGAAGATTTTAGGAACAAGTTTCATAATTTTTTGAGTTATAACGAAGGATATATGAATTTTTGAAGCTTTTCAAATGAATTTTTAATTGAAAAGAAAATCAGAAAGACAGAAAAATCCTCGTGCTGACACGCGGCATGTGAATAGCACTTGGTCCACCACACAAAGCGTGGACCGAGTCCACATACACCGGCGCACGGCTACAGTAGTCGGGCCCACCTGTCAGTAACAACACGCGTGGGGGGATTAAAAGACGCATGTGCGGGCGCGGCTGACGCTTCGCATCTTCCGCCCAAAGAGAGAGGGGAGACGAGGGGGCGCACGGGAGCGACGACGAGCGGTGGCGCAGGGGGGAGAAGGGCCAGAGCTCGGGTGGCACCGGGAGTGACGGGGAATCCGGAGGTGGAGGCGACGGCGGCTCGGGAGCGGCGGATCCAGCGGGGCGGCGACAGCCGGAGACGAAGAAGAAGGGCCGGAGGCGCAGGGAGCTCGGCTTCGACGGCTCCGAGGAAGAAGAGAGGAGGAGGCGAGTTGGGGAAGGGAGGGGAGAAGAGTAGGGGTGTGGGCGGCTTTTGTAGACGAGGGGGTGAGCCAGGCGCGACAGGAAGGAGGCGTCCGGAGCAAGCAGGGGAGCATGCTGGCGCAGGAGTCTGCGCGACACGGGCGGCGGTATTGGCACTGGACGGCCTTGGAGGAGGAGGCGAGGCGGTCGGGCGACGGGCACAGGAGCGCTGAAGCGGAGGAAGGGAGTTCCGGGCGGTGCCAAGCCAGGAGCGACGGGGAAGAAGGCAAGGGGGGTTCGGGCGACGTGCACACGGCGCAGGAGCAGGCGCTGGCGGCGATGGCGCTGGGAGAGGAGGAGAAGGGGGGTCCAGGCGGCACGGTCGGCTGGGCCGGGGCGGAGCGGGCTAGGCCAGAGGGAGAACTGGGCCGATTTGTGGCCCAAAAACAAGGTATGGAAGAATTTCAATTTGAAATTCGATTTTTTGAAAACCAAATCTAATTGTCTTTTGAAAAAAATAATGTTACAAATATATCCTCCTTAAACGGAATCTCAACCCCGAGATTTGAGCTGCTCTGAGAACAAAGACGGGAAATCCAGCTTTAACAGGTCTTCACGCTCCTAGGTGTCTTCTCTTGCAGAGTGATTGCTCCACTGGACTTTGTAAAGGTGGATGATCTCGAGTATTTGTTTGCTTCTCGATGACGTCGAGGATCTTAATCGGATGCTCCGGATGGTCAGATCCTTCTGAAGGGCGATGGCTTCAACTGGAGTCTGCTCTTCAGGTACTCTGAGACATTTCTTGAGCTGAGAGACGTGAAACACATTGTGAACGTCCGATAGACTTTTCGGTAGCTCCAGCTGATAGGCGACTTCTCCACGCTTGGCGGTTATCGGAAATGGGCCTATGTATCTTGGTGCGAGCTTGCCTTTCACTTTAAATCTTCGAGTCCCATGAAGCGATGACACCTTGAGATATACACTATCTCCAACTTCAAAGGTTAATTCCCTTCGACGGTTGTTGGCATAACTCTTTTGTCTGGACTGAACTGCTTGAAGGCGATCTCTGATTAGTCAAACTTTCTCTTCTGCTTGCTTGAGAGTATCTGGTCCGAAGATATACTCTTCACCTAATTCTGACCAATGCAGAAGAGTTCTGCATTTTCTTCCATAGAGCGCTTCAAACGGGGACATTTTCAAACCTAACTGAAAATTATTGTTGTATGCAAACTCGACATACGATAGATATTTTTCCAGTCTACGGTGAATTCCAATGCACAAGCTCGAAGCATGTATTCTAGAATCTGATTCGTTCTTTCGGTCTGACCATCAGTCTGAGAATGATACGCTGTGCTGAAAGCAAGGTATGTCCCAAGAGCATCATGCAGACTAGCCCAGAGGTGCGAGGTGAACTGAGAACCTCGATCTGAGACTATCCTGTTGGGTACTCCATGTAGGCATACAATACGAGCCATATACAACTCTACTAACTTGTCTCCCTTGTAAGTTGTCTTCACTAGGATGAAATGAGCGACTTTAGTCAATCTATCCACTATAACCCATACTGAGTCACAATCGGACTTGGTTCGAGGGAGACCTGTAATTAAATCCATTCCAATTTCTTCCTATTTCTATTGAGGGATCTGTAGCAGTTGAAGCAATCCTGGTGGTCTCTGGTGTTCAGCTTTGATTCGCTGACACACATCACAACAAATTACAAACTCAGCGATATCTCTTTTTATTCATGGCCACCAATACAGAATCTTCGTATCTTGATACATCTTGGTGCTGCCTGGATGCAGGGTATATGCTGAGCTATGAGTTTCTTTCAAAATCAAATCCTGGAGTTCCCTCTGGTGGAGAACAAAGAGACGTTTCCCATACCATAGGATTCCTTGTTGATCTTCGATCATCTTTGGGGCTTTTCCTTTGGCCATAAGTTGCTTGAACTTCTGGACTCTGGGATGTCCCTCTTGGGCGGTCTTGATCTGCACTTCTAGAGTTGGATGCATTTCCACGGCGTCCATAGTACCTTGTTCTATTAAACAAAGGTTGAGTGCCTCAAATTCCTTATAGAGCTCAGGTTGATGCTCTTGAACCATAATATTACTGCAGTAGGACTTGTGGCTTAATGCATCAGTAACTACATTAGCCTTTCCAAGATGGTAATGGATATCTAAGTTGTAATCCTTTATCAGTTCCAACCATCTCCTCTGTCGAAGGTTGAGATCTGTTTGTGTGAAAATATATTTGAGACTCTTGTGGTCTGTGTAGATATCACAATGATTTCCAATCAAGTAATGCCGCCAAAATTTTAAGGCATGCACTACTGCTGCTAACTCCAAATCATGAGTGGGGTAGTTGTCTTCGTGAGGACGGAGTTGTCTGGATGGGTAAGCTACAACTTTTCCTCCTTGCATGAGTACGCAACCAAGACCTTAACATCAAGCATCACAATAGACTTCAAAGTCCTGATGAATGTCTGACAGGATTAACACTAGTGCATAAATTAACATTTTCTTCAAATCTTGAAAACTCTTTTCACAAGCTTATGTTCATTCATACTTCTTTTCCTTTTTAAGCAGATTGGTCATTGGTTTGGAAAGCTTGGAGAATCATTCTATGAAGCATTTGTAGTATCTGGCCAAACTGAGAAAACTACGCACTTCTGTTACTGAGGTAGGCTACTTCCATTCCGTTACAACCTCTACTTTGGATGGAATAACTGCAATTCCTCCCGTGGTTACAATATGTCCAAGGAAACTGATCTTTTGAAGCCAAAATTCACATTTACTGTACTTGGCATAAAGCTGGTGCTCTTTAAGCTTTTCTAGGGCCAATTGCAGATGTTCAGTATGCTCTTCATTGGTCTTGGAATAGATCAAGATGTCGTCTATGAATACGACGATGAACTTGTCCAGATATTCCATGAATACTTTGTTCATGAGGTTCATGAAGTAGGCTGGCACATTGGTCAAGCCAAATGGCAGGACTGTGTACTCATACAGGCCATACCGGGTGGTAAAAGCCGTTTTAGAAATATCCTCATTCTTGATCTTGAGTTGGTGGTAACCTGACCTTAGGACTATCTTGGAAAAAACTGCGGCTCATGTCAACTGATCGAACAGGTCATCAATGCGAGACAAGGGATACTTGTTCTTGATGGTTACCTCATTGAGTGCTCTGTAATCTACACACAATCTGGCGGTGTCGTCCTTCTTCTTCACAAAAAGTACTGGTGAACCCTAGGGAGAGAAACTAGGTCGAATAAAACCTTTTTCTTGTAAAACTTCAATCTGCGTCTTGAGCTCTTCAAGATCGTCGATGGCCATTCTGCATGGTCTCTTGGCAATTGAGGTTGTCTCTGGTTTCAAGTTGATTACAAACTCAACATATCTGACTGGCGGCATGCCTGGCAATTCTTCAGGGAAGACATCAGGCTAGGCTTGGACTACAGGCGTTGTCTATTGGGATAACTCTTCAAAGTGGTGGATTGCTCGATCCAAGGGAGAGGAACGATCCACACTAACCTTTATTAGGTTTCTTGGATTATTGGTGAGCACCACTTTTCTGTTGGCACAATCTATTAATTCTTTGTATTCGGCCAACTAATCCATCCCTAGGATGATATCTAGAGTCTGAGATTCTAGCACAAGAAGGTTTGATAGGAATCCAGAATTTTCCAAAGTAATCTCTACTCTGGGACTAACTGAGGTAGCATAAAGAGGTCCCCTAGGTGAACTAAGTACCACGGGTTTCTTTAACTTATAGGTTGGCAACTTAAGATTCAACAAACTTTCTTGAAACAAAAGAGTGTGAAGCTCCAGAATCAAACAAAACTTGCGCGGGTACTGAATTAACAGGGAACGTACCCATAAGCACTCCTGAGGCATCCTGGGCCACCTCGGTTGTGACATGATTCACACAGCGGCGGCTTGGTGTCGGGGTAGACCTTGAGGCTCGTGACGTCTGATGACTCTTCATTTGGTTGGAAGCTTGGCCTTGAGTCGGGGCGGCTCCTGCATTGAACTTCGCAGTAGGGTTCTGACGTTGAGCGCACCTGTTAGCAAAATGCCCTTTCTCTCCACAGTGGAAGCAGTGAATGTGAGCTGCTGGATTGACAGTTGCAAGTTGCCCAGCGGGGTGAAGAGCGCAGAAGCCACTTCCTTGGGGACGTGGGGCTGGAGCTGGACCTCTTGGCGGCAAAGCTGCAGGCGGTCCGAAGGATGAGCTACCCTGGAAAGTGGATCTCTGTGGAAAACTGCCTTGTGGCCTCTGAAATGCCATCTTTCTCTTGCGATTGACTTCGGCGGCCTTTCTCTCATTTTTCAGCACTGTGGCTTTGTTGACCAAGTGATGGAAGCTGGGGTAATCATGGAGGATAAGATGGACTCGCATGTCCTCACGCATACCTTCCACGAATCAGTCAATCTTTTCTTCTTCATCAGATACGTCATTGGGGGCGGATTGGGAAAGCTGATTAAACTTGGTCAGAAACTCATTTACTCACATTTGACCTTGCTTGAGACCCTGAACTTGGTCTTCTTTAACCTCATGGCACCATCTAGTACAAAGTTGGTCCTGAACGCGGCCTTGAATTCAGCCCAGGGAATTGGCTGCCAAGCGGGTGCAGCTTCATATACTGGTACTTCGACCATTTATTCTATGGCGGTGGGGTCTGGTTGGTTGCTAGTTGTAGATGATGCTACTCCTGCTTCTTCTTCTTTGTCTTCTGTCATTGAGCTGTTACCACCTCGAGCAGCGAGGTAGTTTTCCCACCATGCAGCGGCGGCTCCTTTCAGCTGATTGGTGGCAAAGTCCATCTTGTCTTCATCTGAGCAGCGGGCAAGGCGGAGCTTCTCAATGTCTCTGAGCCAGTCTTCCGCTTCTAGGGGTTCATTGGTGGCAGCAAAAGTGATGGGTCTTGTCCGGAGAAAGTCTGCCAGCTTGGAGTTACGGTCGGCTGTTCCAGTCTGCTGACTGGCGAGTAGAGCTTGAAGGATCTACATCTGCTGGAACATAACCTGAGCCATTGATGGGTTTGCTAGTAGTGGGGGAGGTAGATCTTGTCCTTAGCCACGACCACGGCCATTTCCACGGACTCATCCTCGGCCAGTTGCAAAGGCTCCATGGGCTAGGACGGCGGCTCTTCTAGGTAGAATCTAAAGAAAAGTTGAGGCTTAGAACAAGAGGGAGTATATGAGGGTTTACTAGCCCTCTAAGGCACACACAGAAGAACATTAAACCAACAAGAAGATCAAATACATACAATACAAAGCCTAGAATGGTTGCATTATATTAAGGGGTTAGGTGTTACATGACTCCTGACACATAGCATATAGGCTAAGCTAAGTTATGACACAAGATACAAACACATCGTCTACAAAAGAAGAAATAAAAAGTGCTTGCAACTAAAATACTGCTAAAGCAAGCACTACTAGCTAAACTAGGCTAACTACTCCTCCATCGGGAACTGGCCACTACAAGCGGTGTAGTTACCCGAGGAGCGGGAAAGGGAGTGACTATGGCTGAAGGTCGGCGAGCTGGAACGGGAACGGTCGCTATTGATGCTGGGCGAACGGGAGCAGGAACGGGAACGGCTGAGGTTGCGTCCACGGCTGGGCTCGCCAAGGTTGATGAAGGGCTGCGGAGTGGGGCGTCGCACGCTCTTGCGCGCGGTCATCCGGGTGCGGGCTCCTTAGGGCCGGAGTGGTCAATCGAGCATCCTGTCTCTGGAGGCGATGGCTGGTGGAGGAGGAACTGGAGCTGGAGTGGAGATCGCAGTGGCGGCCATGAGTCGAGCCAACTCTGTGACGGCGGCGTCTCTCTCCTGAACTACAGCAAGGCGAGCCTCGTCGCTCCTGATCAAGTTGTTGCGGAGGGTGTAGGAGTGGGCGTAGCTGCCGGTGAGAAGCATTCGAAGCTGCCGGATCTCATCCATGGCGGTGCGGATGTTGGCAGGTGTAGCCAAGGTACTGCATCAGCTGGCGAAGGATGTCTACAAAATCTCCTTTGCTCTCTCCATGGGAACAATGGTACCACGGGCCATCGGACGATGGGGTTGCCATCTACAATTTTTGAAACAGGAGAAAAGTCAGTAAAAAAACTTAATAAAAGTAGAGATAAGTATATAACTAAGAGTGATGAGTAGAAGCAATAAGTACTCTATATTTTTATCAATATTTTTCTTTAATTTTTGAAAATAAGACCCATATATGTCTAAAGGCAACGACCAATCTAACTAAGGATTCTACAGTCGTATGCTCTGATACCAGCTCTGTCAGATCCGAATTTTCTAATCCCGAATCCTCTGTGAAAATACTATGCTATTCCCTGGATCAATAAGTAGCACTCACTGGAACATTGCTGAATCAATTCATACAAGTCGTAATTTAAGACATTTAATATATTACAATCTTCAGAGTAACGTAGACCACGTCGGGTCAAGTTTTACAAAAGGGCTGGGCAAGCCAAATTGATTACATTACATAAAAATAACATAACTACAGCGGAAGCAAAAGGGGTAGAGCTCATCTCTCCACAGGCAAGCGATTGGGGTAACCTGTGTACGACGGATATTACCCAAGGGGTTGGACAATATCTGTTGTACGCAAGTACAAAACGAGTCCACTTAGACTAAGGCGAGATCTAGACTATAGACTAGACTACTCCTCATCGTTTCCTTATATGTCGACTTCTGGGTCTTCAAAGTATGCGTAGTCCCCTTGATCTACATCATCTGGAGGATTTGGAGGAGAGTGAGGATCAGCACAACTTTCGTGCTCACGAGCCAACACACAAGATGCAATAATATACATGCATGGCTTCACAAGGGTGGCTCGGGTTCTTTTATTTGCTAAAGCAATATTTTCAATAATCATAATTACAAATTCTTATGACTTAGCATTTTAAACAAATTGCATTTTATTACAGAGAGTAAGTGCAATATTAAATAACAGTAGAGGTTCCCTCCATCGAAAACTCTACACATGCATCATTTAATTGGAGCTACCTCCGCTCCTCCATACCACTGAGCTCGGTGGCTCAGGAAAAATCCAACATCAGGCTAGATGAGCCGATCTGGTTGTCATACCACTCACAAAGGTTTTTGAAAAAGAACTAACTCAAGTTAAGTTCTCATGTCCGCCTTTGACCGTAGGCACAACTGTTTAAACAGTTTAGACTCTGCAGAGGTTGTACAATGTACCCATAAGAGATAATCATACTCGTTACCCCACATGATTCTGTAGTCATGTAATTGAGCGATCACCACAGTAACCTTTCAAACTACCTCGCCCCTTCCGTCATCTCACTCATATGGGCCACGCCTATAAGTTGTGCAAGATGTTCACCACAACGACTAACGCAGTTGGCAACTTCACCCTACCACAGTGTCCCTTTCAAGCCGGTCGCAGCACGCGCTTGCACGTTCCCACTCACCGACCAGTGGGATGACATTCAGGGTTTAATAATTTTACTAAGCCAAGTTGCACTTTTCAGACTTGTGGTTGTACTTGTTTTACATGAGAGGTCATGACAAGATTAAGTTCTAAATTCATCCGGGCGATTCATACCACCTACCAACCACTCTCGTGCACGACTGCACCCACCACTCTTTCCATCCGCCCAGATGTGGACTAGCAAGTTGTTTAGGGTTTTGGGGAGGAAAAGTCAATTATCATAACACGCCAGTCATTTACCCATAATGACTGCCCAAAATAACTTCCATGATTAAAAGATGATGATTAGGACATTTATTGTTCTGGTACTTAAGCAAGACTAGCATGTCGCTTAAGTACAAGCTATGCTAGCATTTACCACATATTTACTAGGGTGATATGGAATAATGGATTCAATTATCAAGGATGGTTAATAATTAATTAATCATCAAATGGGTGTTTAACTACCTTAAGCTTTAACATACATTTGATTACAGAATTAAAGCATGCAATTTTGATATTTTAAATAAATATAATTTGCATAAAATGTAGGCTCAGAATGATCAAAGTATTGGCTCACCTTGTTTGAAGGCAGTTGGGTCTTGGTATTCTTTAGCTTGATCGAAGTGGAGGTCTCCCGCGTCTTCGAACCCTAATCGGACGAATGTATAGGAAAAAGGCACAACAGTAAAGAGAGCAAATAAATATAAGACCTATAACAAATGAACTCCAAATTAAACAAGACTAGTGCCATTAGCAAGATCTTGAATTTAGAAGATTTTAGGAACAAGTTTTATAATTTTTGGAGTTATAACGAAGGAGATATGAATTTTTGAAGCTTTTCAAATAAATTTTTAATTGAAAAGAAAATCAGAACACTGAAAAAATCCTTGTGCTGACATGTGGCACAAGAATAGTGCTCAGTCCAGCCCACAGTGCGTGGACCGAGTCCACACGCACCGGCGCACGGCTACAGTAGCCGGGCCCACCTATCAGTGACAGTGTGCGGGGGGTTAAAAGACGTGTGTGCGGGTGGCGAGCGGCAGCACAGGGGGGCGAGGGGCGGAGTTCGGGTCGCGCCGAGAGCGAGGGGGGAGCCGGAGGTGGAGGCGACGACGGCTTGGGAGCGGTAGATCCGGCGGGGCGGCAGTGGCCGGAGGCGGAGAAGAAGGGGAGGAGACGCAGCGAGCTCGGCTTCGACGGCTCCAAGGAAGAATAGAGGAGAAGGCGAGGAAGAATAGAGCCGGCGGGGTGAGCCTGGCGCAAAGAGGAAGGAGGCGGCCGGAGCAATGGGGAGGAGGAGCGCTCAGCATGGGGTAGCACGCGACACGGGCGATGCTAAGAAGCGGCGGGTGGCAGAGGAGGTGGGGCGACGGCGCATGGGTGTGGGAGCGCCGGAAGTGGAGGAACAGGGGGTCCGGGCTGCGCCAAGCCGAGAGTGGCGGGGAAGGAGGCAGGGGAACTCGGGCGGCCGGTGCAGAGCAGTCTGCGGCCGCGACGCCAGAGAGGAGGAGAAGGGGTCCAGCGGCGCGGCTGGGTGGGGAGGAGCGGCCGGGCGGGCGGGAGAATGGGTGATTTGGGGCCCAAAACAAGGTATGGAAGAATTTCAATGTGAAGTTCAATTTTAAAATTTGAAAACCAAATCTAATTGTCTTTTGAAAAAAAAGAATGTTACAAAAAGACTCTCGAGCATTAGGTAAGTAGAGTTTCATCTTACCAGCTTGTCCAAACCGAACTTTCTTGGACGTACACCCATTGCCCTACATAAATTCTTATATGCTGCTATTTTTACGTTAGAATTATTCAAGAAATATATTGCATCGCGAAAAGATTTAAGATACACGTCCAACCTCTTCGGACCGGATTTGACTATTAGGTTAATAATATGATAAGTGCATCACTGATGTAGCAAGAAGGAATCGGCGTATGTATTGAAGATTGGAGTAAGAATATCCATAGCCTTAGAGTTTGTAGCGACATTGTCTAGAGTAATTGTGAATATTTTGTTTGTAAGACCAAAGTCTTCCACGACTTTGATAATATAGTCCGTAATATTCTTGAAAGTGCATGCTACATCAATTAATTTGAAACTTATAATTCTTTTATCCATTACCCACTCATCATTAACATAATGAGCAACTACACTAAGATAATCCTCCCTTACGCGTCCACTCTATATGTCTGAGGTCAGGGCCATCGAAAATGTGCACGTAGCAAATTTATCCTTTAATTTATTATGACATTTATTATAGTGTTTTACTAGATCCCTAGTTGTTGTCTGTCTAGAATCGGAAGATAATATAAGATTATGTGATGTTCTAACGTAAGTTTGGAAAGCGTTAGACTCTCCAAAGGCTAACGGTAAATCCTCAGAAGCAATTAAGCGACAGAGAGATTGACGGGATACCTCAGGATCGTAGTCCCAGCTATGTACCATACCGTCGGGGTTGTACCGTATCTTTGTCTGCCTCATCACCAATCCTCGCTTAACCTTACATCTTGTAGCATGTCTTTGCAAGTGTCTCGTCCCTCCTGTAGACTTTGCATACAATTCCCAACGATAAATTTTACAAACAGCATATGGTACCTCATTTCCCTGTGTGTGTGTGTGTCTTGGTTATCCTGTCGAAATTCTCCCACACTCCCAATGTAGACAGCCTCGACTTCTTTGCTCCGGTGGTCACCGATGAAGATGTTGTTGTGGAGCCTGATAATGGAACTCCGCCTTGCCCTTTGAAACATCTCTATTTTTTAGGCTTTTTTAAAAAAATCAAATTAAAATTAACCATTCGATTTTATTCGACTAATAAATCTTAAACTTGATTTTTTAGAAAATAAAAATAATTTGATATGAGTTAATCTTATTGTCGAACTCGGAAGCGAAGGATCCCGGATTCTTTGTGTTTCATACACTAGTTCAGGAACAGCTAGTGTACACAGTGAACAAAAGTGGATAGCATAACCATAAAATGTCATTCATTAATAATAGTTAAAGTTCATTATAAAAGGGGCATAAAGCCAACAAGAAAAATACAGCGGAAGCAAAAGCAGTAAGGTAGACCACACGATTCGCCACAAGCAATCGCCTGGAGAGTGTAGCCTAATCGTCCAAATTCCTATTCTCCTCGTAGTACTCTTCTCCTGATCAACAATTTATTAAGCAAGAGTGAGCACAAACAATCGTGCCCCGCAAGTTACACCCAATGACATATTATAATACATGGAAGGATTTAACAACGGGAGGCTTATATGGCTCAATTTGCATAAAGCAATATTTTTATTTAAATAATCATACTAAGTTTCTAAAGTAGTTTATTCTATAACTAAAATTCATTTTCTAAATTCTCAAGTTATATAGTCAGATAACATTCATCAACGAGTGGTGAAGGATATCTTCCAATCACGAGGCTACCTGCTCAATTCCCATTTGGATAGAAAACCAAAACCACTTAACAAGTTTTTTGAAACCAAACCAAAATCTAACTTGGAGTGGCTTTGCTAGCATGTCTTTGACCGTGGACACAGCTATTCGAATAGTTCATAACACTCCGCAGAGGTTGTACAGCTTTACCCACATGCCACGACTTCTCTAGTTTGTTTGGCATCCGTCGATACTACCGCTCACTGCCTTGAGTAAGCAGTCTAGAGCATGTGACAAGGTCTTTACAATACGCTGTCCCACCGTTTGGAAATACATAAAGGCCTTGTCACGTGCTCTAGACTACTTACTCAAGGCAGTGAGCGGTGGTATCGACTGATACCAAACAAACTAGAGAAATCGTGGCATATGGGTAAACCTGTACAACCTCTATAGAGTGTTATGAATTATTCGAATAGCCGTGTCCACGGTTATGGACATGCTAGCAAAGCCACTCCAAGTTAGGTTTTGGTTTTGGTTTCAAAAGACTTGTTAAATGGTTTTGGATTTCTATCCAAATGGGAATTGGGCGGGTAGCCTCGTGATAAGAAGGTATCCTTCACCACTCGTTGATGAATGTTATCTGACTATATAACTTGAGAATTTAGAAAATAAATTTTAGTTATAGAATAAATTTCTTTAGAAACTTAGTATGATTATTTAAATAAAAAAATATTGCTTTATGCAAATTGAGCCATATAAGCCTCCCGTTGTTAAATCCTTGCATGTCTTATAATCTGTTATTGGGTGTAACTTGCGGGGCACGATTTTTTACGCTCACTCTTGCTTAATAAATTATTGATCAGGAGAAGAGTACTACGAGGAGAATGAGAACTTGGACGATTAGGGTATGCCCTCCAGACGATTATTTGTGGCGAATCGTGTGATCTACCTTACTGCTTTTGCTTCCACTGTATTTGCTTATTGGCTTTCTACCCCTTTGTAACGAACTTTAACTATTATTAATGAATGACGTTTTATGGTTATGCTATCCAGTTTTGTTGACTGTGTACACTAACTGTTTCTGGACTAATATATGAAACACAGAGAATCCGGGATCCTTTGCTCCCGGGTTCGACACCCTTCCGCTAACAACTGCGGTTTGTTTGAGGCAGCCGCAGCCTCCATGGATGCAATTTCCTCCGGTGAAAATCCATAATCACCAAGAGCAAAGCTATCGTAATTTTCCATAACAAAAATGCAAAATCAAAATTAACACTATTACTAGTTTCATTTAGCATAACAAATAATAACAATAAAATTATGCAAAAAAATAGTATTGTACCTCTTTTACTAACTTGCTGCCGGAATTGAATTTTTCACATTTTGGTACTTTTTTTTTTGAATTTTGCCAAATGATCTCACAACAAATTTGAATTTGCATAACATAATTTCAAAGAGATATTGCAGAATGGATGGGTACTAAATGAGGGAGGTATGGTGACTATTTATAGGGAAAAAATATAGATTTTTAAATTTTGTTTATTATTTTTAAAGCCTCAAACATTCAAAAACGAAAAAAATGATCAGAAATCATCCAACGGGCATATTTCCTCCGGGCCATGTCTTGCCAAGCGTGGCCCACCGTGCCAATGTGGCCCGTTGGCCTCCCCCTTTTCTCCTCCACTACCGCTGTGCCACAATGCCGCCTGCGCCCTCCAGCTGCCGCTTTACTTGCCGGCTGCCACACATAGCAGTGTCACCCTCTACCCCCACCCGGCATGGTGCCACCTCCGCCTCTCCTCCCGGCCTCCTCCCTCCACGTCGGCCCGCGCTGGACCGCCTCCTCCTCTCCCTCTCCTCCCCCTTCTCCCTCCGCGCTGACCCCTTCTTCCTCCGAGCCACCCCGTCATCCTCCTTCTTCCTCCGCCCGACCCTTCTTCCTCCGCGTAGACACCGCCCCACCCTCCTCCTCCTCCTCCTTCCTCCGCGTCGGCGCTGCCCGCCCTCCTTTCCTCCTAGCTCCCTCTCTCGGCCAGGGGCGGAACCAAATTGGTTTACCCGATGTCACAGGACACCGGGTTCAAAAAATAATTTAGTATGAATCAACTTATATATACCACATTTGCACCCTCTATTTTAAAAACTGTGCACCCTAGAGTCGTCTCAGGTGGCGACTTAGTACAATATTACTTAAAAAATTCATATGTTGCTATATGTATAGTGAAGTAGTGAACCTTGGTCAAATTCGTTCTAGTTCCGCCCCTGCTCTCGGCGTCTTGCCGGCTCGGCCTCCCCGCGCACGGGCTAGATGGGCCATGCTGGGCTCGTGCCGTACCTGGTAGGGTCTGACACTGTTCCTGCCGTGTTGGCCCACTGTGCCAGGGTTGTAGCCAAAGCACGGCATAGGCCTTTATGCCGGACCGACACGATCTATTACCAGTGCGAGTTATACTGTGCTTCGATCAGACCAACATTATTGTGCCTCGGGCCGGCCGTCTGTCGTTGCCCATCTGGCGATCTGGTATACTACTATTCGACTTTCTTGTCGAGACGGACAGGGTTCGGGATTAGGTGTCCAGTCCGCTTTATACATGCTTCGAAATCCAAGCGTGTCTTGGACCTGGACTACTAAGGTTTATCTAACTTAGCACGGGAAGATTGGATCGAACTATCTACAACTAAGCATCAGTGCAATATCTCTTTAACACTATATTAGGTGTAGTTCATATCAATACCCGTCTTACGTTCTGCCATCTGTCTTCTCAAGGGGCGGAGCTACCACGGCCCAAATCTCGAGCTGGGCAGATGTTTTTGAGCTGAACTCGAATGTTTTGTGATTTTTCAAAAGAAATTTCATAGACTTTAAAACTGATAAGATTTTCAGACCTTGAACTATAGCCGACCCAACCTGAGTCCTGGATTTGCCATCTTGTTTCTATTATTTAGATACATGTCTCCCTCTAATATCATACATGAAATAACCCTGCATATATGAGTCAATTTATGCATGATACGGATCAGAGGACCAGGAGTCCAGGACCAAGCCAATTTCCACTGCGACTGATCTTGTGTTAGGCAACAAGGTGTATATATAAGAACAAAACTGAGTGAATGGCAAGGGTGTTTGGCTCCAAATGCATCACCAGACAGCTAGACTTGACTTCAAGGTAAAACCAGGATTCTCCTATCGATGCCCTGAAAATGCTATGGTAATGGTTTTGGATCGAACTCGAATGTTTATTGATTTTTCAAGAGATTTTTCATGGACTTTAATTTCAGACCTTGAGGTATAGTCCACCCGGCCCGAGTCCTGAATCTGCCCTATCTTCTTTCTATTATTTAGATACATGTCTCCCTCTAATATCATACATGAAACAACCCTGCATATATGAGTCAATTTATGCATGATACGGATCAGAGAACCTGGACCAAGCCAATTTCCACTGCGACTGGTCTTGTGTCAGGCAACAAGGTGTATATATAAGAAGAAAACTGAGTGAATGGCAAGGGTGTTTGGCTCCAAATGCATCACCAGACAGCTAGACTTGACTTCAAGGTAAAACCAGGATTCTCCTATCGTGCCCTGGAAATGCTATGGTAATGGTTTTGGGCCGAATTCTGGGCTGGGGTCGCCGGCGTGCTAACTACGGTATTGACGTCAAATAGTGGTGGTAGTACTCTGTTGCTTTCACCTACCACTCTGTTCTTAAACTACCTGTACTCTGCACTAGTTAACTACAAGTGCTGCTTACTTTGTCTGATTCATTAGTGATCTTAAACTGCCTGTACTTGATACTGCATGTACTAGTACACATATGTTTGGCATGCACAGATTTTCCGTGTAATACTTATACAGGAGTATCGCGACCAGAAGTGCAACAAAAGCTCTGAAATTTTAGCTTACAAGTGAGAACTACTGCAAGATGGAGTGCTGCAAATTTAGTAGTAACAGATCCCATCAGAAGCTTGTAAAAGGATCATTGATGATGTAGTATATGCTGAGGAATTGCGTGAACCGACCAATTGATTGTTCACCAAGTCCGCAATCTCAAAGCTACTGAGTACACTTAATGCAAAAAAAAAAAAAAAGACGACTTTTACCCTTTGGTATACTCCACTAATTACTCGTTTTTCTCATCTTTTCTTTTCTGACGATGAATGAAAGGCAAAGCGAGGAGACGAGAAAGAAAAGGATAGCCATCTAGTGCTACTACAACGTGATACCGATAGCCGTGTTTTACACGGTACATTTAGTGGCCTGTTATTCACTGCCCAACAACCCAAGCTAGAGGTTATCGCTTTTCTTGACGTCAATTCCGAAGGCGAACGGCTTGCTTCTGCATGCTTTCCCTTTCGCAAGCTTCCCTTTTCGGTAGAAATAACTTTTACCTACCTCGTCGGAATGTAACAGCTGCCTCTCTCCGGTCACTTCGGCGGTAGGTTCACTGCTCACGGGTGCGTTGGAGCAGTGTACAGCGCATGCCATTCATGTCAGTTCTTTGCATAACTAAGCACTTGCTATGATCTTGATTTCTTACCAATGTCTACCTTAATTGTTCCATTTCTGATCAAAGCCAGTCTAATTGCGAACAACGTATATGCATGTGCCATTTGCAAATGCAAACTGGCGAAGGGTCGGCCCCCTTCAGAGGGGAGGACCTCTGCCTTACTGCCGACGAAGATGACACTGAGAGTTTTGAGACCTAGAATCGAGGCTGCAAACTGTTGGCCAACGTTAGCTATGCAGATAGTTTCTTCACTTGCTTCTTAGCATTAATTATTGTTCCAAATGGTCAGACTACTAAGAGAGAACATTACGAGGCGAACTGAAGTCTGAACAATGGAGACAGCACCTGAGGGTTGTTGAGCCTGTGCCATCTGCCCATCACAAATAGGCAGCTTCAGTTCCAGTCCTTGGGTAAGTTCACCTACATTATTACAGTAAATTGGTACACTAGAAGCAGTAGCAGTAAGTTACCACATAAGAAGAAAATACATTTTAGTGCCGTTAATTCACGGGCAAAATGCCAGCTTATTACATTGCCCCCTGCAATTTGTCACGCCGACTAGTTATATAATTCCAGATGTAAAGTAATAAAGCATGTGTTTCTTTTCTTCACAGGATACCGATAGAGCCGTCGTGATGTGATAATAGGGTCCTCTTCCGAAAACTCAAGAACAGCCATTGTAAAAGCAAACTCTTGAAAGGAGCACAAAACAAATGTCGTCACCTTCGAGCTCCGATAGTTGACCCGCGCTTATAAAAGAGCAGCCGGCTCAACCTAATTAGCCTGGGTCGACCCCGGACGTCCACTCCTTGTAACAATGCAGGCCAGGGCGCCCGGCATAAAAAAAATTCTTAAAAAAAGAAGCCTACGTTGTTCTAACTTACCACGTCTATTCTCATCACCCCGGATACCGTTATTCACAGCATGCTTACCAAGTTACCATTACCTGCAGGCAGGCCAGCGGGGGCGGGGGGTTAGATGTGAAGTTTCGTAAGGAGAAAGAATACCGCGCTCTTGTCGAAACGTTCCTTCTATTCGAAATCGCAACCACAGTCGTGGCTCCAAATTAACGGTCCCTTGACTCTCCCTATTTAACCCCCCCGGTACAGAGGGGGCAGTCGCCTACCGCAGGTCCGGGCCACTTCATTTTACTCATTTGGGAGCGTCTTCGTCTTCTGAGGTTTTATCCACCAACCGCGTCCCAACCCGCGCGCGGTGCCGAACAGAGCGCCCACCGGCCGCCGCGCCCACGTTGTATTCGTGGCGTGCGCAGCTCGTTTTCGGGGGCGCCGAGCCGGTCGGCAGAGGAGAGCAGCGGGAGGAAGGGAAAAAGCGTTCCGTTCCGTTCCATTCCACTTCGTATAAAAAGATAAAGCGAACGGGCGAGGCGGCAGCGGCCAAAAGCTAAGCGAGCCGAGGCGTCGCGAGGCGGAACGCAACAGCAGAGCACAGCACCGCGAGCGCGCGGAGGAAGAACAAAAAGAGAGGAGGGAATCACCGCATCACCGGCCTGCGCGACCTAGGCGTAGGCAAGCCAAGCCAGCCTACGGGATAACGAGCATTACGTATATCTTAATAAAAGCACGCAACCGCCATTGCCTCCCCGCCGAAGCCGAAGCTTTCTTCCTTCTTCTCCCTCCCGTGGCGCCATGTGGACGCCGTCGCGCGGGAGCAACGCGCGGCGCAGCAGCCACCGGCGCATCGCGGACTACCTCGCTGACGACCAGACGACCAACACCGATGCCTCCGACAACGAGTCTTTCACCACCGCCCATGGGGAGGAGTTCTTTGCCGCGGCGGCAGGGAGCGGCGTGGGTGGTGGCATGCTGCCGGCCTTCCTCGCCGACCAGGGGGACCTGGTCGAGGTCATGCTGGAGTTGGACGAGGAGTCCATGGTCGTGCGCAGCGTCACGCCCACCAGCGCCGCGCTCTACGGCACCGCGCCGCCCAGCGGGGGCACACACCGGAGGGGGGCGCCCGGAGCCTGAGCCGGTGCTCGTCGACGTCGTCGCGGATACGCAAGAAGTTCGCGTGGCTGCGGTCGCCGTCGCCCTCACCGCGCCAGCCGACGCCCGCGGAGCTGAAGCGGGAGGCGGCGATGGCGGCGCGCGAGCGGCGGCGCATCCAGGCGCGGCAGAACCGGTCGCGCGCCGGCGCCAAGCGCGCGCTCAAGGGCCTCCGGTTCATCAGCCGCACCACGGGCACCGTCGAGGCCGCCGAGCTCTGGCACCGCGTCGAGGAGCGCTTCAACGCCCTCTCCCGCGACGGCCTCCTCTCCCGCGACGACTTCGGCGAATGCATCGGTACGCGCGCACGTCACACTCTGCTGCCCATCAGTGGCTACCATTGCATTTAGTACTGTTGGTGCTATCCAGACACGCAAGAAACTAGTAATCGCGACGTTATTGGGCGTGTTGCGTGTCTCGATCAAATCAGGAATGGTGGACTCGAAGGAGTTCGCGGTGGGCATCTTCGACGCGCTGGCCCGCCGGCAGCGGCAGAACCTGGAGCGGATCACCAGGGAGGAGCTCTACGATTTCTGGCTCCAGATCTCCGACCAGAGCTTCGACGCCCGGCTCCAGATCTTCTTCGACATGTACTGAACCACTAAATCCTCCCCCTCCCCCGTTAATTTTCTTTCACCGGATCCGAAGTAACATTCGTTCGATCGATCCGTCTCGATTTCCGATTCGCACGCACGCACCTACTGCTAATCTCGCAGATTCTTAATATGCTTCTTCTGCCGTTCTTGGCCCCAAATTCAGGGTGGACGCCAACGTGGACGGGAGGATAACGAGGGAGGAAGTACAGGAGGTGACTTCTTTAAACACTTTCCTAAAGTTCTTTTTTTTTTTTTTACTTCTCCATTAGAATTAGAAGCTTCTTGTGGGCACCCAGTTCTCCATTAGTTAGTCGTAATTAATGCTGTTAATTACTGCGGTAACTATCACTGTTGTTACTTTCACCTAACGCTTCAGGGAATTGCTTGATCTTTTTTGCGACCGCACGCAGCTGATCGTGCTGAGCGCGTCGGCGAACAAGCTGGCGAAGCTCAAGGAGCAGGCGGAGGAGTACGCTTCGCTCATCATGGAGGAGCTCGACCCGGAGAACCTCGGCTACATTGAGGTGCGTACGTGTTCGTTGCCGTATACTCTACGTATATACTGCTCTTGTCCACTTTAAGCAATTCTCTGCCGTGATGTGCCGAGCTGATGACACGTGTGATGTCTTTCGCGGCGATCGATGGCCAGCTGTGGCAGCTGGAAGCGCTGCTGCTCCAGCGCGACACCTACATGAACTACAGCAGGCCGCTGAGCACGGCGAGTGGGGCCCAGTGGAGCCAGAACATCGGCGGCGTTGGCGGGACAGTGACGGTGGGGACGGGAGGAGGGGACAGTGGCGGCGCCGAGCAGACGGGCGTGCCGGAGCGGCCGCGTCGGTGGGGTCGGGGCTTGATAAGGAAGGCGGCGGCGCGGGTGCGGGTGAAGGCGGAGGAGAACTGGCGGCGCGCGTGGGTGCTGGCGCTATGGTTCGCGGCGATGGCGGCGCTGTTCGTGTGGAAGTTCGTGCAGTACCGGCGGATGGCGGCGTTCCGGGTGATGGGGTATTGCCTGCCCACGGCCAAGGGCGCTGCCGAGACGCTGAAGCTCAACATGGCGCTCGTCCTCCTCCCTGTCTGCCGCAACACGCTGACATGGCTCCGCTCCTCCTGGGCCCGCTTCTTCGTCCCCTTCGACGACAACATCACTTTCCACAAGGTACGTCGTACTCCTTAGAAAAACAAGACAACCACCTTAAAAAAACAAGTCAACATTGTTTAGCAAAACCCAGAAACATTCGTCTGTATAAAATTGAGCTACTTTCTCAGTCAAAATAATTAAATTTTAGTTTATTTACAATTTTATTATACACAAATTACAGTAAATTATTTATATAATTTTTATTCTTGTCACTGCAATTATCCTCGAAGGTCTTAATAACTCATATTTTCATCATATAATTTAAAATCTAACGTATGCTTTGAGAAGTTGAGTAAAAACAAAGGACAAAAATAAAATTTTATACTAACAAAATACGACAAAGGTGAACCTATTATATTTCTAAAAAAAATTATAATAAATTCAAATCTAATTTATCAGATGAGAAAATGTATAAATTTTAAAATATATCAAACAAATAAAAATTTAACTATTTTGAAGAGAAAAAAACAGTCCATTTAACAAAACCGAAAAAACAAGTACGCCGTGCAACTCCCAAAATACCGTCGCGTGTCCGACGTAGCAAGCTACCCATCGCCGTTTTTTCCCTTCTTTGGTAATTAAGTAATTATTAAATGCGTTACTATAAATGCATTAGCGCAAACCGATGAAGTAATTACGCCTGATAACTGCGGCAACCAACCACCCGGTCGCCGTCGGTGACAAGCGCGGCGGTCTGTCGTATTGGGGAGCGGGGAACGTGGCGTGCAATGATTGGGCGGCCACGTGGAGACCCGGCGCTCCTGGATCCTGTGTGGAAACTGGAATGGGCACTGCCCCTATGTGGTAGCCCGAGACTTATTACCGAGTTTGCTACTGCCATGTACTCCTACTTGAGAGGAAGGGCTTAGCGTACTGCGTACTTCGCCTGTCTGGGCCCCATCTAGTACTTACTCTATGCTGCGGCCCTATCTCTGGCGGCAACCGAAATCCAACGGCACAGAAGATCCATTGTCCCACCTAGTACAAGTACTGCTGGGTAAACCCCCCAGTCAAAATTCAAAACTCCTGCCCGGTCGGTAAAAGCTATCGCTTGTCAGGAGGTGGGCCGCCACAATCTCCCCGGAAGGCAACCGGTGCCCCAGTCACCGGTCCCCACGGACCCCACGCGCGAAGTTGATGTCCGCGTGGAAGAAAGCTCGGGCAACTAGCACAGTCTAATCGAATTACGAACGATGTGGAGTAGCATGGTGAAACTGACTGTGGGTCCCGGATATGCTAAGCGCATGCGTGAGCTGCCATCTGTTCGCCAAATTCGTGCACCTAAGACGTTGTTATTATTGTCAAGTGTTAACTGAACCCACTTGCGGTTCGGTGGGTGGTCACCGGTCCCGACAAACGACCAGGACGGCGACCATCCTGCCTGATTCACCGTCTTGATTAACATCACAATATTTCTCAAGAATTTTTACTAGGCAAAGATCTAATTAAATTGTTCCTTTTTTTTTCTGTTTCAATATTTCAGATGATTGCGACGGCGATCGTGGTGGGGATCACGCTGCACGCGGGGAACCACCTGGCGTGCGACTTCCCGCGGGTGATCGCGTCGGGGCCGGAGGAGTACCGGCTGGTGGCTGGCGCGTTCGGGTCGAAGAAGCCCACCTACGCGGGCCTGCTCTCCGGCGTGGAGGGAGTGACGGGCATCGCGATGGTGGTGCTGATGACGGTGTCCTTCACGCTGGCGACGCACCCGTTCCGCAAGGGCGAGAAGGGCGCCGCGGCGGCGGCGCGGCTGCCGGCCCCGCTCAACCGGCTCGCCGGGTTCAACGCCTTCTGGTACTCGCACCACCTCCTCGGCATCGTCTACGCGCTCCTGCTCGTGCACGGCTACTTCCTCTTCCTCGTGCGCGACTGGTACAAGAAAACGGTACGTGCGTACGATCGTCGCATCGCTTTTACACGTTTTCCTAGTAATTTTTACATGTGGTACTTTCTTTAATTGCTTGAAACCTCAGTCGGTCACTTGCCGTTCTTTCACGCGGTTATGGGTTTGTACTCGGTAGTAATCAGCAAGTGGTTGGTTGCGCCGGGTTGCTTTCACGAGGGTGACGGTTTTCTGTTTGGTCCGTCGGTCAATCGTCTTGGTTCATGTCATTGCTTATTTGCTTAGAGAACTATTACAGGAAAATAAAAATAATGAAATCTTTTTCTTTTTGAAAGGACAAGAATTATGAGTTCTGAAACTCTGAACTCAATAGCTGAGCTATACAGTAATCCATGCCCGTTGCATGGTGGCCTGTCCATGGGTGTGGCCGTACAGGACAGATGTTAATGTCGGTGGAGCCGGGGTCAAACCGGAGCCATGCCTGCCAGCCAGCCCACACATGCTCTGCTCTGTTCGGGGCGGTCAAGGAAAGCGTCGCGTTTGTCTGGGCTCATAAATAGGCCGCGTTCAGAGAGTGCAGAGGTAGGCAGGGCAGGGCAGGGCAGATCGACATGGTGGTTGTAGACTTGTAGCTGCTGTGAGTTGTCACGGAACACGTGGGCTAGTGATGATGTGCTCCACAGCTAAGTGCAGCGCACGTACTGGCGTGTGTACTGGTTCGTTTGATCGTCTTGAGGTCGCCAGATCCATGAATGGATCGAGCTCTGCTGTTGAAGTGTTGAGCAGTTCCGGGCCCGTCGTCCGGACATAAATCCCTGTCAGCTGTGGCCTACTAGGTCGCCTCGCCAGCCCTGCAATGTTGACATCGCCTGAGCACTTGAAATCCTGCTATGGTGAAGGCCATTTCGTTGAGAGTCGAGCATAGTTCATGACTTCATGTCCTACTAAGTTTGGAAAAGAATTTTACGGAAAATAGTACACATCCTCTAGGATTTCCTATAGGAATCCCGTAGCAAGTTAATTCTTTTTTCTTTTTTTTTTTGTAATATAGGGCTGGTAGTACTATTTGCGCGCCTATATACGATGACGATGAAACAGAGTTTCATTGATCATGGGGTCCTACGTACGTTTGTTGGTGAATCTAGATGTGACCACTTTTCAGGGCATTTTTCATTTGGATTTGGGTGTTGAAATAGGTGGGGATCGCTAAGACTAATCATCAATATAGGGTGGATCTATTAATGCCATGAATGGGCGTAAACGCCTCTTCTTGCTTTACAGAATGGAGCACCTGTAGCAGTACTGCACAAAATAAATCCCCATCCATCCCTGAATGAACATCATCCTGGAGGCTAAGGCCTAGCTTTACCCCACTTTACACGAGGGGCGACTACAAATTTAGAATGATTTTATCACTACATCACATAATGATCGGCCAGGCGACGCCCCAAAGCTGCAAGCGATGAGCTTTGCCTTAGCCTTTAAGCTTACAATGATGAAATGTGCAGGAAACTTCTCCTGTTTGCTTGTTACTAGTATACTGTACTGCCTGCTACCTTTCCTTCCTTTCTTCCCGTTTGGAGTATCACATTGTCAAAGGCGCCATTAGCTTTGACCCCAGATCACATGGCCCCCGAGATTAGTATATTCCTGCTCACCTACCGCCCCGGTCGCGATGTGACGGACCGATCGATCGGCCGGCCGGTGTTGCTTTCTTCCCCTCCGCATTTGCCACGAACTCGTCACCTCCATTGCTCTGGCTGCCTCGACATGCATGCGGACGGATGGCGTAGACTTTTTCTCCGCTGACTTATGCCGCTAATTTTGGCTGGTTGCCTTGGTGCCCGTTACCATCTCACCAAACTCTACATTAAGTAGTACTAGTAGTGTTGTTTTCCCTTGCTACTTTGCTTTCTCTAGTAATGGCTATGTGTGTGTGTGGCCAGTGACCCGCACTTGAGAAATGCGAGGTGAAATGCCTAATGTCCCTTGTCACATGAGGCGCGGTTGCACGACGCCCAATTATTGCCGTGCCGTCTAGGGCCAAGGGGCCTTAGTTGTAAAGGGACCATGGGAGGTGGTGGCAATGGCATCTAGGGATCGGATCCGATTAAAGAGCCTGTCTAGCTAGTGAAAGGCAAAAGAGGAGCAGAGATGGAAAGAAAGAAAGACTTGTGTCGTGTGACAATGAAACTTCCCAAGCAATTCATAGACTTTCCGCGACCCTTCTCGGCCACGGCGTGTCGGTGCTATTTTGTCGACGCGCTGGTACCCGGTAGCGCGCCCATGGCTACTTCGACCTCGGCGCCTCCGCTGCGGCTACCGCGATCAAGCTTCGTGATGAAGCTCGCCGCCGCCAGAGCCGGAGGAGGAGGCCGCCTCCTGACTCCACTAACACCGACCGCAGCCAGCAGGCTTCAGACGGAGGTCGATCTCCTCAAGTCTCTCACGCCGTGCAGATCGCGCTTCAGGCGCCGCTTGGCCGACGCCTCTCGAAGGAGCGCGCGCAGCCGACGCTCGAACAACGAGCAGCCGCCTCCGGACCGTCTCGCCGGACTCCTCCACGACGACGTCTCGGGACGGCGGCGATCACTCTTTCTCCTCCGACGCCGCAACCATCGCCATACGCACGGCCAGTGCTGCTGCCCGTAACATCAAGAATTTGATTCCGATCGCTCGACCTCCGCCTCCAACTACTCCAAGTGGCGCGGCTACGCCCTCCTCATCTCGGCCGCGCTTGGCGGCTGAAGGATCACGTCCTCGATTACGACCGCTTCACCGATCCCGCATGGTCCCGCATGGATCGCGTGGTCGTCTCTGGATCTTCAACACCATCTCCACCGACCTTCGGACGTCATCCACGAACGTGGCGGCTCCGCCGGCTGCGTGGCTCGGCATCGAGCGGCGGTTCCTCAACAATCGCGAGTCCGCGCCATGCTCCTCGATGCCGAAGTTCGCGACCTTCTCCTGTGGTGCCTCTCCATTGACAACTCATCGCCGCAAGATGAAGGGCATGGCCGATGCCCTTGCGATCTGGGGCGAGCCCATCCATGACCGTACTCGGTGCTAAACATCTGCGGCCTCAATGAGCGCTTCGATTCATGTCACGATTCATCACGCGCGAGGTTGTTCCTTCCTCATGGACGTCCGCACGACCTGCGCTGGCCGAGCTCAACATGGCACCCCCGGCGCCTCCATCGGCCCTCGTCGCCTCTTCGTCGGAAGAAGCCTCCCTGCATCCGGCCACCTGGTCCGCAGCCCGCGTCTTCATCGAACGCGGGGGGCTCGTCTGGTCATGGCATGGCCGTGGCGGCGTCGCCGTGCGGCCGTGGCCAAAGCGGCTCGAATAACGGCTTCCTGTGGTTCCCAGTGGCCTCCTCCTCAATCCGTGGGATGTGGTCCATCCACATGTGGCCGGGTCAACTCCCCGGCTGCTCGCGGTCCTCCTCCCAGACCGCCCGTCTCGCTTCACCACGATGCAAAGAAGACGCTTTGGTGGCCGGCGTGCCTCCAACCTACTACCCCTCGGCTCCTGGGACATACCACCAGGCGCCCACCCAGCGCCTCATCCCGCTGGATGCCAAGACCACCTCCGTCGCCCCGCATGGTCACCATGGGATCAGGTCCCTCGCCAACGCCAAGACCGACACCTCACCCCGCCACCGAACTCCTCGGACTGGGTGATCGACTCAGGTGCTTCGTCTCACATTGCCTCCAACCCTGGTATGGTTACCATATCTCCTTCCTCCTCTTTTCCTTCCTCCATTGTTGTGGGAAATGGCGCCACTCTCCCGGTTGTTGGCACCGAAACTCCACCCTTCCCGCCCTTTCCGTCTCAACAATGTCCTTCTAGCTCGACATCATTAAAAATCTTCTTTCCGCTCATCGGTTCACTCATCGACAATTTCGTTCGTGGAATTTGACCTCTTGGTGTCTCGTGAAGGATCTCCATACCAGAACACCTCCTTCGATGTAACATACTGTGGGCGCTCTACACCTTGCGCCTCCGTCGTCACCTTCTCGATACTTGTGCTCTTGTGGCCTCCTTCTCCAACTACACGGCATCGCTGCCTCGGCCACCCCGACAAAGCCGCCTTCGAGTCTCGCCCGGTCATCTTCCATTTTCTGCAAAGAAGTCTCAGATGACTCCATCTGCCATGCTTGTCAGCTTGGGCGCCATATTCGCTTGCCTTTTGCTAGTTCCCTGTCTAGAGCACCTAAATTTTTTGACCTGATACATTGTGACCTATGGACTTCCCCCATTATCAGTGTATCAGGTTTTAAATATTATCTCGTTATTCTCGATGATTGCTCTCATTTTCTTTGGACTTTTCCTCTTCGATTAAAGTCCGAGACTTTTACTGTCCTCTCTAATTTCTTCGCCTATGTGCACACTCAGTTTGGTTGTACCATCAAATCCGTGCAATGTGACAACGGTCGTGAGTTTGACAACTCTGCGTCTCGCGCTTTCTTTCTTGCCAAAGGTGTTTCTCTTCGCATGTCATGCCCCTACACCTCGCAGCAAAATGGCAAAGCCGAACGCATGCTTCGCACCACCAACAATGTCACCCGCTCACTGCTCTTCCAAGCATCCATGCCCCCCTCCTACTGGGCCGATGCTCTTGCTACCGCCACTCATCTCATAAATCGCCTCCCCACCAAAACGCTGCACATGAGCACTCCCTTCTTCGCCCTTTATGGCACTCACCCTTCCTATCATGATCTCCGGACCTTCGGGTGCACCTGCTACCCTAATCTCACCGCTACCACTCCTCACAAACTTGCCCCGCGCTCTTCCTTATGTGTTTTCATCGGCTACTCTCCCGACCACAAAGGTTACAGGTGCCTCGACCTCGCCACAAACCGTGTCATCATCTCTCGCCACGTTGTTTTCGACGAAACAATGTTCCTTTCTCACTTCACGCACGCCACCGCCTACACACGAATGGATTTCCTAACTAATGACGACCTCCGTTAGTTCCTTTTCTACCGCAGAACACCTCGCGTCGCGCCATCCCGCCAAAGACTGCGACTCTGCGGGCTACCTCCCACCAGATCTTCAGCACCCGGCCGGGATCGAGCACACCAGTCGCGGTCTCCTCCACCCGGTTTCACCGCGCCCGGCATCCCCTACACTGGGCCTTGCACAGCGCCCACTTGCGGTGCGCACTGCGCTGATGCCGGCGCCTCCCGTGCAGCGCCCTCGGCCTCCTTCCTTCAAAGAAGCCACCCGTCATCCACGCCTACACCGGCGTGCCCCGCACCACTCGCCACCTAGGTCCCTCATTGGGGCTCCTCCTCAACGCTCTGGCATGATTCCCTCTCCACCACGCTACGTCAAGAGTGGTACTTCTCTGCCAACAGGAGCAGTCTCCATCCCGCCACTCGCCAACTCTCATGGCATGGCGACCCGCGGGAAGTCCGGATACAAGCAGCCTCGTCTTGCTCTACACACCGAGGCTCTGTCCCCACTTCGCGGTCCTGCCGTGGCGCTCTTGCCAATCCGCACAAGGCGTCGTGCCATGGAAGAAGAATTCGCTGGCCTCTTGGACAACCACACTTGGGATCTCGTTGCTCGGCCTGCCAAGGCAAATGTGGTCACCGGAAAATGGATCTTCAAACACAAGTTTCATGCTGATGGCTCCTTGGACAGATACAAGGCTCGTTGGGTGCTCCGTGGGTACACACAACGCCCCGGAATTGATTACGATGAGACTTTCAGTCCCGTCGTCAAGCCCGCTACCGTTCGCACCGTCCTCACTCTAGCTCACTCCCGGGACTGGCCGATCCATCAACTTGATGTGAAGAACGCCTTCCTTCACGGACTTTGTCGTAAAGCAGCATCGCTTCTCTCCCAGCTGGTTTTGCCGATCATGCTCTTCCCAACCACGTCTGCAGGCTCAACAAGTCCCTCTACGGTTTGAAGCAGGCACCGCGAGCATGGTACAGCCGGTTTGCTTCTTATCGCTATCTCTGGGGTTTCACTGAAGCTAAGTCCGACACCTCCTCTTCATCTATCACCGCGTAATCGAGATGCAGTCTATTTGCTCCTATATGTGGATGACATTGTTGTTGACTTCCTCTCACCGCTCCTATACCGAGTGATTGATGCAATCAAGAAGGAATTTGCCATGAAGGATCTTGGTTCCCTACACCATTTTCTTGGCATAGCATTCAAATGACAAGAGACACTTTATTTCTCTCACGGCACAAGACACTGGATATTCTTGCTCGCCATGGCACGAGCGATCGCAAGCCTTGTTCTCAGTATCGTGTGACAATGAAACTTCCCATGCAATTCATCATCGGAGTGAGTGGCACGGAGTTTCACTGCTTTTCTGTTGGCCGTTATGCAGTGGGGGGGCTACGTGGGATAGGATTACCTTGCGTTCTAGAGGAATGGGCGTTTTTTCTGATTCATTTTGCGATTTGCAATTGCTTTTTTCATAGGCGAAACTGCTCAGCCATAGATTCTGTGGGTTGGGCTGGCAGATGCATTAGCGTCGGTACAAGTCGAACCATGATGTCATAATGTGTTCTACTGAAAAAATGCAGTTTTCCTTGGGAAGTCTGTTTAAAATCCTTTTACCAGTTACAAGTCAAGAGCCAGTTAGGCCAGTTTGGTAAACCTGTAGGATTTTAATGTAGATAAATACCATTTGCTCAATACAGAAGGTTCAGATGTCAGAAAGTACTCCGATCTCCAGGAAATACTTGGTAGATGGTGCTATCCTGCACAACAGTACAAGCCTACATGTTTATTAAGCTAAAATTATCTATTATATTCACGGGGATAAAACGATTTGTGTTAAACTCACCATGTTGCGCCGTTCTAGAAGCACCAAAGAATCTAACAGCTGCCAAGCCGAGTGGTTTGATTTGTTATTTTTAGTGCATATTTGTCTATCTTGTCAGCAGCATTGTATTCCCCCAATGTGGAGTTTAGGAGTGCTGCAACACGCTAACATTGCGTCTCTTGGTGATTTCAGACATGGATGTACATTTCTGTCCCGTTGGTGCTCTATGTTGGTGAAAGGATGCTACGGGCCTTGCGGTCAAATGCTTATGCTGCCAAAATCTTGAAGGTAAGCTGGTAACTGTTACTGACAGGAAATTTTATGCAGTCTCTGAATGCCAAGCTTTCTTGACATGTGTTACTAATACAAATGGATTAACTTTACATGTTTGATTGGTCGATATGATAATACTAAAACAGAAAGAAGCTGCCATCAACAACTTGCACGGATTTGAATTAGTGATCCATTACAAGTTTCAAGGTCTTGGATCCATCATTTTAACTTGGAAAGCACACGATTTAGTGGTATAAAGGATTTTGTTTGTGGACAGGAGACGGAGAATGTTGTGGCATTGTGGGATACAAGTCATATTGCCACTACTAGTTCATCTACAATAGAATATAGGCTCTACTCAAACATTTCTGTCCTTTAGAAATTGCCTGTCGCTCTCTAATAACTTTCGCGCCTCGAAGGTCCCCGATTTTTGCCTGATTGTTGATTAGTTTAAGGTCCCCCGATGTTTTGCCTGATTGTTGATTAGTTTATTCTGTCCTTTCTTAAGCAAAATCACTATGAAAAAACATAATGAAGTTGTCAAAAAAGAGAGAGCATGATGTACATGCAAATTTTATTAATTTACAGACGTGAAGCTAGGTCCAAATATGTGTTCTTATGTAAATTTGATTCACTCAGGTCTGTCTTCTACCTGGAAATGTATTGACCATAACAATGTCAAAGCCCTATGGATTTCGATATAGAAGTGGACAGTATATCTTTCTTCAGTGTCCTACGATTTCTCCATTTGAATGGTTTGTACGACCTTCTTTTTCCTTCTCCTTGACTTACTCTAGCTTCTAACATAGAAATTCACCTGCATCTTCTCTGTGCTTCTACCTCAGGCATCCTTTTTCCATCACTTCAGCTCCTGGAGATGACTACCTCAGTGTTCACATCCGCACAAACGGAGACTGGACACAAGAGCTCAAGCGGATATTTGTCGAGAACTACTTCTCACCGCATGTTAACAGAAGAGCTTCGTTCGGCGAGTTAGGTGTGGCAGAACCAAGAAGGTCAACCAATATCCCTTTCCATGGCTACTTCTTTACATACGTGGTGGACATGAAACTGATTTTTTTCCCTCATGTGTGCCACAGCTCGCCAAGATTGCTTGTAGATGGTCCATATGGTGCCCCTGCACAAGATTTCAGAAATTACGATGTTCTACTTCTTGTTGGCCTTGGAATCGGGGCAACACCGTTCATAAGCATTCTAAGGGACCTACTTAACAACATTAAGCTAGCTGAAGAGTTGATGGTACTGATTCATCATATGTTGTTCCCATTCTAACCGTTTCCTAAGATGCTGCTGCCTGTCTACAGCTTATATGATTTTCTGCAACTATTAGGACTTGGCAATGGAGACTAGTAGGTCTGAGGACAGCACCAACAGCTTCAGTGTCTCAACAGCCAGTAGCAACAGGAAGAAAGCATACAGAACAAGCCGTGCACATTTTTACTGGGTTACTCGGGAGCCATTGTCATTTGAATGGTTCAAAGGAGTGATGAATGAGGTTGCTGAAATGGACAAGAAGGTAGGTGTGTATGGTGGCATATTTGTAAACTAATCCATCTATATTTGTAGTTTACTGATATCCCAGCAGTATTTTTACTGTATTGATGAACAACTCGTCATACAATTTTAACCAGGGGGTCATAGATTTGCACAATTATCTGACGAGCGTGTACGAGGAGCGTGATGCACGGACAACTCTGCTGTCGATGGTGCAAGCTCTGAACCATGCCAAACACGGTGTCGACATCGTGTCAGGCACCGGGGTAAACTTCTTCTTTCAGTTGTTGGATTACAACATTCGTCATATAGGCATTGCTATAAACGACGCTTGTATTGGTAATGAGGTCAATAGATCAATATATATACAAATACATATGTAGGTAATCCTTTATACAATGGAAAAATACACAGTCAATAATATACATCTAACACCTCCAAACTTATGGTGGATCAACAACATGAAGTTTGGATAGATAAAAGTTGTGCTGAACTTTGGTCTGTGTTTTTGTGAAAAAGTCTGCCAACTAAAGTTCTGAAGGCACATACTGACAGTAACAATCTGGTCCCGCACCTGTGTTCGCATGTAGGAAGCATCAACACTAATATGCTTAGTAAGCTCATGCTTCACCGGATTTATAGCAATATTAATAGCCCCTGTACTGTTAGACAAAAGAGGAGTGGTTGCTGAAACTGAAATACCAAAATCCTCAAATAACCACCGTAGCCAAACATCTGATGTCAACAAAGTCATAGCTCGTAACTCAGCCTCACCACTCGAACGAGCAACTACTGTATGCTTCTTAGTCTTCTAATCAATGAGAGAATCACCAAGAAAAATACAATAAGCAGAGAGAGGTCGGCGATCAAAATGATCACTAGCCCAAGTGGCATTAGAATATGCCTGGAGCTGTAAAGAGCTGGAGTGAGGGAAAACAGACGACGAGTGATGGTTCTACAAAGATATCATAGAACACGAAGAAGATGACTATAGTAGAGCTGAGTAGGAGCAGAAACAAACTGACTCAAGATATGCACAGGGTATGAAATATCAGGGCGAGTGACACCTAGATAAACAAGACTCTCAACAAGGTGACGATAGCGAGTAGAATCAGCAAGAGACTTACCATCAGTGCCCCAAAGATGAACAATAAGCTCCATAGGAGTCTCAGCGGTGTGCTGATCAGTAAGAGAAGCATGATCAAGAAGATCCTGAATATACTTTTCTTGGGACAGATATAAACCCTGAGGAGTAGAAATAACCTCAACCCCGAGAAAGTAGCAAAGAATACCCAGATCAGACATAAGAAACTGCTCATTAAGACACTCATTTACAAATGTGATGTACTGATAATCATATCCAGTAATGATCATATCATCAACATATAAAAGAAGAAGTGTTCGACCACGAGGCGAAGTGTGAATAAAGAGAGCAAGATCATGAGCACTGGCAGAGAAACCAGTTACAATGACAACAGAAGAAAAACGATCAAACCAAGCACGAGGAGCTTGCTTGAGGCCGTAAAGAGATCGGCGAAGGCGACAAACCATACCCTCAGAAACATAATACCCCGGTGGTGGCTGCATATAAACAGCTTCACGCAGCTCACTATTGAGAAAGACATTCTTGACATTAAGCTGAGAGATGGACCATGCACAAACAAATGCCACAGCAAGAAGAGTGCGAATGGTGGTCATATGAGCTATAAGAGCAAATGTCTCATCATAATCACGACCATACTTCTGCTAAAAACCACGTGCCACAAGACGAGCCTTGTAGCGCTCGAGAGAATCATCAGAGTGGGTCTTAATCTTATAGACCCACTTGCACGTGATAGGAGTAACACGCGCGGGAAGAGGGACAAGATCTCACGTGCTAGTACGCTCAAGGGCAGTAATCTCCTTTGCCATCGCATGATGTTACTCCTAATGAACAGTAACATCACGAGAAGAAGTCGGTTCGGCAAGAGCCGCTAAATAAAAGCGCGCAGGAGGCCGAATAGTCTTCGATTGAGGAGGGGCCAAAGAAGATGAACAATCAGAAGAATCCTCAGCTTGCGGACGACGAGTGTAGTAGAGAGGGTAAGAAGGACGAAGGCCGGGAGGAGCCTCTGGAGAGGATGGCGGTGGCGAAGGAGACGGTGAAGGAGGAACCGAAGAGGCCAAAGGCTGTGATGGAGGTGTGGTGACTATGGGGGTGGCTGGAAAAGTCAGGAAAGAAAGCGGCTCGACAAGAGATGCTGGAGTGACTCATCAAAAGTGACATCCCAAGAAACCCGTATCTGTCGGCCAATATGATCTCAACAACGATAGCCCTTGTACTCAGCGCTATATCCCAGAAAAATGCACTCCGCGGACTGAGCGATCAGCTTGGTGTGTTCATGAGGGGCAAGAAGAATATAACACACACACCCAAAAAGGCGGAGACTAAAATAGTTAGGAATCTTACCACAGAGACGCTCAACTGGAATCCCACCCTGAAGAGCAGAAGAAGGCTGAATATTAATCAGGAAAGTGACAGTAGAAACATCCTCGGCCCAGAAGTGTAGTGGGTCAGCTGAAGCAAGCATAAGAGCATGGGCTGTCTCAAGAAGATGACGATGCTTTTGTTTAACCACACCGTTCTGGGCATGAACACTAGGGCAAGAAAACTGAGAGAAAGTGCTCTGCTCAGCAAGAAAATCACGAAGAACTCCTGACAAGTATTCCCCAGCAGAGTCAGCACGAATGATACAAATAGGAGAATCAAACTGAGTACGGATTATGGTGCCAAAAGTCTTATAGATGGATAAAACCTCATTGCGATAAGACATAAAGTATATCCATGCGTGGCGAGAAAAATCACCAATAAAAATTATATAATATCGATGACCTCCTTTCGAAACGAAAGGGGCCGGACCCCATACATCATAATGAACAAGATCAAAAGGACGTTGTGACACTGACTCACGGAAGGATAAGGAAGTTGAAGCTGTTTACCAAGCTCACAACCCTAACAATTGAGAGAAGGATCACCAGACACATACCCTAAAAGACCATGACGAAGTAAAGAAGATAGACGCAACTCGCAAAGATATCCCAAACGATGATGCTATTGAGCAAAAGACGTAGTGGAGGATGCAGCAGAAGTGGCGGTGGTGGTGAGGAAACAAGACTGGCAGGGGCAGCGGAAGGAAGATGAAGCCAGTCAAGCTCCCAGATATACCATGAGTCACGGCGGTGAGGACCAATACCAACCAAAGTCCTCGTACGTCGATCCTGAACAGAACAAGAATCAGAATCGAGAATAACACGACAACCATGATCGGTGAGCTGACCGGCAGATATGAACTACGAACATGAAAAGAGGTACCATCGGCTGTCTGGACAGTGATAGGATCAACTAAAGGACCAATGGAAGTGAGGCTTTTGGAATTAGATGTCATATGAAAAGAAGCACCAGAGTCAAGAATCCAATGTGATATACCTGAGGAAGGAGTAGAAGGTTGTCTCTCACTAGAAAATTGTGCAGTAGAACCAGCAGAACTAGACGGTGCAAAAGCAGCCATGCGACGCAGCAGTATAAGAAACTCCCGAGAATCAGAAGCACCAGAGCTCCTCTGAGAATAGAAACCACCAGTGCCCTTTGGAGGATGGCTACCATGACGTAAATCCTTCTTCTTCTTGTAGCAGAGCTGTGCTTGATGTCCATCCTTATTGCAATAGGTCCAGCGTGCCCTACCAACAACAGATGTCACTGGTGAAGGCACCACTGATGAAGAAGGAGCTGGAGACATAGCGGATGTAGAAACTGGAGGAGCTGCTAGAATTGACAGAAACGACGGTGATGGTAGCAGACCCGCAACACGAAAGCAAATCTCCTCAGCACGAACAGCAGCAAGAGCCTCCAACAAGGTCACACGAGGGTGGCGTGCCAGCAACTGAGTACGAGTCTACTTATACTCAGCCCGGAGACAGGTTAAGAAGTCGTAGATACAACGAAGTTCCAGGTGAAACTGCTGACGCTGACAGCACTGACACGTGTATCAAACATCCGGTCCCAAAGAGTCAATCTGACGCCATACTGCAGACAACTGAGCATATAACTTGTCCACAGTAGCATCTCCCTACTATAGTGACTGCTCCTAACGCACGACAGAAAGATACAATGAATCACCAGACGACTCGTAACGATTGCGTAGATGTGTCCACATCAACTATATTGAAGCCAAACCAACCACACCCCCAGTGAATTGCACCTCCATACTAGCAACCATAATAGCAGAGGCAGAAACATCCTCATCAATCCATATCTTGTAAGCAGCATACTGAGTGTGAAAAGTCTCCATAGCATTCTCAAAAACCTTAGATGCCTTTATATGAGCATCTTCGGAAGCATCCTTCGGGAGTACAGGCTCAGTAGGCAGAGCAGGGCGAGGTGGACAAGGCAACTCGCTAGTAAGAAACTCCCAAAGGCACTGACCACGCATGTGGAGGCGCATATGCTGAAACCAGTCCCGATAATTGAGACCATTAAAGATTACCGAGCAACGAGGAACATAAACAGTGCCCATTGGTAGGCGGCGCTGGACAGCACGGCGACTAAGGCAACGAAGTCTAACAAGCGGCGCTGGATGGCACGGCAGTTAGAACGACGTACTGATATTTTTCTCTCTTTTTTTTCCTTTCCTTTCCTTTCCCTTTTTTTGGTCGTCTTCTTTCTTACTGGGCCGGCTCGGCTAAAATGGTCTGCAGGCCAACAGAGCGCACGGGGGAACTAGGGTTCCCCCTTGCTGCTGCTTTGGTGGCGGCGGCGGTGGCTCCGGCGGATGGATCTGGCAGGCGGTGAGGCGGGGTGGCGCCGACGCCGGGTGGATCCGAGCGGCCTGGATGGAAGACGACGACGACGATAGACGAGGGTGACCACGAGCAAGCATGATGGAAGAAGAGCCAGGCGGCGACCACGAGCAAAACAGCTATGTGAAAAAGCCAGACGACGACCACGGGCAAAACAAAACCCTAGGTTTGCTCTGATACCATGTTTTGAATAACATTTGTATTGATCATGAGGTCAGTGAGGCAATATATATACAAGTACATGTATGATATATGCAAGTAAGCCCTTGTACAATGGGGAAAATACACAGCCAATAATATACATATAGCAGATATTTCGTCAATTATAAGTTGGAAAATTCTTTTGCTCTAAGGAAGAACTAAACACAAACTTTCCTTAAGTAATTTGTTTGTTTTTTAATGTCTGACTGACTACAGTCACCGACTTTAAACTGAACTTCTGCTGTGTACTGGACAGGTGAGGACACACTTTGCCAGACCAAACTGGAAGGAAGTCTTCACCAGAATTGCCTCCAAGCATCCGAATTCAACAGTTGGTAATCTTCCGCTCAGACAGCCTATCCATTTGCATCAAGGATGTCAGCAATATTCCTGAAATCAAGTGATGTCCATCGATCACACCTACACATTCATTTGCTCACAAGAATGATTCTGATGCACGCAGGGGTCTTCTACTGCGGCGCGCCGATGTTAGCCAAAGAGCTGAAGAATCTATCGCACGAGATGAGCCACAAGACGGGGACTCGCTTCCATTTCCACAAGGAGTATTTCTGATTGAAAGATTATTACTTCCTCTGATCTGCATAGCGTTAGGTACCGGTAAAGAAGGAAAATTTTTGCGCACAAGCAAGAAAAGAAAACTGACCTCTCTTCCTGATCTGGACTGTACATAATATAGAGCACAGGGTAGTTAGTAGCATTTATATATGTTAACAAAAAGAAAAGGCAGGGTACTTCAGAAAGGAAAAAAAAAAGGCAGTCCTCGCAAAAGAAAAAAAAAGGGCAGGGTAAAGTGCTGTTAATGGTCAGAAATTGATCGTCATAGATATTGATATACGTGTACACAGTATAGTTAGTTACCTATCAAATTCTAAAGCATACATACCGAGAGACACATGCTGCCATTCTGAATGTACATCGGTCAGGGCTTCAAGCATTCATACGCGTGTCTGTCTTATCACTGTACCGATCTATCCGCTACTAATAAATAAGCTCCGGTATACTAGTAGACACTAGTTACGAGTAGCCTGTAGGTACGCGGTCGTGCGCGCGACGTCGCTACGGCGACTCCCCGTGTACGTCTTGGTGCTAGCCTCTAAGCCACCACGGTGCAACTCGCGCGCGGCGGAGGACTCGGCGGCGCTGCGCCCGGCAAGTCCAAAGGATGGGCCGTTTCTAAGTTGTTCGGCTGCTTGGGCCTCAGTTTTCCTGCAAGTCTGCATCTCCTCTGCGGAATTGGAGGCGATGAAATGTATCTTACCTTTTTCTCCCCATATTGACGTGGTCTGGGCCTGAGAATTGAACTATCTCCCCTGAGATTTCTGTGGAGTTTATATGAGGTTCCTTTGTTCCAAATAGGCCTTAAAAGTCCTATTTGAAACACGATCATTTTTTTTCTCTCTTGATTCCTGCAAAATTCTAAAACTTGTACGGTTCGAGGGAACCAAAAATTGGTGTCTAGGGCAAGCAACGATGTGACGAGTAACGGATGTTGTCTTTGGGCCCGAAGATTGATCTCCCGGCCGGGCTCCAGCAAGCAGCATATACGGAGACCACACATCTACAAGACACCGGCGTCCTCCGGACGCCATGCCGGCCGTTGCCGCATAAGTTCCTCAATTTGTCCACCTATAATATATGAGAAACGAAAAACGAAAGCGACTCCACAATTAATGCAGCAGTGGGGCTGCCAAGCTGAAAATGGCTTTAATGGGCTTGATGTGTACATCTTGTTTTATTTGGAGCCATACTGAGAGATTGATCATTAGGTTCACCCGACGTTCAACTGCTCCAAATTCCAATACATAGTTTACTCATGATCTGGGTACGTACAATGATGTATATAATTGTTATCTATAGTATTTATTTATGTTATCTGTAGCAGTACTAAAATATTATAATAGGTTGTCATTTTACAAATTTTTATAGACAACTCCTCTATATGCAATGTATCTTGTTTCCCGTGTTACAGTCGATTATTGCATAAGAGATGACTCAATTCTCTACACTCTCCCTCTCTCTCATTCGTGTTATCTTGTTTCCTCGTGTTGATATCACACTATCGCTAACTTTTGATACGCGACTTGCAAGATTTTTGGTCTCAACGAGTCCCAAAATCGAAGTTTTCTTAGTGAGGATGGTATTATATGTGCGATTCGGGAAGTACGAAGAAGTGACAGGGATGCATGGCATGACTGTGCAGTGAATCCAGCAATTTTCTCCGCTTTTTAAGACTAATAATACAATTTTCTCTTGTCCATGTTTTCGTGATGTTCATTGAATCTCAAAGATGCTTGCATCTTCACTAGAATAAACCTGAGTTTGAACAATCATTATGTAGAATTTACCTACCAAGTATATGTCAAGCATATTCTTGCGGTAGCACTCATAGTACATATCTCTATATCAACATATAGAGATCTCATTTATATGTTCTAGCCCAAGGCTCCAAGCCCGTCGTAATCACTTAATTATGATTCCATACTAGAATAGTTTCGACCACTAATACTCTATAAATAATACTCTCATATCCATTGGAAAGCAACTCATGTTGTTTTCTCCACCACCACCAAAACTACAAGTTGTTGTGGATCGCGGAGTACTGACAAGATATAGGCTAAACCATTTGCAATAAATATGTGCCTAGAAACTGTGGCAGGAGATCAAGCCAAAAAAAAAAACAGTAGCTATGAGTTGCAAATTAATTGTTCATAGTTTCTAGATGTTTTTTTTTATAACTCCTTTTAAGTCCTCACACATATTTTATACCCCCTTTGGTGCAAAGTCATGAAAAAAAGATGAGCAACTTTGCATTGTTGAAAGTATCAAACTACCTGTAACATATATACTCCCACATATCTTTCTGGGATGGTTTAGCATTTTTGGGGGGCAACTGGCAACCCTACGATCCTAACTGATTTTTACATATGCAGGTGAATGGATAACCACATTTATCACAAAAATTCAAAATATATATAGGACTGTGTGCCCTCTCTCAGGTGCTGCGTTGTCATTTCGCTCTTTATATTGTTTTTATACCAAATGAATAGAGAAAAGCATGGAGTATTTCCTGCCACTATGATCTTCAGAGGTGGCTCACTAAATTCAATTAGAGTTCAGTTGGGAAAAGCAGCCAGTTTGTTTAGCTACTTTATTAATTGTGTAGCTAATAAGCCGGCTTGGTCCATACGTCACCATAAATATATAGTATTATCTGCAATTAATCATGCCGTATGGTACAACAAATAGTAAACATATGAGTACGTTCATTAATCTAAATATATATATATATTTTTACCATAGAAATATGTATGAGTATTGCCAGCTGACCTGTTCATATTACTATCATTTAACAAGAACCAATATGTTCATATTTTAGTCATTCTCTGGCAAACACTTCATTAAAATTGATTTACCAGCAATAACTTATAAGCAAAGAATTGAAACTAACTGATAAATGCAATTACAAAGCATCGTTTGCCAGAGAAAAGAAAAGAAAGGCAAAGAAGGTAATCGAAGGCAGAGTAGAACATGGAATTGGAAGCAAGAACTGAGCATGATACCACTGGCATTTGCCAATTTCCATTTATATCCTCACACGAGGGCCGTTCAGCGTTAAGCCCTCAGCCATACACGAACACATTATGACATGCCCAAATGGCAGAATTGCCATATCCTCCTAATAACAATAAAATAATTCTACACCAGTACAATATAAACAATTTGTGAACCCTGTCTACTATGATGACAAGCGCAGTTCCAATCATGCCCTCCTCCGCTGCCTCCTCGGCGACGCCACCGCCGCGGTAACCTCGCCGTCCCACAGCCTCACGACGCTGCCGTCGAGCGCCGCCATGTCGAGGTGATGGTACCACCCCAGGTCACCCCTCCGCCTCACGGCCATCTCCCACCCCTCCCAGGGCGCCACCGTCAAGGCAGTCGACCTCCTCACCGACGCCGTCCGTCTCAGCACCGTCTCCCCCTCGCCGTCGACGCACACGCCGTCGTCATCCCTGTCCGCACATCTCTTGACGCCGTCCACTACTCCGTCCTCGTCGTCAGCTCCTGAGCCGCCGTAGTATGCCGTGAACAGGACCTTGGACGGCGTGCTCGGTTCACTTGGGGACGCCGGCTCGGCCGGCTCTGCCTGAGCCGGCCGTGGCTCGTCAATGACAGGCGATGGCAGAGGCGGCTGCTGCATGTCGTCCACGAGGGTGCTGCGGACGCCGGCGCCGGGTTTGTTGGAGGAGCCGACCGCGCGGATGCGCCAGAGGCCGACGGCGGCGGCGAGGGCGGCGACGAGCCAGGCGCAGAGCGAGCCAACGGTGGTGGCCGCGGCGGGGAGGGAGTAGAGGCGGAGGGCGATGGCCTCCGCCGGCACCATGTCGAGGAGCTCCATTCGCGGGTGGTGATGGTGAGGTTCTGGCGGTTGTTCGAGAGAGGAGGTGGGTTTGGTGGTGGTGCGATGAGGAGGGTGGGCTTGGGTGGGAAGTGTGTATATATATAGGTGGCGGAGTGGAAATGAAGGCATTGAGCTGCCTGGAATTATTGCAGGTTTTTAGTTTTGGTGGTGGTGCCATTTCTAGTTTGGTACGAGCTTGTTTAGAATTTACAATCAAGTGGGCATTATAGAGACATTTTTTTTAGCTCAAGATTACCTAGGAAGTGAAGTGGCGAATGCAATAGGAGTCTCATATTGCAAAAGGACCTTAGGTTAGCTAAGGCGAGTGCTTCAACACAAAATAAAGAAAATATATTGCATAGATATTAAAGCACATGTATCTACCAATATGTTACCATAGAACAATTACTTGTATAAATATAAAAGCACATGTATCTGCCGATATGTTACCACAGAACAATTGCATATAACTCCTAAATTATTCTTTGAAAGGTTGAGGTGTGTACTTGTAAAAGAGGAATCCTTTAATCAGTAAAAATAAAACAAGAGAGGTGTGTACTTGTAAAAGAGAATGCTTCAGGTAATTAGCTGTTAAACGTGACAGTTCGGGCAAAGATCCTACAGAAATGGCATCAGTAGGGATCTAATAGGGAGATGCTAAGTAAGATTCCATTTTTTCTCCAGTTGGGGAAAAAAAATAGGACGCCAGCATGAGAGCGTCGTTCTCAGCTCGTGGTCGGCATGGGGACACGTGGATGGCTATAATTTTCGGATCTCGTGGGCCTGAGATCTCCTTCGTGGTCTCCGTGGGCTAGATATGCATCTCCTTCGAGATTCACATTTATCTCGATGTGTGGCATTTGTGCACGGAGCTTTGGGAGATTGTGTTTGTTTTGAGTAAATCACACCAATTCGTCCTACCGCCAAACCTCATTTTAAATTTGTCAAGCCCTTTAGAGTCCTTTGATTAGTTCATTTAGGTCCGTCCGTTCATGATGCGACAAATAAGACTTGCATAGCAATATTAAGCAATTTTAGAGACATCCGGGTGCAGTTTAATTCGATCCAATGGGACAGCAAAATCAGTTTCTTTGCCCGCTAGCGTGGTACAGTCGTCAATTGTCCCAACGTATGTGGATACCATGCAAAATCAGCACTGACATTGATCGGGAGGCTGCCTAATGGATACGTATCTGCATGGCAACAACGACGCGCAGCTGCTTTTTCTGCATGACCAATATGCTGTGATGAATACGTGTCAAAGCCAAAGGGCCCCCGGCTTGGAACTTGGAACGTTTGGCAAAGCTGATTGATTGGTGGTGGTGGTGTGATTCATATGATGAGCGGATCCTGTAGGTGAAAGCTGCAGGAAAATTCCTGAAAATAGCAATGGGTTAGTGTTTAGAGCCAATGCGACAATGCTGGCTCTTCAGTCCAAGAAGGGGCTGGCCCGATTTGAAATGCAGAGCAATTGCAGTTGAGCTTCTTCTCCGTCGATGTCGCATCCAGCGACGCCAAGTACGATGCCGACTGCAGTCGCCGAGCTCCCCAGGCCGCAGTACGCCATATCCCCAGCCACGGCGTGCACAAGGCCGACGAACACGTTGATAATTGTAATTCGAATTGTCCAATATATATGAGTTTGAATTAATTTTTATATTAGCGGATAAGTTTCTTACTTAGCCTCTAAGTCTTTTACCCTTTTATATACCTCTTGTAAGCCGCACGAGGAGAGTTGACGCTTTATTGTAATCCTCTGTAATTTATAAACACTTCTTATACAGTGATTATCGCCGGTTGACACTTGTTATTTTTTCTCGTAAGAGATTTTCCACGGGAGATAGGAGTTTCGAAGAGAGACACCAAGGGGGAAAGAAAAAAAGTAGATCCAAAACCAAAACCGTCACGCGCAGCAACAGCGCCGTGTCTTCAACCGCTACATCGGCGCTCGCTCCCGGTCGTCATCCATTGCGTTCCTGCCGTTCGCATGCGCGCGAAAGCAAGCTCCGCTCAGCTGTCCTTCGTTCGTCACGGTCCAGCCAAGTCCTCGTACTTGTGTCAGCCGACCATCGCCGAGCCATCCGTCCAGCAGCAGAGAAGATCCCTTCTTTGTTTATTAAATCCTCAAACTAATTCTTTCGGTCTTACTTCACATGAAGGAGCCCAAGTTTTAAGAAAATTTTCTTTAATCCATCACTATGACCAATTAACTTTCCAAGTGCTAGTTCACGTGGAGAGAAGAACCAGCCAATTTTTTTTTTCCGAACCAGCCAGCAGCCAGCAACTTTGCAAAGTCAGCAGAGAAGAAAAAAAAAAAAAAAAAGCAAAAGCAATCCAATGAGGTTCCATCCCGCACATGTTCCAAAGTAAAAAAAATCTTCCTTTAATTAATCTGAGCAATTCACATAGCCTCAATTCCAACGAATTTTGCTACGTTCACCTAACAAGTATACGGATATTTGAAAATCTTTAATTCGTGTATACAGAAGGTGTACCAAAGGGTTGTGATTTTTACTAGATTTTTTCAGATCAGTACCAGCAAATTTCAGATTTTATTCCTTATAACGACTTTGAAGTATGATTTTCTACTCCTGAGTCGAGACACAAGATTTTCGCTGTGTGAGTCAAGTTAAAGGTCGTGTTAGCACAAATGAATTTGAATGATGCATTGGAAGATTTTGATAAACAATCTATCGTATGGACCGCAGATGAGAAGTGTAAAGACCGTAAGGCTTTATCTCAGATTCACCTTCATTTATCAAATGATATTTTGCAGGATGTTTTAAAGCAGAAGATACCTACTACATTATGACTGAAACAGAATAAATTTGCATGACAAAAGATCTCACCAGCAAGATGCATCTTAAGCAGAAGTTGTACTCTCGCAAATTGCAAGAAGAATGATATGTGCTTGATCATCTTTCAGTGTATAAAGAGATCGTTACCGACCTAGAGTCGATGGCGGTAAAATATGATGATGGGGATTTGGATTTTATTCTTTTGTGCTCCCTGCCTAGTTCTGTTTTTAAATTTTAGAGATACCATATTATATAGTAGAGTGTGGATATCATGGAGATATGCTCATGATCTCAGGATGATGTTACAATTGTCAATGGCGTTAAAAGTTTGTCGAATCACGCGTTTTTCGTAAGTTTTCAGTTCTGTCAGGTCATAGGCGGTTAGACCGGCCAGTGGCGGTCTGACCGGCCACCCCTGGCGGTCGGACCAGCCATTTTAAATGCTGGAGTTTGGAGCTGAGCCAAAAATAGAGGGTGTAGACAAGAGAGGGGATTCTCATACACTTGGTCTCATAATTTTTGTAGTTTCCAGTCAAAAGATCTATTGTTTGAAATTTCAGAGAGGTTTCGGTTTTCAGGGGCTGAAAATTGGCTAAGTCCCTAGCTGGGCTTTGAATGGCGGTTTGTCCGGTTTTCACCTGTTTGTCGCTTTTTGGCGGCAATGTTTATTGATTAGGTCAAGTTCATGGGTTTTAGTGCATATGTGTTGCATGATGCATGTTTTGACTAACGTGGGTCGAGTTGCGAAGAACTTGTTCCCGGAATCGATTTATTGGTCTATTATTGTGCAGGTTGCTTGGAGGTCAACGACGATCAACGGCGAGGATGATTGGGACTAGGTTTGAGAGCTGAGGTTCAGAACGATCGAGAATGTCGGGTGAAGTCATTGGATTCGAGCATGGTGCAAAATGGGCAAGGATGACCGAACGGGGAGTTCAGTGCGACGGGTTGCATCAAGCGGCGCGGGGGTCGGTGCAAGTGCCATGGTGGTTTCGGTGGGAGCCGGATGAGAAAGACTTGTCGACATGATGAGAGACGTTGATCAACCTACACGTGGCGAAGCATGGAACTGCTTCATGAAGATTGGACTCGGTCTTTGGAGAAGGATCGAGAAGGGGTATTTTGGTAATATCACTAAAATACCACTTTGATTGCTTTTGGCTAAACCGCGACGCAAGACGACGCAAGAAGAAGCGGTTTAGGTCAAGAGAAGATGAAGACGACGCTTTAAAATACGTGCGTGAGTTAAGCCCGTTTGTGTGTGGGTTTAACAGGTGCCTAATAGGAAACTATTCTAGAAGGTTAGCCTCCACGATAAATATGGGAGGGTGTTGTAGCACCTCCTTAATCCTTTTGCTTATTTTGAAACCCTAGTTTTGTTTTTGAGATTAGGGAGTGGAGATGTTAGGATTCTTGAAGAGTAGATTGATTTGTGTGCTCATGTATTGAGTGTTTTTCTCCATGTTGGAGTGGTTATAAATCAGCAACAATCACAAATCAATCTATGCAAGTTTTATTGAGATGAGTCTCTTTTCGTTCTTGCTCTCTATTTTGTGATTTTGTGGCCGTCTTTGATTCTCAAGTTTTCCTTTGGTTTCTGCCCCTAATCTTGCTTGATGTGACATGTGAGAACTCATCTAAGATCATCTTGATCATCTCTAACCCACGAGTAAGGTTTTGGATGTAGTTTTTGTTTTAACTCGGTCTTGAACCATCCTTCACTCAAACGGAAAAGATCGGAAATTTGTCAAAGATGTTCACGATCTTTGATTGGAATAGGTTCCTGATATCCTAGAGAAGGTGTGTTCCAAGTTTCATCAAATTTGGAGTTGTAGATCAAAAGTTATACCTATTGTAACTTCGTTTTCAGGCTGATTTCACTGTTCATCAGGCTGGAGGTCCGACCGTCCAAGGTGACCGGTCCGACCGCCATTGACATAGAGGTTTGACCACCCAACACTTGAAATCGAGGTTTGGTTGATTTTGGTTGTTTTGCTCCAGAGTTTAGATTGGATTCAATACAAGACTTCTGCTGTGCTTGGATATTGATCTTCATAGCTCTCATAGTTATCATAGTAAAAATCGTGTTGAATCTGATCTTTGTGAAAAAGAGATCGTGCTCCTGTTCACCCCCCTCTAGTCGTCGTTAGTTCAATCTTGATCTTAACCGGTCACTGAACTTGGCAATGGAGAAGTACTCCACAAAGCCGCATGTCTTTGATGGGCTCGACTATGCCTTTTGGAAGAATCGCATGCGTGTCTACCTTCAGAGCGAAGACAAGCCATATTAGAGGTTGTTCGAGCCCCGCTCGTTTTGCACGAGGTTGCTACGCCGGCTTCAGCAACCCTCTTGGCTAACAACTATTAGGCAAAGAACCTCCTATATGCCGGACTTGGTAGACAGGAGTACGACATAATCTATCACCTTGAGACTGCGCACGAGATCTAAAACATCCTCGAAACCTACCATGAGGGTTCGTTCCATATCAAGCAAGTGCGTCAGACAGTCTTTAAGCGAGAGTATAACAAGTTTGAGATGCGTCCTGTAGAGAGTATCGATGACGTCTTTACTCGCTTCAACAAGGTGCTCAACTAGGTGAGAGCGGTTGATATTGAATATTCTCAATCTGAGAATGTCACCTAGCTCTTGCTGCAATCAACACCAAGGAGTGGGAGATGAAGGCTACCGTCATTGAAGAGAACGTCAATCTTTAGTCTTACTTTGGAGTTGCTTTATAGCAAACTCAAGACCCATAAAATTAAAAGAGTTGACCATCCCAAAAAGGAGAATATAACATTGCTAGTAGATCTTCTCAAGAGAGGTTCTGATGGTTCTTTTGAATCTTCTTCTGGTTTTCTCTTGCTTGTTTATCTGCAATTCATGAAGAGGAACTAAAGAGTATCCATGAGGCTGAGTTGGTCCTTCTAGCCAAAAAATTCACACGGGCCTACAACAATGTGAGAAACAAAAAGAGAGGCGGCCCTGTGAGTTGCTATGAGTGCGGAGAGCTCTATCATATCCGGGCAAATTGCCCCAAGTTGAAAGGAAAGGGTAACCACAAGGAGGAGAAGGCTGCTTGGAAGAAGACTCATGGGAACAAATCCAAGTATGATGCTGCCAAGCTCATGAAGGCTGCTCACCGGGTTCTTGCCGCTTTTGGAGAGCAATCCATGAGCGATATGGACTTTGGGAGCGAAGAGGACAAGGAGGAGGAGATCCCTCAAGACAAGAAGAAAGGGAAGGCCAAAGACTTCACCGGCATGTGCTTCATGGCCGACTCCGTCGACGTCGATGACATCAATGAGGTACCTCCATCCCATGGCATTATATTTGCTAGATGTGAGACCATGTTTGAGCAATTGATTAGTCAGGATGAAGCTTTAGAGTTTAATATGGCTAAGAATAAGGACTTAGAGTCACAAATTGATAATATGAAATTAGAAGTTGTGAATTCTAGGAGTCTTGATATTGACGAATATACTTCCTTCCATGCTTTACATTCTGAACTCGCTAATTTACAAATTGCTCATGATGTTGCCTTACATGAACTTGAAAATGCTAGAATTGAGTTAATTGAAGTTAAATATGCTCCTTGTGAAAAATGCTTAGAATCTAGCAATTTGGTTGCTTCTGGTAATGTTGATTCTAGCCTTGCTCTTTCTGCATTGAACGAGAACATGAAGTAAAAGACATAGTTGATGCAGTTAGAGCTAAGTATGCTAAGTTTAAGGATAGAATAGATTCTGCTACCCGTGCTTCATGTGAAGTTCTTAACCTTGAAGTAGATTTCCACAAGAGTAGGCATACTATGGCTATTCAAAATAAAACTTGTGAATCGTGTCTTAATCTTGAAAAAGAAAATGCTTAACTTAAGGTCACATTAGAAAAATTCTCTAAAGGTAAGAAACAGTTAAACATGAGTTTGGACAAGTCTAAAACTCCTTACAAGAAGTAAGGGTTAGGATACAACTCAACCCAAGACAATTCGAGCCAAATGTCATTTAAGTTTTGAAAAATGGCTTAGTTGAATTTAAAACCCAACTTGCAAAAATAATCTTTAAATCTGCAGATTTTGCCCAACCATATGTTAAGTCAAAGGGTGCTTCTCCTAGTGGTACCAAGTACCATTGCACCTATTGCAAGAAAGATGGGCATTTGGTTGAATTCTGTTGGCGTAGGTTGAAAAATGATAGAAAAAAGTTTGCTAGAAATTCATCTCATCAACCTAGAGCCGTCATGAGATATGGTCATTTTGAAAGGAATAAACCTGGTCTAGGATTTGTTTATCATACTCATCATTATCATGTTCCTAGACAGGATGCATCCCATGTCCGTGTGACCATTGCTCATGATAGAACTTCAAATAGAATCAATGATAGCACTTCTGCTTTGTATACTATTCACAGACGTGTGTCTCAGTACGGGGTTCCCAAATCATGTTTAACTAACTCCAGTATTGAGACACATCGTTCTTATGTGCCTTGATTTTCAGGATCGTCGCGAAGGGGAAGAACACGTGGTTCGTCGACTCCGGGTGTTCATGCCACATGACCGGAGATTCAAGATGGTTCACCTCCTTCACGCGGACGACGTGTGATGACTTCATCACCTTTGGAGATGATACACAAGGGAGGATTGAAGGGACGAGATCGATCAGGGTGAACGATAAATTCATCCTGAAGGATGTCGCTCTTGTGGACAAGCTAAGGTACAATATGTTTTCTGTCTCATAGCTTATTGATGATGGCTATGAGACTAGATTTAAGAAAAATACTTGTCTTGTGCTTGATTCTGCTCGTGAGCTCGTTTTTGAGATTTCTAGAGTTGGTAAAATCTTTGGAGCTGATTTCTCTGAATCCCTTGCTGGATCTCTGAAAGATCTAGACCCGCCATTATGAGTTAATGGATTGTTTTGGTGATTAATGACAAATCCAAATATGAGACTAACTCTTTTATCAAGTATTATCTTTGTGTAGTCTCATTTGGATATAAAGGTGAAACACAACGAGGTATGCAATCGACATCTCAATTTATATAATATTGCATTTCTCGGATCCAAAATATAGGACTGAACTCAATCTTAAGTTAAACTTGAATATGTGCATATGACTTTATTACACACTTGTGTATGCACACATTTAGGGGGAGTTTTATCCTATACTTTGTGGTTTCATTAGTATTGATCCATATTCCATTTTCCACATATACTAAGGATCTTTACGTTGAAACAAAACCTTTGAGTATACAAAACTTGTGTAGTTCGTATATACTCATGTTATGAGTATATAGAACTTGTGTAGTTCTTGTATACTCATGTTAGAGTATATATAACTTGTGTAGTTTATATATACTCAATTGTTCTCTCATTTATCTTCATTATATTTATGAGAATTTAAGTGGTTATCATCAATTACCAAAGAGGGAAAGATTAAGGTATCTTGTCCCACCATTATGAGTTAATGGTATGATGTGGTAATTAATGATGATCACATTGTGGAACTAACACTTTCCATGAGTTGGATATATAGGTTATGTTCCAGGATGATGAAGACTTGGGATGATCATGAGTTGATCATCAAGTCAAAGAGCTTGGTGTATATGATGCATCATGAGTTGATGCTTATCAAGAAGAGATGATCATGGGTTGATCATCAAGACAAGAGAAGACCCATCATGTGTTGATGGAGGTCAAGTGAAGGAATGCATCATGCGTTAATGCAAGTGAAGAATCGGAATGAAGAAATCATCATGTGTTAATGATGATCAAGACAATATCCCGAAGTGAAGAAATCATCATGAGTTGATGATTGTCAAAGTCGGGATGAAGAAATCATCATGTGTTGATGATGATCAAGACAATATCCCGAAGTGAAGAAATCATCATGAGTTGATGATTGTCAAAGTCAAGGACCCGGACTTGAAGTGTTGATGTGCGTCATCAAGCTTCAAGAAGATGCAAGGCAAAGGTATGACTAGCTAGGGCTAAGGATGTGTTCCTAGTCTTTTACCGGTCTCGGTGTTTGGTTGATAGACCGGATTGCTAGTATAGGTTTGCCGTACTATTAAGAGGGATCTTGACTAGTAGTTTGAGTTAGTCATGTGTTGATAGCTCATTATATTTGCTCTAGCTCATCTATGCGTGGAGCTATTATTTGCGAATGTGTTTTTGCAAATAGCCGATGCTCATGCATTCAACCCTTGTAGCATGTGACTTAAGTTTGCAAATGCGTTTTGCAAATGGTGAAAGTCCATGTACCTTTTTCCTTGTGGTATGATTCCAAAAGTTGGCAAATGTGTTTTGCAACTTGTTGGGAATCTTGCTTGTGACTCTTGTTGGCATGGCTTGTCAATTAGCAAATATGTTTTGCAAATTGAAGTTGTTGAAAAAGCCATTTCTGACTTCTGTCAGGAAAATCGGAAGTTCCGGTAGTTTAACGGCGGAAGTTCCGCACTTCCTGACCGTCCGATTTTCCGCGGCTTGATTTTTCCAGAGCGGCGGTTTAGGGACTTAGCCGATTTTCCAAGTGCGGAAGTTCCGGAGTGTAACTAGCGGAACTTCCGATTAATCGTTGCTCAAAATCGGCGGTTGTTTTTCCAGAGAAGCACCATTTTGGGGACTTAGCCAAAATTCAATGTGCGGTAGTTCCGCTATGTGTTGAGCGGAACTTAGAAGAATCGAACTTCCGATATTTAGTTGGCGGTAGTTCCGCACTATAAATCAAGCGGCTAGTTTCTCGTCGACATAGCCGTTGCGGTGCTTTTCTCTCTCTGCGGTAGTTCAGGCCTTTGTGCGGCGGAACTTCCGATTTCCCGATTTTTGGGGTTTGTCTCCAACGGCTAGTTTTTGTGTGTGGGCTATATATAGCCACCTTGGCCGGTTGGGGAGGTTCTGAAGTTGCTAAGAACTATTGTGAACTCTTTGTGAGCCTCTTGAGCTAAGACAAACCTCTATTCTCTCTTGTGCATGTGTTGCACTTGGTGAGATTAGAGAGTAAACCCTAAGTGCATGTGTTGCCTTAGGTAGTGGATTGTGTATCCACGTGAGCGTTGACACTTGATTAGTTCAAGTGAAAGTTCGGATTTGTTACTCTTGGTGTTTGCCGACACCTAGACGGCGTGGAGGCGTCGTGCTCGGTGACCCTCTCAAGAAGCTTGTGAGAAGGCCCGACGGTTGTGAGTGGTTTGGTGCTCGCCATCTCGGAGTGGAGGAAGAGCAACCATAGTTGAGCGAGGTGTTGGTTGGTTTGGAACCGGTCCAAGTGTTGGACTTACCTCGGAGGTGTGTGCTCATTTGAGGAGCCGGTCCAACGCGGGTTGGGCTTACCTCAACGTGGATTAGGGGAGACCGGCAAGTCTCCGAACACCACGGTAAAACATAATCGTGTCATCTTGTGTTTACTTGTGTTTTACTTTGAGCAATTTACATTCTTGCTTTAATTGCTTATATATCTTGTATGATTGCTCATATGGTATTGTGTTCATATTGTCGGTGCACTTAGCTGAGCCTAGTTGATTTAGGTTTTAATTGTGCAAAACCAATTCGCTATTAGCTTCCGCATTTATTTATTGGTTTAGCCCGATAAAGTTTTTAAAACCGCCTATTCACCCCCCTCTAGTCGGCCACCTCGATCTTACAAGTGGTATCAGAGCTTGGTCTCTCATTTATTAGACTTAACCGTCTAGAGAGTAAAGGATGGCAACTAGAGATTTAGTGCACCTAGGTGAAGTACCTATATTTGATGGCACAAATTATGCTCATTGGAAAATCCGCATGTCTTGTTATTTTAGGGCCATGAGTCCAAAAATATGGCGGATTGTAGATGTTGGTTTTTCTCCTCCATTGGATCATCTTGCTCCAACAATTGAGGAAGAGAAAAGCCTACATCTCGACGCTCAAGCAATTAATGGTTTATTTAGTGCTTTGAGTGTAGAGATGTTTGACGAAGTGTGCAATCTTGAGAGCGCTCATGCTATGTGGACACATTTTCAAGATAAATATGAAATGTCCACACCTACTAGTGATGATTGCACACAGGAGTGGACATCGGAAGAAGAATGTTCAACTTCTAGCTCCGATAATGATGAGTCCACAACTCCCTCCACATCAACTCAATGCTTCATGGCTAAAGGTAATGATGAGGTAAACAAAAATGAAGAACCCACCTATGATGAGTTGATGGAAATGTTAGAAGACTTAAATGAATATCTTGGCAAGGAGAAGTCAAAATTCAAAGTCTTGAAGAAAGAATTTCTTTCTCTCAAGGATTCTTATGAAGAGCTAAAAGAAGCTCATGAGACTCTCCTTCTCAAGGATCTTAATAAGTCCAAGGTGGATATAGGCATTACATGCAAGTTATTAGATGATATGCCATGCATAGTTCCTACATCTTGCATTTCATCTAAAGTTAGCATATCCACCTCCTGTGATGATTTAATTGATATGCCTTGTTGCTCTAAAATGGATACTCCTATTTCCTCGATATTTTGCAAGACTAACATTGTAGAGGAAAACAAAGAGCTCAAGGCCCAAGTCAACAAATTAAAGAATGACTTGGAAAGAGGCCTAAAAGGAAGGCCACTCTTGACGATATATTGAGCAAGCAAAGACGCTTGCAAGATAAGAGTGGAATCGGCTTCACTCCTAAGAAAAAGGAGAATAGCAAGACAAGGCACAATGCAAGACACACGAAGAATGTCAAGTGCCATGGATGCAATGGAAAGGGCCACTTAGCCTCAGTGTGCCCAAACAAAGTGAATGACAAGAAATTGTCATCAAAGAAGAGGCAAACCGCAAGGAGCAAGTAAAGAAGGTAAAAGACGAATACAAACTTGAACTTGCTACAATTAGGAAAAGGGACATATGAGTAAGGATTGTCCCAAAGGTATCACTCCTAAGCCCATTATTTATAATGATCAATATTTGCTTAGGAAGGATATTAATGGCAATGTGTTTGCTAGAATAGTTAGTACACATAAAACTAATGCTAGAGCCATTTGGGTGCCCAAATCTATTGTGACTAACATTCGTGGACCCAACCAAGTTTTGGGTACCAAAGTGCTTAAATGATGAATAGGTACTTGGAAAGGCATTGGATGTTTGGCTCATATGAAGAGGTGGACGGATCACCATATGCGAAATTGGAGCCAAGCCTAAGGATAATCATGTCGTATCATAAGCCAATGCCATTTCGGTAACAAGTACTTACATTGAAGTATCTAGCCCCTTTTGCCTTGTGTAGGTTGCATTTCATGAAAATTATTTTAAAGGGGGTGTTCTTGCTCTATGTTCATAATGTTCATTATTAATATCTTGAGCAAGTTGAAGTGGCACATTAAGGGGGAGTGCTAAATCATAGTCATGTATATCACATCCCTAAGTGTGCCCAAATTGATTAAGTGCTAGTATTGTTTTTCAAAAATGAGCCTTTTAGCCAAAAGTCAAAATTTCATAATTATTAGTAATTCTTTGAAAAACTAGTTGCAAAAGGTATACAAATGCTTTTCAAAGGTTTACCGAAGGTTTTGGCTTTAGAAAAACCTATTTTAAGTAAAAATGCATTTCTAACCAAAATCCTACATTATAGTATCTTGTTTTTGACCAAAACTAGATTTTTGAGTAAAATCTATTCTAAAAGGAATTTGAAAATCTTGACAAAAGAAAAATCCTAGAGTTGGTTAGTCTAAACATTTTTGGTATTCAAAAGATTTCCAAAAGACCAACCTAGAAAAGGTTATTTGATTTTGAAATTCGTCCAAAATCCTACTTTGACCTAAGTGGTCACTTTCTAGCACTTAAGTGAGTTTTTCCATATGAACCAAAATTATTCATATGAAAAGGTTCAAAATGGTATTTATGACTCATACACAAAATTGGATGCTTCAAAATCAACAAAATGTTTTCTTTGAGTTGTTTTGATAAATTTCATGAAAATGAGGTTTCATTTGCAAAATCAAAACTTAATTCATAAAAATTATTTTCTTGGATAGACATTAGTCTTTTAATGTACAATGATCCTGAATGATATTTATTTGAGTGCAAAACTATGGATCATTTGCATAAAAATCCAAAATTCCAAGATCTTTCCTGAAGTGTCAGGATAATCGGAACTTCCGGCCTTCTAGGTGCGGAACTTCCGTTTCTCCGGAACATCCGCTGTTGATTTGCGGAGCTTCCGGTTTCAGCTCTCTTCCGAAGCGTCAGGAAAATCGGAGCTTCTGGCACTCCAGGCGCGGAACTTCCGCTATCCGGAACTTCCGCCTTTGAAATGCGGAACTTCCGCTTTCCGGTAGCTGAGAGACTTTAATGCACTGCGGTTCCTCCGTTTTATCTCTCTCCCTCCAGCCACAGTCTCTTCTCTCCCGAGCCCCCTCTCTTCTCTCCAAGTCTCCTCCGAAAAGCTTTGATTGATCTTCGGTTTTTCTTCAAATCTCGACCGATCTATTGCTTCCCCAGGGTTCAATCACCCATTCTCTCAAGGTATTTCCAATTCCCTTCTTGGATTTTTACCTCTCATGAACCCTAGGTTGAGTTTTTGGGGGAAAATGAAATGTCGATGAAATCTGTGGTAGATTCTTGGGCAAATTAGTTGATTCAGTATTGTATGATGTTTATGCATCGATTCCATGGACTCAATCCATCAAAATACTGAAAAATCAAAATTTATCATTGCCCTAGAGTCGGCCAGGAAAATCGGAACTTCCGCTGTTAAGAGCGCGGAACTTCCGCTAGCTGTAGTTCGGCGTTAAACTTATGAGCTTCCGATTGTCCTGACAGAACCTGAGAATTTCATCTTCTTTTGATTCAATCTTTGACACTTCATCCATTGTTGTTCTTGAAGATGCCGAGGATGAAGGTGTCAGTCCCGAAGCACTATTCAGATGCTGGCGCATCTTCTTCAAGAAATGAGGAAGAATCTGAAAATTCAGAAGAAAGTGCATCAGGAGAAGAATCTGAATATGAATCTGATGAGGAGTTAGGTGAACCGGAAGAAATGGAAATTGATCTTAAGGGACTCACAGCAGATGACTACACTCTTCTACGGGATAAAGATCAATATTCACTTCCAAGAAATTACGACGACCCTCGTTTTCATACCAAGTTTCAAAGACAAGTCTATGATCTCTTTTATGGACCATCCAAACAATTTGCTGATCACAAGTACATCAATTGGTCCTATCTCAACGGACTTGACAAATATGAGGGCACCTACAGGCTCTTTCAGCGAGCCGGGATTCATAACTTTGTGGCAATAAAATGCAATTATAGTGATGAGATCATCCGACAGTTTTATACCACAGTATGCATTCCTCCAGATTTTTCTCAGCTCACCTGGATGACAGGAACTGTAAGGTATTCTTGCACAAAGCGCGCTTTTGAACATGCATTGAATATCCAGTCAAGCGAATATGAGAAAATCTATGATGGAACAGATTCTCCCTCATCGCATGGTGAATTTTATGACACCACTCAAAGATTTGTCCTGGTAAGATCACAGACTTCTTCCTATTCGGCTTGGTAAATAGGATCATTAACCATACCATGTTACCAAAGAGTGGGAATTATGATGCTATTAGAGGACATGTTTGGAATATATTGGAATGCATCATGCATGGAAGAAAATTTGATGTTGTGGATGTTATCATAAGGGAGATAGCAGGAACAAAGAATGATCGAGTCAAACGGATAAACTTTGCACCTTACATTATGGCTTTGATCATTAAACAAACTGGATATAATGGAGCTTTACCTTGACGCATAAAGCCTATAAACCAAGAGAAGGTCCTCCAATCCTCGCCAATCTTAGGCGTGCTCGGTGAAGTACTGTGCACCTCCTGCTGCTGCTGATGCTCCTCCACAAGGTATAGCCACTATGGATCAGATTTATGCCACCTTGTTGGAGATGAGGGCATCCCAGGATACCTTCCAGGAGGCGACCACTTCTAGACTGGATGCGTTTGAGGCGGCCACCTTTGCCGATTGGATGCTTTCAGAGGCGACCACTTCGTGCTCGGCGCCCACTCGGCCCGGCCTTGATGCGCTTTCACCAGTTGCCGAACAGTTTCCTCCACTGTTCATTTTGGGCCGGCGTCGCTTCGCTCTCCTCTGGCGGTCCTCCTGTTGCTCCTCGGTCGATCATCCTCAAGACCCTCTGTTTGAAAGCGGTAGCCATTTGTTCTATTTAGGTCATTAGACCTTGTATGCAAAAATTGTAATATCTTTTATGACTTCTTGGTTGTATGACTCTCATTTTGGCTATGCTATCTTTTGCTACTCTGTGTGAGAACATGTTTTTATGTCATGATTTTTATTTTGCATGAGATGTGGATGAGATGTGATTATGAATGAATATATTTGTGGTTGATCATATCATCTTGTCTCCTGTCGTGGATGTCCTTCTTTACAAAAAAAATTCTGTCAATTTTTCATGAAAATCTCTCTCAACATAGTTTGTGAAAATTGTTAAAATGAGAGATTATCTAAAATTCTTTTCAAAAAGAGGAGGTTAGTTGAATTTGTTTCAACTATCATTTCAAGTGATTCTCAATGTGTTGATTTACATTGGGGAGAATGTTATGATCAATAGGTTTGTAACCTATCTTTGTTTCTCCTCTCATATCTTGAGAACAAAATTACCCCCTTGGTCATATAAGTTCATTTCATACTTTTTGTGACCAACCTCAAATTTTTTTTTGCAAGTGGTATCGATTTGCAAAGGCTCCTTTTGGCTAAGGTTTATCTTGTGTTTTTTGGGTGATTTATGCCAAAAGGGGGAGAGTGTTTATCAATATTGATAAACAATCTCTCAAATGTTTGCTTGTATCTTCTTCTGATTTCTGGCTTTGGCCCCGACGGTTGGGCATATTGGTTTTGATCATCTGACACGAGTTAGCAATCTTGATCTCATAAGAGGTTTGCTCAAACTCAAAGCTGTGAAGGATGTTGTATGTGCGCCCTGTAGGCATGGAAAGAAAGTTGCCGCATCACACCCATCAGTGACTATGGTCATGACTGATGGATTGGGACAGTTGGTTCATATGGATACTGTTGGTCTTGCTAGGGTTCGGTTAGTCGGCGGTAAATGGTATATCCTTGTCATAGTCGATGATTTTTCGAGATACACTTGGGTGTTCTTTCTTGCTTGAAGGATGAAGCTTTTGGTCATTATCATGACCTTGTTCTTCGTTTAGTTTCTGAACTTCCTGATGCCTTGAGAGCGATCCGCAGTGACAATGGTATAGAGTTCAAGAATGACTCGTTTGCCTCTTTCTGTGCTGAGCGTGGTGTTGAGCATCAGTTCTCTTCTCCACACGTCCCTCAACAAAATGGCATTGTGGAAAGGAAGAACATGACCTTAGTCGAGATGGCTTGGACGATGCTAGATGAGTATAGCACACAAGATTTTCGAAGCTATTGTCTTGCCATATTGAGACCTTGAGACCTTCTTTGGGTAAGACTCCTTGTGAGCTTCTGTTTGGTAGAAAATCCTATGTTTCTCATTTTTGAGTTTTTGGAGTCAAGTGTTTCATTCTGAAGAGAGAAAACCTAGATAAATTTGAATCAAGAACTTTTGATGGTTTATTTCTGGGTTATCCTGCACATTCGAGGGATTTTCGGGTTTTTAATATTGAAACTAACATTGTCTAGGAGACATGCAATGTCACTTTTGATGAGACTAGTCCTGGAGCTAGATCCGATGTTTCAGGTGATTCACAGGTAACAGAGAGCATCTTTGTGGAGGAAGATGAGGACGAGCTGATACTTGTGCTCCACCTACTGCTGCTGAGACTCCTATTCCAGCACAAGAACCGGCTGCGACTACTTCACCTTCATTTGAGACTTCTGCTGCATCTTCATTATCAACAGTACCTGTGGAGGTCGAAGAAACACTATCACCCCTGGGCGCTCCACTTCACATTCAGAAGAGTCACCCTTCGGATCAGATCATTGGTCAGCTTCATGAGCGAGTTACTCACTCCAGGTATCATGATCTGAGTCTCTACTCCCATTCTACTTTTGTTGCCTCTTTTGAACCCGCGATATATCACATGCTTTATCTGATTCTAGCTGGGTCAATGCCATGCATGAGGAGTTAGAAAATTTTGAGAGGAACAAGATCTGAAACCTAGTAGAGCCTCCTAGTGGTCATAATGTGATAGGAACCCGTTGGGTGTTCAAAAATAAATAAAGTGAGGATAGTTCTGTGGTTAGAAACAATGCTAGATTGGTAGCTCATGGTTTTAGTCCGGTTGAGGGTTTAGACTTTGATAAAATATTTGCTTATGTTGCTAGATTAGAAGCCATTCGTATTCTGCTTGCTTTTTGTTGCATATAAGGGTTTTAGACTACATCAGATGGATGTCAAGAGTGCTTTTCTGAATGGTTACATAGAGGAGGAAGTGTATATTAGGCAACCCCCGGGCTTTGAAAATTCAAGTATCCACATCATGTTTTCAAGCTATTCAAAACTTTTATGGTCTTAAGCAAGCCCACAGAGCCTAGTATGATAGACTTAAGACCTTTATGCTTAAGAATAATTTTGAGATGGGCAAGGTGGATAAGATTCTATTCATTCTTAGGCTTGACAATGACTTTCTGCTTGTTCAGATTTATGTGGATGATATTATTTTTGGTGGTTCTTCTCATGCTCCTGTTTCCAGTTTTTCTGAGACTATATCTAGGGAATTTGAGATGAGTATGATGAGAGAGCTCAACTACTTTCTAGGGTTTCAAATCAAGCAATGCAAGAAATGGATCTTCATCCATCAGACAAAGTACACGAAGGATCTGCTCAAGCGCTTCGAGATGGGTGACTGTAAGCCGATCGCCACTCCTATGGCGACTTCGACTGTTTTGGATCCAGATGAGGAAGGAGAAACCATGGATCAACGCGAGTACCACAGCATGATCGGCTCCCTTTTGTATCTGACGGTCTCAAGACCGGACATTAACTTCACGGTCTGCCTCTGCGCAAGGTTTCAGGTGTCTCCGAGGACTTCACATCGCCAAACCATCAAGCCCATCTTCAGGTACCTTCACTCTACCCTCCAGTATGGTATATGGTATTCCTACTCTTCTTCTTTGTCCATTCGGGGGTTTTCTAATTCTGATTTTGCGGGCTGTCGGTTAGATAGGAAGAGTACCTTAGGCACTTGTCACTTCTCTTGTATCTTGGTCTTCTAGGAAGCAGTCTTCTGTTGTATAATCCACTGCAGAAGCTGAGTATGTAGCTGCTGCTAGTTGTTGTAGTCTGATTTTGTGGTTGGTGTCCACTCTTAAGGACTATAAGTTATCTTTTGCTAGTGTTCCTCTTCTCTGTGATAACACTTCTGCCATTAATATTGCTAAAAATCATGTGCAACACTCGAGGACCAAGCACATAGGCATTCACTATCACTTCCTTAGAAACCATGTAGAGAAGGGTGTTATGGTGCTACATTTTGTGGAGTCCGAGGCTCAGTTAGCTGATATCCTCACCAGGCCTTTAGAGCCAACTAGGTTTGTCACCTTGAGAAGTGAGTTAGGGGTAATTTACCCCTATGGGTTGGTTTGAGGGGGAGTTGGTTCTTCTGATCTTTCCTTGTTCTTTTCTAAACTTGTTGATCTTTTTGAACTTTTTAGCCTTTTAGGTTTTTCTTGTATCTCATTGTATTATATTGCATTTCATATGAAAATCATAAAAAGATGTATTGTAATATAAGCCTTTCTGCTATCTTTTAAATTGATGAAGTTTTGCTTATTACCCTCTTGAGCTTTAGTATTTTAATTTTTGCTCAATACCATGTCTAGTTCTTTGGCTTGCTAGAATTATCATGCTTTCACATGTGTAGCTAAATCTTTACTAAATGAGCTAGAACTTTAAGACAACTTGAACTAAAAATTGTAATTTATGGATCTTTTAGCTAAGTTGCACAATTAGTGCTCCTCTTGTGACATTGACCCTATCAAAATTGCTTTGTTAGCTCTTGAATCTAGAATTGCACATCTCTTGAGCTTTTATTCCTCGCGAATCTAAAACTGCTCTTATGCAAACTAAAAAAAATCAAATTTCAAAAACTGTGCCAAACTATTCTCACGAGACTGCTCGTCAAAGACATGAACTTGGAGATAGTTTGATGATCCAAACGATCTCATGGGGATTGCTTGTCAAAATTGACATGAACCTCAAGATTTGTCGCCCTAGTACTAGTCCAGGATTTTCTTCACTAAGATGAGCCGTTAATTTCCTTGGTTGAAGCTTAGGAAGAGTTTGTGGATGACTCATAGTCTAGGACCTTCTTCATTAAGATAGACCTTTAATCAACATCAATATTCATTGCAAATGAAAAACTGTTGTAAAAATGGGTGATTGAAGTTCTTTGAGCAAAATGATTTAGTTCCGGACTTTCTGTCTCTAGGATGATCATTGTTATCTTCTTGATCTCACATTGACATTCTGACATGGCCATTATCACTTTAGGATCTCTGTTGATGAACTTGCTAGTTTTGAAGCTTTGCTTAAATTGTTACAATTCATTGTTTTACTTTGAGCCTTCTAGTTTAGCTTTGATATATATGTTTTAACATGATCTTGCTAGCGCTTTAAGGCTTGATATGTATTGTGTAATTATAGAAATGCTAGCTTGTTCTTTTGGGTAATCTTCAAAGCTTGTTGTTCTAAAATATGCAAAATTAAAAAAATAAAGCCACTCCATTGCATTTCATGCATGCTCTTTCTTATGCTTCTTCCTTATTTCTGCATTTATTATCTCTGGATGAGAGGAAGGCGTGATTACTTGATGACTCCATAGTCAAAGGGGGAGAAGAAGTAGTAAAAATGTTAAAAGATGGAGCTATTAGGAGAAAATGAGAAAATTAAATTTTCTGGAAAAATGATGATCAAAGTGACGGGAGCTTTCATGTTGCATTCTTATGATCTTATTGCCATTTCTGAACTTGAATTGCAATTCTTGTAACTTCACAGTGATCAAAGGTCAATTTGAACAATTGATGAAAGGTCAATTTGAACAATTGTTCTTTCATATGGACATTAAGTGAGATTTTTGACTCTTCTTTGAAAATTGAAGCTTTCACGCTTTCTTTTGAATTATATCGCTTGCCTGTACTAATCTGAAGCCAACTTGGTCATTTACATTGCTTTCTCTTGCTTTTGGACCAAGTTGTACCTTTATGCGAAAACGTGAGTATTTTTACTTTTCAAACCTTAAACTTACATTTTTAGAAAATTGACAATGTGTTCATCAAGGGGGAGATTGTGGATATCTCGGGGATATGCTCATGATCTCATGATAATGTTACAATTGGCAATGGTGTTAAAGGTTTATCGAATCACGCGTTTTTGGCAAGTTTTCAGTTGTCAGGTCATAGGCGGTTGACCGGCCAGGGCGGCGGTCAGACCGGCCTGTGGCGGTCTGATCGGCGACCCCTGGTGGTTAGATCGACCATGGGCGGTGGTCGGACCGGCCATTGTAAATGTTGGAGTTTGGAGCCGGGCCAAAAGTAGAGGGTGTAGACAAGAGAGATGATTCTCATACACTTGGTCTCATAATTTTTATAGTTTCCAGTCAAAAGATTTATTCGTTTGAAATTTTCAGAGAGGTTTTGGTTTTCAGGGGCTGAAAATTGGCTAAGTCCCTAGCTGAGCGGTCAGACCGGCCAAGAGGCGGTCAGACCGGCCATTGAATGGCGATCTGACCGGTTTTCACTTGTTTGTCGCATTTTTGGCAGGGATGTTTATTGATTAGGTCAAGTTCATGGGTTTCAGTGCATATGTATTGCATGATGCATGTTTTGACTAACGTGGGTCAAGTTGCGAATAATTTATTCCCGAATTGATTTCTTGGTCTATTGTTGTGCAGGTTGCTTGGAGGTCAACGACGGTCAACGGCGAGCATGATCGGGACTATACTTGAGAGCCGAGGTTCAGAACGATCGACAATGCCGGGTGAAATCATTGGATTCGAGCATAGCGCAAAATTGGCAAGGATGATCGAACGGGGAGTTTGGTGCGATAGGTTGCATCATGCTACGCGAGGTTCGATGCAAGTACCATGGTGATTTCGGTGGGAGCCGGATGGGAGAAACTTGACGACATGATGAGAGCCGTTGATCAACCTACACTTGGCGAAGCATGGAACTGATTTATGAAGATTGAACTTGGTCTTTCGAGAAGGATCAAGAAGGGGTATTTTGGTAATATCACTAAAATACCGCCCTGATTGCTTTTGGCTAAACCGCGGCATAAGACGACGCAAGGAGAAGTGGTTTGGGTCAAGAGAAGATGAAGACGACGCTTTAAAATATGTGTGTGAGTTAAGCCCGTTTGTGTGTGGGCTTAACAGATGTTCAATAGGGAACTCTTCTAGAAGGTTAGCCTCCACTATAAATATGGGAGTGTGCTGTAGCACCTCCTTAATCCTTTTGCTTATTTTGAACCCCTAGTTTTGTTTTTGAGATTAGGGAGTGGAGAGGTTAGGATTCTTGAAGAGGAGATTGATTGTGTGCTCATGTATTGAGTTTTTTCCTCTATGTTGGAGTGACTGTAAACCAGCAAGAATCACAAATCAATCTATGCAAGTTTTCTTGAGATTTTTTTGGCTGTCGTTGATTCTCAAGTTTTCCTTTGGTTTCTGCCCCTAATCTTACTTGCTGTGACTTGTGGGAACTCATCTAAGATCATCTCTAACCCACGAGCAAGGTGTAACACCCCAGCCCAACATTGAGCCTGGAATGCCACTAAACTACTCTCTAAACTAATAATTATCGACACACTATAAAATTACAGCAAGAAAACATCAATAGACATATTCATGGATCACAAAAGAGCATGCATAATTATGGATCAAGCGATAATAAATAAGCAAGGGAAAAATATAACCAGGTAAATGAACCGGGATAACACCAACTACTGAATCCAAATCATTAAAACAAATAGTCTAGTCCAAAACGTTGTACTAAACTTTATTCAACCCCTAACATGTCCAAGAGTAATCCAATTTTGAATGAAAAGATTCTTATGGCAAATGATCAGGTGTTATCCATGTGCTCTACTCGCTTCTCGCCTACTAGCGCCTCAAGATCACCTAAAGTCAACAAAGAGCAAGGGTGAGTCCACGACTCAAAGAAACACATCCATAAACAACGAACAATAATAAATCAACGAGATTCAATAACTTCATTATCATCATGTACTTCTATTAATATTCTCATGCGCTTATCTTCTTTGATTCACAACCATTAATCTCATGTACCAATGCAAATCTAATCTACATGTCCACATGCACTTCTTTCACAGATATACCGGTATAGCATGAGTGAATGCTCATGACAACATTCACTCTCAAGCCCGCTCCTCCATAAGGATCGGGACCTCCTCCACTCCCGTGGAGTTGTGATCATTCATGATCACCTGCTCATATGCAAAGATGCTTATGAATGCAAACATACAAACTCCATCCTAAACATCATATCCAACTTTTCATCATGTTTATCAACAAAAATATAACCATGTCATTCCATTGTTTGCAATTAAATAAAATAAAAGCACACCAATAATGGTACTGAAAGATAAAGAATCACAGTGATCAATCATTGATTGCTGTTTACCATGCACTTGCCTTTACTAGTTGCGACGCACGATTTGGCTAGAAGATGGCAACAAGCACGACGCCTCCCCTATATTAAATACACAAACTTCAATACAAGCTACAGCAACAAGAATAGCAATCAATATACTTCGCTCCTACCCGTCCCCAAATATACCACGCTACTCCGGTACCGAAAAGTTACCCATTACCGTCTTAGTACTAAAATGAACGTAACTTTTGACTCAAAAGTCCGATCACGACAAACCACCCTGTTCTGGATTCTTCATAAAATTCTCCACATTTTCTTAGATTACGAAGACTTCTAATTAAATCATCTAACCCTCCGTTTTTAGCCCAGAAAGCCGGTCTGTCCGCTTCGGAACAGCAGTCTTACTAAATTCATAACTTTTGTTTTACTCAACCAAAATGCGTGTTCTTAGATTCTACAGAACCATTGGGCAATTATCTACATCTTGCATGTAGATCAAAAACTATAATTAGTCTATTTACTATTTTTAATCCGCAGTCTACCAAAACAGCGCCGAAATACGACAACCACAATGACAGCAGCCTTCCGAAAACCATAACTCGAATTCTACTTGTCCGATTGACGTGATTAAATATGCTATAGAAAGATATCGAAATTATCTACAATTAACTAGTAGATGATATTTCCAAAATTTGCCATTAAGGTAACCGAATAAATCGTTCAACAGAACAGCAAGCTAAACCAATCTACTTTTCGATTTCTTCCCGACTAAAAACATGCTAAATAATTTCCCTTACAAACATGCTAGCTCTTCTCTCTCCATTAATTAACAGAACTAATTAAGCTACCCTTGCATGATTAGTAAATCACCATAGCTAACCATGTGAACAAAACTAATTAACCACAACCAAAATAGCCGATCAATCAATCTGTGAGCAAATTGATTACTTACTCGGGAAGCTAGCAACCTGAGCACTAACCAACTACTAAATAGCAGAGTCTAATTCTTCTATTTCTAATTCGGCATCTCCCATTGAATTATGTAATCATCTAGTTAATTACTACTTAGCAACTAGTTAATCACAAAACTAGTTCGGCCTAGTGCCATACGCTAACACTAATCACGTACTCCCATTATATTTCAAAGCAAGAAGACTGGAAATGCAACCAAGGCAGTACGTACACAAACCGGCCGGCAGAATTACGCAGCAGCAGCAGCCACTCGCAACGGCGTCCACGCGCAGGAGCTCGGCCGCGTCAAGGAACAAAATTCAGCAGCAGCAGCAACACACCAATCCGGTGGCGCCCATCACGCGGCGGCGGCCCACGCGGCCGGCAATGCAAGGCACGCGGCAGAACAGACGCGCGCGGCTTCCGGCTCAGGCAAGGCACGCTGCAAAGCAGATTCGCTGGCAGAGCGACGCGGCGACAGGAAACTTGATCAAGGCGGCGCGGTGGAAAAAAAAAGAAAAGAAAAGTCGCTAGGTTTTTTTCTAGAATTCCACAATCTATTTATATAGCTCTTTTAAAAACTCAAATATACCATTTTCACATATTCTTTTTATTTAATTTCGCACAAGCCCTTAAAGACGTTATTATTATTTATTTATTTATTTTTCGAATATTACATTCTACCTCAATGTAATTCGACCTCAATTCTACTCGCTCTACTCCAATAAAAACTACATCGCTGAAATTAAACAATAAAATAACACGCATGCGACGTGAACAACTCGATATTGCTCGCGCATGAGACTCCAACTCCCAAGTCGCTTCTCTCTGGACCGACGCCCACAAAGACCTTGACGATACCAACGCCTTGTGCCTCAAAGACTCGCTCCGACCTCTCCGAATCGCGCACGGACGCGACTCAACCGTGAGGTCTTGCTCAATAGTCGCCGCTCTAATGAAATCTTATGCTCGGTCTCTCAAAACTTTCAAGATCGAGACGTGAAACACATTAGAACCCCACGCATGGACTCGGGAAGATCCAAGCGTAGGCTAACTTTCCAATTCTTGCAATAATCGAACGGCCCAATGTATCTCGGGCTAGGCTTCCTTTGGTACCGAACCGAACAATACCTTTAGTGGGAGACACTCAAGAGCACTGGTCACCCACCGCAAACCCAAGTCACGCCTCTCATATCAAGATAGCTTTTCTGCTCGCTTCCGAGCCGCTAATGATTCTCGCCTCACCATGGCCACACGCCAACGGTCTTTCAATCGGTCCCGACCTAAATCGCTTTCTCCCATCGCATCCCAAAGAAAGTGGTGATCGCACTTCCGCCCATAGAGAACCTCAAATGGCGCGGCTCTAATCTTCGAATGGTAACTATTATTATAAGCAAACTCGCAAGTGGCAATCGGTCCTCCCAACTACCCTTCCAAGACAAAACGCAAGATCGCAACATGTCTTCCAAAGTCCGAATAGTACGCTCGATCGCCCATCTGTCGTGGGTGAAACAGATTAAGGCGGAGCTGGTGCCCAATGCACTCGCAGACTTTCCTTAACTTGGAGACAAACTTCGCGCCCTCGTCGTAAATGATGGTCTTGGGCACTCCATGCATCTTACTATTTCACGCACATAAATAGGAGCTAGATCACTCACGAATTTGTCGTGCGAATAGGAATGAAGTGCGCAGACTTCATCAATCGATCCACCACTACCCAAATCGCATCCTTCCTCGCGCGTAACGAGGTAACGCCACCATAAAGTCCATAGAGATATCATCCCAAGGCCACTGGGAACCTCCAAAGGTCGCAACAACCTCGCAGGTCGCTTGTGCTCACTTTCACTTGTCGACAAACACCACAAGAAGCCACATAGTTAGCAATATCCACCTTCATTCTCTTCCACCAAAAATTTTGCTTCAAATCTCGATACATCTTAGTCTCACCAGATGAATAAAGTGTATGGAGTGCGATGTGCCTCCTCAAGATATCATCTTCGACCTCCGCCTTTGCGGACGCAAAGACGCCCTTTAAACCTCAAAGTACCGTAATCATCCATGCTAAAATCACACTCTTTACCTCATCCGACGCTTCCTAACCTCCCGTAGTAACCGGTCACTCACAGCTTCCGCACACGGTCCGGAATTGCCGACTCAAGAATCAATCGTGTCTCAATATGTGTTGTGCCCGATAACAATAAGATATTCCCATGCGATCAAAATCAGCAATGAGGCAATCTAGAGAAGCGGAGTCGCCTTACGACTAAGAGCATCTGCAACAACATTGGCCTTGCTCGGATGATCCAATAGTAAGATCATAATCCTTGATCAACTCCAACCACCTCCTTTGCCTCAAATTCAGATCCTTCGAGTGAAGATATACTTGAGACTCTTGTGATCCGTGAAAATATCACAAGGCTCGCCAGATAGATAATGCCTCCAAATCTTGAGAGCAAAGACAACCGCGCCAACTCCAAATCATGAGTGGGATAATTCGCCGTGCTTCTTTAACTGCCTCGACGCATAAGCAATCACCTTACCGCCTTGCATAAGCACACAACCAAGACCCACTCGAGACGATCTCGAAAAGATCAGAACCGCTTCGGCTCGGGAAGAGTGAGAATAGGAGAGGTCACCAACCTGTCCTTCAAAATGCGTAAACCGCGCCACACTCATCACCCACCGAATCTCACACCTTTTGAGTAAGCCGAGACATCGGTTTGGCAATGATAGAGAAATCCTGCACAAAACGCCGATAATAACCACCAATCCCAAGAAACTCCTCACCTCCTTCACATTAGTCGGCCTCTTCCAATCCACCACCGTGGAGACCTTACTAGGATCAACAAAGAATGCCCTGAGGATTTATCACATGACCCAGAAAACCCACTTCTGAAATCCAGAACTCACACTTCTTCAACTTAGCATAGAATTTGTGGTCTCTCAACGTATCCAGAACCAACCTCAAATGACGCTCATGATCCTCATTGGTCTTGGAATAGATAAGAATATCATCAATGAACACCACCACGAAGTCATCTAGATACTCGTGCAACATGTTGTTCATGGTCTCCATAAAAATGGCAGGTGCATTAGTCAATCCAAAGGACATAACTTTATACTCATAATGCCCATACCTAGTGGAGAAAGCAGTCTTCTCTACATCCTGCTCACGCACACGGATTTGATTATACCCTGACTGGAGGTCGATCTTGGAGAATACTTGAGCTCCATTCAACCGATCAAACAAGTCCTCAATGCGGGGCAATGGATATTTGTTCTTGATTGTGACCGCATTAAGCGCACGATAATCAATACACATACGCCAACTCCCATCCTTCTTCTCTCGGAATGTAACAGAGCTCCCCACGGCGATACGCTACGCCGATCAAACCTTTAGCCAACAAATCATCCAATTGCTTCTTCAACTCGCTCAAACGGACGTGCTACCGATATGGAGACATCGAGATGGGATGAGTACCGAACAAGATCAATGCGAAACTCCACGCCTCGCGCAGTGGCAAGCCCTAAGATCACCGAACACATCCGGGTAATCACTAACCACCGGAATCTCCTCAATCTGCGAAGCCACGCCGGTTTCAAAGAAGAGCTAAAAGAAGCCCGCCATCGCACGACGACCGAACAAATCCGGTAATATCGAAAGAGAGCGCGAGGCGCACTCCTGAAAAGTCAAAGTCTCCCTGCACGAGGTCTCGCATGCAGATCGTTTCTACGTAAACAAGATATCACGGCTCGATAAGAGTGCAACCAATCCATACCCAAGATAACATCGAACGGCTCCATTTGTATAACTATCAAATTCGCCGTGAACTTCTCTCCATCAATAATAATAGAACACCCAGACAAACAGAGAACTAGCAATAATACCCTGTGAGAACTAACCAACACCGATCGAGAAGTCCATCAGATACTCAAGTTCGCTCTCCTAGCAAACGTCGAGACAAACGAAAAGGTAGCCCCGAATCAAAAAGGACTAAAGCATCAAACGAATCCACAAGCAAAGTACTGCCACCACGCCAGACGACCCGCAGACTCGGCAGTAGGCATGGCGACACTCTGTGGCGCCATGGCGAAGAAGACGACGGCGGGCGGCGAGAGCCCCAACAATCTCGTGGCGGTGCGTGTAATGCCGGTCGTGCACACAAGCGGTGCGAAGGTGGCGGCCGCCAGAGTACCATACCGAGGCGCCTAAGTCAAGGAAATGGCGCTACGGAGGAGTAGTCATCATCCGAAAGATCCTCGAGCAGACCCATCAAGAAGAAGATGGCACAGCTCCCACTTGATCACGCTTAGCGTGGTTCTCGCGCGACACCCGCTCCTTGTGACCCGGCGGCCACACCGACGGCAATCTCCCGCCCAAGAGCACTCAGCATGCGGTGTCCATCACCACACTTAAAGCAAAGCATGCCCCGCCTCGGGACAGACGAAGAGCCGAGTACCGCAAAAGAACGAGGCGCCAAGAAGGAACGGCCTCGATCGCTAGACTTGAAGGATCGCGGTCCTCCCTTGAATTTCTTGAAAGCGGTTGAATGCACCCACCTCCTCACTAGAGCTCCTCTTCTCGTCACCACCGAAGCAACCACCCACCACGAGGCTTGTCGCCTTTGTGAGTCGCATCTCCAACTCCATGCCCCTAGCTTGCTCCACAACAGAGCTGTAGTCACGGAGTGGAGTAGCTCCCAACACATGTCAGACTTTAATTGAGACCCCGACGGAACCTTTTGGCTTTCGAAGATCATCGTCACATCAAGGGACGGCGAACCAAGTTGTTGAACTCACCTCATACTCGTGATAGACCTCTTCCCTTGAGCAAAGGTCGTCAAGGCAACCTCCATCTTCTCAACAAATGAGTAGGGGTAAACTTCCCTTGAACTGATCAACAAAGTCCTCCCAAGTGATCGCCCTTGAGTGGCGGTCCTCAAGACAACACGCCTCCCACCAAATATCCGCTGCCCTTTCAATTGAAGGCTACAAACGGACCCTCCGAGGTGAAGACATCTCTAAAGCTCCAAACCGCTCTCCATGTAGCGCAACCATCCACGCTCGACCGGTGTGCCCGACCACAAACGGATCCAACCTCAACCCCATCCACTCAAGTGTCATCCGCGCCTCAGAACCGGTGGATGTGCGACAGAACAACAACAGATGCCACAAAGAATAGGGTGCGGCTACCGTTGATTTAAGAGCACGGATCTCTCCCACCAACTCTCTCAAGAAAGCAGGGTCTCATCCTCGACCCCAACCGAGGCGGGTCAACAAGAACCCCCGCCATCGACTCATCTCGCATAGGAGGTGGCTCCACGGAACCTCGCCCGCGCCCCGACCTCCACGCATCGCGCCACCACGACCACGCCCTCTACCCCTCGGCATAGCTATCAACCACAATCAACAATACACAATGAGTTCAAAGGTTAAAATAAAATCATGCATCAATAAACAACATAACAGCGTAAAACTATATTCGTACCTCTCTCTAACCTACTGTGCACTAGTGTGTCAAATTTTAGGTTAGTTAACCATTAGCAAATTTTAGTTGTTTTACTAAAACTAAAACAAATTTTAACAATTTTAGTTTGCCTAGGTTGTTAATCTATTCACCACGGACCTAAAGCCCGCCTCGATACTAATCAGTAACACCTCAAATTTCAACATTGAGCCCGAATGCCACTAAACTACTCTCTAAACTAATAATTATCGACACACTATAAAATTACAGAAGAAAACATCAATAGACATATCCATGGATCACAAAAGAGCATGCATAATTATGGATCAAGCGATAATAAATAAGCAAGGGAAAAATATAACCAGGTAAATGAACCGGGATAACACCAACTACTGAATCCAAATTATTAAAACAAATAGTCTAGTCCAAAACGTTGTACTAAACTTTATTCAACCCTAACATGTCCAAGAGTAATCCAATTTTGAATGAAAAGATTCTTATGGCAAATGATCAGTGTTATCCATGTGCTCTACTCGCTCTCACCACGGCGCCTCAAGATCACCTAAAGTCAACAAAGAGCAAGGGTGAGTCCACGACTCAAAGAAACACATCCATAAACAACGAACAATAATAAATCAACAGCATTCAATAACTTCATTATCATCACAGGTACTTCTATTAATATTCTCATGCAGTTATCTTCTCTTTGATTCACAACCATTAATCTCATGTACCAATGCAAATCTAATCTACATGTCCACATGCACTTCTTTCACAGATATCGGTATAGCATGAGTGAATGCTCACACAACATTCACTCTCAAGCCCGCTCCTCCATAAGGATCGGGACCTCCTCCACTCGTGGAGTTGTGATCATTCATGATCACCTGCTCATATGCAAAGATGCTTATGAATGCAAACATGCAAACTCCATCCTAAACATCATATCCAACTTTTCATCATGTTTATCAACAAAAATATAACCATGTCATTCCATTGTTTGCAATTAAATAAAATAAAAGCACAACAATAATGGTACTGAAAGATAAAGAATCACAGTGATCAATCATTGATCGCTGTTTACCATGCACTTGCCTTTACTAGTTGCGACGCACGATTTGGCTAGAAGATGGCAACAAGCACGACGCCTGCCCTATATTAAATACACAAACTTCAATACAAGCTACAGCAACAAGAATAGCAATCAATATACTTCGCTCCTACCCGTCCCCAAATATACCACGCTACTCCGGTACCGAAAAGTTACCCATTGCCGTCTTAGTACTAAAATGAACGTAACTTTTGACTCAAAAGTCCGATCATGACAAACCACCCTGTTCTGGATTCTTCATAAAATTCTCCACATTTTCTTAGATTACGAAGACTTCTAATTAAATCATCTAACCCTCCGTTTTTAGCCCAGAAAGCCGGTCTGTCCGCTTCGGAACAGCAGTCTTACTAAATTCATAACTTTTGTTTTACTCAACCAAAATGCGTGTTCTTAGATTCTACAGAACCATTGGGCAATTATCTACATCTTTCATGTAGATCAAAAACTCTAATTAGTCTATTTACTATTTTTAATCCGCAGTCTACCAAAACAGCGCCGAAATACGACAACCACAATGACAGCAGCCTTCCGAAAATCATAACTCGAATTCTACTTGTCTGATTGACGTGATTAAATATGCTATAGAAAGATATCAAAATTATCTACAATTAACTAGTATATGATATTTCCAAAATTTGCCATTAAGGTAACCGAATAAATCGTTCAACAGAACAGCAAGCTAAACCAATCTACTTTTCGATTTCTTCCCGACTAAAAACATGCTAAATAATTTCCCTTACAAACATGCTAGCTCTTCTCTCTCCATTAATTAACAGAACTAATTAAGCTACCCTTGCATGATTAGTAAATCACCATAGCTAACCATGTGAACAAAACTAATTAACCACAACCAAAATAGCTGATCAATCAATCTGTGAGCAAATTGATTACTTACTCGGGAAGCTAGCAACCTGAGCACTAACCAACTACTAAATAGCAGAGTCTAATTCTTCTATTTCTAATTCGGCATCTCCCATTGAATTATGTAATCATCTAGTTAATTACTATTAGCAACTAGTTAATCACAAAACTAGTTCGCCTAGTGCCATACGCTAACACTAATCACGCACTCCCATTATATTTCAAAGCAAGAAGACTGAAATGCAACCAAGGCAAGATGCATACACAAACCGGCCGGCAGAATTACGCAGCAGCAGCAGCCACTCGCAACGGCGTCCACGCGCAGGAGCTCGGCCGCGTCAAGGAACAAAATTCAAGCAGAAGAAGAACACACCATCCGCGCCGCCCACGCGGCGATCGGGCGGCCCACGCGGCTCGGCGTGGCGTGCACGCGCAGCCAGACGGGCGCCGCTTCGCCGGCAAATAAGGCACGCTGCAAAGAGATTCGCTGGCAATGACGCGCGCGCGTGGAAACTTGACTGGCGGCGACGCGGTGGAAAAAAAAGAAAAAGAAAAGCTGCTAGGGTTTTTTTCTAGAATTCCCACAATCTATTTATATAGCTCTTTAAAAAAACTCTGAAATATACCATTTTCACATATTCTTTTTTATTTAATTTCGCACAAGCCCTTAAAGACGTTATTATTTATTTATTTATTTATTTTTCAGAATATTACACAAGGTTTTGGATCTAGTTTTTGTTTTGACTCGGTTTTGAACCATCCTTCACTCAAACGGGAAAATGTCAGAACTTTGCCTAGAATCTTCACGATCTTTGATTGGAATAGGTTCCTGATATCGTAGAGAAGGTGTGTTCCAAGTTTCATCAAGTTTGGAGTTGTGGATCAAAAGTTACACCTATTTACAACTTTATTTTTTTGGCTGATTTCACTGTTCATCTAGCTGGAGGTCAGACCGCCCAAGGTGACCGGTCCGACCACCATTGACATAGAGGTCTGACCGCCCAACACTTGAAAGTCGAGGTTTGGTTGATTTTGGTTGTTTTACTCCGGGGTTTAGGTTGAATTCAATACAAGACTTTTGCGATGTGCTTGTATATTGATCTTCATAGCTCTCATAGCTATCGGAGTGAAAATCGTGTTGAATCCGATCTTTGTGAAAAAGAGATCGTGCTCCTATTCGCCCCCTCTAGTCGCCGTTTCGGTCCAACATAGAGATACTCTCACTCTTGATGAAGTTTATGAAGCTTTACATGCAAAGGAGAAGATGAAACAGATGACACCTTTTAAAAATTCAAGCTCGCAAGGAGGGGGTTTGTTTATTCGTGGTAGGCAAAAGAAAAGAACTCAAACAATGGATCTCGAGGTAAAAGTTCGAACGACTACAAGAACCGTCCAAGTCAAGAGGCAAGTACAAGTCGTGCAAATATTACAAGAAAAGTAGGCATGACATTTCTAAATGCTGGAAGCTACCGAATAAAGAAAATAGAACTGGCTATTATAAGCAAAAAGGTAAACCAGATGATGAAGGTAAAGCCACCCTTGTTGCTGATGATAGTACTGATGGAGAAATTCTTGTTGCCTTTGCTACATGTGCTAAGATTAATGATGAATGAATTCTTGATTCTGTCTGTACCTTTCATATGTGTCCTAATAGAGGCTGGTTTGCCACCTATAAACCTGTTGAAGGTGGTACTGTGTTAATGGTTGATAACTCATCTTGTAAGATTTCGGGAATTGGTTCAATTCAGATCAAAATGTTTGATAGCATTGTCAGAACTTTGACAGATGGGAGACACATTCCAGATTTGAAAAAAAACTTTATCTCTTTGGGTACTCTTGATGCTAAATGGTACATGTATTCAGGTGAAGGTGGAGTTTTAAAGGTATCAAAAGACTCTCTTGTTGTGATGAAAGTTGATATTAAAACTACAAATCTGTACCATCTGTAAGTTCATTATCTGATTGTGATGCTACTAATCTTTGACATATGCGCCTTGGGCATATGAGTGAAGTTGGTTTGACAGAATTGAGCAAGAGAGGAATTCTTGATGGACATAACATCGGCAAGCTGAATTTTTGTGAGCATTGTGTGTTTGACAAACACAAGAGGGTGAGATTCAATACTTCAATTCATACTACATAAGGTATTTTGTATTATGTGCATTTTAATTTATGGGGCCATCTACCAAGACATAGCTAGGAGGTGCTAGATATATATTAACAATTATTGATGATTACTCTAGAAGAGTGTGGCCTTATTTTTTTAAGCATAAATAAGAAGTATTTTCAGCATTTAAGTAGTGGAAGACTATGGTTGAAAGGCAAATTGAAAAGAAGGTAAAGAAACTTCATATTGATAATTGGATGGAATTCTGTTATAATGAATTTGAATCATATTGCAAGATTGAAGGCATTGTCAGGCACTACACCGTTCCTCATACTCCTCAACAAAACGGTGTAGCTGAGCGTATGAACAAAACTATCATTTCCAAGGCCCGTTGCATGTTGTCTAATGCAGCTTTGCATAAACGTTTTTGGGATGAATCCGCTTCCACTGCTTGCTATCTTATTAATCTGTCACCCTCTATTGCAATTGAAAAGAAGACTTCAATTGTGGTATGGTCTGGTTCCCCAATAAATTATTCAGAATTGAAAGTTTTTGGCTGTATTGCTTATGCTCATGTTGATAATAGAAAATTAGAGCCTAGAGCTGATAAGTGCATCTTTCTTGATTATAAATCTGGTGTTAAAGGATACAAGTTATGAAATCCTGAAACAAATAAGATTATGATAAGCAGAAACATTGTCTTTAATGAATCTGCTATGTTCCATGATAAACTGCATACTAATGTTCCTGTTGAGAATGAACAAAATTCAGGTGTTCAGGTGGAGCATTTTGTTGGTTCAAATAACACATCAGATAAGAAAAATATTGTTGTTCATGATGCACCTATTGTTGAGAATCCTTCTATTTTTGAGTAGCCACTACAACGGTCCATTGCAGTTGACAGACCTAGAAGGGAGATTAATCCACCCAAGAGGTTGATTGAAGAAGCTAATATTGTTGCTTATACTTTGAGTGTAGCAGAAGAAATTGAAAGTAATGCATAACCTTCATCATACTCTAAGGCTATTGACTCCACTGATTGTAATAAGTGGATAACTGATGTGCATGATGAGACAGAGTCACTTGAAAAAGAATGACACTTGGGAACTAGTGAAATTGTTAAAGGAGAAGAAGCCTGTTCATTGCAAGTGGATTTTCAAAAGAAAGGAAGGTATGTCTCTTACTGATCAAGAAAGGTATAAAGTAAGGTTGGGTGCTAAAGGTTATAGTCAGATTCCAAGTATTGACTTTAATAATGTCTTTTCTCCAGTTGTGAAGCATAGTTGTATTCACACTTTACTCAGTATTGTTGCTATGCATGATTATGAACTTGAGCAATTAGATGTTAAAACTGTATTTCTACATAGGGAGTTGGAAGAAGACATTTATATGGAGCAACTTGAGGGTTTTATTATTCCTGAAAAGAACACCTTGTTTGTAGATTAAAGAAATCTTTTTATGGTTTAAAGCAATCTCCTATGCAATGGTACAAGAGAGATTTCACTCGTTTATGCTCTCTCATGATTTTAAGCGGTTTGATTATGATAGCTGTGCTTATTTAAAGATTGTTAATGGTTCAATTATTTATTTGCTTCTCTATGTTGATGGTATGTTGATTGCTGTAAAAGATAAGTCAGAAATAATAAAACTAAAAGCACAATTAAGTAATGAATTTGAGATGAAAGACCTAAGTGCAGCAAAGAAAATACTTGGCGTGGAGATTATTAGAGAGAGTAAATCTGGCAAGTTATACTTTAGTTAACAGGGTTATATCGAGAAGGTACTTCGTCATTTTAATATGCATGATGCAAAACCAGTGAGTACTCCTTTAGCTTCGCATTTCAGATTATCTTCAGCTTTATGTCCTGAGTTAGATTATGATATTGAGTACATGTCTAGAGTTCCATATTCCAGTGCAGTTGGTTTTCTTATTTATACCATGGTTTGTTCTCATCCTGATTTATCTCATGCACTGAGTGTTGTTAGTAGATACATGGCTAATCCTGTAAAATAGCATTGGAAAGCAGTTCAGTAGATTTTCATATATTTGCGTGACACTTCTAATGCTCGTTTGCAGTTTGAGAATTCTTGGGATGAACTTGTTGATTATGTTGACTCTGATTATGCTGGTGATTTGGACAAGAGGAGGTCTCTCACATGTTATATTTTTACTATTGGTGGTTGTGCTGTTAGTTGAAAGTCAAGTTTGTAAGCTACTGTGGCCTTATCTACCATTGAAGAAGAATATATGGCTATTTCTGAAGCTTGTAAAGAAGCTATTTGGTTGAGAGGTTTGTACATTGAGCTTTGTGAAGATAATTCTTGCACTACTATATTTTGTGATAGTCAGAGTGCTATATGACTTACAAAGGATTAGATGTTATATGAAAGAACAAAGCACATTGATGTGAGGTATCACTTTATTCGAGGTGCTATTGCTCAAGGTGTGCAAGATAAGTACTCATGGTAATCCAGTCGATATGATGACAAAGCCAGTTCCTGTTACTAAGTTTGAGTTTTGCTCAAACTTAGTTGGTATTACAGTTTAGTACTAGAGACTAATTGACGTACGGCGATTTTTATCTTATTGTGGAGATATTTTAGTGATTGATGATTCTTCATTATGCTACAAGAGGAAATTCGTCTCAAGGTGAAGATTGTTGATATTGTGATCCGAATTATCTAATATAGATGAGCCCGGATTAGTTTCTATATTAGCGGATAAGTTTTTACTTGGACTCTAAGTCCTTTACCCATTTATATGCCTCTTGTAAACCGTACGGGGAGAGTTGATGTCTCATTGTAACTCTCTACGATTTGTAAACACTCGTCATATAGTGATCATCGCCGATTAACGCTGGTCAAGGAGCTAGTTGGGTACTCTCGGGCTAGAAGCCGAGGATGGAAGTGGCCCATCCATCAACTTGGCCCAAGAAACGTCCGAGATCCTATTTTTAATGGTCCGGGACGTGATCACGGATAACTTCCACCATCCTATTTTTATTGGCCGAGACGTGATGACGGATGACGTCTGCCAACCTATTTTTCGATGGCCGAGACGTGATCACGGATAACTTCCACCATCCTATTTTCGATAAGTTGGGCCGTGATCTAGGGGGCGCGGTTCGTGGGTGATGGCCGGCCCAGGAAGCCTACAAGGTTGCCCAGGCTCTGCTCTAGGTTACCCTTAGGCCATACCACGCACACGAATTAACAACCAAATTCAGTGCTAGTGCTAATGCATGTAACAACCAAATAATAGTGGGGGTTTGCGCGGTTGTAACATCTCAAAGTTATGTTATCAAAAAATAAAATTAGTAAAGTAATTATTTTATTGGATGTTCTGAAATTTAAAAGAGTTTTATTACTTTTCTGGAATTTTTAAGCTTTTGAAAGTCAAAATTGAAATTATTTGAGTTTTTATTTGAGTTTTCTGAGATTTTATTGGCTTAAAGTTAAAAAGAAAAGAATAATTAATTTTATGAATTTTTTGGATTTTAAAAAGGTTTTTACTATTTGTTAGAAATTAAAAATAATTTCTATGCAAAAATAAAATCCATTTTAATTTGGAAATATTTTATTTAAGTTCATAATGACTCAGAGAATTTCTGTGAATTTTCTCATAATTTTTGGACTTTATTTGATATTTTCTAAAGCCTAAATGAATTATTAAATCGTTAAACCATTTGAAAATATGAAAACAGTAGTTAGGCCGAATCCCTTACCGGCCCATAGCCTTTTCTTCCGAGCCGGCCCGATCGTGCTAGCCCATTCCCTTTCCTCTCCCTCTCCCACTGACAGCGGGCCCTGCCCGTCAGCCTCAACATCCCCTTCTTCTTCCCGACCTCCTCTTTCCTCCAGCGCCCGAGCGCGTCTCGCCACCATTAACGCTCTTGCAAGCTCATCAATGTGTCACTTCTCTCCTCCTTTTCATGCACACTTGATGTTATTCAAAGCCCCACTCTCCACCGCACTCATTCTGGCTGTTACCCCCTCCTCAACTCACTTTAACCCGTGTTTACGGCGCCGCCGCGCCGGCGTGAAACTGCCTCCCCACGATCTCCCTCTTCGGACCCCCTACACCCTTATAAAAGGGACCATCAGGTGCCCCTCATCTCACTCAACCCATCCCCGAAGATCTCCCATCTCCTCTCTTCCTCTCCTTGCGGGAATTCATGTTTCTTCGCCGCGGGCCGCAACCACCTTCACCGCTGATTGCGCTGCCGTCCGTCAATCTCCGGTGACGTTTTCTACACTGGGAGATTCACCGCGTCGTGTTCTACCTCAAACGCACCTCTCCTTCGTCGGAGGACCATCCGAACACCATCGCCGTATTCACCCGAACGTCGCCGCCGCCTTCTTCTTCGCCGCCATTCACTCCTTTGTGTTCCGCCATCATAAGGTTAAGCACCATCTCCGCTTCTTTTTGCGCACCTTCGCGTAGCTCGCTGTGGCGTGTAGCACCGGTGAGCTTGTAGCCGAGCGCCACCACTGCCTGTGGTCGAAACTTTCTTCCAACAAGGTGGTCGAAACCACATTCGACCAGGTAGTCGTAACTCCTTCGACTAGGTAGTCGTAACTCCTTCCGACCACATGAAGTCGAAGAGGTGAACAGTACTAAGAAGGTGAACAATACAAAGAAGATGAACAACACTCGGAAGGTAAACAATACTCAGAAGACTAAAAATACTCGGGAAGTGAACATTATTTTCAGAATTATATCATTTCTTGTGACTTCAAAATTTTGGATGTTCGTTCTCCTTCATACGAACTCCGATTCCATCGATTCAAATTCCTAAATTCATCTAAATTCCATATCTACCTCCCATAACAAAAATTATTTTATTTGGAGTTTATTTGAATTTGGCTTATTTTCGTGTATAGATTTTGACAATTTCGGAGAACCAGATTTCGACGCCGTTTGAGAACATCGTTTAACCAAGCATGACAAGTTACATATTTGATCATATTTGATCCCTTTATTCAAATTATCTAAATTATATTTTAAATTATTGTTGCATGCTATTTTTATTCAATGTAATTTAAATACCTGCTTTGAAATTTTAGTTATTCCTATTATCACTGTATAGCCCACTTTGTTATCGAATTAAACATACCTTGATACCTTAGATAAAAATTTATATTATGCAATAGTATGAACTAGAATATTTTGGAAAAAAATATGCTTAGACCCAAAATTATTCAATTTGGGAATTTTTAGCTAAAAATCAAATGTTGTTTAAATTGTATCGATAGCATTTGTGTGTCATGGAAGTTTATAAATAATTTTGGAAAATAGAATAAAATTGGTTTGAACTTGGGCGAAATGGATAGTTGGTGGGTGCAAGTTTATGCACGGGCTCGTCTCAGCGAATGGTCGAGGCCCAAGGATTGTTTTGAAAGTCGCTCAATCGATTAAGGACCGATCTGCGAGCTCCGGACTGTTAACCCAAAATCGTACTACCACAAGTATGAAGTGGGATAGACCTGGCAAGCTAATTTGCAACGTTTCAATGTGGTTGTGCCTTCCGGGTGTGTGGGTGTTAGAATGACCTACTTTTTATGTATTCCCATATGGTGCAAGTGGGGGCTTCCAGCGGGCGGTTTACTCCAAAAAAAGTGAAACCTTAGCGGTCATAACTACTTTGGAATGACACATTGTAAAGGTCTGGTGATAATCACTTGGTCGCACACCTACGAAAGTGTGTGAGCGAACATTAAAAGTTGATTATCTCTTGTGGGTAAAGTTGTACACCTCTATAGAGTGTCAATCTATTCGAATAGCCGTGTACACGGTCATGGACATGCTGAGGAAAGCCTTTCGTTGATTATCTATGATTTTGTTTTTAAAATGTTTTAACAAAAATAATTTCATGGATGTTTATTCCATGTGGGAAAGTTGGACAGAAAGCCTGGTGTAGAGGGGGTTAGTCCTTCACCATTTGTGTATGGAGGTTTCCTACACTTGAGAATTGATGAATAAATAATGAAATTTGATTTTAGATATAGACTAAACTGACTTTGAGCTTAGTATTGTATTTAAAATGTCAAATATTGCTTTTGCAAAAATAACCCTATAAGCTTTCCTTTGATAATATCAATGCATGCATTAACTCTGCTATGGGTATAACTTGCGGAGTACGGTTGTTTGTGCTCACTCTTGCTTAATGCAAATAAATTTTAGAGGAGGACTTCGCTACTGGTGTGGATCTCGACGAATGGCTGCTATCCCAGTCGATTGCCTGTTGTTGATCAACTGGACACTACTACTACTTCTTCTTCATGTTCCGCTGTGTTCTTTATTGTTGGCTTGTAAGCCTCTTTTGTAATAAACTCTGATATTTATTAATAAAGTTGTGTGATTTATGGATATTACTATATTTATTTACTGTGTGAACTAGCTACTGATCATGGGACTAGTTCAGAAATACACAGAGGATTTGGGGGTGTTACTTCTGGGTCCGACAACGATACTCAATCCACATGACTGCTAGAAGTGGTAAATCATCCGCCGAAGCTAAGCACATTCTCACGAGGCTCGTACAGTGCTATGATTTCCAGGTGGTTCATCAAAATCGATACAAGACTTTGCTTAGATGATTTTCATGAAATTGCTGTACCACTACACAGAAATACATAGCCTGTTTGCGACTTGGTTATATGCAGGTCCGATAGGCACTCGGCATCTGCAAAGCCAATCATAGTTAGATCTTTTCTTCCTTGGAGGTATAAGAAGTGTCCTTTATTCCCTACCAATGTCTTTTGGTAGGTTCTGCCCTATACCTTGATAATAGGTTCACGGCAAATGCAATGTCTGGTCTAGTATAGTATGCTAAATACATGAGTGCTCCTATTACACTTAAGTACGAAAATTATGTTCCCAAGACTTCCACCCTCTTCTTTAGGTCTGTACGGATCCTTGTCTTGCTGCAAAGATCTCCCAACCACTAGCACTTTCGAAGGGTATGTGTCGGCGATCGAGTTGCCGATCTTACGAAATAAAAATAGAGAAAAATAACAAAGAGTTCTTGGGAGAGAATGAGATTGCTCTTTATTGCTATGAACTAGATCCTTTACAGGGGGTTTCTTCAACAAGGCGGTAGACAAATCCTAATTACACTGAGCGTATTGCTTGCTATGCTATTGAATCAAACATGAAAAATGAATCTAATGTCTATTGTGATACTTCAATCCGATGCCCTTGTTTCTCTGTGTTCCATCTTTAAATAACTATCGAAGAGGTGGCAGTTACTCCTAGAGAAGACGCCCGTTGGAAGTGACGCGCCCGGTCGGAGGGTCAGTTATAGTTAATGAAATAGTAACCGATCGTCGGTTTGTGTCTATGAGACACCTAACTGCGTAGTGGTTATTGTTAGTGTCTTAGGACCATAAAACGTCATGTGGTATGGAAAAAATATGCCATGTGTTCCATTCATCACATGGTAAGGAATAAACTTGGATTCGGATCCAAGTGTCAGTTCATAGTTTTCACGAGCAGTCATCTGGTCGGGGATTGGGTGTAGCACCTCATCTGACCAGGGTACATATTATGTAACCTCTAGAATTCTTACGACCACATGGGTCGTTAGCCTTAGGAGTTACGACCACGAAGAAATATGGTCTTTTATTATGTACTTAAAGTAATACATAGATATTTTAATCGTCGTCAGCTAGCCCCCGAACTTTAAAATGAATTGGCCGTGTGAACCCCTGATAAAAGGTTGTATCAGGCATACCCTCATTTAATGTCGTGACAAACGAGGTAGTTTGTATTCACTTTAATGTTGAGAAACTACCTTGGGAATTGAAGAGTTTTTATGTCCGTTGGACATTAGTTTGTGTCCATTAGACTTTTGGGTAACTCCTTTTTGCAGTTAAGAAACTGTAGCTATAAAATCCATTTGGCACGCCCCCTAGAGGACTTTATGTTCTCAGATTTTTTTTTAAAATTTCCTCTTCATCTTCCTACGAAGGATCTCTTCCACAATCCTTTGTTTTTTTTTTGCCCAAAAACCTTCTCCGACAACTGCTCATCCAATCATGTCGGACTTGATCACGAAGTGGTTGGTTTCAGATCTAAGCGGGAAGAAGCTCAAGGCTTTGGAGGAAATCAGGGTGCTTCCAGACAAGAATCTGATCAAGTAGAGTTCAGCAGCCGGAGAGCATTACCCGAGCAGAGAAGAAGGGGAAATCCCTATTTTTCTTCCTACATCGAGGCGGGCTCAGATTTCCGATACACAAGTTACTTTTGCAAGTTCTTAAGCACTACGATGTTGAGCTGGTCAATCTAGCCCCCAACTCAATCGCCAACCTCAGCATCTTCGTCTACCTCAGTGAGGCGTACCTGGGGATCCGACCAGATCTGAGGGTCTTTAGATATTTTTACAAGATGACGAGGTCGGGAAAGACGACGGGAACACCTGGGGAATGCTCGCTGTGCCTCAATGACGGAAAGGCCGATGAGTACATCAGAATGTACTCGATGTCCTTGTGATCGTCATGGAAGAAAGGCTGGCTCTATATATCGGTCACAACGGAGGATGGCCTTTACTTTGCCAGCAAATTAGTGAGCAAGAACCCCAACTACAGGTCGACCGTGAAGGAGGGAAGGGTCAGAAGGTGTGTTGAAGCAATCCAAGACTTCAGCGCTAAGGGATTAACTGCTTGGCATGCAGTTAGGGACCTCTCCATATGTCGAATTAGTCCCTTGAGGCTTCGATCACTTTCTTTGCTCTGGTACATTGGTCGTGACGAGGCGACCAAGGATACCAGGGAAGGTAAGTTCTGAGAATCCCGACCAGTATAGTTTATTAGTTGTCTATTTCTTAACCTTGAAATCTGTTTATTACTTGAAGCACTTTCCCTTGATGAGATTAGAGAGTGGATCAAAATGATCTGAACCAGCGAGCCTGATGTTAAGACTACGTTTCCCAACATCTTGGCGGTTGTCTCTTTAGAAGAGAAAGTGAAGAGACTCAAGGTAGATAACAACATGTTCTTTATCATGTTTATATTCTCCGATCAGTATATAATTTTGCTCTAATTAGTGGGCTCTCCATCATCAGTTGTTCCGACCGACTTTGGCTTAGTGATCAGCGAAGATGATGATCTCCCAAAGGTAAAAGAGCATTCGACAAAGAGTATATACTTTAGATGGAAAAAATTCATCACCTAATTAAAATTGGCTTTTTAATTAGGTGGGAGAAAAGAAGGATCTGCAGATCAAGGTGGCGGCGGTCGTAGACCCTAAAGTGGACATTCACGACTTGATAGTTGCTACCAAAGCAACTATCCTAGAAACCAACGAGGACACCGTCTCTGACTAGCTGGTTAGGGATCTTGACCATCTGGTCGAGGCTATCACTTCCGACTGAAGGTCAGAGGATGTGAAGGGTATAACCAACCTTACTGGTTCAGAACTAGTAAAATCGAAGGAGAAAAGAGGAAGGCAAGCACCACGAATTATACTCACGTACGTTTGAAGATCCTGACCAAAAAGACGGCCAAGTATGTATACATGAAAGAGACTTATGAAAGTACATACCTGTTTGTAGCTTCTGGTATTCTAAAATCTTGACTTTCATTTCTTTTATTTTTATAAGTCTTCTGGTGTTCCAGTCGTTTCTGACTAGAGCACCCCTTAGGTAGAGCCAACCTCCGAGCAGGTGGCAGCTCCAGATGCTCAAGTCTCCCTAGTGGTTTCGATCGTGCCTGAGGAGACAAGAGTTAAAGAAGAGCCTCAGCAGGTTCCGTCTCTTGTTGAGATTGCTCAAGGGGAGAGGAGTTCTTCACGAGTTGTAAGGTCTCCTCGTCCCAGTTTCTTCTTCGGCCACCATCAAATTCCTATTAACAAGTTGTTCGATGAAGCCTTGAAGAGGATGTCGGATCGTCAGTTGGATACATACCCTAATATTATCTACTCTCAATATGCTAACACGGTGGGCGAGGTAAGAGTCTACGACCACTCTCTTTGTCTCTTCTTTAAAGTTTACAAAAAAATTAAAGAAGTATGCTATTTTTGGTAGCATGTGATTGAGAACATTGTTGTGGTCGAAGGATTGACTCGGCGAATAATCAACTTGGAAAAAAGAAAAATTCGAGTTAAAAAGTAAGCACTTCTTCCTGACACTTTCTCTTCTTTTTGTTACCTCTTTATTATTTCTTAACTCTTATGTTATCATGTTTGACAGAATTGGAGGCACATAAGAAAGAGATTATGGCTAAAGAAGCCAAAATAACAAAGCTTGAAGAAGAAAGCCAAGCTAAGGTCTGGTCGATCGAATACTTGACAACCAAACAGAAATAAATTCTTAAAATTTTCGAGAAGAAAAGTCAAGGTAACTTGTTGTAAAACCTAACCAGTTTACTATGTATTCATGTTTTATTTCTTTAACTTTGATCTGTTCGTGCAGAGCAAAATCAAAAGTTAAAAAGAGTGGAAAAAGTTCTTGAGTTTGAGCATGACAAGGAGGCAGCTCTTGGGTAGAGTCTTGATGAACAAGTCAATGCTTTTAACAAGATGATTTTTGACATGGTATCGAGATCAATTCTGCCTACCTTGAGAGATACGGCGGAGAAGATCAAATCAAGCCTGTGCTTATCTTTTTGCTTTGCTGAATTCTCATATCTTTTATAGTCCCCGACTGCTTGTGTTAGTTGAAAAACTTACTAAAGAAGTAGTAGACCCAGAAAAAGAGCAAAAGCTACAACCATAGTACAAAGTATGTACTAATTATGTTTAAAAATGATCTAATTAATACTAGGAAATTAATTTGGTCAGAACCATTGTATGATTTCGACTAGCTATTGATCCTTTCCATAATCGAAATATTGTATAGTACATTGTCTGGATGAAAGATATGCACAAGACTTGTCCTTTGATGAAAAGAAATCATGCAAAGATGTATGCATAAATGATAAGTGGTCTTATTTACACACATTATCCAAAATTGGTCGTAAAGGTTGGTAAGATTTAAGGACATAACAAACACTTCACGAAACGTGCTCATGCTCAAACCCGACTGGCAGCGAGGATCGTAACAAAAAGGCCGTCGCTTGGAAACTCCTTCTAGTGGGCACGACCACGTGCAGAGAGGAGAGATTTCGACTAGGAGGTTTTTCATATCCTGACCAGTAGCCAAAGAAGAGTAGAACATAATTTTGAAATGAAGAAAGTTAGTCTTTGAAATCTTAAGCATGTAAGTAACCATATCATGTTGTCTATATTACACTCTTTTACTTTTTTGTTTCTTTTAAGAAGAGAGTGTATGGTCGCGTATGAGAACCATAACTGAGATGGTCACGACTAGGAACCTTATGACTTGTGACGATTATGTCGAGGCCAAAAACGTAAAAGAGATTCTTTTAGAAGGATATCAGAGGGAATTAGATCTTCTCCGACCAGTTAGATAACAATAGTATGCGTCTAGATAATGGATGACAGATATATAAAAAATACCACTCATCGGAAAAAGAAATGAATATATATTGAAATTGAAATAATGTAAAAAACTATACAAAGAATTTACGCAATTGATCATTGTTCCAAGAATTTGACAAAACACGCATGTCTGACATTGCTAGTCATACTGAGCTAGGTCGGGTGACTTCGACCACAGTGTAAGGACCTTCCCATTTGGGAGAAAGTTTATTGCGATTTGTATGGTTCTAGAACCAAAATTAGCTACAGCTAGGTTGCAAGGTTGCACCTTATGATTGTGGTACCTTCTCATGGCTTGCTAGTAAACTGCTGATTGTATGAGGGCTTGGTTTCATCTTTCTTCAAGGAAATCAATGCCGTCGAGACTTCGTTCATTTTGATCGCTTTGACAAAAACGATCAATTCAAGCAGAGCCGATTTTCAGTTTCGGAGGAAGTATTGCTTCAGCACCATAAACTAGAAAGAATGACGTTTCGCCGGTCGCATGCCTGGTCATGGTTTGAACGCCCATAGTACAGAGGGAAGTTCTTGAACCCAAGCTCTAGACTATTTTGTTAACTGGTCGAAAACTCGACGCTTCACTCCTTGCATTTTTATACTATTAGCTCGCTCGACTGATCCGTTGCTCTGTGGATGAGCGACATAAGTTAATTTTTTTTATATCTAGATTGTCACATAATTCCAGGAAATTTCCCTTAGAGAAGTAGGTACCGTTATCTGTTATTATACTACTGGGTACGCCAAATCGCGTGATCATGTTTTTGGTGAGAAACCTCTTAGCAGCCTAAGTTGTCGTTTTAATAACTGGTCGTAATCTGTTTTGGATGGTGATCCAAATTCGTATAGGCCGCGAGTTCCTAATGGGCCTCAAGGTCAAGACCCATCATGGTTGCCTATATAAGGAGGGGTGGTGGCATGGGGTGGAGTATGATGATCTTTGGAAGAACTTTCAAAACCTTAATAGCCACACCTTCTCAACCACGTTGTCGGTGCTAGTACTCCAGCGCGTGGTGATCCTGCCCCGTACGTGTGGATACCTCAGAGGTGTTGTTGCGAAGCATCAGTACTAGGACGATCCGCGACTTGTGTCGATCACCGGAGTCGAAGGAGAAGTCGCGTGGTGGGTATGACCACTCGAAGCAGCAGACACGCGGTGAGTACGACCACTCGAAGGAGGAGATGCGTTGTGAGTACGACTACGACTGCATCAACTCGTTACAACGACTCTACTTCCGCTACGAGTCGGCGCATCTAGCGGTAATCCTGTGATCCATTTCTAGCAGTGGTTCCTTGGTTGCGCGGTAAAATTTTTGTTTGTGCTATCGTAGCCTTGCCCGTAACCCAACACCAACGACCCATCGCCTTGGCCTGATGCCTCCACTACATCATGCATCGTTTTCACCTCAGCCTCTACGACCACTCCTGTGGTCGCAGTTGCTTCGGCAGCAACGACCTCTTCCACCATACGAATGGTGGACAACCCTTTGACCACCACCACTGTTATTCCTCCAATTCCCAGAGAAATAGCAGTGGATTCCTCGACAGGAATGTTCTTGAGGGCTGGAGGAGTCGAGCTAAGGTCACAAAAAGGAAAATACATCAAATGGTAAAAAACAAAAGGTAAACGATGTTCTTATACTGCGCTATCATCTGAAGCATTGATACGCCCTTTGGGTTGGAGAAATGGTCGCCCACTTCGAGTACGCTATAAAAGGAGGAATCACCTAAGGGCGAGAGAAAGAAAAGAGGGAGAGAGAGAGAGGAAGAAAGAGACAATCAGGAGCACAGGACATTGCATTTCGGTCTTTCTCTTGATTTGTAAGCACCTTACTAAATATAGCCACACAGGAGTATGGTTGTCATTTTCTCCGGAGAAGGCACAAACCTGTATAAAAATCCCTGTGTCATTCTCTCTGCGTGATTTGAGTCTTGGAGACCCCCCGAATCAAACAATCATTACGTAAGTTTGGTTCTAAAACACCGACAGGGGCTGTCTAGGACCACAAATATCTCCCTGGATGTGTTCCAGGAATGCAGAGACCACATCCTTCACTTTCAGAGCAAAAGGTTTAGTAATTAATTTCCAGTAGCACATGCGGGGCACACAAAATCTTCCTGATTCGGAAAATTCTTTACATCGCTATTATATCCCTGTGAATTATTAATTATATTTCTCATCATCCTAAGACATAGATGGCCTAATCTATCATGCCAGAGATAGAAAAGTTCAGATGTTCTAAATACGGTTTTCAGGGTAGTATAGCCTAGTTTCATATGAAGGAAGTCGTTCTAATACCCTTTTCCCACTTTCTTCACACTTCGTAATGAGCATGCATTCCTTATCATACTCTTCTTCAGTTTCTTTGTGGAAACTGTTAACGTGAATATCTTTGAAACTTAGGAGAGTTATAGTCTATTCTTGGTACAACAAGACTTCTTCAATGACCAAATTTGTGCCCATCAGGAGTATAATTGTGGCCCTTCTTGAGCCTATTATAAAAGTATCTGTTGGACCGAAAAGACGACTAGAGGGGGTGAATAGGAGCACGCTCACTTTTTCACAAATAATGGATTCAACACAAATTTCACTCCAGTAGCTATGGAAGCTATGAAGATCAGTATATCAGTACAACGGAAGACTAATATTGAATCCAATATAAACCCCTAAGCAAAACGACAAGATCAACAAGGATTAATACAACTCAATACACTGCCGGTCAGACCGCTATGTTACTGGCGGTCGGACCGATTTTCTCACGGCTCGATGGTGGCCACGCGGCGGTCCGCACTACCAAGAATGTAATGATAAGCCCCGATGACGAAGATGAAATTAGATGAAACTTTTGATCTACTAATCCAAACTTGATGAAACTTGGAACACACCTTCTCTATGATACCAGGGACCTATTCCAATCGAAGATTATGATAATTCTTGGAATAATAGCGATCCTTTTCGATTTGATTGAAGAATGGTTCAAAACCGGGTCAAAACAAAAACTTGATCCAAGATCTTGCTCATGGATGATTGATGATCAAGATGATCCTAGATAGGTTTCCACACGTCACAACAAGCTAGATCACATAAATAATTCAATCAAAAACTAGCGGATCAAAGAAAGACCCAAAATCATCAAATATAGAGAAAGAACACAATGAGACAAAATATTAATCAAACTTTCCTTTGATTGATTGATATGATCTGGGCTTACAGCCACTCCATCAATGGAGGACAATGCTCAATCCAAGAGCACGAAAATCACATCGAAACATCAAGAACCCTAGCCTCCACAAAAGCTCTCCCTAAGAAAATTAGGGTTTACAAAATAGCAAAAAAGGCGAAGAGGAGGTGCAGCCACCTCCCTCTCCTATTTATAGTGGAGGCTTAGACCTTCTAGAAGTTTAACTCAATTGAGCTCCCGTTAAGGCCCAAAACAAACGGGACACTTACGCACACATTTTAATGCGCCATCTTTAACTCCCCTTGACCTAACTAGCTACACCTTGCGCCATCTTGCGCCTCGGATTAGCTAATAGGTCACCCTTGCCCATCTTGCACCACGCTTGAGTACATTGACCTCATCCGGCATCGTCGATCGTTCTGGACATCAGCTCTCCAAGCCTAGTCCCGATCATCCTCGTCGTTGACCGTCGTTGACTACTAAGCAACCTGCACAACAATAGACAAGTAAACCGAATTTGGGAACAAATTCTTCACAACTTGACTCATGTTAGTCAAAACATGCATCATGCAATATATATGCCCTGAAACTCATGACTTTGACCTAACAACCGAATATCGCCACCACGACGGGCGACGAACAAAGTGAAAACCGGTCAGACCGCCCCTAGGGCCGGTCTGACCGCCCACCCTGGCCGGTCTGACCGCCACCTATGGGCCGGTCAGATCGCCAGCTTGGACTTATCCATTTTTCCTCTCTGGAAAACTGAAACCTACTGGAAATTTCAAACCAATAGAACTTTTAACTAGAGACTTTAAAAATTATGAGACCAAGTGCAATAGAATCCCCTCTGTTGCCTGCTACCTCTATTTTTGGCTCAGCTCAATCCAACACATTCTGACATTGCCGGTCCGATCGCCGCTAGGGTCGGGTCGATCGCGATGCACCGGTTCGATCACGCCTAGCCGATCGATCGGTTATGGCTCGACAAAGACCGATCTTTGCCAAAAACACGTGAAACGACAAACCGTAAATGTCATTGCCAATTGTCACATCGTCCTAAGATCTGGAGCATATCCCCATGATATCCACAGTGTCACTGTCCGCGATTATCATAAGACTAACAACATTCTTGCTGATTGACTGAAAGAATTTTGTCTCTCTCAAGATGGTATGCGTTATGCCTCTATCCGCTAAGCACACTTCCTCCATAGGGCGCCACACGTGTTCTAATACTTCAAATATTAGAACATAACTTGCTATCATAAATACAAAAAAAAATAAGTCTTGTAGGAATCATCATAAGAATTTAATGTTTTGCTCTCCTAAAGCTTACAACCATTATTTAAAGAATAAAATAATTCAATGTTTCATTACAACCACAATCTGCAAGGGACTATAAAAAGATCTAAGTGCAATGTGTGCACTAGATCGAATCAGTGCAGTACTTAGAAACTTTTGCCTTAATCTGCTTCATGGCAATATTCTCCTCTTAGGCAACTTTGGCTACGGCCGCTGCGATGTCCAAATGAGGGCTGATGGGGGCTGCTATTGGGTTGTCCACATCCATGAGTGCAACTAATGACGGTGGATCCTTCGTGCCTGCAATGGCGAGGTGTGCCTCATACCGTTCTTTGACCTTTTTTTTAGACTAGAAAGCATCAATAACGTGCAACGCACAACCTTAGCCTTCTTGTCCCTCTCTTTGTGAGAGGCTTCCTCACCTTGTAGCTGCTAGCATTGGCTTCATGACCAACGTTGCTACTAGGCGGCTGTGAGATGTAGTTCTTCCTTAGAACATCATTTTGAGTTTCCACAACTTGCATGATGACAATCAATTTGGCAAAATCCTTGTAGCCGTCTTGACGATAGTTGCGCAGATTGCACCGTATTCGGACGAAAGGTAGATAGAGTCTTCTCAATCTTTTGCTTATCCGTGATTACCATATCACTAAGTTGAAGACTAGTACAAATTCTGGCCATGCTGGGCTAGCTCTTTGAACTCCTGGTTCGTGATGCCAGTCATCTCCATATTCATGCAAAGAGTTTATAAGATTACTGCGATAATTTGCATGTGGTTACAAAATTCTTATAATATTCCAGTATTTTTCTATGCATTTTTCACAATTTACTGCTATTTTTATGATTAAAAGCAATATAAACAATCACGGATAATCAAAATAGTAAATACAATATATAAATTGTATAGAAATAATAATAACAAAGTTAAACATACTTCAAATGCTCAAAATGATTCAAAAATTGAATTTTGCATGTCCTTTTCTGTTGGAATATGGATTTTTGACGAATTCTGTAATTTTCAGGGGCTAAATTGCTAAATTTCAATTATGAGAAATTTTTCGCGTAATTTTCTAATTTTCATTGGGTTTTCTGTAAAAATTGCTTGTTCGTGATATTTCCTCGTAATTTTTAGAACTCTAAGTGTTTATTTGCAAATTTTAGGATTTCCATCCGTTTTTTTCCTTCTTCTTCTTCCGATTTTCCGCCCGGACCGAGCCTTTTTTGGCCCAATTCGGCCCATACAGCCTCGTCAAAAACCTACACAGGGGGTAGGGGGGGTTGGATTCCCCTCCCTGTTCCCCATTAATGACGGCGGCTCCAGGTCGGGCTAGGGCGGCGCGTGCAGACAAGGCGCGAGGTGCGGCTAGAGGGTGTCGTGGTGATGGGGCTGGCGACGGCACACACTGTGGCACGTCCGTGTGGGAGGGCGGTGGCGGCTTTTGGAGCGCAGCTTAGTGCCGCGTGTAGGCGGCGGTGTGGTTCGGCAACGGGGCCGGCGACGGTGCGCGGCGCGACGCGCCCATGCAGGAGGGTGGTGGCAGCTTTAGGCATGCGGCTCGGTGCCACATGCAGGCGGCGGCGTGGTTCGGCAATGGGGTTGTCACTTGTGAAGTGTAGCTGGTGCATGCACGATGGTGCGGCCGTGTGAGGCCTGCTGAAGGCGGACACAACGGTGGCGGTGCCGCTCCAGGCTGGCGTGTGCGGGAGGCCGTGCGAAGGCGCATCCGTGCGGGGCCAACGACGCGGTGCATATGCGAGAGGCCGTGCGGAGGTGGTCATGCGGCGCAGCCATCCGTGTGGCGCCGGCGCCACTCGTCCCCCATTTTTTCCTTTTCTTGGCAGGCAAAGATGCCCGCAGGGCCGACGGCCGCCAGAGGCCACATGCAGGCGGCTTCATACGACATTTTTTGTCTTGATTCGGACAGCACGTGGCTCGACCATGGCTTCCGGTGGCGCGGCTGCGGGTGCGCTATTACGAGGCTTCAGGTTGGCGTTGTGGCATGGCCGCATGCAGGCAGCGTGGGATGATGCCACGACCGCATGCGGATGCCCTTTTTTTCTTTGTGCATCAATACACAGTGCAATCAATAGTCCATCTTTTCAACCAATCATCCGATCCGCATTATGCTGGTGACTACAAGTCGGCTCGGGAGATTTGAGGAAATTTGTAATCTACAATCCACAGTGCAATCGACATCTACTCCTTCATGCAAGCTACCAATCGGCATTATGCGACGGCTTCAAGTCGGCTCGCGGTAGATTAGAGCTGATTTGCACCGTAGGAAATAATCTAGAAAGCCAAATTTGCGGAGTTGAAAGCGATCTTGAAAATGCAATTAGATTTACGAGCGTCGTGCTACGACGGTCACTTTTCGATCCGAGTAGTCGGCCTAGAGGTAGGCCGGAGTCGATCGTGCTGATAACGTGTTGAGGAACCGTCGCTGGTGAGTCTAGTCCGATTACTCGCCTCGTAGACATGCGTATAATCGAACGGAACAATGCAAGAACAAATAGTAGATTAAACAGAGAGATATGATGGAGACTTCTTTCTTCACTTTATTTCTCTTTTTCATGATCAATATTTTACAATGATTAGCACCCTATTTATAGACTACAGATCCTATTAGGATTTTGGATGAGACGTCCACTCATAGATCGACTGGACCAAGCCGATGGTTTTTGAACAGTTTGTCGCACAAATTGGTTCCAAATCACAAGCGCGCGGCCGCAAATTTGACCTGAAAAACACGAGAGACCACATGCTGTACTTGACTCTTGAGTTCGTTGCTTCACACTGTGCAACTGCCTGTCCGATCTAGCTAGAGCAAACATCGTCAGTGCTAGAAGAAAGCTAAATCGTCCGGAATAACATTTTCTCATCGGCAATGCATGAATTGCTGTCGAATCAAACTTGTAGCCCCGTACATTTTCTGACCTAGCGATTTGCTCGTTAATTTCAAAATCAAAGTATGTGAAGTTCTCTTTTGGTTGAGAGAGACGTAGCTCGCGACCAAAACAACGAAGCGAGCACTGGATCGCCAAACACAAAAACTCTTCGCATTTTGTTTGGACGTGCAACGGAGTTGTTGGACATCACAGCGCACCTTTACGATGATGTTAACGATGTTTTGGATATTAGTTTTCTATAAAAATTAGGTTGTTTCCTTGTTAAAAAAAAAGATGATGCTAACTATGCTACCAAGATTTTGTTTTCGTCCTATATACGCCTACTCGGATCATCCTAAGCTTTTGACAACGATTGTCCTACATTATTTGATGAACGTAACTTTGTGCCTTCATCGCTTGCTAGGCAGATAGTCAGTCCAAACTTTCCATCCGCTTGTCGAGTCACTGACCAGAACATGCCCGTGTCTGATAGCCCACTCCACTCTGCAAAAGGTTGTGTTTGGTTAAGAGCTAAGAGGTAGATTAGGGACTTAATCTACCAAACATCAGTGAGTTAGATAGGGTAAAGTGAACTGGTCAAAGCTTTTTAACCCTTTTTATCTAAGATTTAAATTAACCCATAAAATTTTTGAATAAGCTAGCTAGCCCCACCTCTTCTGAATTTTGTATTTCTACTGCGCTATCTAAGTCAACCTACCTAATCTAGCCAAACATCATTTTAGACTAACTAGTTTAGTTAGCGAACGCAAAACTGGGCAAAGCTGGTTACTAATTGGGTTAACATAAGCTATCCTAAATGTTAAAAATGTGGACAATAGCTTAATTTTATATTTGATTATGAGACAAAACATAAATGACTAGAGAGGCATAAAACGATATCAATAGCAGGCAACTCATTGCACTTCTAAACATAATCAACAATACAATTATAGCAGAAAAATCTGGTCGTACGACTAACTTACAGTCAGTCTTGACGAAGAACACGAAACATTGCAGATCATAGACGTCGCAGTAAAGTAAGCGGTCGCGCAGATGCGTTGCCCAGAAACCTTATTGCCGCACTGTGTAGGTGAACTCTGCGATAATGGTTTGAAGATATCCGCTCGCCTTCCTTCCCAGTACAGGCTGAGGAGAAGAGACGGTTTGGTTCGATAACTCAAACCCTCAGCACAGTTGATCAGAGAGAAATATAGAAAAAATAGAATGAATCGATCTTTAGGTTTGGACATCTCCAAATTATTTTAAAGTCGAGATAATTACTCTCTAGTAACTACATACTTAAACCACTGGTAAATGCTAATTCAAAACTAATTAATGGTCATTAATCAGTGTTTATGGATCCTGATTGTACACCGGTCTACAGCTCCGACCAATGGTTTATAGCTTCGATCAGCATATTACAACTACACTGGTCTAAAGATTTGATCACTATTTTTCGACCATACTGGTCTATGCCTTCGGCTATAATGGTTTATGACTTCGACCATATTATTACAACCGCATTGGTCTATGTTTTCGACCGCACTGGTCTATGTCTTCGACCGCACTGGTCTATGCCTTTGACTACACTGGTCTAAGACCTCTGATATAAGACTTCGACTATTTTGATCTAAAACTTCGACCACCCTAGTCTAAGGTCACCAGTCTTAGGTTTTGCATACTTTAAAATTTTAAAAATGAATAAGTCTTTACATATACGTGAAGTTCGTTGAGAGCCATCTGACTACTACAAGACCGAGACGTGTCTGTTAGAAATTTTAGGATGATAATGTTCCTAATCCTCGCAGACGCCAATGCTGATACTATTTTACTACAAGACCGAGACGTGTCTGTTAGAAATTTTAGGATGATAATGTTCCTAATCCTCGCAGACGCTAATGCTGATACTATTTTCCCCAAATGAAACAAACAAGAAACAAACAACAAACACTTGTCATATTAACTGAAGTTGGGGCAAAATTCTCGTGCTTACACACCGAAAGAAGGTTTTACACCTAACACACCCATTAGTTTTTCGATCTAATCATAAATCCATGTGAAAATCATACATGGCATACGAGAGCAGCATATCATGTAGGAACTAACCTTAAAATAGGATAAACGAGGACCGGAGACTTAGTGCCGGTTTGGTATTCGCAAGTGCTCGATCAACTTTTGAAGGTGTAGATCGATCTCCATACCCTCGGGGGAAAAAAAAGGGGAAAAGGTTCTAGGAGGGTATTAGTGTAAATTAGGTAGATATTTTCATGAACATTTTGAAATGTGGGCTAATTTGGAGTTTGGTATAAGCCATATATATCCGATCGATGGCTAATGTTATGAATTCTGGTGGGTTCTCGTAAATCCAAGCGAGATACCTGTCGGGGTGATGGCAAATTCTTCACCGACTTTTTTTTTTACAAATTTAGATTATGTTGTCATTTCAATTGATGTTAAGGATCTATGCACTGACGACGAGGGCTCAACAGTACAGAGGTATATCTGTCGCTAGATGATTTGGCGACATGTACCTTTCGCCACTCTAAAGGACATGTCGCCAATTCAACCGGCGACAGAGACCTCTATGTACTGCTTTTTTACTCACTATTGTTTAGCACATATTTTATCTACGAATCACACTGATATTATATAGCATTCAGCACAACGTCGTAACATTTTTTTATCGACAAATGATAATAACATTACATAACATTCAACACAATATCATCACATATTTTGTAGACAAATCATAATGACATTACAAACTATTCACTACAACGTCGTCACATATTTTGTAGACAAATCACACTGATGTTACATAACATTCAGCGCAACATCGTCACCTAGTTTTTCGATAAATCAAAGTGATATTATAAAGCACTGGGCACCACAAATTTCAACAGGACGAACCTTTCCTGTGGCCGCAACCTCAACGTCCGCCATGTGGACCACCTCGAGTGGAGAGGTCGGATGAGGTCCCCGCAGAGATGCCTGGATTGCCGATGTCTCCTTTGTCCTGTGGATTTCTCATATGACATTTCTTGTAGGTGTATCAAAACTCCTTGCAAATAGAGCACTTCTTCGTATAACGTCCGACTTCTGCTTTGTCTATGTCGTTTCTGATGCGTTGTGTATATCACCGGCCAACTGTTTCCTTCAGCCTACCAATGTCCGCGGCCCAGATAAGTTGCTCCCAGATCGGATGGCCACTGAAATAGCCAACCACGTCGTAACCATACATATTTGTACTCCAGGTTTGTTTCACCTCCTCTTTGTTGAAATAGTCAGAGAGGTACTGGCCGAAATGATGCGCTACTATCGAACACGCAGCCATGATATGGAAGTAGGGTCTATACAGAAGAAGAGGCTTGTTGCAAGTGCATAAGCAACTAGTGCGGTGTAGTGTGCACTCGTGGGTGATCCTCTCCTGGTTCGTCCCGCGACGTCCTTTATCCCTGCACAGTATCTCGAAGCGAAACTCCCCTGCGCCCATCTTGAATACCCAGTGCATCTCACCCTTCTTACTCTTCTCCATGTACTTAGTGATCATGCCAGAATATATTACTCTGTCATTTGTCATGGCGAGCGACGTGTTGTTGTTTCTGTCAACAAAGTAATTTGTAGTACCACGGAGAATTGTCTCCACTATACCAGCAAAAGGGAGACACATTGCGCCACACATGACCCAGTTGTACAACTCGGCTAGATTAGTCATCATGATATCATATTGAGCACCACCCCTGCCATGTAGCAGCAACCACTTCTCCTTAGCCTTGTTCTCAATCCAGTTTGAGAAGCATTTTACCTACGCCCCCATCTTCCTCGCCACACTAGAACCATTTGTGGGTAGGTGTGCAATGCTTCGGGGCCTGGTCAGCGCTTGGGGCTGTCTTTTTCGTTGCCTCCCTTCTGTGCATCTTGGTCCGCTCATCCATAATCTTCCAAACTGTTTCAAACTTTCGCTCCTGGTTTTGGTTGCACAAGCGCTTAAACAGGTTCATCAAGTTCTTATTGGGAACTGCTTGTAGAAGTTTGCACCAAATTGCCTCATGCGCCACCGCTCTGTAGATGCGCCCATGAAAGTGGTTCGTTCTCTCCTTATTGTACCAGAGTTATTGCACTCAGTGGGCCCGCATACCGATCAAATATGACACATACGTTAAGATGACCCTGTATAACAGAAATCCTCAAATTCCTCAGGAACCACAATCAGCTGTCCGTGTTCTCGCTTTCAATAGAAGCGAATGCCACGAGACGAACTTGATTGTTCCCGCCTGTCGCTATTGTAGTCAGTTTTTGGCCCTTGTACTTTCCAGTCAAGAATGTGTCATCCACGCACAAGATTGGACGACAGTGTTAGAATGCATTGATGCATGGACCAAAGACGAATAATGCTAGATTTAGTACCCTCTTATTGGCCCACTTTGTATGTATGAAATCTTGAATGTCGACATGAGTGCCGATATTCCTGTCTTGTATGACTCAGAGTAGCCCAGGGAGGTTGTGGTAGGAGTCCTCGAACGTACCGAACCTTAATTCTAATGTCTTCTGTTTTGCCCTCCACGCCTTGACATAACTAACTGTGTACTAGAATCTCGCCTCAATCACCGAATGATGGATCGCGGCTCAAAATCTAGATTATCCATGATCTCACCGTACATGAAGCCTAATGGCAGGTTCCTATGGGACTGCACTGACTTATCGATGACACATATGTGAGGGACCACTATAGAGTATTTCTAGTGGGTATCCCACTTAAGCTGAAATGCGTGCACTCGCCAAGGGAATCCCTCTATGTCGCACTCCACGTCGTAACATCTAGGGTTAGACTTGACGACTATGAATGTATGTAGCATCCTAAAGTTTTGTTACCAAATTTAACATTATAAAATTATTATTTTATTGGATTTCCTGAGTTTTAAAAGAGTTTTATTAAAATTTCTAAAATTTAAAAGAGTTTTATTGCTTTTCTTGATATTCTATATTTTAAAAGTCAAAAATAAAATTTATTGAGTTTACTGTGTTCTTATTGGATTTAAAATAAAAAAATTCCATTAATTTCAGGAATTTTCTAGACTTTAAAAAGGTTTTCCCTATTTTTCAAAAATAAAAATAATTTATGTGCAAAAATAAAAGCTAACTTTAAGTTGGAAATAATTTTATTAAGTTCAAAATAATTTAAAGAATTTTTGTGTACATTTCTAGAATTTTTGAACTCTAAAAGGTTATTTAATTTCTTGCAATTTTTATAATTGATTTGATATAGAACAACTCAAATTGATTTAAAAACGAAATATGAATTACAGAGTGATTTGATTACAACTCAAAGTGAATTACAATAAATTGGTGTCATCGGGGTGAAACTCTCTATTCTGTTTAATGATCTCTCCCGTGATGAAGGCGGCGAGCAATCCTCGAACGTCCGCGAGTAAGTCCAGATGGGAGGTACTTTCTGGTATTTTCATGCTCTGTCGCTAGCAAGAGTAAAGTAGTATATATATATATATATATATATATATATATATATTTAAATTCATAATTACGAAATAATTATTGCAAGCTTGACTGACAAACCTCTGGATCCTTCGTCTTAGCACTCGTGATTTCCAGCATATGACGACAAACGTAGAATGCACATACGTTACCTTATAGTAGTTGCTGGTGGCACTGAAAAAATAGAAGTATGATATAGGATACATGTATAGTTAGTTCAAGGGGCTGGTTACGAAGTGTGATATAGGATTATTGTGCTATAACTAGTGCCGAAAATCACGTCCTGTGTCGCAGTGTGGCACTCAGTTCCTTGTGTGTCGCTCCCCCGTCAATATTGGTGTCGGAACCCAAATATGCAAATATGGACTCTCTGTGTATACTGCACTAGTCCAGGATCACACTAGTGCACACAGTATCAACATCGATGAAATATCACCTCCATACAACGAAATAATAAATAAACGAGTACTTTGAATAACAAATAGCTGTTGTGACCTTAAGGTCGAGTTTTACAATTATCAAGCCATGCAAGGCTGATAATAAAGAATTAAACTGCAGTGAAAACGAAGTAAACTCCAGCGGACTCCCATCAATTTACCATAGGCAACTGACTGGGATCGAGACCCTAACGATCAACCTTCGTAGAACTCCTCTTCAAAAGCAGGTGATGACTCCTCCACTTCTGTTGATTGATTATAGCAAGTATGAGTACACAACTGTACTCGCAAGTCATACCATAGAATGCAATTTATAGATGATGGCTTATTCCAAAGGAATGGCTTCGTGGTTATTTTGCAGATATACAACATTTGCAATTAAATACAAATAATAGATTGAAAACATAATTCAAAACAAACAAATAATAATAGTTTAACATTTTCTTTCATAAAGGACACAAAGCCTAATCAAGTTATTCACACAGCTGCACAAGTTATCTCACACAGCTGACCCTTTCCAATGGTTTTAATGAAAATATACCCCTCGTGTGAAATCCCCGAGCATGTCCATGACCGCGGACGCAGCTATTTGAATAGATTGATTAAACACTCTTCAAGGTTGTACACTTTACCCACACGATACAATCAGTGTAGCTAGCACTGACCATAACAAAACCTTTCAGAGACTTCATCTCAAATACTGACACTCCCGATGTGTTTTCCTGCCGTCCAACCGATACACACAGTGTTTGATTACGACACACACTGTTGGACAGGGATGCGGCGAACCGTCCCACGATGTGACCTATCACACCTCCAGCCCATCACACAACTCAAAAATACAACCTGAGTTGTCAACGTCAAGACTCCATAACTTACTAAGTTAGGCCCAGCCCATACTAGGCATGTGGTCGTACAGTAAGTCTCAGTTCAATGGCGCACAAAGTGAAGTCCTAAATTGACAAAGGTAAGACTTCCTGTTTTTTCCAAATTCATAAAGTTTAAAGCACACAGCTCCACCATTCACACAGAATCCACCACTTGCCCCTGTCTAAATCTTTTCCCACCCTGTTGGTTAAGTGCAACAGATGTCATCAATGAGTAATAGCACACAGCGCACACAGTTTTATCACATAATTCCATATTCCATTGGTCAAATTTATATCTGCGACTCACATGAAATGATGACTCGTGGCATGGCTAAGCAATCTACTCGTATCTAACCAATCCACGCTGGTGCTACGATAATACCAACTAGTAAGGAACCAATCTAGGGTGACAAAAGAATATGGCATACTTAGAAAAGGTGGACATAACAATTTAGATCAATAACTAAACCCAAAAGCATTTAAATAAATACTTGAAATAGATTGCAATACATTGAAACAAAGTAATTTTTGAAAACTGGGTGCAACATGATCAAAGGTATAACTTGCCTTGGAATAGGTCTAGGTACTGGTCTTGGTCTTTGAGGTGCTCCTTCTTCTCCAAAATTTTTCAAAGTATCGACGTCTACGCGTAAACGAAGCAAAAGAGTAAAAATAAATAAATAACAGAGGAAATACCAACTCTAAAAATCAAATAAAATTCACCATTAAATAGATCTTGATTTTATATGAATTTACAAATTTGAATGGGCTCAATCGAGTTCGGATGCAAAAGTTATGGGCTTTGGAAGATTGGAAATCAAATAAAACCCTAATTTGTATTTTAATTGAATTTCCCGAATTATTTTTATAAAGGAAAAAATGGATTATTGCGCAATGCTTGCGTCAGCCGAGAATTTCTAGAAAAAGAAATGAATTTAAAAGAAATCTGACATGTGGGCCCCATATGTCAGTCTCTGGGCTCACGGTGGACTGAGTCCACTGAGCAAGGGAAAAGAGGGGGTGGTGGTCCTGGCCACGTGCGCATGTGCTGGCGCTGATCGGGCGCCACGCGGATGCCACACAAGCACAGAGGCTGACGCGGCGGCTGAGGTGGTGTTGACGGAAACACGGCATCTAGGACAGCGCTCGGGACCCGATGGTCGCCGGCGATCGGCGGCGAGTCGCCGGCGGTGGAGGGTACCAGGATGATCCCCATGTTAATGCGCACCCAGGGGAGGCCTTACCAGGGGCTGGCAACGACGGCGGCGATCGGCGGTGAGGAAGAAGAGGCGGAGGAGGCTCGGGTTTTGTCGGACGGTTGCTCCGGCGGTGCTCCGGCGACAAGAAGGTGCGCCTGAGGTGGCTCGGGCCTTGCTGATCACGAAGGCACGGTCGGCGGGGATAGGGCGACAATGGCTGCGGCGCAACTGAAGAATTCCCGGCGCGCGGCGATCGGAATTTTGGCAATGGCAGCGGCGCTAGGCAAGGGAAAAGCAAACGGCTGCGGCTATGGGATGAGGAGGAGGAGGGGGACCTCTAGGGGGTCTTTATAGGGCCCGGAGGTGCTGAATTGGAAACCCCCAATTTGGGAGGTTTCGGACTCCCGAGCGAAATCGGGGATTGAGTTCGTTGGGATCTCGATTGGTTACGAGATAAGGGTGCGGGAAGATCAGAGGTTTGATTTGGTGGGGTCAACGCTAGAAAATCAGAACGAAAAAGCTATTGTCGGACGAAGCTTCCACGAGCGATAATGGCGGGCGAGGGCGCGAGCGCGAGGAGGAAGAAGAGTCCGCGGAGATGACGACTTGGTGGCGGCCCCACCTAGCAGCGGTAGAGAGGCGTGGGAGAGAAAGCGGCAGGATCGGCAGAAGAGGCCACGCGATAGCAATCGAACGGAGGAAGGCGGGCGAGTGTTCGGGCGTCCGATCGAATGAAGGGGCACGCATCAGCCATCCAACGGGGGTAGGTGGCGAGCGCGTGCAGGCTGGGCCGAGGCGCGGTGTTGGGCTGCACAGTGCGTGGCCCAACACTGTTCCTGGGGATTTTAAATTGATTTCTCTTTTTAGAAAATCCAGAAAATGCAATTAGCAAATAGAAAATAGCAATTGAACTTGGGAAAATTCCAAAAAATTTGTAGAAAATATATCCAAGCACATAGAATCCAAATAAAATAGTTTTGACATTTGGTGATGTTGGGATTAACCCTAATAAATTATTTTATCATGAAAGTCTATATTAAGCTTTTAATTTAAACTCAAATAAAATGCAGATGGTGAGATTTTCAACTAGCAACTAATTAAAAAAATTCAAAGGCCAAAAAGTTGAGGTGTTACAATAGGCTCTAAATGACCTACATGATTCTAAAAAGTTATCCTCGGACATTTGAAAAGAAGGAAGACTATAATAGAGTTACGTATGGAGGAAATGAGCATACCCGTCGAGTACTTTTGCACAAGGGTGAAGTCGTGGCTCTTATTGATTAGGGAATCAAGGTATACTATCTTGTTCCACTTTGGTACAATGACTAAAAGGATCTAGTGGAACCTACTCATATATGTCGCTTTAGTCATTAAACCTAGGTTCGTGTTGCATATAAAGAACAAATAAAAATTGTATTGCAAGTAGTGAAGCACTTACCCCTGATTGTAGGGCACTAGTATTTAGTCCTTGGAATGGTGAGTAATTAATCCCTTAGTTATATACTTCTCGACGTAGGATGCATCTTGGATGATGCATTGCTCAGAGATCAAATGTGGGTCGAGGAAATCCGCTGGTTATCGCGATCGCCGGGCTTGTTGCATCATATATCTATACCTAAGCAATGAGTTATAACATTTATCAGTATTGCGTAAATATAGAACTTGATTGTACACACTCACAGTGTCTAGCATCATAGAAGTGAGGCGTCAAGGGTGTCGAGCTTGAATAGATCACATAAGTCTTCGATGCCCAAGACGAAGTAGCCCAATTTGTGGTGGAAATGGTTCTCCGTGTAGCTAAAGGTGAATCTAGTAGGCTGGTCTTCCCTCGCCTCGTCGGCCTGTCGCATGTACCAGGCATGCAAAGTCCCACAAGCCATACCAATGTTGCGTAATATTGTGTCGGAGACCAACGACATTCCGAGAGAGAACGTCCCAGGCTTGTGAGGTGCTTTAATCTTCTTCGATTTGGCCTTGGCGTCTCGCGTGCTATTTGTCTTCCTGGAAGACAACTCGACACACTTTTCTTGTTTCTTCGGCGTCATCTCCACGGTAGGGGATAGGGGGGCTATAGGATCAAGGATAACCGACTAGAGGAGTGAATATGAGTTTTTTAAAATTATTCTACTAATTAACAATTATAACACAATTATGAACTTGTCAAAACTATATACAATTCTAGCTAGGCAATTATACACAAGTAAAATGCTAGAATTGTACATACAAAAGAGTACAGACAAGAAATAAACCATAATGGCGACAATGATGTTTTTCCTGTGGTATCGAAGACTTGCTGGTCTTCACTAGTCCACGTTGAGTAAGCTTAAACAAATCAAGCTGATTCCACGAATTAAGCCTCAACCCTCGATCACTAGAGTTGTTCTTCCTCCGCTACGAAGCTGGTGAGCACAACACCAATCACAAACCCTTGCTGGGTCACTTCACAAGCTTCTTTGAAGTGATCACCGCATAACTTCTTATCCAAGCTGTCTAGGTGTCGGCAAGCACTAAGCGTAACAAATTATAGCGCTCGCTTGAAGACAATCTAGTGCCAATAGATCAACTAATGATGCAATGCACTTGACTAGCTCTCAACTATCTCAAAGTGTTAATTCAATGCAAATCATTAGAAGAGAGAGCACCAAAACCTCAAGTGTATTCAATATGGCCAAATGTTCTGGGCTTGGTGTAGGTGTGGGTGTATTTATAGCCTCTAACCGCAAGTCTAGCCGTTACAACCACTTTCCTAAAAAAATAAGAACTTGCGGTAGTACCGCCGTTGAAACCTGGTACTACCAATTTTTAGCTCAACGGTCGGAATAGTAGCATTTAATACTCTGAATTAGCCGTTGCACATAAAGTTGTGGTACTACCACCAACTAGAAATCGGTACTACCGCGGAGCAGCAGTACCACTCAGCTAGAATAGAGCTACCGTTTTCCAGAGCTCAAGATTTCTAAAAAAACCCTTCTTTGGAAGAAAAAAATGTACCGCTATGTAAATATCGGTACCTCCGCACTCCAGTAGTACCACTCAAGAATTTGCGGTCATACCGATTCTAAAGAGAGATCAAAACTCCCAAAAACACGCACTATGTAATTTTCGTACTGCCATATAAATATTGGTACTACCGACCTGCGGTAGTACCGCAGTTGAAGTGTGGTCATTCTGATTTTTAGAAAGGATCAAAACACTCGAAAACACAATCTCTGTATTTTATGTACCACCATCTATATTTTGGTACTATCGACATGCGGTAGTACCGCAGTTCAAATGTAGTTGTTCCAATTATGAGTGAGATTCAAAACATTAAAAAAAACACGCTTTCTGGAAAATACGTACCGCCATATAAATATCGGTACTACCAACCTGCGGTGGTACTGTTTATTAACAGCGATCATTTCGATTTTCAAAATAGTTTTCCAGAAGCTCATATCAAGACAATGCATGAATCCTAGTTGATCAGAATGGCACAAAAATAGTCACTCAAGCTACTAGCCATGATCCCTCTTTATAGTACAGTGTTTATCTTATAAATATGATCTTTTCTCTAAACACTGAGATGGTAAAAACTACAAAAGGGTCCTTAGGCTATATAATACCTTTGTATTGATCCATGTCAATCTGTCATCTCCTTAGCATTGCCAATAACCTTATCACCAAACAATCATCGGGATTTAACATTTAACACATCTTAGCACACATGTTAGCCCTTTAACATAATATTGACATTAATTACCAAAACCAGCTATGATGGCCTAGATACCTTCAGAGGCCTTCTAAAGCGGAGGTTGAGGTGGAGTCATCGAGGCATGATTGTGTCCAGGGTGATGTCCCACTTGGGTCACTAGACAAAAGTGTGCAAATCACCCCCTAGTATTATGATGTCTTCGTTCGGGCGCTTCTCCAGCGGGACGGATTTTAAGTTATCATGTACCATGTTCACCTGGTCCTTTGTGTAACCTTGCGCCAGCTGGGCACCGTACACCTCTATCCCTACCTGGCATGGAACACCCCCCCGATCCAGCCTCAACAGAAATGGACCCAACCAGCCTCACTTGGAGCCTGCATGGCGTGAGCACCTACAAAAACGATACACAATTAGCTAAGACGTCCTACAGGTCTATCTTTGGAGCATTTCAGATATGTACATTACCTACATGAGGTCGATAGGTAATTGGGCGTCGCCAAGTTGAGAAAGTGCACGCGTGGACGCGACACTACTCCAATGTTGTCGGGGACTGTCTCCCAAAATCACAGGGGCGTCTTGCGACCGATGATGAGTTGATTTATTTGTTCCTGCAATGATGTTATCTATTGTAACATCAAAAAATTTGAAGTGTAAAAATCTTTTTGAGTAGTTTAGTTCTGTAGAAAAATTCAACAATTTTTTATTTTAATTAAAATAAAGCTTAATATGGACTTTCAAAAATTAAAATAATTTAATATGATTAATTCTAACATCAACTATTGTCAAAATTATTTTATTTGGATTCTATGTGCTTGGATATATTTTTTCGAGTGCATTTGTTGTTTTCTAATTGCTATTTGGATTTTCTGTAATTTCTAAAAAAAGGAAAAACTATTAAAATCTCAGAAAACCTCTTGGGCTCATTCCTTTTCTTCAGCCAGGTCCGCTTTGCTTTTCCCTTGCGCGCCAAAGCCCAACCCCTGGCCCGCTTTCCTCTCGGCTTGTCTTCCTTTACACCTTGGTCTAGAACAACCGAGCCACTTCTTTCCTTTTCCTTTGTTTCACTACCTAGTGGGTCCACACCGCTAGTGCGGCCATCGTCTTCGTCCCATCCATGCGCTGGACTCTTGAGTCCATCTCCAACACGCCATTCCGCGCCGTCCTCATCTCTATCTCTTCCGTTCTCAAGCCTATTTAAAGGCCGCAAACGCGTCAAATTCTTTGCTTCGCTCTCCTCATATGACACTCTAAAGTCTCCTCCCCAGTTTTGTTTGCATTGTGTCGCAATCAGTTGAGGAGTCAAGCTACCACCACAAGCTTCTTCACTGACATTGTTCACTAATAAGGATCCTTTGGCCATGCCGTCACCTCCATTGGAACCGCGCCACCACGTTCTACGACAAGCTCCCTTCATCTTCTCTGGAGACCCATCAAATCATCGTCACCACTTTCTCCCTCAAATCCAATCGCCGCCGCTTTTTTATCTATATCTTCGGTGAGCTCCCGCCCTTTGAGTGCATCATCACGTGCCTTTGATTGATCTTAACCAGTCCCGACGTCCCTCTTTGCTTCTCCATCGCCGAATTGTCGTCGCTGGCCTTCTTCTACTTTTCTGGTCAACTCTTTAATGTTGTCGTCCCGGTCAACTTTGGTCTACCCCGATCAGCTCTTTGAGTTCCTCTCATCGATGTCGAGTCGGTGCGCACCTTCATCGCCATCGGACGCCTTTGTTTTGTCGAAACCACCGTCATCCGTGAAGGTTCCCGCCGCCAATGTCGACGCCACTGTCGCCAATGATACTGCGCCACCACCTCCCTTAGTACCAACGTGTCCTCAGTATCTTGTTTTTCCACTTTACCATAGTTTCCATGTCGTCCATCACCGTCGCTGACGAGCTCAAGTGCCGGTCGAGTTCTCTGTTCCTCTCGGTTGTTTCTCTTCCTTCGCATGTCATCTCCATTTTAGCGCCAAGTCAGCATGCCGCCTCAGTCCTTCAACTTGTTTGGCATCCAATTAGCGGTCGTGTGTCAATGCCAAGTGGCAGACCAAAAATCCACCCAATCCAAACAACCTTGAAACTGGTCCACCATGCATAATCTCTATGACTAGTGGATCCCACTTGTCAGCCATTTTATTTTATTTTGTTTTCAACCGAAAAATCCTTTGCTGACGTCAGCATGATGCATTGAATTATGTTTCCTTTGGAAAAATAATTCTAGTAAATCCATAAGAACTTATTTTCATCATTTAATGTGATTTCAATATTCAAGAAGTCATATCTTCTTCATCCGAACTCCGATTGAGCCCATCCAAATTTCTAAATTCATCTAAATTCGAGCTCTATTTATATGATATTTTAATTTAATTTTTGGAGTTGTTTTTGTATCTATTTTTTATTTATTTGGTTTATTGGCCTTGTTTGCGAGCAGACATTGGTACTTCGCGGAATTTTAAGCAAGGAGGAGTGCATCAAGCGGATAAACATTGACCATAAGGTCCAGTTATTATTATTATTTGTTACTTTGAGATATTTTTAGTTAAATCAAATAAATAGATGGTATTTCATCATTGTTTCCTCTATGAGCTAGCTACTGATCTATGACTAGTTCAGAATACAAAGTGGGTTCCTGAGTGAATGAGATTATGATATTGAGATAATGAGGAGGATATATTGAGTTAATGAGATGGATTATGTTGATGAATAAATAAAGATGTCGCATCATTTACATTCATCATGACAGGAGTTGCTTGAGCCAGGTCGGTGAGAAAGTCATGTAACTATTCTGGTGAGGTCGGTGAGAACGATAAATGACTAGTCCGGAGTGCTCTAGATTGAAGGATAGAGTGTGTCATCGATGGGTGAACACTCCGCTATACCGGTATCAGCTGATGAGATGCATATGAGCATGAGCATGTTGGTGCATTCACATATATGAGTAAATTGTTAAATTGTGCAACTTTACCTATATGGAATATGGCTTGTTTGTTTGAGAATGAGAATGGCATTAACTAAATGGATGATGATGATAACTTTGATTATGGTTAATAAACTATTGTTTATGGCTTTATTATGTATTTGCTGAGTCTTGGACTCATTCTTGCTCTATTGTTGTTTTTAGGTGACCACTGATGACGTTTTACTCACGAAGGGCTAGCGCACTTGGAATCATACACTTCACCCAATTAGTGGATTCATTGGTCATGAGAAACTTTTAGAATTACATGAATATTTATATCTAGGATGTGATGGTATTGAATAACCTTAGATGCCTGGTTTATGTTAATCTTGCTTTATTATTTTGCTATGCTCCTAGGTCTAATTTATCTATGATTGTCATAGTATTATGCTTGTGTTATTGTGACCCATGGATGGGTTTTATTGTTGATATGCTTGTTGTAATTTATTACAAAATGATGTTAAAATTGATAGTTAGAGTAGTTTAGTGGCATTCTAGGCTCAATGTTGGGCTGGGGTGTTACAGATGGTATCAGAGCATCAACCTTCACTGCACGGGCGCGTGCGGGACAGGGCACGGGCATATGGCGCATGACACATGTGGGCCCGAAGTGGACACATGGCATGGCATATGTGCTGGCACTGGACGCACGGAGATGTACTGATGGGTGGTTCTGGGCATTTCCCGCGTATGCGATATGCTGCCGAGGGCGTCAACCCTTAAGGGAGGGTGAGTGTAATAACTTGGCCTGCTCATAGCGTGGCCCATATGGCCCATGAGGAGTTGTGTGGTGGGATTAGTCCCACATTGCTTGTCTCAAGTGAGTTGTAGTAGTATATAATGGCTGTTGGATCCAAACGTAGCACCTCCGGGTTAACCCTTTTACACAAAGCGAGGATGAAAGTGTAAGTGAGGTGCTATGTGTGCGCGGGTCCGCTCCATGGTGGGCTGGGCATTGAGCCAATTTTGGGTCAGGGTGTTACAAGGTGGTCCGAAATGCTACCGCTGATTTCTTGGGAACCAGAGGGACCCCAGAGGTACTAACAGCCATGATAGTCATTCGACCCACAGGTATTTTCGATATTCCTCTGGCATGTCACTTAAGTACCACTTTCCTCGGAGATCCGGACGCATTCGGCGACATTGATGACAATGGCGAAGACGGTGCAGACGCCATTTTGCTTACTTGCTATCTCGCAAGATTAAAAAATCAGTACTGCATCAATAAATGATATTACTGCAAGATCGACAAATCTGTACCGCATCAAACATAAATTGAGAGTTCACTGTCAACAAAATAAAACATAAATTGAGAGTTCACTGTCAATATTTCAATCGAACCAACTACACAATATTTCAATTGACAATAATATAAACAACGACTAAACAATAATCACAGTGAACATATGCTACTAACAGAATGGAGCAAAATGACCAGACAACATCAACATAATGAAACAGAGGTATCTGATGAGCATGAATAACATGATACAATATTATATAATCCAAAGTGGTGAGCTCGTACCTCCCACAACATTACTAAACAATATCTCTATCGACGATCGAGTCACCGATCTTACAAAAATAAAACAAAGGAAAATGGCCAGGAGTTCTTGCGGGAGAATAGGGTTGCTTTTTATTACTATGAACTGGATCCTTTACATGGGGTGCCTTCAACAAGGTGGTGAACTAATCCTATTTACACCGAGCGTAATGCTTGCTATGCTATTGAATCAGAGTTGAAACATGAATCTAATGTTGATTGTGATGCCTCAATCCGATGACCTTGTTGCTCCGTACTCCATCTTTAAATAAGCAACGAAGAGGTGGTAGTTACTCCCGCAAAAGACGCCTGTTAGGAGGGGCAATTGTTGTTAGTGAAACAAAAGGTAGATTAGTTTCTCTGGTCGGAAGCTTGTTGACCAGTTCTAATAACTTCCGATCACATGCATAAGCTATTTTTCTATCTCCTCGGACCATGATGACTCCTTTTGGCCTTGGCATCTTTAAACTCTGATAGTCGTAATGCGTAGCTATTAGGAATTTAGCCAATGCCGGATGACCAAGGATACCACATCAAAAGGGATCTTTTCTGTTCGAAAATTGTCAGGTTTTCTGAACGTGGCCGGTAGGGATAGTTGTTCTATCGGTTTTGTAGTAGAACCAGGAATTATGTTATGGAAAGCATACTTCACAGGTTTTACCTTCGACCTGGAAATTTGTATTTCTTCCTATGCTCTCGTAAATAGAATATTTATAGAACTACCTCCATCTATCAAGACTCGATTACCTTTATAATTGTTAATTATAGTTTCAACTATGATAGGGAACCTACCTGGTCGAGTCGTTGGGATGGAGCAGTCTTCTTTGCTGAAGGAGATAGTTGTCTCCGACCATCTGGATGGCTTGATGTCGATCGAAGACTCAGCATGGTTCACTTCCCGCTCCACGTTCTTCAGATGGTGCCTTGAGTCATACGAAGAGGATCCTCCGAAGATCGTATCCATAGTGTATTGCGGCTCTTGGTACTCTATTTCTTCATCGCCATCTTTGCCCTTCTTGTAGCTTGGTTCTCCGAGTTCATGTATAGAGGGGAAGGGACCTTTACTTGAGTAGTAATTCTCTAGTTTCTTTTGCCAGGCTCGATAGGTGCGCAAATCATGCTCTGCTACCCGATGAAGTGGACACCACTTCTTATTTTTCTTGTAGTCATCGGTCGGAGCCTTTGTCTTGTTCCGTATGGAAAAGTCTTTCTTGCCCATGGAAAAATTTTCAGGCACCGCAAGGACTTCTTTCTTGTCGAGCTTGTGGTTCTTCTTACTCTTGAGAGACTTCTTTCTTTTCTTCTCATATTTTTCCAAGTCAGGTTGATGTATTTTATCCTTTTGATCAATGGCTGCTCACCATTCGACCACCTCGCTAGCGACTGCATATTTGTCCGCCATGTCGAAAAGCTCGACGGTTATTCGTGGAGGATTCATAGCGATATACTCCGTAAAACGTCGATTCCTCAGCCCTTCTTTAAAAGCCTGGATAATTGAAGATTCTGCGATCCCTGGGATATAGTTACGAACCTGGCTGAACATCTTGATATATTGTCAAAGTGTTTCATTGGTCTTTTGCCTGATCCGATGGAGATCGTTGTAACACCCTGACCCAAAATCGGCTCAATGCCCAGCCCACCGCGGGGCGGACCCGCCCACACATAGCACCTCACTTACACTTTCGTCCTCGCTTCGTGTAAAAGGGCTAACCGGAGGTGCTACGTTTGGATCAAAGGCATTATATACTACTACAACTCACTTGAGACAAGCAATGTGGGACTAATCCCACCACACAACTCCTCATGGGCCACATGGGCCACACTACGAGCGGTAGGGTATTACATTCACCCCCTTAAGTGGCGCCCTCGACGACATACGCATCGCGGCAAATGCCCGAACCACCCCTCGGTACATCATGCGTCGGTCTTGGCACATATGCCATGCCATGTGTCCACTCGGGCCCCATGTGACATGCGCCATATGCCCGCGCCCTGTCCGCAGCGCGCCCGCTGTAAGGTTGATGCTCTGATACCATTTGTAACACCCTGACCCAAAATCGGCTCAATGCCCAGCCCACCGCGGGGCGGACCCGCCCACACATAGCACCTCACTTACACTTTCGTCCTCGCTTCGTGTAAAAGGGCTAACCCGGAGGTGCTACGTTTGGATCCAACAGGCATTATATACTACTACAACTCACTTGAGACAAGCAATGTGGGACTAATCCCACCACACAACTCCTCATGGGCCACATGGGCCACACTACGAGCAGGCCGGGGTATTACAATCGTATTCTTTTCTAGGGTCATACGTCCCCTGGAAGTTAGCAATCAACACATCACATAGTAGCTCCTAAGTATAGATATATTCGACCGGCAGGTTCAGAACCACTATCGGGCATACCCTTCAAGGACTGTGGGCAGATAATTTGCTATCACGTTGTCATTATCACTTAGTGAAAGGAGTGAATAAAGAATGCTTGAGCAAAATGATCTTCAAGAACCCAACAACTTCTTCCCCATTGACGACACCAGCTATCGACGATCGAGTCGTCGATCTTTCGAAAATAAAACAGAGGAAAATGACCAAGAGTTCATGGGGAAGAATAGGGTTGCTCTTTATTGCTATGAACTGGACCTTTTACATGGAGTGCGTTCAACAAGGCGGTGGGCTAATCCTAATTACACCGAGCGTAACGCTTACTATGCTATTGAATCAGAGTTGAAACATAAATCTAATGTTGATTGTGATACCTCAATCCGATGCCCTTGTTCCTCTGTACTCCGTCTTTAAATAACCAACAAAGAGGTGATAGTTACTCCTAGAGAAGACACCTGTTAGAATGGACACGTCTGGTCAGAGGGATAGTTGTTGTTAGTGAAACAATAATTGGTCATCGGTTAGCGTCTGTGAGACATTCAACCGTATGGTAGTAGTTGTTAGTGTCTTAGGACCTTAAACTGTCACGTGGTATGGAGTAAATATGACATGTGTTCCATTCGTCACACGGTAATAATATACTTGGAGTCAGATCTAGATACTAGTTCAAGGCTTCTGCAAGTAGTCATCTGGTCAGGGATCGGGTACAAGACCTCGTCCGACCTAGGTACCTATAACTAACCTCTCGAATCCTTACGACTACAGGAGTCGTTAGCCTTAGGGGTTACGACCATAAAGACATATGGTCTTTTAATTATTTATTAAAGTAATATATAGAGATTTTAATCCTTGTCAAACTCCTAGTGCTAGAGTCAATCAAATCAGCACAATTCGAAACTTCTACTAGCACAATCCAAAGCAGTGAGTTTGTACCTTGACGAGAGGCGTGGACAAAGAGGGAGTCGATGTCGGGGAAGCGAGGCATTGTCGAGGTCAGGGGTGTCATCACTGAGGTCGGGGGTCGCAGATAGGGGTGGCAAAAAAGCTCGCGGCTCGCGAGCCGGCTCGAGCTTGTTGCGAGCCGAGCCGGCTCGGCTCGAGCTCGTTTTTTTTCGAGCCGAGCCAAGCCGGGCTTCGAGCTCGGTGAAGATTCGAGCCGAGCTCGAGCCGGCTCACGAGCCAAACGAGCCGAGTGCAACCCTATATAATCAAGATGATTTGATTTTGAATTGATGATAAATGACTCATATAATCATTTTATTCTACTTTTGTTTTTGGGCTTGGAAACCCTGGCTCGAACGAGCTTTTTCGAGCCGGCTCGAGCTTTTTTCGAGCCGAGCCGAGCCGAGCCTCAGACCGAGCCTGGGCGAGCTTGGCTCGAGCTGGCTCGGCTCGGCTCGTTTCCAGCCCTAGTCGCAGAGGGAGGACGCCGGCATGGGGAGGAAGTCGGGGATCGCAGAGGGAGGACACCGGTGCGGGGAGGAGGAGGCGCGGGGATGACAGCGGCGTACAGGAGGAGTACGGCATGGGGATGACTGTGCAGAGAGAGGAGGCTCGGTGATGACGGCGGCGTAGGTGAGGAGGACGGTGCAGGGATGACAACGTGGAGAGAGGAGGCTCGGGAGGAACTCGGGAAGTAAGTGCGCTAGGGAGGCAGATCGGAGAGTAGGCTTTGAGGAGTACGGACGCAAACCCTAGCGGGGCCTTACTTATAAATGCATATCACAGACGGTTCTTTTAAAGAACCATCTGCGATAAGCGAGCATATCACAGATGGTTCTATTCTAGGACCGTCTGTGAAAAGCGAGCATATTACAGACGGTTATATTTAAGAACCGTGTGTGATAAGTTTCATAAATATTTCTATTATGGAACCGTCTGTGATGTTCAGAGCGGGTGGCGAAATTTTTGGACGCGTACACGGGATGCGAAATGTTTTTACGCGGGAGGCGAAATGTTTTGGCTCCTTAGAATTGTTTGTGCTACATATATCATAGACGGCTTGTTCCACTAAACCGCATGTGACATTTCCTTCTATAACTAAAAAATATTATATTTTTCGGCTAGCCTCTGGAAATGTTAGACATGTCCTTTGAAAATAAGAAAGCATATACAATCACAGATAGAATAATTTCTTAATTAGCAAATCAATTACAATGGAATAATTCCTTAACAACATGTCGAGTTTCTTAATTATAATGGAACAATTTTCCAAACAGGTGTTCACCGTGTGGGATCATTCCACTTAGCTATTTCATTTGAAAAAACAACCCTTCACGATGATCGAAGCGCATATAGCTAGCTTCCTTACTAAGTTCTTCCTCGAGCATGATGTCGTCTCTGAAAGGAGGCAACTTGTTAAATTGATTGTACTCTTCCTCATCCACGACATTCTCAACTCCGATAATCCTTCTTTTTTATGAAGAACTATGTGACGGTTCTTATTTGCTGGGTCCTTTATATCAAAAACTTGAACAACTTGCTTAGCAAGTATGAATGATTCATTCTTGTATTCGACACATTTGAGGTTCACAGTAGTGACACCGTACTTGTAGACCTTCACACCCAGTGGGAATTTTGACATAATGGCACCGAAAAAGGGGATCTTGAAAAGTACATAGTCGAGCTCCCAAATCTCCTCTACAAACCCATAGTAGGAGCTCAACCCAGCCGTATTGAACTGCTTGTAAAATGCATCTATGCAGACACCGCTGTTTTGGACTGTGCTCTTCCTATCCTGAGTTGTCGTATAAAATATGTACCCATTTATATCGTATCCTTGCATATAACAATTGTAAATTTTGGCTATTTTGCCAACCATGGTAGCATATCATCACTTGATGACAGCCTCCCAGTGAATCACACCTTTAACCATTCATTGAACCGACGGTTGTGCTCTCTCGTGATCCAAACCTCCCACCGGCCTAGATTCTATTGGTGTACCATATCATGTGTTACAAGACCGTGAAATAGGCTTGAGCGTACGCACCAAAATCGGGAGTGATTGCATTCCTTCCGATGGTCACGATACCCTCCAGCCTCCCCTCATGACAAGATAGAGGCATACCTATCGGTTCTACCTAAACCATTTAGTCGACGCAGAACTCAATGACCTCTTCGGTTACATAACCTTCGATGATGCTGCCCTCGGGCCAAGATCGATTTCGTACAGAGGAGTTGAGAATTCCCATGCACCTCTCCAAAGGGCAGATATGATGCAGGAACAGTGGGCCGCATATCTTTATCTCTTTCACAAGGTGAACAATAAAATGAGCCATGATATCGAAAAATAACAAAGGGAAATACATCTCAAGACGACATAGAGTCGTCACCACCTCGGCCTGCAGAGTATCTAGTCCTTCATGATCAATGACCTTCTGAACAATTGAGTTAAAGAAATAACACAACCTCATGATTGCCACTACGATCTTGTTCAGTAAAATACTTCTAATTATAACTGGAAGCATTTGCATCATTAGAACATGAAAATCATGAGACTTCATACCAATCTATTTCAAATCTTCCATAGAAAAAAGTTTCTTCATGCTGGCGGAGAAACCAGACGAAATTTTCAGATCATGTAAGCTCTGGCACAGTTCTTTTCTCTCGGCATTGGACAGAGTGTAGCAAGCTAGGGGGAGGTACATTCGTCCTTTATCGGTCTCTTTCGGTGCTAACTCGGTACTTATGTTCATATCAACCAAGTCACGCCGTGCGTTGACACCATCCCTTATTTTGTCACGAATATTCAGTAAGAGACCAATCAAGCTATCACATACATTCTTCTCCACGTGCATGACGTTGTTGTAGGGGCGAACTTCTAAGTTCTCCCAATAAGGTAAGTTCCAAAAAATTAATGACTTCTTCCAGATGTTCTTCTGACGGGTCCTCAATTTATGTCTCTTTCTAAGCACAACATAAATATCATTAACTATATCATAAACCTCTTTCACTCTAAACTCCCTTGGAGATGAACTGTCCTCCTTATTTTTGTTGAATTATTTCTTCATCTTGCGGTATGGGTGATACCTAGGAAGGGACCTACGGTGACGCATGTACACAGTTTTACGCGAGTTGTTTAGCCACACACTTCCGGTATCATGTAAGTAGTGTGGGTATGCTTTGGCTCCTTTTGTACTGAATCCCGAGAGGTTACCAAGGGCAGAAAAATCATTGATGGTGCAGAACAACTTGGCACGTAAAGTGAAGTTCACTCGTTTGTATGCATTCCACACATGTACCCCTTCATTCCACAGCGTCACAAGACCTTACAGTAATGGTGCTAGGTACACATTAATATCGTTACCAGGTTGCTTCGACCGTTGGATAAGTAGTGACATCAAAATGTACTTCCGCTTCATATACAACCAAGGAGGAATGTTGCGCATACATAGATTCACAGGCTAGGTGCCATTTCAGCTGCTCATGTTACTAAAAGGATTCATTATATTTGTACTCAATCCAAACCTTATATTCCTTGGTTCCACGCGATGTCTTCGAAGCTCATATCAAAGTTTCTTCACTAGACAAAATCCGCAGTGTGTCTTCTCTTTCGATCTTTCTTATGCTCATTCGAGTGCCAACGTAGAAATCTTGCCTCCTTTCGGTTTGCAAATAAACGCATCAAATGGGGAATTATAGTCAGATACCACAATAGCTTAGCAGGATGTCCTTGCTTTGCCTCGATGCCCTCGCCGTCATTGGAGTGATTCTTACACTTGTATCAGGATGCTTTACACATCGGACATACATGCATGTCTGCATACTCTTTATGGTAGAGGATATAATCGTTCGGGCATGCATGTATTTTTTCTACTTCCATTCCCAATGGACAAAGAACCTTATTGACTTGGTAGGTGATTCTGGGCAACACGTTTCCTTCTAGAAGGATGTCCGCTAGGAGACCTAGTAATGACGTGAAACCTTTGTCAGACCAACCATTGCTTGCCTTCAATTTGCTCTAGAAAATAAATTTGGACATGCTACGACGGCCGATCTAACTAAGGTCAAGACCTACAGTCAGTATGGCTCTGATACCACCTCTGCCGGGACCCAAATATGCAAATCTGGTCCCTCTGTGTATTCTGCACTAGTCCAGAATCACGCTAGTGCACACAGTATCAACATCGATGGAATATCACATCCATACAACGAATATAAGAATAAACGAGTACTTTGAATAACAAATAACTGTTGGGACCTTACGGTCGAGTTTTACATTTATTAAGCCATGCAAGGCTGACAATAAAGAATAAACTGCAGCGGAAACGAAGTAAACTCCAGTGGGCTCCCATCAATTTACCACAGGCAACTGACTGGGATCAAGACCCTAACGATCAACCTTCATAGAACTCTTCTTCAAAAGCAGACGACGACTCCTCCACTTCTGTTGATTTGTTTAGCAAGAGTGAGTACACACCGTACTCGCAAGTCATACCACAGAATGCATTTATACATGATGGCTTATTCCAAAGAAATGGCTTCTGTGGTTATTTTGCGGAAATGCAACATTTGCAATTGAATACAAATAATAGATTGAAAACATAATTGAAAACAATTAAAGAATATTAATTTAACAATTGGTTTCACAAAGGACACACAGTCTAAACATGTTATTCACACAGCTGTACAAGTTATCTCACACAGCTGACCCTTCCCAAATGTTTCATAAAAATTACCCCTCGTGCAAAATTCCCGAGCATGTCCATAACCGAGGACGCGGCTATTCGAATAGATTGATTTAACACTCTGCAGAGGTTGTACACTTTACCCACACGATACAATTAGTGTAGCTAGCACTGACCATAACAAAACCATTCAGAGATTTCATCTCAAGCAATGACACTCCCGATGTGCTTTCCTGCCAGCCAACCGATACACACAGCGTTTGGTTACGACACACATCGTTGGACAGGGATGCAGCGAACCGTCCGCGATGTGACATATCACACCTCCAGCCTATCACACAGTTTAAATACAACCCGAGTTGTCAATGTCAAGATTCCATAACTTACTAAGTTAGGCCCAGCCCATACTAGGCATATGGTTGTACAGTAAGGCCCAGTTCAATGGCGCACAAAGTTAAGTCCTTAATTGACCAAGGCAAGACTTTCAGTTTTAACCCAAATCACAAAGTTTATAGCACACAGCTCCACCAATCACACAGAATCAACCACTTGCCTCAGTCTAAATCTTTTCCCACCCTGTTGATTAAGTGCAACACATGCCATCAACGAGTAATAGCACACAGCACACACAGTTTCATCACACAGTTCCATAATCACTTAGTCAAGTTTATATTTGTAACTCATATGAAATGATGACTCGTGGCATGGCAAAGCAATCTACTCGTATCTAACCAACCCACGTTGGTGCTACAATAATACCAACTAATAATGAACCAACCTAGGGTGACAAAAGATCATGTCATACAATAGACAAGGTGGATATAACAAACTGGATTAATAACTATCCCAAAAAAAATTAAATAAATACTTAAAATAAATTGCAATACATTGAAACAAAGTATTTTGAAAACTGGGTTCAATATGATCAAAGGTATAACTTGCCTTGGAATAGGTCTAGGTACTGGTCTTGATCTTGAGGTGCTCCTTCTTCTCCAAAATTTCCCGAAGTATCGACGTCTACTCGCAAACGATACAAAAGAAACAAAAATAAATAAATAATAGAGTCAAAACAAACTCCAAAAATCAAATAAAATTCACCATTAAACATATCTTGATTTTATATGAATTTACAAATTTGAATGGGCTCAATCGGAGGTCGGATGCAAAAGTTATGGGCTTTAGAAGATTGGAAAAATATTTAAAACCCTAATTTGGATTTTAATTTGATTTCCTGAATTATTTTTATAAAGGAAAATCAGATTATTGCGCAATGCTTGCGTCAGCCGAGAATTTTCGAAAAAGAAATAGATTTAAAAGAAATATGACATGTGGGCCCCATGTCGGTGATCGAGCTCACGGTGAGCAGGTTCAAGAGCCAAGTCGATCTAGCCTGATGGTGAACCACGTGCGCGTGTCTTTGTGATTTGGCGCCACGCGGCTGCCACACCAACCCGAGGTCGATCTTGGGCCTGAGCCGACGACGACGGCGGCGGCGGCGCTCGGGACCGATGGTCACCGGCGTTTGGCGCGAGTCATCGGCGGCGAAGGTACAGATTTTTCCGTGCTATTGCGCTCGGGGTGCCCTTACGATGGCGGCAGCGAGCGGTGGCGACCTACGGCGAGGAAGAAGCGGCGGTGGAGCTCTGGGTTTTGTCGAAAGTGTGCTCTGGCGATGCTCCGGCGACGAGGAGAGGCGCACAAGGTAGCTGGGACCTTGCTGATCATGGTGGTGCAGTCGGTGGGGCAAGGGCGACAACGACGGCGACGCAATTCGCCGGAGAAAAAGCTCGGCCAGAAACCCTAAATCTTGGATCGCGGTGGCGCTAGAGCGATCGGGGAGATGAGGGTGGCGGCTCTGGGTTGCGGCGGCACAGGCGGCGGCTCTGGGTTCGGCGGCGGGCGATCTAAGGCGATTATAGGCGGGGGCGTCGAAGTGGAAACCCCAATTCGAGTCCGAAACGGCCGGGGTTTTGAAATCCTTGATTCTCGGAGATTGAGAGGGATTCGGGGTTTGATTCGGTTTGGACAAGATAAGGAATAAATAGAGATACAATTTGGTGGGGTCGGCGCGAAGAATGAGCAACCGAATCGGTTTTGTCGGACGAAGCTTCAAGCTTCGGCAATGTTGGGCGAAGACGCGGGCGCGAAGAAGAAGAAGACTCCGCGGAGACGATGACTCGGTGATGGTCCCACCTGGCAGCGGCAACGAGGCACGGGCGAGCGAGCGAGATCAGCGGGCGAGGCCACGCGGCGAACATCCAACGGAGGAAGGCGGGGTTGAGCGCGAGCGTCCGATCAAAATGAGGGGCACGCGTCGCACATCCAACGGACGAGGGCGCAAGCGAGCGGAAGATGGGCTGGCGCACGGGAATAGTGTTGGGCTTCGGCCCAGCACTGTTCCGAGGATTTAAATAGATTTTTCTTTTTAATACATCCAGAAAATGCAAATAGCAAATAGAAAATAGCAAATGATCTTGGAAAAATTCTAGAAAATTCTATAAAATATATCCAAGCATATAGAATCTAAATAAAATAGTTTTGACAATTGTTGATGTTGGAATTAATCATATTAAATTATTTTGTCCTTAAAGTCCATATTAAGCTTTTAATATAAATTCAAATAAAATGCAGATGATGAGATTTTCAACTAGCAAATAAATAAAGGATTTTAAAAGGCTCAAAAGTTGGGATGTTACACTAGAGCAGAGGCTAAACATGCTGGTGTTGAAGATGGAGCACATTCTAGACCATGTCAAGTGGCTGCAGAAGATTGTGTATGTGTGTGTATCGTTGTTGTAATTTATGGCATATTTGTGAAGTAGTTGGTTATCTATAGTTGTATGCAAAATAGACTTTGTTCATATCACAGACAGTTCCAACCACAAACTATCTATGATAAGTATAAGTATATATCATAGACGGTTTGTTCCAAAAACCGTCTGCGATAGTTCCTTCTATATCTAAAAAATATTCTATTTTTTGGCTGCGAGCATCAGGAGTATCACTATAAAACCGCTAATTTCACAAGTAGTTCAACATCTGTGCAAAGAACTTGGCGTACACATGCCTAATCCTACAGTCATCACTGCAGAAGACGACGTAGTTGTAATACCCCGGCCTGCTCGTAGCATGGCCCATGTGGCGCATGAGGAGTTGTGTGGTGGGATTAGTCCCACATTGCTTGTCTCAAGTGAGTTGTAGTAGTATATAATACCTGTTGGATCCAAACGTAGCACCTCGGGTTAACCCTTTTACACGGCGAGGGCGAAAGTGTAAGTGAGGTGCTATGTGTGTGGGTCCGCCCACGGTGAAATTTGGGCATTGAGCCGATTTTGGGTCGGTGTTACGGATGGTATCGAGCATCAACCTTTGTTGCACGCGGCGTGCGGAGCGGAAGCGGGCATATGGCGCATGGCACATGTGGGCGGAGTGGACACATGGCATGGCATATGTCGACCGGACGCACTGGACGTGTCTGAGGGGTGGTTACAGGCATTTGCGCGTATGCGGTATCTTTGCCGGCGTCGCCCCTTAAGAAGTGAATGTAATACCCCGGCCTGCTCGTAGCATGGCCCATGTGGCGCATGAGGAGTTGTGTGGTGGGATTAGTCCCACATTGCTTGTCTCAAGTGAGTTGTAGTAGTATATAATACCTGTTGGATCCAAACGTAGCACCTCCGGGTTAACCCTTTTACACGAAGCGAGGACGAAAGTGTAAGTGAGGTGCTATGTGTGTGCGGGTCCGCCCCACGGTGGGCTGGGCATTGAGCCGATTTTGGGTCAGGGTGTTACAGTAGTCGCCCCACCCTTCCATCACGCCGCAGCTAGTGCTCGTGCACCGGTGGCCATCCTTCGACAGCGCCCACACCCGACCCAGCGGCCCGGCCATCTTCCACATCGCCGCCTGGACCGTGTCTGCAGCGAGTCTTTGGCACCGCTTGCACTCCCAGTTGGTCCTCTTGGCCGTCTCGCACCCGCTGGTCGACTAGCCCTCGACCTGGCTGATGTATTGCTTCCAAACATCGCGTGCCTCGCCGATCGTGTAGAGGAAGAGGCCGAGCATGTAGGCGTGGCCTTATGGTTGGCGAAGGCCCCCCGTTCGAGGAACACGAGGCCATGTTGCATGTCCTAGTGCGTGAAGACGAGCGTGAGGGCAATGATAAAGCGGGCCTTTGGGTTGCCAGCATCGACCAGGTCGTTGATGATGGCGAGGTAGTAGTCGTTGTCCAGCCACTTCATCGCCTTCTCCCGCTCCAGCACCACATGCTCCTTGGACGCCTTGTACATGGTCTTGCAACTCCAATATACGTACACAATTGAAGACATCAGAATTACTCCGTAAGAGAAAATTAAAATTAAGGCCAAATCAAGGGCATTGTTGCTAGTCAAATTAGTAACATATTTATCTAGTCAAATTAAAACTCTAACACATATGCATGCATGGATTGGTTACCACAACAAACAGTAGTACTTGGCTCGTAGGCTACAGAGGTCAGCCATGGGTTGAGGAGAGCTCGCGGCCACGAGGCCGACGATGTTGACGAGACATCATGAGGAAGTGCAACGGCAATCGCTGACCTCCTCACCTTGGTCCTCACCATCATGATCCGTGTGCTCACCATGGTGCGCGACGTACAGTCTATGAGTTTTCAATACCGTAGTGATCAAGTTTTTTTTAACTCTACTGGTTGTTGATGGAGGGTGCGAAGATATGAGCATTCTTTTTAAAACGTATCACAAAGCAAGACGAATCATAACATTGGCGCGCGAGACGAAGAGACACATCGTAACGTCGACGCGCGAGATGAAGAGACGCAATCGCGTGGGAACCAAAGGGCTTAAACATATCATCGACGGTTCCAGCCACAAACCGTCTGTGATACAAAGTTATCACAGACAGTTCTTGTTAAGATAATCGTCTGTGATATTAATAAATATCACATACGGGTTTTAAATATAACCGCATATGATACTTCACAGACGGTTTTCAATATGAATCGTCTGTGATATTACATCTTCACAGATAGTTTTTACCGCAGTCAGCAACAAAGATGTGTGCTAAATCAAAACCATATGTGATTGTATTTAATACTGACGGTTCCGGGGAACCATCTATGATGAGGCACCCAATATAGCCCCTTTTGTAGTAGTGCGCCTGTTAGCCTTTCCCCTTCCCCTGTCCTTCTTATTCCTCCCGTTGGGAGCCTATCCCCCGCCCGCGTCATTGCCACTGGCAAAGTCTCCCTTGCCGGCGCGATTCACTCACAAAACCTCCACTCGGACGTGCATATTTAATTCTAGGTTTTCCACCGCGCCCATTCGTCCATTTTTCTTCTCCCTACCTGCCCCTGTCGCGTCAGAACGCATGGCGCCCATGCCCTGCACCCGAAGCTCGCCCGCGTGCCCATGCCATCGATCTCCTCCCTCTTTCCTCCTCAGCGCCTATAAAGGGAAGCACCCGGAGCCTCTCCTCCTCCTCTTTCTTCTTCCCTTCACCTCTTCTCTCTCGCCGTCGTTTCATCGTATTTGGAGCTTCAACCCTGTCAGCCAAAGCTAGCTCCACCACTGATTGCACCACTAGCAAAGGTCCTCAGCTGCTAGCATCTCCACCCCTAGCTCCGCCTCGCCGTGTTCTACATGGTGATCACTCTCTTTTCTCAGAGAACTCGCTGGAACCCCGTCGCCATCTCCGACGGCCGCTGCCGCCACTCTTTCTCCTCGCCACCGGCCATCTACGCGCGCTCTGTCGCCAAAACCGAGAGCCCTGGATTCGCCTTGCTCCTCTCTTCCCTTTCGTACCCCAAACATCCCTCGCCACAGCGTGTGGCGCCGGTGAGCTTTGCACCCGAGCCGCCGCTAGTTTCTCACTGACGTGACCACCCACGTCACCTCCACCTGGCACCACCTCAGCCTCTCCCTGCCTCGTCACGCCCACGTGGTTGCCCCATCGTAGCCGCGTGTGCGCTTGCATGGCCAAGCCACTGTTGCCGTGCGCCCAGTCCGATGTGGACCCGGGCATTCCCGTGGAACCAGTCCACCAACTTGGGGCACACATGTCAGAGGCACACCCCTTTTTCCCATTGAAAAATAAATCCGAAAATCACATTTCTTCATTTCATGTGATTTCCAACTTCCGAGAGCTCGTTCTCCTTCGTTCAAGCTCCGATTCGAATGATTCAAATTTCTAAATTAAATATCTACCTATTATAACAAAAATTATTTAATTGGAGTTTATTTTAATTTTATTTGGATTTTATTTGAATTTGGTATATTTTTGCGTGTAGATTTCGACGAATTCGGAGAACCGGACGTCGACGTCGTTAAAGAACGACATCAAAATAAGCAAGGAAAGTTATATCCTTTTATCATATTTGAATTACAATATTTTTTTAATTATTTAATTTCTATTTTAAATTATTATTACATGCGTATTTATATTCAAGTAATTTAAATTCCTATTTTAAGCTTTATAGTTATTCCTAATTCCACTTGTATAGCCATTTATTGTAAGGATACATGGTATGGAGAATCACTCCGCGTGAGATACATTTTGAAAATTAGAAATGGAAAAGATTGGTTGATTGTTGAATATCGGATTGTAGAAATACATTGTTGTTGGAGATTAGATCATAGAATTAGATTATTGTTGGATTATAAGATCATATAATTATTGGTGATTCGATTATCAGATTACAACATTAGAAATATATTATTATTGGATGATAGAAATACATTTGTTGGAGTTCGTATTATAGAAATAGACTATTGATAAATATTGAAAAGATGGAATTATCGGAGAATGAATTATAGCATTATATTGTTGGAGAGTGAATTATGGCATTACATTGATGGAGATTGGATGATAAAAGTATATTATTGATGGATGTTTGATGATAGAAGTGCATTATTGTTGGGTATTGCATGTGGATTATATATGGATACCGAACTGTTGGATGTTTGATTATAAGAATACCTTATTAGTAGATAGTGGATCATGAAATCACATGATTGATAGGTGTTGGATTATAGAAATATATAATTGTTGAATATTGGATTATGGGACTACATTAATGTTGAATATTGGATTATAGGACCACATTAATGTTGGATATTGGATTGGATAAATACATTATCATTGGATATTGGATTATTAGAAATACATGATTGTTGGATATCGGATTCTAGAAGTAGATAATTGCTGATATTGGATTATCGGTGATTGGATTATAGAAATAGATAATTATTGGATATTAGATTGTCAAAAATTGGAGTACAAGATTACATAATCATTGGATTGATGGATGTTGAATTATTAGAAATAATTTATTAAGAAATAATGGATTGATGGATGTTGGATTATAGAATTAGAGTATTGTTAAATGTTGGATCGATGGAAGTCAGATCATAAGAATAGACTGATATTGTACTAATTGATATTGGATTATAGGATTATATAATTACTGGAGATTGGATTATTGGATTATAGTTGTAATATTGATGGTTTACTTATTGGTTTACTTATTGGATTACCTGTCAATGATTTGGTTGAACTGAAGAAGCAAATTGAAGAAATGCAAGAGAAAGGTTTTGTCCGACCAAGTTCTTCACCTTGGGGAGCCCCAGTGATCTTTGTTGCAAAGAAGGATGGTACCCAACGGATGTGTGTGGATTACAGAGCCCTCAATGAGGTCACCATCAAGAACAAGTACCCTCTGCCCAGGATCGATGATCTGTTTGATCAGTTGAAAGGAGCCGGTGTGTTCTCCAAGATAGACTTGAGGTCAGGTTATCACCAGTTGAAGATTCGTCCAGAAGACATCCCCAAGACAGCTTTCTCAACCCGGTATGGACTGTATGAGTTCACGGTCATGTCATTTGGATTGACCAATGCCCCTGCTTACTTTATGAACTTGATGAATAAAGTATTCATGGAATATTTGGATAAGTTCGTCATTGTCTTTATTGACGATATTTTGGTGTATTCCAAGAGTGAAGAAGAGCATGAAGAGCACCTCCGTTTGGTCCTGAATAAGCTTAGAGATCATCAACTCTATGCTAAATTCAGCAAGTGTGAGTTTTGGATGAAAGAAGTTACTTTCTTGGGACATGTCATGTCTGCGGAAGGAGTATCTGTTAACCCTAGCAAGGTTAAGGATGTGCTTAATTGGGAGTCACCCAAGTCGATTGCCTCGGTCGAAGTTTTCTTGGAATGGCGGGATACTATCGTCGATTCATAGAAGGATTCTCCAAGATAGCAAGACCCTCACTCAATTTGTTGAAGAAAGAAAAGAAATTTGCTTGGACAACAGTTGTGAGCAAAGTTTTCAAGAGTTGAAGAAGCGTCGACAACACTCGGTGTTGATTTTGCCCGATGTCAGGAAGGATTTTGAGATTTTCGTGATGCATCCGGCAAGGACTTGGTTGTGTCTGATGCAAGAAAGGAAGGTAGTAGCCTATGCTTCCCGTCAATTGAGGCCTCATGAAGTGAATTACCCACTCATGACTTGGAGTTAGCTGCCGTAGTGCATGCTTTAAAGATATGGCGTCATTACCTTATTGGAAATCATTGTGAAGTCTACACGGACCATAAGAGTTGAAGTACATTTTCACTCGGTGATCTTAATATGAGGCAAAGAAGGTGGTTAGAGTTAATCAAGGATTATGATATTGGAATCCACTACCACCCAGGCAAAGCTAATGTTGTGGCAGATGCCTTGAGCAGAAAAGTCTACTGCAATACCCTGTCGATCAAGGAAAATCGATCGACTCGCATGAAGAATTCCAGAAGCTCAAGTTAGAGTTGGTTGAAGAAGGTTATCTAGCTGCCCTAGAAGTTCAACCCATTTTGCGGAATCAGATCAAGGAAGCTCAAGTTGAAGATGCCAATATTAAGGAAATCAGGAGCATCATGAAGAAAGGTAAAGCCACGAGATTTTGGAAGATGAGCAAGGCACCATTTGGTTTGACAAGCGAATCTGTGTTCCAGATCGAGAAGAGCTTAGCGGTGATACTCAAGGAAGCCCATGAAACTTTGTATTCCATTCACCCTGGAAGCACAAAGATGTACCAAGACCTTAAAGAAATGTATTGGTGGCCTAGCATGAAGCGTGAGATTGCCGAGTATGTGTCTCGGTCGATGTGCATCGTGAGTTAAAGCCGAGCATCAAAGACTCTTTGGACTCCTGCAACCCTTGAAAGTGCCTGAATGGAAATGGGAAGAAATTGGCATGGATTTTATCACTGGTTTGCCAAGGACAAGGTCAGGATATGATTCTATCTGGGTAATTGTGGATCGTCTAACCAAAGTTGCTCACTTTCTCCCAGTCAAGACTACCTACTCTGGTGATAGACTGGCAGAACTGTACATGGCAAAGATAGTGTGCCAGCATGGAGTGCCGAAAAGGATCGTGTCAGATCGAGGAACCGATTCACCTCAAGATTTTGGCGAAGTTGCATGGTGTTTTGGGTACTAATCTGAATTTCAGTACAGCTTATCATCCCCAGACAGATGGACAGACAGAAAGAGTAAATCAAATCCTAGAAGATATGTTAAGGGCTTGTGCCTTAGCGAATCAGACCAGTTGGGATCAAATGCTACCTTATGCAGAGTTTTCCTATAACAACAGCTACCAGTCAAGCCTCGGATGTCTCCATTTGAAGCTCTTTATGGAAGAAAACGAGAACACCCTTGTATTGGAATGAAGTAGGCGAAAGACAAGTGTTTGGGCGGATATTTTGGAAAAAGCCGAAGAGCAAGTTCGATCAATCGAGAAAGGTTGAAAACAAAGACCGAGCGAGAAGAGTTATCGCGATAACCGTCGCGAGATCTAGCTTTTGCACTGGTGATCATGTGTACTGAAGGTGTCGCCTCTCAAAGGGATCGTCGTTTGAGTAAGTGGAAAGCTTGCACCAAGGTACATCGGACCTTTCGATTCTAGCAGAAGAGGAGAAGTCGCTACAGTTGGACCTTCCGCCTCGGTATCGGATGTGCATAATGTCTTCCACGTGTCACAGCTGAAGAAGTGCTTGCGTGTGCCCGAAGAGCAGATGCCAGTGGAATCAATTGCCCTGCAAGAAGACCTCACCTACAAGGAGCATCCCATCAAGATTTTGGAAGTAGCAGAGCGGGTGACAAGAAGCAAGATCATCCGTTTACGCAAGGTCGATTGGAGCAACCACAGAAGAAGAAGCCACTTGGGAACGAGAAGAAGACCTGAAGGCTGAGTTTCCCCACCTATTCTCTAGTCAGCCTGAATCTCGGGGTCGAGATTCCCTTTAAGAGGGGTAGGTTTGTAACGTCCCGTTTTTCAGGAGTTTTTGAAAAATTTTAAAAGAAAACCATTTGCTTCTATTTGTCAAAAGCTTAATTTGGAATTTCAGAATTCAATTGCATGTTTAATATGAATTAATCAAACTTCAATTAAATTAAAGTTGGTTTGATTGAGTTTTCTGGAATTTAAAATCAAAATTATTATTTTAAGAATTTTCTTGGATTTATTGGATTTTAGAAATTGATTTTTGATTTATCCGAAATGGAAAAGTTATTTTATTTGCAAAAGAAAAAGAAAATTTAAAGTTAAAAGTATTTTATTAAGTCTAGAATAAGTCAAGGAATTTCTATGAATTTTTCTAGAATTTTTGGAGTCTATTTGCTATTTTCTAAATTGCCTTTTGTCTTATTTGAATTTCTGTAAATTAAAAACTATTTAAAATCCTTTTCGGTTTTGGGCGAATCTCTCCGGCCCAATCACTTGTTTTTTCGCGCCCGCCCGCTCCATGGCCCGTTTCGCTCCATGCGCGTCGCCGTCGCCCTCCGCCGTTGGATCTCCATCCAGCGTCCCTCGCGCCGCGCCTCCTCGCTTTCGGCCGTTGGATCGCGATCCGGCGCCATCGCCTCGCCGCGCCCCTCAGCTTCCCACCGTCCGTCGAAATCGGACGGCGCCGCTCGTCTCCTCGCCGCGCCTCTTCGCCTCACCGTCCGTCCAATCGGACGGCTCCATCGCCGCGCCTCCCTCGCTCGCCACCGTCCGTCCAATCGGACGGCTCTTCGTCCCCGACGCGCGCGCTGCTCCGTCCCGTCGCGCTCGTGGCGTCGCCTTTAAAAGCCGCCGCGCCTCTTCCTCTCCCTCTCTTTTCTCTCTCTCTCTCTCGCTCGGTTGCGTCGCCCGCGCCTCTCCCTTCTTCCCCGCCTCCGGCCGCCTCCGCGCCGCCGTCTCCCGAAGCGCCTCCGCCGTTCTCCGTGGCGTCGCCGCCGTCTTCTCAGCTCCGGCCGCCGCCGCGCCGCCGCTCTCTCTCTCTCTCTCTCCTCTCTCTCTCTCGACCGTGGGCGAGCCCCGCGTGGCCACCAGCGATGGCGCCACGTCGGCGCCGCGTCAGCGGTTTCGCCCGCGTGGCTGCCACGTAGCGCACGCGTGGCCGCTGACGTCGAAAATCCGGTTTTCCAGTAGAAAAATAATTCCGGAAAATCCGAAAACCCTAATTTCATCATTTTATGTGATTTTGAAACTTCTTTTGGCTATAACTTTCACATCCGAACTCCGATTTGGGTGATCCAAATTTCTAAATTTATATAAATTCACCCTCTTTCATTTGGCACTGGTTTTGTAATTTTTGGAGTTCATTTGGTGCTGTTTTATTTATTTGTTGCTTTTCTCGCACGTGTAGATTCCGGCGTTTCGGAAGATTTCTTCGACCCGACGACCGAAGACTCTCTCCTCGCCAACGAAGGCAAGTCGTAGGCCTTTGACCATGTTGAACCCATTTTACAAATGTATATTGCTTTAAATTATCATGCATGGCTAGTTTATTAAAAATGGTTTTGGGAGTAGATAATTACCAAATTGCCATTATGCCTCCTTGATAAATTGAAAATGAAATGTCTCCTTGAATGACATATATCCTTGGACACCATAGGATGGTTAATACTAGTTGGACATAATTGTATCACCAACTTGGGAGCGTATTATTGCTTAGACATGCTTTAGTTACCCGCGAGACCTTCGATCACATGTTCATTGATTATTGAAATTTGACTAATGGAACTATGGAATTGTGGTGTGAGGCCACTTTTATTAAAAGATGTTGTGCCATGGCAGGGATTGCCATTTGGTCGGGATTGAACAAAAATGATTTATGCTCGGGCTTGAGGTAGGAAGCTAGAGTGGGTGTGTGATGCACATTGGGTTGTGGTAGACTTATGCGAGCGACCAACTAAGGACTTAACTTTGCAAGTCATTGATCAGGTCACCTCGTGCAACCACAAGTCCGGTATGGGACGGACTGGCCAACTAATTAGGAAGTTTTGGGTCGGTTCTGTTAGGGTTGATTATTGGCGCAAGAGGGGGCTGTGATGGCGAAACCTTAGCGAGCAGAACCGAGGCAAAATGGAACTTTGTAAAGGCCTTGTGATAGTCACTTAGTCGCACACCCTCGGAAGTGTGTCAGACGGACATTACAAGTGATTTATCTCTTGTGGGTAAAGCTGTACAACCTCTGCGAGTGTCAAAATCTATTGAATAGCCGTGTCCCGATTACGGACATGCACAGTGATTTCGCGCAAGGGTAGTATTTTCAAAAATGTGGTTTGGTTCGATGTAAGCGTTTGGTTGGAATGGTTGGGAAGTGAGCGGGATGTTCCTTTGTTTGATTCAAAAGAACTTGGTTATCTATCTATTATTCATTTAAAACCACCTTTGCAATCTAATTATTGTATTTCTTGTTAAACTTGCTTTACGCAAATTAACCATAAAACCATCCTTGCTTAAGCTTTGTCATGAATACTAAGTGCATACATTTCTCTCGACTTCTTGAGTACTTTATGTACTCACGGCTTTATGCCCTTTGTTGATCGGTCCAATGAGAAGAATCGTGGAATGTTGAGTTCTATGAGGAAGGCTACTTTGAAGACTTTGCGAACTAGGTCACGTCCTCCACTCGATTGCTGTGGGCATGTCGATTGGTCTCCACGTATTTTGAGATTTCATTTGCGGATACTCTGTTGTTGCTAAGCCACGTGAGGCGACTTTTGTAAGAACCTTGACCATAAGGTCTTTCTTTGTTTTAATTAATATTACTTTATGCGCTTCATTAGTTCGTTGTTGAATGGTTATGAATGCATCATTGTTGCAAGCTTGTGCAAGCTAGCTCGATCATGGGACTAGCTTGGTATGCCTGAGAGGGTCTCGGGGTTGTGTGACACCCGGGTTCCGACAAGAGATAGTATCGAGCCATATCATTGTAGGGCGTAACCTTTAGTTAGATTGGTCGTCTTAGTCAAAGATTCAAAATATATTTTCTAAATCAAACCAAGCAATTAACTTGACTAGAAATTCTTCTCTCATCTTATTACATTCTTTCTTACCTTGTTCTATTCTTTTATTATCGTCTTACCCTCTTATATCATTCTTGAGTTCTTTCATCTTATCTTTTACGGAACTTGGTTTTCAAATTTAAATTTGACTCCCTCATCCTGGATTATCCTAGGATCGAGCCCTTCAAGATCAAGCAATGGAAGTTTTGGAAGTTCAAGATCCATGATTTGTTTCAAGTTGCCCCTCAGTAAAGATTAGATTGGTAGTCGCCTCCCTAGTTTTAGAGTCGATTAGTCCGCGTAATAGTGCTTTTGTGCTTAAGTGTCCCTTTTGGTTTGCTTCTTGATGGCCTTAGGCTATCCGTTCGTTAGGTAAAACCAATTTTGTCGCATTAGGTTGATCCATCTATCCCCTTGTTTCTCGCTCATCTAAATGCTTTCCCTCGCATCTAAATTGCTTTCTTCTTCTCGTCTATTAAACGGTGAAGCTTTGTCGCAGATGGTTCGGACGCAACTCCATAAGCGGATGAGACTCAAGCGCCGATGCCCGTCTTCCCCAGCCGCGATGCAGATCCGGGTTTGAGTCAGTTCATGGCACCCGACGCGCGGTGATGAGCTCTTTGATGCGAACATGACTCGGATGATGAATCGTGAGAACCGGACCGCTGCGCCTGCTCGCCATGATGAATCGAGCAGTCAAGCGGTGCCACGCCCGCTGCTCCACCCCGATGTTTCCTCGATCCGAGTTGGCGAGTTTTGAGGACCCATCCGCCCACTTTCTCTAGCTCCTCGGAGCCATTGGGCCTGAATGGTAGTTACGTTCCATGGAAAGAAGCTCGCTATCACCCGTTGTGATGATCGCGAGAAGGTTACGTATGCCACCCACCGGCTTGAAGGTACCATTGCGAGAATGGTGGGAGAACTATTGTGCCGCCCATGGAAACCATGAGAGTATCACTTGGGCGAGTTTTGGAGCTTTCCGCCACTCCCATATCCACGATGGAAAGGTGGAAATGAAGAAGAATGAGTTCAGTGAGTGCGGCAAGGCAACATGTCGGTGAGTGAATATCTTAGCAGATTCACTCGGTTGTCCCGTTATGCCCGAGGGCGTTGCCTCGGATGATGCCGCGAAGCGCTTCAGAGAGGACTCAACCCGGTTTGAAGGTGCAAGTCATTGGGAATGACTATTGATTTCCGGCACTTGGTGAACAAGGCCATGCTCATCGAAGAATCCGCCGTGAGCTTGAAGAATCCCGCAAAAGAAAGATGATGCGACCACAGTGCCCATCGGTCTCACTCCCGAGAGCGAATGAATGTGCGCCTCGCCCGTGTTGCTCCACTGTCACCTTGAGCCCACAGCGACACCTCGCCCGCCGATTCCGGTGACCGCGGCTTCAGCGGCTCGGCAACGGCCAAGGAATGTCAACCTGCGGTGGGATCACACGCTTTAAGTGCCATCGGTTGGGGCACCGCGTGATTGCCGCAGAGGCAAGGCCCTTCTCTGTTCGTTTCAACATGGGAGCTACTCCGGCCGGGACCCCACTCCGAGAGTCGCACGTGGAGCCCTCGGACTCCATCTGCACGATCAAGACTCCTCGGCCTTTTGGAAGAGGTCGTGTGAACCACACCCTGTGGAGGAAGCCGGAGCGGACCCGGACGTCGTCTTTGGGTAAGTTCCTTGTCAATTCGGCACCGCCTTTGTTTTGTTTGATTACGGAGCTTCGCATTCGTTTGTTTCTCGGAGTTTCTTTGAAAGGCACCGGTTGGAAGTTTTGCCTCTTAAAAGTGTTTTGTTGGTTCATCTCGGTTGAATTGAGTACGAACCAAGGTTGCCCTAAGGTTAAAGTGACCATAGAAGGGTAGAATTCCTTGCTAATCTCATCATCATAGACACCAAGTCTCTTGATGTGATTTTGGGAATGGATTGGCTTGCCAATCACCAAGCCCTCTTGGATTGTGGTGGTAGAAGCATCACTTTGGTCGATCCGGATGGAACCAAGGTAAAGTTTGAAGCCTCCCGGAGAAGCTATTTGGATCTTTTGTCTGCGTGCAGTGTTGTATCTATGGAAGAAGTGCGATGGTCGTGAGTTCCCGGATGTCTTTCTGATGACCTACGGAATGCCGCTGGACCGAGACTTGGAGTTTGTCATCAATCTTGTTCGAGGCTGCTCCTATTTTCAAGAGACCCTCTGATTACTGTCAATGATTTGGTTGGTGAAGAAGCAAATTGAAGAAATGCAAGAGAAAGGTTTTGTCAGGCCAAGTTCTTCACCTTGGGAGCCCAGTGATCTTTGTTGCAAGAAGGATGGTACCCAGCGGATGTGTGTGGATTCTGAGCCCTCAATGAGGTCACCATCAAGAACAAGTACCCTCTGCCCGGGATCGATGATTTGTTTGATCGGTTGAAAGGAGCGGTGTGTTCTCCAAGATAGACTTGAGGTCGAGTTATCACCAGTTGAAGATTCGTCGGAAGACATCCCCAAGACGACTTTCTCAACCCGGTATGGGTGTATGAGTTCACGGTCATGTCATTTGGATTGACCAATGCCCTGCTTACTTTATGAACTTGATGAATAAAGTATTCATGGAATATTTGGATAAGTTCGTCATTGTCTTTATTGGCGATATTTTGGTGTATTCAAGAGTGAAGAAGAGCATGAAGAGCACCTCCGTTTGGTCTGAATAAGCTTAGAGATCATCAACTCTATGCTAAATTCAGCAAGTGTGAGTTTTGGATGAAAGAAGTTACTTTCTTGGGACATGTCATGTCTGCGGAAGGAGTATCTGTTAACCCTAGCAAGGTTAAGGATGTGCTTAATTGGGAGTCACCCAAGTCGATTGCCTCAGTCGAAGTTTTCTTGGAATGGCGAGGATACTATCGTCGATTCATAGAAGGATTCTCCAAGATAGCAAGACCCTCACTCATTTGTTGAAGAAAGAAAAGAAATTTGCTTGGACAGCAGTTGTGAGCAAAGTTTTCAAGAGTTGAAGAAGCGTCGACAACGACTCGGTGTTGATTTTGCGATGTCGGAAGGATTTTGAGATTTTACGTGATGCATCCGGCAAGGACTTGGTTGTGTCTGATGCAAGAAAGGAAGGTAGTAGCCTATGCTTCCGTCAATTGAGGCCTCATGAAGTGAATTACCCACTCATGACTTGGAGTTAGGCTAGTAGTGCATGCTTTAAAGATATGGCGTCATTACCTTATTGGAAATCATTGTGAAGTCTACGGACCATAAGAGCTTGAAGTACATTTTCACTCGGTGATCTTAATATGAGGCAAAGAAGGTGGTTAGAGTTAATCAAGGATTATGATATTGGAATCCACTACCACCGAGCAAAGCTAATGTTGTGGCGGATGCCTTGGCGAGAAAAGTCTCTTGCAATACCATCGATCAAGGAAAATCGACGATACTCGCATGAAGAATTCGAAGCTCAAGTTAGAGTTGGTTGAAGAAGGTTATCTAGGCGCCTAGAAGTTCAACCCATTTTGCGGAATCGGATCAAGGAAGCTCAAGTTGAAGATGCCAATATTAAGGAAATCAAGAGCATCATGAAGAAAGGTAAAGCCACGAGATTTTGGAAGATGAGCAAGGCACCATTTGGTTTGACAAGCGAATCGTGTTCCGGATCGTAAAGAGCTTAAGCGGTGATACTCAAGGAAGCCCATGAAACTTTGTATTCCATTCACCTGGAAGCACAAAGATGTACCAAGACCTTAAAGAAATGTATTGGTGGCCTAGCATGAAGCGTGAGATTGCGAGTATGTGTCTCGGTGTGATGTGCATCGTGAGTTAAAGCCGAGCATCAAAGACTCTTTGGACTCCTGCAACCCTTGAAAGTGCACGAATGGAAATGGGAAGAAATTGGCATGGATTTTATCCTTTGGTTTGCCAAGGACAAGGTCGGGATATGATTCTATCACGGGTAATTGTGGATCGTCTAACCAAAGTTGCTCACTTTCTCCCGATCAAGACTACCTACTCGGTGATAGTAGCGAGAATTGTACATGGCAAAGATAGTGTGCGGCATGGAGTGCGAAAAGGATCGTGTCGGATCGAGGAACCCAGTTCACCTCAAGATTTTGGCGAAGTTGCACGATGTTTTGGGTACTAATCTAAATTTGATCTGACTTATCATCCCAGACGGATGGATGATGAGAAAGAGTAAATCAAATCCTAGAAGATATGTTAAGGGCTTGTGCCTTAGCGAATCGAGACCGATTGGGATCAAATGCTACCTTATGCGAGTTTTCCTATAACAACGACTACAGTCAAGCCTCGGATGTCTCCATTTGAAGCTCTTTATGGAAGAAAATCACGAACACCCTTGTATTGGAATGAAGTAGGCGAAAGACAAGTGTTTGGGCGGATATTTTGGAAAAAGCCGAAGAGCAAGTTCGATCAATCGGAGAAAGGTTGAAAAAGCAGCCTGGACCGAGCGAGAAGAGTTATCGCGATAGCGTCGCGAGATCTAGCTTTTGCACTGGTGATCATGTGTACTGAAGGTGTCGCCTCTCAAAGGATCGTCGTTTGAGTAAGTGGAAAGCTTGCACCAAGGTACATCGGACCTTTCGTTCTAGCAGAAGAGGAGAAGTCGCTTACGGTTGGACCTTCCGCCTCGGTATCGGATGTGCATAATGTCTTCCACGTGTCACGGTGAAGAAGTGTTTGCGTGTGCAGAAGCGGATGCGGTGGAATCAATTGCCGCAAGAAGACCTCACCTACAAGGAGCATCCCATCAAGATTTTGGAAGTAGCGAGCGGGTGACAAGAAGCAAGATCATCCGTTTACGCAAGGTCGATGGAGCAACCACAGAAGAAGAAGCCACTTGGGAGCGAGAAGAAGACTGAAGGTGAGTTTCCCACCTATTCTCTAGTCAGCCTGAATCTCGGGGTCGAGATTCCCTTTAAGAGGGGTAGGTTTGTAACGTCCCGTTTTTCAGGAGTTTTTGAAAAATTTTAAAAGAAAACCATTTGCTTCTATTTGTCAAAAGCTTAATTTGGAATTTCAGAATTCAATTGCATGTTTAATATGAATTAATCAAACTTCAATTAAATTAAAGTTGGTTTGATTGAGTTTTCTGGAATTTAAAATCAAAATTATTATTTTAAGAATTTTCTTGGATTTATTGGATTTTAGAAATTGATTTTTGATTTATCCGAAATGGAAAAGTTATTTTATTTGCAAAAGAAAAAGAAAATTTAAAGTTAAAAGTATTTTATTAAGTCTAGAATAAGTCAAGGAATTTCTATGAATTTTTCTAGAATTTTTGGAGTCTATTTGCTATTTTCTAAATTGCCTTTTGTCTTATTTGAATTTCTGTAAATTAAAAACTATTTAAAAATCCCTTTTCGGTTTTGGGCGAATCTCTCGGCCCAATCACTGTTTTCGCGCCGGCGGCCTCGCTCCGCGGCCGTTTCGCTCCGTCGCGCGACCGTCGCCCTCCGTAGTTGGATCTCCATCCAACGTCCCATCGTGCTCGCCTCGCGCCTCGCTTTCGGCCGTTGGATCGCGATCCGGCGCCATCGCCTCGCCGCGCCCCTCCGGCTTCCCACCGTCCGATCGAAATCGGACGGCGCCCGCTTCGTCTCCCTCGCCGCGCCTCTTCGCCTCCCAGCGTCCGTCGAAATCGGACGGCCTTCGTCGCCGCGCCTCGCCTCGCTCGCCACCGTCCGTCGAATCGGACGGCTCCGCTCTCGTCCCCGCCACGCGGCCGCGCTATCCGTCCGCTCGTCGTGGCCGCCGCTTTAAAGCGCCGCGCCGCTTCTCTCCTCTCTTCTCTCTCTCTCTCTCTCGCTCGGTTGCATCGCCGCGCGCTCTCCTCTCTTCCCCGCTCTCGGCGCCTCCGCCGCCGCTCTCTCCGGCGCCTCGCGTTCTCCGTGGCGTCGCCGCCGTCTTCTCGACTCGGCCGCCGCCGCCGCCGCGCCAGTCTCTCTCTCTCTCTCTCTCTCTCTCGACGTGGGCCCGAGCCCGCGTGGCACGCAGCGTGGCGCCACGTCGGCGCCCGCGTCGTGATTCGCCAGCGTGGCTGCCACGTAGCGCACGCGTGGCCGGTGACGTCGAAAATCCGGTTTTCCAGTAGAAAAATAATTCCGGAAAATCCGAAAACCCTAATTTCATCATTTTATGTGATTTTGAAACTTCTTTTGGCTATAACTTTCACATCCGAACTCCGATTTGGGTGATCCAAATTTCTAAATTTATATAAATTCACCCTCTTTCATTTGGCACTGGTTTTGTAATTTTTGGAGTTCATTTGGTGCTGTTTTATTTATTTGTTGCTTTTCTCATGCGTGTAGATTAGGCGTTTGGAAGATTTCTTGACCGACGATCAGAAGACTCTCTCCTCGCCAACGAAGGCAAGTCGTAGGCCTTTGACCATGTTGAACCCATTTTACAAATGTATATTGCTTTAAATTATCATGCATGGCTAGTTTATTAAAAATGGTTTTGGGAGTAGATAATTACCAAATTGCCATTATGCCTCCTTGATAAATTGAAAATGAAATGTCTCCTTGAATGACATATATCCTTGGACACCATAGGATGGTTAATACTAGTTGGACATAATTGTATCACCAACTTGGGAGCGTATTATTGCTTAGACATGCTTTAGTTACCCGCGAGACCTTCGATCACATGTTCATTGATTATTGAAATTTGACTAATGGAACTATGGAATTGTGGTGTGAGGCCACTTTTATTAAAAGATGTTGTGCCATGGCGAGGATTGCCATTTGGTGGGATTGAACAAAAATGATTTATGCTCGGGCTTGAGGTAGGAAGCTAGAGTGGGTGTGTGATGCACATTGGGTTGTGGTAGACTTGTCTGAGCAGCCAACTAAGGACTTAACTTTGCAAGTCATTGATCTGGGTCACCTCGTGCAACCACAAGTCCGGTATGGGACGGACACGGCCAACTAATTAGGAAGTTTTGGGTCGGTTACTGTTAGGGTTGATTATTGGCGCAAGAGAAATTTGTGATGGCGAAACCTTAGCGAAACGAGCCGAGGCAAAATGGAACTTTGTAAAGGCCTTGTGATAGTCACTTAGTCGCACACCCTCGGAAGTGTGTCGACGGACATTACAAGTGATTTATCTCTTGTGGGTAAAGTGTACAACCTCTGCGAGTGTCAAAATCTATTCGAATAGCCGTGTCCCGATTCACGGACATGCACAGTGATTTCGCGCAAGGGTAGTATTTTCAAAAATGTGGTTTGGTTCGATGTAAGCGTTTGGTTGGAATGGTTGGGAAGTGAGCGGGATGTTCTTTGTTTGATTCAAAAGAACTTGGTTATCTATCTATTATTCATTTAAAACCACGCTTTGCAATCTAATTATTGTATTCTTGTTAAACTTGCTTTCTGCAAATTAACCATAAAACCATCCTTGCTTAAGCCTGTCATGAATACTAAGTGCATACATTTCTCTACGACTTGCTGAGTACTTTATGTACTCACGGCTTTATGCCCTTTGTTGATCAGTCCCAGCAGAAGAATCAGGGAATGTTGAGTTCTATGAGGAAGGCTACTTTGAAGACTTCGCGAACTAGGTCACGTCCTCCACTCGATTGCCTGTGGGCATGTCGATTGGTCTCCACGTATTTTGAGATTTCCATTGCGGATACTCTGTTGTTGCTAAGCCTGTGAGGCGACTTTTGTAAGAACCTTGACCATAAGGTCTTTCTTTGTTTTAATTAATATTACTTTATGCGCTTCATTAGTTCGTTGTTGAATGGTTATGAATGCATCATTGTTTAGCTGTGCAAGCTAGCTACTGATCATGGGACTAGCTTGGTATGCACAGAGGGTCTCGGGGTTGTGTGACACCCGGGGTTCCGACAGCCCCTGTGCGTGCGTGTCAGCCTTGTTGGCGCCGCGTCAGTGCCACCCGCGCGTGGGTGCGCCACCTCAGCCCCGACCCGGATCCAGAGGCTTGGTGGATTTGGTCCACCGTGAGCCCGAGATCCCGGCGATGGGTCCCACTGTCGATGCGGTTTTAATTATTTCTTTTTCGGTGGAAATTCATTCTTGACGTCGGCCGATTGCGTCATTAATCCGAATTTCCTTTATAAAAATAATTCGGGAAATTCGAGAAAATCCAAATTAGGGTTTAATTGTTTTTCCAATCTTCCAAAGCCCATATCTTTTGCATCCGAAGTCCAATTGAGCCCATTCAAATTTGTACATTCATATAAAATTAAGATCTATTTAATGGTGAATTTTATTTAATTTTTGGAGTTTGTTTTGCCTCTGTTATTTATTTGTTTTATTTCTTTTGTCTTGTTTGCGAGTAGACGTCGATACTTCGGGGAATTTTGCAGAAGAAGGAGCACCTCAAGACCAAGACCAATATCTAGATCTATTCCAAGGCAAGTTATACCTTTGATCATTTTGAACCCAGTTTTCAAAATACTTTGTTTCAATGTATTGCATTCTATTTCAATTATTTATTTAAATGCTTTTGGGTGTAGTTATTAATCCAAATTGTTATGCCACCTTGTCTATTGCATGCCATGATCTTTTGTCACCCTAGGTTGGTTAATAATTAGTTGGTATTATCGTAGCACCAACGTGGGTTGGTTAGATCGATTAGGCGCTTAGCCATGCCACGAGTCATCAATTCATGTGAGAGTTGCAATTATAAACTTGACTAAGTGATTATGGAGCTGTGTGATGAAACTGTGTGTCTTTGTGTGCTATTACTCGTTGATGGCATGTGTTGCACTTAATCAACGGTGGGAAAAGATTTAGACCGAGGCAAGTGGTGGATTCTGTGTGAATGGTGGAGTGTGTGCTTATTAAACTTTGTGATTTGGGTTAAAGCGGAAGTCTTGCCTTAGTCAATTAAGGACTTAACTTTGTGCGCCATTGAGGCTGGGCCTTCTTGTGCGACAACATGCCTAGTATGGGTGGGCGACTTAGTAAGTTATGGAGTCTTGACATTGACAACTCGGGTTGTATTTAAGCTATGTGATGGGTGGAGGTGTGATATGTCACATCGCGGGACGGTTCATTGCATCCTGTCCAATGGTGTGTGTCGTTCCAAAGGGTGTGTGTACAAATTGACGGCGATAAAGCACACAGAGTGTCATTGTTTGAGATGAAGTCTCGAAAGGTTTTGTTGTGATCAACTCGATCCGGTTGGTTTCATCGTGTGGGTAAAGTGTACAACCTCTGCAGAGTGTTTAAACCAATCTATTGAATAGCCGCGTCCTCGGTTATGGACATGCTCGGGAATTTCACACGAGGGTAGTTTTCATAAAACAATTGGGAAGGGTCGGTGTGTGAGATAACTTGTTGGTGTGTGAAAGAACTTGATTAGACTGTGTGTCCTTTGTGAAATCAATTGTTAACTTATTATTGTCTATTTGTTTTGGAATTATGCTTTCAATCTATTATTTGTATTCAATTGCAAATGTTGTATTTACGCAAAACAACCACGAAGCCATTCCTTTGGAATAAGCCATCATCTATAAATTGCATTACGTGGTATGACTTGCGAGTGCGGTGTGTACTCACTCTTGCTAAACAAATCAACGAAGTGGAGGAGTAAATCTTTGCTTTTGAAGAAGAGTTCTCGAAGGTTGAGCGTTAGGGTCTTGATCGATCGGTTGCTGTGGTAAATTGATGGGAGCCACGGAGTTTATTTCGTTTCATTGCAGTTTATTTCTTTATTATCGACCTTGCATGGCTTAATAAATGTAACACTCGACCATAAGGTCCCAACAGATTATTTGTTATTTAAAGTACTCGTTTATTCTTATATTCGTTGTATGGATGTGATATTTCATCAATGTTGACCTTTGTGTGCACTAGCGTGATCTGGACTAGTGCGAGAATACTGAGAGGGTCAGATTTGCATATTTGGGTCCCGACAGAGGTGGTATCGAGCCATCCGATTGTGAGGTCTTGACCTCAGCTAGATTGGCCGTTCTTAGTGAGTCCAAAACTATTTTCTAAAGCAAATATTAACTTGCAAGATTAATTGAACTCTTTAACTCATCTCATGTCTCTCTTGACTCAACTACTATGAAATTCTTTCTCTCCCATTTGTTTTAAAGTTGTTTTCATATCCTTGTCCATCTTGCGGATGCCTCGTCTTGAGTTATGGAGAGCGCAAGGGAGGACTTGCGCCGAGCTTTGGAAGTTGCTACAAGTACTTGGAGGTTCGATCGTCCATTGTACCGTGGCGGTGCTTGGATTGTGAGCAGTAGAGATCGTGGAGTGATCGCCATTTGACCGTCTCGCGCCAGGAACACTAAGGCAAGCAAACCATCGAACATCTCGGCTCGAAGGAGTATTTGGATTGAAGCAATCCAGAGTCTTCGCGCCTTGCCATCCCGAGGATCGCAACATCTACTCTCGAGCTTCGTGACACGTTTTCGTTATCATCCCCGCACTTCCGACGTGGATCTTGCTGCACGTTTTCCGTCTACGGAGGGAGAAGACAACGCCACCGTTGTGCATCTCGCCCAGTTCGCCGCTGCTCAGGAAGAATCGTTGGAGTTAGCCGCCACAGAGCTGGAGTGTACCTATGAGACTCTTCAGAGAGCTGAAGAAAGGATCGCCATATTAGAAGAAACTCTTTATGGACGACACGATCACGAAGAAGATCGAAGAGGAAGACCACGAAGAAGGCGATGGACCGCAGAACTGTAAGAAGAGCAGAGAGCAGTGAGCGAAGCACCAAAGAAGACTGCACGGGGACACTGCTCCTATTGCACCATCCCCGGGACATCAAGATCAGTTTGCGAGGATGCCAGCTCACTTTCAGGTCTACAGCAGGCGGGAGCACCGTCAAGGCTACGGAGGCTATTTGATTGAGTAGTCTTCTCGTTGTTTGAGCTTAGCGATTTTATGTCTTGAGTCGCCCTTTAGGCGGTAGTTTGGTGTGCTTAAGTTCGTCTTTATTTTTGTGTGCAAGTATGAGCTGCAAAGGCCCTTAGGCATTTGTTGCAAGCCATACTATTATCTTAATCAATACAAGAGTTTCAGTTGAGCTTTCTTAAAATATGTTGTTGGGTTTTACCTACCCCGCTTAGTTCTACAACTTATCTCGTGCTTGCTACCTTATCTAACCCTTGCAGATTCACGGATGGTTCGGACTCGCCAAGGCTGCGCAAGTGGTTACGATACTCGATGTCGGAAGGGCGGAGCAAATCCCATGAAGGTTCCACCACAAGCACCTTGATCGATCTGCGAGAATTTTGGAGCATTCATGGCACTCGGACCGGTGATGTACACCATGATGAATCGGATGCAAGCTATGAATAACGAGCAACAACAATCGACATCACAATGGAGCCCAGTTGCTCATGGTCACAATGGATCATCCAAGTTGGCGGAGTTTATGAGGACCCGTCCACCAACCTTTTCTGGACATGTCTCACCAGTAGAAGCTGATGATTGGCTACGTGTTATTGAGAGAAAACTACTGATCACTCAATGCAGCGATCATGAAAAAGTTTTGTACGCCTCTCACCAGATGGAAGGCATTGCCGCCGAATGGTGGGAAAACTTTTGTGCAGCGCATGGAACGCCGCAAGACATTACTTGGAAAGAGTTCACAACTGCTTTTCGCCAGTATCATGTACCAGAAGGAATCATGGATCTAAAGAAGGATGAATTCTGTGCTCTCAAGCAAGGAGGAATGTCCGTGACTGATTACCTCAACAAGTTCTCACAACTTGCTCGATATGCTGCAGAAGATGTCGCCACTGACAAGGCTCGTCAGAGTCGTTTTCTGAAGGGATTGAACACTGGACTTCAAGTCAACTTGATCGCCCACACCTTTCCTGATTTTCAAGAGTTAATCAACAAGGCTTTGATTCTAGAGGATAAGCGCAAGGAATTAGAAGATCATCGTAAGCGCAGAATGGCTCGGCAAGGAAGTCACCAACCCGGTGAGGCAAGAATGATTCCACCGCATTTAGCCGTTTTCCACCACGCAGTCGCGGACCACGCACCAACTTGCAGACTCGCCCGATTGCTCGAACTTCCGCAACCACGCACGATCAACCCCAATCCGATAAGCAACCCACGAGAATACAACGAGTTTGCTTTACCGCCGTCGGCGGGGCATTTCGCCAACCGATGTCCGCAGAATGGGACTATCACTCGATGCGCTTCAACCTTGGGAACACACCAGCCAAGACACCAGTACAAGACAACCATTAAGGAACTTCTCAAGCTACCGGTCAATCCGGAGGAGCACCGACATCGGTGGTCGAGGCCGTGTCAACCACGTCACTCTAGAAGGAGCCCAAGAAGCACTGGACGTTGTCTTGGGTAAGTTCCTAGTAAATTCAAGACTGCATCGATTACATTTGATTACGAGCTTCGCATTCGTTTGTTTCGGAATTTTTGCAACTAAGAACAAATTGGAAGTTATGCATCTTAAGCATACTCTGTTAGTCGATCGCTGGAGCGAGCTAAGTTCTAAAGTTGGATGTTTAGGAGCTAGGCTACTCATAGGCGGAGTTGAGTTTCTAGCCAACCTAATAGTTCTAGACACTCGGACCATAGATGTCATCCTTGGTATGGATTGGTTATCCAAACATAAGCGATGCTAGATTGTGGCAAGAGCCGTGACAATTGAGGATACCACGGAAAGAAAGTAGAATTTCTAGCCACCTCGATGCGTGATGGACATTTGGTAGTCAACGATCGAAGACGGTTTCCTTAGAAGATGTACAGTAGTAAAAGATTATCAGACGTATTTCGGAAGAATTACGGGAATGCCACGGACCGTGACATTGAGTTTGTCATCGATCTAGTGCGAGAACGGCACCAATTTCAAGAGACCCTATCGGATGCGGTCGATGAACTTGTGGAAATGAAGAAGCGGATAGAAGAACTCTTGGAGAAAGGTTTTGTAAGACCTAGTTAAATCGCCATGGGGAGCACTGTTTTGTTCGTCAAGAAGAAAGATGGAAGTATGAGAATGTGTATCGATTATCGTTCTCTCAGCGAAGTCACCATCAAGAACAAGTACCCATTGCCGGAATTGATGATTTGTTCGACCGGATGAAAGGAGCGGAGTATTCTCTAAGATCGATCTGCGATCGAGGTTATCATCGATTGAAAATTTGTCCTAAGGATGTACCAAAGACCGCTTTCTCACCCGGTATGGACATTATGAGTTTCTAGTCATGTCTTTTGGATTGATTAATGCCCCTGCCTACTTCATGAACATGATGAACAAAGTATTCATGGAATATTTGGATAAGTTCGTGGTAGTGTTTATTGATGATATTTTGGTATACTCAAAGTCAGAAGAAGAACATACAGAACATTTGAGATTAATCCTAGAAAAGCTCAGAGGACATCAGCTGTATGCCAAGTTCAGCAAGTGTGACTTTTGGAAGAAGAAAGTTGATTTTCTCGGTCATGTGATGACAGCCGAAGGAGTAGCAGTTGACCCCGGGAAGGTTAAAGCTGTAATGAATTGGGAGCAGCCCAAGACGGTTACTCAAATTCGTAGTTTCTTGGGAATGGCAGGATACTATCGTCGTTTCATTGAAGGATTCTCAACAATTGCTAAGCCTCTTACGCAATTATTGAAGAAAGAGAAGAAGTACTTTTGGACCCCAGCATGTGAAGAGAGTTTTCAAGAATTGAAGAAGCGTTTGACTTGACCCATGCTAGTTTTGCGGATATTAGTAAGGATTTTGATATCTATTGTGATGCTTAGCGTCAAGGATTAGGATGTGTCCTTATGCAAGAAGGAAGAGGCGTAAACTTATGCGTCAAGGCAATTAAGGCCTCATGAAGAGAACTATCCTACCCATGATTTGGAATTAGTCGTAGTGCATGCTTTGAAGATTTGGCATCATTATCTCATCGTGTCATTTGTGAAGTCTACGGATCATAAGAGCACGAAGTACATATTCACTCGATCGATTTGAACATGAGAGAGAAGATGGTTGGAATTAATAAAGGATTATAATCTTGGAATCCATTACCATCTGGTAAGGCCAATGTAGTTGCGGATGCACCGAGTCGTAAGAACTCTTGCAATGCTCTGGAAGCAAAGAGTTGTGTTCGAACTTGGGAGGAATTCCGAAGCTACTGACTAGAAGTTGTTCGGAAGGATTTGTGGCCAATTTGGAAGTACAGTCTACTCTGGAGAAGCAGTTCGTGAAGCTCAACCTAAGGATTACGAGTTTTCGATCTCAAGAAGAAGATGTCGGAAGGAAAATTTAAAGACTTCACCATAGATGATCGGGATATCTTGTGGATCAATGGGCGTATCGTGTACCGGATATTGATGGATTAAGACGGTGATTACGAAGGAAGCCCATGACTCAAAGTATTCAATTCACCTGGAAGCACTAAGATGTATCGGGATGTTAAGAATAAGTTTTGGTGGCCAAACTTAAAGCGAGGCGTCGCGAGTTCGTTGCCTTATGCGGCGTGTGTCGAAAGTAAAAGCAGAGCATCGAGACCGGCAGGATTGCTACAACCGTGAAAATACGAGAATGGAAGTGGGAAGAGATCGGTATGGATTTCATTACCGGTTTACCCAAGACTCAATCAGGTTATGATTCGATTTGGGTAATAGTGGATCGTTTGACTAAGGTTGCCCATTTCTTGCCAGTCAAAACCACTTACTCAGGAGACCGCTTGGCGGAATTGTATATGACAAAAATTGTCAGTCTGCACGGTGTGCCTAAGAAGATAGTGTCAGATCGAGGATCTCAATTCACCTCTCGTTTTTGGCAGAGTCTACATGAAGCCACAGGAACTCATCGAATTTTAGTCGCTTATCATCCACGCATGGATGGATGATGAAAGAGTCAACAAGATATTAGAAGATATGTTGAGAGCCTGTGCCTTAGCTAATGCTACCAGTTGGGATAAGAGTTTACCGTATGCCGAATTCTCGTACAACAACAGTTATCAAGCCAGTTTGCAGATGTCACCATTTGAAGCTTTGTATGGTCGTGCCTGCAGAACTCCGTTGAATTGGTCAGAGACAGCTGAACGAGTAGTGTTCGGGCCAGATATTATTCAGGAAGCCGAAGAACAAGTTGCTATGATCAGAGAGAGGTTAAAAATAGCCCGATCCGAGCAAAAGAGTTATGCCGATAATCGTCGTCGTGACCTCGACTTTGAACCGAGGATTTTGTGTATCTTGAGTTACTCCGCTCGAGAGGTGTTAAGAGATTCCACACCAAAGGGAAGCTTGCTCCAATGTATGTGGGTCCATTCAAGGTTTTGGAACGGCGTGGAGAAGTTGCGTACCAATTGGAGCTACCGCAGTCGTTAGCAGGAGTGCATGATGTCTTTCATGTCTCTCAGCTGAAGAAGTGTCTTCGTGTGCCAGAAGAGCAGACCCCGTTGGAGTCAATTGAACTGAAGGAGGATCTCACGTACAAAGAACAGCCTGTTAGGATTTTGGATGTCGCAGAGCGCCGCACTGAAGCAAGACCGTTCGTTTACGCAAAGTCGGTGGAGTAACCACTCGGAAGGAGAAGCAGCGTGGGAGCGTGAAGAAGAGTTGAAATCCGAGTTCCCTAGCCTTTTCTCTAGCTAGCCGGAATCTCGGTGACGAGATTCGTTTAAGGGGGGAGGTTTGTAACATCCCAAATTTCAGAGCTTTAAAAATCTTTTAAATATTGGTAGCAAGAGAATTTACCATTTGGATTATTTGAATATTAATTTAAAAAGCTTAAATTGGACTTTTAGAACAAATTGATTTAATGTGCTAAATTCCAATATCAACAATTGTCAAAATTATTTTATTTAGATTCTATATGCTTGGTTATATTTTATAGAAGTTTCTGGAATTTTTCCAAAGTCATTTGCTATTTTCTAATTGCTATTTGCATTTTCTGGATTTATTTAAAAGAAAAATCTATTTAAAATACTTGAACGATCTTGGGCGAATCCCAACACTATTCAACCGCTCCTCCCGGTAGTTGGATCAAGATCGCCCGCCGCTTTCGCGAAGTTCGCCTTCGCTTGCCATCATTGGATCTTCGCCGCGTGTCCCTTTCGGTCGATCTCGCCGCTCGCTCTCCCGTGCCTCGCTCTCTCTGCCAGGTGGGACCGCCACCGAGTCGTCGTCTCCGCGGGATCTTCTTCCTCCTCGCCGCGCCCAGTCCGCCATTCTTTGGAGCTTCAAGTCTATCCGACAACGCCGATTCTCTCGGCGATTTCTTGAGCCGACTTCCACCAAAGCGTGTCTCGGTTATTCCATATCCGTTTCAAACCAAATCAAACCCGAATCGGTTTCAATCTCGAAAATCTTGGAATTCAAAAACCCTACTGTTTTGGATCCGAATTGGGGTTTCAAATCTCGCGTCTCAAGCCTATAAGTACTCCTTAGCTCGCCTCGCCTCCGCAACCCTTAGCCGCCACTCCCATCGCCCCGATCGCCCTAGCGCCGCCGCATTCCAAGTTTTAGGGTTTTCGGCCGAACTTCTTCTCCGGTGGATTGCGCCGCCGTCATCGTCGCCCTTGCTCCACCGATTGCCGTTGTGATCGCAAGTCTCAGCTACCTCGCGCGCCTCTCGTCGCCGGAGCATCGCCGGAGCGCCGTCCGACAAAACCCGAGCCTCGTCGCCGCTTCTCCCTCGCCGCCGGCCATCTCCGTCAACCTCAGGTGCTCAAATCGGTGCCCTCATGTGCGCAATAACCCCCTCTACACGTTGGTACCACTCACCGTCGGCGAGTCGCCGCCGTTCGCCGTTGCCATTGGTTCCCGAGCGCCCGCCGCCAGAGTCGCATCGGCATCCACCTCGGCACACGTGCGTGCGTGTCGACCTTGTTGGCGCCGCGTCGGTGCCACCCGCCCGCGTGGGGCGCCACCTCACCAGGCCGGATCCGAGGCTTGGTGGATTTGGTCCACGTGAGCCAGAGATCGACAATGGGTCCCACTGTCGAGACGGTTTTAATTATTTCTTTTCGGTGGAAATTCATTGCCGACGTCAGCCGACGTCATTAATCCGAATTTCCTTTATAAAAATAATTCGGAAATTCGAGAAAATCCAAATTAGGGTTTAATTGTTTTCCAATCTTCCAAAGCTCATATCTTTTGCATCCGAAGTCCAATTGAGCCCATTCAAATTTGTACATTCATATAAAATTAAGATCTATTTAATGGTGAATTTTATTTAATTTTTGGAGTTTGTTTTGCCTCTGTTATTTATTTGTTTTATTTCTTTTGTCTCGTTTTGCGAGTAGGCGTCGATACTTGGGAATTTTGCGTAAGAAGGAGCACCTCAAGACCAAGACCAATATCTAGATCTATTCCAAGGCAAGTTATACCTTTGATCATTTTGAACCCGATTTTCAAAATACTTTATTTCAATGTATTGCATTCTATTTCAATTATTTATTTAAATGCTTTTGGGTGTAGTTATTAATCCAAATTGTTATGCCACCTTGTCTATTGCATGCCATGATCTTTTGTCACCCTAGGTTGGTTAATAATTAGTTGGTATTATCGTAGCACCAACGTGGGTTGGTTAGATACGATTAGGCGCTTAGCCATGCCACGAGTCATCAATTCATGTGAGAGTTGCAATTATAAACTTGACTAAGTGATTATGGGCGTGTGATGAAATGCTGTGTGTCTTTGTGTGCTATTACTCGTTGATGGCATGTGTTGCACTTAATCAACAGAGGTGGGAAAAGATTTAGACCGAGGCAAGTGGTGGATTCGTGTGAATGGTGGAGTGTGTGCTTATTAAACTTTGTGATTTGGGTTAAAGCTGGAAGTCTTGCCTTAGTCAATTAAGGACTTAACTTTGTGCGCCATTGAACTGGGCCTTCTGCATGCGACAACATGCCTAGTATGGGTGGGCCGACTTAGTAAGTTATGGAGTCTTGACATTGACAACTCGAGTTGTATTTAAGCTATGTGATGGGTGGAGGTGTGATATGTCACATCGCGGACAGTTCATTGCATCCTCGTCCAATGGTGTGTGTCGTTCCAAGGGTGTGTGTACAAATTGACAAGATAAAGCACACCAGAGTGTCATTGTTTGAGATGAAGTCTCGAAAGGTTTTGTTGTGATCAACTCGATCCGGTTGGTTTCATCGTGTGGGTAAAGTGTACAACCTCTGCAGAGTGTTTAAACCAATCTATTCGAATAGCCGCGTCCTCGGTTATGGACATGCTCGGAATTTCACACGAGGGTAGTTTTTCATAAAACAATTGGGAAGGGTCATTTGTGTGAGATAACTTGTTCATTGTGTGAAAGAACTTGATTAGACTGTGTGTCCTTTGTGAAATCAATTGTTAACTTATTATTGTCTATTTGTTTTGAATTATGCTTTCAATCTATTATTTGTATTCAATGGCAAATGTTGCATTTTCGCAAAACAACCACGAAGCCATTCCTTTGGAATAAGCCATCATCTATAAATTGCATTCGTGGTATGACTTGCGAGTTCGGTGTGTACTCACTCTTGCTAAACAAATCAATGAAGTGGAGGAGTCGTCTTTGCTTTTGAAGAAGAGTTCTCGAAGGTTGAGCGTTAGGGTCTTGATCGATCGGTTGCACTGTGGTAAATTGATGGGAGCCACGGAGTTTATTTCGTTTCATTGCAGTTTATTTCTTTATTGTCGACCTTGCATGGCTTAATAAATGTAACACTCGACCATAAGGTCCCAATGATTATTTGTTATTTAAAGTACTCGTTTATTCTTATATTCGTTGTATGGATGTGATATTTCATCAATGTTGACACTGTGTGCACTAGCGTGATCCTGGACTAGTGCAGAATACACAGAGGGTCCAGATTTGCATATTTGGGTCCCGACAACGTTGATGCACGGGATCGAGTCATTTCTATAATCAAGGCCCACTAGTTATTTTGAAAAGTCGCCTAAGTCAATTAAGGACCGGTCTTCAAGCCGCATCTTGCTAAGCCCCTACGTACTAACACAAGCCGGGGAATGGGCATGACATGTCTAACTAATTTGCAACATTTCGTTGTAGTTGTGCCATCCGGTTGCGTGGGTGTCCGAGTGACCTACTTTTTATGTATTCCCACATGGTGCAATAGGGGGCTTAAATCCGGTGAGTTTCTATCTAAAGGAAACAAAACCTTAGCGAGGCGGGAATACGGTGGAATGGTGCATTGTAAAGGTCTTGTAATAATATCTTAGCCGCACACCCTCGAAAGTATGTAAGCGGATCGTATAAGATGATTATCTCTTGTGGGTAAAGTTGCACAACCTCTGCAGAGTGTAAAACTATTTGAATAGATGTGTACACGGTCATGGATATGCTTAACAAAGCCAAAGCAAAGTTACAATTTATTTTTGATTTCAAAAGACTTTATTAAATTGTTTTGGATTACGTATCCAATCGGGAAATTGGGCGGTTTGCTATGTGATAGGAATGTATCCTTCACCACTCTTGGATGAATGTTATCTTACTATAAAACTTGAGAGTGTAGAAAAATAAATTTTAGTTATGGAATAACTGCTTTGGAACTTAGTACATATATTTAAAAAGAAAACATTACTTTATGCAAATTCAACCTTATAAGCCTTCCATTGATATATCCTTACGTGTCTTATAATTCTGTTATTTGGTATAACTTGCAGAGCATGGTTGTTTGTGCTTACTCTTGCTTAATAAAATATTGTTAGAGGAGAAGGACTTTGCAACTGCTGAAGATCTCGACAACTAGGTCGCTACCCTAGTCGATTGCCTGTGGTAGATTAACTGGGTTCTACTACATCTTCTTCGTCTTCCGCTGTGTTATTTATTGTTGGCTCGTAAGCCTTTCTGGTAATTAACTCTTATATTTATTGATAAAGCTTTGTGATTATGGATGTTACCATATTTGTTTACTAGGACTAGTTTAGTAATACACAAGGGATTTGGGAGTGTTAATCCCGGGTCCTTACAATGTACGTTGTATCGACAAGGCCTATAATTTGATCGCCTCATGCACGACCTCCTTGCATTTGTACATAGTTCCTTAACTAACTTCGCTCTGGTCGTACTCCCACGGCATACAGAAGTCTTCATTAACGACGAGGTTGTCGAACTGGTATATGTTCCACTCAGATGGAACCGCCTACTGGTCCGCATCATCCTCGTCGTAGGATCCTTCATCTTCTGACAATGCCATGTAGTCCCAGTCTTCGAGATTCATCCTTTGCACTAAGGCTTCTAGCTCCTCACCATCGTCGGCAAGCTCACTAGCTTGCCTGACTGAAGGAGCTCCTTCCACAGGGTCTTCATCGACAGGATCAGCTACTCCCGGACCTTCGGCCATTGTGTGTGTCGCGCTGTGACCGGAGTCCTCGACTTCTCCTTTGACATCACCACCCACTTCTTGTTCAGTTGCCGATTAAAGAGTGGGCTTGGCATATGCTTGGGTCAGAAGGACCAAATCCCACCGTTCATCCCTCGCCTTGTGTACATATGATTGACATGACCTTGTTTACTTGAGTTGTACTAACTCCCAATATGTGCCCTGTGTTGCTCGATTGGTAAAGCAACTTAATCTCATATCATACACAATATGGTCCAAATTGAATGAGTGAAACAACCACCGCATCACAGCGCTCCATGTACGCTGCTTTGGTCATGTTAGGGTCACAGTCACCGATTGAAAATAACGCAAATCAATCCACTCGGGACCCTCAAGAATAGTCCCCTGACCGTAGTAAATTTTGAAATTGGTGACATTTGACATATTTGTCGCACTGCACCGTAAATAAGATTTCCACGATTAACCGCATATCTAAAACTAAACTACCCACCTAAAAAGATTATGTACAACATACTACATTTCGTAACCGTACATCTAAAACCATGTAATCCACTCGGTTAAAAAAATCATCTGAAAAAGGTAGGCGACCGAACGGGCGGCGCTTCACTAGCTTCTTTCCTCCCCCTCCTCTCTGCTCCTCTCTCCTCTTTCTCTCTCTATTTTTTAAATAAAAGTGAGTTATGCCAGAATTTTCGGGTCTTTTATATGGTAGATTGTGTCACCATTTGGAATGGCGACAGGGATTTGTGGAATCTCTATCGACATTTGAAATGATGGTTTTCTATATCTTAATATTAAAAAATAGGATCTCTATTGGCGACAGACATTGTCGTCAGTTGAATTGGCGACAGACATTATCATCATTTATCGACGATGTGAGATCTCTATGCATCTTTGAGTCGCTATCATGAAGTCGTCGGTCGCATTGCCAATTGAAATGGTGACGTGACATTATTTCAATTGACGGTAGCATCTAGTTTTATTAAACAAGAAAAGTCAACTATTTATTTTTATAATGATATTATTTTAAAAAAAAATCGCCATTCACCGAAGACCATCCATCCAAAAGATCTCAAGAAACTAGAGGCCCACACGGATGCGACTCAAGATCCCCGCACACGTGGGTCCGTTCCATCCACCGAATCCCCGCCGTCCATGACACCGTCCTCGCTCGTCCCGTTGCCATCCGGGCCCCATGTCGAATTAAGGCCCACGTGCAGTTGAACAGTGGCTCACGCCAATACGCCACCCGGTAGGTAGGAAACAGGCACGCCCCGCCACGCGGCGGGAGGCGAGTGGGCGTTATAAAGGTGTGCGCTGTTCGGGCTCCCGCTTCCTCCCCACTGTAGTCTCCCCACACTTCCCTCGCCTCCGGTCGAATCGAGTCGAGTCGAGTCGAGTCGGCACCAGGAATAGCTCAACGAACTGCCTCACGCGCACACGCGAAAGGAGCGGAGGAAACGAGCCGCGCGCGAGCGAAGGGTATGGGATCGGAGGGGCGGAGCTGGAACGGGGTGGCCACCGGCGGCGGCGGAGGTGGCGGGGAGGGGAAAATGACGACAGCGGTGGCACCGGCGCCGGAGGAGGTGCCCACGTCGGCCGCCGCCGTCGACATCTCGCTTCCTCTCCCCGAGATGACGCCCCACATCATGCAAGTCTCCTTGTCCTCCTCTCTCTTCGGATTTGCCTCTGTGCGCGCGAGTGGGGTTTGTTTCGTTCTAATTCGTTCGTGTCTCCACGGTGTTGGAGCATTTGGGAGCGGCGTCTCTAGGACTGGGAGACGGGTCGTGGTGTCTCCGCGCTCGTGAGCCGATGGTGTTTGGGGTAATGCCTCAGATAGGGCGAGAGGCACGAGTATTCTTATTAATCGCCAGTTTTCCAAAAAAGAAATCTAATACGGTGGATTTTTGATGTTTTTTTCTTCCCAGAGGTCTCTGCAAGGATTTGGTGAAAGGGTGGTCGTCTCTGGACAGCTCGTGCTTCTCGATCGAGACTGTGTCCGGTGGCATCACGAACCTATGTGGGTACCTGCTCCTTGCCAGTGGCATATCTTGTTGCGTTGTCCTGATTCCTTCCCCTTTCACCTGAGCTACATGTTGTAGCAGAGGAAAACAGAGGCCATGTAATTATACATTCTTAGTAACTCAGTTGCTTGAATTGCTGCACACACCTATGACTACACCTTAAAGATTGCTTTGCATTTATTTCTGCCTAAAGCATTCCTTCTGTCGTTGCATCTGGACCTATCATGTGTGCAGAATTAGAAACATGTTCTCTGTGCAGCTGCACCTACTTTACCGATAATTCATAGGTACAGGCGCCAAGGATCCAAAAAACCGGAAGCAGAACCGGAACAAAAACCACTCGGAGGCCGTTATCCTGTTACCGGCCGGTTACCAGAAATCCCGGAAAAAACCGCTCGAAATTCGACTACTGAGATTTGAATTTGGGATCTAACCACTGGGAATTTGAATTTGAAGAATTCTGGCCGGTTTTTTGGATCCCAGTTCCCACCGGGAATTCCGGTAATGACGGCCGGTAACCGGCTAGATTTTCATCCATGGGTACAGCAATGGTTACCCTAAAATGGCATTTCTTTTATTGTTCTGATGTTTATTACTTACAGTGCTAAAGGTATCTGCCAAAGAATGCACGGGCAGCGAGTCTTCTGTGACTGTTCGGTTATATGGCCCAAATACGGACTTGGTGATCGATCGGAAGAGGGAATTACAGGTGAGCATTTGAATAGTATGAATTTGTATATGGTACTGGCATGCCATATTTACCTGCATCCTATAATGTTCCTCTGATTGTAGTACTGGTCCATTTGTTGCGGCTTCTTTTTGTGTATTTTTCAAATTGTGGTTCATTTTTCAACTTTAGGGGAATAGAATAGTCCAGTTTCATAGTAGTACCTTTGCTATCACGTTGAAAATACCTCTTTTTTTAAAAAAAAAAATTCGAGTAGGTTGTGCAAACATTCAAGGGTCTGGAAGTGCCTTCTGTTGTATTCTTAACTTTATATCTTTTGCATTGTGGTCTTGTCTGCTGGTGTAATGTACCACAAAGAGTTAACTTTGGTTTGGGACTGGGACTAGCATTGTTATCCTAGACTGGGACTAGCATGTCATACATTATATCCACAAAGTTGCATCTCATTTTCGGGGCTGAAATGTTTCCTAATGCATACATCTATTACCATCATGGTTAGGCCATACAGTATCTCTCAGCTGCAGGGTTCGGGGCACGTCTACTTGGAATATTTGATAATGGAGTTGTTCAGTCATTCATCAATGCTCGAACACTGTCACCTTCAGGTAGGCATACTTTCATTCTGCATAATACAAATGGGGTGGGCTCATTGTCTACTTAGTGCAATTATTTTTCTATTCTCTTTTTCTTTTTCATTTATTATTTATATTGCTATCTCAAATGGTAATTTAAAGGGATATGTGATTTTTTCCTGTAGGCATTATGCACAATTTGGTATTTTAATTTGCAGCCTTAGATGTGTGAAGAGGCCATGAGAAATGCTGCTGTAAATAAATATATTGATTCTCATTATTCTGTTTTGCAGACATGAAGGAACCTAGAATAGCAGCTGAAATTGCCAAGGAGCTTCACAAATTCCATCAAGTAGACATACCAGGATCAAAAGAACCACAATTATGGAATGATATAGTCAAGTTTTTGAAAAAAGGTAACATTCCTATGTTGTTTCAGACATTTCATTTTGGGACTCAGCTGGTTGCTTTTATGCCTTCCACATTTGTAGAGTGACATTAAACAATATTGTTACATGCTGTCAAATACTTATTGCAGCTTCGGTGTTGAAGTTTGAGGATAATGAGAAGCAGAAGAGATATGAAACAATCTCTTTCAGAGAAATACAAGATGAAGTTAAAGAACTTAAGGTACCTTGCAATTGACCATGTACCTTGTGTTATTATTCTTTTCTTATTGTTATGGGCTATTGACCCTTGGAGCAATTTGTGCCCGCTTCAGTTTCATCTTCTTAGAAGGAGTATTTTCTTTTCTAATTTTCTTGTATATTCATACTAGTTGATCATTCTATAATACAATCAGTGGCTACATTAATGTTTGTGACAATGCTGTTCGTGTATATAATTTGTCTTACTCTCCTCTTATAGGATCTCTCAGACCTTCTACATGCCCCTGTGGTCTTTTCACATAATGACTTGCTTTCAGGCAATCTAATGCTTAATGATTTGGAAGGTAAATGTCATATTCACTTGTTACATTCTTTTGATTATTCAGTGGCATTATACTTTTTATATTTAAAACTTTCCCATTTTCGTTCTTCATTTGCAAAACTGATGTAGCGGTTGTGTGCATTGTCATTCCTTTTGCCAGAGAAGCTCTATTTCATTGATTTCGAGTATGGATCATACAGCTACCGTGGTTATGACATTGCAAACCATTTCAATGAGTATGCAGGATTTGATTGTGACTATAACTTGTAAGTTCTCTTCTTGTCGGTTGAATATTCTGATGGAACTTCTTATTGTTATGTTGCTCAGTAGTATTCACTTGGTTGCTTCTTTTAGGTACCCAGATAAAGATGTCCAATATCACTTCTTCAGGAATTATCTGCTAGCTGATAGACCAAGTGAGGTATGTGAATTCAATAGATTATCTTCTCTAGAAACAAAACCAACTGAAAGCTATCCATAGGGGGTGCATGTTTTTTTTCTACGAGTAAAGAAACTGTCCTTTATTGCCTACTATTGTAAAATAGATGCTAGTCATGCTATGAGTAGTTATGTGCTATATATACTTGTCATTTTTAGTTCTCTTAGTTAAACATGAATTGCTTGTGTCATTTTTCTGAAAAGAGGACTTCAGGATGCTCAGCATTTATACAAGGTAGGAAGACATCAAAGTGTCACCTCAAGAAAATAAGTGTCTTCCTTGAGGGTAGAGCATAGAACATTTTTTGCTTGACATAATTTCGCCGTAATGGACTCATTGCATCTAGAATTTTTTTTTTCCAACTGAAAGGTGCAAGTGCAAGATTTGGAAGCCCTTTATGTTGAAACAAACACCTACAGATTAGCATCACACATTTACTGGGCATTGTGGGCTCTCATTCAGGTAAAACACTACTCTCTTAGCTTAAGATGCAATTTTCAAATATTTTTTACCACTCAGGATTTAACCGCCATGCAACTGATATATCAAAACATACGATTGCCATTTGATTGCAGGCAAATGTATCCCCAATTGATTTCGATTATCTCGGATACTTTTTTCTACGGTACGGTGAATACAAGAAACAGCGAGAGTTCTGCTTCCTCTCGGCACAAGGCTTCCTCTCTGCACGGAGGAATGGCTAGAGCCTAGAGTTGTCCACGAGCCATTACTGCCGTCCGCTTATGTACGTTGGGCACGGATGATCAGCTGTTGTACTAAAAAACTATGATGGCAGCGACTCTCGTTGTATCAGCTGTGAAATTCTTCCTGTTTCCTTTTTCCTGTAGGAGGCATGTATCACCTGATAGAAAGTTGTACGATCTGTAGGATAATAAATCTGTTGTTGCAATAAACACAAGCCTGGCGAATTCTGCTTTGTATATCATGTAAGCATTTGCTGTGTGCCTATTGGGTACACGTCCAACATGTCACGCCGATAATGTTGCCTTATAATCTAATATTGCATTCTGGCTATAAACATGCGAGCGTTTCACATGATAACCGCATCGTGACGATCTGGAGCTGGTCCATGCTCTGTTGTAGTGCTGTCTCTAGTCTCTACGCAGAAGAGAGCAACGTCAAAATTCAATTCCATGCTGTTAGACACGGAGATAGTGCAGAGTGTTCATTGTATATTGACAACTCTGTACATGTTATATATTGCTCATTTGGTCTATTGGAATAGAACAAGTTTCATTCCAACATGGTATCAAGCAGCGTTGCGGTTAGGGTTTGCTGGCCGCCGCCGCCGCCTGTCGACGCCACCCTCCCCGTGCCCTCCTCTCCTTTGTTTTCTCCCTCTGAGGACGCCTCTGCTTCACAGCCCAAAATCCCGTGGTGAATCTTGATACCAGCCTCTTCCGTCGCCCCCGGTTCGCGGATCCGGCCTCCCGTCCCGAGCCGTGGCGCGGCTCCTACGCTCCCCTGCTCTTCTGCGTGCGCCACCAAGCTTCAACTATCAGATCCGCCGCACCACTGCCGGATTCCCTTTGCCCTTCACCGGATCCAGCTCCCCGCCGCCGGCCCTCGCCATCCCCGGCCGTCAGAGCTCCGGCCAACTCCTCTGCTTCACTCGCTGCGGCTCCGGCCCTGCGGACTCGATTGCCGCCACCGCCCGGCCGGCTCCGCCATCGCCACCCCGACCACATCCATTGCCCGACTACATCCCGGTGCGCAGAGTCGACCCGATCTACTCCGAATGGCTACTGCTGGTGGCTCTCTCGCCATCCCACTCCCCAGTTCGTTTCGATGGGACGAACTTCCGAGAGTGGGTCGTTCACCTGAGGATTTATCTCAACAACCAACATCTCTAGGGTCATCTCACCAGCGAGCATCCCTGTCCGCCTTGCCCTACACCACCAGTTTTGCCTGCTCTTCATGTTAGTGCGGATCAGGCGGCTCATGAGGCCGCTAATGCTGCATTGGAGGAGGCCCTGGAGCTCTATCTGTAGGACCGGAAAGGCGACTGAGGGGGGGGTGAATAGGCGCTTTCCCAATTTTCTCGCCTAAGTCGAATTCAACACGAACTTTACTCCTTTAGCTATGAGAGCTAAGAAGATCAGTAAGCACACAGCGGAAGCCTTGTGCTGAACTCGACAAACCCCGACAACCACACGACACAAATGTGGAGACTTAAGCTCAAAGGGTTGATCTGGGCACTGGCGGTCGGACCGGTTACCAAGGGCGGTCTGACCGACGTTCAACCAGCGGTCTGACCGGCAACTAACTGGCGGTCGGACCGGTGGACAGCGGTTCGACCAGCGAAGACAAATGTCGAATATACGGCGGTCGGACCGCCGTTACAAGACCTGGTCGACCGGTTCACCAAAGATGAAAAATCCACCCCAAATCCAAAACGAAATTTGATCCAACTTTTGATTCAACCAATGAAACTTGACCAAATTTCGAGCACACCTCCCTAATGATATTGGAGACCTATTTCTAGCGACGATCCTTGGATCCACTTGCGAAACAATCTCTCAAGGATTTAAACGAAGAAGTGCACAAACCCTAGAAATATGAAAATCTTTGATTCAAGACTTGCTTGTGGGGATTGATGGTCTAGATGATTCTAGGAGTATTCCCACACACCAAAGCAAGACAAAAGGGTCAAGAGACCAAGTAAAACCCTTGAATCAAGGAAGCACCAAGTTCATCCAAATGAGAGAAGAACACAAAGAGGAGACAAATGATCTCTCAAGCAAGCATCACAAGATTGATTGATCTCACAAGATGCTTACAAAGCCACTCCAACAAGGAGGACAAGAGCTCACTCAAGGAGCATACAATCTCTCCTCTCTTCCTCTCCAAACCCTAACCCTAGAAAAGCAAGGGGGGAAACCAAATGAATGCCTCAAAGGTTTTCCTTCTCCCCCTTTCCTATTTATACTAGAGAGGACTAGAGTTACACAATTGGGGCCCACTCACCCATGGGACCCACATACTAATCTGCTGAAGCAATCGCCGCTTCACCACGTGTAGGTTGATCACGGTTCTCATCGACGCCAAGCCTCTCTTGTCCGAATCCCCTCGGAACCTCCCAGAGACTCGCACCGATATCCGCACCGCCTGATCCAACCAGCTGCACCGAACCACCCGTTCGATCCATCTTGTCCATTCTGCACCATGCTTGAGTCACACGACCTCCCGGTATCCCCGATCGCTCGACCTCGGCTCTCCAAGCGTAGTCCCGATCCACTCACCGCTGACGTCGTTGACACGCAAGCCACCGCGCGACAATAGACAAACAAACCGCTTCCGGAACAAGTTCTTCACAACTTGACCCACGTTAGTTCCGCAATGCAATATACATCAATAAAGCATTGATAACTAAGCATCAACCACATTGAAACCACAACAATGCAAACTTGGCTCACCTCCAAGTCAAAGCGGCCCGATCATTTCACGTGGCCGGTCCGACCGATATCAGCGATCGGACCGCTCCCACAATCGGCGGTCGGACCGGTCCAAAGGACTTAGCCAAAATTCCGGCTTGAAAATCCGAAACCTTCGGAATTTTCAACTCAATAGAACTTTTGTTTGGAGCTCCAAAAGTGATGAAACCACATCCGTGAGACTCCTCACTTGCCTACAAAACCTATTTTGGATTAGCTCCAAAATCCAAAGTTAGGTCAAGCCGGTCCGACCGGCCTCCATTGCCGTCCGATCAGTCCCACGGCGGTCCGACCGCCCCACTCCACCGGTCGATCACCGTGGTCCGACAAAGAAGAAGCAAACCCCGAAAACGCGAGATTTTGCAAACCAACAATGCCATTGCCAATTGACTCATCATCCTGAGATCGTGCACATATCCTCACGATATCCACAATCTCCTCCTTGATGAACACATTGGCAATTTCCAAGAAAATGTGGTTTTTCAAATTGAAAAGTAAAAATTGTCGTTTTCGCATAAAGGCACAACTTGGTCCATAAGCAAGAAAAAGCTTAGGAAGCGACCAAGCTGGCTTCAGAATAGTGAAGGCAAGTGAGATAAGGCATTGAACGCATAAAAGGATTCAAAATCCAGATATGGCCAAAAATCTCACTAAGGTCCATATGAAAGACAATAAGTTCTATTTGACCTTTGATCATTGTGAGTCTTCTTGAATTTCAATTCAAATCAGAAAAAGGCAATAAAACCCAGAGACTCAACTCACTATGATCACAAATTTTCAAAAGGTTCACAAAAATTTTTTTGTGTGTGTGTGTGTGTGTGTTCTTTTATGCATGAAACCTTATGTGAACCAAAAGCTCCAAAGCAGCATTTTCTTCAATCCTTCTCCCCCTTTGACAATGAATTCATCAAGATGCATGAGAGAAGAACGAGCATGAAGAGATGACTTTATTTGAAATTTAGCAAAAGGAGCCATGACCATTATCTATGTAGACAGTACAAGACATATACCAAGCCATATAAAGAGTAGAGGCTATATTCAATCATGGCAAAACATGTACTGCAAAGCTAAAACCAAGATAGCAGAAATCTGAGATTAAGAGAATTAAAACCATGAAAGGTTGCTCAATGTCAGAGATTCACTAAAAGCAACCAAAAATGAGTCAAGCCATGTCTGTAAGCAAAAAGAGACTCAAAACAGGAATTGAGGCATTTTGAGCATTAAGAGAATTCTTTTGAAGCAGAGCTCAAGCACTTAGCCCTTTTTGGGCAAATTTTCTTTTTCTTTCTCTTTTTTTTTACTGTGCTAGATCTCAAGCCTTGCTGCGACCATCTCAAGCGATAAGCTTAAAAGAGTGGTCTAGGTCATCCAAAACTCCCCCTGAGTTCATGCCTAGTGCAATGGCAAGCCGTCTCATGAGAAAGGATTGGTGAGATCGGTTTTTTCGCGTAAAATCCTTTTTTTATTTGCTTGACTTAAGAAGATAAAAAAAACTCATTTTTCATCTCAAAATAAGTTCAAGACTCAATTCAGCTTGTAAGACATGGCAAGAATCATAAGAGGATCACTAGAGCAAAACTAGTCACAAGATCCAACAAGACATGATTCGATTCAGTTTGCTCACAGATATAAAGCTAGCAAGGGAAAAGCTAAGCCAAAACACGAAGAGCCATAAAAGAAGTCCAGCGGACTATCACTTGATATGACAAGGTATAGAGTATGAAATCAAGCCATACAAGGATAATACTCAAAGCTCCACAATTTTTATTATGCAATGCACGACATTTGAAATAAAAATGCATTATGATACAATGAAAACAGAATAAGCGATTCCTCAAAACATCCAAGCCTCGATCTGGGATTTGAGATAGAAAATCGGGTGTCGATCTTGAGATGAACGATGCACGGGATAGCAAAAGAAGCGTGAGAAAAATGATTAGGCACAAAATCATAAGAATGCCCATGAGCACCACCTGGACCTCTCCAAAACGATCTACCAAAAGACCGATACTCCCCCTGTCTAGGTGCTACCCGTGGTCTATCCTCATGATATCCTAAACCACACTGCTGCCTGGACCCACCAAAAGAGTCAACAAGATTCTCTACACGCCTAGGCCTGTATGTGGTACACTGAATAGGCTGCCCGGCTCTAGAGACTATCGCTGAAGAAGAGACTCCTCTAATGGATCTCAAAGTGCTCATCCTCTCTTTCCTCTCAATCTTTGCTCTCCGGAAGCAAAACTCAACCGTGTGGCCCTCTTTCTTGCAGAAGGTGCAGTGGTACTTGACCTTTGAGGGTCCGTTTGGAGAGACAGAAACACCTTTCTTGCTAGAAAGAGATTGAGCAGAATCTACAGATTTAAGAACAACCTTTGAAGACAAAGAAGATTCTTGCTCAACCAAACCACTTTTCACAATTCTAGCAATCTTTGGAGTGAGATTCTTGGAAAGCTCTAGGGATTTAAAGCCTAGGCCACTGTTTTTCACACTCACCTTGGATTGATCTAGAATCAAGTTGAGCTTCTTTTTCCCGCTAGAAAACCTCTCAAGAGTCATTTTGAGGTAATCGTTCTCTTTTGCCAAAACTCCACAATTTGAGCACTTTAGAGAATCGATTGCCTCAACATGTTTGCTCTTAAGAAGATCGACTTCCACTTTCAGAGCCTCACAAGACACACAATAGGACTCTCCAATCCTATTCAACTGCTCCTTAAATTTGACTCTAAAAGCCTCTTGTATCTTACCAATAGCAGCTTCAATTTCAGCATGCAACATACAAGAGGAAGAATCAATAACTTTCTTGGAAGCAGTAAGAGATATAGATCTTTCAATTTTAGCTTTCTCTTCAAGAGTCTTGTTTAAAGCTTCAATCTCAATTGTAAGCTTAGGGCAATTTTCACAAGAGGCAATTCTAGAATAAGCAACCATTTCAGTCATCTCTTGCATTTTAATTCGATTATTCTTACAATGAGAACAAGTGTGACTAGCATCAAATTTTTGCAATTCTTTTAAAGAGCTATCCAGTTTCAATTCTAGCAAAGCACAGTTTGAGCAATTTAAAGGAATAGCTTCTAAAGCAGTCACATCAAGCGGAATGGCATTCATGCAAACAGAACTAGACTTGAGAGATTCTAGTTCAGAAAGAGCATTTTTCAATTGTTCTTTAACAGAGGAATGAGCATTATTCAAGCTTGACAATTCATTAAGCAAGCTAGAGCATGAATCACAGAAATCATCAGGATTAATGGATTTGAGCCTAACCACTTCTAGGTTCAAATTATCAATCATTGTATCCTGTTTCTTGATCACTTTAGCTTGCTTATGCAATTTTTGTTCAGCAAGCACTAAAGCCCTTTTCATGTCAGGAAGTGAAGGGCATACCTCATCGGGATCACTGAAAGGATCCTCATTGTTGGAGGAGTAGGCGTCGTGGTGTTCTTAGCCATAAAGCACATGCTGTGAAATCACGTGCCTTCTTCTTGCCACGGAGTCACTCTTGTCGTCCTCCGACTCCGAGTCCACATCTTCCATGCTCACATCCTCTAGAGCTTCAAGGACTCGGCTGACAAACTTGCGATAGTTTGTCTTCTTGGACTTAGCATCCCTCGCTTGAGAATGCCTTTGTGACTCCTTCTCCTCCTTGCCCTTGACTTGGGGCATCTAGAGCGAATGTGGTTTAGCTCACCACATTCAAAGCATGTGATAGGTCCACCTCTCCTCCTACTCCTCACATTATTGTAGGCTCGTGAATTTTGTGGATAGGAGGCTAAGTCATCCTCGGGTAGTCTCTCAAGTTGCTCATCGCTCAAGGAATGCAAAGCGGCATAAAGAAAATCGGATGAGCTAACATTAAAAGAATCAAGATATCTACCCTTAGAATTGTCAACCACTAAAGCCATCGGCTCTGTGCCGTGGGAGACGCGAGATGAAATCAATCTCATGCGTCTTCAACCTCGAGTAAAGCTTATCCATGGTAAGCTCACTCATGTGATGTTGTCATTGATGGCGATGATCTTCATCCCCTGACCTTCACATCCAAAGCACCCAACAGTTGGCGTGCATTTTCAGACTCAGAAAATACAAGATCAACAGCGCGGAGATCATGAAGAATTTTAGAAAATCTCCCCCACAGCTCATCTAAAGATTCACCAGGTCTTTGCTCGATCTTGGAGTATGCTTTCTTAAGTGGTTACATCTCACTTCCTTGATCGCAGATGGACCCTTCATGATAATCACAAAGAGTCGCCAGATCTCATGAGCAGACAAAGAAATGAGCGACACGCTCAAACTCCGATCGACTAAGGCCTTGAATCAAAAATTCCGAGCCTGTTGTTGTTCTCCACATCCGAGTGATCAAATTGTCATCTACCGCACGACATAAGGGTTTTTCACCTTAAGCCAAATCGCGTGCCCTTGAGCCCCGATGTAGGCCTCCATTCGGGCCTTCCAATATGCAAAATCAACTCCATCAAAAACATGTGGCCTGATTGAATATCGCTCAGTCGCCATGGCTCCAAAGACCGGTTAAGATCTATAGAAAAGAGCTAACCGGCTCTGATACCACTTGTAGGACCGGAAGGCGATCGAGGGGGTGAATAGGCGCTTTCCCAATTTTCTCGCCTAAGTCGAATTCAACACGAACTTTACTCCTTTAGCTATGAGAGCTAAGAAGATCGAAGAAGCACACAGGAAGCCTTGTCTTTGAACTCGACAAACCCCGACAACCACACGACACAAATGTGGAGACTTAAGCTCAAAGGGTTGATCTGGGCACTGGCGGTCGGACCGGTTACCAAGGGCGGTCTGACCGACGTTCAACCAATGATCGGCCAAGCAACTAATCGGCGGTCGGACGGTGGACAACGGTTCGACTAAGAAGATACAATGATCGAATATCTGGCGGTCGGACCGCCGTTACAAGACCGTCGGACGGTTCGACCCAAGATCTTGAAAAATCCACCCCAAATCCAAAACGAAATTTGATCCAACTTTTGATTCAACCAATGAAACTTGACCAAATTTCGAGCACACCTCCCTAATGATATTGGAGACCTATTTCTAGCGACGATCCTTGGATCCACTTCGCGAAACAATCTCTCAAGGATTTAAACGAAGAAGTGCACAAACCCTAGAAATATGAAAATCTTTGATTCAAGACTTGCTTGTGGGGATTGATGGTCTAGATGATTCTAGGAGTATTCCCACACACCAAAGCAAGACAAAAAGGGTCAAGAGACCAAGTAAAAACCCTTGAATCAAGGAAGCACCAAGTTCATCCAAATGAGAGAAGAACACAAAGAGGAGACAAATGATCTCTCAAGCAAGCATCACAAGATTGATTGATCTCACAAGATGCTTACAAAGCCACTCCAACAAGGAGGACAAGAGCTCACTCAAGGAGCATACAATCTCTCCCTCTCTTCCTCTCCAAACCCTAACCCTAGAAAAGCAAGGGGGGAAACCAAATGAATGCCTCAAAGGTTTTCCTTCTCCCCCTTTCCTATTTATACTAGAGAGGACTAGAGTTACACAATTGGGGCCCACTCACCCATGGGACCCACATACTAATCTGTTGAAGCAATCGCCTGCTTCACCACGTGTAGGTTGATCAGCGGTTCTCATCGACGCCAAGCCTCTCTTGTCCGAATCCCCTCGGAACCTCCCAGAGACTCGCACCGATATCCGCACCGCCTGATCCAACCAGCTGCACCGAACCACCCGTTCGATCCATCTTGTCCATTCTGCACCATGCTTGAGTCACACGACCTCACCCGGTATCCCTGATCGTTCTGGACCTCGGCTCTCCAAGCGTAGTCCCGATCCACTCACCGCTGACGTCGTTGACACGCAAGCCACCGCAAACAATAGACAAACAAACCGCTTCCGGAACAAGTTCTTCACAACTTGACCCACGTTAGTTCCGCAATGCAATATACATCAATAAAGCATTGATAACTAAGCATCAACCACATTGAAACCACAACAATGCAAACTTGGCTCACCTCCAAGTCAAAGCGGTCCGATCGCCCCACGGGCGGTCCGACCGATATCAACGGTCGGACCGCTCCCACAACGGCGGTCGGACGGTCCAAAGGACTTAGCCAAAATTCCACTTGAAAATCCAAACCTTCGGAATTTTCAACTCAATAGAACTTTTGTTGGGAGCTCCAAAAGTGATGAAACCACATCCGTGAGACTCCTCACTTGCCTACAAAACCTATTTTGGATTAGCTCCAAAATCCAAAGTTAGGTCAAGCCGGTCCGACCGGCCTCCATTCTTGGTCCGATCAGTCCCACGGGCGGTCCGACCGCCCACTCCACCGGTCGGACCACTGTGGTCGACAAAGAAGAAGCAAACCCAAAACGCGAGATTTTGCAAACCAACAATGCCATTGCCAATTGACTCATCATCCTGAGATCGTGCACATATCCTCACGATATCCACACTATCAGTCTGAGCTGCACGCCTACGAGCGATGACAGGATGTCGAGGCTCATGCTACCGCCATCTTGGTAGGTAGCATGCCCGTGGCCATCTCTATGGATGTGGCGGAGCTGCCAACGACACAACGTACGTGGGAGCGCCTCCGAGCTCACTACCAGTTGACGAGTGATGCTATGTACCTCTCAGTTGTGCACTAGGTGTATTCTCTTCAGCAGCTCGATGCCACCGTGATGACTTTTACCAGCAGATGTCTGAGGTGTGGCGCCAGCTTGACTCTCTGGGGTCGGATGTCTACCGGATCTGTCCCTACTGTATGCGGCTTCGCGCTCACCAGAAGACCCACCGTATCTACGACTTCCTGACGAGTCTCCAGCCTGAGTTCGAGACTGTGCGTGCTCAACTCCTGACTCTCAACTTGAATATTAATGCACAATTCAGCGGTCATTAAAGATTCACCTTGTGGAAAGAAGTCAGAAGATGCTGAAGCATCTACATTTTTATTTGTCCTTCTCACCATTTTGCTGCCTAAAATGGAAAAGACGAGTGAAGATGGATTAGAAAAATTGAAAACAATGATACACAAGCTCTATTCGGGAGCATTCTCATGGAGGATACCCACGGACTTAGTGAAACAAAGTGAACTATTTTTTTAAGGACCAAGACGAATAAACCATCCTTGCACTACAATTAGGATTCTAATACAACGATCAATAACAACGAATTGCGTGATAATGCATAATTAAGAGTTCTTAGTGAGTGATGGTGAGGACTTTTTTTCTCCTTACTTGCGTAATCACCTCCTTGCTTATTCCCATTCCTGCAGTAGAACATAGAAAATTCGTTGTAATAATTTCACAGAAGTGCTTATCCAAAAGTTGGAAGTAGCATGGCTATAAATATTCCGTAAGACAGTGAGAAAATTGAGCTAAGTATTATATCAAACCTCCAGGGATCTCATAAATGTGAGCATGTCCATACATTCGTTTGAACAGAAATTATCTCTTTTTATTTAGAGAGATATATTAACTTCAAAATTGAAGCAAGAGTTCTAATGAAGTGCCGGCCAACAATGAGGGCACATGCTGACAAGATAGGCGGTGTGAAAAAACTGAAAATACATGCAAAGAAACTAAGAAAGGAAGAGGTGACAAAGTTGAAAGCAATGACCCACTTGTGCTTCCTGTTGTGCGATCTTTTGGCTTCTTATGTTTCACTTCTTTCTCTTGTGCAAACATCTTCTCGTTTATTTTTCAGCATCTTTCCTGCTCTGAAGCAGAATAAATAATAGGCAAAAAAACATTTCATAATGTGTTGAAGGTATAATTGAGCAAGCAAGCCTAAGCAAGAACTGCAGGACTTAATGCTTGCGTGTGGGAAAGAAGAGATGAAAGCTCAAAGCAAACAAGTCAAGGAGTACATTTGACTCAAGTGTATCACTCTTCGCTTAAAGAGCATTTTAAAATTCAATGTCATTGCTGAATACTGGTGAAGTAAAATTGTGAGTTCTTGTTATGTTTGATGAGGACTCTGCTGCCTTGACGTAGGCAACCAAAACCGTGTTTTACAAATGCTCATACATCATCAGAGCGTTGTCTACATTAGTAAGAAAGTAACCAACTAAATGCCTTCGGGGAGTCTAATTAAATCCACTGGACTTAAACACGGAAGGAACAGCGAAAAGCAACAGGGCCGATTGAATCGGAGCAACGAAAGGCGCAGCAATTTCGGGAAGCATAGCGTGATTGATCATTTTCGGTCAGCTTGCAAGCAATTGAGCTACGACGCATTGACCATCGGATACTAACTATTCAGGCGATCAGGTATTCAGGTCCGTTTGGTAGGCAATGAACATGGAAACTTGCACCCAAACCCTCGAATCAGGTAAACGGCCGGTGGTCCTGGAGGAGGCAGGGAGGGAGACCGGAGGAAGGGGGGGCGGAGAGGGAGGCCAGGGGGGAACGGTAGTGCACCTGCAGCGGTGCTGAGGTGCCAGGTTTTGATGCTTATTGGGATGTTAGAAAGTTCAGAGCAAACAAACTAAATGTAAAGATGGAGTTCAGCCCAAAGTCGGCGATGAGATGAACGCTCTGCTGATTTCACTTGAAGGGGACGGATGGCCCAGATGTGAGAAGGCAGGCACGCAAATGCAGATCCAAGGGAAGTCATTGAACACAGTAATTTCCATTACACACTATTCACTATAACCCGTTGTCTTTTATTACCGAACGTGAAAACATCCAAATCAGTCAAAAACTGAGTGATGTCATGGGAGGGGGTTTAATACCCTGGACGATGGAATGAAAGAACTAACGAAAAGCATATTCCTAGTGTTCTATAGTTTAGATTAGAGTAGACTAGAACCCTAGTGATGTGCTCTCTGTTCATTCATCTACTCTTCCACAAAATTCACCAAATCAGTTGAAATCTTCCATGAGTCCTGACAAATTGGTATCAGAGCGTCTCAATCCTTGGAACCAAGTTTGGATTCGGTAAAGGTTGGCAGCAGAAGTAGAGGGCTGCTGTGAAATCCCTAAACCGATCCGATCTTGAGTTGGGCGGCGAACTTTTTGCAGAATCAGATTGGGTTGGCATGAGTTACTGTAAAATCCCGAATTCGATCTGAGGAAGCAAGTGGTTCTGGTAGAGGGAGAAATAGTGACCCATCTTGTAGGCGATATCACTGATTTGGAATCGCCATGGTGGTCATGACAAGAACGCATTCCCAAGAATCCTTAGTTGGAAGGGAGGAGGTAGTTGAAGTACAAGTGGAGATCGTGAGTATGAAGGAAGACATTAAAGATCTTAAGATCTTGAGATCAGAGGTCATTGAAGTTAAAGAAATGTTGAAGTAGATGTGGGGGAAATTCAAGGGAGGAACAGCAGAACCCCAGGATACCCATCTTCAAAAGGGGAAGAAGGTGGTAGAAAGAGGCACTAACACTGATGGCGGTCTAGAGACTTCAATGGGCTTTGGATCTGAGATTCCGGGTAGAAGAAGCTCAGAGGTACGTTTTGATATAGAACCCCTTGCGGGAAGATCTGGATTTCACCCGGTATTCACTTACAACGGTGAGAACCACTGTTCCTACACCATCACACAACTTTAACACTTATGCCAAGGGCACAGGATCGGGCCTATTCTATTCCCAGTGTGATATGGAGAATGTAAGGGGGCTCCATACGAGATCATCTGTTGGAATGGGTGTGAGTCAAGGAGGGCAGTGTTACCCTGGAGTATTATTAGTGGATGAGCAGAGAAATCAATACATGGATACATCTAACCATAACTTCCACTATGATGAGGCAATTATCAAGGGACCCAGATTAGATATACCGCTATTTTCAGGTGATGATGCAATGAATTGGTTGAAGAAATGGGAAAAGTTTTATGAAATCTTTGGTACTCCACAAAACCAATGGGTAAACTTAGCTACTGCACATTTCCATGGGAGAGCTGCCACTTGGTTGAGGAATATGAGAATTCCTTGGCAGATTCTTACCCGGGCACAACTATGTGCGATGGTCAGTGATCGGTTTTCTACTGCTAATGCTCACAAGGCAGTCGAACAGTTACAAAATATCAAATAGTATGCAACCCAGTTCTGAATTACATTGACAGGTTTGAAGAGCAAATCCAAGATGATCAAGAGGTCACTTGTGTGGGAAGTAGGCGTTGAAGAAGACGCCCTGGACAGCGATGACGGGGGCGCACTGGATGGCCTCCTCTTTGAGGTACCCGACGATGACAAAGGCTATGGCGGGTGGAGCAACGTCAAGTGGCGTCGGGCAACGGTGGCCTTGGGCGGCGGCGGCCTTTGACGATGTGGCAGCGGAAAGAGCTAGGTTAGTTCCCTTATTCTGATACCATGTTATGAATATTATGTGTATATTCATGAGACCCAACGAGTAATATATATATACTTCTTTATCATTTTCAGTATACTTAAATACCAATTATAAGATACTCCAATGCGACTTGAGTGAAAAAAAATTCATTGGAGTCCTTTATTTTTTTGCTATATACCCTTTTTCATATATAAAAGAAGTATATACACAAATTTAGCTATAAAATGTGGACTTTAATGTTTTTTTTTAATAGAACTCACTTTGGGGTATCTTATAATTATTATTGGAGTATGCTCAAATAGATAAAGAGGTATCATCATACGATTTAAGTAGTATATGAGAAGCGGGAGTACGTACTCCTAGGAGTACTATATCATTTTCATATATATATATATATAGGAACGTATCTAGTGCTAATGGGTAATTCAGCGCTAAGGTGTTAATATCAATCTTGACCGTTGGATATGAATTGAACAATCAAGATTAATGCGGGCCCCCACCTCTAAACCATTTAATCACTTTGCATGCTCCCACGTTCAATGCACCTTCATTAATACATCTTCATTTAACACCATGCATGCTCCCACCTCCAACGGTCAAGATCCAGCTCCAACAGTCAATATTATAAAAAAAATACAAAAGATATATAAGGAAATACGAGGGAATTATATATATATATATATAATGGCATATGCATATAAAAAAATACAAAAGATATATAAGGAAATACGAGGGAATTCATATTCTAACAAGCATAAGGTGGTTAGTAAAGCAGCCTGGGCAAGTGCCCACCCTACTGGGAGGCCGCCATCCTTGCTTTCCAAGCATTGCCAAAGTTGGTGTGTGTTCCAAAATCCCATTCCTCCAGAATGCTTCGGCTTGGTTAGGTCAGGCCAGTTCATGTCTAATCAAAGTAGTAGGAGTGCTATTACTTAAAAGTGTATGGAGTATTCCAGAACCCACACTGTATAAATATTTTGTATGTCATTTTTAAATATATTTGTATTCATTGGATGGGAAATCGGATGGTATGGAGAAATTAATATGGTGATACTTCACTCTCTAATGTCATATTTTGCACTCAACTTTTATATAGAGATAAGATTGGGAACACGCGGGAAGAGCTGCCTTTTGAAGTTAGCATAAGAGTAGTAGTCCTTTGAACAGGTAGCTAATACACTGTAACTTACAATACTACTGCGACTTCTATAGAATATGGATAGCAGAATTTGCTTTGATTCTGCTTAATTATAAACATGCTTTTCACCAGCTCTCCACTTGTAAACGGTGATCGTTTCTTGGCCAGTTGAATTATTCGTCTAGCATTCGTCTGCATTGATCAAGCTCGATCAGGAGCGGTTGCCTCGCATGTTCCTGCGTCCTGGACGGACGTACTGACGATGCTGGTCACGGCCTTGGTCCCTCTTGATACGGCAACATATGTACTGTCTCTGAATTAATCTAAAGCCGTGTAACAAAAAAAGCACCGTCCAAAGTTAAATGCGTGCCACTCTAGCAGCGGTGGAGATCGCCAACAATAATGTACAACACCGAGCGGTGCGTTTTTGCACCTCTTCATGCTAGTTTTTGCTAGTAAGATGCCCCATTTTGCAAGCATACTCAAGACGTGTATACTACTGCACTCTACAAGTCTACAAAAAGGGAAAAGGGCAGCCCATGTTCAATTACCATGTAGAATGCAACTGAAAAATCCACATCAACAGCAGCCAAAACACTGGACTACATCCACATCAACAGCAGCCAAAACACTGGGTTACATCTGTTAATTTGATGGCTCAATTCTTGCTATACAAGGAGAGAAGAACTCGAAGGATCAATATTATTAAGGACATAATGGTATGTACAAATTAATTCGTAGAGTTCAATGCAAAGACACAAAAATCCTCTCTAATCAGATGCAACAAACAGCAATTACTGAACAAGGCTAGCCGCTTCTCAAATCTCAACGATGAACACTAATTCCGGCATATATGCTCTGTAAATTTCTCTAACCAGCAGCGTAAAGCAAAAAACATGGCCATTGATCAAGGCGTCTCTCATGGCGTGTCACGGTTTATTTGGTGCTGCGTCACACCTCATCCGGAGATGCCAACTGCCTGTGTCATGGGAAACTGGTGCCCCTCCAGGCTTGCACGATCGAACGGGCCATCAAGAAGGGAGCAAGCTGCCGCCGCGGCCCACCCCTTCACGGGCTTCCCGCCGGAGTCACGTTCGCCGCCGCCGACGGAACGCGCCGAGCAATGCTGATGCTCGGCGCTCTTGCCGCTCTTCCTCATGAAGCTCAGCAGCTTCCTGAGCCCCTTGGCGAAGTCCTTGTGCGAGTCGGAGGCGGCCGAGAACATCGCCGGCGGCGGCCTCTCCGGGCTGCCCCACCGCCTCCTCGCGCGTGCGTGCGGCGGCAGTAGCTCCGCCACCGACCTCGGGGAGTCCATCGGCGCCGTCGTGTGGAACGGCAGCTCCGACACAGACCGGGAGTGGCGCCGCGCCACCTGCGTGGAGTGATCTTGCGGTGGTTGCCTCGGGCTGCTGCTGGCCACGTCGCTCAGCGGGAGGTCGTGCACCCTCGGCGTCCGCAGCCGCGCCACCGCCGCCCCGCCTGTGCCGCTGCCGCGCCTGAGGAACGGCCTCGGCGTGGCGCTGTCGCCGAAATCGGCGGGGACGCAGGCGACGCTGTTCCGCCTCTGGTGCGACCTCGCCGGAGTACCGCCTGCCGCGGCCCCGCCGGTGCTCACTGTCCTGCTCCTGGGCAGCGCCCCGTTCTCCTTTCTTGGGGTCGTCGGAATGGACACGGCCGGCGTCCTCTTCACCTGAACAACGGCAAGTCGCGCGTAAGCAAACAAAGTCCAACACACGAAGGGAAACGGATGGGAAGAAAGAACCGTGTGCGTGCGCCTACCTCTTGCGTGTCCCGAGCGGCTGCGCACTTGAGAGTAAGCGGGCTCGGCCTGCCGCCACCGGTGCGCGTTCCCCGCGGCCGAGGCTGATGACCCTGACCATTCGCCTGCGGCTGGGCCGACGACGCGGCCGCGATGCGCCTGGCGTCGCGCCGGCGCATGTAGGCGTCGTAATTGCTGCCGCGGCATGTGCCCCACGCGCCGTCCGCGCACTTGAACGCGCCCGCGAGCGCGTCCTCCTCCGCCCGCGCAGCGCGCAGGAGCTTGTACGCCGCGAGCTGCAGCTCCAGCTCGTCCAGCTTCGCCGACAGCGCGTCGTGGCCGAGGCTCGCCATCTCGCGGACAAACTAACAAGCTCGTGCCGAGCCCGGGTTCCGTAAGGCTATATACGCGCGCGATTACCAAGTTGAGGTGTGTCGTGTGTGACCGTGTCGGAGGCCACGGTCTCACGGGGTAAGCCTAACTAATTAGCGAAGCGGCACGAGGGATTTGGATCGGTAAGATCTGGTGGGATAAACTGGTGATTTGGGCTTTGATTTGGTCGCGGCTGATGGGGATGCGGCCGGGGGTTGCTTGACCTGGTGGCGGGGAGGCGTTGGGTTGATGGCAACAACGGCGGCGTACATGGCAGGGCAGCATCGACCTGACCAAGTCCTGGCATCTCGAGAAAACTACGTGATAATAGTCGGAAAGATGCAACGGAGTTATGCTGCTTAGGGGTCTGTCAGATTGGTGTCACTGTTGATCGTCGCGCTTGGTAAAAAGATATCACGACTAACTGAACGTGAAGGGGGTCAGGGTGGCAGAACACTGGATACCCGTGTGGAGTATGCATCCTCCTGGACTGTGCTATTCAGAGCCAGGCTTTGTTCTTGTTAATGAGCTGTGCGTGATACATCAAGCAGCATAAGGTGAATTATGCTTGTGTTGGTACTGTAGGGCTGCATGCAGTTCGGGCCTCGTAAACCACGAACTAGTACGTACGGTTGTCAGTCTCCTTCGATACAGAGCTTTTTTTTTAAAAAAAAAACCAGCTTTACAAATATTTTATTTTAAAGATAGCGCCTCTCTAACTTTATTTCCAATTCTAACCCTTTTTCGTTCAAACCGTAATCCGTGGCATGACTAAACTATACTGTCACGTCACCGACCGCGCGTGGTCAGATCTATCATAATAGCCCTCTAAGACAATACACGTCTATTTTTGAGCTAAATCTTGTCACACCAAGAGTAATGTGACAACACTCATTTACCACGCTGAGATCCGTGGTGCAACAACATGTTTTTACCACGCCACACGTTCTAACGTGATCAAAGATGTCAGAATTAAAAATAAAATTTAAGAAATATTATCTTTAAAATATTTTTAAAAATATATTAAATAATAATAATAATTATTCGATAAATGTGTCTCTCAAGCCTCAAGTAGTACTTTCTAGATGAACTCTTTCATGGACCAATCAAGAGTATGCAGCTCACGTGTGAAACGGTCTTACAACATGGCCATCAGAAACTCGGACTTCGAAAGCTAGGTCGTCAGAATTGACTAGAGAAATCTGACTATTACGGTCTTACCTGCTATTCACTTTGCCGTCAGGTTCGGTGCAGTGCTTTAGATAGCAAAGCATCAATCTCTGGTTAGACTTGTCTCCGTTGCGTTGACGATTTCACCAAATCTTTTTTTTTGCTGGCAAAAAGGAATAAAAGACCATAGCTTAGCTTTGTGGAATGTGGACACAAATTAGGCGGAAATAACATTCCACATCTTCTCTGTGCAACCCCATCTTCACCAATTCTATCATTATCCGGTAACCCTTCACCAACCAACCTGATGCTCGCACATATCTTGACTGCAAATCCGAATTCCTAAGTATGTTGTTGTCGTTGGTCAATCTTAGTGAGAGAAAAAAAAAGATGACCACCAGGCACAACTTAAATAGCAAAACCGAACCTTACTAATTGGTCAATGTTTAAACACCAACCAACCAAGAAGCACAGTATAATCATGTCTGAACTCTAAACAATTCATCTTATATTAGACAGCATTTCCACCAAAAACACAGTAGAACGAGAAGCAATTTACCTGTTCCAAGCAAGAGCAATGCAACAAAGTTTCGGACTAAATATCAAAATTCCTATTTCACAGTAGCACGGTATGCTTAGGAAAGAACAGCCATCACGTCGGATACCCTCAGAACAATATACTCGCCGTCCTCACCCTTGAACTCACTTCCTGCATACTTAGAGTACATCACGTTGCTTCCGGGAGTGATCAACAAGGGCTTCCTGCTGCCATCCTCGCCCAATGGCCCTGGGCCAACAGCTATTACCTGTTTCACAACACATCAGCCCAGAAATGAGATTGACCTTAGTGCTCGATCCTGTAAGTCAAAGCGTCAAGCCAGATATAAGTTATACCACCATAAATACCACTATCACATCCAGGGGATAGAAGACAGGCAAGTAGCACCCAATGGAGAATGCATACAGCGCATGTAGGTAGTGTGGAAAGAATGAATGTAATACACCTACGATGGTAGTCAGACTCACCTTTATGGCATGCCACAAAAGCAGCGCTAACAATGTTTGAGCTTCTAAAAGAAAGTCTTGATTACTATGAATAGCGTTTATATTCAATATGAGGAAAATGAGTCAATATATATATAAGTACACATGTGGTATATATGCAAGAAAAATAATACACATCTAATACCCCCTTTAAACTTATGGTGGATTAATAACATTAAGTTTGGAGAGATAGAAACTGTGCTGATCTCTAGTCTGCGCTTTTGTGAATAAGTCTGGTAACTGAAGTTCTGAATGCACATACTGAAGAGCAACAATCTGATCCTGCGGCTGGGTCCGCATGTAGAAAGCATCAACACCAATATGCTTTGTAAGCTCATACTTCACCGGATTTGTAGCAAATGCTAATAGCACATGTACTGTCAGACAAAAGAGGAGTGGGTGCTGAAATAGAAACACCAAAATCCTCAAGTAACCACCGTAGCCAAGTGACCTCCGCAGTCAACAAAGCTATAACTCGCAACTTTGCCTCAGCACTCGAACGATAAACTGTTGTCTGCTTCTTAGTCTTCCAAACAATGAGAGAACCACCAAAAAAATACAATATACAAAAAGAGACTGGCGATCAGAGTGATCACTAGCCCAGGTAGCATTAGAATATACCTGGAGCTGTAAAGAGCTGGAACAAAGGAAAAACAGACGACAAGTGATGGTTACACGAAGATTTCGTAGAACACGAAGAAGATAACTATAGTGGAGCTGAGTGAGAGTAGAAACAAACTGACTCAAGATATGCACAGGGTACGAAATGTCAGGACGAGTAACACCCAGATAAACAAGACTCCCAACAAGGTGACGATAGAGAGTAGGATCAGTAAGAGGCTCACCATCAGTTGGCCGAAGATGAACATTAAGCTCCATAAGAGTCTCAGCGGTGTGTTGATCCGTAAGAGAAGCACGATCAAGAAGGTCCTGAATATACTTTTCTTGGACAGATAGAAGCCCTCAGGCGTATAAATAACTTCAATGCCAAGAAAGTAGCAAAGATGACCCCAGATCAGACATGAGAAATTGTTCATTAAGATACTCCTTGACAAAAGTGATGAACTGAGAATCATCTCCAGTAATGATCATATCATCAACATATAAAAGGAGAAGCGTCCAACCACAAGGCGAAGTGTGAATAAAAAAAGCAGGATAATGAGCACTGGCGAGAAACCAGCTGTAGTGACAACAGAAGAGAAACGATCAAACCAAGCACGAGGAGCTTGCTTGAGGCCGTAAAGAGATCGGCGAAGGCGACAAACCATACCCTCAAGAACATAATACCCCGATGGTGGCTGCATATAAACCTCCTCACGCAGCTCACCATTGAGAAAGACATTCTTGACATCAAGCTGAGAGATAGACCATGCCTGAAAAGACGCCACAGCAAGAAGAGTGCGAAAAGTGGTCATGTGAGCCACAGGAGCAAAAGTCTCATTATAATAACGACCATACTCCTGCTGAAAACCACGTGCCACGAGACGACCCTTGTAGCGCTCAAGAGAACCATCAGAGCGGGTCTTAACCTTGTAGACCTACTTGCACGTGATAGGAGTAACACGCGCGGGAAGAGGGACAAGATCCCACGTGTCAGTACGCTCAAGGGCAACAATCTCATCTGCCATTGCATGCTGCCACTCCAGATAAACAACACATCACGATAAGAAGTCGGTTCGGCAAAAGCCGCTAAACAAAAGCGCGCAGGAGGCTGAATAGACTGACGATCACGAAGAGCATATCGAGGAGGAGAGGCCGAAGAAGATGACCCATCAGAAGAAGATGGTGCATCAGGAGAATCCCCAACTCGCGGACGACAAGTGTAGTAGAGAGGATAAGAAGGAATAAGGCCAGGAGGAGCCTCTGGAGAGGACGACAGTGGCGAAGGAGACGGTGGAGGAAGCACCGGAGAGGTTAAAGGCTGTGATGGAGGTGTGGTGACTATGGGAGTAATAGGAAAAGTCAGGAAAAAAAGAGGCTCGACAAGAGATGCTGGAGTGGTGGAAGGAGAAGGACGAGAGTAGAAAGGACGAAACTCATCAAAAGTGATGTCCCGAGAAACCCGCATCCGTCGACCAATAGGATCCCAACAACGATATCCCTTATACTCAACGTTGTAGGCCAAAAACGCACTCCAAAGACTGAGCGGTCACTTGGTGCGCTCACGAGGGGTAAGAAAAACATAGCACACACCCAAAGGGGCGAAGACTAGAATAGTCAGGAGTCTTGCCACAAAGACGCTCAACTGACGGGCAGCAGCGTCGGGCTCGATGAGGCGAAGCCAAGGAGGACGAGGCGACGGCCGAGCTCGGGTGAGTCGGCAACTGCAAGGTGGCGGCGGGCTCGATGAGACGACACGAGGACAAGGCGACGCCGATGAAGAGCGAAGCGACGGCCGAGCTCGGGCAGAGGCGGTGGCGGCAACAGCAAGTGAAGCGGCGAAGTCGGCGGCGGCGGGAAGAAAAACCCAGCGGCGGCTCGACGAAAACAAACCCTAGGTTTGCTCTGATACCACGTTATGAATAGCACTTATATTCAATATGAGGCTAATGAGCCAATATATATACAAGTACATGTGTGTCATATATGCAAAGAACTCCTTGTACAATACACATTTAACATTGATCACTGACCAAACATTGCATTAATTATGGGGCTGAGACTGAGCGTAGCACTTCTCCACAAAATGATGTTTTCCCTCCTTTCCTTAAAGCTCGTATGAGTAATTACATTATTAAAATTCAGTACGCATTACCCTCGAAATTTACTAAACATGCTAATGGTTCCACTGATGCTCGCCACAAAAAGTTAAAACCTCCCCCACGAAAAGGATGAATTGTGTGAAAGGATGCAACTGTTGTACAGCTGCTATGTTCATAACGCGGGATTGTAAGAAGTCGTAATAAATAGATATTTAACAAATTATGGTAAATGCTGTATAATATATAAAAATACTCACTGTTCCAACAGAAGGTTTCTCTTTGGTCGCTTGCGTCAATAGCAAACCACCAGCAGTTTTCTCTTCAGCCTCTGCAACCTAATACAAAAGGAGAATGCAAATCCTCTGTAAGTAAAAGATATTTGAGGATGTAATGTCAAAATTCAGAATCAAACAAGAAAGAACGAGCATGGATGCTTGTTAGTGTGCATTATTCAAATGCAGGTTTCTGCTTGGCTAGCTATTCAGGTGCATAGTCACATAGAGAATGTAGCACCACCATTGTCCAATTTGAATCTTTGAAGGAGAAACCATGATGGGACATCTTTTATCGACAAGAGATGATAGGCCGACTACCGCAATGCAATTGCGTATAGGAGATATGGATAACCTTATAGATTGGACATGGTGCAAGTGTTAGACAAGTGCCAAGAAGACTAGCTCAGAATGGAACAGTGGTGGATTGAAGACCCTCAAGCACGACAAGCAGAACGGAAGGGCATAAATAGTATAACATATCAGTACTCTGGACTCTGGAGAGTCTGTCAAAAGAACAAAATAAAGGAGTTCTCAAGCAAGTGTTTACTCTATGATACGGAGTTGGCAAGGCACATGAACAAAGCTGAAAGAGTGCAAAGAACATCACGGAACTTTTGGCCTAAGGAGTATCTTTCTTGCTCTGATGTTGGAGTAAATGACGTATTCTATGCTTCTTTGTTGTGGAGAAACAGATGCTATTCCACTTTTCTAAACTTAATATGTAAGTCATGAGCATTATTTGGTATACATGTAGCCTATCACCTATGCAACTTGAATGTGAAGTTGCTGTACCGAATGGCAGAGGATTTGCAAAAACATCTTGTGCAAAATAGGAAGAGCAACCGCTCAGTCAGTAAAAAAGTGTCACCATATTATTTTTTGGTAAGCATACCTTAATGAGAACACGATCATTCAGTGGCTTCAGATCTTTCACATCATCAGTGTCGAGAATACCAATGATGTCATCTTCTTTCAAAATGAGATGGGCAGACTCGTTGAATTCCAACTCTGTGCCAGTGTATTTAGAGTACACAACTTGTGCACCAACCTGTAACCAGAATACATATTACTTGTCACTGTCAAATTTCACAATTAGTTCACATAGGATAATAACATCATCATATATTCGTATGACTGGTGATGACACCATGGGAGTAATTATCTTCGAGACTAAAACAATGTGATGTTGATCTGAGAAGAAGATTAAGTATAGCAGAAAATCTCTTACAATGTAGGGAAGTTTTTCATATTGCTTTTATCCATGGATGGCAATCCAGTAACAATAATTTAGATGATTAGTCCTCTTTAGTTTTTATTTTAATTTGTAATTACTCATCTAAAGAGGTGTTGATTATATCAGCCTACGCTGCAGGCACTTAGTTGAACATAAAAGTACATACTGGAACACTGATCTCTATGCTGTTGCTGCCTATGCTCCTCCCCTCTCCAACTGCAACAACTTCCCCTCCTTGCGGTTTTGATTGAACTGATGTTGGAAGTAATATCCCTCCAGTAGTTTTATCCTCAGAGGTCTTGATCTTCACAAGTAGCCTGTCTCCTAATGGTTTGATGGAAGTATACTGCAAATTACACAAAGTCCATGAATACAACCGCTTAGGTAAAAAGCAGAGAACTGCGCATTACATGCTCAGAACTTTAATCTGAAACAGCTTACTAGGAAAAAAAAAGATTAAACAGATTGAAACGTAATGAAATTACTAGTGAGCAACAGACATGTTCGACCCACAAAATTCCAAAATAATGTGGACAGATGAACAAGACAGTAGCAGCTTTGCACATGGAAGATATAACAGCGTAACTTTCTCCCCAAGAGGAAAAATGTTACTGTTATGAGTATTGTGTGTATATTGAAGAGCTCCAATGGGCAATATATATAGGAGTACAAAAGATGTATGACATATACAGATAAGACAATACAAAAGAGTCTCTATTCTAACTCCTATTCTAACACCCCCCCCTCCCCCAAATGCAAAGCGTATGCAATAGCATTACATTTGGAAATGGTTGACACTAAACTAGGGAAAATCCAAAATCCGAGTCTTGATCATGTCGTCGTAACATGCAGTTCTTGGAAAAATATATCGATAAAAGATCTCCTATCCAGGATCGTGCAACATCCCATAAAGTACAAGGTGCGAGAGCAAAGTCGACCGTGGCAACACGCCGAAGAAGATGATGAAACCAACAAAAAATAGAGAAGTTGTCAAATCAAGTCAAGAGGAATAGGTAGAAGCATGGCGATGCAGATCGTAGCCCAAGACGGCGGCACCGCAGTGCACAAGAAGCGCAACAGATGCACAGTGCAAAAGAAGCGCGACGCAATGCACAACGGAGGCGCAATGCACAAGAAGTACAATAAAGACGCAGGACGGAAGAAACGCGGCAACCTTAAAAGCTTGTGGCGGCAAATCTGCAGCGCTCGAAGAAAAGAGTAGCTACTGCCATGCAAATAAATTTATATGCTTCTATGACTGACAATAAATTTGTGGACTCGCATGACTCAGACGAACTCAAAGATAGAGTGGTAGGACTTGGATGGACGCAACGGAAGAAAACGACACAAAGAAAGAAAGGACTCAAAAAAGATAGCCAGCAACTTGATTTTCCTTCACGGCGTGAGCGGCTTGCTTCTTGACAGCGACGTCCACGTCGTGGAAAGAAACAGCAGATCGAAAGCGATCATCTCGTTCGAGGCTTGCTTTTTCTTCATGGTAGAATCTTTTCATTTGGTTTTGCTGTTCCACGATCGAGATGTCGAGAAAACAATAAAGCAATGCCAACACGTTTTGACGGCGAAGTGATGCCAATGAGAAAACCGGATCTAGGACGAAGCGATGTCGCTGCGTCTTGACTTCGTGGACAACTTGGCGGACACAACTCCCAACTCGAATCTGGTATCCGCGTCCGAAGCAACCAAGAGCCCAAGACCGATCACGTTTCTTCATGGCAGAGAGATAACGACGTCCATGAAAGCGACATCCTAAAACGAAAACGAGGACGGCTCCAGACGCAGACAAAAATCATCTGGCGGGAAGCAGGGCGGCGACTGGAGAGGATGATCCAGCGGCGACAACGAGAGGCCGCCCCTGGGAGCAAAGATCGGTCCTCCTGGGGGCAGCGGCAGCGGACAACGGATAGAGGCTAGGAGGCGGCAGCCGCTATGGTAAACCCTAACCTTGGCTCTGATACTATGTTATGAATATTGTGTGTATATTGAAGAGATCCAATGAGCAATATATATAGGAGTACAAAAGTGTATGCCATATACAGATAAGCCAATACAAAAGAGTCCCAATTCTAACTCATATTCTAACAGTTAATAAACATAAATAGATTTGAAGTGCAATGAATGCCAGCAATCTAGTTCAATTGTTGTCGATCAGCTTTCGAAAAATAAAACAGCAGTTTTGGGGATCACTGAAATATAAACTTCGGATTCAAACTTTGAAAATTCCATCGGAACTAACTGAGATCAGGCGGTAACACTACTGAAAGGGTGTGTGTAGTAAACTAGTAATTGCCTGGACAGTAGAGCAGTCTGAACTTTTCAAACTAAGATAGTAAGGGCCTTAATATGTACCAACACTAAAAATGCAGGAAGCTATATCTATAGAGAGACTCCAAGCATGTAGAGAGAGAACATATTGCTCATAATGCATCAATTAAGTTCTGTACTATAATTTGTGCACTAAAACAAGTTAGGCTGTGGCTCTGTGCTTTCTAGTATAATTGCAGAAGGTCTTCTGAACACAGTACATCCTTCACGAGTAACTAATACATCACAAATCTCCTAAATCACGATTCTGAGGTTTCATTGGGCAGTAAATACTTCTGGCTTACTAAAAGCTCGAGATTTATCTGATCAGCAAGCTCCACCAAACCAAACCCAGACCACCAAATGCCCCTTGTAACCATAAAATCTCACCACACACAGCACAGACCGATAGCAATTTTGCTACCTTGGGCGACACAACCATGGCGGCCCTCACTACGAGCCCCCGGAACCTCCGCCCCCTCGACACGGCAAGCGAAGGCAGCAGGTGGAGCCCATCCAGCGACGACGGCTTCGCCACCGCCGCCGACGCCACCTGCGGCCCAGACAGATGCACCGACGCCATGGCACCTACCAAAAAACGGCAAACGACTCACAAAATCACACCGCATACAACAGCAAACTGCACAAAAAAAAAAGTTAGCTTCCGAAGCAAAGAAACGAGAGGCGCATACCTACCGCAAAATTTACCTGATCGCGCGTGAGAGAATCGGAGAGAGAAGGTTTGGAGAGCGGAAGAACTGGAGACAGGGGGCTGAGCTTGGGATAAGGGTATTATCAGCACTCACCGAGAGTAACTGTGCTTGGATTGTTTATGTTTAGGAGAGGAGGAGAGGAGGCCGCCGGATTGTTCTAGAAGGTGGGATCCCACGGGCGGGGCTTCGCCAAGATTCGGACTCTCGGAAACCATCCGTGCTGGAGGATTAGGGATTTTGGAGGTGAGTAGGCTGACAGTGGGCCCCACCGTGATGGTTTGCTCCGCGAATGATAAGAACCGTTTCTCAGCCCGGCCCATCACGGAGAATAGATCGCAGATAAAATTAGCGATCGTGGCCCACACCAATATACTATCACGGAAATGGGCCGCGGATAAGGAAACGCGATCATCCGCGGCCCTGGCCCTTCTCTTGTGCTGGACTTCAGACCACTCGCCTCGACCAAGTGGCGCTTCTCGGAGAGCGCCCCGACGTCCACGCGGATGCGTCCGGCGTCGTTACGTGGGCCGCCATGGCCCATGGTCACCGCCTCACCGGCCAGGCATGGGAACGCCAACCAATACGTGATGTGGACGCCAAGGCGGCAACCAGACCAGCAGTAACAATTTGCAGAAGCCGTTGCTATGCAAATGGATCGATCACCATTTATTGAGCAAACGATATGCGCTCATGTCGGAACCGAATCCGCTGATCCAGACCTTCTGTTTATTTCTGTATTAGTCTTAGATCAGTAGTTAGTGCATACAGTGAAAACATCGTTGATAACAAGTTCGAATCACGAAATAAAATTAATAGACAACTGAGTACCAGCCTTATGACCACTTATTACAAAAGAGGTCAAAAGACCTTGAGTCTTATAGCGGAAACAGCAAAATGATAAACTCCGAGTGATTACTCATCAAATTGCCCACCGGCATTCAACAGGAGAGTGCAACCTAGTACTCCAGGTGCCCTTCATCAAACCCGCAGGCGTAGAAGTTGTAGTCGTTCTCGGCATCATTGAAGACTTCTGAGATATGGTTGGAGTGTAGCATGTCAGTACATAAAGTACTCCGCGAGTCTTGGGAAAGATGCATATGCATAGCTTCAACAATTAGGCTTATAGAGTTCTTTTGCACAAAGTAATATTTTATGTTTAAACATTTTTAATAAAGGCACATTTGACAAACGAAGATTCAATAATTGAAATAATTTGATTCTCTAGTGAAGGTTCTAGCTACCGGTCACTAGCATTGAGGCTCTTCCGCCAAGCTTTCAAGAGTAGGGCTCTAGCTGTCCAACTGGCTCTAACTACCAGGGCAACAATCCAATATTTCCAACTACTCCTTAATTCCAAGTATTACTTTAAAAATGAAATCAAAATGTATCATGTGAAAATGCACATTGCCCACCCTTGACTGTGGGCATGGCTATTCAAATATGTTTACACTCTGCAGAGGTTGTACAACTTAATTCACACGAGATAATCAACTTATAATATTACCTGACACACTTCCGAAGGTGTGCAACTAAGTGATTATCTCAGAACTTTTACAATACTTTATCCTAACATTAGCCCGCCCGATGAGCTTAACCCCAAGTCATGAACGTCATTTATCATCGACTTGAAGCTCACTGTTGCGAGGGATAACTTGTCCGGACGTCAATTACCATCGCTCAACACAAGCCCCGACAGACATGGACGTCAATTACCATCACATGCACTATCTAGGTAACTCCTACCATCTATAGCATGCGGGCTAAATGTCTGGATTTACTAAATTATTCAGCCAGGTCCTTCCCATTAGGACATGTGGTTGCACGATTTTGCTAAGTTTGGATAGTCACAAGCGTCGATCCTTAATCGACCAGGGCGAGATAAACAAAACTCATGCCACTCACCCTAGTCTAAAACAATTTTCCACCATTTTATTTTATTTTCCAATTACTGGCATTACCTAATGTCGTGCATTTTCCAAACTAAAGCATAATAGGTAATAATGGTTTCCCCCAGAGGTGACGATAAGTATGACTAAGAAATTATACCACATTTAACTATTCAACAATGTTGTAATCAATATTGCGAAATTATTATGCTAGGGTTACAAAGGTATAGGACAACAATTATCAAGGGAAGATATTAACAATTTGGGTTTAACTAGCAACCTACAATTTAAACTCATCATTTTATGTGAAATAGCAATGAGTAATACTTTAAAAATTGAAAACATAATTTGAGAATCATATGCATAGAATGTTCAAATGAGACTCGCCTTTGTCAAAGGTTGGGGTCACTACGTCTGGTTGGTCAAAATTAACTTCAGCGACGTTAGACTCTAAACGCGAAACGAGACAAATAAATAACAGAAAACAAATAAAATTCAAAGATTATAAAACTAGCATCGATAGAAAGATATTGAATTTAGGAACAAGAATCGACAGAATCGAAGTTCGTATGAAGGAGAATGAACATCCGGAAGTTTGATTTTCACATGAAATGATAAAAAATCTGAAAATGCACTATTCTAGAATTCATTGTTCTAATATTTATTACTCAAAGCCACTGTGTATGACAACTATGGACTACTTGCTAGTGAAGGAGAGGAAGGGATAGAAGGAATGACAAGTAGTGGGCCATGCCTGTCATTGAGTTCAATAGAACAACAGAGAGCAGACGTCAGAGCATAAGAAAAGAGGAAGGAGGAGGTGCAGGACAAGTCCGGCCCTAGAGAGTCAAGCTAATGTCACACTTCAGACATCTGCTGGTAGAAGTCATCCACGATGGCATCGAGCTGCTGAAGAGAATGCGCTTTGTGCACGACTGATAGGTACATAGCATCACTCGTCGGCTGGTAGTGAGCTCGGAGGCACTCCAACGTAAGTTGTGTCGTCGCAGCTCCGCCACATCCATGGAGATGGCCACGGGCATGCTATCTACCAGGATGGCGGTAGCACGAGTCTCGACATACTTCCATCGCTCGTAGGCATGTAGGGCCTCCTCTAGGGCACTAGAAGGAACAGCAGGCAGAACTGGTAGTTTAGGGCGAGGCGGACGGGGTAACTAGTCGGTGAGATGATCCCAGAGACACTGGCTGTTGAGGTGAATCATAAGGTGAATAGCCCACTCCTAGAAGTTCATCCGATTGAAACGAACTGAGGGGAGTAGGATGGCGAAAGAGACACCTACGGTAGCCATCCGAAGCAATGGAGCAGATCGGGCCAAAACTGGAATCGGGGTGGCCGCAAGTGGCTAGGGCATCCGGATGTGGCCCGGGTAGCGGCGGCAACTGGAGCTGGCCGGGCGGGCTGAGCCGGCACAGGAGTGGGCTGGATCCTCGTGCGTGAAGCAGAGGAGCGACAGCGGAGTGTTGTGATGCTACGCGAAGAGGTCAGCAAGAGCTCTTGCGACGGGGATGCCAGCAAGGTCGAGCTAATTAACTGAAATTAGGAATAATTTTTTTTTAAATGTAATTTGATTTCCTTACAAAATTTGAAGTAAAATCCATAAATAATAAAATTTGGAATAAATTAAACAAATTTATTAATTTGATTTGTATACGAACTCCAATAAAAATATTAAAATATTAAATAAAAATAAAAATTATATCGATGATAACACGAATGGTGTCAGAGGAGACACCAAATAAACCATCATGTACACTCTTGAGGGCTACAAATTCACACATTTATCGGAGAAAAAACAGAAAGATCTACACCATTGATAAGAGTGGGTCCAAATTATAACGGTTTAGATTAAAAGGAGTATGTGGCAAGTACAACAAACTAAAATTAAAAAAATAGCAATTTGATTTCCATACGAATTCCTAAGTAGAATATATAAATAACTATATTTTGAAAAAAAACCAAAATTGGCAATTATATTTTTACCCTCTCTATTTCGTTATATTTGTCCACAGCCTACCATGCGCACAAACCAAGGAAGCACTAAATCTAAGAAAATACTTAATACGAAATGACCATACATTTCCCTATTAAATGGTATCCTACAACCACTTAACCTCTTCCAAAGTATTTAAGTAGGGGTAGAGAGAGAGAAAAATTACAATAACTAGACTCTAGATTCCCTCGATGGACAAATATACTGAAATATATATTTCCGAGGCCATGAATAAATATGGCAAAACGGATGGAGTATACAAAATCCAACCAAAAACTGACTTAAATTCGGAATAAATAATTAAATAAAAAATAAAGATTTGATTTCGATATAAAATCCATGGTAAAATCCTTAATAACTGTAATTCGGAATATATATCAATTGAATTTGTATACAAATTCTAAGAAAAAAATGAATTTTAGAATAAAAAATAAATAAAATATGTAATATGATTTCTAAACGAATTCCAAAGTAAAAAAATTCAATAAAATTAGCAATTTGATTTGTATACGAACTCAAATGTAAAATAATGGAAATTTTGAATAAAAATTAAAGTGATAGCGAGGATAGTACGAATGGTGTTGGAGGAGACTACGAAAGAGTGCAATGACATCGGCATGTCCTACAAGAAGACACAGACTCACGGGAAGCAAAGAGCTGAGGTGGTGGCGATGGAGATGAGGACAATGTCGTGCTGCTCACCTTAGCCGTTCAACGAGAATAATGTCGTGTTGCTCGCTGGAGCTATTGAAGAGAAAGTTCAGAGTTGAAGGAGCCAAGTGTTGTGATGACAAGTGGTGAGCGTGGGTGTTGTTGAAGAAATTAGTGGCCGAAGAAGCTAGATGATGGGGAAGCCCTAACAGAAAGGAGATGAAGTTTTTGCATTGAAAACAAACTATGGACGATATGAGATGATCAGGTAGCCAGAAGCGTATCATCACTAGTGAGGGGCACAACATCACCGCGATGGCGAGAAGATTCTCTATATCGTTAGACAATAACTAAAGCAGACATGCTGGCATCAGTGAAGATGGGAGGTCGTCATAGTTAGTAAGGAAGTCACGGTATTGATTTGGCCAACGTTGAAGAAGAGTAGCGGCCGGCACGAGAGAAGATGACATCGTGCATGTATAATAACATGCATGAATATATACATTCAGAAGAGTAGCGGTCGGCACGAGAGAAGAGGACATCGTGCATGTATAATAACATGCATGAATATATACATTCATGCATATGTATTAATAGAAGCATAAGCGTACAAAAGCATAGAAGAAAAAGCTTGAAATAGAGATGACGCAGTCGTAAGGAATAGGCTCGAGGCCACTGGATAGAGCGTGACAAGTGTCTCGGCATGTATCAATGATGGTTCCATATATACACGTGTTTATGTAGCAACGGTTAACATTAACTAATAATTTGAGAGAAGTTGAAGATAACTATGTAGTAAAGTGTTACATTGGAAGGGATAACATCTGAGAAAGATCGGTCAAGATTTGAAATAAATCTAGTAGTTTTGCCGAAAATAACGTTGATTTGTCTCCGAGCTACGCCATGCTGTGGCTAATTTGCGCCAACCTTGGCCACTTTATAATTTGCTCTTTTAAGAAAACTTACACTGATGTGTTTTCCCCCCTAAAAGGAAGGGGGGAAAGCTAGTTTTATGCACGGAACCAGTTTAAGCATAACCTTAAACTAACGAGGAAATGTGGACTTAAGCATAAGCTACACGTACTTCGACGATCTTTTATTAGCGAGGCAGGGAATATTCAAAGAAAAATGGATATTGCACTGCTGTAAACTACTACTGTAAATCAGCCGAGGACCAAAAGCTAATGAACGGTGGACGGAAAACACACGGAAATTAAGAGAAAACGATACCACAACATTACATGATCATTACATTATTCGAAAACACAATTTTAAAGGCATACGTTCCAATAAATCAAAAGGACCGAGTATATTTTCTATTAAACATACAAATCCTCAAACATTAAGGAGCACATGTAAACATGAAATAATAATGAACGGAAGGAACATGCACACAACCATGGTCGGAACTAGTTGGGCCCACCCGGTGTCCTGAGCACATGTAAACATGAAAAAATAATGAACGGAAGGAACGTGCATACAACCATGGTCGGAACTAGTTGGGCCCACCCGGTGTCACAGGACACCGGGTCCCTTTAAAAATAGTAAATATTATCGTGTATATACTATGTGTGTATCTCTTTGTTCAAAAGCTGTGCACTCTGATCCAGTCTAACCTCCGGTCTCTTGCAGTTTTTTATCGCATAAATTACTATTTAGTATAATTTTGTTTGAAAATTATATATGTTGTTATATGTATATTGAAGTGGTGAATCTCGATCATTTTCATTCTAGTTCCGCCCTGCACACAACGTTCCATAAAATATTAGAGGAAGGCAATGCAACCATCCGTTGCAACGTATATGACACATCAGTCCCAGTTGACCTAAAAAGCCAAACTGCTGTGAGCACGCGACTCCAGCAGCAGTGAACGGACGGCATGTGCTTATATTGTTGAACTCTTTTGTTCTTTGGATTGGATCTGGTGTTCTTAAGAGAGAAACCGAGAAAGAGAGAGAGAGATTAGGGTTTCGGGTTTACCGTCCGATGTAGAAGAGGGGTTAGTCATGGTCGATCCGAGGTGGCGGTGGTCGATCCAAGGTGGCGGTGGTCGATCCCGTCGGTAGAGGCGGCGGTGGAGCTTCCCGTCGCTTCAGCGCCCCCTTCGGATCAGACTAGGGTATGTAGGTTAGGGTTTGTGGCGGCGGCACGGTGAACCTCGGTCATTTTGTGCCGCCCCGGCCCCCACCTCTATATATGTGGCGCTGGCGACAGGGGCCCACCAGCCTAATGGGCTGGGCACCCCTGATCAGGGCGCGATCAAGTGGGGTTGGGCATTTGGCCGTTGGGCAAAATGCCCGAGATCATTCTAACATTCTCCCCCTTGATCTCAATCTATACTTTATCTTTAATTACTTTTGACTTTACTCATTCCATCACAGATTGGTGCATAGAACATGTCTCATCGTCACGGTCAATTGCCGATAGATTCAACAGCTACAATACATCTCCTTGTTCTGAAATAGTTACTTTAAACTTTTGAGCCATCTTTTAGTCCAGGAATCATAGGCTTTCCCTTAAACCCATGACGGCTATATGTTCTTTGAACACGTTGGGTGGCAAGCCTTTAGTAAGCGGATCCGCTAACATCTTTGCGGTGCTTATATGCTCAAGATTTATAATTTGATCCCGAACTTTATCTTTCACAACATAGTACTTTATGTCAATGTGTTTGGCAGCACCATTTGACTTATTGTTGTGGGCATACATTCTTCTTTGGTTCATTATCGCGAGACAACTTAAGTGGTCTATTGATGTCGTCAACCACTTTTAAGCGGGTATGAACTTCTTTAGCAGTTTCACTTGCCCAGTAGCCTCATAACATGCTACAAACTCGGCATACATTGTGGACGATGTAGTGACGGTTTGCTTTGAGCTTTTCCACGATATAGCTCCTCCTCCGAGAGTGAACACATATCCGGATGTCGACTTTCTATCATCTCCATAAAATCGAATCAGTATACCCCACTATATGGAGTAAATCGATCTTACATATGTCATCATGAGGCCTTTTGTTCCTTGCAAATAACATAAGACTTTCTTTATCAATTTCAATGTTCTATTCGAGATTGCTCTGAAATCGCCAAGTAACCCAGTAACAAAAGCTAAGTCGTAGGCGTGTGCACACTTGAGCATACTGTAAGCTTCCGACAGCTGAAGCATATGGAACCGCTTTCATTTGATCGATCTCATACTAGTTCCTGGGGCATTGAAAATCCTCATATCTGTCGCCCTTGACTATAGGTGCAGGTGAAGGACTACATTTATGCATCCCAAATTTCTTTAAGACTTTCTCTATATATGTCTTTTGTGATAGTCCCAATAGCCCTTTGTTTCTATCCCGGTGAATTTCGATCCCTAGAACGAACGAAGCTTCACCAAGATCTTTCATATCAAAGTTTGAGGACAAAAACTTCTTTATCTCCGATGTGATGACATCACTACTAGCCAAGAGGATATCATCCACATCTGAGATTAGGAAGATAAACTTCCCATCTTTAAACTTTGTATAGACACATTGTCCTCTACATTCTCTTTAAACCCAAATTTTCTTATTGTACTGTTAAACTTCAAGTACCTTGTCTTGAAGCTTGCTTTAACCCATAAATCGATTTCTTTAGGCGGCATCCCATTCTTTCATTTCCTTCCACGACAAAACCTTTCGGTTGTGCCATGTAAACATTTTCCTCCAAATCCCCATTAAGAAATCTTTGTCTTTACATCCATCGATGTAACTCTAAATCATAATGTGCTACTAATGCCATTATGATTACGAAGAATCTTACAGAGACTGGAGAAAAGGTCTCATTGTAATCAATCACTTCTCTTTGCGTAAAGCCTTTTGCCACAAGTCGCGCTTTGTATCTTTCTACATTCCTTGGGAGTCAAGCTTTGTTTTGTAGACCCATTTCTGACCCTCTTGTTTTGGCTCCTTTAGGAATAATTTCCAAGTCCCAGACTTTATTAGCCTTCATGGACCTCATTTCCTCTTCCATGGCCTCAAGCCATTTTGAAGAATTTTCGCTTCTCATGGCTTCTTCAAATGAGGTGGGATCATCCTCCATTTGAAATTCCTCTGTATGATAAATCTGATAATCATCAGAAATAGCTGATCTTCTTACTCTTTGAGACCTCCTCGGGGCCTCCTCATTTGGTACATCTTACTGCTTGAGGTTTTGTTGCTCCCCTCATTTGTGGCAATGGGTTCTATAGGATCCTGAAGAACGGGTTCATCATTCTCATTCATTGTTGCCACAGGAGGAACAATAACAGGTGCTGGCACCACAGTGTCTTGTACCGTCGGTGCAGCGACAGCAGGTAGTGTAAAGAGTGGCTCTTGAATCATCGGAGTGGGCACATATACCCGCTTCTCTTCAAGATCAATCTCTCGAGCTACCATGCTCCCCCTCATCATTTCATCCTCTAAGAAGACAGCGTGTCTCGTTTCTACAAACTTTGTATATCATGTGCGGACGGTAGAAGCGAAAACCTTTTGACTTTTCGGTAGCCAATGAAATGACAACTTCATTGTTTTGGGATCAAGCTTCCCAAGGTTTGGGTTAAACACTTTAGCCTCAGTGAGACTCCCCACACGTAAGTGGTTTAGTGAGGAGCTCTTCTTGTCCACAACTCAAATGCGGTGTTTTGGGCACCGACTTACTAGGCACTCTATTGAGAATATGAATGGCGGTTTTCAACGCTCCATCCATAAACTCAATGGGAGTGTGGAGTAGCTCATCATGCTTCGCACCATATCCATCGAGTGCGGTTGCGTCTTTCGGCTACTCCATTTTACCGAGGTTCGCTTGGGTGTAGAATCTTGGGCCACTATGCCATTTTCTGTAAAACCTTGCAAAAGGTCCAGGAACTTGTCCATGTGGGGTATGTCGACCGTAGTACTCCCCCCCACGATCAGATCGAACTATCTTAATCTTTAAATCATGTTGGTTTTCAACTTCAGCCTTAAATATCTTGAATTTATCCAAGGCTTCATTTCTTTCTTTGATTGGATAAATATATCCATAACGGAGTAATCATCCGTGAATGTTATGAGCGAGTCATATCCATCCACCCTTTTCACGGAAAAGGACCACAAATGTCGTGTGTATAATTTGTAGAACTCTGTGCTTCTTTTTGCGTCTTTCTTAATTTTCTTTACATATTTTCCTTTAATGCATTCTGCATTGTTCTAAGTCTCGAGAACTCTAATAGAGGAAGAATTTCATTCTTAACTAGTCTTTCTATTCTCCCCTCGAAATATGGCCTAAGCAGCGATTGCCATAATTTGACGATTCATTATGAGTTCTCTTTCGTTTTACATTTTACATTCGTAGAGCGAGGATTCAATCACTTTCGCACGCGACGTTCCCATTATCGCATACGACATTCACATCATCACATAATGATAACAAATAAAGCTCATTTTGTAATATGGCAAGACCAACACATTCTTTATTAAATTTTATTTCACACTTGCCATTTCCAAAATTACAATCATAACCATCTTTGTCCAAATTTGAAACACTAATCAAATTCCTCTGTAAAGAGGAACAAAAAGAACATCTCTAAGTAAAAGATTGGAGCCATTAGCTAACTCTAATGAAAGATCGCATAACGGCTTCAACTTCGACTTGGACTCCATTTGCAACTTTAATGCATCTTTCGTTTCTTTGCGTAGTCCTCGTCGAGCGGAATCCTCAGAGAATTAGCAACATGAGCAGTTGCTCTGAGTCAATCCACCAAGTGGATTTTGAATATTGTACATACAAGCATTCATTTATGAAGGTAATAATGTTCTCACCTTTCTTTGCCATTATCATCTTTAAGTAATCGTGAGTTCTTCTTGTAGTGTCAGGTCTTCTTGCAGATGAAGACAACGATCTTTGTCTCTGACAAATTTATTACTGTTGAGGTTGATGGATGGAGGTTTTTCCCTTGTTCCTTGAGAAGGAGAGTCTTGTTGAAGTTCTTTTCTTGTTATCCTTCACATAGTTGATAGATCCACCATGTGAGGATTTAATTCTTTCCTCCTCTTGAACACACATAGCTATGCACTTTTCTAAGTCCCATTTATCAGTCGCATGTTGTAGTTGACAACAAAGGTGTCAAACTTTTAAGCAAGGAAGCAAAAATCAAGTGAATAAGGAACTCATCCTTGAGAGCCAAATCCATTGGTTTAAGCTTGGATGCCAAGTTGCTCATCCTTAGTATGTGTTCTCTTATTCCCGCCACCACTGAATACCTTTACTGTTACAAGTCGCTTAATCGGTTTGTGTAGCATAAGTCTTTGAAGAGCGATGGAACTCTTTATTTTCTCAAGGTACTCTTTGCGATGTCACACTCTGCGATTGAGCCCACAATTGCAGGCTCAATCGTGTTCTTTATCACAGCCAAACATTTCTTGTTGGCAGTGACCCACTTTTTATGATCAAGATCATATGACATTTTTATGGGAGCAAAGTCCCTCTGTTTGATCTGCCAAGCAGCATCATCCTCATTTGCCTCCCTCACCGGTGCCACAGCTCATGAGGACACGGTGTCTTGACTACCGATCCACCTCAGCTAAAATGAAGGCCAGGTCAATCTTTTTCTTCCATTCACCGTAATTGTCTCCTTTGAGAACCGGGATATCTCTGATGTAGCCCATCAAAGAATATCCTCCTGAAAACACAATCCATATATAGTGAGAACATTTATAATAACAATAACTGCATGCCTTAGTTTCAACGTTGGTTAAAATTAAAACATACAATTTTATCTATACATTAAATCTATATCACCGTTGGCAGAAATAGAAATAATGCATAAAAACATCAATTAAAATTATAATCATTATTATCAACGTTGGTTCAGAAAATAACAATATCATAATTCACAACAATTCTTAAAAAAATTAAATTCTCCCGTTGGTTCGAATTTAATTAAAAGAATTAATCAACATTTAACTTTTGCAGCGGAAACATAAAATTATTCTAAAATAATTCATTATTCAGAAGCATTATACTGTACACATTTAATCTCTGAAAAACAACACGTTGGCGCAAAAATTTACAGAGATTTTATTCAATTTTCTATCAAATTCATTCAAATAATACTTCTGAAAATAATTAAATCCTATTTTGGGATTTTACTGTTCATAACCGGCCGATTTACTATGCAAAACCGGCCATTCGGCCCGTTAGCGCGGCCACGGCCCATGGCGGCCCGTTCGCTTCGGGCCGCCTCTCGTGCTCCCGCGCCGCAGATCACAACTGGGGATCGGGCGGAAAAGGCCTGCGCAGAGGCGTCGCCGTAGCGTCCTTCGCTTCCGTCGGATCGCGCATCCGACGGTTGAAAACCCAGCGCAAAAACGCGCCATCGCCGCTTCGCTCATACGATCTTAACCGTCGATTGTGATCCGATGGCTCGTGGCGTTCGGCGGAACAAAACCATGAACGGCGCCCGTGAAACCTAATCTCATTCGTTCCCTCTCTCTCTCTCTCTCTCGCTCGGAGCGCGAAGAAACGAAGAAGAGGCGGCGGGCGCCATGTGAGCCCTTCGCCGGCGCGCGCGCTCCCCGAGAGGAGCGCGCGCCTTCAGCGGCTCGTGTCGGCGCCCTTTTCACGCCCAGGGCCGGCGCTTCGGGGCGACTTTGGAGCGACGGCGAGCCACGACTCGGCCGGTCTCGCGCGAACCGGCGACGACGACGGCAAGCTCACGGCTCGCCCGACCCTCCCTTACAGCCAGGTAAGACCCGATCTATTAGATCTAGGGTTAGGGTTTCTTTTGCTTTTCTTTTCTGTTTGTTTATCTTTTGGATCTTTGCCGTTCTTTTATGGCTCTGATACCATTGTTGAACTCTTTTGTTCTTTGGATTGGATCTGGTGTTCTTAAGAGAGAAACCGAGAAAGAGAGAGAGAGATTAGGGTTTCGGGTTTACCGTCCGATGTAGAAGAGGGGTTAGTCATGGTCGATCCGAGGTAGCGGTGGTCGATCCAAGGTGGCGGTGGTCGATCCCGTCGGTAGAGGCGGCGGTGGAGCTTCCCGTCGCTTCAGCGCCCCCTTCGGATCAGACTAGGGTATGTAGGTTAGGGTTTGTGGCGACGGCACGGTGAACCTCGGTCATTTTGTGCCGCCGCCCCACCTCTATATATGGTGGCGGCGGCAGGGCCCTTGACCTAATGGTGGGTGCCCCGATCGTAGCGATCAAGTGAGGTTGGGCATTTGGCCGTTGGGCCAAATGCCCGAGATCATTCTAACATATATATGTATGTTGATGGTCAAGTAGAATTAACCACCGGCTAGTAACTCCTAACTTCTTACCAGTAGAACTGACTAATCAACAGTAAATTATTTTCGCTTTGAAGCTACGAGTACACTAGTACCATCCATGCATCTCCCGTCTTCACCTATGAAGCACGGACACACTACTTTACTGTTGTATCCGTGTTAAACACGGTGTCCAATCTGACACACCGGTAGGCCTACCAATTTTAATTTTCAAAATTACTAGCATGTGTCATACACAGCCCAGCCGGCCTACCACTCGTGCGCATAACCTAGCCTCCGCCACTGTCAATCCCACGACTCGTGCGCATAACCTAGCCTCCGCCACTGTCGATCCCAATCCCCACGCTCTCCCACACACCGCCTCCTCCCCAAATCCCCATCGCCCTCCTCGCGCCCACATCGTCCTCGCTGCATCGCCGGCTCACCACGCCGACCAGCTCCTGCACCTCCTCCCTCGCGCAGTCCCTCCCTCGAGCGTCCTCCTCCCTCGTGCGCCTTGCTACCTCGCCGGGCTGCCGGATCGCTGCGCCGCCACGGCTCCAGCACCTCCTCCAACGCATCGCCGGCTCCTGCATCTCCTCCCTCGCACCACCGACTCCCGCACCTCCTTCCTTGCATCACCGGCTCCCGCACCTCCTCCCTTGCTCAGCCCCTCTGTTGAGAGCCCTCCTCCCTCCCGCAGCCCCTCCCTCGAGACCCCTCCTCTCTCACGCGCCCTACCTCTCCGAGTCTCCGGCAAGCCAGCTCCCTCACGCGCCGTCCATCTCCAAGCCACCAGCAGTTGGCAAACCACCTCCACCGGGCGACAGACACCGAGCAACCTCTCTCTCCCAGTAAGTGATGCACTTGTTCATGCTCTTCGGTCTCCTCTTCACCTTGATTCAATTAGAGGCACAGATTCTACTCTTCAGTCTTCACCATGATTCATGCCAGCTGTCTATTCCTATTCTCTAAATAAATGAATATAGTGATGCACTGATGCTCTTCACCATGATTCAATTAGATGTTTGCAATCGTAAATTGATGATTAGCTGATTGCTTGTTCTTATATTTTTTTGATTGCTTGTTTTTCATCATTCTAGAAAAATAGAAACCGATAATTCTTATTTAAGTTTAACTTGGCTACTTGTTAATTTTTATCACTTATCACTTATCATTTATCAATTGTTGTTGCTCTATTGCTTTGATCGTTCAAGAATCAAGTATATATGTTATCTTTGTAGTCTTTCTGGTCATGTTACTTCTTTTTTCCCAGGTTAATGAAATTCTGATTTTTGGAAATTGTATTCATACGAACAATTGAACATATCATGAATTGACTAAAAGAAGAATGATGAGGCAAGGGTCATCTTTGAGAGATACATATTCCGAGTTTACTTTACACTCTACATTATTTTAGTTTGACAAACGTGAAGAAACTTTAAAAAAAATACATATATGTAATTTATTCTTATTATTTAAATACATATAGTCGTGTCGCCATATCGATATTTTTTAGAAAATAACGAATCCATGTGTCGGTGTCGTGTCAACTTATCCATGTCCGTGCATAGATCACCACAAATTAATTCCCTCTTAATATCTAGCCAGGGCTCATATCTCCTGCTTTATTGTCACTTCTTGGCCTAACCCGAGCCAAGATTTGTCACCTGTATCTTTCTTGGACGAATCAACAGAGCTGTTAACTTGGTACGGCGCCTTTGCAGTTATCCTGCAGGAAAAGACCATGGAAAATGTCAGGATCCTAAACTTAATCCCACAGTCATCTAAGAGCAACTGTTTTCCTTCACACACAGTTCTAAAAGCAACGCGGTTACCTGCCCTTTCTCTTCTCAAGGAACCTATGGAGTGAGTTTCTCCTTGCTAAAGGCAGGTCTGCAACAGAGCAAAAATTTAACCTTTGTCACCGGCAGTGTTGTAAGGATTTCACATGAAAGCTTAACATCAAGTTTTGAGTCAATTCTTGATCTACATTTTTCACATATAGTAGCTACTGTGTATAATAAAAGTTTACGAACCCTTAATTAAGTTGCATCAGTTAGTATTGTCATGGTACAACTGCAAAAGGGAGAAGAATTAGTACCAGAAAGATTGTTCTGTGCAGGTCGGGGCAGGCTCTGCGGTGCTGCGCTGCTGCTGGTCTTGTCCACGCAATCGCCTATGTTCACCATTTGCAACAGATCCTTGACCTTGGTGGACGGGAAGTTGTCAAAGACGACCACTTTTCCACCGTAAAAGATGGTCAGCTGTTGCGCCTCCTCTCCGGCTGCCTCCCTGGAAGAACCAAAAAGTTGCTACGGAGTTACTAAATTTTGACAAAGCAGGACCTATCTTATCAGTGAGCATCCGCAATAAGAAACATGCTTTCTGCTGTTCCGAGAATGGGTCTTTTAAGTCAGGAAAGGGGAGAGAATTTGCCTTGTGTTTTCGTCATATTGCTTGTCAGTTGGGGCCTTGAGAGGTGGGTCAATGCTAGCTTTCTCGAGGGAGAGCTCCACGGAGTCTGAAGTGCGCGGCTCGCACGCAGTTTTTGCTGCGTTTGGCTCCTCGGCCGGTGCGTCGAGCCCTGACAACAGGTTGATGGTGGTCGGCGGCCGGAAAACCCCTGCAACTAAAGATGAACAGCCGTGTAAATATGTCTGATAAATAATTAAAAAGTCGTTGCTAATTGCATGGAACACATTACAACAAACCAATCAACACAAAACAAATTAATAAGCTTAGCCACAGCAACAGACTAGCCAAGAAACCAATTAACAAGGCAGCCACGGCTCACCTCCTCCCACGGCAGCCGGCAGCGCCATGTCGAGGCCAAAGCCCTCCAGTCTGCCCTTCCTCTCCTTGAGGTACTGGCAGAGGAGACTGCAGGTGACGGAGAAGCTGGTCTTCTCCTTCGCCACCGCCACAGCCCGGCCGGCCATCTCCTCTCGTCCTCCCCTCTTCCCGCTCCCACTCATCGCAAGCAAGACGTCTTCCCCCACTCCTAGCCTGGAGTGCTAGCTTCCTCGCAGTTTCCTCCCCCCTTCTTGCCTCCGACAAACTCTTGTGTACTTTTTCCTCCCTCCCTCTTCCCGATCCGCCACTTTAAATAAGCCTTTGTCCTTTAATAGTTTCGTCGTGGCCAAACGGCAAGTGGATGTGGCGTGGGACAAGCACCAGTCGGACACGCGCGCGCCTGAAACACGTGAGAAAATACAGCGGCTTGCTTGTCCTCGGGGACTGTGAGAGAGAGAGAGAGAGGGAGCGACGACTCGCGGCAACTGCACGATCGGACGACAGGGGCGAGGAGGTATGCGTCCGTGGGACTTCTCACGCGGATCCTCTGCGTTATTCATTGCTACTGAAGAGGTAAGAATTATTTTTAAAATTAAATTATATTTATAATTTTAATATATCTTTAAGTGCCCGTACAACTGATAAATTTTAAAAAGATAAAAATATGAAATAGAGAACAATTTAGAAGTTTCGGTCTGACCAAACATATTTGATATGCGTTTTCGGGTGTGTTTGGATGGCTATGGTACATGTATGAGATGGTTCGAAATATGGTATCATTCATGCGTTTAGTTGGACGAATAGAAATAAACCGTCCGAACGAGGTGATTCAAGTCAAGGGAATGTACCACAAATGTGTTGAATCAACTCGTTCCACGAATTCGACATAACCACAAGGTATAGAGACGGCCTCGCGTGCACTCACCTCCCTCTCGTGCTATCCTTCGTCTTGCCGCCTTGCCATCAGACGTCACCACCTTGCCATCAAACACCGCCTTGCCATCAGACGTTGCCGCCTTGCTCACCTTCCTCTCGGGTGACCTCTTCTTCCTCTCATCCGACGACGCCCCCGTTCGTGGCGCCGTCCCCACATGTCGTTCCAGCTTCCCTGGTCAAACTCTTGACGCCCCTTCCGTGTCACATGGTGTTCCACGACACCACAAGTGTTTCCTCTCAACCAATTTGTTACTTCCGCCATCGAGCACCGCGTCATCGCCGTCTTCCCCACGCGCATCCGAATCCGCCTCCACCACCGTCATTCTCTCCCCGGTGAGCCATTCTTCAATCCCTCTCAACCGTAGCTTCGCCTCCCTCTTTCTTCCTTCCCCCACCACCCACTCCCACTCTCCCTCCCCACAGCGTCACCCCACGGCGAGCCACCCGCGTCGTCTCGGGCTCCCATCGTCGGCTCGCCACGACTCCTCCCCGTCGCTGCCACCCACTCCGGTGAATCCCGAACACCTCCCTGATGTCGTGATCCCCCTACTTTCCTCCCTCTCCCTCTCCCTCCCTAGCTCTATCGCCCTGTCTCGTGCCCCCACTTCAGCCGCAGCGCGCCACCTCCAGCCTGCCCTGGTGGGTGCTCGTCCACGACATCACCACCCAAGCGCTTGCCTCGATGCCCCAAACCCATTTTTGACCTCTCCGGTTGTTGACGACAATTTCCCACTAGCGTCGAGCCCCTTCCCGACAACTCTCGTGCTCCTCTGTTCTGGCTTCTGAGATAGAGAAGCCACAACAACTTCTCCTTCTCTCTGTGAACACCTTAGAACAGTGGGCCCACCCAAATGAGTGATTCCAAATGACCCGCCCGAGAAAGCAGTAAGGAAGATAAAAAAAAGGTATGAAAGAAAATAAAATAAAAATAGTATGGAGGTAAGAAGATGGGAAAAGGAGAAGAAAGAAGAAAGAAAATAAAAGAAAGAAAATAAAAGAAAAAAAATAATGTGGAGGTAATCTCACCCATGTAGTGGGGAGGTTACCGAACCAACCTCATCTCCTTAACCAAACACAATTTTGTACCATCCTACACAACCAGCCAAACACATTCATGTATCATCCCATACAACTAACCAAACAGACTATCTGTAACATCTCATTCAAGACAATCCCATCTTACTTATACCATCACATCCTATTCAACCTCATCCCACCAACCAAACTCACCCTTCGGCGGCACAATAACAAAAATAATCCCCTCGGCGGCGCTAACAAAAATAACCCCATTCGGCGGTGCGATAACAAAAATAGCCCCCTTCAGCGGCGCAATAACACAAATATTGATGTGTTATTTTATAATGCAATCGTATGTTTGCTGAATCGATTTATCTGAGAGTATTGAACAAAATCTTGGAGAGAATAACTTGGAAACAATGGTGTTGTCATTTCGTGTACGAAAAGGTTATAACTAGGGTGGTGTGGGGTTCACAATGGTGACTGACACACACGTTTACATGTATGCACAACAAGAACAAATAGTATCAAAACACCATACTAGCATAATGTAAGTCATACATAAATTAATATTTACATAACATGACTGATACATCTCCTTGCAGGCCCTCTTGGAGTGTACCCCACGTGTGGTCCCCTGGCCTTGTTCGGGGTAGTATGCGGGCGCTGGTGCGAGTACGTTAATGGCTCTGGCGGTCAAGGTACCCTACCAACTCGAGTAGACTGAGGGGGTGCAACGAGACGGTGCTGCGTCGGCTGGCTTGCTCCGAGCGCACTATGTAGTTGTGAAGCCCTAATGGAGACCTGACTGCCCTCGCCATGCGAAGGACCACCGCCCTCTCACCGTAGCGCCCACTCCTGGTCAAACTCGTAGTCCACGGAGTGTGCTCCCTCCTGCAACACCAGGTCCTCGTCCCATTAGGGTGTACGACTTGTGAAATAGTACATTATACGTGTAAACAAGATAGACATGCCCGCTCACTGCATCGCAGCTGTCGGGACCCAAATATACAAATCTGACGCTCAATGTATAATGTACTAATTCATAATCACGTTAGTGCACAAAGTGTCAACATAGATGAATATCATTCCACACAAGTCAAATATAATGATAAACTACTAATTGATTAATAATAACGGTTGTGACCTTATGATCGAGTTTTACACTTATTAAGACACACATGGTTGAGCACTAAGTAAAAAAATAGTAGCGGAACGGAAGAAACTCCAGCTAAAACTCATCGACTTGTCACAGACAACCGACTAAGTTCAAGACCTAGTGATCAACATCCTTGTGAAACTCCTCCTCAAACGCAGGCGAAGAGTCATCCACTTTAGTTGAATGATGTTTACAACAAGAATGAGTACCCTGAGTACTCAATAAGTTGTACCATAGAATGCAATTATAGATGATAGCTTATTTCAAAGAAAATGGATTCTATGGTTATTTTACAAAAGCAACACTTGCATTTGAATACAAATAATAGATTGAAAGCATAATTTAAAACAAATAACAATAATAAGTTAACAAGTATTTCACAAATCTCACATAGCCTAATCAATTTCTTTCACACGGCCATATGAGTTAATTCACACAGTTGTTCGTCCCACTTGTTTTATAAAAATCTACCTCTCGTGTGAGATCCCTGAGTATGTCCATTACTGCAGACACATATATTCGAATAGATTGATTAATACTCTGCAGACGATACACATTTTACCCACACGATATAACCAATGTAGATAGCACCAATCATAACAAAATCTTTTAAAACTTCATCTTGGCGATTGACTCTCCCGATGTACATACTGTTGACCCCAATCTCACTCGTTGATCCGATGCACACTATTGGACCTAGAGACGATGAACCGCTCATAAGTGTGACCCAAACATAGTAGTACACACCTCCACCCTAACACACAGTCTAACCTATTGCACGGTAATCAATGCCGAAACTCCATAACTTACTAAGTTAGGCATGTCTCATACGAGACATGTGGTCAAATAGTTATGACCCAGTTCAATGGCGCACAAAGTTAAGTCCTTAATTGACCAAGGCGAGACTTCCCAATTTCTACCAAATTTCCAAGATTCATATTTTTTCAAACACGCAGTTCCACCATATCACAATTATTTCTACTTGCCTTGGTCTAAATCTTTTCTCACCCTATTGGTTAAATGAACACGTGTCATCAATGAGTGACAACATACAACACATAATCTTTCCACAAAGAGGTTCCATAACCACTTAGTAAAATTTAGATTTGCTACTCAAAATGATATCATTGACTCGTTGCATGGCTAAGCAGACTAATCGTGTCTAACCAACCCACGTTGGTGCTATGAATATACTAACTAGTAATTAACCAAGCTAGGGTGACAAATGATTATGGTAATACAATAAGCAAGGTCGATATAATCAAGTAGGCGCATAACTAATATCAAAGTATTTAAGAATTAAATAACATAAAATAGTTTGAATCAAAGTAGTTTTTGAAAACTGGGTGCAACATGGTGAAAGGTACAACTTGCCTTAAAACAAGTTTTGGTACTGGTCTTGAGCTTGATCAACTCCTTCATCGAAAGCTCCAGAAGTATCAACGTCTACTCTCAAACGAAAGCGAAAACACAAATAAATACAAAACAGAGCAACAAATGAACTCCAAAAAGTAAATAAAAATCATAGGAAGGTAGAGCTTGAATTTAGCGATATGAATGGGTGAATCGGAGTTCGTATGAGGAAGAATGGACTCTCGGGAGATTTAAATCTAGGAAAAAGAGAGAGAGAACACTATTTTGGATTTTCAAAAAATTATCTAAAGGAAATTATGGATTATTGTGTGAGTAAGGAAATTGAATTTCGGCTAGAATTAAATTTCTAAAGAAAAAGAAATTTAAGTAACTGACATGTGTGGCCATGGTCTATAGACCAGATCTATGAAAGAAGTTCATGGCGCATGGTGCACCGGGTCTATGGAACAAGACACCTGACAGGTGGGGTCCATGTGTCGGTGACACGATCCACCATGAACCAAGTCCATGCTAACTTTGATCTAGGGTTTTAGGCGTGGGTGGCGCTAACTCACTAACGGGGCCACGTGGCACACAATGTCGCCAAGGTGGCAACACATGGACAACACGTAAGTGACTGACTCGGAACAAATCAACGGCGGTGGCGGCTCGATGGAGTTGATCGACGGCTACTCGGTGACAACACAAAAAGATATGTGGTGGCACGACAAACACATATATACGCTTGGATTGAGCTGTAGTGGCTGTAAAGATGGTTGGCGACGAGGTCAGTGGTGGCGGTAGCTCAGTTGAACGGCGCAACGGCGAGAGAGGGTTTCGGCGATGACTTGGACACGTGCATCGGCTTCTAGGGCTTCTAGCGATGCTAAAGTGGATGGGCTTGGGCACCAAAGGTCGTCGGCGACGACTGGCAGCTATGGCGACAATGGCGCGGCTAGGCAAAGTAGACCTGACGAGGCGACGGTGCCTCGGGCTTCCTCCGGAGATGCAAGCACTCGCACCCAAGAGAACATGGAATGGAGAAGTTCATGGAGCTAACGATGAGGTCGAAGGCTCATCGACGGCGACGAATTTCGACGGCAAGGGTTGCGATGGCGGTGAAATTGGAAAGATTTGCGACATCCTCCTCGATCTAGGGGCAAGTCGGCGGCGGAATTCGGCGGCAAGGATGCGATGGCGGTGAAATTGGAAAGATTTGCTAACGATGAGGGGCTCATCGCGGCACCTCCTCGATCTGAAAGGGTTGCGGCCACCTCCTCGATCTAGGGTTGCGGAATTGGGTGCAGGTGTTGTGGCTATGGTTTTGACAGGAGCGTTGTGGCCTTTTAAAGTGGGGTGCAGCTGAACGGTGTTGAGAATCCATGTCCAGCGTGGCGACGATGTCCAGATCGCACACAGGAGTGGTCTCCAGCACGGAGAAGGAGATGACCTGACAAGTTTGTCCCACCTAGCACCGAGAGCGGAGGTAAGGCGAACGCGAGCGCGACGCGTGCTAGGCGCGGAGACAAGCTGACGACGTTGGGCTGCGGCGTGCACGAATGGGCCGGAACAAACCAGCAGAAGCGAAGGAAATGGGCTGGGAAATAGGAAACCGGCCCATTGGAAATTTCCTGCATTTAAAATAGTTTTTCTATTTTAGAAAATAAAGAAAATCCAAATAACAAATTAAAAAACTGCAAATGAACACATAAAATTCCCAGAAAAATCTAGAAAATACTTCCAAGCATGAAGAACTCAAATAAAATAATTTTGGAATTAATGGTTGTTTAGATTAATCAAATTAAATTATTTTGACTTTAAAAAGTCTCATTTAAGCTTTATTAAATCAATAAAAATTTGTGAAAATTTTCAGAGCGCTCAAACTACACGAAAATGTTTTTCAAACAAAAAAATGAGATGTTACAGTAGCAGACGGCTCGATGTAGTCCTACCCTGGGTACGGGTGGAGCTGAGGACCTATCCAATGAAATTGTCGTTAGTAACTGTTGGAATTCAAAATAAACAAGCAGATGTTTGTGTTTTAGGTGTACATGTGAACTACACCAAGGTACTCCTGGCATGGTGCCACAAGGAACTGTCCACCACGTCCGGGTGAGGAGCCATGGAGCGTGACGCATCGTGGCTCACCCCTGTCCACGCACTAGTGCAAAAATTATTTACCGTGCAAAAATAAGAACTGTCGTAGCAAACAAAGACTAGGCAGTAAGAGAAAGGGGACCTTCGATACACTCGGGAGAGCCGAATAATCCTTTGAAAGGGGATCAGCAGCTAGTAAATGAGTACTTGATTAATTTTCTTTGAAAAACCAAATACTTCCCCCTTTTACATGTGGGGTGCCTCCCTATTTATAACTCTATATTTACATTACTATCATATTCTTACGAGAATGTTGTACGCGTAGGGGCTGTAGAGACTTTTCCTCCCCCTACACGTAGGTCTTGGTCCACGAGTCTTCACTGCTTGGTCCTTTGGTGTGCACTGGTCTACCGGCCTTAGAAGTGCTTCAGTTGTAGGGGTCTCGCTTGCTGCTAGCCATTAGAAATTTCTTGGGCCGCCCCTACGACAAAAACCAAATCGAAGTTGATAATATTTGTAATTAAACTCTAAACACCATATGTAACTACTCTGGAATTTTTATAGAATTTTAAAAGTTATCTTGTTATTTTTCCAGTTTAAAAAGTTTTCACAATGTTTCAAAATTATTTACCTAGTAAAAATGAGAACCAAATTGTAGGTGACAATATTTTAATTAAGCTCTAAACACCCTATTGTACTACCCTAGATTTTTTTAATAGAATTTTTAGAACTATCTTGCTATTTTTCTAATTTAAAAAGTATTCTTAGTGTTTCAACGTAAAAATGAAAACCTAGAATTTTTTAGCTTTGTATGATAGTTTTTCATATTTAATCTAAATCATTCACGTACTGCACAAAAAATAACATCTATACGATTTTCTAAACTACACACAATTAAAATAATATACTACAAGAGATTACACTACAGCTAAAATTATCTAATCAATTCAATTCTTTGTCGCTATTTTTATTTCCTAACCTACTAGGGTTTCGAATTTAATTACAAAGTTGCAAGAATATTTACCTACAAAGTAGATGATTGAATCTGCTTCTCCCTCCCCCTCTCTCTCTCCTCCGCTACAAACCGGCAACCCTTCGCTATGTCACTTTTTCCCTCTCCTCTCCCTTCTCTAGCTCTTTATCTTCTTTTTTCAGAATTAAAATGACTTTTTGGCCGATTTTAGTGGCAATAGGAACCATTCATGTCGCCATTTCAATCGGCGATTGGAACACTGTTCCATCGCAATCGACAATTGAAATAGCGACAGGAGGTTGAACCGATGATTGGGCAGTAAATACCCTCCTATTGTCATTTCAACTGACGATATGAGCTTTTTTGTAAAATTTTTGGACTATTTAATTTTGCAATTATTTATTAAAATAGTATTATTTTGAGAGAAAAAATCGAGTACGTACGGGGGCAAAGCGACGCGTCACCAAACAAGGTTGTTTCGTGTTGGCGAGCACATACTATAGTATGTGGCCGCTGTCAGGGTTGCTGGTCCCTATTCGGGCTTCGGCGAATCCTCGATGTAGGAATGGTATACGTGCACAGAACAACACAACTAGGACTCGGCAAATCCAACGTGAGCATACATCTGAATGCAATATTTTGGGGATGAGTGTTCAAAATTAGCAAAATATGTTCATCGGAAAAAAAGTAAAGATCTATAAAAAACAAAAACAAAAATATAAATACAAATTGTTTGTATTAAACACAACATCTCAAAATAATTTAGATAAATTATAAAGTAACTAAGAAAAAGTTACAATACGAAGCATTTGGTCTAATTATCACTACATATATCTAATACACCTAGGAAATGATGGGTATTTTTAAAAAAATGTTTTGAGTGTTCAACAACGCCCTTGACCCTTCGTACGTCCGTCACAGTTACAAGGTGCAACCGAACAAGGGTACGTCGTGGTAGGAGCATATGCCACCATCAGGGTTGCTGGTTCTCTTGCAGAATCCTCAACGTAGAGATCGTATACGTGCATAGGAACCGGGTAAAAGGAGATTAATACTTGCTCGGCGAATCCAGTAAAAATGGGCCATAGGATCACCGTGAATATACATATATTTCTTTTATGCGGTTTGTTCTCTTTTCTTTTTAATGTCTTGAGGTTGACAAAATTTTTGTCATAGCTAAAACATGAGCAAAGCCAAATATTGGGAAAAAAGACGGTTGTTTGAATCATGGCTAAGCTAAATTTTAGTGTTAAGAATTTTTGGTGAACGGTTTTCTCACCCTCAGATTGCTCACGTATGATATTAGATTTTGTTAGATTACCAAAATTTAGCAGCAAACCAAACAATAACCTATTTTGGTTGACATTACCAATATTTGGTTTGATTTGGTTTGCAAGAGAACAATACGTTAGCTTGTTAGACAAGCTTTGACATGGCAAAATGGTGCACATTGCTAACATTAAAGGCTGCAAGGATTGGAGCTCACCTGGCCCTGCTACGTCACCAGCAAAAGCACGGTCGTCGGATCGCGCATCGCGTGGCTCTGGCATGTTCGATCCGAGCCGGTGTATATATATATATATATATATATATATATATATATATATATATATATATATATACTACTTTACTCTTGCTATAGACGGGGCATGAAAATAACAGAAAATAGTATTGATCTGGACTTACTCGTGGAAGTTCGAGGACGGCTCGCCACCTTCATAATGACGGAGATCATTAAAGAGAGCGGAGAGTTTTACCCTGGCGACTCTGATTTATTGAAATTCGCTTTGAGTTGTAATCAAATCACTTTGTAATTAGATCATTAAAGTGACTTTGTAATTGATATTGAGTTTGTAAATCACTTAGGTATAGAACGGATTATCATAGACAGTTTTGTGAAATAAATCATTTGTGAATGATACTTGTAGACGGATACTACTAACAACCGTCTGTGATATGTATACAATCACATATGACTACTATTAACACCCGTCTGTGATATGTATCCGATCACAGACGGTTACCAACAACAACCGTCTGTGATATATCGAATATCACAGAAGGTTATTATCAAAAACCGTATGTGAATGTCTACTATCACAAACAGTTTAATAGTAGTCTTCACAGATGGTTTCCACACAAAACCGTCTGTGATATCCCAAATAGCGCAGACAGTTTTTGGTGGAGACCGTCTGCGATAGTAGTCCTTCACAGACGGTTTCTACCAAAACCATCTATGATATGTAGGATAGCACATATGCTTTTTTTTTGTTGAAATCGCCTGTGAATGTCTACTATCACAGACGGTCTCCACAAAAAACCGTCTGTGATTTGACTTTTCACAAACTACTCACAAACCGTCTGTGATAACCTCCTATTATCACAGACACATAGATTCAGATGCACTACTACACAAAACCTCACCACATACGGTTCTAAACCATCATCACAGATGGTTTTTGAACTGTCTGAATTTATGTGATGTCATCACAAACGGTTCGTGAATAGAATACATTTATCTTGCCTGCACCCTGTGCGTGCTTTTATTGACATAGATTATTTCCTCTTTTTTTTCCTACAGTGATTATGACACTTTCATATCAGCCGACGATTTCCGAATAAATCTTTGAAGTTTGGAAATTAAATATTTGAAGTTTGGAAATTAAATATTTGAAGTTTGGAAATTAGCAATCGAAGTTTAATTATTACTGATGTTAAACCTACAAACCTGGAAGATCTCACTGGTATGGAGCACCTTCGGATTTCCCACCACCATCACGTTGCGCTATCTGCGGGAATTACCTTCGCGCGGCTATAAATACCAGCGGGGCAGTACTACGGGGAAACCTTGATGATGTCGGTGCCTCGGGAAGCGGGCATAGTTCTTGTGCACCCCAGGATGATGGTCCAACGAGCGGAATTGTGTCATCGGAGGTACTTTATGTGGCATCGATACTTGATGATATCGTAGTGCGTTCGCTCATACTGCTGCAAGAAGAAGGGTCCTAGTGGGGGTTTGATGTCGACACCCTCTTAGTTGGATAGCACTTTCCTAGCAAGGCGCCCGTGTAACACGCTATATCACGGTACACCTTGTCCATCATCCGTATGTACCAGGTGCACGGGTTTAACGCAGGACATTGTAGCATAAGGCTACCTTGGTAAGGTCAGCGCCCATCGAGCAAAGTTCTTCGGCTCGGTCTTCACAATCAAGGCATGACTAAACACACTTGTGAGCTTAGCGAGCCCCTGTGGTAGCATCGGAACGTGAGTTCCGCATATGTGGTAAGCCTCATCAGCCACCTAGTTGTAGAGGATGTGTCTGTCTCCCTCAAGATGCTGCTGTCAGAAGTCACCAATCTGGTTGGTTATCCAGTCAGCATAACCAAGCACGATGAGCCAAGCAGAAGATTATTGAGTCTATGTACGGGATATACGAAGAGGTGTACAACCTTGTGCCGAGAATCCTTCACCAGATTGCTGAAGCAAACTCCGGCACATACATAAACAAGGTTGAAAGTGAAGATACTGATGGAGGCCCTACCCGCTTCATACTGAATCGGGTGTTCTAGGCTTTCGTCTCAGGCCGACGCTTTGCTATCCTCACCCGCGCCGACCCCGACCGAGCCTCAAGACGCAATGGCATCTTCAACCTCAGGTATGTAATCACGCTTCCGCACTATTAATTAGATTATGTATTCGTTTATGGACTAAGATTAGGATGTGTTTAGATCAAAATTTATCCTCGGTTCTTTCTCACACTCTCCTCTCCCCTAACACCAGTCGTAGCCGCGCCACTGGCGCGGGTCACCTTCTGGTATAGGATAGGGTTTGGCTACCTTATTCGCCTCATCGAGCGGAGACGTGGATGTGCTACTGTTACTCACACTTACCACCTGGGAGAGAGACGACCGTGGTCCTGCTGCTGATGGGTTCGGGCGGGCCGGTGTGACGCAGACGCTGTCGGCAGAGCGCGCAGTAAGCCATCACGCGACTCCCCCACCGCGCTCTCCTGTCGACGACGCTGATAGAGAGACACACCTCGCCGGCCGGACTTAACAGATCGTATCGCCTGGCAGACTAGCAGACTGGACGGCCCGTCAAGAGTAGTATAGTAGGAGCTGTCTTCACAGTAAAGCCGTCACAAGATTCACGTGATCCGGCTCGGAATGGCACGAATTTCTGCCACGATTCCCGTGTGGGTGCGTAGGGGCCGGCCGGTCGAGTCAGTCAGGGTAGCTTGAGGGCATTAGGCTGTCTTGTTAAGAGTTTGGATTGTGGCAACTTCTTGTCGTGGACCTTTTAACCGAGGGATAATGCATGTGATTATTGAGCATTACGGTGTTGTTTTGTTACCCAGTACGTATTCGGAGTTACAAATATGTTGTACAATGTAAAACATAAATATACATAAAAAAAATAAAGTACAAATTATTTGAGCAGCTATATAATTATCGATGCAAAAATGTGTACATGTAAGTCAGATAAACATAAAGCTAAAAATTGAGTTTTGGTGCTATGAACTTACTCCAGTACGCATTTGTTTGAGTCCTCCATTATTTCTAATAGTCATATAACGATCTGACTCTTTTGGAGCTAATAATGCAAAATATGGTGTTAGGACTATAAACAACTGAATTATATTGAGGAAAATATTATCACATATACATATATGTGTACTGAATTTGCATAAGCAGTGTTTCTAGTTTCTACATCAGAGTAGATATATATACACATGAATAGGGGATTACCGAATTAGTGACATTCAACTCTAAAAACACTACAGTAAGAATAAGCCATCGGTGCCAATCTAATTCCATGAGCCAAATAGCCAATGCACACCCACTGTCCACTAATCCACATGACAACATCCACTTATCATAATTAATATCCATTCCATCACAGAGGAATGGGAGTAGTTACCTAAATGCGACTCGGCAATGGTGGCAACACCATTCCATCATAATTAATACCCATTCCAGCAGCGGAGCCAGGGAACCATAAAGCCACCCGAGAATCGAGAGAGAAAGGGGGAATTTCTTCAAGCAAGTATCGACCCAAGCAACCACCCGAATGGAGAAGAAGTGAGATGGGGAGAGAAGAGGACCGGAAGAAAAGGGGAAAGCAAAGAAGAAGAAAGACTATCCTGGGATATCTTGGCTATGATTGGATAGAAATGAGAGAGAGAGAGAGAGAGAGTACGGAAGAAGTGAGGCGAAGCGCTTGGAGTAGGGTGGCATGACCGTGGTGGGCGTTGTGCCGTGGTGGGCTTTGCTGGTGGTGTGGGGGCAGGGCGGCGTGACCGAGTGGCGAGTGGGCTGCGTCTGCGCGAATCGCCAAGAAAACGGAGTCGCATGCACAGTCGCATGTACGTTTTCCCCCTAAAAAATGGGTGTACATCTGTACACCCATGTCCCTACAATGGATACGCCCCTATCATGGTGATTAATTTGAGTTGTTGCGCGCGTCTTCGACAGAACTGCCGCTTCTCGTGCGTCGTGTTGGCAAAAAATAACAATAGGAATGCGTCGTAGCCTCGTAGGTGATATGTGTGTATTTATGTATTTCCCGCTTTTGGCATCAATTTTTGCCGCACACTTATAGTCCGAACAAAAGGTGTGCCGACACAGGTTGCCTCCACACAGTGGCAAGGTCAGAATTTGACAGAGCCTCGGGCCCAAAATTAAAGGGCTATAAGTCTGTAACTAACATCAAATACTATCAACACCGACGTATAACAAAAGTACAACACAAATGCACAATTGAAACAAAATTTGAATTCGATGTTTAACGATACGACAAAATAGATAAAACATAGCAAAAAAAGAAAGAGAATGTAACATACCACTAGCACTAGGTAATTTTTGCTTAATTAACAAAGATTTGATTCATTTGATCCTATCATATCTTCATCAAAAATAGTACGAGAAGCTGAACTTGCAAAGATAAAACTGCATATGTAAATTAGGGACACAAAACCACAACATTATCTTTAACGATGAAATTGCTCATGTTTGTCCATTGCAAAAAAAAAATGAAATGGATATTATTTCTTGTACAGTGGACTTTTAGCATATCAATGGCATCAGGGACTCTAACACAAGTTGGAGGAGAACTAGACAACATGAATGTGGGGAGAACAAACTAAGACAACTACAAATATCATAATCGTATCCATAGAAAGGCGTAATGGCAAAAACAGAAAGACATGACCTCAGTAACATGTACAATCATAATCTAATTCACTGTCATTTATCTAATTCACTGTCATTTTTGGCATGACCATCTATAACATCTAGAGAATTACAAAAACAATCTTACTTGCATGTTCTAAGATCCAAGGCGACTAAGAAGCTAAAGAAGAACTACCAACTGCATGTTAATTGCTTGCTTGTGACAATGTCTAGTGTAATTTTCTAATGCAACTCTAAGCTAGTACTCCAACAACTAATTAAATTTCATTTGGTAGTCGTCGACTTATATAGTAAATATGATAAGATCATGCTGCAAACTAGTAGGCCTGGTATTGCTTCAGTTCATCTAGATAAATGGTACATCATCAAAATTGAGAAACATCTAGATCATTTACGAAGATATTTTGAAATGACCAGCATGTAGCATGCAAACATGAAATCAATCACACCCCTAGTAGCCAGAAGCACATTTCATTTCTCACCCAAAACCACTCATATCAGAAAGCAACATCAACCATGGGCGGTCGGGCGCAGATCTGAGCTCTGGCTGGTGGGCGCGGCACTAGAAGAACTCGACTGCTGGCAGCGAGCGGGCGGGCAGGCGTGGCCGGGCGCGGCGAGTATGGGGAGCGAGGCGGCTGGAGGAAGGAAGGCGGCGACCGCGCCGATTGAAGGGGCTCGGCATGCGTCGAGCGGCGAGACGGAAGGCGCAAAGGTTGAGGCGCCGGGGCGGGGAGGAGCCAGAGCCAGCGGCGCCAGGAGGAAGGAAGGCGGCGGGAGCGAGCGCGGCCGGGAGGAAGGAAAACAACGCTTCGATGGCGGCTTAGCGGGGAGCCAGAGGCGGGGGGAGAGGAGAGCGGCCGCGGCGGAGGAAGGAAGGCGGCGGGGAGCAGAGGCGGCGGCCAGGAGGAAGGAAAGCGGCCTTCGATGGCGGGAGAGAGGTGGCGGCGGTGGGAGGAAGGAAGGTGGCACTGAAGGGGCGCTGCGGCCTGCGGGTGAGCGGCCGGAGGCACCGGGGGGGAGCTAGAGGCGGCGGCGATGAAGGAGCAAGGCACCAAACCACCAGTGGGAGGAGGAAAGGAAAGAAGTTTGGGATTGGAGGAGAAAATGAGAAGATGGATTGGGGAAGGAGCACGCCTTTGCATTCAGCCAAAAAGGGAGGTGCGCTAGCGCCTGGGCCGCTCCACTGGGCCGGCTGCCTCGGGCCGGCCGGAAAACCTAGGGCATGTCTACTGTGTACTTATATTTTTTGTGTACTTACTAAAAATTTACACTAACAATTTTTCTGGGCCTCGGGCGTTGCCCAACCGACCCGAGGCCCATCTCCGCCCCTGCCTCCACAAGCCCACCGCCCGGACAGCGTCGTCTTCGCACACCCACCACCCGAATTGCACGCGTGTCGCCCAGAGAAGCCGCGTCTGCGCCCTCCGCCCAGACAAGTCACGTCAGTGCCCCCGGCCCAGACAAGCCTCCTTCGCACACCCAACTCTCGGACTAGCCTCCTCCGCACAAGTGTCGCTCGGACATGGGGCTCTATCGCCCCTCTTAGCCTGGAGTGCCGCACACGCCGTGCACGGACAAGGCTCTATCCGGGGCCCCTCCTAGCGCCACCACGTGGCCCGCTCTCGCATGCCCACGACCAGCAGCACCTCCGGATTTTCCACCCCCATCACGCTGCGCTGTCTGCGGGAATTGCGTTCGCGTGGCTATAAATACCAAAGTCGCTCTCGCTCTTTGTCATTCTCAATTTTGTTTTTGTTCTTATTCTTATGCTCGTCGCAGATAACGCAGATAATAGAATAATTTTTTGGAGATTAAAGTTTGGAGCAGTTCTTAGGCCATATCAGTATAGAACGGCTCCTGAAGGGCAAGTAAATTTGTGTCCACTGCATTTGTCGTTATTACTGTAGTCATAGTTAATCAGTCTTAATCTACTAGTGATAATTAATGCAGTTTGTAGTCATAAACTACTTATTAAGAGGTAATTAATTAGTCGTGTCTAATGCATTGGTAATTAATTAGTGTTTAATAATTAATGGTAATTAATTAGATTTTATTATTTAAGTATGAATTAGTTAGTGGTTAAAAATTAGTGGTAATTAATTAGTGGTAATTAATAAATCTTAATTGTTTGAGTCCTAGTTTATTAGTGGTAATTACACTAGTGCAAATGGAGTGGACGAATTTACGTGACCATAATTAATTTTATAGTAAGTAATGACTCGTAGTTAATTAGTGGTAACTAAATAAACATAATTAATTATGTATGTGTGTAGTTAATCATTCTTAATTAATAAATCATAATTAATTCAGTGAGAATTACTTAGATGTAATGAATTACTTGTAAGTAATTTTTTGATAAGTAATCAAGTTGTTGCTAATTAATTAATTATTTGTATCTCATTACTCGTATTTAATTGATTATTTGCATGCAATATGTCGTAATTATTTGTGTCGTGGGTAATTAGCGGTGAATAAATTACTTGTAATTAATTAGTTTAATCATATTTAATTAGTGTTAACTACATACCATGTTTGTTATACCGCATACCGCAAATCGAGTTGTTGTCGCTTTAGGTAATTTCGAACATGCAAGACTTCATAGTGTTTTATGGCGACGGTCTCATACGGGCCCGCCCCGATGGGTTGGACCTATCAAGATGCCAGTACAAGGTGGTCCGGGCTGAGAGGCTCGATGTGATGAATATTCATGAGTTTAGGAGATGCATCCAGAGAGAGTTCGATACGGAGCTAACAACGAAAAACTTGTAATCGAGAGGATCACCAACACGATTAGGGGAGGGCAGGATGTATGGAGCTGGTCAAGGTGAATGGAAGCGTAGTATGGGGTCAATACATGCAAATTGCTTCATAGCGTGGGACGACGATAAACGGGAAGCCGATGATGTACGTGAATTTCATACGCAGGGCGCCGGGAAACTTTGATGATGTCGGTGCCTCGGGAAGCGGGCATCCGCAAGCGAAAGTTGAAGACAGTAGTACGAAATGTGTTGTTTTCAAGGAAGTCCATGAGAGACGACTTGTGCATAATTTTTTACAAAATGAGGGGGCAGTACTATGGTGGTCGACCCGTATTGATTGTCAAGTATCTACCGGACCAGCCTCTTAGGTTGGAGTCCGACAAGGACGTAGACCTAGACTCGAATGGTAGCGAGGAGGACGCACCCCAGGGTGATGGTCCAACAAGTGAAATTGTGTCATCGGAGGTGCCTTATGGGGCACCGATACTTGATGATATCGCAGTGCGTTCGCTCATACTGCTGCAAGAAGAAGGGTCCTAGTGGGGGTTTGATGTCGACACCCTCTTAGTTGGGCAGCACTTTCCTAGTAAGGCGCCCGTGTAACACGCTATATCACGGTACACCTTGTCCATCAGCCGTATGTACCGGGTGCACGGGTCTAACGTAGGATATTACACAGTGAAGTGCGTAGCGCAAGGCTGCCCTGGCAAGGTCAGCGCTCATCGAGCAAAGTTCTTCGGCTCGGTCTTCACGATCAAGGCGTGACTGAACACACTTGTGAGCTTAGCGAGCCCCTGTGGTAGCATCGGAAGATGAGTTCCGCATATGTGGCAAGCCTCATCAGCCACCTAGTTGTAGAGGTTGTGTCTGTCTCCCTCAAGATGCTGCTGTCAGAAGTCACCAATCTGGTTGGTTATCCAGTCAGCATAACAAGGCGCGGCGAGTCAAGCAGAAGATTATTGAGTCTATGTACGAGATATACGAAGAGGTGTACAACCTTGTGCCGAGAATCCTTCACCAGATTGCCAAAGCAAACTCCGGCACATACATAAACAAGGTTGAAAGTGAAGATGCTGATGGAGGCTGTAACTGCTTCATACTGAACCAAGTTTTCTGGGCTTTCGCCTAGGCCATAGAGGACTTCCAGTTATGTCGTCCTGTGCTCACGATGGATGACACTTTTCTCACAGGGAGTTAAAAGGGCACCATTCTCGTAGCGGTGGCAACTAACGTGAATGACCAGTTTCTCTCGGTTGCTTTTGTCATCGTAGAGAATGAGAACACATCCAGTTGGTTGTGGTTCCTAGCGAATGAGAAGCGGGCGGTTGTGAGAGACCGGTCTAACATATGCTTTATCACGAACCGCAATGTTGGGTTGTTGTCGACTCTGAACACATAAAGAATGTGACAGAACCACCTCACTAGAGGAACGACGTGAAAACCCGGTTAGGCATGAGGCATCTTACCTCAAACTTCTTCACACGGTTCCGCGGCCAGGAACTAATGAAGACGTTAAAGCGTTATGCATGCAGAACCAGAGGGAGGAGTTTGAGTCCATCTGGATATACCTCGAACATCAGACTACGAGACATACAAGGGAATCCAATCCGGATGTATAGGAGGGACAATAGGCTGCGAGTGGGTAATACAGGAGCACCATAAATTTTACGCAGTGGATTAATCTCCATGCTCCTAAGTTGGAGAAATGGTCTCTGCTTTATAACACAGATAGTGCGAGGTATGGAATTATGACGACCAACATGTATGAGGTGTACAACACGTGCTGAAAGGTGTGTGGTGCCTCTCTATCACCGTGATCGTCGAGGAGACATGGACTCGCACGGTCGGTTAATTCACTAATTGAGCCACCACAAGGACACGATAGTTGGAAGAAGGGAAGCAGTAGTCCGAGAACATGCATAGGTATATAGACCAGAAGATGGAGAAGGCCCGAATGCACGACATCCGGGTGATCGATGGCCTCACAACCTGCACTGGGGATTCTCGTCGTAGAAATGTTATAGAAGCTCCGGTAGAGGTATGGCTTGTAAGAGATGAAAGACACAGATTATTAGTGAATAGATTGGTAACGACGATGAATTACTAGAAATAAAAAATTACGACTAAATACATACAATAAATTAATATACACTAATTAACCACGACCAAATTAATTACGACTAAATCCGCTGTGACTAAATTGACACGAGTGATTCAATACCACTAAATTAATTATGACTAATTTATTACCGCAGATTAATTACAAAAAAATAATTACAACTTAATAAGGCCACTAAATTAATTATGACTTAATAAGGGTACTAAATTAATTACTACTAATTAATGACAGCTAATTAATTAAGACTTAATGAACTGTGACTAATTAATTCAAACTAATTATTTACGACTAATTAATTAACAAACGCTAACTAATTATGATTAATTAATTCGTAACTAATTAACTATGCCTAAATAATTACAACTAATTAATTATGTAAGATTAATTTAACTACGACTAATAAACTCACACAAATTTTATTACGAAAATTTGAAAACCACTAAATTAATTATGCTTAAATAAGTACAAGTAATTAACTACAGAAAATTAACCATGACTAATTAACTAACTACACAATTAATAAAGAAAATATGTACGAGAAAAAAATACCTACTAATATTGCTGCTAATGACAGTTGTAAACAATGCTTAACCATATGTGAAAACGAAATCAACAGAACAGGTGAGAATGAGAAAGCAAGTGAGCGAGGATGAGAGTTTGAACCGTCTCATCGTCACCTCATAATTTATATTCAACTAATGCAAAACGCAGTCGTTCGTTACGTGACGGGAGGAACCGGATTCCCTCCTGCGTACTAGGCTTGCATGCATGCATGCACATGTAGAGACATGAGTGACGACGGGGATAAAGCTCAAAAGTGATAGATGGTGATGAGGAGGACAGTGATGGATGGTGATGGGTAATAAAGTGGAAGCGGTGAAGGCGTCTGGGGCAGGGAGGACCGGACGTGGCCCACGTGGCGCGTTTGAGCAAAGTCCGGCAAGGAGGGGTCAGCAGAGCCGGCTGGGCGGTGGGCGTGCGGAGGCAACACATGTTAGCACACCCTTTGTCCGGACTATGGGCGTGCGACCGAGATTAATGACGGACGTGGGAAGCACAGAAATGCACACATGTCGCCTAACAGCACGTCCGTGCTTCTATTTTTGGCAATACGGCGTGGAGACGCTACTTATGTCAAAAACGCACGCAACAATGCCATTTAGGCCAAAAACTCGATTAATTTCGTTCATTGTCCAGTGTTTCTTTCTACATGTTTACCGTTTTTTTTTCCCTGTTTTTATACGTAAAGGTCTTTATTGGAACATATAAATTTTGCAGAAATTTCACGGAAACTATCTGATTATCGTAGATGCTATGAAAAAAAAAATCCTTGTTCCAAACGGGATCAAACATGGAACGTGCACCAATCAGTTCCTTTCATACTTCTCCGTGTCTCCGTCCCCCTCCTGTGACTTTCTACAGAGTAGTGATGGAACATCTGTAGATAGGGTTATAAATTATTGGCCCAAAATAATTGTTATCATCATGAATTCGGCCGGCCGGCAGAGTGCTCCATTTGCAACAATGTGATTTTAGACTTTAGAGGCATGGTTCACGAGCACGATATATCGGTCCAACAGTACAATGATCTAGCTCAATCAAATTAAAGTTGTATGTTCCCGAGAAAGTGGTATTTCAAAATCAATATATATATGTTGTATGTTCCCGAGAAAGTGGTATTTCAAAATCAATATATATATATATATATATCTCAGTGCACATAGCTACAGTGTAGCCACATGCTCCATGAGGGCAACGAAACCAATACATTCTGGATAGGACTCCGGATATATCAAGAAGAAGAAGAAGAAGAAGAAGATTCCCTTTAGCATGTTACCAACTTACCATGAAGAAGGCGCGGTTAGTCAAGAAGAAAAAGAACGAGCTGCAAGCTGTAAGTAATGTTTAGCTCCTGCAAGGCCGCCGTAACGTAACGTAACGCCACCACCTGGTCGAGAAACAAAACGTGTAACGTCCGCTCGAAAACGAGTTGAAGGTTGACATCTTTGTGCGGTTGTGCCAGGAAGGTGCTTTGATCCCGATCAAAATTTACAGCAGGGTCAAGTAGTAGTATTTACATTGCGAAATTACATATTCCTGCTACAAATTGCATCAGGAATCTCAGGCTCTCAGCGAGTCAGACAGACAGTAGACAGAGTGGGAGTTTGGAACTTTGGGCTATGCCATGGCCCATGAAGATTGCTTGACAGACTGTTTCTGTAGGACACGATCGCGCAGATGAAGCTGCGAGGTTTTCAGAACTACACACCTGGCTGGCCCAAGTACATTTGCGGCGGACCAAATATTATACTTTAAATACGGCGAAGCCGTTAGGTCGATCAAAGAGTATTATTCAAAAGCAAAAAATCTTATATACAAACTATTATGCAATCGCACCATTGCGAGTACACGACACTAAATGGGCAAAGCTAATCGGTGACGTTGGAATTGGGACCAGTAAGTATATGATGCTAAAGTGTCTCTTCAAATCCATTCTTAGCTAGTTAAAAAAAAATTATTCAAAATCAAGCATGAGTTGTGATAGAGATCTATCATGTATGAGATATTGCCATGCTAGAGTTGGCGACAGGGAGATAGTCAGTGGCCATTGTTGATTGATAGCTACTGATTTTGCCCGACTACCTACATAGGCATTAGTACATCACCATCATTTTTGTTTCAATTACAGCACCACGTTTTCCTTATAAATGTTGTTCGCTAATCAGTTTGGCCTTGTTTAAGGTGGATGTAATCCGAAAAATTGAACAATTTGCACACGATTTATTTCTAGTTCTGACTGGTCCCAATTCTACGAGATTTGAGAGGAGATGACAAGAGTACTTACTGAACTTAGATTCCCAGAACCAGAGGCTTTCAGCGTCAACATGCCATTCAAGCAAACCTCCTCTCGGTATTTGACAGGCTGGATTTTCTGCATGCATTCTCCTATATCTGCCGGACTGCCAAGTAGATATAATCCAATTAAGCCAAGAGAAACCATGATGATAGAGCAGTGTCATCAAGTACTGATGACTTTATCAAATAGTGAATCTTCTATGAAGTCAAATTATTGAATGGCCATCATATATTCCAATCTCACATATTGCCAAGTAAAAGTTTAGAAGTTCCACATTCTAAACCAATAGCAAATACAATTCAGGTAAAGTCTAGTATGGTCTTCTATTGTTTATTTGTGGATTTGATGCAATTCGGCAGGTATATGGCTTTTTAATGGACCTGTAGAGCGGCATCAAAGGGGATAAATCCTTTCCCTCTGAGAGACCATGTGAGAGGTCCTCCACTCTAAGTGATGAGTATTTGACAAGTGTGTTGATTAGATTGAGAGTTGAGGTTTTTGGTTTGGACTATTTCGGGTCATGTCGGAAATCGGAACTACCATTTGTGTATGGAGCGGAAGTTCCGATCAATCGAACTCCGGTGATGAGAATAGGAACTTCCGATTTATCAGGTTTTGCTCTCATTTGAAGGAAATCGGAACTTCCGCACAAGGGTAGCGGAGTGTCCGATATTTCGACATTAAGTGTTCTCGTGATATCAAATCGAATTAAATATCAGGAAATCGGTTGTTAGGATATCGGAAGTACCGCGATGTTGTTGAGCGGAACTTCCGATATTCTGACAAATGCGGATGTTCGAAATCGGAACTTTTGTGGTAAATCGGAACTTCCGATTGTGTCGAGCTGTCGCGAGAAGATTAATTTGTGATTTTGATTTTGTATGAGTTTGAGTCTTATACAAATATTGATGCTATGATATTGTGCAATGCTATGTGATGTGTTTTTATGCGTGTGATTGCGAGCATCAAGATGGAGTCGTGGCGAGACACGTGGACCGGACTAAGCGCCGGAGGCGTTGAGGTCGAAGCGGTCGGGATGTGTCGAAGGCGGCGTGAATCTTGAAGCGGTTGCAGTCGTGCACAACAAGGTGTACGGAGGCTTCGGAAGGTGCGCAAAGGCGAAAGGGTCTTTTCGCAAGCGGCAAAAGTGGAGGCGGTTCCGTTCGGTGTAGCGGGCTTAATGGGTTGGAGGCCCATTAGCCAAGGCTATATATAGGGAGAACCACAGAGTTAGGGCTAGACCTTTTGATAGAAAATTAGGGTTAGCTCTAGAAAGGGTGTGTGTTACCTTTTGAGAGTTTGTTGAGTTGAGAGAGAATGGTGAAAATCTTGTAATCATTCCTCTGTATTTCCTTTGTAATCTTTTGATTTCTATTAATGAATCTCGAGGTTTTGATTACTTGCTTATGCCTTTCTCTATTCTCTTCTCGTTCATATTGAATGTTTAGGGTTTTGATGTATCTTTTGATTCGTCTTATGAAACGACATGAAACTTGATATCTAGAGTCGTTTTGCTATTACTAATGCATTCTCAAAGTTTCATGAGCTAAGAATCGAGAATCTCTCTTATCGTGAGTTTTGGTCTTTCTTGCCCCTTCTTCAAGAAATCCGATTTTGGCTTGTTTTGTTGAATCTTTGTTTGCGATTCTTCTCCATGAGGTCAAGATGTTGCTTAGGATGATGTCTGTGAAACTTGACCGAGAGAAGAGCATTCAAGATTGAGCACTTTGGATTTTGAAAAAAAAACCCGAAGCGCTTTGTTCTTGATCGGGACAATCGAACTTCCGATTGTCAAGGCGAATTCTGCAGCGGAACTTCCAGATGAATCCGGAACTTCGGAGTGCGGAACTACTGCGGGTAAAATCGAACGTCCGATTTCTCGAGCGATCTGAAACTTCTATTTTTGTTCTCGATTTTGCTTCACTCTTCTTGAGATATCGAGAGGACTTTGTAGGTCTTATTTAATTACTGACAAAGGGAGTTATTAATTTTAAAGCACCATTCACCCCCCCTCTGTTGCCATTTCGGTCTTTCAATTGGTATCGAGGCGGTTAGCTCTTCTTTATAGATCTTAACCGGTCTTGAGCCATGGCAACGGACAAGTATTCCACCAAGCCTCCAGTCTTTGATGGTCTGGATTACCCCTTCGGAAGAGCCGAATGGAAACGTATATCCAGGCTCAGGGGTATGCCATCTGGAGAAAGGTGAAAGTCGGGTTTCTTTGTTCTGCCGATGAGAACATCAATGTGGGAAATATGGTCGATGTTGAGGCAAATGCTAAGGCAAGGAACATTATCATTCGAGGTTTGGCGAAGTGAGTTTGATCGTATTTCTCATTTGATTTACGCTTATGACATCCGGGTGACCCTCGATGCATACCATGAGGGCACCACTCGAGTTAAAACGGTTCGACAAGACCAGTTCAGCGAGAATATAGTAAATTTGAGATGCTTGTTGGTGAATCTCTTGGCGAGTGCTTTTCGCGTTTTCATAAGATTTTGAGCAACCTCCGAGCGGTCGGTCTTACATACCCGGCTCGGATAACGCTCGACAGATGCTTTCGCACTCGATCTTCGTATGCAGGAGATGAAAGTGACTACCATCAAGGATAGCACGGACCTCTCGACCACGACTCTTGATCGCTTTACTCGCGTCTCAAGACTCACGAGATTGACATTGTCTCTCGAAGGTCGAAGTCACGGTCGATGGCCTTAGTCACCGATCCCACCTCTGGATCTTCTTACGAGTCGATCTGCGGGTTCTCCTATTGCTCTCGTGACATAGCGATGATCGATTAGAGCGACTTGAGGATGAGCAACTAGCCCTCCTAGCTCGGAAGTTTTCCCATGCTTACAAGAGGAGGAGGGATGGTAAAGAGGAGGTCTGTGATTTGTTTGAGTGTGGTGGCCCCAACCACATCCGAGCAACCTGTCCCAAGCTTGGGAAGGGCAAAGGTGACTATGGCGGTCCAAGCAAAACGACTACATCGACAAGAACCGCAACACGAAGCCCTCGGACTGACCAAGGCAAGAAGAAGTTCCGCAACTTTGGGAAGGCAAAGAAGCATTCCATCGCGTCCTCACCGCCTCGAGGCTGGACACCCGGCGAGGTGGAGGGTGGAGTAACGATGATGGGAAGGGCGATCATGATCCCAAGGGCGGCGGCAACTTCTCGGCATGTGCTTCATGGCCTCGGGCGAATCGAGCGGCAGCTGTACTCCGACTCAGATGAGGTTAGTCCCACGTATGACCCGATTTTAATGATGCTTTTCTTAAGCTAGGTAGATTCCATGCTAAGTCTAGGGCTAAGTGTCTTTGGGTTGGAGAAGGAAGTAGCTAGACTATCACGGGAGCTTACTTTACTTACATCTGCTCCTCTCGTGATGAATCGACACATCTTTGTGCTTTGATTGATGATATGGAAAAACTAAGGACCTTACATGATAGTGTGTCCTCTGAACTTGACATGATTAAGGTAGAGAACATTAGCCTTCTTGTGAATTAGAGATGAGTAGGGTAGCACCTTCTTCATCCACTCTTGTTGAGGCTCTGCTTGCACCTCATGTGAGGTTAAGGACAATTCGTTTAGAGGTCTTTATACCATGTTGCTTGATGCACTGAAACTTGTGAAAATTGTAATAATCTCAAGATGAACCTGAAGCAGGCGGATCACAAAATTCTTGAATTCAAGTCGCGCTACTAGAGCCTATTGCTTCTTGTTTAAAGCTGTCCTAAGTTAGCTTTGAATTAGAATCTGTATCTAAGCAGTTTCAAGAAATGATTGATCACAGTAACAAATTGGCTCAGTATGCTTCTAAGGACCTTGTTAGCTCACCTTGCAATCATTGTAATAAACTAAAATGTGATTTGGTTGCATTGGATGAAAAATGTGTGAAACTAACTAAGGACCTTCTAGAGACACAATCATCGCTTGTATTGTGTGTCTTTGGGAAGAAGCCTAAGGGTTTGGTAGAGGCGCCTAATAACGTGAACCAATGCGCTGTGAAGAATTTGTCCCCCCAAAGTCGGCTGTGCGTGCACAAGCCAATCTTTCCTCTGTTGTTGGTTCTTCTTCTGCTCCCTTACCTTCTGCTGTCTCTTCTTCCCCCTGCTCTTCTTGCACCTCTCTCTTTCGGGAGTGTCAGTATCTTATGAACACTCTCGAGAGGTTTGTAGGAGGCAAGAAGAAGCTCAATCTCATTCTAGACAAATCAAAAATTTGCAGATTCAATCAAGGTCTAGGGTATGATATCCAGGAGGATATGAGGAAGCATCCACCTGTCGTGCTCAAAACCATAGCACCAGGTGTGATCAAAACTAAGCCCAGGTCCGAGAAAGTAAATTTTAATTCGTGGGTTTTGTTCAAAGGTTTACGGCAAGGTGATTCCACTGCGGCGGCCTCTCGAAGGCGAAGTATCATTGCACCTTCATCGGAAAGATGGACATCTAGTTGATCATTGCTTCAGCGCCAAGATCGCGTAGAGGCCGTGTTGAGTTTCTTAGGCACATTCGTGGTCGGACCCGGATCTTGAGTGCACCTAAGACCAACATGAAGTCTAGGTTTGTTCCATCGATGATTTTGGGCGACATCGAGGACTTGGTTTTTACGAGGTTCGTCCTCATGCTCCCTTGGTCGTAACTTCCGCCGTCACGAGGTAGATCTCGTTTTCCTTCGAGATAGCTACCATGGCGAGATCGACATATTCTCGGCACTTCGACTCGCTCTTCCATAGCAAATCGGATCCGACAACAGTGAGATCTTTGACTTGTTGAGTGTGAGAGCGTAGGGTAGATAGAGTCGATCGTGCTTGACTACTTCATCATTCACCGTGTTACTCAAGATTGGGTGCCAAAATCGCGTTGATTCACCCGAAGATCGAGACTTTACTCTGTTTGACTCTGGTCGCCATTTGGGAAGGAAAGGTGCGGATTGTAGACTCGGTTGTTCACGTCATATGGTGGTGAGTCTCGTTGGTTTTCTTCCCTAGCCAGCGCTCCGGTGATGAGGCGATCACCTTGGAGATGCTTCATTTGGGCGTCATCGCTAAAGGTATTGTGAGCATTAATGATTCTTTTATTTTAAAAGATGTTGCCTTAGTAAGTAAGCTGCGATATAATCGCTTTGGTCTCTCGACTTCCGATAGCGGTTTCGAGGTGAGCTTTAAGAAAAATAGTTGCAAAATTCTTGATTCTTGGGTAGTCTAGTTTGCGGGATTTTCGATATGGGAGGATCTTTCGTGCTGATTTTTCGGATCTTGGTGATCCTCTCCGATGTTTAATTGCTTCGAATCCGTGATTTGACTTTACGGCATAGGAGACTTGGTCATATAGGATTTGATCATCTGACCCGAGTTAGCGGCCACGATCTCATTCGTGGTTTGCCGAAACTCAAAATGGTCAAGGATCTTGTTTGTGCTCCTTGCCGGCACGGCAAAATGGTTGCTGCTTCACATCCTCCAGTTACAGTGACTATGACAGATGCACGGGTCAAGCGCTCCATATGGACACGATGGGACCGGCTAGAGTGCGATCGATGGGAGGAAGTGGTGCGTGCTTGTCGTGGTCGATGACTTCTCGAGGTATTCTTGGGTATTTTCTTAGCCTCGAAGGATGAGACGTTTACTCTTTTCGTGGTCTTTTTAGTAGGCTTTCTGTTGAGCTCCCAGGTGCATTACGAGCAATTCGCACTGATAATGGCACCGAGTTCAAGAATTCCTACTTTGAGAGTTTTTGTGGTGAGACAGGTGTAGAGCACCAGTTCTCGTCTCCATACGTCCCTCAACAAAATGGCGTTGTGGAGAGGAAGAACCGTACCTTGGTCGAGATGGCCAGGACGATGCTTGATGAGTACTCTACACCTAGGAAGTTTTGGGCTGAGGCAATTGCTACTGCTTGTCATGTTTCTAATGAGTTTTCTTGGGCACTCTTGCATCGCACTTCTTATGAGTTGAGATATGGGCGAAAACCCAGTCTCGCATTTTCGTGTGTTTGGTTGCAAGTGTTTTATTCAAGTCCGGGAACCTAGATAAGTTGAGTCACGATCATGTGATGGGATCTTTCGGGTTACTCGACTTCTTCTCGTGCCTATAGAGTGCAGGCTGCGAGTCTAGTAAATTGTTAGAAACCTGTGAGGTGACCTTTGATGAGGCCAGTCCGGGGACTAGGCCTGATATCTCAGGTTCTTTAGAGCAGTCTGAGTCCATCTTTGTGGACGAAGAGGAAGACGGAGATGAAGGTTGTCTACGACCCAGTCCTTCCTCCTCCTCTTGAGGTGCCTTCTTCCACTTGCACCTCGAGGAGATCACCCTACCTTCGCTTCTTCGAAGCTAGTGGCTCTGTCCTATCTAAATCGCTAATGAGGTAGAGGCCACTTCTTCATCTCACCTGGACCTCCAAGACACATTCAAAAGGACCATCCTTGAGCGGATCATTGGAGACCTCTTGAGCGTGTCACACGATCAAAAGCTGGCTTATCTCTCTTCTGTCTCCATTCTGCCTTCGTCGCTTCATTTGAGCCCAAAGACGTCTGTCATGCTCTTTCTGATGAGTCATGGACTAACGCCATGCACGAGGAATTGGAAAACTTTGAAAGGAACAAGGTGCGGTCCTTGTTGAACCCCTCAAGGTCACAATATCATTGGGACCAAATGGGTGTTCAAGAACAAGCAAAGTGAAGATGGGTTAGTCATTGAAACAAGGCTAGGTGGTAGCTCGGGGTACTCTCAAGTTGAGGTCTAGATTTCGAAGAGACTTTTGCCCCTGTAGCTAGACTTGAAGCCATTAGAATCCGCTTGCCTTTGCGACTTCTAAGGGTTTCAAGCTTTACAGATGGATGTCAAGAGTGCCTTCCTCAATGGCCTTATTGAGGAAGAAGTCTATGTGAGACTGACCTCACGGTTTGAGAACCTCAAATACCTAACCATGTCTCTGAGGCTTTCCAAAGCTTTGTATGGACTCAAGCAGCTCCTGTGAGCTTGGTATGAAAGGCTTAAGTCCTATCTGTGAGCCATGGTTTTGAGATGGGTAAAATTGACAAAACCTTGTTCATTCATTGTCTTGGCACCGATCTTACGCTCGTCGGATCTCGTGGATGACATTATCTTTGGCGGCTCCTCGCATGCTCGTTTCCCAATTTTACGATGTCATGAGCTCGGAGTTTGAAATGAGCATGATGGGCGAGTTGAGCTTCTTCCTTGGCTTCCAAATCAAGCAGACTCGGGAGGTACCTTTCTTCATCAAGGCAAATACACTCGAGACCTCCTGAGCGTTTCGACATGAATGATGGAAAGCCGGTATCAACTCCAATGGCATCTCTGGTGCTCTGGATCCGAGATGAAGGCGGCGAACTTTGTTGACCAAAAGGATTTGGGAGTATGATTGGCTCTCTCTTGTACCTCACGACCTCGAGACCAGACATACACTTTTCTGTGTGTCTTTGTGCTCGGTTTCAGGCTTCTCCTCGCGTATCTCACCGTCAGGCGGTGAAGCGCATCTTTCGGTACCTTCGAGCTACCATTGACTATGGCATCTGGTACTCTTCCTCTTCTTGTCTATCTCTTAGAGCTTTCTCCGTCTGAGACTTTCTTTGGTGTAGGATAGATAGGAAGAACGCCGGCACTTGCCAATTCATTGGCACTTCTCTCGTCTCCGGTCGTCGAGGAAGCAATCCGGTGTTCTTGATCCACTGCAGAGGCCGAGAAATGCGTTCTTTGCGGCCGATTGTTGTAGTCAAGTGCTTTGGATGGTCTCGACCCTGCAGGATTTCGGGTTATCTATCGACTGCGTTCCACTCTTCTGTGATAACACGTCTGCGATTTGCATTGCCAAGAATCCAGTGCAACATTCTCGGACCAAGCATATTGATATCAGATATCACTTTCTTAGAGACCATGTAGAGAAGGGTGACATTGTGCTCCAGTTTGTGGAGAGTGAGCACCAGTTGGCAGACATTTTCACTAAGCCTCTGGACAGCTCTCGGTTTTCAGCTCTGCGGGGAGAGCTTGGGGTGGTTTGTCCTTACGATCTTTGTGAGGGGGAGCGTTGTGCTACTACTGTATTATATTATATTATATTATATTATACGCTTACTCCTTTCTGGTTTCATTTCTTTTAATATTTCGGGTCGAAGTCCTTCCAGCATAGGTTAGAGTGTTTCTCTTGCCACATTGCTTTGACTGCTACTTCTTGTCTTGTGCTTCTAGGATCTTTGCTTATTAGCTGTCTCTTCCCTCTCTAAGTAGAGCTTACTCACTTCTTATAGGTTCTAGCAGGGGTCGGGCCACCCTTGGGTAGACAGGGACAGTGTTTGCTCCTTAGTGTTTGTGTAGATCAGCTAATAGTCCTAGAATCATATGGGGTAGATAAGAGTGCATGCGGCGATAGTTTTCTCTATATCTTTTCTATGCTCTAAAGGATTTGCCTTTTACATTTTACTTATCGATTCTCGTTTTAGTTCCTTTGGTTGGGGAGTTATTCTTGGTTATTCTATATTCTTAATTGTGTCATAACTCAACCTGAATTAAAAGATGTATCTCATTCTGAAGGGAATCTGGATTTTTGTGTATTTCATCAAGCATTGCATAATAATCAAATGGAGCCTTGTTTATTATCCCTTATGATCTATTTTCACTTTTTACATCTTGCCATGATTTATGCTAAACTGCTAGATCTATCATGACTTTTTATGTGTAGTTTAGTCTTTGCCATGCTAAAGTATTTAAACATGCTAAACTTGAATTAAAATCTTGTCTTGATAGCTCTTGAGACTAGTCTGGTTAAAACTATCCTTTTATGATTTTCGCCATGTCAAGTAAATTTGAGTTGAGTCTGAATGTCTTTTGAACTTTTGAGTAAGCTCGGTTTGGTAAGAAACATGACTTATCTCTAATCACTGGTCTAAAAACTTCAAAAGCAAAAATGATCTCTTGTGTGCGAAAAAACTGATCTCACCAAATCTTTCTCATGAGACGGCTTGCCATTGCACTAGGCATGAACTCAGGGGGAGCCTTGGATGACCTAAGATCACCTCCTTAAGTCTGTTGCTTGGAGTGGTCGCATAAGGCTTGAGATCTAGCACATAGTTTAAAATAATAAAAAAATGGTTGAAGCTTAGGAGGCAGTTGTGGATGGCACCTAGTCCAGAGCTTGCTTTACTAAGATAAAATCATAAAAAGTCTTCAGAAAAAGAAACTTGTGCTAAAAATGCTTATCTCTAAAGAGACCAAGTCCTGGATAAAATGAGTTCTTCTTCAACTGGTAGCACTCTAAACTGTTCAGTATGAGTTCTTGGTTCAACTTAGATTATTTGACATGGCTTGCATCATCCTTGGATATCCTTAGCTAGATTTCAATCTTGACTTATTTGACTTGCTAAAGAACTGGATCATTAATCAGATTGTCTTAGCTCTTCTATACATCGATTGTCATGATCTTGATAGCATTCTTCTGTGTTATGGCTTGGTGTAATACTCGAATAGTCATTTTGGATAATCTTCATGGCTCCTAATGCTTAAAATGAACATCATATAGTCTTTTCCTCCCTTTTCTACATATTGATGATTTTATTGCCAAAGGGGGAGAATATTTGTGAGAAAAAGCCTTCTGAAGAAAAGCCTTGAGTTTTTGTGCGAAAATTGCTCTTTCATCTCATCTCAAGTCTTTCTCTTTTTGTCAACATTGGTCTTGAGCTTAATTACTCCTGTTTAGACCTTGGTTGACTGTAATCTCAAACTCATCTTATGCTTTTTCGGTAATTGTCAATATACTCATCAAGGGGGAGATTGAGAGACCATGTGAGAGGTCCTCCACTCTAAGTGATGAGTATTTGACAAGTGTGTTGATTAGATTGAGAGTTGAGGTTTTTGGTTTGGACTATTTCTGGACTGTGTCAGGGAAATCGGAACTACCGCTGTGTATGGAGCGGAAGTTCCGATCAATCGGAACTACCGGTGATGAGAATAGGAACTTCCGATTTATCTGGGTTTTGCTCTCGGCTGAAGGAAATCGGAACTTCCGCACAAGGGGTAGCGGAGTGTCCGATATTTCTGACATTAAGTGTTCTCTGTGATATCAAATCGGAATTAAATATCTGGAAATCGGTTGTTCAGGATATCGGAAGTACCGCAGTGTTGAGCGCGGAACTTCCGATATTCTGACAAATCTTGGATGTTCGGAAATCGGAACTTCATTGTGGTAAATCGGAACTTCCGATTGTGTCGAGTAATGCGTAGAAGATTAATTTGTGATTTTGATTTTGTATGAGTTTGAGTCTTATACAAATATTGATGCTATGATATTGTGCAATGCTATGTGATGTGTTTTTGTGCATGTTGATGCGAGCATCAAGATGGAGTCGTGGCGAGACACGTGGACCGGACTAAGCGCTGGAGGCGTTGAGGTCGAAGCAGTCGGGATGTGTCGAAGACGGCGTGAATCTTGAAGCGGTTGCGAGTCGTGCACAACAAGGTGTCTGAGGAGGCTTCGGAAGGTGCGCAAGGGCGAAAGGGTCTTTTATAAGCGGCAAAAGTGGAGCGGTTCCGTTTGGTGTAGCGGGCTTAATGGGTTGGAGGCCCATTAGCCAAGGCTATATATAGGGAGAACCACGGAGTTAGGGCTAGACCTTTTGATAGAAAATTAGGGTTAGCTCTAGAAAGGGTGTGTGTTACCTTTTGAGAGTTTGTTGAGTTGAGAGAGAATGGCGAAAATCTTGTAATCATTCCTCTGTATTTCCTTTGTAATCTTTTGATTTCTATTAATGAATCTCGAGGTTTTGATTACTTGCTTATGCCTTTCTCTATTCTCTTTCGTTCATATTGAATGTTTAGGGTTTTGATGTATCTTTTGATTCGTCTTATGAAACAAACATGAAACTTGATATCTAGAGTCGTTTGCTATTACTAATGCATTCTCAAAGTTTCATGAGCTAAGAATCGAGAATCTCTCTTATCGTGAGTTTTGGTCTTTCTTGCCCTTCTTCAAGAAATCCGATTTTGGCTTGTTTTGTTGAATCTTTGTTTGCGATTCTTCTCCATGAGGTCAAGATGTTGCTTAGGATGATGTCCTGTGAAACTTGACCAGAGAAGAGCATTCAAGATTGAGCACTTTGGATTTTGAAAAAAAACCCGAGAAGATTGTTCTTGATCGGGACAATCGGAACTTCCGATTGTCCAAAGCGAATCACTGCAGCGGAACTTCCGACCGAATCCGGAACTTCGAGTGCGGAACTACCGCCGGGTAAAATCGGAACGTCCGATTTCTCGAGCGATCTGAAACTTGCTTTTGTTCTCGATTTTGCTTCACTCTTCTTGAGATATCCAGAGGACTTTGTAGGTCTTATTTAATTACTGACAAAGGAGTTATTAATTTTAAAGCACCATTCACCCCCTCTCTGTTGCCATTTCGGTCTTTCACCCTCATCTTCAATCAGTGTCTTTCTGCAACACTGACAGGAGTATGAGTTTTCCCCCTTCCATCCACTTGGGTGACTCATCAATATTTGGCCCATATTAAATCACAAGTCACAACCACAGAACCACAGCCACTGATTACTGAACCACGACCACTTAGAGTTTGTTTGAATACATTGTAATCCGACTCAATCCCTTCAAATTGACTCAAAATTTAAACTAAAATATCTTTCAATCCGAAGGGATTAGTTATAATCCATCACTATCCAAACAATGCCTTATTGTTATTTTTTGACATTGCGCTAGGGAGTAGGGACTAGGGAGCAGGCGACCGGCGACCAACCGAGTAGGCAGGACCAACCGGCGATCGCAGCGCTCAGCAGGCAGCACACAGCAGCGTACTCGCCCAGCTGCCGACACCTGGGAGGCTGGGATTGGGAGCTTGGGAGTAGCGTCGCTCACCACCTCGCCCACCCGCACGGCGCCCGAAGCCCTGGAGGCTGGAGCAGCGTCGCCGGCGCCCCGGCGCTTCGAGCCCTGGACTCCTAGAGTAGTGTGGAGCCCTAGAGCAGTGTCGAGGTGTCGGCGTGCTTAGAGTCTCAGACTCTCAGTTGAGCCGTTGAGGCATCAGTGCGTCACTGCCCTGTGCATGCGGCCTGCGCCCACGCTCGCTGCCTCGCCCCACCTGCGCTCCGACCTCCAAGAGATCAAGTCACTGAGAGATGGAGAGAAGGGATTGGGATAGAATGGGGATTCCGGGATTGGAATGGATGATTGGATCTGGGCATCTGGTGAAGTCGAAGTGGCGATTGGCGATCTCCCGAGTGGCCAAGTGGAGACAATGATGCTTGGGCTGCGGTGTTGGGCACTGTTGGAATTGGGTATATATATGTGTAAAGGTCTATTCATTTCTAAAATTCTAAAGTATGCAAAACCTTAGACCAGTGGTCTTAGACCAGGGTGGTCGAAAACTTAGACCAGTGTGGTCGAAGACATAGACTAGTGTGGCCATAATATATTGGTCGAAACTGTAGACCAGTGGTCGAAACTGTAAACCAGAGTACAATCGGGATCACTAAACACTGCTTAATGACATTAATTGGTTTGAATTAGCAGTTACAATGGTTTAAATATGCAGTTACTAGAGAGTAATTGTCTCGACCTTAAAATGATCCGGAGATGTCTAAACCAAAAGATCGATTTATTTCATTTTTTCCACCTTCCTCTCTATTCAACTGTGCTGAGGAATTGAGTTGTCGAACCAAACCATCCTTTCTCCTCGGTATGCATTGGGAAGAAGGGTGAGCGGATATCTCCGAACTATTGTCACATAATTCATCTGCAAGAGTGGTAATAAGGTTTCTAGGTGGCCCATCTGCGCGACCGCTCTCTGCACTGCTTCGAGTCCTACGACTACTCGCTTTACTGCGACATCTACAACTTGCACCGCTTCGCCACTGCATCAAGTTTGCGCTGCTTTCTGTTCATCATCACGTCCGACTGTAAAGTTGATCGTACGACCGTTTTTTATGTTGTAATCATTCTATTGAGAGTATGTTTAGAAGTACAATGAGTTGTCTGTTGTTAGTATCAATTTATGTATCTTTAGTTATTTATCATTTTTTTGCCCTATAATTAAATCTGAAGTAAAACTATTGTCTACATTTTCAACAGGCACTTGGGCTGGGTGGGCCGAGTCCGAGCGAAGAAAAGAAGCGCTGATGGAGCGGTTGGCCCAGAGGCATAGCAAACAAAAGGAGTGCTGATGCTCGAAGTGAGTCAGCGAAGCGCAGTGGCGCACCGAGGCCAAGGTTTTTCTCCGACGCTGGGGTAGGGGTAGGGATGGCAATCGGGTGCGGCGGGTACGGGTAGTGCTCGCCCATACCCGTGCCGTGACGAATTCCCCACGGTATACCGCGAAGGGCGACGACGCGAAAAACCTCGCCTATATACTGCCGCCATGGTATACCCGTTTACCCGCGAATAATGCATCGCCGCCCGTGGGTACCCATCGCCCGCGTACATGCTCGTTACCCACGAGCAATGCATACATCAAGTTCATCATAATTCACACATCAATGGTACATCACACATTCAACAACTAATAAAGTTCATCACAATTCACATATCATGTTCGACAAGACAACTAATCAAGTTTAACAAAATAAAATACAAATACAAATTGACATAGTTTCTTACATATGTGGGTAGATTACGGGTAATTGGGAGAAGCGGGTATGGGTGGAGCTTACCCATGCCCATACCTGTTTACCCGATGGGTAAGGAATTGTGCCTGTTTTCATACTCGTGGGCAAAGAAAGACGCTCATACCCGCCTCCATTAGGATATTCGCCCGCGGATACACGAGTAATCGAGCACAATTACCATCCCTAAGTAGGGGTTCACCACTGGACTTAGCTCTGGTGGACTTGCTAGCCAGGCGTAGTTTGCACTCTGCAGAGCATGTGAAAATGTTATCGATGGAAGATGGGCAGGCCTGGCCTGCACGGGGCTTTGCAGGCCTGAAGTACCCTAAATATATTTTCGGGAGCAGACGGGCTGATTCGACCCAGTTCATGTACTCTTGACTACTGGTATTCTTCTGGTTCTGGGAATCTGGGTATGAAACGCTCGATGGATTAACAATGGTGGCCTGGATCTTGACGTGGGAAACGCCGGCGCTGGACAAGGGGGTGATGGCATCGTGCACCGTGTGCTTTGGCAATCTCGCTGGTCAACTACAAAGAGATGCCGAGTTTGTTGCCTGCCTCTATGGCTTAATAATCGTTGGATCCAATGCGGGAGTATTCTCTTCCCTCGGGGTTACTGAACGGAGTGATGGCCTATCCACCCCCAGATTGGTACATAAACACATGTATATAGAGTGAATGAGTATAAATTACGGATACACGTCTATACGGGTGTGAGTTTTGAAAAGTAAAAATGATACTGAACGTGATGTCCTGTGCACTCCTAAAGCTTCACTTAGATTCACCTCTATGTCCCACTGCACCCCAAATCCACAAAACCAGAGCTTCGATTGATCCCAATTCCACGCTCGGCTGGAAGAGTCGCGATGCACGATAGCGATTCAATCCTAGCTCGGCGAAACGCGACGTCAGCTCAAAGGCCACCGGCGGTTGATTAATGAAGTAAGTAGTATTAATGAGGCTTGACGGGAGGCGAAGCGGCAGTAGCTCGACGAGCAGTGACAACTCGGCGATGACGGCCTCGAACCTCTGCACGACGGTTGATTAATGAAGTAAGTTTTTGAGGTCGCTGAGCTTGATGGAGCTTGGTCGCCTGAGCTTGATGGAGCTACCTAGCCAGAGAGGAGCAGCATCCCGGCCGGCATGCTCCCGGCCAGGCCAATCTTCCTTAGGTATGCGACCAAACATGCCCTGAGGCCTTAGCGCCTCACAAGCTCCGGCTAAAGAACATATTGGTAGGAGACAGACGCCACGGGAGGATGAACGTTGTCCCAGTATCGAGACTAGATAGTAGGTATTGAAAGATAGAAATTGAAGAACTACAAACATAACAAATGTATTAAATAATGTAGTCACCGTAGGAAAACAATAAGCTAATAACTATACAATAGATAATCGATAGGGAGATAACAGATGGAAACATGATATGGAGGGGCCTCTTTATTCAATGATCTCTTTATGGGCACAAAAGGTCATATTTATATAATAAAACCCACCAATGAAAGTTTCGGTATTATACCCATTAACCCTTAATCCAAGTTTTCTTAACACTCCCCCTTAGGATAATATCGCGTCATGCACATGTCTCATTAAAAACCACTCTAAAAACCCAGTGGGAAAAAGGGGTCGGAGAAAAGAGTACATTGCATCCGCAAGCTGTATTGCATTGTTGTGTTCTTAAAAACCTTTATGTGAGAAATCTTCAGGGAAAACTCATTAAGAGAAAAAGAGTGCAACTTCTTTACCTTCTGGGTTAATCTTCAGGATTAAGGTAAAACTTCAGGATCTTAAGTGGATTATGATTCAGGGGTTTCTCCCCCTGATTCCTGCAACTCTCTAAGTCGCTTCATTCCAATACCACAAACGCATCGTTAGAAATTGGACGTAGGCAAAGACTTAATGAATAAATCAGCCAGATTTTCACAAGATCTAGTTTGTAGTATCTCCACCTCATTATTCTTCTGGAGTTCATGATGATAGAATAATTTGAGAGCAATATGCTTCATGATATTTCTTTTAACATAACCCATTTATATTTGTGCAACACAAGCAGTATTATCTTCATGGATATTTGTGGGGGTATCGACCTTATTAATGCCACATGACTTCTAAATATGACCAATCATACATTTGAGCCAAACACATTCACATGAGGCTTCATATAATGCAATAATTTTCTGAGTGGTTGGTAGAAATAGCTACCAAGGTCTGCTTAGATGACCGCCAAGAGATGGCTGCACCACCACAAAGTAATATAAATCTATTATGGGATTTTGCACTATAGATATTTGTCAGATATCTTCAAGATTTAGTAATGATCATCAGGATCTATGCATGATCTTCATGATCATTGTATTTTCGACCAACTGGATCTAAATTGTTAAGTGGTAAAACCTTTAAAGTGGATTTAATTAGTAATCGTCGTATCAGCACCTTCTAGGCTTGACTAAGATTTTTAAAATATCAAGTATGATTATCAGTGTTTAGCATATGCTCCTCCTGAATACAACTTCCGGTGAAGTCTTGTTGCTCCAATGTCTTTCATACATTTTATGAAAATGAACATAGCCAAAAATATTGTGATCAAATCTACTGGATTATCACGATGCGGAGTCTTACATACAAATATCATATTACTCATCTGGAGGTTTAGGATAAACACTATTCAGAAGTAATATGGTTTACTTATCAAATACCATTATTTAATTATGCAATACAAGTAGATTATCCTTGCAGAGGATATGAGGTAATACTACTTGTAAAGTTGTATGCCCTTTGGATACATTTTATCACAACCTTTCAGGATCTTAATATTTTTGTAACTATCTCTGAGTGGTTAAACTTATAAAGTGTAGTTATACCACTCTAGAGTAAAATATAACCAATTTTAGTTTTGACGTATAGGGAATTAATTGCTTATATCACCAATGGACGCCATACCTTCATGGTACTAGAGGAAACTACCATCCCACTAACTTCTAGTGGAAAATACACTTTATAAGTGCTTATATGGCGCACTTCTGGTTTTTAGGGTCCTCATTACATTTATTCTGGTCTTGATGGGTCCTTGTCCACTTCTAGGGATCATATGATCATTGATGTGAATAAGAGATAGACTGGTAAGCTAATTTTTCTTCAGGGAGATGCTCTTTCTATAGGTAAGAGACTATTAGATATGAGTATATATATATATATTACGATTTTGTTTCCATTCTTACTAGGAATTTTGAGTCATTCGAGGATCTCATCAAGAATTTTCAGAATCCATTTACTGCATATTTTAATTATTTGTTCATGCCTTTTGCCAGAATTATTTTGCAACAGAACATTATATCATTCATAATAGGAGAGTAACGGTCTCTACGGAGACCTTTGAACCATAGCTTTCACCACTTTATTATCTTCATAATGACCCATCAAATCTAAACTACCTGGTTCAAAGACTTTTATTTAGCAATTATGGTTCAGCCTCATATGCTTTCATTATGTGACCCGATATGAAAACTTAAAGCGCTCGGACATAGACTTTAGTTCCGGATCCGTGTTCTCATAAGATAAACTTTAGCAAATGTAGAGGCAAAGTGATTATCGATAACTTTTCTCTCATATCCTCCAAATTGAGGGTATCTCAGTGTTAACTATATCTTTGCCATTTCCCAAATAAAAGATTCTTGGTCATTCTGTATTCCCAGCATTGTAATATGTGCACATCAAATTGCCGGGGCTTTCATCTTCATGATGAACCTCTTCATGAGGTATTTCACATTTAAGGTGAGTTTTCTTTAAGAGAGTTAAATGAGTGATTAATAATTGATTTGACTAGTATCATTAGATCTTAGACCCGTAGGTGTTCCAACATATTTTAGATTAAGAACCAATAAGTTAATTTTGTATAGGTGGATATACTATTCAACCTGGGGTGCTCCACTCCTAGCGGCGTATTTACTGCAAGTAAACACTATGGCATCTCCTCCATAATTGGAAAGTATTTGGCAGGCTCTCCGCTTTTGGCGTACAAGAGTATAAACTAAACCTTAAATTTAGTTTGACTAGTGTGTGTATCTTTGTAGTAAAGATCTTTTCCTTCTGGAAAATACAACGACATTCAAACTTTTGGGCATTTCTCTCTCCGTAATGCTGAGATTCGATCTTTATTAATTGCATACTACAAAATTTCCCTATCATGGGCACATGATTGGTTTAATTTAATATCCAACATGATCTCCAACAACTGGTGGTGGCCCAAATGTGTATGTTGTAGTGGTGATAACATGTGGGAAATAATTGATTCCTCCAATATGCACTTATTTCAATAAGGGATTTGATAATTATATGCAGTGAGTTAGACTTTTATCAGTCGCAGTGGTAAGAAAACTGCATGATCCTAATATTCTGTAGGATATTCCAACTTCATGTTGGCTATTAATCTACGACGAAGGTCCCATACGGGGATACGAGAGTTGGTAGACTTATTCTATAGACTAGTTTCTTTATTATTTACCCGAGTTTTGATCCAATTAGTCATGCTATATTTTAAATAATTTGGATCATTAAACTTCAAGTTTATAATTATGCAATATACTTTCTTATGGTCATAAGCAGTGTATTCTAACAGAATAAAACTACAGGATGCTCTTCAAGAACATAAATATAATGTTGGAATATAAAATATTTGACTATAGTTAATCTGTACGGAAATACTAGATTTTCTTCTAGACTTCAAATCTTAGTTGAATCACCCAAATAGTATAATTATTCGATGTGAATATTTATTGTTCAATGGGAATACCAAATTTAGTTAAGGGTGATAATCTGTGTGCCTTATTTTAATTTGTAATTCAGAATGATCATGGCCAAATTTATATCATTCAGGATCAACAAGGTCCAATATGTCATCTTTCTTTCGAGGGCTATATTTGCTACAAGCAAGTGATATGGATTCTAGAGGTGATGCAGTTGTAGACTGCACTTACCAATTTATGCATGTGTCATTTTCGATGACTATGACATGCCTCGGTGCATAGCCGAACATGGCATGTGTGCAACTGCGTCAAGCGGTCGTTGATTTGCCGTGTGCATTCCCGCTTGCTGGCGGTTAACATATTGCTGAAGACACAAATCAATTACCCTTCGTGGGCAGCAAGATTGTGGTTGCCAATACCACAAGTATCAGCAATGGTGCAAATGTCATTTTCCATATCAACTGGATAAGGATAATTATCATGCAATTTACTTTAATTATCTCCCAAAATAAACTAGATTAATTTATTGCTTTGGGCCAATTTGCTTCTGACTTTGACCTGGGATATGCCACTGTGCCTACTATGACTCTTGTTTTGAACATTTTCTATGCTTCTTAGGTTTCAATATCCCATACAAGCCCAATATCCTCCCCCTTTTCATGCCAATTATAAAAAAACATGAGTGATAGCCTGTGCATTAGACATTTGCTTGAAATTAACTCGGGGTTTTAGCAAAGATATACAATCATACTTAAACAAGAGTACAATTTTGTTAGTGTAAAACCAATATATACTCTGTAATATTCTGCTTACAAAGTTCTTCAATTAAGAAATAAGTGTGGTGGAGGATAATGCTATATAGACTCCAAGTCTTAGGGCTGAAATTATTATGTACTTATTTAAGTAATACGATGTTTTCTAGCCAAAGTGATCAATTAGAGATCAACATATGACTACGTTTGGTCTAGTGCCACTGAGAAAAATAGTTTTCCTTTTACCATCTGAGTATTCGTGCACAACAAGCTAGTAAATTGGGGCTTATTAGATATCAAGAGTACATGTCCAATATTTTGTTAGCAAGGCTTGGTAACTTATTTTCAATTTTAGGCATACAATTTACAAATTTATTCCATGCAAGATTAGTTTACTATAGGTAAGGTATGCTACTGGCAATATGTTCTATTAAGCAGATTTAATCAACTATTCAGCACGAGATAAGACTTCAATAGAAAAACTTAGATCATTATTTTATTCATGGCATCTGGGAATTTACGATCTAATGTATAAGATTACATCCAAAAGCAAAAGATAAGATATGCTCAGCAGGAGCAGGGCCAAGTTTGACAGGAGCCGAATCTATACTACTAATGCAACTCGTGCAAGAAAATGATATTTTACAAAGTTAAGGGGTAACTGGGAGATTGATACATGTCTTCATAGAGCATAATACGTGTACATGTCGCCATAGAGCATAATACAGGCTTATCATTGTTGTCATCTAGGACAAACAAATTTCCACACCATTTATGCAATTTTTTATATTTTTATAGCTGGTAAAAAATTTTAAATGCATAAAATGAGTGCAAAATAGTAAAGATTAATTTTTTATCTATTTATTAGATAAATATATACATTTTCCAGAATTTTCCTGGTATTTTTAGGACTATTATGATAATTTTTAAGGTATGGGAGCAATTTTAGAATTACTAAACCCATTAATTAATTTACCAAACACACAATACCAGGGAAAAATAAACCATGAAAATATGATATTTTCAAGGTGTACTAGGTCTAAGGTTTCACAATTTATAGAAACTCACATACCTTAGAAATTTAGTTTCTATGATTAATTTAAGGTTATTGTATAAAAAGAATAATATTAATATAAGGTTTTGGCCCACTCGACGCCCACTCTGGCCTTCTCGACCCGCTTTGGGTGGGCACTAGGTTTCCTCTCGCCCATACAATGTTGGCGACGGCGGTACCGAGAGGCGCATCTGGCGGCAGCGGTCTTTGTCGTGGCGCGACGAGCGTAGCGCGAGCGTGGCGGCGGCGTGGCGAGCATATGCGCGCGACGGCGGTGGAGGCGGCGCCGCATATGGGTGGCTAGCGGTGGTGCATAGCGTGGCGGCACATGGCGGTAGTGGTGCGAGACAAAGCGGCGCATGGCGGTGGTGGCGCCGGCGGCGAACGATTGGATAGCGAAGGCTACGGCGCGCGTCGCGGTAGAGATACGGCGGCGTGGCGACAATGCGTCGTGCACATGTGGGTGGCGGCGTCGGCAGCTACGCGACTTCGGGCCAGCAGTCGTGGTGGCCGGCGGCCACGCAACTCGTTTTTTTTCTCTGTCGTCGTATGACGCAACTCATATTTTTTCTCATTCGTCGTATGAATAAAGACAGTGAACGATGATGAGTAGTAACATCAAACGACGATGCACAATGAATCCCAGGAGATTAGTCGATTAATCCGATCGAATATAGATTTCTAAAAATTTAATATATTAGATTAAATTATAGATCAAGGATTAGAAAAAAGATCCCAAACAACATACCGATTAGCCAAAAGAACAATTTGTGCTGATAATGTGTTAAATAACGTAGTCATCGAGGAGACAATCAATCAATCAATCACCATACAATAGATAATAGTTAGAGGGATAAAAGATGAAAACACAATATAAAGGAGGCTCTTTATTCATTGATCCTTTTCAAAGTACAAAGTGATTCTATTTGTAGACTAATATCCATTAAAAAAAACAGTTTTAGTATCATACCCATCAACCTTTGCTGCAGGGCTTCTTAACAAAAAGCAAAATCAATCGCCAACGCACGCCGCAGCCCGCAAGTCCGGCGAATCAGTCTGATTAATTGTATCTCGTACGACTATATCATATGCTCCTTCGACGACCATATGCGCCTCCGACGACCACGAGACGAGCCTTTCAGGCCGCGTCATCCAAGCACCTAACGGTGGACCTGGCCTGGACCAAACTGGCAACAATGCAGGACAGGTCAACCACTGTAACCGGGTCCCACCGAAGCAGAGCCACCCACTGCCAACCGGGTCCCACCTGGCTAGCTTAGCCTCAGTGGAAGTGTAGAAGTAGTAGTCGAGTCAATGTCAATCCAACGGCTGCAAGAAGCAGCAAGCCCACTGGCCACTACCTGGGGGCAATTCGGTCATTCCGCCGCTGCCGCCGTCGTGGTTCCGCCCCAACCCCACGGCCGCGGCGCGAGAACTGACCACCACTCCCCGCCGCGCTCAAGACCTCAAGTCTCACCACCTCCCGCCCTTTTTAAACTAGTCTACTCCCGAGTCCCAATCCATCGCCACCTCCGTGAGTGCGCTTCTCCCTCCTCCTCCCGTCCCATGGGCCGCAAAACCCTAGCCCAGACCACCACAGCAACCGGTCGGTGCGCGCCGTAGATCCCGCTCCCCGTCCCGCGCCAGATCCGATGGTGGAGACCGCCGTCTCCGTCTCCTCCCCGCGCTCCGTCGCGGCCGCCGCCGCAGACGGGCCGGCAGTGGTGTCCTCCCCCCGCGCGGCGGTAGGCCGGGGAGGGGCGCACCACCACCGGCGGTGGGCGATCTCACCCTCGTACAGGGCGTTTCTGGTCGCGCTCTGGCTGATCGGGTTCGCACTCGTCTTCCTGTGGCAGAGCACCTCGATGGGCCGCGTGCAGCTCTACACCCGCCCGCCGATGCCGAAGCGCGCGGCGTCCGTCACCGCGATGGGGCAGTGGGTGGCCTCACCGCCGGTGTACGATCTGAGGGAGTTCGGCGGAGTCGGGGACGGCCGGACGCTCAACACGGCGGCGTTCGAGGCCGCGGTGGCGGCGATCGCGGAGAGGGGCGGCGGGAGGCTCACCGTGCCCTCCGGGCGGTGGCTCACCGCGCCGTTCAACCTAACCAGCCGCATGACGCTCTTCCTCGCTGCTGGTGCTGAGATCCTCGGGATCCAGGTGAGGCATTTCTGCTGCAATCTCCATCAGCTTGCTTAATCCTAAGGTTTTGCTTTAGGATTTTGGTCAATTTATGGCATGTTTGTGTATCTGCGTCGTACAAGTGTAATGTAATGTAACTGTAGTATCGTTAAACCGTATAATGACTCACGTTAACTTTGTCTGCATAATGAAGTTCATTTGCATTCAGGCTTAGTTTATTCCTTGTTGTCATGTCTTTGTACTTTTGTAGATCCGTGTTTCATCAAGGAGATTCTAAAATTCACGGTAGCCAGTGATCCATGCATGCATTGGTGAAGTCACCATGAGTGTAGTGAGCAGTGCAAATGCTATGTAGTTTAATGAGAAATAGTGGTAATAGGATCAAGGAGACCTTCTTCATCCGGGAGATTGTTCTGTTGTTGTAGGATATTGGGAGTCAAGGACAATATTTTCCTGAGTAACATAACTGTATTTTTTATAACTCATCGGGTATGCCTGAGATGATGGGTGAATGTATATTTGATTACAGAAATGGTTGTTTCCCACTGAGAGATGTGTCGAAGTATGCTGTCAATTGTAGTGCATGCTGAACTGTAGTTTGGCTGAAGACTGAATGATCAGCCTTGTGAAAGTTAGACTTCGAGATTAGGAGAAGTGTGCTGGGCACTTCCAATAATATATATATACATCATATGTTTTGGTTTAGTAAACTCCAGGACTTAGCTTTAGATCCAATGTTTAGGTTCAACTAAATTTAGTGGCTGATTTCATCTTTAGTGGATGCTTTTATATTTTGTCTGCTAGGTGGTTTGTACCCTTGATTTTATATGATGCTTCAGTATCCAGCGTGGACCAAATGAGACAAAATGCACCTACATATACCAGCATCCAATATGTATATGGCCCATCGACTTAGCTTTCTTTCTAGGAGTCCAATCCAATGTTTAGGTTCAACCAAATTTAGTGGCTGCTTTCATATTTAGTGGCTGCTTTTATATTTTGTCTGCTAGGTGGTTTGTACCTTGATTTTATATGATGCTGCAGTATCCAGCATGGACCAAATGAGACAAAATGCACCTACATATACCAGCATCCCATATGTATACAGCCCATCGGCTTAGCTTTCTTCCTAGGACTCCATCATCCATCGTTTGTTAACTTCTACGATAGTTTGTAGAAAGCTATCCACAAGATCAAGTGATGATTGACCTTGACCAAGAAAAACCTTCGCACCAGAGTAAACTTCTGGCATTTTTTCACATTTTAGCCTAAAAAAGGGATTATAATGATATTCTTTTTCCCCCTAGCTTATACAATTAGCTCAACCATAGGCAAAGTGGGACTAGGATTTTCTTGCTTATCGTTTGACTGTAACTTTTACAGTTTGGTGCATTTTTGTCCAACTGAGTCAACATTGATAGCTTCTTGCGTTACTTACATGTAAGGATGAAAGATACTGGCCATTGATGTCTCCATTACCGTCATATGGGTATGGAAGAGAGCACAAGGGACCTCGATATGGGAGCCTTATACATGGTCAAGACCTGAAGGATGTGACTATAACTGGTAGGTTGAATTTTATGCTTCCTTTTGGTTCATTTTAATGCTCATTTGATACTTTGAACTTTGTTTTTGCATTCTGAAATCAAAGCAATGAAAAACAAATATTGTCTGATATTATGGCCTGTGTGGAGTATGACTTTAACTTGAAATGCTGTGTCCTGTGGTTTATCATTTGAACTTGAAAACAGCCAATCTCAAGTTATACTTTTCCACCAGTAAGCGAAAGCTAATTGACAAGGATATGGTCTTGTTCATTTGTCGTTTTTTCTACCTTTTGAAACTTAAAGTATGAATCTTTGGTGTGATGTATGATATTTGTTGTTAAAGCAATTCAAGTATAACGTTAGTTCCAAGTCCCAACAGATCTTGAAAGCTGAAACCACCATATCTGAAACTAACTGTAGCAGAAGCCCCTGTCCATACTTTATTTGTAAAAGGCTGATTTTTTATTAAATAATTGCAAAAGTTGTTTCTCAATCAATTTTCGTATACATCTTGCTTTATTGCCCATTTATTTCTGTGTCGGTATACAAGAGAGGAATTCAATTTTTGTTTCAATTAAAGAGTTGAAACTAAGTGAATTGATATTTTAATGGTAAGAATAAGTATGGATGTGAAGCTATCATTCTAATAGGGATAAACTTAACGTTGCTAAACATCATAAAACTTCATCATTTAGATGAATGATATATTGACAGTCTATTCCTGCTATTAATATTCTTTCTAACAGTTTTTTTGTCCTGAAATTGGTCACTATTTTCGTCAGCTATGATTCATTCTCTTTTATAACTGTGTAATAGGTCACAATGGCACTATAAATGGGCAAGGCCAAAGTTGGTGGATTAAATTTCGTAGGAAGCTCCTCCGTCACACAAGAGGTCCTCTTGTGCAGCTCATGCGGTCAAGTAACATTATAATTTCTAACATCACTCTACGTGATTCTCCTTTCTGGACACTTCATACATACGACTGCAAGAATGTTACTATCTTGGAAACCACCATCCTGGCTCCAATTGCTGGGGCTCCAAACACTGATGGGATAGATCCAGGTCATTTCCCAACTTTTGCATTTTATTGTGATTTATGAGCTTTTATTTATTTCAGTTATATCTTGCAATGTCCTATGACTACATAAGATGTTCTAGCTTTTTTACGTTTAGTGACAATATGAACCCTTCAACCTTGTACTGAGTGTACTACTGTGCTCCCGTGTTATCTTGGAATCTTATTGTATTGTTTAGTACATTTTATGCTTCACTAATCAGATTCTCAATTGTTATTACTGTTTATGCAGATTCCTGTGAGAATGTGATGATTAAAAATTGCTACATCTCTGTTGGTGATGATGGAATAGCTATAAAGAGTGGTTGGGATCAATATGGAATTTCCTATGGTCGTCCATCTACTAACATTACTATTTACAACGTCAAAATCCGCTCCATGGTCAGGTGAGCCATTTGTTCACATTTCATTTTTTCTTTAGTTTGTTTTGATTTCACTATTACAAGTTTTACAACATGTTTCGACATAAGCTGGTGAGTGGATGACTCTCCTTGTCCAGAATGTGAAGTCATTGTTGTAGAATACATAGGAGTATATTGACTGCTTGATTTTTATATTTCTGATACACATTCCATACTGGTTTTTGTGCTGTTCTGTTTGTTCTAATGACTATTGTCCTTGTAGTTACAAGTTCTTTTATCTACAAAGATCACAAACATTATTTGTACTACAACTAAGTAACTAACTAATGCATAGGCTATTTTGTTCTTTTATATGTTTTGTTAATTTAATTAGGACATTAATTCTGAACTAGGAGCTTTTCATGTAAGGTGAATTACATTTCCAATCAATGCTAGTAGTCAAAGTTTTTGAAACCAGTGTGGCTATGTGTTTGATCTCTTTTCCATTTTCTGGACAGTGCTGGTGTATCTATAGGAAGTGAGATGTCTGGCGGTGTTTCAAACATTTTGGTAGAGAATGTTCACATTTGGGATTCACGGCGAGGTGTGAGGATAAAGACTGCCCCTGGAAGAGGGGCTTATATAAGCAACATCGTGTACCGAAACATAACCCTAGAACATGTCCGTGTTGGCATTGTGATAAAGACCGACTATAATGAGCACCCGGATGAAGGTTTTGACCCCAAGGCTGTTCCTATCATTGGGAACATTTCTTACACGTCAATCCATGGGCAAGGGGTGCGTGTACCAGTCAGGATACAGGGGAGTGCGGAGATCCCTGTGAAGAATGTTACCTTCCATGATATGTCAGTTGGTATAGTAGACAGGAAGCACCATGTTTTCCAGTGCTCCTTCGTCCAGGGGCAGGTCATCGGCTATGTTTTCCCCGTACCGTGCAAGAACCTGGACATGTACAACGAGCGGCGCGAGCTGGTTAAGCAGTCGACGTTACAGAACTTCTCTGATATCGACTACAGTTTTTGACAAGGCAGTTCATCTCACGCTACCATTGCTGTAGGAGTATCACTGCTCAGTTGGTACTTTGACCTGTTTCACAACATTCACAGGCACTTTTTTTGTAGCTGTTTACACCTTTCACTCAGGCTTGTATTTAAGGAGGTTCGACCTGTCTATACTGTCTCATAGAAGGATTCTTCTGTTTCGGCGTTTCAACCCTGTATTTATACACACTAATTCGATTTCAGTCAAACTCTATAAATTTTTTTTATAGCAGTCATTCTCTGTTAACACCACTATATTTGCTGCAGCCCATTCTTAGATGGGAAAGGTGGCTGTAAATACAGTTTGAACTTTGAAGGGTTCTTTTCAAATTAATTTAAAAGTTTATATTTTTTGCAGCACAATTGCTGTTGGCCCATCAGTCCATTAGCCCAATCACGTACCCTAATTTCTTCCACGGGCCACATGTCGGGCCCAAGATCTATTAGCTGTGAAAATAGCCTGCACACCTGGCGACGCCTCATTGGCCCCGTATCCATACAATGCCACGCCCTGTCCCTTCCTATCCTAAACTCCAAATAGATAAAGCGCTCACCAGTGCAGCCAACAGATAAAGCGCTCACCAGCGAGCGCACTTTTCGTCCGTCTCCAGTCTTCTCCTTCGCTCGCCCATGGCTCTATCCGCTGGCTCATTCGCAGCATGTAGCCTCCAAACAAGGTAACTATGGAGAATCCAACTTGTGTCGCACGTATCTTAGTTGTGCCTTAAGAAAGCGTGCTAACGCCGTCGTCTGTTTGCTTGTTCTGAGCTAGGATTCTGGTGTTCCATGGAGGGTTTTTTTTCCCAAAATGTTACTGTTTCACATCGTATTAGTGAAAACAGCAAACCTCAAAGTGGGCATACGGACGGGTCTCACGCTACCACGTGCGCTATTTCGCACGATCACCGTGCAGATTCCCTTCGTACGCACAGCCACCGGCTGGCCTTGCCTCGTCCGCACGGCCACAGGTCGGCCTCTCCACGTCCGCACGCCACCGTGCAGACTCACCTTGCCCACACGTCCACCAGCCGGATGCAGCGCCTCTGCACGGCCACCACCTGGCCATGCTCCCCACCCTGCCCGAATGCATACATGCACCCACACGTGCCGTCATCTCTATTAAATCCATCACCCTCACCTTATCCTTTATTCCCTCCCTTCCCATCCCTGTCTGCAGCATATGCAAGCATGCATGCGAGCCTCGCGCGCCGAAGGGAATCCAATTCCCTCCCACATCGGCTATAAATAATGAGCGACGACAATTTTCTTTCGCATTCTCGGTCGTTCGCTCCATCGCTCGGTCTGCCAATTTCAGTTTCGCAGATGACTAAGCATTATTAACTGCCGCCATTAGCAACTATATTAGCAGATAATTTTTTCATCATTCGTATTTTCTTTATTAATTGTGTGGTTAGTAAATTAGTCGTAGTGTAATGTTCGTAGCTAATTAGTTATACTTATCTAGACATACTTAATTTAGTTGTTTTAAAATTTTGTAATAAAATTAGTGTGAGTTTATTAGTTATAATTAATTAGCTATAGTTAAATTAATCTTACTTAATTAGTTGTAATTATTATGGCATAATTAATTAGCTCTTACTCAATTAATTAGTCTCAGATAATTAGTCGTAATTGACTTAGTAGCCCTAGTAAGCTGTATTATTTTTTTGTTATTAATCTGTGGTAATAAATTAGTCGTAATTATTTTAGTGCTATTTATTTCATTATAATTAATTTAGCAATGAATAATGTAGTTGTCATTATGTAACGCAGGTTCATATGTGGTAATCAATTAGTCTTAATTAATTTAGTCATAACTGATTTAGTCATATTTAATTTTGTCATAGTAAATTAGTGTACATTAATTTGTTGTTTGTATTTAGTCATAATTTTTAATTTTAGTAATTTGTCGTCATTACCAATCTTATCACTAATATTCTGTCTCTTCCATCTCTGGCAAGCCATGTCTTTATCGGAGCTTCTGGGATCCTTCTACGATGAGAATCACCGAGGCAAGTCGTGGATCGCCGGGGACGTGAATGGCCTTCCACCCTAGAATCAGTCTACTGCCGGCACTTGTCGACAGGTGGAGGCCAGAGACGTACACCTTCCACTTTCGGTGGGGTGAGATGACAGTGACCCTACAGGACGTCTCATTCTTGATCGGTCTCCCGATCAGGGGTAAGCCACTTGTTCCAGGTTGTCCATCGATAGACTGGAAGGCTAGGCTGGGGAATCGGTTCGGTATACCTGTCCCGGTCAGTGCTCGTGGCATCCATCGGACTTAGCTGAGGCATTTTAGCCAATGCCCGTAGGATGCACCTAACGAGGTTGTTAGGATGCGCCTTGTTGCTTACCTTCTTCATCTGTTTGGTTCGGTCCTGTTTCCAACCATACAGGGTGATTGGGTGTACCACATCTTCATTTGCGTCATCGAATATTTGGCTGATGCGGAGGTTGGGGCGATGCCTCAGTACAGTTGGGGATCATCCTTCCTTTGCGCCACATACAAGGGGGTTGTGTGACGCTTCAAGGAGCGACACCGGTCTTAAACTGAGCTTGGCCGTCTGCTACATGCTTCTGCAGATGTGGAGTTGGGATTACTCCCTGTTGGGTGGCCCTCATTCGAGAAAGCAGTGCACCCGTACCCCGAGTTGTATGACCCAATAGACGGACCCGCTATGGGCTATCGATGGACTGCTGCCCATCTACGCTGGGCCAAGGACAGACCAGTGAGGTGCTACTCGTTGTTGCATGACAACGACATTATCTGGGCTCTATGAAGCCCAGATTTCGTGGATAGGTAGCGCAACACATGTGACCGTGCAATGCACCCAGGCATCCGGGTTATGGACGACGACTTGCCATTTAGTGTTTGCATATATTGTGGAGCCTTACGCGCCGTAGCGCGTAATGAGACAGTTCGATTTGTACTAGCTCGTGCCCCTCCCGACAGCAGGATTCTGCAGCGAGTCGCCCACTTGTGAGTCAAACTCCATCCGAATAATGGTGGGCCGACATGCTGAGGACTAGCAAGCAGTCTAACAAGAGTGGATTACGGCTTGGACGGAGACGGTGCACATCGAGATCTTGCAGGAGCAATGACCGTACGACGTACAAACATACCATGAGTACATGAAGTGGTACGTTCCACGATCGCGCACCAGACTCACCCGTCCTCTGCTAGAGTGTCCGGAGCAGGTGACGCACCAGGAGAGCCTCTGCCACTCATTCGATCGACACAATGTTTTGTGGCATGACGACACCGTAAGACACTTACAACCTCTAGTCGTTTCATTGATGATATTTGTACTCTTCGTTACTGAACCAGTTTTGTCTATCACTTCAGTTGGAGCGGCTACAGCGCATCACAAGCGCATCAGAGACAACCATCCGTAGCCCAGAGCACATAGTACCGGGGCTGCTGAGCACTTTGATGTACATTTTCGCGGAGTTGAAGAACGTAATAAAGAACATGAGCTGCGGCCGTTCGAGGGACGACGTCCTGCGCATGTAAGACCGGTGGGCGTTGTAGCGCTTGCTGTCGGTCATCCGCGGTCCAGAGTGCCGAGGAGGTAAGTTATGTACAAATCCATGTTCTGTTTTTTTGGTTATGCCTTAGATTCGCTAATATCAAATCGTTCTCCAGCCGTAGGTCCATTAGGATATAACACTTCTGACGTTCGCACCCCGTATTTGACCGCTCCCCCTTGGTTATCTGCACTACACATCCAAGAAATACGAAATGCTCAATTTACATCTAAAATATTTATTTTGCCTAATATCATTCCGTCTTGCAACCTATAGTACTGCACGCAGGTCCCACAGAAACCATGCAACCGACGCACAAAATCTGAAGCTGAGCGACATTCACGAGTCCTGATTGTAGACGAGTTCGTGGAGCATCCAATTTTCTGCGGACCCACCAGTGGGATTACTAGCATGCTTGCAGGTCTTGTATGGCACAACCGAACCTTCATGATTTCCTTCCTGCAGTAGCAAGCAAAGATCTTATACAATACTTCCTTCTCTATTATTCTTGGCCTCCCATGCTTCTTTATGTGTAAAACGGTACACACACAACATAGAACTATTAAGTAGTAACATATTATTATTAGAATCAAGATCAAAATAATTTAAGAACGAGTTCACCTGTTGGTTAATTCATTTAGATTTTGCTCATGTAATTGCACCCAAATGACTGTTTTGGAGCGCTAGAATCATCTTGACCAATGCCGTGTGACGAGGAAGATGTGCTTGTAGTAGGGATATCCTCATCATTATGTGTATACATTCACAGGAAACAAATGATGTCTCTAGTTCTGCATCTAGTCACAGCAAAGGTTCTAAAATCCGAAGTATTAGAAAAGCTTTTACTCCCATCTGGAGATCTCAGCCTGACATATTTTTGTTCCATTTTTTAATTATCCCTTAATTAATCTCATTGGAATGATACTATCATAATGTATGGATTGTTTGAGACCTAATGGTAAATCTGTAATCATGAACCCCTGCTGACCAAAGCTCTTCATGGCCATAATACCCATCTTATTGGCATAGGCAAACAACAATTTCTTTCACAACAAGTATTGAAGAATCCGGCTATAGGAGCTGACGTGATCCAGAGGACTCTGTTCACATGGAAAATAAGAGCTTGTCAAATATATTCTAGTGACATAGCAAATAGTAAGTGTCACCTGGAAAGACAGCGCAATGTAAGTAAGAATCCATCATAAGCCTATGTTTATAATCAGCATCTATTCCCTTGATCCATACATATTTGCTCTGCCTATGTTGACGTTGTAACAATTTCAATCAATAGCGGTTACTCACTGCATTAACCGAGTAGTAAACTCTATGCTAATGTATTAGAAAAGAATCATGCTACAAAAGCAATGAAGTGGCAAATATTAATAAAAGGACCTCATATCTGTGCCGATGCCTCTCGTCTACATAATTGACATTGTCTCACCTAAACAGTAAAAATAATTAGCGTTAGAGGCCAACAGATCTTTAGTAAGAATTCTAACAAAAATTTAACTCTAGGCCTAGGGCCACAAAAATATAATAACATAGCATTTAAAACAAAACTCAAGGGTGAACTTCTTAAGGCCTTGTTTGGCTAGTGGGGAAATTTATACATGGGAGAAACAATCCAAGAGGGGATTAGGTGAATCCCTTTCCCTCCACCCAATCCCCCTCCACCTTGGATCTAATCCCCTCCCAACTTGGATCTAATCCCTTGATTTGTTTGGACAAATGGTTGGATCAATAGGGATTGCAAATATTGAAAAATCTGAAAGCAAAAAAATAATATATAAAATTTTGAAAACAACATTAAAAAATTTCCAAAACCAAACCAAAATTTTGAAAAATATCAGAAGATTTTCACAAACAAACAGAAAGGTAAAGGTATTTCATATTACAAATTGTCTCATACAAAAAAGATTGCTCATATAATATCTCATCTAATATCTCAAACTACAAAAAAAGTATTTCATATTTGCAGCTAAGCTCAAGCTCCTCGACAACCTGATAGTCCTTTGAGCTCCTCTTCTGTATAGAAAATGTGAACAATTCTTCAAAAACAATTCAAAAACCAATATTGCACAAGCTCCGTTGATCTCGAATTTACATATCCTGTTAATAGATGAAAAATGACGATAAGCATTTTAGAAGTGAGAAAACATAATATGAAGCATTACATGATAACATGCAGATATAAGCAAAACAGAGAGTGCAATCCTAAGGATACCAAGAAATAACAAGTTATCCACTTACCATAGCACTTCTCAACCACAAGAGACGAGTAACGGGTTCTGCACTAATGAAAATCTCTCTGTTTTGAGCATCCTTGAATACACCAAAGGCTTTGACTTTCTCTTCATTTGATAGATCTTCCATTGTGTTCAAAACACTAATGCAACTCTTGATAGAGAAATCATCAACACGTCTTCCAGTAGCTTGTTCCATGGCTAGCTCTACTGCTTCCTCCTCGGCTTGCTTTGTTCTTATCTCTAGGTACTTTCCCATCATATCAGCTAAATTCCCATCTTGCTTACGCTTTTTCGCAGCCTTTTATCCTTTATCTCTTGAGTTAGCATTAGTCTTCTTCGTACCCTTTTCCCCTTTATCTCATGAGGTAGCATTACTCTCCTGAGGTATTGCACTCGTTGTATATTGACTTGGTGAACTTATGTTATTGCACTCATCATAATGCGAGTCTGGAAAAAGGTTCTCAGTTTCAACATAATCATCAACATTGTCTACTTGTGTGAGAATAACATGTTGTGATGGCTCAAGAGATGTGAAGTTCATGCTACCCTCAGCTGTTTGTCCTACGAAAGAAAGGTAAAGTTCACTAATACGGAATTTCTTAGTTTAAGCTAATAGGAATATGTTTCGCAAGAAAGTTCACTAATACGGAATTTCTTAGTTTAAGCTAATAGGAATATGTTTCGCAAGAAAGTTTACCATCATATAGATCTCCCAAAGCATCGAACAGAGGGAAAGGTTTACTACGGAACTTCTTAGCTCTAGGATATGACTGCAGAATGTTCGAAATGATATTAGCACATTGCTCACCAATTCAATAGTGAACGACAAAAATTGGTGTAAATATATTACCATGGTGATGTTCACATGATCCATGATCCATTTGATTACTAAGAGAGTCCACATCGCTCTAGTATTAATTGTCACCTCCTGGAACTCCGACAAACTTTTCGGATGGTATATTGCTAGGTTGGTTATCTAACCACCCCTCATCGCCATCAAGCATTCGGATCATATTATGGAAAACTGCTACAGCTGCTGGAATCTTCACTTGGTTCTTTATACGATGGAATGTGCCTACTTTGAGGATGAGGAAGCGTTTCTTTAGAACTTCTAAAGCCCTTTCTATGTGATTTCGCAAGCTTGTGTGACGATGATTGAATAACTCCTTGTAGTCTCTTGGTCCACGGTGACCACGTCCAAACTCCTTCAGGTGATATCGAACACCACGGTAAGGTGCAAGGAACGATGGTGTGTTAGCATAACCACCATCGACAAGAAAAAATTTACCTTCCGGTACTTGAAAGCTGCTACTCAGAGCAGACCTAAGGACTCTAGCATCTGTGGCAGATCCCTCCCATCCACATAAGATAAAAGTGAAGTTCAAGTCAAAATCACAAACTACCATGACGTTTTGACTCAATGTACCCTTTCTATTCCTGTACGGAGCAGCCTTCTTTCCACTTATAGTAATAGCACCAATACAATTCTGCAAGGCAAAGAATGTACCCATGAGTTTTTATTTTTTATGAACTTATTATTAATTTATACACGAATGTCAAATTATGCACCTTAAAGTAGGGGAAGAAGCAAGGATCTGATCTAATCTTTCAATGAGTTTGATCAACATTAGGAAGCTTGACAAATTTATAGGTGAGAGCAGAAGTTGTATTGAAAACCTCCTTAAGATGACGATGAATTGTTTCCCCGCTATGCTTGAATTCAAATTGTAAATCTTGAAAGCTTGCATTGTGGGAGAGCATGAACATGAAAAACCCAAGTTTCTCCTCAACACTAACACCTCTACTATCTTTCAACAGTTTCTGCTCTCTAAGATAATTCGCAATTGCCCCAAAGACCACTGGCTCCATACGGAATGCAACTCTACAATCCATTTCATGTCCTTCAAGGATTTCCTTAAGCCGCTCTCTGCCAGGTAGTCTGGACGCATGCCTTGTTTTTTTTTTCACTTTGTGTACTAGCAGACAATAAATGTAAAGTCGACAAAATAACAAACATCATGTCATCATCCTCTTCCCTCCTTCTTTTAGTTCGAAGCACCCTTTTTGAACCCATTTGGCCACTAATCATTTGAAATAAATAAACAATATATTTTTTTCACTTGTAAGAATTACAATATATTGTTCATACATGTAAGAATTACAGTACTATATACGAAAAACACTCTGATTCTCAGCAAAAGAACTACCATAGTATTACCAAAGAAAAGAAAATCAACAATACGAAATGTTGAATTGACTGTTCTTATCCTTCGAACCATCACCATTTTATATCTTGCTAAGCAGTTTTTTAACATAGACGCCAATACATTTTGACACATCATGACACCAATACATTTTATATGACACATCATGCAATTTAAGATCCTCCAACCATCATTCCATTAGCTGTATGAGAATATTCATAAAGTGTGAAGCAATTTAAGATTCTGCATATATGCTACCAAGTTGAAAAGATTCAAGATCCATTGAGAATACACAGAGGACATTCCTCAATAAACAAACAATAATTGACCATCAAAACATAAAAAAGTAAGTTACCATTCATATATTGTGCAAAGATATTGACACTGAAAAGCCTGAGACGACCTTACAATTACAAGTTCGGTTTCATGGCACTAGGAGAACAATGCCCATAATCTACAACTTGCCTTTCACCACCCAAGAGTTTTAACAGGTTCAAGCAGTCCATTCAGCTCATAGAAAGTCATTCATACTACTAGTACTACGAAATGATGAATTTCATCTTATGCTTGATTGAAATTATAACCCAAGTTCAATATCAGTCATATTTATACATCCCTGATTCATAAGAGTCCATCACTTTCCCCCTTTTAGTACAATACCAGTAGCCCACAAAATTACTGAAACAACAAAAATCTGCTACCACCATAGTTTTTTAATGGACTAGTATATGCAAACACTTGCTTCAGTAAGGGCAAGATGATAAAGGACAGATGTTGCATTTGCTATCGTGAATCATACCACACATTTGTAACATGACAAAAGGCCAATGGTGTAACACAAATCACTTTTTCAATGTATTTCAGATTGAACATAGCATCTAGTAGCACAAACAGAGGGGCAATTCCACAGATAGCAAAACCAAATATATGGAAATATCCAATAGAGAGGCAAAACAAAAAACAGAGGGGCAGCACAAACCAAGAACCGGAAGGAGATGGAGCGCAGGACGAAGCTACAGCCCAAGCCCGAACACCTTGCGCCGCCGCCTCCCACTGGGGCTTCCCGATTCTCCACGCCTGGAAGAGGCTCCTCGAGTAGCCTTGGCCGGAGTTCTCCTCTCCCTCTCTAACCCTGACGCGACGGATTTGTGAGAAAAAATTGAGGCTACAAACCCTAGATATCATAGGAGGAGGAGGAGGAGGAGGAGGAGACTAACTAGATAGATCTGACCGGGATGTTCCTCCGAGGACAGCGACAGCGGCGGGACCGGAGTCAAGGGGGGAGAGAGAGGGGGAGGCGGCGCCGTTCGGAGAAGACTGCAGTCGCGGGCGAAGTCGCGAAGGGAAGGAAACCACGCCACGGCTGCGAGGGAGGAAACACCCGTGGATTGGTTGGGATTTTTTGACCCCCTGCGTCATCCAAGTGGTGCTCCCCGGGTGGGACGGGAATTACATCTCGGCCGGGATGTTCCCCGGGTGATCCTGGCCAATCCCGGCCGATCCCGGCGCTTCCAAACGAGGCCTAAAGAAGCTCTTGGAGGGAAAACTTTTGAAAATAAGTTTTGCCTTTGAACTAATTGGGTTACGAGAGAGGATTTTGGAAATAGACACGTAAGGGTTAATTTTGCAAACTAGCTTTGTGTGTTTGTCTAAAAACAGAATTTCAAGATACCTTCCGAAATAAGCTTTGGAAATATAGAGTTTTTGGAAATCAAATAGGTAGCAATAAAATGAAAGCTACCAATGATCCAATATAGGTAAGAGAGAGATATCTTTAGGAGAGATTAGGACGAGCAATAATACTTATGTTTTTCACAAAGCATTTATAGATGAAGATAGATTTTGAAAATGTTCACTAATGAAACTAACAGCCATGCTAACTAAGGTCACAACCTAGAGTCGATATGGCTCTGATACCAAGTTTGCCGAACCCAAAATTTATTATTTGAAATCCTCTGTGTTCACAACACAAGTCCTTGGATCAGTAGCTAGTGTTCACAGTTACATCATTAGATATCACCACATATCATGAAAGTGTAAAGCTATTGCATAATAATAAACAAAGTGTAAATATATATTATGGCGTTTGTCTTGCAGAATGGTCGGGTAGGCCAAATACCTTTCAAGAACAGCAGCAGAAGCAAAATCAAAGTATACCACGTGGAACCCTCACGATATACCCATAGGCAATCGATTGGGGCCGGCGACCTAGTTCTTGTCCTTCTTGATCTTCAGTCTTGACCAATACTCATAATTGTCCAAGTAGCCTTCTTTAATGCGTACAAACTAAAAGAATATAAAGAGCAAGCATAAGTACACAATCGTACTCGCGAGCCAACACACAATGCAAATATTATATATGCAAGGCTAATCAAGGGAGGTTCATGGTTTTTTATTTGCACAAAGCTAAGTTTGAACTAGTTTATGTAGTAGTAATTCCTGAGTGATGAGGACATCAACCCTCCGGATACGATCGCTATTCCACCTCCAACTGGGCTACTCTACTTCCATCGATTCGGCTGCATCAAACTCTACTCCAACGGGCTGACAAATTTGCTTCACTTATATATGGTGTTGCGCCACCTCACTTTGGGCCGAGGGCCTTGTATCAATCATTGGTCCCAAAAGACAGCCACCACTTTAGGTTATTTGGGCTGACCACCTCCCTGGCTGCCTCGTCTCTTGGGCTGCAGTGTTCACGGCCATACTGTTCACAACAATACCATAAATAGTATCACCCCTTATCTCATAGCTATGTGCGGCTCTCCCTCCCCTATTTAAGGTGGTCGCACCCCTCTAGTTTCTTTGGATTTTGTTTATTTAAAAGTTAGCTTCATTGCAACTTCGTATATTGGCTTGTGTCGATTAAACCAACCATAATACCGCTCTAAAATCCCAATTTTATCAAATATTTCAATCCTATTTGTAATTTTAGATTGCTTATTATCTTGTTCTTACTTATTCTTCAATTGCTCGCAAAAATTGAACCTCGTGTTCAGGTCAATCGCGTTCTTGGCACGGTTGATAATAACTCGGAGTGTGGTTTAGCGATTGTTTGATGTTCTGATCGTAATCGGTTAGAAGCCTGCATAGTAAAAATCGCACCTCCACAAACTGACATATCATCTTATCGGAAGATCGGGACACCCATTGTCTCATCACTAAGACATAGCATTTTAACTAACACAAGTTTTTATAAATCGAGTTTTATTGTAAAGTACTAGTGGAGGCTCCAACCCCCTATACCATTGAGTGGCTGCATCCACCCAATGCTCGGGTCACATCCCGTACTTATCACTAGTTCTCAACCAGGCCATCTCATATCACTGGGCTCCAACCCAACATTTCCAATCTCTGGGCTCCAACCCATTCTCTCATTCTACCCACAAATGATTTTATAAAATAAAAGTTACTTCGACACTACTCATGACCGTGAGCACGTCTATCCAGATAGTTTTCTTACTCTATAGAGTTCGTACACTTTACTCATAAGAGATAATCAATTTATAATGTTCATTTAACACACTTCCATAAGTGTGCGATTAAGATGATTGTCACAAGGCCTTTACAATGCCCCACCTCAATGCAACCTCACACCGCTAGGTATCACCTCCTTGGGCCTCGCCCCTAGGAGGTCTCCCATTTGCGCCGTGTAGTTCCCATGGCTTCTTCCCTCTTTACCCATACCACATTCCCACCAATGGCGATGCAACGGCGAGGCGAACAAATTAGTTAGTCAGGTCGTACCCATTATAGACTTGTAGTTGCACTGTTTTTACACGAAAGGTCATCACAAGATCCGAGTCCTTAATTGACTTGGGCGGTACATCCACATACCTACTTTGTCGTGCACCTAGCACCAGCCATTCTTTCCATCCACCCGAGTCTAAATCTATTTTTGTTTTTTTTTGTTTTTAAAAATACTTTTCTAGTCCAACATATCAGTCAGGCTTCAGCCTCAACTGCCCAATCTCATTTTCAAATGTTTCTAATGATGTCGGGCAAATCATTGCCCACCTAACAATGTATCTAAGCATGACACTTAGATACAGACTTATTAACTAGTATGTAAACCATTAATTTTAGGGTGACAAAAGAATAATGTCCAAGTTCAAGGATTGGAAGTTTATACACAATTATGATTAAGGTAGTAATTATGAGCTAGACCAACATATTTGGATAAATCATAGCAATGCAATTTCATACTTTAAAACAATATAATTGCATTTCAAAAGTAGGTGCAAAATGATCAAAGTGTTGACTCGTCTTGCTCAATATTCTGACAACCTCAGTCCTGTTCTTGCTCAATGTTCTGATAATCATCTCGCTCAATGTTCTAATAATCATCCTATTCAATGTTCCGACAATCTTGTTCTCGTTCATGTTCTGTTAATCTTGATCCCGACATCGTCCTTGTTGGGATTGCTGTTCCTGTCATGGCTTCAGCGTCTAACTACGTAGAATACCATTGAACCCAAGAATGACTGAAAACATTCAAATGAAATCCAATAAATCAAAAGATATTCAAACAAACGAAAACACCCCAAATGAAAGCAAACATGGCTAATAGCACCTTGAGATAATGAAGCATTATTGATGAAACTGGACCTACTTAGTAGAGTTGATGAAGGAAATACTTTAGACGAAGTATATCCAATGGAAGTTGATGAAGGATATACTGCAGACGGGATGAATTATATCAAGGGATATTGGATCAAAGGAAACACTCCATACCAAAGTTGATAGATCCAAACTATATTCATTTTGTCTAGCGGCGAGGTTTTGGTAATCAGACTTAGGTTTAGGTAGTCGTTTGATCCGGAGTGAGGGTGAGAGGGATCGAGCTCTCGAGAAGTCTGCTGGTTCAAAGGAGTTAGGACTCCAACGAGGTGGAGAGAATATTCATGGGAATATTCCGGATCAGTTACCTAGATGGGAGAGATTACCTAGTTAGGTCGAGCTCTCTGATCCACTTTTGGATTACGAAGGGTTCTGCTACTAGAAATAGATGATGGTGGATGATAGCTGGAGTCTATATGGTATTGATTGGTGATTGGGCTACTATCGCCCATCTGGGGACTTATCACCAATATCCATACAAGGTGTCTAGTTGCACTAACAATTCTTTTAGTCCTGACTTCCTATTTACCGAGGATGTTCCATGATAGTCATGTGAGACCTAGGTGTAGGTGCGAGGATTCGCTCTGGGTAGACATAAGTCTCACCGACATATGGGGGTTAGTTCACTTAAGGATCTCTTTTACGATTCTATATTTATCAAGGAAGTTCCATGAGCCTTAGCTGGAACTTCCAAGCATTTGCTAGACCTTAGCCTTACATCTTTAGTGATGTCTATGGCTTGGTTTGAGTTTCACCATCTAGGTGTCCCTTTCTACTTACCCTAACTTACTTACGTGACTTAGTATACACTAAAATGAACCTTAATGCACTAGGCTAGTCCTTAATTTATTTTAGTTATTTGTGTTATATCAACTAGTTTCAACTAAGGTCTTTTACCCTTACACGCTACTTGGCATCGTAAAGGTGGCACTACTACAAAACAGGTCATAGAAGACGCCTCATCACAGACGGTTTCAAAGAACCATCTGTGATAAAATAATCATAGACGGTTCCAAGACAAACCGTCTGTGATATGTCACTATCACAATCACAGACGGTTCTAACCACGAACCGTCTGTGATAACAAGAATATCACAGACGGTTCGACCGTCTGTGATACCGAGAATATCACAAACGGCTCTAACCATGAACCGTCTGTGATGAGTATCTCATCACAGACGGTTTGTGTATAAAACCGTCTGTGATTTTAGGGTTTTACCATGGTTTGGATTTTTTCTTACCATGGCTATTGTGGGAAAGCTAGCGAAATCCGAAAATCAATATCAGATTTATTCGCGAGGCTCGAGAGGCTCCAGACGAAGTGAAAATCCGTTTTCGTTTTTTTTACCATAGAAAAAACTATCACAGACGGTTGTGTAAATAGACTATCACAGACGGTTCGTGAATAGAATCGTCTGTGATAATCTGTTTTCACAGACGGTTCGTGAATAGAACCGTATGTGAAAACATACTATCACAGACGGTTCTATTCACGAGCAAATCGTGATAGCGACTATCGCTGAGCGGTTCGTGAATAGAACGAAATGCGTGATAGCCTTTTCACGACGGTTCAAAAACCGTCTGTGATGACTTCGTGTCATCACAGACACAAAAATTCAGACGGTTCAAAAACCGTCTGTGATGATGGTTTAGAACCGTCTGTGATGAGTTTTTGTGTAGTAGTGTGGTTAACCTTCCGTTAAGGGATCCTAGGGTTATCACCTAGCGACGCACTGCTTATATAGGGTAAGCCTACGATGCTAACATGTTCTGGTTGATTATCTACTTGAGTGGGTCCTAGCCGTACTTGAACTACCTAGCAAAGCGTTCAAGTTGACTTAACCTTACCATGGTAATTAACCAAGTATTATTATTACTCAGTAACTTACAGGTCTATGTGTCGGTGACGTATCGTAACCCTAGTTAGGTTTTAACTAAGTAATCATTCTTCCTAATCAATAAGTAGTAAGAGTCTACTTGTAAGTGTGTGTTTCTGCGGTGTACTTCCTTATTACTCTACTAGCAGGTGCATATGCCTTGGATTATAGGTTTCATTAAGGTAGTGGCCTAGGAGTTCGGTGGTCATTTATACCCTAACGATGCATTACCATTTTCTATTAAATTTTATCGCTACTACCTTTTTAAACAACACTTTAACAACTACCTCTTTGCCAAGGGTCTATTGGTCATTCAATCACACATGTATGTGTATGCCTAAACATGACTGTATCACCATAGGCTCTAACTACTTGAGTTGATCGCTATGTTAGTTTACTTACTGTGTGATCTCTCATTTTAGGGTTTGACCTATAGCTTGTCGAGCTCGACTAATTGTGTTATTCCAACTAGGCACTAACTAGTGTTGATCACTGGTCGCTTGAAATGTTGTTTGGTTTGCTAATCGGTTTTGTTAATGACAACACATGGCAATTGAAACCTACCTCATTAATCTCCCTTAACCCTTCCATTTTCTTAAACTAACTACTAATTACTTAAGTAAACCTTATAGAATTATTCACTAATTATATTGAGTAGAATGTCATTTTCATAATTGCATTACCTACTGATTGGCTAACTATTCCTACTTAACCCGCTAACTACCTCTTAGCAAACCACAAAAATGGGCGGGATCCACTGGTCAGAGGAGTGCACAGAGAGGGACTAAAAGATAGAGCACTAACCGGATGGAACCCACTAGTTAGTGACTCCTATAACTCACACACACACACACACACACACACACAGAACAATAGAGAGAGAAGCAGGGCAAGTAACAAACAAGGCAGAGGTAGCTCAGTGGTGAGGGTGGCAACGACGGAGGAGGCTGCGGTGGCGCGCTAGGATGGGCACAATGGAACCAAGGACAGATGACGGTCTTAGGAATGGTGGTGGCACAGCTGGAGATGGACGGTGGCGGTCGGGCGACGGCATGTGGCGGCTGGAGCCGGGTAAGAAACGGGGCGACAACGCTCCGATGGGAGAGGGGCGGGAATAGGGAAAGCTCGAACACAGCGATAGCGAGGGGAACGTACCGAGGTGGATGGAGGGGGCCAGGACGGCTGAAGGCGTGCTGGCAACGGGAGCCGCAGGTGGCGTGGTGGACGCGGTGTAGCGGCGATGTTGGGGAGAGGGGGAGCTGGAGACGGTTGTGGGGACGAACTTTGGAAGGTCCCAGGGTGCTCCACCCGAGAGGAATCAACCGGTGGCTCGCCATGCGAGGAGTAGCAATGGTGGCGGTGGCGCACGGTCGAGACCGAGGAAGAAGACTGTGCTCCGCTCTCCTTTGTGCGAACCCTAAAATTGATGGAGGGGTTTTGATGAGGGAAAGCTGGAACATGTTTTGACGTGAACAAAAATGGAAGGGGCTCACTGGGGCAGTCGGAACGGCTAGTGGAGCGGTGGTCGGCTTCGAGAAAGAAATGGCGGTGAGATCACTCCAAGCGATTCTGAGCGAGGGGGAGAAGAGGGAAATGATAGGAATGGGGGCTCTGGGCAACCCTTAACTAGACGAGGGGGGGGGGGGGCAGACGCAATGTGGTGGCATTGCTCCCGGTTGCAACAGCATGGGCACGACAATGAACTGAGGCGGCAGCGGATTTGATAGGGTTGGGCGGCTAGTGGTGTGCGAGTGGGACGCCAGAGCTGTAGCAACGTGGCAGAAGCGGGCACACAGGTGACATTGGCGAGACAACGTTGGCAGGAGGTGCTTGCCACGGGGCGGTGATGGGCGTGGCAGGCGCGTGCTCTGGAATAGAAAGTAAAGAAGAGGGAGAGAGAAGAAAGGAGGCATGTGGGAGTTGGTCGAGCCACACTAGAGCTAGGTGGTGGTCCAACCAAGAGAACAATTGAAAGAAAGAAAAAGATAGAAAATATTGGGAATAGGCAAAAGAAACAGGAAATGTGGTGAGTGCTAATTCTTGACTTTTGCTAAGAAAATTCTTAGGTGGTGATAGAATATTTAGAGGATTGGGTTTCAAATTTTATGCTCTCGACCTTAGGGTTTTTCATGTAACATCTCAAAGGCAATAATTTTAAATAAATATTATCTTTACTTGATTCTTTTGTTTTTACAATTTATGTTTCTAGGGTTTCCGTGTTTAGGGTTTTTGTTTTTCATTACTCGTGCCGACAAAAAGGAAAATACAAATAAAATAACTCCCAAAATTGTAGGCAAAAATGATGACAACATATATCATACAAAAGTTTTAAAAATCCTGTATTTTTGCATTCGGTAAATTTTAGGGTGTTACAAGAGACCTCGTATAGCGCGCTTCATCGTGCAAACCTTAGTCGTTCCAAAGGCAATGCCTTAGCGACTAGGGAGTCTCCTGCCTCAAAGGTCTCACCTCGGCAGAGAGACCTAGCATATCGTGCTTCATCGCACAAACCCTAGTCGTTCTGATGACCGTTCCTCGATGACTAGAGAGTCTCCTGCCTCGAAGGCCTCGTCTCGGCGGAGACACCTCGCATATCGCGCATCATCATGCAAACCTTAGCCGTTCAAAAGGTAGTGTCTCGGCCACTAGGGACTCTCTCGCCTCAAAGGCCCCGCCTCGGTGGAGAGACCTTGCATATCGTGCTTCATCGCGCAAACCCTAGTAGTTCCGATGGTAGTGCCTCAGCGACTAGGGAGTCTCCTGCCTCAAAGGCCTCACCTCGGCAGAGAGACCTCGCATATCATGCTTCATCACAACCCTAGTCATTCCGAAGGCCGTGCCTCGGCGACTAGGTAGTCTCCCGCCTCGAAGGCCTCGCCTTAGTGGAGAGACCTCACATATCGTGCTTCATCGTGCAAACTTCTCTTCCCCCTTTCTATTAATTCGACTTAATTTGAGTTTGAGCTTTGTTCATTTTCTGATTTTGGTGGATTGTTGCTCATGTATAGTTAAGTTGATGGGGTGGGCTGCTATGGCTAGCTACTATTGGGTTCGAGGCCTCCTGTGCACCAGGGAGTGTGATGCCATAGGGTGCACGTAGCTACTGGCGATGGTGGTGTTGTGGTCACCGAGGTATACTAACCCCGTCTCTACTCCCTCTACTCCCTCTACCTGTTCCCCTGCTATGTGATGGATTTGTTGGATGCTACGGTTAGTGTTGCATGTTCTCTGTGCAATGTGTAGGCCAGATGGGGTGGTTCGGATGGGGCACAGGTTGGGTTACCTTATTTGGGTTTGGTTGAGGATGGCAGTGCTTGGCCGGGTTGGCGGTGGTCGTGGAGGTGATGATGATGCTCCTTGTGTTCTCTTTGGTTGCCTTCGGTTCTTGTCAGCTTTGCTTGTTCTCTGTGACTGGACAAGCAACGCACTCTCGATGCTTTGCCTTTGGATAACCTTGGTTGAGGGGAGGAACTGGGGGTTGGATGGAGATGTGGGACTTTGTTGTTGTTGGTTGTTGTTGATTGTGGCTGGTTGGAGGGATGCAGAGTGTGGTAATGGCTTGGCTTGCTTGGTTGCTCTCAGTTGGTTGCCTTCAGCTAAGAATGAAGCTTGCGAGTGAGAGGGCTTGTGAATGGGAGGCTTTGTGAGTGTGAGAGGCTTAAGGCAGAGAGGCTCTCGGTTGTGAACTCTCTCCCTTGCCTTATGCTGGTATGTTTTGCCCTCCCCTTATCCCCTTGGCTCTCACGGTAAACTGTCGGCTCATGGAACTTTGGTCCAAAGGATGTCTCTGCTACTATGCTTTGGATTTTATGTGGTTTGAGGTAAGTCGGAAAGGTGGGGTTGGTTTTTTTATAACTGTCGGGTGATGAAAACCACCGAAGTGAGATGGTGCCGACTGACCTAGGTTAGTCAAGGAACCTCGATGAGCTTCACGAAATCGACGACAGTCCCTCTTACTTCTAACTTCAATTTATAGCTTTTAGTTTGTTACCGGTCTTTTGGTCTTTCCTGGAAAATAGAAATGTGGGCAGTGTATCAGGTTGGCCGATGAATGGGTTCGATCTAGTGACAATACATGGACAAGGATGCAAGGCTTCGGCGATGTGCATGCAATATTTTATTATTTTATTTTGTAATGCACTCAAAGTAGTAATATTTTTATTTTGATCTGTTGTAAATAATTCTTATAATTAATTCGAGAATGTAACAATGTTGTATTATGACTTAAATGTTGTATTATGACTTAAAAATTCATATTGTAATTTCTGGAGATGGATTCTTGTATTACTTTTCTTGGTAATGAAATCTTGTAATTGATTCTGAGCTTCAAATGTTGTTGTATTATTGTCTTATAAATCCTGTTGTAAACTTTTGATAATCAAATGACATGTGTTGATGATTTGCTATGTGTTTAATATCAGTCCGAGCTTATGTTATGTTCGTGTTTAGATGAGTTTAATTTACTGCTAATTATCTCTTAGCATAGTTTAGATTAGTTTGAGTTTTAGGCTTCTCACATATAGTCACGACTTCGTCTCAACGCACCGCTCACCTCGTAGGCCATGCTTCGGTGTGGTGGCACCGCATTGACTTCGCCCACATGGGCTCCATCTTTTCTTGACCACCTGCCTCGAGGCCATAGCCTCGGCGGGGCGGCCACAGCGTGTCGCCCGCCTCGTAGGCCTTGCCTCGGCATGGTAGCACCGCGTTGACTCCTCCCACGCGTACTTCGCTCGACGCACCGCCTACCTCGTAGGTCATGCCTCGGTGTGGCGGCACCACGTTGACTTCATCCGCACGGGCTCCGTCTCTGCACGCCGCCCACCTCAAGGCCATAACCTCAGTGGGGCGGCCACGGCGCGTCGCCCGCCTTGTAGGCCATGCCTTGGTGTGGCGGCCCAGCGTCGACTGCGCCCGTCGCGACTTCATCTCGATATGCCGCTTCCCTTGTAGGCTATGCCTCGGTGTGGCGGCACCGTGTCGACTTCGCCTACACGGGCTCCATCTCCGCACGCCGCCAGCCTCGAGGCCATAATCTCGGCGGGGTTGCCCCGTGCGTCGCCCGCCTCATAGTCTATGCCTCGGCGTGTTGGCCCCGCGTCGACTCCGCCCGCACGTACTTCATATCGACGCACCGCCGCCTCGTAGGCCATGCCTCGACGTGGCGGCACCGCGTCGACTTTGCCTACATGGGTTCCATCTCTGCACGCTGCCCGCCTCGATGCCATAACCTCGATGGGGTAGCCACGGCACATCGCCCGCTTCGTAGGCCATGTGTCGGCGTCACGGCCCCACGTCAACTCCGCCCGCGCATACTTTATCTCGATGCACCGCCTGCCTCGTAGGCTATGCCTCAGCGTGGCGGCACTGTGTCGACTTCGCCCACATTGGCTCCATCTCTGCACACCGCCCGCCTCGAGTCTGTAACCTCGGCGGGCGGCCACGACGTGTCACCTGCCTCGTAGGCTATGCCTCGGCATGGTGGCCCCGTATCGACTCCGCCCGCGCGTACTCCATCTTGGCACACCGCCTACCTCGTAGGCCATGCCTCAACATGGCGGCGTCGCGTCGACTTCGCTTGCATGGGCTCCATCTCCACACATCGGTCGCCTCGAGACCATAACCTTAGTGAGGCAGCCACGGCGCATCGTCTGCCTCGTAGGCCATGCCTCGGTGTGGCGACCCGTGTCGACTCTATCTGCGCGTACTTCTTCTCGATGCATCGCGCCTCATAGGCCATTCCTCGACGTGGCAACACCGTGTCGATTCCGCCCGCACGTACTTCGGCTCGACGAACCGCCCGCCTCGTAGGCCATGCCTCGGCGTGGTAGCACCGCGTCAACTTTGCCCGCACATGCTCCATCTCTGCTCGCCGCCCGCCTCGAGGCCATAACCTCGGTGGGGCGACCACGACGCACCGCTCGCCTCGTAGGACTTGCCTAGGCGTGGTGACGCCACATCAACTTCACCCACACGGGCTCCATCTATGCTTGTCGCCCGCCTCGAGGCCATAGCCTTGGAGGGGCAGCCATGGTGCGTCGTCGCCTTGTAGGCCTTGCCTCGGTGTGGTGGCACTGTATCGACTTCGCCCACACGGGCTCCATCTCGATGTGCCGCCCGCTTTGAGGGCCATGCCTCGGCGGGGTGCCTCGTGTCGATTTTTGCCAAGGTATCCCAACTCCCAAGGGATCAGGGGCGAAAGGGTTGCGTCCGCTCGTCCCTCGGAACCACGGGATCTGTCCTCGCGACCTCGACCCTTGCAAACAAAGGAGTTGTCGTAGTAGGGCACCAAAGGGTGCCCCACCCCCTAGGGTTGTCAAATGTACTAGTGTGACATGGGGGATATCATACATGTGTATAGACCAATTCCCTGTGGTGTATTTAGACAAATGTACATAATACCCCCATTCTCTCTCAATACAAGACAAGGGCAAGAAATGAAATATCCCTTCTTGACCCCTATATATAGAGCCCCAAAGGCATCTAAGAGGGGGGCTCTTCCTCATTCTCTCATTCACGAGGTAATACACTTACATCTTGTGCTTCTGGCTCCTCTCCCTCCAGTCCGGTCCCGCTCCGATGATCCCTGGTTCTCTTTGTTGCTACCTAGGGTCCCCTTTTTACATTGTCTATCCTTCTTTGCTACGACAGTTTATGTACGTGTTGGGTTTACTTCGGCAATTTGGAGAAGCATTCTAGGCACAAGATTATACGCCTATTCATATGTCCCGTATATGGACTCGATAACCTTCTGCTGGGCTCATCAGACCTTGCTATAGCTGACTGAATAACCAACCAGATTGGCGACTTCTAACAGTAGCATCTTGGGGGTGAAGGACATGTCCTCCGCAACTAGGTGGTGATGTTGCTTGCCACATATGTGGAAGTCACATTCTGATGCTTGCAGTGGCTCGCTAAGCTCATAAGTATGGTCAGTCACCACCTTGACCGTGAAGACCGAGTCGAAGAACCTTGCTAGGTGAGCGCTGACCTTACCAAGACAGCCTTCCACTACACATTTTACTATGTAATGTCCTGGGTTAGACCGGTGCACCCGGTACACATGGATGATGGACAAGGCGTACCGTGCTATAGCTTACTGCACGACCGTCTTGCTAGGGAAGTGATGTCCAACTAAGAGGGTGTCAGCATCAAACCCCCACTGTGACCTTTCTTCTTGCGGCAGTATGAGCGATCACACTGCGATATCACCAAGTTTGGATGCCATGTACGGCACCTATGAAGATACAATTCTGCCGGTAGGACCACCACCTTGGGGTGTGTCCTCCTCGCTACCATCCGAGCCTGGGTTGGTGTCCTCGTCGGACTCCAATCCGAGAGGTTGGTCGGTCAGATACTTGTGGCAGTCAATGCGGGCGACCACCACAGTCCCGCCCCCTCATTTTGCAGAAAATTATGCTCAACTCTTCTCTCATGGACTTCCTCCAAAACAACACATTCCATGCTACCGTCTTCAAGCTCCGCCTGCGGTTGCCCACTTTCCGAGCCACTAACATCACCAAGGTTTCCCGACGATCTGCATACAAAATTCACGTACACCATTGGCTTCCCGTATATCGCCGCCTCGGGCTGGGAAGCAATCTGCATGTATTGCCCCCATGATATGCTTCCATTCACCTTGACTAGTTCTCATACGCCCTGCACTCCCCTACTTGTGCAAGTGATTGCCTCGATAACATGTTTCTTCGTCATTGACTTCGTGTCGAACTCCCTCCGAATGCAGCTCCTAAGCTCATGAATATTCATCGAATCGAGCCTCTGTCTGGACCACCTTGTATTGGCATCTCGACAAGTCCAACCCATTGGGTCCGATCCATATGAGACCGTCAACATAAGACGCTATCAAGTCTTGCATGTTTGAAATGATCTAAAGCCGCAATAACCTAATTTAAGGTACATAATATAACAAAAATGTATGTAGCTAGCACTAATTAATTAACTATATACGATTATTTATATGTGATTATTTCTTCAATTACCACAAATTAAATAGGACTAAACCAAAAAGTATTAATTAATTACGAGTATTTTATTTGTCACTAATTACCCATGACACAGATAATTACGATATATTACATACAAGTAAGCAATTAAATGGGAGTAATTGAATATAGATAATTAATTAAATAGAAACAATTTGATTATTTATCAATAAATTACTTATGAGTAATTCATTACATCTAAGTAATTCCCACTGAATTAACTAAGTAATTCCCACTGAATTAACTATGATTAATTAGTTACAACTAATTAACTATGCATCATTAATTATTCATAATTAATTATATTTATTTAATTACCACTAATTAACTATGAGTCATTACTCATGGTCACATAAATACGATCACTTAATTTGCACTAATGTAATTAGCACTAATAAACTATGATGAAATTTAATTACGATATATTAATTACGACTGATTAATTAATTAATACTTCATTCTAATAATTAATTACAATTAATTAACTACGAGTATATAATTACAACTGCTTAATTACCACTAGTTTAATTACCACTTATAAACTACGAGTAAATTATAACTAACTAACTACGACTAATAAATTACCGCTAATTGACCACGACTGAACTAATTACAACTAAAGCATAGGAAATAAATTTACCTTACCTTAATGTCAACCTCACGGTACTTATACGGTCGTTACCACTGCTCTAAACACTATTTACTTCATAGCATAATCCGAACAAAGTTTTAGTTCAATTCGCTTTGTTCTCAGCGACGAGCGCGAGAGCGAGAATGAATTACAGAATGAGTGCGAGAGAGAGAGAGAGAGAGAGAGCGCGGCACCAGTTTTTATAAGCGTAGGAAGGCATCTAGCGCAGACGGGGCAACGTGATTAGGCATGCATGTGGGAGGTAGCGAGGTGACGGATGGGACGGGAGAAAAGATGAGGGGATATATGATGCTTTCGGCAGACGTGCCCCTGCCTTAGTCGTAGGGCAGTGTGTTGTCGCGGGTGAAAATACGCTGAAATCTCGCACTGAAAGCAACCAGAAGGGATTAAGGGATGGGTGAAAGCAGACGCAGGCCTAGTAGGGCCACGGACCGGCACGAGACGCGTCGAAATGTGATCAGGTGGTGCGGTGCAAGAGGTTAGGGCCAGGGGGCACGGATGATGTGGCGTGCGAACCACCAAGCAACGACGCCGAAGTTTCGGGCCAAGGGGGCACGAATGCGCAGCAGGCGGCCACTTGGCGCACGCACGACCGTCGGTGCCACAAACAAGGTCTGTCCGAGCTAGGGAGCCACAGACGAGGGCTGTCCGACCGAAAGATGCACGACAGGCGACGACGTGGCGTGTAGAGGACCGTTCGGGTCACCAGAGAATGACAAAGGTAAATTCCATATGCGGGAGGAATGATATAGGACACGTCACACCGGCACGTTCGTGATGAAAAAAATGGCATTACAGCCGCGAGGGCTCCCGTTTTTAACCGTAGCGACGCCAATGGTTCCATTTATAACAAAAAAAAAAAACTCGTGTGCCGGCACGTCCGTAATGAAAAAAAAAGCATTACAGCTGCGAGAGCTCCCGTTTTTACCCGTAGTGACACCAACGGTTCCATTTATACCCAAAACTCGTCGTCTTACGCGACCTGGACTGGACCAGCACTCCTCTCCTCTCCTCGCATCACCGCCGCTGATTACTACCACTACTCATCGCCGGCTCCGACTCCGGTGCGCGCACCGTGGCCCAGGACCATACGCGAGCCCGCACGAGCCGGAGCTGCGCGCCGCACGTGCGCCTCCCTCCGCAGCCGCTGGCTGGGGTGTTGTCCTACGGCGCGGGTGTATTTGGAAGGAGAAGGAAGGGGGAGGGTCAGAGGCGGTGAAGCATGGACGGATCCGCCGCGGCGGAGCTGGAGGTGGCGGAGAGGGTGGTGATGCGGTGGGACTCCACGGCGTCGGCGTCCTCCGGGGGCGGGGGTGGGGAGGAGCAGATGCTGTTCGACGGCGGCGGCGACCGGGCTGAGGCGGAGCGGTTCCTCCGGGCGGTGGATGACCTCCGGCGCCTGGCACCGCCGTCCCAGGCCGCAGTCGGCAGCCCGCGCCGCACCCCGTCGGCGGGCGGCTCTGCCGCCTCCAACGCTGTCCAGGTCGCGATGGCACGGCTCGAGGACGAGTTCCGGCACGTGCTGTCATCGCGCGCGCTCGACCTCGAGATCGAGGCGCTCGCCGACCTCAGCTCCCTCTCCATGTCCAGCGACCGGGCCATCCTCTCCGACATCGCTGAGGCGGCGGCGGGGGACGACGACGACTCAGTGTCGTCCTCCGTCGGCCGCCGCAGCAGCTACCGCTCCCTGCGCAGCATCCGGGAGATCGACCTCTTCCCCGCCGACGCCATCTCAGACCTCCACGCCATCGCCTCCCGCATGGCCGCCGCCGGCTACGGCCGCGAGTGCGTCCAGGTCTACGCCTCCGTCCGCAAGCTGGCCGTCGACTCGGCCCTTCGCCGCCTCTGCGTCGAGAAACTCAGCATCGGCGACGTCCAGCGCCTCGAGTGGGATGCCCTCGAGGCCAAGATCCGCCGCTGGATCCGCGCAGCCCGCGCCGCAGTGCGCGGCGTCTTCGCCAGCGAGCGCCGCCTCTGCTTCCTCATCTTCCACGACCTCTCCCTCTCCCTCTCCAACTCCATCATCACCACCCCCGCTGCCACCACCACCCACGACGCTCCCTTCGCCGAGACCGTCAAGGGCGCCGCACTGCAGCTCTTCGGCTTCGTTGAGGCCATCAGCATCGGGCGCCGCTCCCCCGAGAAGCTGTTCAAGATCATTGACCTGCACGACGCGCTCTCCGATCTGCTGCCTGACGTCTCCGACATCTTCGCCGCCTCCAAGGCTGGCGAATCGATATATGTGCAGGCAGCCGAGATCAGGTCGCGTCTGGCTGATGCCGTGCGTGGGATACTCTCGGAGTTTGAGAACGCTGTTCTCCGTGACCCGTCCAAGACACCGGTGCCCGGTGGCACCATCCATCCTCTCACTCGCTATGTGATGAATTACAGTGGCCTCATTTCCGACTACAAGGCTACACTTTCTGAGCTGATCGTGTCACGACCATCAGCTATCTCCCGTATTGCTGCTGGGGACAATGAGCTCACACCGTCCTTTCCTGATCTTGACCTTACCGATCCTGACAGCCAGTCACCCCTTGCTGCTCATCTTGTCTGGATTATTGTGGTTCTTGAACACAACCTTGAGAGCAAGGCATCACTCTACAAGGACGCAGCACTCTCTTATTTGTTCCTAATGAACAATGTGCACTATATCGTGCACAAGGTAAGGGACTCACCTGAGCTCCGGGGGCTTATTGGGGATGAGTACTTGAAGCGGCTCACAGGTAAGTTCCGGTCGGCAGCCACAAGCTACCAGCGGACTGCATGGTTGAAGATCCTGAATTGTCTGAGAGATGAGGGTCTCCATGTCAGTGGTAGCTTTTCATCAGGGATATCCAAATCAGCACTTCGGGAGCGTTTCAAGTCTTTCAATGCTGCATTCGAGGAGGCACACAGGGTCCAATCCGGGTGGTATGTGCCAGACACACAGCTGAGAGAAGAGCTTAGGATCTCAATATCGGAGAAACTGCTCCCAGCATACCGGTCCTTCCTTGGTCGGTTCCGGCATCATATTGAGAATGGGAGGCACCCAGAGTTGTACATCAAGTACTCAGTTGAGGACCTTGAGATAGCCGTGACAGATTTCTTCGAGGGGTCTCCACCTTCGCCACATAACAGGAGGAGATCCCATGGATGAGAGATGGCGTGAAGGCTTCCAATAGTTGTATTGTTGGTTGATGAGTGTTGTTACCAAGTATATTCTTTAATTCTTCGGGGGAAGCCAATGCAGGCAGTCGGGTCTTGTCTTACTCTCCTGAGACTTAAGGGTATAGTTGGCGATGATTTCTTCTGCTAGAGGTAATCTGAAACAGGATGACGATCTTATTGAAGCTGTCAAAAGCCTCAGTGGTTCTTCCTCTGTAAGCGAGTTTGTCCATTTGTTACACTATCATTATATTTTTTATTAGTAGCATGTTCATATAGGAATGTTCTTTCAGTAATGTTGCATAGTTGTAACATGTAACTTCCTGATGTTCGTTTGACATTTAGTTGAGCGTCGTGTCATCTTTTTCATTGATCAAGTATATATGAAGATTGCACTTGATAGATTAGATGTAAAAAAATGTTCTACTGAGTTGCACTTATAAGTATGTATGACCATGTTCTGGCGTTGAAGTATCAGTTTCGAGGTTTCCACCTCAGGTCTCTTTTCATGTGTAATACTACTAGCCAATAGGAAACAATAAATGTAACATCAACTCTCTTGATAAAGAAGCTATATGCTCTAGCACTTTGACAGCTAATTGGTTAATAATGTATCATACCTTGTGTGCAGTACATAATAGGGTGTAGCGTGCCAATTGCCTAGTTTGGATTAGGACCGATATTTACATGGGAAAAAATGAATCTATTTGCGTTTTGGATTAGGGCCGTGGGAAAAAAAATGAATCTATTTGCGTAGTGCTTGCTCTACTAAAGTACGGAATATTTCCATTATCACATACCATTTATTAAACAGTACTGCAATTTGAACATAACAAAAATCATGCCTTATCGCTACTAGTATTAAATAATGCATGCTATCTTCTGTTTGTGCGTGATAAATTACTATCTTTCTTGATCAGAATGTGGTACAAATTTGTCTTTTTCCAGGTCACCACTTTATTGATCGTCATATAAGAGCAAAAAAAATTGTAATCCAAAAAAATAAGATAGCTACAATAATAATATTCAGGCTTTGTTGTTCCTTTGAGGCGAAATAAGCAATTCACAAGCCTTTGTAAGTTATGGACCCATAAGCCTTTCTATAATAAAAAAAATGTACATCGAATTCTCCGTTCCAACTTGTTACATAAGAGAGCTATTTGTACGGATTATCTGCGAAACTAAAATGGACCATACTACGAGTCAATAGTGTACATGAAATGAGACTAGTTCACCACTTTCTTACCGTTATTGATACAATTGCTAAAATTGCCGTGAAAGGTAGTCAGTCTTTGTTCCTATGTGCGCACTGGGCTGTAAATAGCATATATTATCTTATTAAAGCAGTAGAAAAAGAAGGCACTATGTTCGCTCTTAATAGCTAGAAATTACTATGATAATAAGTGAAAAAAAGAGAAAGATCTATATCGTCGACTGTGGTGGATCAGATTATAACAGTATAGATTAAAAAAGAGAGTCTATGTCAAGCACAACAAAGAAATAATTGAAATTCGGAATACAAATATAATAAAATTAATAATTTGATTTTCATATGAATTTCTAAGTAAAATCCATAAATAAATATAATTTAAAATAAAAATTAAACAGAAATGAGCAATTTGATTTGTATACGAATTCCAACAAAAAACTAAAATGAAAAAATTAGCAATTTGATTTCCACAATCGCTCTCAAGGAATACAAATCTCACATTAATCAGTAGAAAAATATATTGATCCACATCATCAAGGACTACAAATCTCACATTAATCAGTAGAAAAAGATAATGATCCACATCATCAATTGCCTAGTTGGTCTATATTATAATGGTCTAGATTAAAAAAAATCTATGTCAAGCACACCACATAAATAATTAAAATTTGGGATAAAAATAAAATACAATTAGCAATTTCATATCCATGCAAATTTCTAAGTAAATTCCCTAAATAAATATATTTTGTAATAAAAATTAAACAAAATTATCAATTGGATTTGTATACAAATTTCAACAAAAAATAACTAAAATTCAAAATAAAAATAAAATAAAATAAGTAATTTGATTTTCATAGGAATTCCAAAGTAAAATCCCTAAATAAATATAATTATGCATAAAAATTAAAGGAAAAATAGCAATTAGATTTGTTTACGAATTTCAATAAAAATAACTAAAATTTGGAATAAAAAGTAAAATAATGGTGAGCATCGACGTTGTTGAAGAGAAAGACTAGAGTTGAAGGAGCCAAGGGCTGCGACGATGAGTGGCGGGTGTCGGCGTTGTTGAAGAAATTAATGGTCAAAGAAGCTCAATGATGGGGAAACCCTAGTAAAGAAGAGATAAATCTTTTCATTGAAGACGAGCTATGGGCGATATGGGACCATTGGATAGCTAAAATGTTGGAAATATGCCCTAGAGGCAATAATAAAGATGATTATATTTCATTATGTTCATAACATTGGATAATATGTTATCATGTTCCTAGAATAATATTAATAATATTTATTATCAAGTATGCGACTTGATTGTGAAACTCTATATTTCTGCGATGATTATTCTTAAACGTTCCCTGGTCGGAAACATATGAGAACACATATGAATAGACTAGCATATGTATTGGTTGATGAGTATGTTTCACAGGTCATGGATACGGAGATATCAAACCAATAATATGGACACATGTTAGAGAACATGATGTTGGAAAAGACCCACCTTGAGACACTGTTGAGATTATTATTATTCTATGTATCATTAGTTGGTCTCAAGTAATGATGATGTATAATCCTTAGACTTGAGATCAGCATGATTTTCCACATGTGTAGTAGCACTCTTAGGGGTTGCCAAACGCTACTCGTAACTAGGTACTTATAAAGGTAGCTTTCGGGTGTGCTATGAAATATACGGAGGGATGTGACTGGTTGGATATGTGATTTCCCCTCCTAACATAACAGGAGAGATGCCTCTGGGCCCTTTGTTTTGGTCGGATAAAGAAAGTGCATGGCCATGCCACTAGTGGTCGAAGTGTTGATCACATGAAGTTATTCGACACTTGATCGAGAAAGTATTGAACAGTCCATGGATGATACAATATCTCACCTAGAGTTCAACCAGACATCGTGAGGCAAAGGGAGAATATACGAGAAGGTCTTTCAGTTCGATCAAATACAGACTAGTCATATGGAGATACGAGCTGGTCGTAGACTGATCAAATATGGTCACTAAGTGGTCGAAATCTGATCGTAAGGAGTTACGAATTGGTCAAGACCAAATATGGACTTGTCGTATAGAGATACGAGCTGGTCGTTAGTGATATGGATCTGGTCGTAGATCATATTGCATTAAGGTTCGTCCGATATATTCTATGTGTGTTTGGGAATCGTTATGTGCTACTAGGTACCGCTAACGACTAGTGGCCGAAAAAGAGTTTCCGAATCACAACCGATTACACATGAGCCTATAGGGTCGCACACTTAAAGGGCTAGGATTTGATTTGGATGGTGATCCAAATTCTTGTAGGCCACGAGTTCCTAATGAGCCTCAAGTATGTGACCCATCATGGATGCCTATATATAGAGGGGTGGCATGGGGGTGATGATGATCTTTTGAAGAACTCCTAAAACCCTAAGAGCCACACCTTTCTCATACCACGCTATCGGCGCTAGCACTCCAGCGCGTGGTATCTATGCCCCGTACATGTGGATACCTTAGAGGTGTTGTTGCTAAGCATCAGCACTAGGACGATCCGTAACTCGTGACGATCACAAGACTCGGAGAAGAAGTTGCGAAGCATCACCACTAGGACAATCCGCAACTCGTGACGATCACAAGACTCGAAGAAGAAGTTGTGAAGCATCAGCACTAGGACGATCCGCAACTCGTGACGATCACAAGACTCAGAGGAGAAGACACGCGGCGAGTACGACTACGACTGCATCAACTCGCTACATCGACTCTACTTTCGCTACGAGTCGACGCGTCTAGTGGTAATCTCGTGATCTATTACTAGCGGAGGTTCCTTGGTTGTGCGGTAAATTTTTGTTTTGTGCTATTGTAGTTTTCCGCGATCCTTCGTAGAGTTTGTCATGGCTGGTTAGAGGCACGGCGCCACTAGTAATGCTTGAAGATTTCCTATATCGTTAGACAGCGACTAAAGTAGACATATCGATACCAGTTATTATGCTCAATGATTTTTTTTTCTCGACAAAGCTCATACTTTAATTATGGTCCTCAAGTTTTTATTTTCCTTTCGAGTTTTTATTATCATTTACAATGTTTATAATATCTTTTAAATGTAAATAGCCTACAAGAGATGTAAATATACTTTCAAACATCTAAGTTATATGATTTGATACTATAAATTTTGAAACGAATCAAGCCAAATAAATATGCGGGCCACTCTTCTAGTTTCCTAAAATATATAAAGGTGGCCCCGGACTTGAGCGAAATAATTATAAAAGGTTTGAGAACGGTCAGAACCGATTGCTTTTATGCGATGTAATATTGGATCGGAAATGATTGGTTGGTTGATAGAGTATTGCAACAGAGAGTGGTTACGTTTCCAAGAACTCAGCCAATTTATTATGCTTAATGTGTTTTTTCCATCAAAGCCAACACGTCGTAGGAGTTGATAACCGGTGAGGCGAACTCTTGCGGTAGAAACGCACGAAAACTATGAATTTTGTTGATATTGTGATCCGATGAGTCCGAATCGGTTTCATATTAGCGGATAAGTTTTCTACTTAGACTCTAAATCACTGCGATTTGTAAACACTCCTCGTATGGTATTGCCACTCGTGATTTTTTCCCGTAAAGTTTTTTCATGTAAAAATTAGGTCTCTTATTTGTCCCTATTTTCCTAACAAACTTTCTGCAGCAACTGTCGCACAACAGCAGAACGGAGGCGTTGCTTGTTACATCTGCACTTGGGTACTTACGATATAAAATAGCAATACTCATGATACCTATGTTGCCTCAAGTCATCGGATCATTATTATTCGGTGAGCTAGCCATTAGTTCGGTTGCCGACTTAAGGCAAGCAAGCATGGGCTAAATTATCCCTGCGTCGCTTTTGCTCTTTCTACAAGTTCTGACACAAAACACTCACGAGCCATATCAAAGTTCAGACTTGAGACTTGGTACCGTGGCCCTGCGCCGGGAGAGAAGGCAGCAGAAAGGCAACAGAGACGAGACGAGACGTGCCGCGCCCGTGAGCCGCGCCATGCGCACGCGAGCGCGCGCCCGTGAGGCAGAAAGGGGAGGTGACGGGAGGCCACGGTTCACCGGCCGCTGCTTTGTTTGACCCTCCTTTCCAACGGCAAACAGTTGGTGGTCAGACGACGACGGATGCCGCCGCGCCGTCCGTCCAATCAGTCGCGTCCATATGCAGACGCAACCTCAGGCTGAGGCGTGCGTCTGTTGGGTGCGGACCTAGCAAGCTCAGGCCGGCCGCCCGGCCATGCAGGGTTGTACCTCTTGTCAAGGAGAGTTCTCGAGAAGTTATCTAAACTATTGGAGCAGGAGAATGATTCCGCTGAAGAATTGGATGTCTGCTTAATCGTCGTGCACGTTCGGTTTGTCCAATTTCGCATTGAAGCCAGTGAAGGGAATCAACGTTGCGTGGTTTGATAATTTTGAGCATGGTTTAGTTTAGGCTGGCTGGTACTCCATGGAAAAAGAAGATACTACTAGTGCATGTTTTTTCTCTTGTTTTAGATCGTTCTGCTGCGAACGGTTTACATTCTGGTTTCTTCTGAGCTCTTGCCCTATATAAACACCTTGGTCGCGCTCAAATTTGCATATTCTATGTAGCAAAGTCAAGGGCAATAAGAGGTTTCTTCCTTGATCAAATGGAAGCGTTGTACAAAAATTCTCTGTTCTTTTTTCTGAAGTCGGAATTCAATAGGTTCAGACGCTTACGATATAAGTTTTGCAGTTGTGCTTGAAACAGTTGAATTGTTGGTTTCTATTTGTCTATCTATCTATTATCTTATTAAAGCTGAGTAAAACAAAGCCACAACGTTCGCTTTCAAGAACTAGAAATTCCAAAATTAATCGGTGGAAAAAGAGAAAGATCTACACCGCCAATCATAGTGGATTTAGATTATAATGGTCTAAATTAAAAGAAAAAGTCCATATCAAGTAAAATAAAACTGAAATTCATAATAAAAAAATAAAATCAGCAAATTGGTTTCCATATGAATTCTTAAGTAAAACAGACTATATATCAACTACAATAAAATTAAATTTTATATTAAAATAAAAAAATAGCAATTTGATTTCTAAGCAAAATCCCTAAATAATTATAATTCTGTATAAAAATAAAAAAATAAAAAATAGATTTGTATAGGAAATTCAACCAAAAAATAACTGAAACTCAAAAAATAAAAAAATTTAGCAATTTGATTTTGATACGAATTGCAATAATTATAATTCAAAATAAAAAATTAAACAATAATAGGCAATTAGATTTGTATTGAAATACAACCAAAAATAATTGAAATTCTAAGTAAAAATCAAATAAAATTAGTAATTTGATTTCAATAGGAATTCCAAAGTAAAATCCCTAAATAAATGTAATTCAGAATAAAAATTAAAGAAGAATTAGCGATTGGATTTGGATATGAATTCCAAGAAAAAAGAGCTAAAATTCGGAATAAAATGTCAAATAAAATTTGCAATTTGATTTCATACGTATTCCCAAAAAAATCCACAAATAAATAAAATTCTTAAATAAATAAATAAATTTAGCAATTTGATTTGTATACAAACTCTAATAAAAATATTGAATAAAAATAGAAGTTATAATGAGGATGGCACGAATGGTGTCGAAGGAAATACAAAAGAAGCTACCACGTTCGCTCTCAAAGTCACATGTTTCTATTGTTTCTTCTTGTGGAATAAAAATAAAAAATAACTGAAATTTTGATTAAAATGCAAGTTATAATGAGGATAGCACGAATGGTGTCGGAGGAGACCATGAAAGAGTGCAATGGTATCGATCTGTCCTGCAAGAAGACATTGATCCACAGGAAAAGCGGCGATGACAGAGATGAGGACAATATCATGCTGCTCGCTGAAGCCATTGAAAAGAAAGTATAGTATTGAAGGAGCTAAGATCACGATGACAAGTGGTGAGCGTCGGCATTAGTGAAGAAATTAGTGGCCAAAGAAGCTCGATGATGAAAGCTCTAACAGAGAGGAGATGAAGCTTTGCATTGAAGACAAGCTATGGATGGTATGGGGCCATCGGGTAGTTAGGAGCATGCGATCACTAGTGAGGGGAGCATTGTCGATGGCAATGGTGGAAAGATTCTTCATATCGTTAGACAACGTCTAAAACAGACATGTCGACATTAATGAAGATGGGAGTTCGCCGTGGTTAGTGGGGAAGCCACAACGTTGAGTTGTCCAACGTCAAAAAAAAGAGCAGCTAACACGAGAGAAGAGGACGTCGAACATGTATAACATCATGCATATGTATGTACATGTATACATATGTACAAATAGAAGCGTCGGCATACAGGGGCAGATGAGCAAAAAACTTGGAGTAGAGATGACGCGGCCGTGGGGAATAAGCTTAGGGTCACCAAAGAGAGCGTGACACGTGTCCCAGCGAGGATTAACGATGGTTGAATGTGTATGTGCATTGATGTCACAATGGCTAGCATTAAGCAATAACTAGAAAGAAGTAGAAGATAGTTATGTGGTAAAGTATTGCATTGGAAATGGTAGTAGTTGAGAAGGATCGATCAAGATTTGGACTTACTGTTAGAGCTTGAAGCAAAAAAAAACTATGATAACGGGAAGAGATAGAAGCCACATAATTTGGTGGGGTAGCCAGCGTGTGAGGGAAGATAAGTTCAAAGTAGGTCACCAATAGTGTATTGGTGTATGTGTGAGCATGGTACTCTAATACATTATACCATATAAACTAATAACATAATTTGTCACACGCATAATCAACGTATTGCTTGAGATTAAATAGAGGTATATGTGCATGCATACAATTTTAAAAAAACTAATAGAGTAATAATAGAGGCATGCAGCTACATAATCTATGCATGATGAAAAGTGATTAGTTTCTAAGAACCCCGACAACTTATTATACTCAATGATTTTCTTCCATCAAAGCACATACTTCAATTACGTTCCTTATGTTGTAATTTATTTCAAGATTCTATTGCCATTTCCAATATTTAAGATATCTTAAAAGTATAAAAAATCTACAAGATACATAAATGTATTACCAAATATTTATACAAACTTCGAAACAAATCTAGCCACGTAAATGCGCGAGACACCCTGCTAGTTTTGTTTTATGTCCATGTAATTAGCCAACAGTTGACGTGGAGTTTGACAACAAGCATATTAATCTTGAAATAGTGGGAAAATAAGAGATTTTAACAAAATCCCAGAAAAAAAAATTCACTTCTACCGTACATGACAAAACTCCGTGTTCACATAAACCAGAAGCAACATGAAATCTAAAAAAAAAACATTATACACCATACATCCCTCATAATGCCACAGATTAATTGTTCGTATCATATATCATCATCCATACAGTGAAGCCAACGTGATGCACCGTGTGAAAAACAATGGAGGAAATGAATTTAATAAAGAACAAACCTCCAGTGACGTATCCCAATAACTAGAATTAGCACGGTCGATCCTCTGCTAAATACGAAAATTGCTCTAGCATCCACTCCAAAGGATCTGAAGTGGTCGAGTGTTCCCTCCCTCATCAAATGCACAGTAAGTTCTACTCCCTTTTGTTTTCTTCGTCATCTCCATCAAAAGATGCTACGGTATTCATGTTCTTCGTTGCTTTAGCATCTGGTGAAGAGGACAAACTCCATCCATTCTTGGAAGCAATGGGCCCTGGCCTGATTAATGATAGATTGTCCTCTCGATCGAAGTTTTCGCTTGCATCATAAGCAAATCTGAAATGGAAAAGTCAAAGAGCTGTAAACTTTTCCATTTCTAACAGGAAAATGAGGCCTGTTTCCTACCCAACTGTAGCAATTTCATTGCATTTAGTTTTCCAAAGATGCTCAAAATTCTGACATGACGCTACATACAAGTGCTTGCACAAGAGAAAAATGCTATGAAAACCTGCAATGCAAGTTTAATGTTCCCTCTCCCCTCAAGGGAAAGTATGGCATGTTTTGAAGTTATAAGATCAACGTCATGACAAGCAACATTTTCTTAGGTCACAAACTTGCATATGTGACAAAGATAGCAGTAGCAGGCAATACATCCCAAGAACAAAAGGTCTCGCATTGGCATGCCTCAAGAGACAGCTTACAATGTTTTTTTCTTCTCAAATCCCAATATTGGTATAACATTGGAGTATTGGTATTTCAGCTCATCTACTGCTAAGAAACCCCAACAAGACAGTAACACCGAAAAATTGTCGAAGTCACCACAAGATTAGGATTATACCTCATTGAGCTCTGTGAAGGTGCCCACAGATAGGAAATGACGCAAAGAAGTGAGATTGACAAGACATGCCAGAAAGCAGGAATTATCCATGCATACTGCCATCGTTCATTGAATACATCCGTTGATTTGAAGTAAATCTGCAGAAAGAGACATAGCTACTATATCAATGAATTGAGAAACAGACACATAGCCAAGTGAGATGTAACATCTGAACAGGACAAAATGGCTAGATTCTTAAAAATAGAAAGGTATGGTTTGAAGTTATACACCCTCCACAAAGGGTGAATAAACTAGTCTAATTTTGTGTGAGTCGACAATATTTTCTTGGTAATCCTAGACTCCAAATATGGTTTTGACATGCATCAGCTTACCTCATAGCCAATCCAGCCAACTGATACCAGAACAGTTACAGCCAATGCAATCGTGAATTTCCTGTAAATGTCAAGTTTGGCCATCAACCTTCTTGCCTATGGTCCCCAACAAAAAAGATCACGAGTATCAGTGCATTTTCTTAAATAAATCAAGTAGATATTATCTCTTACCTGGAAAATAAATAACAAAAACAAAAAGAATAGTGCACTATAACAGATGCTGCAAAGGAATTAATAAAGAATAATGAGCAGAAAAGAGGTTCTGCTCACCTGAAGTTTGTCGAGGGTCTTAGCTAGAGAAATAAATATCCAAACGACGAATGCAGCATCCAAAATAGCCACTGGATAGACCAAGAACAACCGAGCTTTTCCAGATAGATCATTCACGGTACCAAGATTTTCCACCAACTCAAGTATTTCTGTAGCTAAAAAGAATGTTCCTCCAAGCATGACCACTTTCGATGTCAGACCACCCAAAGTAGGCCTGACAACTCCATATCCCATTGAGACAATGAGAATAATAACACGAGCAACTGTTCTTTTAACAGTCCCAAATGTTACAGCCCAAAATGTGATGCCCTTTGGCCGAACTCCAGTCTCATTGAAGTCAGCATACTCGAAATAGCACAATGCCATCTCAAACATGCCCAATGTAATGACAAGAGTAATACAGTTCTGAAGTGGAAGAACCTCATGCCAAAACTTCATGTATTGATAGAACCAACAGACCCCAAGTATAATGAAAGCAAGAGACATCAGTCCAAAAAAGTTCTTAAGAGGTGCCATCCGACCTGGAAGGTACCCAGTAGGATTTTTCCATATGGTTTTCCCCTCGATCTCCAGCCCAGTAAGTGACGGATCACAGTGTATAAAGTACATATTGTACATCCCAGTTTTTGTTATGGGAATGGTTCGTGATTGTAGTGTTGCAATAAGATCACTTCCATCAAAAGATGCAACAAGCAACTGTGGCCAGCCAGAATTCACCAGCGATGGGCGGTAGATGACAGAGCCTTCAGTGCAAGCTCCTAACTTCGCAAGATCTGAGGTACAACAAATTGCTTTCTGACCTCCATATGCTGACCCACCAATCATTTCACGATCTTCTATCTCAAAGACAATTATCTGAACCTTCGCTGAACTAGTCTCCTTAGCGGACTCAACAGTATCCTCTGGTCTTCTAAAAGTGATCTTGTCAAACCTGAAATATGGCGGAGATGTGAAATTCAAATCTACAAGCTAAGAATCTAATTATAGTGAATCGAACTAATGCAATTTGAACTGTTCAATTAAAGTAGCAACCAATAAATAATGAATGCAAAATGCATGTGCACATTTCTACTTAACCGTGGTCAACATGCTAGTACTACATTTCTTTTCTGAATGGTAGAATAATAAACTTGTAAGCAAAATTAAAACATAAGCAACTAAAAAATACCCTTGAAAATGATCAATTTAAGACCTGTAGGGCTTTGGAAATGCAATTATATGCAAATAACATGGTACTGTTTCCTTTCTTTTCAGTTCATTAGACGCATGTATGGTTTTTGCAAGTATGCTGGCCCAAGCACAGCTTGAGCAAATTTAAAGCTTGCTTGACCTTGCCAGTCTCCAAAGTTGTCCTATCCCATGTTTGATATGACTAAGTGATCCTTCGAATGATTGCCTAGGCACTCCTCATGAATTCATGATAGCTACACCAACTCATGCCATCATCTGTAAACTGATCTAGCATAGTTAACTCCACAATGCTCATATAACTAGCATTACTTCGTTCCTTAGCTGCCACTGGAATGTGTGCCCCTCAACATACTAACTACAAAAGATCCAATGACCCATATTAAACTCTATCTAATTAGCATCAACTTACATGAATGGAGCTCACAATGAACTCCATCACTCTTCACTCACCACCACTTTGACCCTACTCATCCTCCCCAGTCCTTAGCTCAGCATCTCTCTTCTGACAAAGCAAAAGTAAGCTCAATAACTCGAGCAATATCAGCAAATCTGCGCCTACTTTGAAGAAATTCTGCCTATCGTCCCTCGCAATGCATTCCAATACACGATTCAGCAAGGCGTTAAAGCGAGACATCTCACCTTCCAGGCTTCCAGCCTCTACCGACATAACACTCAGCACGCAAGTCAACAAGTTCTTAAAATTTTCAGGAAAAACCCCATCTACTAAACACCATACAAGTGCCCGACAGAGCCCCAAAGATGTCGGGATCCAAGATCTGCTCGGTCGTCGGCTGCCAGACCACCAGACGCAAAGCAGATGCACCGATCAAATTAGCCACTGGAGAGCAAAACAGCGAGTTAATTACCGGATGAAGGCGTCGGCCACGGCGGCGGTGTCGTCCTCGTCGTCCCCGTCGGTGGAATTGGCGGGGCGGGAGCCGGGGGCGTAAAGGCCCTCGCTGCCGGCGTGGAGGATGAAGGCATTGCCCTTGTTGAGGAAGCCGAGGCCGCGGTACTCGTGCACGGAGGCATCCCCGCGACGGAGGAGGGCGGGGGAGAGGGCCACGGTGGCGACGACGAGGAGGAGGCGGGCGGCCGCCAACACGGCGGCCATGAGGCGAGGCGCGTTGGGGAGTGGAGGACAAGCGAGGAGGCTGGATCTGGCCTGCGTGAAGCCGAGTGAAGTGGAGCCTCGGTGGGGTTGGGGCGCAAGCAAAACCGCTAAAGCCAAGAGTAGCTGTCGTGTGGCTCCCGCGGTAAGAAAAAGGGTGAAGAGGAAGGTTTTGGTTGGAGAACCAGGTAGTTCGTTTATTCTTTGTTGGTTCTTTGGTGTTCAGAGGGTCAATGACAGGCTAAAACATGTTGTTAAAAAAATCAGGGTAGCCTACCGGCTAATTAGATTCTTTGGAGTCTGTTTGTACATTGTTTGAACTTCAAGGTCTCACTTCTTACTTGTGTCATTTGGGAGACATATAAACTATTGATTGATATACTTTTTGAAACGAACTATCGATTCATATACTATAAGTGTGCCACTTTACATTGGCATACATATCGTAAATTTACAAAATATTTTAAAAAAAACATTAGAAAAGTACAAATGGATGCAGAAACCTGAGAGAGAGACAGAGATATCTTCATGAGCTCACAGCACTCCTTTGTTCCCCCTTCCCATATTCTCACGCATGCTTCTACTGATCGCCTGATTGGTCACTATACCACCCCCCCCCTCTTTTTTTTTTGAAGGCAAGACTTCCTCCCACTTACTTAGTGTTGAATAATAATCGTTGGGACGATGAACGGTAATGCAATCACAATAAAGCAATCAATCAATAACACCAAAGCCGCCGCCAAATGAGAGAGAGAACACCAGATCTTTATTAATGAAATCAGGGATCAATTACAGGGGTGTACTGCCTCTCTATATATAGACTAAGCCCACAGGGGCAATTTAGGTATTTGCCCATATCTAATCTTCCAGATTTCTTAACACTCCCCCTTGGGCGAATACCATGGCATGCACATGCCTCATTAAAAACTCCTCCCAAAAACCCAGTGTGAAAAAAGGGATGGAGAAAAGAGTGCATTGCATCCATTTCTTGGATCGCACTTGTTGCCTCATTAAAAACCTTTACGTGAGAAAACTTCAAGAAAACTCACAAAGGGAAAAAGAGTGCAACATTTGGATCTTCAGGATCATGTAAATCTTCTGGTATTACATATGGGCTATGGTTCAGGGATTCACTCCCCCTGAACCTTATAACTCACTAAGTCGTCTCATCCCTATGCCTCTAACACATTTGTGGAAGCTAGAGGTTGGGAGAGATTTTGTGAATAGATCTGCTAGGTTATCACAAGACTTAGCTTTTAATACATTTATCTCTCCGTTCTTACAAGTTCATGAGGATAAAGAATTTAGGAGCAATATGCTTCGTGATATTACTCTTAACATAGCCCATTTGCATTTGTGCAATACAAGCGGCATTATCTTCATAGATAATAGTGGGGTCATCGACGGTGCTTATGCCACATGACTTCTTGATGTGGCTAATCATCCGCCTAAGCCAAACGCATTCTCGTGAGGCTTCATATAATGCGATTATTTCTGAGTGGTTGGTGGACGTAGCAACCAAAGTCTGTTTAAATGATCGCCAAGAGATGGTTGTACCACCACAAAGAAATACAAATCTCGTGCAGGATTTCGCATTATGTGGATCGCATGATATCCCGCATCTGTGTATCCAACCATAGACATGTCTTGGTTCTTGGGTAAAATAATCCAAGATCTTGTGTACCTCGAAGGTACCGAATACGCTTTTAATGCCACCAATGTCTTGAGTTGGAGTGCGCTATGTCTTGTTAGCAAGTTTATCGCAAAGGCAATATCCGCCTTGTGCGATTAGCTAGATACATTAGTGCCCCAATAGCACTTAAATATGGAACTTCTGGTCCAAGGATTTCCTCATTTTCCATCTTTGGTCTGAAAGGGTCTTTATCCGCTTCTAGGGATCGGACCACCATTGGGGTTTTTACCGGATATGATTTTTCCATGTTAAATTTCTCTAGGACTTTCTTGATATATGAGGATTGGTATACAAAAACTCCTTCAGGGAGATGCTCCAGCTGCAGGCCTAAGCAAAATTTGGTTCGGCCCAAATCCTTCATTTCAAATTCTTTAACCAGATAAGAACTAGCTTCTTTTATATTTTCTGTCGTCCCGATGATATTCAGATCATCGACATATACTGAGATAATACAGAATCCATTCTGGGATTTCTTTATGAATACACAGGGACAGTCTTCACTATTAGTATATTCTTTCTTCAGGAGGAATTCACTAAGTCGGTTGTACCACATTCTTCCAGATTGTTTTAATCCATACAACGATCTTTGCAGCTTGACGCTGTACATATTTCGATTCACTTTATTTTGATTCGGAATCTTTACTCCTTCCGGGACTTTCATATAAATATCAGAATCAAGTGACCCATATAGATATGCTGTCACTACATCCATTAACTGCATACATAAATTCATACCTGCTGCCATTGATATTAAGTATCGTAACGTTGTTCCACTCATAACAGAGAATAAGTTTCATCGTAATCAATACCGGGTCTGCGTGAAACCTTGTGCCACCAATCTCGCTTTATATCTCACCACCTCATTATTTTCGTTTCTTCTTGGACGAAAACCCATTTGCATCCTGTGGAATACCTTGGGTGGTGTTTGGGCTATCGGGCCAAACACTTTTCTTTTCTTCAATGAGTAATTCGCCTCAATTGCTTCCTTCCATTTACCCCATCAACGCTTCGGCATTTAGCTAAGGACTTTGGTTCGGATCCAGCTTCAAGGTTTCTAGCAATTTTGAGGCGAAATAGATGTCGACAATCGTAGTTTTCCTTTATATAGTTCTCTGATTCAACAAAATTAGTGGATATTTCTTCATTCATTTCGTCCGACTCCTCGTGATTTCCCATAACGACGGAGTCTGGTTGTTCAAAATCCCAAGATAGGCTCGCGCGCGCAATTGTATTGGGTTTACTATCTTCGTGATTATTTCCTTGAGGGTATTTTTAACTTCAAAGTTGATTCTCTTTAACCGACCGGAAGATGTCTTATTGAGTTCTATTTTGCGGACGTCTCGCGGAATTGAGGCCTCATTCTCGGTGCTCTCCCCTCTTCTTCACATGAGGGTTGGAGTGGTTCGAGTATCCTTCAGGGTATTTCTACTCTCTCGAGCATTTGTCTTTGGTATATAAGACTTTGTTACTCCCTTCTGATCAGTGAATGCATCTCGCAAGTTAGTTGCAATTTGCTGCAGGTTTATTATTCGTTGAACTTCTAGTTCAGCTTCTTTAGTGCGTGGATCCAGGGCCTGGATGCCTGAGGCATTCCAATCTATTTCTCGGTATTTATCTATTCCTCCCCTAATGCCGGAAATTTTCTTCATCAAAGATACAATCGGCATGGCGGTAGTAAACATGTCTCCGTGGTAGGTTCAAGATATTTAATAATCAACGGGGACTCAAAACCGACATATACTCCCAACTTCGGTGGGGCCCATGGTCAGACGTTGTGGTGGTGAAATTGGCACGATACAAGATCTGACCAAATTTTCGCAGATGGGAAATACTTGGTTCTTTCCCACGCACTAGTTGTAAAGGGGAAAATTGATGGTATGCAGTTGGTCTTAAATTTATTAGTGTCTTTGCATGCAACACCGCATGTCCCCAACAAGCGGTGGGAGCCTCTGCTCGCGAGAGGGGTCTAGCAATTAGCTTAATTCTTTTGATGAATGACTCGCAAGGCCATTTCGAGTGTGGACGTCTTGATGCATGTAATGCTCTACCTTAATACCTAAAGCTAAACAATAGTCATTAAATGCCTTAGAGGTAAACTCACCGGCATTGTCCATTCTAATGGACTTAATTCTTTCATCTGGAAAGTTGGCTCTTATTCTGATTATTTGAGCTATTAGTTTAGCAAAGGCGTGGTTCCTAGTAGGCAATGAGCATACATAGGACCACCTAGTAGAAGCATCTAATACGACCATAAAGTATCTAAAAGGGCTGACAGGTTGAATAGGTCCACAGATATCACCTTGTATTCTCTCCAGAAAATAGGTGACTCCGCCTCTACTTTCAGGTAAGAAGGTCTAGTGATGAGCTTTCCTTTGGCACAAGCTGGGCATAAGAAATCTTCAGGTTTAGGAAAGGATAGAGTTTTTAAGCTATGACCAATAGAGTTGTTTATGATTTTTCTCATCATTCCTACTCCAGGATGCCCTAATCGATCATGCCAAATCTTGTAAGGCGCCGATGATTTGTACTGCTTTTAACGCTACATATGCTTGTGTTTTATGTAGGTATAATATAATCCAGATGAGAAAGAGGAAGTTGTTCAACCACACATTTCGACCACCGTCAGTTTAGTTAGTAGGAGATATTCTCGTATCCCCACAACCGCTTGGTCTCCACATGGATGTCATTTCGTGAATATCCTTAAAGCTTAATAGGGTACGTTTCGATTCGGGATACAAGAGAGGATCCTCAATCACTATTCGGTACCCATAGGAGAACAAGTGTGGCTCTTCCAGTGCCAACTATGAGAGCATCGCTTCCAGCTATTGTCATAACATTTCCCGTTTTCTTAGTTAACGTGTGGAAATATTTGGTATCCCTTAGGATTGAGTTGGTAGTTCCACTGTCTACCAGACAGATTTCCTCCTCTTTCATCAGATTCAAGTAGTTGTTCTATATAGAATATAATATAGTCAACAATAATCCAACAGGAATAAAACTTCAAAAGATAACAAGCAACTCTTTTATTCATCAAGAGAATGTTTCAATCCTAAACAATTAATGCTCCAAAAGAGCATGGAAAATCCACTTATTCGTCTGGAATAAACTAAACTGATATGGTAAACCTAAGGAAATTATGACATTTGGAGTTGCTTGGGGAGATAGCCTATGGCCTACTGCAGGTCACCATATGTGTCAACCTCCATGTGATCACCCCTTGCTGTAGTGTCGAGCTCCATCACACAGTTTGGGTCATCACCCTTATTATCATCAGGTTGATTAACAAAATGTGTCTCTGCAGCCTTCCTTACTGGCGCCTTCTTGCCCTTAGCAACTGACTCTTGGTAGAGTTCCACCAGATGTTTCGAGGTGCGGCAGGTGCGGGACCAATGGTCCATGCAGCCACACCTGTAGCACTGTGAAGGAGGGTATGACTTCTTGCTACCCATATCTGGTTTCTGTTGCTTACCTCTCCCTTGCCCCATCCAGCGGGGTTTGCCATTCCCCTTCTGCATATTCAATTTCTTCCACTGTCCACCTTTCTGCATGGGGCCCTTTCCGCGGCCCTTACCACTTGTCCTCTGGAAATTTGCATGTGCTTCTGGCAATGGCTGTGATCCAGTGGGACGAGTCTGATAGTTCTTCATCAAGAACTCATCATTCTTCTCTCGCTCGAGAAGAGTGGTAATCGGCCCGAGTACTTCTTGTACTTGGCTTGACTGCATCTTCTTCTTTGGAGTGTCCTGTGAGTGGGGTGAAAAGTGCTCAAAGTCTTATCAATGATCTCAAGATCTCGTGATCTTACGTTACGTAACCGAGCTTAGCGATAAGTTTATGAATTGCGAGTTGTATTCGGACACCTTCTTGAAATCCCGAACCTTATGTTGGTCCACTCACGCTGTGCTTCAGGTAGCATGATGGATCTCTGCTGGTCATACCTCTCCTTCAGGGAGTTCCATAGTGCCAGCGGGTCTTCTTCTAGAAGATACTCAGACTTCAGGTCTGGGTGGATATGGTGCCTCAAGAAGTGTAGTGCCGCGCATTTGGCAGCATCAGGAATGGCAGGGGCCCCATCCTCAGGTGGGGTTATGGCAGCGCCGAGTGTTCTAGCCGTCAGGTTGATCTTAGCGTCCATTGCCCATGTGAGGTAGTTGCTACCGTCCAGGGCAAGTTCAGCAAACTCCTTTTTAGCGATGTCAGACATTTCCTACATTATTCATGCACAATACTAATTTACTACAGGTAAACAGCATGAATATTGCTATATCAGTAAGGTGTGGAGGCTATCTAGACAATTCCAGAATAATGAGCAATAACTAATAGTAATTCTTCAAAAATTCAGGGACTAAAATAAAGAAAAACAGTTCTGATAAAATTGAAACGTAATTTCCGGAGTTACAGGGGTCTTTTTGCAAATTTCGCGCAATTCATTCGGCCGGCTCCCTCTTTTTTTTTTTTTCCGCGACGGCGCGTTTTTCGCCCTACCGTCAGCGATTTGATAAAAAGGAGGCGCCCGGGGTGACCGGGGTAGGGTTTCCACCCCTACTCCGGGTTTCAAGCGGCGGCGGTTTGGCGACGCGAATGACGCTGAGGCGAAGCGCGGAGTCGGCCGGGCGGTCGTCGGCCGCCGGCTGCGGCTCTTCGGGTCGGAGGCGGTGCTCTCATGGGCCTTGTGCCTGCGATGGGCTCATGGGTGGCACGGCATGAGGCGGCCGTTGCGGCGTGGGTACCGAGGGCGGCCGTTGCAGGCGCGCTTCTTGGCGGCGGCGTGACCGGACTCTTCCCCTGCCGCATGGCTGGCGCGAGCGAGGCGGCCTGGCGGTCACAGATCGAGACGAGGAGGCAATGAGGCGTGGCCGGCCTCGGTCTTCCTCCCCCTTGTCAGCAATGGGCGGCGAGGCGGCCGCGGTCGCGGCTCTGGCGTGGCTCACGGGCGAGGTGGCGGCGAGGCGTGGCGGCCTCGGCTCTTCCCTCCTGCCGGCGGCGCGAGCGAGGCGGCTCGGCCGATGCTGGCGGACCCAGTGGGGCGTTGAGGCGGCGATGGTGCGGCATTGCCGGAGGCGGTGCGCGGCCGCCGTCGGAGCTGCGTTCTGGCGGCGGCGGCGCGGCCACGCCGAGCCGCGTTCCACCGAATGCCAATTTTTTTTTTTACCGTGATTCACAGATCGCAAAACTACTAGTCAATAGTCTACTGGATCTAGATATTAAAACTGTAGATTAATCTACTGGCGATCTAATCATGGCATTGCAGATCTAGTATGATTAACATAAATTGCAATGCACAGTAGATTGAAGTTACCTTTCACCTTGGAGAGCGATTCGTGCTGATAACATGTTGAATAATAATCGTTGGGACGATGAATGGTAATGCAATCACAATAAAGCAATCAATCAATAACACCAAAGCTGCCGCCAAATGAGAGAGAGAACACCAGATCTTTATTAATGAAATCAGGGATCAATTACAGGGGTGTACTGCCTCTCTATATATAGACTAAGCCCACAGGGGCAATTTAGGTATTTGCCAATATCTAATCTTCCAGATTTCTTAACACTTAGCACCTATGTTCTACTGGCGCAGTAGGCGCTAGTGCGGTTTTAGCTGTAGTTTAAAAATACACTAAAATGCACCACTTGCTCTCGTTATTAGTGCGGCGAGCGCTCACTCACATGCTGTTCCTTGGCAAAGCAGGCACCCACCCTCTAGATCCTAAGGATCTACTACGCCATGTATTAAAAATCAATCTCTAATATCTGATTGAAAAGCAAAAACCGAGATCAATCGTTATATTATTTCTATACTCAGTATTACTATCGAATGTTGTTTACTCACTTATAGAATCTGTCCTATGGTCTCCAAATGCATACCCTCTCGCCAATGCAAACTCTAGTCAAAATCCGCACACAAAACATGATCTCTGCGTTACAGAGGATCCAGATCTCTCCAATGCAAACTCTCGTCAAAATCCGCACGGAAAACATGCCCAACGCCTGTACAAAATACGCCGCGATCGCTTGGGTGCCAAGCGAGGCGCGCGCCCCTAAGCGGCAAATCCCGCATTAGGAGGGGCCGGGTTTAGCGAGAAGCGCTGTGCCGGCCACGGCGCCCTGCATTTTCTTTCATTGTACCGCGAGGCCGAAGTCGTTGGCGGAGTAACCGGGGATAGGGCCAACTCGCCCGGGGGTTCCGTGCCCGTACAGGCTGGTGAGGAAGCGAAAAATCCCGTGCCGTTGGCCTCCTCGGCGCGTGATGCGCGCCCATTTTGCTGTTCGAGCAGGTAAAGGCTGGCCCAGTTACCGCCCCGCCGCAAGGCGCCTGTTTCACCGTGGAATTGTCTGCTTTCGGTCCTACACGCCCGTCTGGTCCGCTAAATTTGGGGGATTCTCGGGCGCTGCCGCGTGCTCGGCACGGAGATAACGGCTGACGCGACGCGACGCGACGCGATCATGTGGTGGCTGGGCTGGCGGCTCTACACCGGCTTGTTTCGGGCTCATCGAAACGGCGGGCCAAGGAGGAAGGACCCTGGAACTCCCGTCCGGTACGCCCAGCGGCGGAGGCTCGGCAGAAACGTGTAGGTGCCTCCGGACGTCTGTCTCCTCCGTGCAACCGAGAGGGGAGGCCGAAGCAACAGATCGTCATGTCCATAGCCATTTGTGCAGTCCGCCCCATGCTCCTGTGGCAGGGAGCATTGACCAGAAATTTCTGCCCGACCGTCCGATATGGCCAGGGAAGGGAACGGTGCGGCGGAATCTTGCCGACGGAAGGCGCTTCTGCGCACAAGCTCCAACAGATGTATCGCCAAGGAACTCGGGTGACTGGAAGATCTACAACGAAGGTGCGCTCTCGATCACACAAACACGAGCATCGCTAATTTGCTGTGATATGTGCATGGACCTTTTTTTTGTTATCTTTTGCAAAACGCGATGCATGCTTTGAAATTCAGATTGTCCATGAATCCGTCTATCACAGTATCAATATGTATTAGGAGATGTTGACAGAAAATTTCAGACTACACCCAGCATTTAACTCGCTGGTACGGGATAGAAACGGAAATCGCTGAGCGAAGGTATCACGCTAGCACGAATCATACACTCCTGCTAGCTGATCCAAATTCAGTAGAGAATATCTAAAAAAAGAGAGTAGAGAATGTAGTAGAACAACAACTGCATTTATGAAGCTTTTTTAAAGACCAGGAATCAGAAATGTCCATCAAAATTCGAAAATAAATGGTACTTCAAAATTGAATGCCTTCTAATTTACAGTCTCAATCAGAAGAGAAAAGCAGGCATGAGATGAGATATGGTTTGTCCCGAAAGTTTCTTATCATAATACGAATGATTTATGTCAGAAACATAGGGGCAGTACATCATAATTTCCATAGCTTCATTGCTGACTATATCCCATACTTCTATATATCATAACACCGTGAACCCTAACTTGCCAAGACCTTTGGAACCTGTACATTGAATAGAATCAGTCAGATTGCCAGCACGACTGTTAAAAGAAGGACAATGCATATCGAGTTCCGTTGAAAGTTTGGAGTTGAGAAGAAAGATGCACACCTGGCCTGAAAGAACAAACATATTCACTCTTCTTTACATTTCAAGCAGAATATCTGCAAGGAAGGAAAAAACATACTGAGTTACATCAAAGCAAGCAGTCGGAAAAGAAATGTTCGATGAATGAGAACATTGCATTTTGATATCAAAGTATACAACTTACACTCTGAATCAGTTTTGACCCACTTTGCACCATCATCGTCTAGATCACGCAGTGCATCCTCGAGGCATTCATTGATTTCTTTCTCACCAGGCTTCCAGTCCAAATGCCTTCCAGGTACTAGCGTCGAAGAATTTTGTGGATGTATTTTCTTCTGCAGTATTGCCTTGAGCAGCTGCAATGAAAAACAAAACCACATATAAGATGCTACTTAGAAGGTGTAATTTAACTACCAATTTACATAAGAATGTAAGGGTACCTTCTCCATTCTTGATTGAGGGAGAGAGTTCCTTGGTTCTGGAACCGCCGAGGTAAAGCCACCCTTAGACATGAATAATTTGAGGAGTGAAGCAACCGATCTTGGCTTAAGTGCACTTCCTTTCTTTCCTATTGAATCTTTTGCTTTGCTTACGATGATCTTCTTGTTGATCAACTGGTCCCTGTGCTTGTCATTGTCCTTCTCATCAACATGTTTTTGTGAAACAACCTTGTCATCATCATGCGAGCCATGAGCTTCCGCTTGATCCTTGCTTGCTAGTAGCATTTCACATTCTTTCTGTATATTGTCTACTTCCTCCTCTGTAAACTTGATGGCATTTTGCATGACTGCACATCCTCGGAGGAATTCTGCACTTGCGCTACCTCCTCGATCTGCTTATTTCCAAATGTCCCAATAGCAAGCAATGATTGGGGCCAATCGCTGAACTCATCCTTGCGACAATCCAACACGTTAGCACCTGCACATTAGAACTAAATTAAGTTGCAAAATCAATAAACAAACAAATGTATGGTCCTAAGTCCATATTAGCATAAAAATGGATGTCCGGAGCATGGACCACTAATTTTAAATCCTTAAACCCCTGTGATTCTCATCAGCCTATCACTGGTTAGAAATATGTTTGCCCATGCTTATTCCACAGCCTGATGTTTTAACGTGCTGTTTTCGTATGTTGGTAATCACTTCATCACATATCAAAGGTTAAACAATGTATTCATTCTCCAACCATAGCAGTCTTTTTATGTAATCTTTAAAGCCCAACAGTATACTCTTTCAACTGGACTAGTTGCCTGAAGATCTGATTCATTAGAACAAAACCATCCGATGTCAGGATTCTGTCTGCCAAAATGACACTATACTTTATCACAAGTGGAGAATTAGGGCTATAAATTAAGCATGTCATCTTTAGATAAAAATAACGAACGCGAGAGAATCGAAGTAGGTAGAAACAAAAATGTACTTGCTTGCATTTGTCAAGACTTTAATCCGTACCGACTGGCGACTACTATTTGGACGCAACGCTTTACAGGGAGACCATGAAGTAGTCATGCTGGAGTATAACTTGCGTGCATAAATCTCTCCACTTCTCTCGTTCTTGGGAAAGAAAGGGAAACCCCCCTAGTGAACTTAATTAAACAAAAGAACGGTAAAGTACATATATGCAGAGAAACCCAAAGAAAAAGCTCACAAGGGAAAAGTCACAAAATGTCATTATACTACAATCTTTTATCCATCGATGGGCGATGGCATTATCACAAGTAGTAGCTTCCAAGGTAGATCTAAAGACAAATTCAGAAAATCTCTGAACCAAAGTGTTAACAGATCTCCTTGATCAAGAAAGGATCCCAGACTGCTCAAGAAACTGATACATAACCAACAAAGAACGTACTACCATCATCAGAAAAGAAATCCGAAATCGGTTTTCGTGAACATCACAAAACAAGTCAAATGATCGCCTATTTGAGAAGGAAATGGGTTGTTATAAGCAAAATACGAAGCAAAAATAACTACATGACCGAAGCTAACAGGCACAAGTGAAACATAAAAGCAAACGGCTTCTAAAATCACAGGTCATCTTATTCTTCCTCTTCTTTCAAGGAATATAAGGAAAGGAAATGATTAGAGGTGGGAGTCGGGTGCTTCGGGCCGCATCGTGTCGTGCCGGCTCGGCCCGGTCACCCTACCGTGCCGTGCCGTGCCGGCCCACTTCGCCTCCGACCAAGCCCAAGCACAACCCAAAGCACATCGTGCTGGGGTCGTGCCGTGCCAGCCCGAGCCCAGCCCAAAATTACTATAGGCGGCGGAGGTGGCGATGGTGGTGGCGACCGCCATCTTCATTCCTATCGTGCCCGTCTAATTAAGAACCTAGTTAAAATTGAATTAATTGGTAAAAACATGAGCACGTAAAAATTTCAGGGAAAAATTGAATTTTTACTTATATTTTACAGATACAATGTTACTGCCTCGTTAAAAACCTTATGCCCCAAAGTGGGGTTCCCCGAGTAAAGAAAAGAGTACAGTAACAACATGTGTACATACTAACTACTCATCAATGTCGAGATCGTTCATGCGTTCGAGGTCACCATATGCCTGCACGATTTCAAGATCCTCCAGTTGATGCTGTTGCTGCTCTTTAGCCAATTCCCAGTCCTTTGCGCATGTGATTGCCTCCACCATTTTAGGCGTGAGGGGTGATCTTCTTTCTTCAATTATTCTCCAAGCCATGCTGAACGTTGCTTCTGAAGAGACAGTGGACACCGGCACCAGCAGAACATCTCGTGCAAAATGTGACAGCACAGAAAATATCCGCTTGTTGTTCTTCAACCACTCGAGCAAGTCTATCTTTCCACCGGAAAGATCAGGATCGATGTTTGCAAAATCATGCTCCAGGTAGTAGTTTAGCTCTGAGACAGAATTCCACACTGGAGCTGCCTGAGACTGAGAGGACGAAGAACTGGACTTGCCCTTTAGTTTCTTCCACAAGTCGGATGTCAAGCTTTTCTTTCCTTGTTGCGTCTGCTATGAGGCCTCCGATCTCGCGCTGCTGCCGAATTTGTCATAATACATGCGGAAAATACGAAAAAGCTCCTCTTTGACATGTGCGAAAACTTCCGAGTAATCAAGACCGAGGCATTCACCTATTCCCTCCAAACCGATCTGCAAACCTGGAAACTTTTTTCGTATGATCGAAAATGATAGCAAAGCAATACACGAGTGAAATAGAACCAAAATATTTAATAAATTTTTCCCCCATTTGTGTGACAGCATGAACTAAAAGTGGATCCTTCTTAGATTTGTCAATCTTATTTGAAATTAACGAAATATATTCTATAACTAAGGGAAAGGTAGGGTAATAAATACTAGATAACATCTTTGTTGCTTTATAAAAAGGTTGTAAAAACTCTCGAAAACGACTAGCAATCTGCCAATCTGAATTAGTAACTACTAGTTCATTGTCTTGAGAGTTAGCATTGACAAAAACGGATATGACATGTTCATACCCTTATAACTTCTTTAACATGATATAAGTCGAGTTCCACCTCACCTTCATGTCAAGACCGAATTTTCTTGGCTCCTTCCCATTAGCCGCGCAGTACTCCGCGAACCTGGCTGCCACTTGTGGGGAATTTGTGAGGTAGCGAACGTCGTCGCGTATATTGTTCAAAAATCTGTCAATCGCTTGCATACCATCTTGAACAACAAGGTTCAAGATATGACATACGCATCTTTGGTGGAGAACATAACCACCAATATACGTCTACAATCTTGGGGTGAGGATGTTCATAGCAGTCGTGTTGGCTGATGCATTATCAAGAGTTATAGAAGTAATCTTATTATCTATTTTAAAATCATCAAGTACGTGTAGTATACGCTTGGCAATGGCCTCTCCCGTGTGTGATTCGTTAATTACTTTTAAACCCTATGACTCTCTTGTTTAGCTTGTAATTGTCGTCTAAATAATGGGCTACAACACTAAGGTAAGCACTTCTCTGGTGTGATGATGTCCAAATATCTAAAGTTATAGCAAAAGAGAACTGAACTTGTAGGAATAGTTCTTTTAGCTCTGCTAGTTCCTTACGATACATCTGTAAAATATCAGATGTAGTGGTTCTCCTACTAACATGTTGGTACTGTGGGTAAAAGCCACGTTGAATTATTTTTTCGAACGCGCGACTTTCACCCATCCTAATCGGTTGATCTTCTGCAACAATATATCTAGCAATTTCCTCATGAGCAGAAAGCGGGTTGTATACCCAAGTTCTTACAGAGCCATCTGCCTCGAAGTTTAGCAGCGTTTGTACTCCTCCCCCTCGGCTCTGCGCTCTGATCTTGCGCAAGCATGCTTTGTAGTGCCGGTTCAAGTGCCATGTCCCTGCACCTGCATGAGCAGATAATTTAGCTTGGCAATAATTACATGTTGCGATATCTACCGTTTGGCCGTCTTGGATTTCTGGCCTGTGTCGTGTGCTTCAAACAATTCGCCTTCGTCTGCACTCCGCCAATATTGCCGTCCGTGGACACGGGAGAGAACTCTGGAGGCCCCATTGGCTCCGGACCGCCCTGGTACTCCTCGTAGCCCTCTGTACCATCCATATGACGGTCATCCATGCCGTAGTCTCCCATGCTTGGAGAGAACTGGCGAGCATCAACGGGAGTCAAAGCCAGAGGAGGACTAGGGGAGCGACGGTGAGAGCTTACACTAAGTCGCCCTGCTGTCCTTTTTGTGCTCGGACTCCTCGGTAGCATACCGCTCGGGAACTCCTTGGTGCTCCGACTCCTTGGCAGCATAATGGGTGAATAGATGGTGAATAAATGGGGAGAGTAGATGGATGTTGAAGAAATGAGGAGAGTAGATGGGATGATGAAGAAATGAAAGTTGATTTTTGTATGGTGAATAAAAGAGGTTAGTGAGTTGATTTTCGTTGGTGAGCATGACGATTGACGAATGCTTGGTGATTTTATAGGCACGGTGAGTTGCCGAACATTGAGTTTCCGAACGTTACGCTTCCGAACGTTACCGCTCTCTATCTGAATGAAAGCAAAACAATAAGTGTTCGTTTGAAAGCAAAACTAATTTGATTTGAAAGAAAGCGAAAGTTATGTCTCAGATTCCCGCTGTGTCTCGGATTCCTCCCCCTCTCTCTCTCCCTCTCCCTCTCCCGGTTTCTCTCCCTCCCCCTCTTTTTCCCCGTCCCCGGCCCCACGGTGCTCCCGCGGTCCCGCCCGCTCTCTTTCCTCCCCGGCCCCACGGCGGTCCCGCCCGCCTCGCTCTCCCGCCCGCCCGCCCCGCCTCGCCCCTCCTCGGTCGCCCCCTCACCGCCCTCGGCCCTCGCCTCCCTCGCCGCCTCGGCCCCGCCCCTCGCCTCCCCCCCCCCGCCCGCCTCGCCCCTTGTCGCCTCCCTCCCCGCCGCCCACCACCCCTCGCCCGCCGCCGCCTCGCCCCCCGCCCCCGGTCGCCGCCTCGCCGCCCCCCGCCGCCGCCCCCCTCTCCCCCGGTCGCCCCTCGCCTCCCTCCCCGTCGCCTCCACCCTCCTCGCCCTCCTCGCCCGCCTCGCCTCCCCGTCACCCCCATCACCCCGCCCGTGCTCAATCAGACTCCGCCCTCTCCCAGCGGCGTGGTTTTCTGCCGCCGACCCTCTTCGATGGCTCGGTGGGAGGTGGAGCGCGGAGGCGAATCGGGCAGCAGCGGCGGCGGGAGGCGAGGATGCGCGGAGGGAGGCGAGGAGGCGCGCGGAGGCCCTCCCATCCCCACCGGCCACTATCACTAGGCCACAGAGTCCATCCCCACCACCACCGGCCGCGAGAGGCGGGTGGCCGAGCGGCGCGGAGCCGAGGCGGAGGCGGGGGGAGGCGAGCGGCCTCCGAGGCGTGGAGAGGCGGCGGAGGCGCTAGGAGGCGGCTGGGCTCTTGGGGGAGGGGTGGAGGCGGGATGTCGACGACGACGCGCGGCGCCTTTCGCCTTCTCTCTGGCGGCCCGTCGCCGCAGCCGGCCGTCGCCGCCGCGGCGTGCGCGCGCGCGCGCCGGCGTCCGATCCCGGCCGAGATCGAGTCGGCGGAGGCGTGCTCAACCGCGTTGTTGCGGCCGCCCGAGCACATTTGCCCGATTTGCCGTGCCGCCCGATGGGCCGGCTTGACGGCCAAGACGGCCCACCATTCGGGCCGGGCCAGCCCAGCCTACTACGTGTCGGGCCGGGCTGTGCTTCGGCCGTGTCGGGCCGGCCGGGCTTTGAGCTGGGCCAGAAAAGCTCTGCCCGACTCCCACCTCTAGAAATGATGATCATTTCACTTCTAGAGCGCACTGTCTGGTGAACAGCAACTACCTCAGTTCTGAATAGAAAAATAGCAAGAAAGTTTGCAAGTACACTCACGATAAAGCGCAGAAGAATTGGCAGGGAATCGACTTACTTCTTGCTTCCCATTGATCTTGTTCACTACCCAGCTGAAAATCTGCAAGAAAACAGAAGAAGCCTCATAACATAACGCCACCAAGGAAACAGAAGTTTCATCATCATCAATCACTACCCAGCCCTTCAAGGCCATATCTACCACACTGCAACAATAAAGATCATACCGGTGGCTTGAGCCTTTACCTTCATATCTGTCCTGAAGAATGAGAGATGGGAGAGTGAGCTAGCAGTGAGCTGATGCAGTTGGTATCAAGAATGCAAGATCCTAAAAGATGCCAGAGGGATCTAGCGAGAGATGTAGGACAAGGTATAGCAAGAATTGCAGTGGTGGCTTATTGGAGTACTACTAGAGCAGTAGCTTCTTGGAGTGATTTGAAGGGGCTCAAGTTCCAAGGCTTTGGAGCGTTCGGTGCAGCGTGGCTGGGGCGCGAGCTACTTCATCTGGCATGTCCTTTTGCTGTTGTGAACAAATGGTTGAGTCGCCATTAATTCATTAATAGAAGGAATAAAAAGTTACAGGAGTTACGCAAATTGAAGGAGAGGAGAGGAGAGGACAGGAGAGGAAAACTAGCTGTACACGCTAAAAAAAACAAAGCAGAGAAGACGCGGTAGGAATAGCTATTGCTCTGAATTACAGCCTAGCTAGACTGCGTGCCCCTGCATCGACCCAAGCCAAAGCTTCATTTCTAATTTGCTGTCTGAGATCACTCGCTCGTTGTGCCTTCCCCCGAAAAAATCGGTTGTTTCTTTCTTTCCACAGCAGCCAAAGGACCAAGATAATCAGCGTTGCAATCCCCCCTTTTCGATCCGAGGATGTTTTGTCAAAGAGTTGCAACCACCAATCGTGAAGATTTGACACCCCCAACAAGCTCCACTGGTGCGGTGATAGCTCCAGGCAATCTGTGGACTAGACAACTGTTTGCCAAACTCCCTTGGAGTAAGTGCATTGCATGCACAGGTGAAGCGCCAATTCCCGATGGTGTAGGCAAAAATGGGTATGTAAGCTGTTTTGGATCGCCTCCCACGTGAAGAATTTGCATTTATTTGGTGTCAATGGTTTCCAAATCATATCTACATAAGGTTTTTTTTCGTACCACTAAAAAATTGGTAGAGTACATGATGTGGATCAAATCTTCGAATGAGATTTAATCCGTTAGTTGTCAGATCTTCCACGGTAGAATAGCAAACTCACAAACCAATTCAGGTGAATTGAATTGTAAGAAAATCAGCACACTCACAACCCAATCTAGTATATTAAATTATGTGTAGTAGCAACCTTGGTGAACAGTAACTGCACATAAACAGTATCCAAACTCTTAATCTCAATCCTTCTCATTCAATCTCTCTCAACTCATCTCAAGAACACATGATATGAGCTAAAATGATTTTTTTATTTTTATTCATTTAAATCATAACTTATTCACCCCTACAATGCATGTTTACAATGGCTTATATAGCCATCCCAAGACACCTAAAATAAGAAGCAGACTCTAAAGATAACTTGGACACAAAAATAGAAACACTGAAATATCTGACGTCGGCTTCTTTTGGATATTGCAGTGCACAAAGATGGTATATTAAGGTGACACTTGATTCTTTATGAGTGCTTTGAAGTTAGATTTCCAAGGAATCCAAGAACACTCAAATCGGAGTTCGTATGCAAAAGTTATAGTGTTTTTAAATCGGACTGTGCTGGTGGTGACGGATTCAATCCGAATTGACTTCAAACCTTTACATCTTCAATTTACTTATTCAGGCCAGCTTGGATCCGTGGAAAACATGAAGAGGAATTCTCCTAGACAATTGGAAAGTTATGAAATATCCGGATATCACCCAAAGAAGTAGTACAAGTCCCAAAGAAGTAGTACAAGTCACCGACTCCCTAAGATTGTCAACTCTTGCGCAACGCTTTGGATAGATCGTGCAACATCCAATGAAGTTGTCATAACTTTTTATAGAAAGCTCCAAATCAAGGTCTATTTGATCTGTTGGAAACTAGACTTGATAAGATTTCTAAATATAAACTTTGTGTTCATTAGAAACCCCAGAATTCATGCAGAAATATTGATGAACATGACGGACAGAACACTAAGTACGCACATACACATGCAATTGTTTTTCTGTTGTCCCTCCGGGTTCCTATGCAATATCCATGCCTCGTATATGCGCCGGTCCACGCACGTACCTCCTCCTCCTCACGCGCACCATGCACGCATTAATGTGCTGCACGTGCACGCTTAGCTTCATACGCTTCTCTTCCATCTTTCTTCTCTATGATTCCTATAATTAACTCAAGCAAAACAAATTCCATATAATAATTAATTTCATAAATAAAAATAGTGGAGCTGGCCGCATCAGTACATATACATGCTAACTAAGAACATAACTACAAAAGGACAACCGTATCTGGCTAAAGAAATAGACAAATTGTGTAAATGGGCATAAACTTAGCGAACTATGATTTGTACTTTTGAAAGTATAAGGAAAGGTAGTTCTGTCACCTTTCATGGCAATGCTTCTCTTGAGTCGATTCTTAGGATTCCTTAAGAATGTTTTTTTGTGTCTCAGAACTCAGAAGCATGCTTTCTTAAACCTGTCTATCCAGTGTTACAATAAATTAAACCAGGTTGGAGAAAATACTCAACCATATAACTTGCCACAAGCAACACGTCAACCAATATTTCCAGTGCTCTTGCTAAGCTCATGTCCACCTGAAATACAAATTAACAGAAAGGTGTGGTTACATGTACTTCATGCCTCTATCCAAATAAATGTTACAAGCATACTACAATCAGCCTTCTGTACAACAATCAGAGAGTTTGTACAAAAGTAGAACAAAGTACAGTCGACTAACAAGAGGCTAAGCACTCCGCCTTTTATGCTTGCCATCCATAGCTAACATAAATAATTGATAAGTAGTGGGTTTATCCAATAATAATAGATGAAAGTAGTTCATAAAGAGACATAAAAAAACAGACGAGACCAGAAAATGTTCTCTGGGCTTCCACACTACCACATCGATTATGTTTGTGATGAATTACATAAAGGACACGGGGAGTGTACAGATAACATAACACAACTACTCTAGCAATGGTGCAACAAAGGGATAATTCAGATTTGACAAAGAATCATGCCCAGAGGGGCACAAATGTAGGATTCAAGTATTTACCCTTACTAAGATCATCAGGATCAGCATGGACAACAATAGCTCAACCAATGATTGAGTGTGGTCCAGTAAGGGGAATCTGCCGTTCAAAAATGCTTTCGATGTCAAATGAACTGTGCTAAAACCGAGACGATAAAAAAGGTGGCAATGTATTATTATTTACAGAAATAAAACGAATATTGCTCACCTGGATGTCGACAATAGTGACATTAGCAACACCTGGGCAGCCAAGAAGTAAATTGTCAGTGGGGGTGCATTATAGTCACAGTGCAGTAAATTGTTTTCAAGAATAAAGCTATCAAATTTTCAGCCAAAGCAGTAGATGTTTCTCCAAAATAAAGGAATTTAAGAGAATGGTTAAAGGGGAGCAAACAAAGGTACCATCTTCTCAATCTGTCACGTTTCCAAGATCACCAGCATGGCGGTTCTCATCTTCTGGCGCCCCAAGCTCCTTACAAGCAGGATTGAAGTGTGGTCCTGTAGTATGAAACAATTTCCCCATTAAGTATAGCACAATTCACTTGTCCTGATAGATGAAAGGGGGAGATATGTACATGTAGCCATTAGTGGTGTCACCAAGCGCGTGCACATGGAACCCGTGGAGCCCTAGCTCGAGTCCAGAGACACTTCCCGTCATGGTGGTCGGACCTAGACATCAACCAACCACTGATGTCCAACGAACATAGACGAATAGAATATAGAGTCTCTCGCAGCATGTGGTAGAATTACCTTCTCCCTCTTGGGAAAAAAATATGGCGCCCTTGACACCATCACTACTAACATCTTTGGAAGTCTAGTTGACTAATTTCTTGTAGTAGTTTCTTGAAGAATGGTGATTAAGAATTTGTCTATACATATTCGGAACTCATAGAGTTATTAAGGAGTGTGAAACAATAATGAACTGGTTTGATCATTTCGATTGTTTAAATTTCTAACTTGTTTTATAAATTGGATTATTTGGTCTTAAGTAATTAATCTGGCTGTTCGGGAAGTTTAAGTAAAGAGGTATTGGGTTATTTCCTTGGTAAATATTAATCTTGAATCTATCTTATATTTAGATACTTGATGAACTTGTAAAAATGCTAGATTCACCTAACTTTTGCCATGCTAAATTGTTGAAATATGTATGAGGAAATGGATGAAGGGTGATGAATTAACTTGCGAAACCTTGTCTTATAGAGCTTATATTATTGAAGTTTAAAGATATTTCGTTCTAATTTCTGAACATAAGGTAGAATGTTGAATCTATATTCATTACTATTTTTTCGTGATTGCAAATAGAGGTAGGATCATGAATGCTTCCATGACTAGAAATAATAATCAATTATTAACAATAATGGCTAGAGTGCAATCAGTGTGTGCTAAATTGGTGTTGAGTATCAGTAAGAGTTAAATGGA